>CM064063.1:36200042-37450042 GCA_032594955.1 Panicum miliaceum | reverse complement strand
CAACCAGACACCACTGGGTAACAAAGGACAGCAGAACTGCGTGCGCGGAAAGGTGAATCATGTGGCTGCAGAAATAGCTGAAGAGGCTCCCGACGTTGTGCTCGGTACGTTCCTTGTCAATTCTGAACCTGCATCAGTTTTATTTGATTCTGGAGCATCACATTCATTCATTACTGAGCAATTTGCTGCAAAACATAATTTACCAATGAGCCCTATGAAGCAAATATTACTAGTAAGCTCCCCGGGCAAGGAATTGAAAGCCAGCCACTTATGCCCAAGGGTCAGCTTGAATATTATGGGGATAGAATTCCTAGCCAATCTAATAGTCCTACAGACTAACGGCATCGATGTGATCCTCGGAATGGATTGGTTATCAGGATGTGATGGTATTATTCAGTGTCGCAAGAGATCAGTGCTCTTGACTAGTCCTCAAGGTGATAAAATAGAGTTTGTGGCATCAGCTTTGACCAGTGCAGTTGGGATAGTGAACCAAATGAAGGGAATGCCTCTGGAAGATATCAGAGTTATCAGTGAGTACCCCGACATTTTCCCGGAAGATTTACCAGGTATGCCACCTGTTCGAGACATTGAGTTCAGTATTGATCTTTTACCTGGTACTGCACCTATCTCTAAAAGACCCTATAGAATGGATGTTAAGGATCTAAGTGAACTAAAGAAACAAATAGAAGAGATGTTAGCTAAAGGATTTATCCGTCCTAGCTCATCCCCGTGGGGAGCACCCGTGATCTTTGTCGATAAGAAACATGGCAGCAGAAGGATGTGTGTAGACTACAGGTCGCTAAACGATGTGACAATCAAGAATAAGTATCCACTGCCCCAGATTGAAGATTTGTTTGATCAGATGAGAGGTGCCAAGGTTTTCTCCAAGATTGATCTGAGATCAGGTTATCATCAGCTAAGGATCCGACCAGAGGATATACCCAAGACAGCCTTCACAACCAGATATGGTCTGTACGAGTTTACTGTGATGTCATTTGGATTGACCAACGCTCCAGCATACTTCATGTACCTGATGAACAAGGTTTTCATGGAATATCTAGACAAGTTTGTAGTTGTGTTCATTGATGACATCTTGGTGTATTCGCAGAACGAGGAGGAACATGAAGAGCACTTGAGGATAGTGTTACAGAAACTCCGAGAGAATCAGTTATATGCCAAGCTGAGTAAATGTGATTTTTGGTTGAGAGAAGTTTCTTTCCTTGGACATGTTATCACAGGTGGAGGAATTGCAGTAGACCCAAGTAAAGTTCAAGATGTTCTGAATTGGAATCCACCAAAGACTGTGCTTGAAATCAGAAGTTTTCTCGGACTTGCAGGCTACTACCGCAAATTTATTAAAGGATTCTCGAAGATTGTGAAACCTATGACTTCTCTGTTGGAGAAAGGAAAAGAATTTAAGTGGGATGCTACGTGCCAGAAGTGTTTTGAAGAGCTGAAGACAAGATTGACCACTGCCCCTGTGTTGATAATGCCAGATATCCACAAAGGGTTTGATGTGTATTGCGACGCTTCACGGATGGGTCTTGGATGTGTGTTAATGCAAGAAGGCAAAGTTGTGGCCTATGCTTCAAGACAGCTGAGAAAACATGAGCAGAACTATCCTACCCATGACTTGGAATTGGCTGCCGTCGTGCACGCATTGAAGATTTGGAGGCACTACATGATCGGAAACAAGTGTCAGATCTTCACGGACCATAAGAGTCTGAAGTACATCTTCACGCAACAGGATCTTAACTTAAGACAACGACGATGGCTAGAATTAATCAAGGACTATGATTTGGATATTCAGTATCACCCTGGCAAGGCTAACGTTGTGGCAGATGCCCTAAGCCGGAAAGGACAAGCTAATACGATGATTGCTTGATTGATGCCTCAGGAATTATGTTGGGAGATGGCACGTTTGAATCTGGGAATTGTCACTCATGCGAAAACCATGACTATAGAGATGGAACCGACATTAGAACAAGAGATCAGGAAAGGACAGTTGACAGATGCTAAGATCAAAGAGATCAAGATTCAAATTGGTTTAGGCAAAACTAAGGATTTCACCGAAGATGGATAAGGAACTGTTTGGTTCAGAAAAAGGATCTATGTGCCTGAAATTGATCACCTTCGCGAACTTATTTTGAAGGAAGCATATAATTCCGCTTATTCCATTCATCCTGGAAGTACCAAAATGTATCAAGACTTGAAAGAAAGGTACTGGTGGTATGGTCTGAAAAGAGACGTAGCAACTCACGTAGCTTTGTGTGATGTGTGCCAGAGAGTAAAAGCAGAACACCAGAGACCAGCAGGTTTACTCCAGCCTTTGAAAGTACCTGAATGGAAATGGGAAGAGATTGGTATGGATTTCATTGTAGGGTTACCTCGTACTCGTGATGGTTACGACTCGATATGGGTTATTGTGGACAGATTGACAAAAGTCGCACATTTCATCCCAGTCAAAACAACCTACACTGGAGCCAAGTTAGCAGAACTGTACATGTCACGAATTGTGTGTCTGCACGGTGTTCCAAAGAAGATAGTGTCTGATCGAGGTACTCAGTTCACGTCGCGTTTCTGGCAGAAATTACATGAGTCCATGGATACAAAGCTCAATTTCAGTTCTGCATATCATGCGCAAACAGACGGTCAGACTGAGCGAACAAATCAAGCTTAGAGGATATGTTGAGAGCATGCGCCCTCAAGCATGGAGGTAGTTGGGATAAAAGTTTACCTTATGCAGAATTCTCCTACAACAACAGTTATCAAGCAAGTCTCAAGATGGCCCCATTTGAAGCATTATATGGAAGAAAATGCAGGACACCATTGTATTGGAATCAGACAGGAGAAAGTCAAGTTTTTGGACCAGAGATTCTTCAAGAAGCAGATAGATAGGTCCAGATAATCCGAGATAATCTCAAGACTGCCCAGTCACGACAGAAAAGTTATGCCGATACACGAAGAAGGGAATTGACATTTGAAGTTGGAGACTTTGTGTATTTGAAGGTATCACCCATCAGAGGTTTACGTAGATTCAAAGTGAAAGGAAAGTTGTCACCACGTTATATTAGTCCTTTTTAGATTCTGGAAAGGAAAGGTGATGTGGCATATCAATTGGAGCTACCGGCACGATTGTCCGATGTCCATGATGTGTTTCACGTATCACAGTTAAAGAAATGTTTGAGAGTACCAGAGGAGCAATTACCGTTGGAGGAACTTGATGTGCAAGAAGATTTAACTTATGCAGAGCATCCGATTAGAATTTTGGAAAAGTCTCAGAGGGTTACACGGAACAAGGTAATCAAAATGTGCAGAGTATGAACTGATGAGGCTACTTGGGAAAGAGAAGATGAACTGATGGCAGAATTCCCTCAGCTGTTCCCTAGTCCTTCCTAATCTCGAGGACGAGATTCTTTTTAAGGGGGGTAGGTTTTGTAACACCCAAAATATAGGAGCTAAAATTTCTAAAAGTATTTTCATAAAAATTATAAATTAAAATTTTGCATGCATCTTTATTCTTTTCTTCCCCTATTTCTTTCTTTCAGCCAGCCCAATTCCTTTTCTCCTTCTTCTTTTTCGTTTCCCGCGGCCGACCCAGTGGCCGATTCCCTCAGCCGACCCTTGCTTTTACCGACAGCTGGGACCCACCTGTCGGCGCCTTCTTTTTCTTCTTCTTCTTCTCTCTTCTTTCCTTACCCAGAGTCCGGAACGACTCCGTGCTGTCGTTCGTATCCCGTTCTCTTTCTTTCTTCTTACTCGAGTCCTGATCGGTCCCGCAGCACCGCCTTCCTAATCTCGGCCGATCCGCCCCTATAAAATCCTGCCAAGGCCCCGCTTTGCAACCCACGCCAAACTCAAATCTTTTCCTCTACACAACATTGTCGCGCGCCGCTGGAAGTTGCGCCTCGGAGGAACGCCGCCGACCCGTGTCGCCGATTCTCCGTCGACTCGCCGATCTGCAGCTTCTCCGCCGTCTTCAACTCTCGCCAGAGCTCCGCAAGTTGGTGAGCAACCAGCCAACCAGATTCCCCTCTCTCTCTCTTGCTCCGCCGCCCACCAGATTGCTCGCCGGACCCCTATTTCCGTCCACCGCCGTGGTTGCCAGTTCACAGCCGCCGCACAGCCAACCCGCACTCACCCTCACCTTCACCGTACCGCCCACTCACTTCCCGTCATGAACCTAGCTTGAATTGAGCCCCGGAACACCGGAATCGGTGAAGCTCCGGCCGTCCGCCGCCGCACTCGATCGCCGCCGATGCCCAGTTAAAACTCCGCCTCGCCCGACCCTATGCCCAGTTAAAACTCCGCCTCGCCCGACCCTTTTCGTTCTGTCAAGCCGACCCTTCCTCTGCCGCTCGATCTAGATCTAACGGCCAGAATCAATCTTCACTTTGCCCGGCCGATTTACCCGACCCACTCTTTACTCAGCCGATTTACCCGACCCACTCTTTACTCAGCCGATTCGCCCGACCCTTACTCCGCCGATTCGTTTGATCCGCTGCCGATTCTGATCCAACGGATTAGATTCACCCGACCCTAGCCGTTCCCAGAACTTTAGCAGAAAGACCCCTAGGTTTTCCAGGAATCAACCCGCAGTCCAGATCAGTAGAAAATAATTAGAGCTGAACCCTATCTTTTTCTATCCCGACCCCTGACTTTTCTAGAATTAGAACCCGCCGTCCAGAACCTATAGTTTTGTATCCCGACCCTCTGTATAAGGTTTAATTATATTTTAGCCCCTGAATTCTTCAGATCTAGCCTCGGGAGACTTAAAGCTCTAGCAGTTAGGTCCCCAGATCACTTTTTTAACCATATCTTCATCGTTCCAACTCCGATTTCAGCGATTCTTGAGCCCACCCAATCCTTGCATCATGAACTACAACTTCAGCATCTTTTCACCCTCTGTTTGTACTGCTTGTTGTATTGTTTCTTATTTGTTTGTGTATGCTTGTTTGTGTGATCGCGTAGACAACGTGACGTTTCGAGCCAAATCAAGATCAAGCTTACGAGGAAGAGAATCAGCAGCTATTTGAAGGAGGCAAGTGGATTTTCCCCTCTGCATATTCTATTTGATCCCAACAACAGCATGAAAATTCACTTTACTTTAATGTTGCTTGCATAAACTTGATGGGTTACCTATGCTAAGGATATACCTAGTATTTTACCCCAAACCTTGAAACACCTAGGTTTACTACTTTGTTGGGTAGTTACGCTTAGTTGCAAACTTATTGGTTTACTCTTTTGACAACGTTGGTCACGTTTCATATTGTGGTTTTATTGCGTACGATCAAGAACAACTTTGTTTAATGGGAACATGGAGAACCACCCAAGTAAATAGTGCAACCACAAAGTCATATGGCTCTGACCTTAGCCAATTAATTAGATGTGTAGTTTGCTGGTGGCCTTACCGAAAGGGCAAGGAGGGGGTCGGTGATAGGGGTCATAGCCCGGTCCTCTTGGGGTAGCTGCCTTTGGTAAGGAGCTGACCATTAGGGAGGTTTATGGACCACGCCGCTACTGAAACTCTAGCGGGCTGCCTAGCTTTCGACATGTCTTTGTAAAGGCTTCGTAGTGTACCCTCGCCACTCACCTCGGAAGTGTTTAAGGGCTTTGCAAACCCGGGCGACTCAGGGAAAACACGATTTGTGGGTAAAGTGTACAGCCTCTGCAGAGTGTAAAACTGTTATAACAGCCGTACTCACGGTTAAGAGTGGCTTGGACCCTCACATGATAATTTTAAACTTGAAGATTAATTAAATTGTGGTTCGTGGTCTGTGTTATTGTTGATGGTATCTTTATGTTTTTGCTAAAGTGGGATTGGTATAAACTTAAACCTAGTTAATAGATGCTTGTTAATAAATATTTGACCAACTAAAAGCAACCGCCGCTGCAAACCCTAGCCTATCCTTGATGGCCTTGCATTTTCACCCCACTTGCTGAGTACCAACCATAAGAGTACTCACCCTTGCCCCCCTGCTGTTCAGAAGAGAACTTTGAAGAGGAGATCTTGGACGACTTCGAGGAGTTCTAGGTCCTGCGTTCACCAGTCATCGCCTGTGGAGGACGGAGTTGTTGGAGACTTCGTATAGGGTATAACGGTTTATCGTTTAAGGACATTTGTGTCTCATTTATACGGAGTGTAATATTGTTAAATATTTTATTTAGTTACTGTTGAGCATTGTCTTTGATATATTACACTTTCCGTCTACCATATGTGTGTGAACGAGATCCTGGCGCACATATGAGATGCATCTGGTTCTTTCTAGAATCGAGTGTGACAGTTAGAGAGTAATGGCTGTTAAATGGTGTTGATTGCGGGTAATAACGGTGCAAATTGATGGTCATTAGCGCAGTTTGGGATATACACACCTATATAAGGAGGCAGCCCCTCTCATTCTTTAAAAACGCTCTCACACAATCAAGATATTCCTGCTAAGAAGATCTCTCACTTCTCCCTTTGCTTTTATGCTGCTGTTGCATATTCCTCAACGCAACTCTCTGCGCGCACATAAGCTTGCGTGAGTAGACCTCCGGAACCTCCTCGTCTAAGTGATCCTGCTCGAGATAGACGGGCAGTAAGGTTTTTGGGGAGCGTACGAATACGCGACTGCTTGCTGTACGACTACTTCGAGCCTCAACACGTGTACGACTACTTTCTGGTCCAAGCTGACTAGTACGACTACTTCCTACTACAACGCGACTTGTTCGACTACTGATGAGGACATGACACACATACATATGACCATGATTGGTGCATCAGATGGAAAAAGAGTCCAGTAAGGGTGTCCAAGTAAAGAAGGAGGCCCAAGACTAATTCCGTTCGAGTCGCCAAGGTGGAGGCCTAAAACAACTCAAGTTCGAGTCCACCTCGAAGTCCAGGAGCAGCACGCACCAAAAACGACGCCCAGGTCGCATAAGGAGTCCGTTTAGGACGTTGATGGAAAAAGAATTTCATAGAGATTCCAATGCTACCGGTCCCACATCAAAATTCCATCTAAGTTAACGGGAATTGTCGAAATAAGTGGACGTTCAAAATCTGTCAGGGTGTTGCACTGTCGTCTTTTGGGCTGTTGGCCCGTTTATCATATTGAAGCCCAAAAGGGGCGTGACCAGGGGGTCTAGGTCGACCCTTGGAGCATATGCTGAGTCCTTTTGCTGCGAATCAGGGGCCCATTCTTGTTCTACACCAATGTGGCGATTAGTCCTTTTGTGTTCAGAGCTTGAACCCCATATTCATCTTTGCTTTATACACATTTGCAATTTCAGATTGCGTGTTTATCCTTTCTTGCTTGTGTTATTTGATTCGCTCGCAGGGAAAAGCCTTCTTGGCAAGGTCAATCGAGTTGTGCTTGGTTGATAACCAACAGAACAGCGGTGTAACGGTTGCAGGGGTTCGAATCGTGACTGATTAGAAGCCAGGATCGCCAACGTCGAGACTCCACCAATCGAAATTACCATACCTATCAGAAGATCGGGTCAGTCCTACGTCAAGTGGTTTCAGGATTCAGGTTAACCGTGAGGTATATTATCGTGTGCCCTTTAGATTCATCTTACTTCCATTACCAACAATCCACAAAACGCCCTACAAAAATATAATTCTGCTGTCCTATAACCCCTTTATGCCGCACAATTTTTCAGTACAGTTTGCTTTTCTGAATTTTAGTCCGCCGCTGTGTCATTGTGTTCGTCGTGTCTTTGTCTTGTTCGTTGTCTTTAGTGTCAACTCTTGTTTTTGGTTTGCTGGTGCATGTGTTTATTGCACATAGCATAGGTTATAAAGTGAGAGAGAAAAAAAAAATTTCCACCACCAGATTTGATTGCTGCATTTATTGAACAGAAGGAAAGTCTGAATCGTATATATATTTGGTTTCCTTTGTTTACTTATAGAAAGATATATTTTGTGTCTTGCAGCAGTTCTGAAAAAAATAAAAAAGGCAAAGAGATACCAAGAAAAATGAAAAGAAAAAGCTGCACCAAAAGAAAATGGAAACAAAAAAAATCAAAAGCGGTTGCATCCTTTGTATCCCCGTGTAGAGTTGTATCGTTGCTTGCTTGACCTAGGTCCAGGACGAGTTTAGGCCGGCAACATAGACTAGCTTGGGACTACTTTTCAATCTTGCAATTCTAAATTGAATTTTTGATATTCCTTACTGTCATATTATGGCTACCCAAAGCTACACATATACTTATGATCAGTACAGGTTCATCTTGCAACTGTTACACTCAAGCTTACAATGGATTGTGCCGTCCTGTTGGCTTTGGTAAGAACACTTGCAAGACGATCGTAAAACGCTTGAGATATTGCAGTCCACTTATCCACCTCCCAATCCCAGTACTTGCTAGTTGATAGGGATAATACTTTTTGTATTGTCTTTTGCTGTCTTCTAACAATAACAAGTTGTTCATATCCACCAAGTTATGATGGCATAGGTGCTGATGACTACATTGAGTGAGAAATCGCAATAGATAAAATATTTGCTAATCATTTTATGTGTGCAAGGAGGAAGATTCAGAATGCAACTAGTGTATTGCGAGATTCTGCTTCAACTTGGTGGGAGAGGTTAAGTCCATCCGTAAACCTCAAACTTGGAATGATATGAAAATTCTTATGAGAGAAACTTTTGTTAATCCACCTTCTGTATTGAATTCTAATGATGAGGTGCATCATCTAGATGATCAATCCATTGTCATACCTCTTGCTATGGGTAACCTTTTGCAGGATACTGTACAAAAGAGAGAGCACGGCATGAAAGAAAATGAAGTGCTCACAACCTCATGCCAAAATTCAGAACCGTCTTTTCATACTACACCTGTTACTCCTGCTGAAAATGAGAGCAAAGGTAATACCCATGGTGCTACACTCACGGATGGTGAGACTTCTCTTGATGTGCTGAATTATTCCACCAATCATGCTTTTATAGAGCAACTGTTTATGGAACGTACTCTTGATCTCTCTTTGTCACAAGATGACTTCCTCGATGTTCCTTGTGATAATGATGATTTGTGTGATAATGCTTCTGCTATATATGTTTTAAAACCACACACTTGCGCTGAAATTAAACATGTTATTCATATTGCTAGCGCAAATGATGAGCTCAAACTGTTGTCTTCTTTAAATACTTTGGGTTACATTGAATTTGATGTTCTCTGTAATCTAAATTGTTTGGAAGATAGACTTACTCAATATGCTGATTTTCCATGGTTTTCTAGACACACATATCATGCTATTGGCAAATATAACATCAAAGGACAATATATGATACATCGAGTCTACATTTGTGGAAATCTGAAGTCTCCTTTTGTTGTGCAAAATTGTGATCGACTGGAGGGCTGCCATACTGCTAAATTTTCATCCAATGTTCCTCTAGTTTTGTTTTAAAGAAATCTATTCCTGCATTATCTTTTGTTAGTACTAATCTTTTGCAAGATAGTGTTGGCAACCATCGTGTGCATTCCGATCTAGGAGCCTACATGCTTGCTGAAATTTTTATACAAGATGACACAATAGCAACTTGGAAACATTGTCAGATTTCTCCTCACAATTATTTTGGTTTCTTTTATTTTCGCAACCCCGTTCTCCTTTGTGTTGTGCAAGATCAGTTTAGAGCACACTCGATGCCGAGGACGGCTTTTCGTCAAGAAGGGGAGGATGATGAGGATATGACACCCATACATATGACCATGATTGGCGTATCACATGGAAAAGGAGTCCAGCAAGGGTGTCCAATAAAGAAGGAGGCCCAAGGCTAATTCAGTTCAAGTCACCAAGGTGGAGCCCCAAAACAACTCAAGTTCGAGTCCACCTCGGAGTCCAGGAGCAGCATGCACAAAAATGATGCCTAGGTCGCATACGGAGTCCGTTTTGGATGTTCTTTGTATGGATGGAAAAAGAATTTCATAGAGCTTCCAATGGCACTGGTCCCACATCCAAATTCCATCTGAGTCAACAGGAATTGTTGAAACAAGTGGAAATCCAGAATCTGTCAGGGTGTTGCACCGTCGTCTTTTGGGCTGTTGGCCCATGTATCATGGTGAAGCCCAAAAGGGGCATGACCAGGGGGGTCTAGATCGATCCTTGGAACATATATTCAGTAGTCACCGCCAGATTAGGGTTTGGGTTTTGTTTAATTCTAGTTTTCCATCGAGAAACAAACATCTTTCATTGTAACTGTGACGCCGAGTCCTTTTGCTGTGAATCAGTGCCCCCATTCTTGTTCTACACCACTATGGTGATTAGTCCTTTTGTGTTGAAAGATTGAACCCCATATTCATATTTGCTTCATACACATTTGCAATTTCAGATTGCGTGTTTATCCTTTCTTGCTTGTTTGTTCGATTCGATCGCAGGGAAAAGCTTTCTTAGCGAGGTCAATCGAGTTGTGCTTGGTTGGATAATCAACGAAGCAGCAGTGTAATGGATCGCCAACATCGAGACTCCACCAATTGAAATTACCATACATATCGGAAGATCGGGCCAGTGCTACATCAACTACTTCGGCTACAACACGACTAATTCAACTACTTCCTCTACTACATCAAGAAGGACGCTCGTGGGACTGCACTACGTACATCTTTCTGCAACAACTAAGTTCAACTACTTCAAGCAAGACCAACCGAGTAGTATGTCTACGCCAGTTGGTGACGGCGCATCCAATGCCTCCGGCAAAGGACCCGCCTCAGGGTACTACTTGAATCTTCTCTGGTTGATATTCTGAATTATGTTCTTGTTTAATAGAAGATTAAACTTGAACACGTGCACATATAATATGATCAAAAGATCACTGGAATTTTTCATGATTAAAATATTAATTCTCGGAATTAAAATATACTGTAAGACGCCTATATTTCTAATAATCCAAAAACCTTATTGTGTTGATAGGCTTTCGATAGCTAACTTTTCTATGACAATCAGACCAAACGTATTTGATGGTTCCAATTACAAACATTGGCGTGAGCGGGCTTATATTGTGGTTGATGGCGATGAACCTGATGCATGTAACAAAGGGGAAACCCAACAGCTTGCTTCAGTGGAAGGGAGTGCGTTCGATGCTTCCGATAACCTTTTCCGAGGCTGCATCATAAGTATTCTTGCTGAAAACTTTGTGGATACATATATCCGGCTTGCGAATGGCAAGGAAATGTGGGATGCTCTTGAGGCTCAATATGGAGTTTCTGATGCTGGCAGTGAGTTGTATATCATGGAACAGTTCCTTGACTACATGATGGTTGAAGACCGTTCTTTTGTAGAACAAGCCCATGAGATACATACGCTGGCAAAAGATCTCAGGAATTGTAGCAAAGAGTCTCCATGTGTGTTACCCGACAAATTTGTGGCCGGAGGTATTATCTCTAAGTTGCCACTTTCTTGGAGGGATTTTGCTACTTCACTGAGACACAAGAGACAGGAGTTCTCCATCGAGGAACTCATTGGGACTCTTGATGTTGAAGAGAAGGCGAGAGCAAAAGACATACGTGAAAAAGGCATTGATGGGACTTCTAGTGCCAACTTGGTGCAGGAATTTCCATGCACCCCACAATTAGAAGAACAAGCCACAACAGAACCCCACAAAAACTAATCAAACAACCACTTTCAAGAACAAGAAGAAGGGAGCCTGCTATGTGTGCGAGAGTCCGGACCACTTTGCTGCTAAGTGTCCGAATCGCAAGGGTGGCAAGTAGTCTACCAACATGGTCATTAGCGAGGCTTGAGGAACATCGGGGTACGGTAATCTATTACCTGCAGTTCTTTCAGTATGTCAAGCATCTGAATGGTGGGTTGATACGGTGCTAATATTCATGTATGTGCTGATGTTTCCTTATTTTCTTCTTATCAGGTCGAAGGGACTTCCTTCTTGATGATGGGGAACAGATCGCATGTGCGTGTTCTTGGTGTTGGTACGGTCGATGTGAAGCTTACTTCGGGAAAGACCTTGCGGCTGAGGAACGTGCAGCATGTCCCCACCATCAAGAAGAATTTAGTCAGCGGCTCTCTACTGTGAAGAGATAGTTTTAAATTAGTTTTTTGAATCCAATAAATGTGTACTTTCCAAGTATGGGAATTTTATTGGTAAAGGCTATGATAGCGGAGGCTTGTTCCGCCTTTCTTTATCTGATGAATGTAATAAATTTGTGAACCATATGATGAATACATATGATGAGTCCTCTGTTTGGCATTCACAACTTTGTCATGTTAATTTTGGTTGTATGATGAGGCTAGCAAATTTGAGTTTAATTCCGAAGTTCACTTTAGTCAAAAATTCTAAATGCCATGTATGTGTTGAATCAAAACAACCGCGCAAGCCTCATTTGGCTGCTGAGGCGAGGGACTTGGCACCTCTAGAATTAATTCATTCCGATCTGTGTGAAATGTATGGAGTGTTGACAAAAGGTGGCAAGAAGTTTTTCATGACTTTGATAGATGATTCGACTAGATTTTGCTATATTTATTTGTTGAAGTCTAAAGATGAAGCATTGCACTACTTTAAAATCTATAAAGCTGAAGTGGAAAATCAACTCGAGAGAAAGATCAAACGTGTAAGGTCGGATCGTGGTAGAGTAATTTTCTATTGTTTTCACTTCATTCTGTGAGGAACATGGAATCATTCTGTGAGTAATTTTCTATTGTTTTCACTTCATTCTTAGTTATTGACACCTCCCTACTCGCCTTAGTCAAATGGGGTTGCCGAAAGAAAGGACCGCACTCTAACTGATTTGGTTAATGCTATGTTAGACATAGCGGGAGTTTCCAAGGAATGGTGGGGTGAGGCTATTTTGACTGCATGTCATGTCCTGAATCGTGTTCCTATTAAGAATAAAGACCATTTGAAGAATGGGAGAAGAAAAGGCTAACACTTTCGTACTTACGTACTTGGGGTTGTTTGGCAAAGGTCAATGTGCCAATAACTAAGAAACGTAAGCTCGGACCTAAAACTGTAGTCTTTCTAGGTTATGCTATTCACAGTGTGGGTTATAGATTTTTAGTAGTAAAATCTGGAGTACCTGACATGCATGTTAGTACAATTATGGAGTCCATAGATGCTACATTCTTTGAGGCCATCTTCCCTATGAGAGAGGAAGCTAGCACGACTAGTTCTGAATTATCTGTTAATAAGGAACCTGCTATTTTGATAGAACACAATGTATATTTACATGAGGAAAATCCTAAGGATGATGATAATGAAGTTCTTAGAAGGAGCAAGAGACAGAGGACTACAAAATCCTTTGGTGATGATTTCATTGTGTACCTCGTGGATGATACTCCTAGAACCATCGAAGAGGCATATTCGCCTCCAGATGCTGACTACTGGAAGGAAGCAGTACGAAGTGAGATGGATTGTATTATGTCTAATGGTACTTGGGAATTAGTTGAGCGTCCTTATGGGTGCAAATCTGTAGGATGTAAGTGGGTGTTCAAGAAAAAGCATAGGCCTGATGGTACTATTGAAAAGTATAAGGCAAGGCTTGTAGCTAAGGGCTATACTCAAAAGGAAGGAGAAGACTTTTTCAATACTTACTCACTTGTGGCCCGATTGACTACAATCCGAGTACTTCTTTCCCTCGCAGCCTCACATGGTCTTCTTGTTCATCAGATGGACATTAAGATAGCTTTCCTAAATGGAGAGTTGGAAGAGGAGATCTATATGGATCAGATGGATGAGTCTGTGGCAGAAGGTCAAGAAGGTCTGGTGTGTAAATTGATTAAGTCTTCATATGGCACGAAGCAAGCACCTAAGCAATGACATGAGAAGTTCGACAGATCTCTTAAATCAACAGGCTTTGTTGTGAACGAAGCTGACAAGTGTGTGTACTATCACTATGGTGGGGGCGAAGGAGTGATCTTATGTTTGTATGTGGATGACATACTAATATTTGGGACAAGCCTTAACGTGATTAAGGAAGTCAAAGAGTTTCTATCTCAAAATTTTGAGATGAAAGATCTAGGAGAAGCTGATGTTATCCTTAACATAAAGTTGGTAAGAGAAAGTAATGGTGGGGTGCCTCTTTCACAGTCTCACTATGTGGAGAAGGTTTTAAGCCGCTTTGATTATAGTGACTGTAAACCTTTGTCAACACCTTACAATGCCAGCATAATTCTGAGGAAGAACAAAAGGATAATGAGAGATCAGCTGAGACACCCTCAGATCATTGGTTCGTTGATGTATCTAGCTAGCGCAACGAGGCTGGACATCTTATTTGCTTTGAACAAACTAAGCCGGTTTGTCTCAAACCCGGGAGATGATCACTGGAATGCTCTTGAAAGAGTAATGCACTATCTAATAGGCACAATGGACTATGGGATTCACTACACCGGGTATCCAAAAGTACTCGAGGGGTATAGTGATTCAAACTGTATCTTTGATGCAGATGAGATTAAGGCCATGAGTGGATATTTGTTCACACTTGGAGGTGGCGCTGTTTCCTAGAAGTCTTGCAAGCAGACCATCTTAACGAGGTCAACTATGGATGTAGAACTTACTGCGTTAGACACCGCCACTGTTGAGACCGAGTGGCTTCGTGAACTCCTAATGGATTTGCCGATACTTGAAAAACCGATACCGGCTATCCTAATGAACTGTGATAATCAAACTGTGATTGTCAAGGTGAACAGTTCAAAGGACAACATGAAGTAATAGCTTTGGACTATGTGAAGAGGTGGTTAAAATCTGTCAGGAAATTGTGGAACTCCGAAGTAATAGCTTCTGACTATGTTCAAATGGCTAAAAATCTGGCAGATCAGTTCACAAAGGGTCTTTCACGTAATGTGATAGACAATGTGATAGGGGCGAACATCATGGATCCCCAAAGTACGGTCTTTAGGGAGCTAATCATGCATTAGCCCTCCAAAACTGTGCAGCTCGGACTGACCACGTAGCCACGCGGCCGCGGACGGCCCACCGGCTGAAGGAACATTGACAGCCCAGCATCAGGCTCAGACGGGGCTTAAGCCGCCTCGCCGGACCCCCATGGTGTGGGCTCCACCTTGCCCGACCCCAGGGGCACGGGCTCGGCCTCATTTGACCCCTGAGGGCACGAGCTCGGCCTTGCCCGACCCTGAGGGCACGAGCTCGGCCTTGCCCGACCCCAAGTGTATGGATGTGGCCACGCCCGTCTCCGGGACGTCGGACCCTCAGGGTCCCACAAGAGTAAAGGCTCACATCAGAGGTCAAGCCTCTGACATGAGAACACGGGAGGGCACGCCTCGACATGACCTCCGGAGGTGACAGGCCATCATGGCGAGCCCTCGTCACCCGCCACGCCGGGGGTTAAGCCGCAAAACGCGCCGAGGGCTCACGCCGCCCATCTTGTCGGAGCGCATGTCACCCACCAGACACACCGGGGGCCCGCGCCGCCTATGCTGTTGAGGCGCACGTCGTGCTAGGGAGCGGAGCAGGGATAACCCGTAAAAGGAAGGAGAGCAGCGGGATCCCGACGACCCTCCTCTGTCCACTCCTTATCTCTCTCACTGTCTCTGTCATGTATCCGACCCCTGCCCCTTGGCTTATAAAAGTGAAGGGGAGGACCCCCGTAGGGGGGAAGGAACTCTGAGACACTCACGCACTCGCATAACACTTTGCCATCAAAGACTTGGGAGCCCGTTCCCTCTCTTGACCGTTTGTAACCCCTACTGCAAACCAGTGCAGGAACACGAGCAGCTCAAACTGGACGTAGGAACATTCGGCTCAAACCGTTGGGCTTGCGCAACGCGGCCCAGGATGTACAATGCCTCATAGCGTCGTGCTTTGATTCACTACCCACGGACAGCGAGTTCATGGGGATGACGGACTACGTCTCGGAGTCCTTCCATGATGTCCTCACGGGGGAATCAGAGGCGATCTCTAGCTCCAACTCCAGCAGGGGAAGCCATCACCCGTCGCGGGAGTGCTTCTTGGTGGACCCCCTTGAGGGGCATGTCGAAAGCGCCCACGATGGAAACACTCCCTCAGACGTCTCCGACGACGGAGCCCGGTAGAGAAACCAAGCCCCGCCGCACGTGCGGCTGGAGCAGCTGCGGGAGCGGCAAAAGGAGCTCGAGGGGGCACGCCTCCAGCTAGAGCAGGAACACGCCAAACTCGAGCGTGAGATCAGACACCACGGAGACGGTGGGTGCGCACGCGCCAACGCCCGCGACGTCAACCGTAGGATCCTCGAAGACGACGAGGGACCCCACTCTTCGCCCGGGCGAGCCAGAACGTCGCTGCTGCTGCGGCTCTACTCGAGGGACTCCCAAAACCTGCGGCGCTCAAGACACGTTGCGCCCACCACAAGCAGCGTACGCTCCTCGAGCGCCCGGCAAGACCATAGGCAGAGAGCTCGATGTCTCGGCGACGCAGGCCCAACGCCAGCCAGCACCCCTCTACAATGCGGGGTGTCAAAGACGTGTCCGTCCACCAAGCCCTGCGCGTCGGTATTTTACTGCCACTCCCACCGAGGGATACCCCCGAGGTGGCGAGTTTGTAGGTAGGGTGTTGCCGAGATCAGAAACTCGAAGGTGCAAGGAACACAAGGTTTAGACAGTTTCGGGCCGCCGAGAGCGTAATACCCTACGTCCTGTGTGGTTTTTATTTCCTTAGGTGGTGATCGGGTGATCTCCTCTGTTTGGAGGGGGTCCCTGTCCGCCCTTATATAGTCTGGGGGGACAGGTTTACATGGAAGTCCTAGACGGGTACAACCCTAGGAGTCCTACCCGAGTACTTCTCGGGTAGTTTCCTATCGTGTCCGACTAGTTTCACTACTGTACAGGTAGTCCTACTACACTACGAGTAGTTACAACAGATGTAGGGCGTGGGCCATGTCCCATCCCGTATCTTAGGAAAAGTACGCCATGTGCACAGTCCTGTGTGTCCAGGTCCGACAAGCCCCCGAGCTCTTCATAGTCGAGTACTGCAGGCGTCGGAGTACTTCTGAAGGTGTCTTCGAGTTCTCCTGAACTTCATCTTCTAGGTGTCTTCCGAGTACTTCTTTGGCTGCGTCGAGGCTGTGAGGTGCTCATGCCCCGAGTAGTTGTCAAGTCTTCTTTTATATGGGGTGCGATTAAACTAGCACTCCATATGGAGTAGCCCCCGAGCCTTAGGTTGACTTGTAGAATCAGCTTGGTGCTCACTACTTCGCGGCTCTCCGGCGAGAGTTGCAGGCGGCGGAGAAGCAGCGGGTTGGCGAGTCGACGGAGAGGCGGCGATAGGGGCGGCAGTGTTCCTCCGGTGTGCGGTCTCCAGCGGCGTGCGACGGTGTTGAGTAGAGGAAGGGATTGAAGATGGCTCTGGTGCAAAGCAGGGCTCCGGTGTGGGTTTTATAGGGGAGGAGTGGCCGGGGAAACGGGAAGGCGGCGGCTCACGCGGCGGCCTGCGAAGGAAAGGGGCGGAACCGTGTACCGTGACGAGTATGGCAGCCATCGTCGCGGGGAAGGAAAGAGGAGACACGGGCGACGGCGCGGAGTCGATCCGGACTCGGGGTGAGGAAGAGAAAAGGAAAGGGGAGGGAGGCGCGGACGACGGCGCGACGGCGCGTCTGGCGTCACGGCGGCAAAAAGGAAGGAGGGAGCGGTGCGAGAGGAAGAAGAAAGGAAAGGGAGAGAGGGGGCGCTGATAGGTGGGACCCAGCTGTCGATGGGAGAAGGGTAAGGGAGAGTAGGCGGTTTGGGCCTACTGAGTTGGGCCGCGGGGGAAGGAAGAAAAAGAAGAGAGGGAGAGGTTTTGGGCCGGGCTGGAAGAAGAAGAGAAGGGGGTTCTGGGCTGGGCTAAAAGAAAACGAGAGAGAGAAAGATGGGATGAGCCAAAAGAGATAGGGAAAAGAGAGAAAAAGATTTTAGGGTAGTTTTTGGGTATTTTTATTTTGCAAACTTAAACACGCAAACAAAAAAAAACTAATGCAGCGACATGAATGCAACAAACATAAAACAATTTTATTTAGTTCTGAAAGATAATTATTTATTTTTTTTCTATACTAGATTATCTGTAAAGAAAATAAATGTTGAAATTTTTATATAATTATGAGAAAATTATTGCTTTATTATTATTATTGTTATTATTATTATTATTTTTAGTCACATCCTAAAATCCATTAATTTTAGGGTGTGACATAATGCCTCCAACTCGTCTTCGTTGTTAGAGACCTCGAATAGTATTTGGAACACGTACTTGAGTTGTTCTCCTCTCGAACTGATGAAAAGTACTCCCGTGCCACCGCCACCTAGCTTGAGTGAGCCATCAAAGTACATGACCCAATGCTCTGGCTGGTTGGCTGGGGCTTCCACTTGGTTTCCTCACCACTCCGCCATGAAATCGACTAGTGCCTGCGACTTGATGGCCGTCCGGGGCTTGAAGTCGAGGGTGAGGGCTCCCAACTCCACCGCCCACTTGGAGATTCGCTCGGTGTCATCCCGATTGTGGAGGTTATCTGCCAATGGGAAGTCGGAGACCACCAAGATGTTGTACGCGTCGAAGTAATGGCGAAGCTTCCTGGAGGTGATGAGTATACCATAGAGTAGTTTCTGAATTGTCGGGTAACGAACCTTGGATTCCGAAAGGACTTTGCTGATGAAGTAGACCGGTCGCTGCACCCCAAAGGCGTGGCCTTCCTCCTGGCGTTCCACCAGGATTGCCGTACTGACAACGTGAGTAGTCGTGGCGATGTAGAGTAGCAGGTTCTCGCCTGGTTGGGGAGCCGTCAGGATAGGAGGCGACTGCAAATGGTGCTTGAGATCATGCAGCGGCTGTTTTGCCTCCTCGGTCCACTGAAACTTGTCGTGGTGCTTTAGAAGTTTGAAGAAGGGTAGTCCCCGTTCTCCAAGTCGGGAGATGAATCTGTTCAAGGCGTCTATGCAGTCTGTGAGCTTCTAGACGTCCTTGATAGTCCGTGGAGCATCCATGGCTGTGATGGTGGTGCTCTTCTCCGGGTTTGCTTCAATTCTTTGGTGATTAACAATGAACCCGAGTAGTTTTCCTTGTGGCACGCCAAAGACGCACTTCATCAGGTTAAGCTTCCAACAAAACTTTTGCAAGCTGTTGAATGTTGTTTCCTCGAGCTCAGTGATGAACTCATCGTGGGATCTGGTCTTGATGACCACGTCATCCATGTAAGATTCAACGTTGCGATGTAGCTGGTCCGCAAGGCACAGTTGGATGTCCCGTTGGTCGGTGGCTCCTGCATTCTTCAAACCAAATGATACTGTAGTGTATGCGTATGCTCCAAAGGGGGTGATGAATGCCATTTTGATCTGATCTTCTTCCTTGAGAACTATCTGATGGTAGCCCGAGTAGCAGTCGAGGAAGGAGAGCAGGACGCAACCAGCCGTAGAGTCGATGACTTGGTCGATGCGTGGGAGCGCGAGGGGTCCTTCGGGCAGTGTTTGTTGAGATAAGTATAACCCACACACATCCTCCATTCATTATTACTCTTTTTCAAGACTAGTATAGGGTTAGGTAACCACTCGGGGTAGTACACTTCTTTAATAAAACCGGCCGCGAGTAGTTTTGCTAGCTCCTTGATGGCCTTCCTCTTGTCGGGGGTGAAGCGTCGTAGTCGTTGCTTCTTCGGGGTAGCTTTAGGGTAAACTTTTAGGCAATGCTCAATCAACTCCTTGGGCACCCTTGGCATATCCGCTGGTTTCTACGCGAATATGTCTCGGTTAGCCCTAAGGAAGCTGATGAGCGCGCTTTCATATTTGTCGCCTAAGCCGCCCCCAATCAAAGCAGTCTTGGACGGGTCGCCTTCTTGCCGCTGGATGGCCTTGATGCCGACGTCGCTGGGGTTGGGTTTAACCCACGACTTGCTAGGCCGCTGGCTGGAAATCTCCATCTCCGTGTAGGTCAGCTTCTGCGCGGCCGCGAGTACTTCTGCAAACGGCTCTGACACGCGTGATGTTGTGGCATACTCGATCGCCTCCTGGTCGCAGTCGTACGACTTCTTCAGGTTGCCATAGAGCATAAGTACACCTGTCTTGCCTGGTATCTTGAGTAGCAGGTAGACATAGTGGGGCACAGCCATGAACTTGGCCAGTGCCAGTCTGCCAGGGATGGCATGATATGACGAGTCGAAGTCCGCCACCTCAAACTTGATGTACTCGGTGCGGTAGTTATCTTTCGTCCCGAAGGTGACTTGGCAGGACCACTGACCCGAGTGGTGTAGCCGCGTTTCCTGGGACAATGCCGTAGAAAGGAGCTCTGCTAGGGGTGAGCATCTTGGAGATGTCCAGGACCATCTTCTTTAGACTACTCGCGAAAAGCAGGTTGAGACCGCTCCCGCCGTCGATGAGTACTCAGGTTAGCTGTGAGCCCGCCACGACAGGATCTAGAACGAGCGGGAATTTTCCCGGCTCAAAGAAGCTGGTCCATTGATCATCCCTAGAGAAGGAGATCGGGACCTCGCTGTATCTCAGAGGCCTTTGCGTGGCCGGCTCTACAGAGAGAATTTCGCGCAGGGTCAACTTCTGCGCGTGCTTAGAGGGGAATCCACCATCTCCGCCGAAGATAACATTGACGACGTTCTTCGGATCCTGGAAGTCTTGAGCCCCCGACTTGTCACCCTCATCATCGTCCTCCTGGTCCTTTCGCTTTCCTGCCTGAGGGAGGGGTGGTGCATTGAGTGACTTGCGGAGGTTGATGCACTCGAAGAGCGTGTGTCGCGACTTCGGGTGTATCGGGCATTGTTTATGCAAGACTTTCTCGTATTGGGTGTCGTTGTTCCCTGAATTCTTGCCACGCGGATTGCGCTCAACAGCCACGACTTCTTGGTCTGGCTTGCGCTTTCGGGTGTTCCCCGAGTGGTTCTGCTGGCTCTTGTCGAAGTGGTCGTTGCCATTGCCTTGCTTATCGTGGTTGCGCTTGGGAAGCGGTCGTTCTCCTCGTCCTCCTGATCAACCCATTGTGCCATCGTGTAACGCAGTTCCACAACAGTAGTCGGGCGATTGCGTCCAAAGTCGTGGTATGTGTGCTTCGAGAAGAGCCCGTTCTGGAAGCAGCGGATGACATCCTCCTTGGTGATGTTGGCGATGGTGGCGGACGTCTCGAAGAAACGCCGGGTGTAGGACCTCAGGGTCTTGTTCATCTCTTGCTTCACCTGGGATAGATCGTGGCGAGTGCCCACTCTGATCATGGATCCTTGGAAGTTGTCGATGAAGGCCCGCTTGAGGTCCTCCCACGGGTCGTTGGAGTTTGGCTTGGAGCTTTCAAGCCAAGTGAGGGGTGCAGACTCCAGAGCTACCGGGAAGTAGAGAGCTTTGGTGGAGTTGGATCCCTCTGAAACTTCAATAGCAACCGAGTAGCATCGAATCCACTAGCGCGGGTCCTGCTTACTGTCATACTTGAGGATTCCGACTGGTTTGAACTCCTTGGGATAGGATTTGTCGGTGATGTTGGAGGTGAAGGTAGGGAAGCGGTCGCTGTCATTGTCGTCGTGGTACTTACCGGTACGGTCCCTTCTTCTTGCTTTGATAATACGCCGCGCATCGCAGCCGTCATTGATCTTCTGCCTGGTGTCGATCGTGGGAGCGTCGTGAAGGATGTCCTCGAGTGGAGCTTGGCCTTGAGGCCTTGCACCACGCTGGTTGCAAGGTTGGTGAGTAGATTGTTGTACTTCTTGTTCCTCGTTTCCACACGCGGACGGGTGGCCCTCGTTGCGCTGGCCGCTAACTTTCCTCCGGTACCCAGGGCCTCCTCCGGGGGTGCGATTGATCAGCGCAGTTTCGCCATGGCGCTCAGACCTCGAGGGCAAATTCCGAGTGGGAGACACTGCATGTTGCCCGTCGAGTTGCACGAGTGCACGCTAGGTTAGATACTGCAGCCTTTGTATCTGAGGGTTGGGTGGTAGTTGTTGGGCTAGTAGGGCTGCTTCTGCGATGGCGTCAATCGGTGTACGATACTCCCGGTCCGCGACTGCTGCAAAAGCGTTGTTGAGGTTCCTTTTGTACATTGGATCACGAGCGTGATTTTCTGCGTTCCATCTGCGCTGGGCACACTTGGCGTTCTTCACCCGCTGGATCCTTCAGTGCTCCTCGTTCTCATCCCGGGGGCCGTCAACTATGGGCTCGTCGGCGGAGACGTCCGCGAGTTGCTCGTTGTCGTACTCGGGGCCCAGCTCGTCGTCCTCCGCGTTGTGAAGGGAGGCCATGCAGACTTGACGATCCGGCGAGTTGTTAGCCATAAGGCTGTACTCAAGTAGCTCTGTGCTACCGTCTCCCTCCTCCGCGATGGGAGAGAGGGGTTTGCCTCCTGGAAGGGCAGTTCCTGTGTGAAGGTAACAAGGCAGGACTCGTAATCGAGTAGTTCGAAGGGCTCAAAGCCCTTCCAGTACACGAAACGGCCTTGCGGCGTTGATGTTATGGTTAAACCCAGATGGCTGCCCAAAAACGATTTGGTGTGGCCATCGGGTTGCGAGTGGTTTTCAAGAGCAGGGACCGCCCGACGGGTGGTGGCCCCCTCATCTCCGAGTCCTCCTCAGGACTGGCTTGAAGGTGTAGTACTATCGGCGAGTACTCTTCATTGGAATCCGAGTAGTTGTCGAAAACGGGGGCCCCTGGCAAGTGGTGGCTCCCACGTCCTTGAGCTTGAGCAGCAGATCTAAGTCCTCTTCCAAGTCGGAGAGGGACTTAGATTGTGTGGTCCCCTCAGATTGGTTTGAGTCCGATCCGACTAGTTCTAATGCGTCATGAGTCGAAGTCGCATCAAAAATGGACATCTTTTCGATATGGAGGGCAAGATCGGGGAGCAGCAACTCGTCGAGGTTGTCGATGAACTCGTCGAGGTCACTGCTTCCAGTTGATGTAGAGGTCTACGGCTCCCTGGAGTTGACTAGGTGGCTGTTGAAGCCACCCAAGCCGTTGGCATCGCAGATCCAGGAGCCGAAGATGAAGGTTGTGCCCTCGTCGAGCACAACACTGGTGAAGTTGAAGGATGCCATCGAATTCTCCGGTGGATGCTCGATGAACACCCCTACCTAGTGCACCAGTTGTCGGTGTTTTACCGCCACGCCCACCGAGGGATACCCCCGAGGTGGTGAGTTTGTAGGTATGGTGTCGCCAAGATTAAAAACTTGAAGGTGCAAGGAACACAAGGTTTAGACAGGTTCGGGCCGCTGAGAGCGTAATACCCTATGTCCTGTGTGGTTTGTATTTCCTTAGGTGGTGATCGGGTGATCTCCTCTGTTTGGAGGGGGGTCCCTGTCCGCCGTTATATAGTCTGGGGAGACAAGTTTACATGGAAGTCCTAGTCAGGTACAAGCCCAGGAGTCCTACCCGAGTACTTGTCGGGTAATTTCCTACCGTGTCCGTACAGGTAGTCCAACTAGACTACGAGTAGTTACAACAGATGTACGGCGTGGGCCATGTCCCATCCCGTATCTTAGGAAAAGTTACAACAGATGTAGCTCGATCTGGTAGTGGTGAAGAAGCCCCCGGAAGAAGGGATGAGGGGGCACCGCAATCCCGTACTCGTGGAAGTGCACGAAGGAGACGACGTGACCGTCGCGCGGCGCCGGCACCTCCTCACAGCCAGGTAAGAGCCACTCCCCTGCAGAAGACTGTGGGCAAAGAAGCCCGCGCTTG
This sequence comes from Panicum miliaceum, assembly GCA_032594955.1. Classification (NCBI taxonomy): domain Eukaryota; kingdom Viridiplantae; phylum Streptophyta; class Magnoliopsida; order Poales; family Poaceae; genus Panicum; species Panicum miliaceum. The sequence goes on along the minus strand of CM064063.1, from coordinate 37,426,503 downwards.
ACAGGACCCCCTAGAGGCACCTGACCCACGTCTGAGCGGTACCACGACATCATTGCTAGGCGGCGGTAAGGGCTCAAGAGCTCTCACAGGGGCAAGGGCGCAGATGGGGAACGGCTCGGGCTCTGGTGGCGGGGAGGCGGAGAAGGCAAAAAGATGGGATTGGCGTGGCGATGGCGGAGGGTCCAATAGCCCCAGTTATAGGTATCAAGACGGAAGGCGAACCGCCGCCTCGACTCCCACGATCGCTGTAATGACCGCATCAGCCACTTTGCATTGCCCCATCCTATCGAGAGGTGTGCGCAAGCCACGCCCGGGCCCGACCCCTCGGGGGACGCGCCCGACGGAAAAGGGCCCAAAAGCCCCTGGGTAAGAAGGGATATGAGCCGAAAACGCCCCAACAGCCCATTAAAGTCTGAGGGTTCGAAGGTTGGCCCGCCGACGGGTTCACAACCGCCCTAGGGCACCACTAGAGTGAGGGCGGAGACGGACGGGCACACTAGTGGCCGGCACCTAGGGGCGCGCGCACCATGGGCATCTCAACCCGCATCCGAATCTTGACTAAAGCAAGATCCATGGTTTTTATTTGATGAAAGGCAACGAGCCATCGGGACCGTTCGAACAGACCAGATAATCTGGAGTCGGTCACTAGCTGACCCATGCCGGATCCCCACGAATGGGAATTGGGCCCCACTCGGATCAACCCGTTATCAGCTCACCAAGCGCCACATTTCGACCAACGAGGAAAAACATGGCACGGCTCAGCCCTTTCGCCTCATCGAAAGAGACATTTGAAGGGAAGCGGCTGCAAGACGAGTGTAACATCCCGGGTATTGCCAGAATGTTATAAATGTGAAAAATTTTGAATTTTCAGAAAACTTTTCGTGTATGTGCTTTAGCTAGTTTCAAATATAAGCATGGGTTCTCTTTATCTCAAAATCTTAGTAATTCAACTCAACATTTTTAATTAAGGACCCTTAAAATGTTAGTGTGAAATAATTTGGAGTTATTCGAATCTCGTGTGAACTTGTTAATTCGAACTTAGTTAGGTTTGTTTAAAAATTTTGTGGAAATTAATTTGAATTGGGCTATTCAAATTAATTTCAAAAGCTAAACCTAAACCACCGGCCCAGCCCAGCTGGCCATCTCGGCCCAGCAGAGGCAGCCCAGCCCGGCGCCATCTCTTCTTTCCCCGCCAGCACGACCCATGTTGGCCGCTCGTCCCGGCCTGCTGCACTTCTCGTCCGGACCGTTAGCCAGCCCATGTCGCGGCCCAGCCTAGCTCGCCGCCCCGTCGCCCGAGCACGCCGCGCGACCCTCTGCCTTCCTCATCGCTGCCGCTGGTGCCCCGACCCCACGTGTCAGACGAGCCACCCCTGTTCCCCTTTCTTCTTCCCCACCGCTTTATCACCCGCAACCGCTGTCCGCGCGCCCGCGCCCGTGCCCTGCTCGCGCCACCCGCTCCGCCCTCGCTCCGTGACAACAGAGCGCTACTGCCCCGCGCCCCCTTTCCACCTCACCCATGACCGTCCGCGTGCCTCGCAAACCCTAGCCCCACTCCCGCAGCCACCGGATGCGCGCCGCGTCACCTTGGCACGGAAGCCAAGCATCGCCGCCGTCCCTACGTGCCCAAGCCCTAGCGCCGCGCGTATAAGGAGCCCCCAACTGCAGCTGCGGAACCCGAGAACTCCAGGGGTATTCTCCCCTGTTCCGCCGCTGCCTCCAACAAGAGAGGGCCGAGGGAGGAAAGGAGCAGAGGAAGAGCTTTGACAGGAGCCGCCCGGAGCTGAAGAGCCAAGGAAGCCGCCAGCGCGAGGAAGACCGCCGCCGGGAACACTCCGCCGCCATCGCCGTCGGAGCCTCTCCACCGAGCCTGCGCCCGTACATCTACGCTGCTATTGCCGTGCGTCCTGCACGGCCTCGACCCGCCTGCATCAACCCGCCACTACGCCGGGACCCTCACCTGCGAGCCCGACCGGTGAGCGTCGCCGCTCTTTCCCGTCCTTCCTCCTGCTGCCGACGTGCTACGGTCGTCGATGAGCCTTCCCCTAGCAAGCCTAGGACCACCCGTCCCGTTTAATTGCAGAGGCCGCACCAATGCCGCCGTAACCCCACGAGCCATCCCATCGACGTCGACATCCGGCCTCGCCGGAATCGGCACGCCGCCGTGGCCTTGGAACACCAGAACCACCGCACGCGCACGTGCGCTGCCTTGTCCCGGCCGAAAGGCCTTATCTTTCACCAAGCCGAGCTTAACCATGCCCATGCCGCCCGCCGTTGCCTTGCCTCATGCCGTCGTGCCACGTCGCGGGTCCGGAACACCAGCGCCCCGCACGCGCCACGGACACGCGCGGACCCGGAACGCCGGGAGCCTGCGCGTGGGCGGGACCGCCACTGGATCTAGCCGCGCGTGCCTCTCGCCTTGTCTGCACCATTGTCGTCCTGCCACCGCCACGCCTCGACCCCGCCACGGCATTGCCGTGCGTGGTGACCACGCACCGACGCCACGACGTCGAACGCGTCGCGACTAGGCCCTTTCGGGCACTTCTTCGAACACGCCCCCCAGCCGATCATGCACTGAAAGGCGCCGACCTTCTTGTTCGCGCCAGTTTCTGCTGATCGGCTCTGATCCTCTGTCTCTTGAGCGCGATCTTTTGAACGGGCGATCATTGCGACTTGATCCGCTGCACTGAGGGCAATCGTCGGCTGATGGCAATCTGAGGTCGTTTTCCCAACAATGGATGAAGAACGGGCATCACCAATGATCCTCATGTCGGCGTATCATCTCATCATGGTATCTCAATCTTTCCTGCTGCCGCCGATATTTGCTGAGTAAGAATTGGGAAGTGACGGGTCTACGCGATCGTTCTGATGCTTCGCCCTCGTCTTTAGCCCGTCTTTTCCCTTTGACATCGTCCACCGTGACTTGCTTCCGGGGATCCACGGCTTCGCTTCTTCTAGCCGATTCCAACGTCAGCACCTTGCTTTGAAGTGAGTTTCTTCCCGTGTCAACCATGTTAGCCGGGAAAGGATGCTGATCAATCTTCATCGGCTTTGCCAGGATTTCGAACTTGAGTCTTCCTTGCTCAATGGCCGAATGTATCTGCTAACGGAAGATCTTGCACTCATTTGTGTCATGAGATGTAGCGTTGTGCCATTTGCAGTACTTCATCTTTTTGAGCTGATCGGCCGAAGGGATGGTATGGTATGGTGAGAGCTTGATCTGCCCTTCCTGGAGCAGTAAGTCAAAAATTTTATCGGCCTTTGATGTGTCAAAGCCAAACGCTTCTGGTTCTTTCTTCCCAAAAGGGCACGATATTGGCTTCTTCCCTTTGACCCATTCTGCTAGGCCGATTTCTTCCTCTTCCTTGGATTCAGACCCTTCCAAATATGCCACCTTTTTCTAGAAATTCCTCCGCTGCTCAAACGGACGTATTTCCTGACCGGCCAATCGGTGAACGATCTGACTTAAGCTTTCAAATTCTTGTGAGGCGTACCTCTCCTTGATATGTGGCAGGAGGCCTTGGAAAGCGATATCGGCCAACTGGGCATCAGTCAGAGCCAGGGTATAGCATTTGTTTCTGACCTCTCTGAACCTCTGTATGTATCCAGTTACTAGTTCATCGCTCCTCTGCCTGATGCTGGTCAAATCTGAAAGATTCATCTCGTGTACTCCCGCGTAGAATTACTTATGGAATTGCTTTTCTAGATCGGCCCAAGTAACAATGGAATTGGGTGGTAAAGTAGTGAACCACTGGAAGGCCGATCCAGACAGAGACGATGAGAATAGGCGCACCCTCAGAGCATCTTGTGTGGCGGCTTCCCCGCACTGGATGATAAATCTGTTAACGTGCTCCACGGTAGAGGTGTCGTCCAGCCCCGAAAACTTGGTAAAGTCAGGAATTTTGTACCGGTGGGGAAACGGCAGTAGGTCGTAGGCCGATGGGTATGGCGTCTTGTACGTATAAGTCTGCACTTTCGGCTTCAACCCGAATTGGTCCGGAATTACCTCCGCTATTCTTGCCGTCCAATCCACTTGCTGCTGATGAACAGCTGTTCGGGGTGCCGGCATATGTTGGTGGATTTGCGGTGGTACGGCCGGGTGATGGGTCGAAACGTGTGGCGGATTCTGTTGCATTGTGGCCGTCTGAGCAGTTGACAATTGATGGCGAAGCGAATCCGCCGCCCCATCGTACATCGTCATCGGCGCCGTGCTTCTGAGTGCTTCTACAGCGTCTGCCCCCCTGCCGATTTCTGACGTGGTTGGTTGATACTGAGGGACCGTCGGCCGAACGGCCGAATGGAACGGCGCCTGGATCGGATAGTTCCCATGTCCGGTTGATTGATCGGGAAAAGCTGTCGTTGCTGGTGCCCCCCAAGGCACTGAGTTTGAGGGCAGCGATTGCACAGAGGCAATCTGGACAGGCTGAAGCGGCGCTTGCGATCGAAAACATGGTGCACCGTTATACCCTAGAGGCATTGAAGGCAATGAAGTGTTGTATCCTTCATGCTGCGTCGACATCGGCTGAGGATCCGAGTGGGACGTGCCTGGTAAGCTTCTGGCTGGAGGTACAATAGGTGGGGCGTATGCTGGCCCCTAATATCCCTGAGCTGCTCCGCTGACCAGAGAACTGATGATGGCGTTATACACCGTGTTGGTCATTACTGAGGATTGGTCGATGAAAGCCTGATAGACAGACTGTTGAATCATATCGGACATCTTGCCCGAATCCTCAGCGATGGTGATATGGCGGGGGACTGGAAGAGGAGCTTTCTTGATTGCCTCCGCGCTTCTGGTACGACTGAAAGATTGCAGATACATCCTTTTATAGTCCTCTAGATGTTTTGCCAGTTCCTCTTTCTTGTCGTCTTTGAGATCTGCTTCCGTGACCTCAATGATGTTGTTCTCAGAAACTTCGGTGGTCTTTGACATATTGGATCTTGAGGTGGTCCCACCAGGCATGCCAAAAGTGTGTTGGCGCTAAAAATCGGCCAGGAATCGGCCGATGACCTTCAGCGTCGGACACACGACCCGGGAGAATCTGCTTAGCTCCTATTCGGGTTATTGCCCTGGTGCGGTTCGCGCGGCGTGCCAGTCAATCTGACCTATTGATTGACAAGGAAATAAAAGTATTAAATTCCGGGCGTTCCGATCGGTTGAGGTTCCGATCTGTCCCGAAAAGCGTATTGGCGAATCGGCCGATTTGCTATGAAGATGACCGGCTATGGATCAGCCGATAATCACGTAATAATTGCAAAGAAAACTGCTGGAGCAACTTAAACATATTACAGATGCAACACTTGACATAGATCTAATCGGCTATATGATAATGAACGAAGGAAAGTAGTGATAAAGCCGATAGTTTCAATCTCAAGCTGGATAACTGGTGATAAAACTAGAACAATAGGTAAAACCTATAATTCCGGTAAATATCAATAACTGGTGAATAAATCTAAACGAAACCACGGTGATGCGCCCGAAGTTAAAGCTTAGATGTTATTCGATAAGCGGAACCTACCAATTGGCCGGAGATCGTGTCGATGCAGCCCTGCCAATCCGTACGAACTCCTGAAAGAAAAAGAACTATTGGCGAAGTCGCCGACTTGAAAGTAAAAGTGCGATGAAAAAGTAGATTGTTTTGTTGATTGATTGATGTCATCTTCTACAAAACCCTGGCAACTCCTATTTATACCTTAGGACTAGGACTCCTGATCGATTACGATCTGTTACAAACTTGATTTAAATAGAAAACTATTATATCTATAATATTTTCCTAAAGGAGACGGGCTCCCGCAGAATCTTCTGCCGCCATCTCCTAGTCCAATCCGGACTCTTTCCATTGCTTCATGACCGAGTCGGCATCGTTCTTTCGACCAACGTCAGGCCACTTTTAACTAGGATCCTCTGTTGTGATTCTAATGGCTTCATCTCCCTAACTGCTGGCGCAGACTGCATCGCCCATCGGCCGATCCCCAACTGTAGCCTCAATCGGCCGATTCCCAACTGTAGACTTCAAATCTGCCGCATCGGCCGGTCTCTTCTTTTCCTGACGCTGATTCAACACATGTCAAAATTTGGCGTCAACACAAGCCCCCCAGTTTCGGAGTAAAACATAATTTTTACTTCGAAACACTTTTCTTTAATCTTTCTTCTGAAACAAGCACAGCAAAAATCTCCCTCCGTTTCGCGGTCTTCTACATGATGATTGCAATCTTCTTGAACCGGGCGCTTGAGACAACTGTTCCCCCGGAATTCGTGTAGATGGCGCGGCAAAAATCCCGCCTTTACCCTTTCTCTCTCGGATTGTCCTTAAGTACCGGCGTTCTCCGCCAGTCCTTCTCCACGAGCCTAGTAATCACCTCCCAGCGAATCACTGTTCATCTTCTCCCTGCGCCCTCTCGGTCTCCAACCGCATCCTCCGGCGATTTCTCTCGTGCCTGCAACCTGCTTCATCCCTCCAATGGTAGCGCCATCAGCAACTTCACCAACCGTGGAGGTTCCGCCGGCAACGTCCTTGGCGACGGCGATCCTATCGGCGGCTCCATCGGTGACTCCATCGGCGACGATGAGTTTCATTCCGGAGGTAATCATCCAAAACTTTCCTCTTTTACTTTTTACTGCTCAGGTACTTTTTAGATCCATTCTCAGTTTTCTCCCTTTTCCCTCTTTTTTAGGCATTTAGGCACCAAATCACTATTCCCCTTTCCGAAACCCCTGGTCTCATCTGCTTAGGTCCCATGGGGAATCCAGACCCAGCTGATTTGATCAACTTAGAAACCCATAGAATTCCTTTCAAGCAATCACCTATGGATTTGGGTTAGTGGGCAGGTGCTTTTAGATCTTGGCCGAATGAAACCCCTGGCTGGAAAGAATGGTACCACAGATTAGCCAAGTCCAAGAGAGTTCAGTGGGATGAGTTAAAAATCGGCCAGTGCATCAATCTCTCTCTGTCCCAAATGGAGAAAAAATGAACCCTTAGTAATAGCGGCCTCTTATTTCTGGTCCGACGCGCTCAACGTGTTTCTCTTTGGGCACGGACCTATGACTCCAACCCTGGCCGATGTCCTGATGCTGACCGGCCTTGATATCTCCTCCCCTGATACACCCTTTGATTATCTTATCAAACCAACCCATCGGCTAGAGACAAAAGGAATCGGCGGGTGGAAGGGGTATATCAGCAAAAATATGAGGACCGGGACGATTTCAGAGAGAGAACATACAACGTTCTTAATGATGTGGCTAGAGAAGCACTTCTTCTGTGGCATAGCAGTTGGTCCTTCATCCAATACACAAGCTCTGGCAGAAGCTCTGTCAATAGGATCGGCCATCCCCCTTGGGAAGCATCTGTTAGGATCGGCCTACCATATGATGCACCAAATCGGCATCAAATTATCAAAAGGGGAGCCGATTGGTATTCCTGCTGGTCCTTGGTGGTTCATCACCCTCTGGCTCACCCTATACATGAGCAATGTCTCCCAGCAGCAAATAGAGACCAAAACATTTCCCAATATCGAGTCAGAGGAAAACCCCACCATACGGCAACGGTGTACCTCTTTTGGAGAAGCAGCATCAGCCTTCCTTGGTTGTCAGTTCACTGCCACCCGAACGGCCGAATACTTCAGATGTTTCTACAACGGCTTCAGTGAAGAGACCATCAGCTGGTATCCGTATCAGACGACAGGGCCGATTTTCAAGCTTCCCGTCTGTTATGATTCATCATCCAATTCTTTTGACGGTGATCTCATGGATATCCTGATCAAGCCAGGGATTTTACCGGCCAACTTCTTTTCTGGAAAAGATTTCCCAACCTATGAATTTTACAATCCATCAGTCGCAACACGACAATTCGGCTTTGGTCAGCTGCCAATTCAAGTCTACTTTGCCGGCCGTGCAAAATTTCGAGATGAACTGACCAAGAGCCTCGACTACAGTCGGCTATGCAATCTAGTGCCAAACTCCAGTACCATCGACCTAAACAACTGGATAGTGGCCCCCTTTGCCGTCCACCAATTCAAACTGTGGTGGGCAGAATGGAAGCAGTACCTCTTTTGTTCGTCTCCCTCAACATATTGTAACAGTTTGGACCCAGACAACATCGATTCAAGTGCAGCGGTATTACCTTTCTCCCAGCCGATTTCAACATTGTCCCTTTTCATGCTACAATCTTGTCGCTAACTTGTATTTCTCTTTTCAGTCTGAAAGTCAAATTCCCCCGACGCGGAGCCGAAGTGGTAGGCCGATAGAGAGCAATCGCCCATACACACCATTTCCACTTATCGGCCATCACGCCCCAACCATCAAAGACATCACCAGCGGCCGATGGACGCAAACACTGAAAAGGGCCACTTTGAAGAAGATGAGCCGCCAACTCCGTGCCCGCATAGAACCGACTGATCAATCGGCGGTGGCATGGGCTGAAACTCCAACTGCGCCAGCTTTGCCGATTGCCGAGGAGGTCGATCTCCAAACTGCTACAGAAGTTGGAGCGGCCGCTGCATCTTTACTGGTAGAAGCTGTTCAGGTAATCCCACTTACTTCTCATAAGTTTAAGTATTCTACCAATATTAACCTCTCCCTCCTGCCAGGCCGCACGAATTGCCCCAGCGCTGTGGCAGAACCACCTGAATTAATCCGGCTCAAGTGTATTAACCATCACCATTAAGGCATCCTCGGTTAACCTTACACTTCAAACGGAGTAATCCACTGGTCTGTCGGGTATAACCTCCCGATACAACCACGGTGAACGGATCGAGCGCCGTACATACAAATGCTCATGCGACGATGAGCCCAGAGAATACCACATTCCAGCAAATATTACAACATTAACATAAGTAAATATTACAGACCAAGTTCTGAGTTTAGAAAACAAGTACTTCAATTAACATAAATAAGTTCTTCAGAGTTAAGTTGCAGTGGAAATAAACAACGGAAACTACTCGACGATACAGGATGTCTCGATGAAGCCCGTACGAGACATCACTCGGCCTTATCTCCGTTGGACGGGGGCGCATCCCATTCCACCGACCAACCAGGGGGAAGAGTGCAGGGCCAAGTCAAGCTAGCAACCATGTCTTCGAAGGGCTCACCTGAAATCGAGTCACAAGCAAGACTGAGTATACTAATACTCAGCAAGACTTACCCGTGTAGTGGAAACTACTCCACCGACTCTACACATGCCAGGCTTTTTGGCTCAGGGGTTTGTTTTGCCGAAAAGCATCTACAAGTGGGTCCTTACTTTCAACTTTTAGCTCAAGATTCTAGTTTCGTTAGCCAGTCTAGGTAAGCAGCTATCTAAAGCATACATGGTGAAGCATTAAATTTTCCATCCAACCAGTTCATTCATCATCATTGTTCCTCTTCTTACTCTGTGGGTAAAAATGGTTAAGCAGTCTCAATAGCCGTGAGAAACGGACGATTCGAATCGAATTTCTTAACCTTGCAAGGGAAACCCAAACACACGTCACGTGGTTACTCCCTAGAGTCACACGTGCAACTTTTCCCCTTTCTTTCCGGGTCGTGGATCGGGGCTACCCTCCGAGAGTACAAGAGCTCCACGCCACGGTTCGGCGCCGGGTCGTGACCACTCTCTGCACTCGCCATATGCACATGGGACCGAAGTTCAAAGGGTAGGATGCCGTCCCCTTGCCGGGCCAATCAGGTACTTAAGCTTACCGATTCCCATAATCTCGGCATGTGTTTAGTACGTTCAAAGACTTAACCATCACTACCACACCCTGCGGCCTTAGCATTTTTCACTAGACAGACGGGCCTCAATCGTAACCATCGTTACATAACCCGTCCGTGTCCTTATGATTGCAGCGTGTAGTAGTCATTCAACTCCTATTTTCTCGCGAGTGACAGGAAATCACTCGACTTTTACCGGAGTCCTATTAGCACAGCATTCTATCGAACCTTACATCTAGTTTTCAAGCAAGGGTTCCTGACATCATGCAACTAAGTTTTCATCCACTCCTATAAACTTAATGCACAAGCAAAGAGTAATGAGTTGCATAATTTTGGAAAGAATGGGTTATGCTCCGGGGCTTGCCTTCGCAGTTCGCTTGGGGATCTTCCGAACTTGGGCTCGGGTCTTCAAAAGCTTCAGTTAGATTTGCTTGAGCTTCACGCTGCTCACTCTCGGACGCGGGCACCAGCTCGTAGGTTCCGTCGGCGAGAGTCGTCGATTCTACATGAGTGCACAAGTTTAAGTCGTGGAAATAGCACTTGATTACGATTTGAGAGTAATTACTACAAGGGATAGTTTCTGGTTATGAAATTTTGGATTTAGGCACATCAAGGAAAGATGTGCTTACTGTAAAATTTTCAGCCAATTTTATGTAACCGATTAATTCTGAAAAATATATTACATAGTTGCTGTTAGATCCTTGTTCTTTTTATACAGAACAATTGGTGCAACAAATGAGTCTAAGATTTTTACAGAGCTTTCACTCAAGCATGCAGAAGCTACTGTAATTTTTGTAGGATTTATTATGCAGTATCCAGAGCATAGAAAATATGACATTCTACACCTAGGCTATTCAAAGATTCATTTTTACAGGACCCTACACAGGGTTTTTGTCCATGGAACCTTTTACACAGCAACCTCTACCATAGTTTATCTCCCAGTAAAAATTTGAGAATCTTCCAAGCTAAGATACTATTTTCTTGATTTAATGTATGTTATTAGCACATAAATCAAATAAGTGGGTTACTGTGAGATAAAAATTCTCCTAATTTTTCTCTGGCTTCTAGGTACCAATACATTAGCATAGTAAAAGTTTCAATGGGTGACTCACCACCTATCTGCAGGGATAAAACATTCTACTTACACATGAATTAAAACTAAGTTTAACAAACAGTAGAGCTAGAGACGGAATTTGGGCCTGATCTTTTTACACAGTCCTAACCATCCAGCAACTAATTCACTGCCCAAAATTCAGGGTCAGCATTGTTCTAGAACAGTGGGTATAAAATATGTCCATTAAAGCTTCTATTTAATGTAGAGCAAAATATTTTGAGATTCTGAGAAAATTTTTGTAACAAAAGTGGTAGAGTTTTTTCTGAGGATTCCAGATCAGTTGAGTTTGCATTTTTCTGAATTTTCTACGATTTTATACGAATTTTACAAATTCACTGATTTTGAATCTAGGTTTGAAACTTTCTTTTACAACTAGGTCCTTGAATCTTACGCTCAGACCCTTCTAAAGATTTAAATCCTTGCAATTGGGTCCTCGGCGGCTCGGGTACGGCGGCCGGCCGAAATTCCGGCGAGGGGGCTCGCCGGCGGCGAGGGGCGGGGGTCGGGGAAGGTTCAGGGGTGCGAGGGCTACCTTGTGGGGGTGTTGTTCAGGTGGGGGACGGCCGGGAAGGGCTCGCCGGCGTTGGAGCAGAGGCGGCGGCGGCGCGGCTCGCGTCGACGGCGGTGCTCCGGCGGGCTTGGGGCGGCGTGGTCCGGTCGGTGAGCTTCAGTGGCGCATGGGGAAGCTACCCAGGGGCTCGGCTTGGACGGAGGGGGTCGGACTCGTGCTGTCCACGGCGAGCAGGGGCGGCGGCGGCGACGGCAGCGCGGGCGGCGGTGCTCCGGTGGCTCTGGGTGGCGTTGGGTGGGTCGGCGAGCTGCGGTGAGGTGATGTAGTGGTGGCTGGGGGCTCAGTTTGGGCAGTGGGCGGCGGCAGTGGGCTGTCCACGGACGGGTGGTGCTCGGCGGCGGCGATGGCGACGGCGAGGCGTTCTGGTGGCCGGGGGCTCGCGCGCGTGGCCGGGGTGGCGCTTTTATAGGGACAGGAGGGGGTGTGGAGGTGCCTGGGCGACGCGCGGGGCGGGGCACGGCAGCGGCGTGCACTGGCTGCGGCGGGCGGCGGCAGAACGCCGGCGCGGCGTGCGGCGAGCGGGCGCGGGCGACTGGGCGGCCGCGATTGTGGCGTGGGCGCGAGGAGATAGCGCGGCGTGCGGATTGGGGAGCAGCTGCTGCAGCGGCTCGGGCGGAGGGCAGGCGCGGCAGCTGGCGGGGCGCGGGGGCCGGGGCGGCACGGCGGAGCGCGGCCACTGGGCGGGCGGGCGGCGGCCTGGGCGCGGCAGCACGCGCGGGCGGGGACTGGCCGCGCGGCGTCGGGGCGAGGCAAAGCCGGCCGTGGCGGGGTGGTGCGGCGGCCACTGGCCTGGCGCTTCGCGCCGGTCAGGCGACGCCGGCCACCTGGCGCGCGGCGGGCGGGCGAGCGCGCGCGGCGCGGCAGGGGAGGGAGGGAGAAACGAGGGACCGAAATGCAAAAATTCGAAAAACTTCAGGGGGCTGGGTGCAAACAGGGCGTTTTCTCCTCTTTCTGATTTGAATTTCAAAAACTTTTGAACACGAAAGTTGTTCAAAATAAAAAGTTCTACAACTTTGGTTTTAGGCAAAATCTCATTTGGCTTATGGTTTTAAAGTTAATTTAAAAGTTTCAAATGTGTCCAAATGTGCCCAAATTAAATTTGAATTCCAACTGAACCCGGTTTAATTCTTTCCCCCCTCTCATTAGTTGGTTTAAAACATAGAGTTAGGCTAATGTCATTGATTTTGGAATTGTAATTACCAGGGTTGTCACAGCCTTCCCCCCTTAACAAGAATCTCGCCCCGAGATTCGGTAATTCTTAGTGTGGGCGTGGGTGCACATACCAGTGGTTGAGGCAAGAAACCCAGGGAAATGTTGGTTTAGGTAGCTCTCCGTTTCCCAGGTGGCTTCTTCTTCCGTGTGGTGATTTCATTGTATTTTATACATTCTAATCACTTTCCTCCTGGTCTCTCTTTCTTTTTGATCCAGAATCTTAACTGGGTGTTCGACATACGAGAGGTCGGGTTCCAACGATATTTCTTGTTGTTCCACAATCTCGGTAGGGACTCGAATACACTTCTTGAGTTGAGATACGTGGAAGACATCATGGGTGGCCGTGAGCTGAGGGGGCAGTCGTAATTTGTAGGCTACGGGTCCGCGGCTCTCCATGATTTCGTAAGGACCAATATAACGGGGAGCTAGTTTGCCTTTGATTCCAAATCTTCGCACTCCTTTGGTTGGTGAAACTCGAAGATAGACATGATCGCCAACTTCGAACTTTAGGGGCTTTCTCCTTTTGTCAGAATAGCTCTTTTGTCGGGCTTGTGCGGCTTTAAGATTTTCTTGTATTACTTTTACTTTCTCCTCTGCCTCGATTACCAGGTCGGGTCCAATTATTTTACGTTCTCCGGTTTGTGACCAGCTCAAAGGGGTTCGACACCTTCGTCCGTACAGGGCCTCAAATGGTGCCATTTTCAAACTCGTTTTGTAGCTGTTGTTGTACGAGAACTCTGCCAGGGGTAGGCATTTGTCCCAATTCTTGTCATAATGAATGACACAAGCTCTCAGCATGTCTTCAAGAATTTGGTTTACTCTTTCCGTTTGTCCATCGGTCTGAGGGTGGTATGCTGAGCTGCGAATCAGCTTTGTGCCAAGAGACGTTTGCAGTTGTTCCCAAAAGCGTGCTACAAACTGAGGACCACGATCGGAAATAATTGTCTTAGGTATTCCATGCAGGCAAACAATACGATCGAGGTAAATCTCGGCATATTTCTTGGTAGAATAGATGGTGTGCACCGGAAGAAAATGTGCCGTCTTCGTGAGTCTATCAACGATAACCCATATGGAATCATGTCTCTGGGACGTGTTTGGTAGTCCAACGATGAAGTCCATACTTATGTCTTCCCATTTCCATGATGGTATAGGTAACGGTTGAAGTGTACCGGCTACCTTTAAGTGGCTAGCTTTTATTCTCTGGCACGTGTCACATTCCGAGACATACGTAGCAATTTCCCTTTTCATTCTAGTCCACCAGAAGTTTTGCCTTAGGTCCTGATACATTTTGCTACTGCCGGGGTGGATAGAGAATTTGGAGAGGTGTGCCTCATCAAGAATTTGCTTGCGGAGTTCACGATTCTTCGGAACGACTATACGACTTTCGAACCATAGAACTCCCTTATGGTCCTGGCGGAAACACTTATACTTCTCCTCACCTAGAGAGAGTTTCTGTTTGATGATCTTAATTCCTTCATCCTGTAGTTGTGCCATGACGATTTGGTCGTGAAGAGTGGGCTCAACTGAGTTGTGATTTAGAGTGCCTTGGAAAACCATTTCCAAGTTAAGCTTCCTCATGTCTGCACATAATGTCTCATGGTAGGACTCCATGGATAAACAATGGCAATGGGACTTGCGGCTTAGTGCATCCGCGACTACATTAGCCTTACCGGGGTGATAGTGCACTTCAAGGTCATAATCTTTGATTAATTCTAGCCATCTTCGTTGTCTCATATTCAGATCGGCTTGTGTGAAGATGTACTTGAGACTCTTATGATCCGTGTAGATATTGCACTGTGTACCCATGAGATAGTGCCTCCATATCTTCAGAGCGTGAATGACGGCTGCGAGCTCAAGGTCATGCGTAGGATAATTCTGTTCGTGGGGCCGAAGGGCTCGTGAGGCATATGCAATCACTCGATTCTCTTGCATAAGCACACATCCTAGACCAGTACCTGATGCGTCACAATACACATCGAATGACTTGGTGTTATCGGGTTGAGCTAACACAGGTGCAGTAGTCAGATGCTCTCTGAGAGTGTGGAAGGCTTCCTCACACTTCTCATTCCATACAAACTTTGCTTCCTTCTTCAATAGTTCCGTCATGGGCTTAGCAATTCGAGAGAAATCCGGGATGAAGCGACGGTAGTAACCGGCTAAGCCGAGAAAACTGCGAATCTGATGAACAGAGGTAGGGGGTTTCCAATCCATCACCTCCTGTACCTTGCTGGGGTCAACAGCTATGCCTTCGTTGGAGATCGTGTGACCTAAGAACTTTACAGTATCCAACCAGAATTCACACTTAGAAAACTTAGCATAGAGCTGATGGTCTCTGAGTCGCTGAAGAACAATGCGAAGGTGCTTGGCATGCTCTTCCTCATCCTTGGAATAGATAAGAATGTCGTCGATGAACACTACGACGAATTTGTCAAGTTCGGGCATGAATACCGAATTCATGAGATACATGAAGTAGGCAGGGGCATTGGTGAGTCCAAAGGACATGACCAAGAATTCATATAGTCCATATCGGGTGGAGAAGGCAGTCTAAGGAATATCGCACGGGCGAATCTTGATCTGATGATATCCCGAACGAAGATCAATCTTTGAGAAGACTCTGGCTCCAGCTAATTGATCGAAGAGTACATCGATGCGAGGAAGTGGGTATTTATTTTTAACTGTTACCGCATTGAGAGGTCGGTAGTCCACACATAATCTCCAACTGTCATCCTTCTTCTTTACGAATAGGGCTGGACATCCCCAAGGTGACGCGCTAGGGCGAATGAAACCTTTGTCCAATAGTTCTTGGAGTTGAAGTTTTAGCTCGGCCAATTCTTTAGGGGGCATCCTATATGGTCTTTTGGATATAGGTGCAGTGCCCGGTTGTAGTTCAATAACGAACTCAATATCCCTATCCGGTGCCATTCCGGGTAAGTCATCCGGGAAAACATCGGCATACTCGTTTACCACAAGAATATCATCTAGCTTAAGTCCTTCCATCTTATAAGCACAGGAATTCGTGCAATCTATGAATGGTAGGTAAAGGGTAGTGGCTCCGCGACTAGGTGAATTTATCTCAACGGCTCGGGAAGAAAGGTCCAGTGTGACTCCATGCATAGCCATCCAATTCATTCCCAAAATAATGTCCATGCCGTCAAGGGGTAAAAGGACAAGGTCCGTGTCAATGGTTTTACTACCCAATTTGACTGGTACTTGTCTGACCATTTGGTTTAAAGCAATTTTACCACCCGGTGTTGATATCATATATGACCCTTTTGTGTGACAAACATCCAAGCCTACTTTTGCACCGAATTTTGCACTTATGAAACTATGCGATGCACCAGAATCAAATAATATAACTGCAGGCTTGTTATGGATAGAGAATGTACCCGACATCACTGGGGCTCCTTCAGGAAGCTCTGCAAGCGTGGTGAAGTTAATCCGTCCTTGCTTGACTTGCAGGGTCTGTCTCTTGCCCCTGTTCTTGGTGTTCGGGTTGGATCCTTGACCTTGGTTGGGTTGTCCAGGCTGAGGGCATTCTCGTGCGAAATGGCTGGAACTCCCGCATTTGAAGCAGCGATTCGCGGGGCTAGGTCGAAGAGACTGCTGAAGAATGGGCCTCGGACCATTCGGTGGAGGCATCGGGGGTCGTACCATGCCTGGCTGCTGTGGGGGTCTGGCAATCCATCTTCCTGGCTGCGGGGCCCTTGGTGAAGCTGTAGGTGCGGTGTTTTGCACGATGCGATACCTTGGTGGTTGGGCACTTGATGGTCCTGCGGGTGCCTTTCTCTTCTTCTCTGCCCGGTGTGCCATGATACAGTCTTCCTAGGTAATGGCCATATTGACCAACTCGTTGTAGGTGTTAGCCCTGGCTAGGTTCAGACGTTCCTTGAGCTTGGTATTCAGACCTCGGCGGAAACGATCACGCTTCTTGGCATCCGTATCAGCGTGATAGCCCGCATACTGGCATAGGTTGTTGAACGCCTGGGCGTACTGCAACACGGTGCGGGTGCCTTGGGTGAGTGCCAGGAACTCATTCAACTTCCTCTCCATGAGACCCTTGGGGATATGATGTGCCCGGAACGCGGTCTTGAATTCATCCCAGTCGACCACATGATCAGCCGGGAGCATCGCAAAATAGTGGTCCCACCACAGGCGAGCGGTACCGCGAAGCTGTTGCGCGGCAAAACGAGCTTTGTTGGCTTCTGAGCATGGGGCCACAAGTAGTGTGAACTTGGATTCTATGGTGCGAATCCATGCATCTGCGTCCAGGGGTTCCTCGGTCTTATGGAACAAGGGAGGCTGGGTCCCCAGGAAATCCGTGTATCCTGCAGCTTGTGGTTGGTGAGCATTGTGCCCACCCCTCTGCTGGTGTTGCCCTTGCACAATCTGACGTAGCAGCTCGGTTTGAGCGGCCATCACTTCCTCCAAACTGGGCGGGGGTGGTGGCGATTGTCGCGAGCGGCTGCCACCGGCACCAAAACCCTCCGGGTTGCCACGTGTTGATCCAACCATCTGAAACGTGAAAGGTTACCATTAGCAACGCGATCCATATTACTTCCTTGATTCACAAATAATTGGTGTAGTCATAGACTTCCGAAGTCACAGCTAGACGTATGGACTGAATCTCTGTTTGCTACGAGAAAAATCATAGCCTGCTGTGGGTCCATCCAAAACATTTCAGACTTTTGCAGCAGTCAGAGAATTTAGGAATGCACCACTTTGGTATTTAACTTCGGTGCTAGAACTATGGCTAAGGTGGTCGAAAAGCTTGTCCTTTGCCTTACTGTCTTGGCTGTTTTTCAGCAGATTGATCGGTACGGTTTCGCCTATATCTCAAACTAGCGAGGTCCTTTGATTATCTTATCAAACCAACCCATCGGCTAGAGACAAAAGGAATCGGCGGGTGGAAGGGGTATATCAGCAAAAATATGAGGACCGGGACGATTTCAGAGAGAGAACATACAACGTTCTTAATGATGTGGCTAGAGAAGCACTTCTTCTGTGGCATAGCAGTTGGTCCTTCATCCAATACACAAGCTCTGGCAGAAGCTCTGTCAATAGGATCGGCCATCCCCCTTGGGAAGCATCTGTTAGGATCGGCCTACCATATGATGCACCAAATCGGCATCAAATTATCAAAAGGGGAGCCGATTGGTATTCCTGCTGGTCCTTGGTGGTTCATCACCCTCTGGCTCACCCTATACATGAGCAATGTCTCCCAGCAGCAAATAGAGACCAAAACATTTCCCAATATCGAGTCAGAGGAAAACCCCACCATACGGCAACGGTGTACCTCTTTTGGAGAAGCAGCATCAGCCTTCCTTGGTTGTCAGTTCACTGCCACCCGAACGGCCGAATACTTCAGATGTTTCTACAACGGCTTCAGTGAAGAGACCATCAGCTGGTATCCGTATCAGACGACAGGGCCGATTTTCAAGCTTCCCGTCTGTTATGATTCATCATCCAATTCTTTTGACGGTGATCTCATGGATATCCTGATCAAGCCAGGGATTTTACCGGCCAACTTCTTTTCTGGAAAAGATTTCCCAACCTATGAATTTTACAATCCATCAGTCGCAACACGACAATTCGGCTTTGGTCAGCTGCCAATTCAAGTCTACTTTGCCGGCCGTGCAAAATTTCGAGATGAACTGACCAAGAGCCTCGACTACAGTCGGCTATGCAATCTAGTGCCAAACTCCAGTACCATCGACCTAAACAACTGGATAGTGGCCCCCTTTGCCGTCCACCAATTCAAACTGTGGTGGGCAGAATGGAAGCAGTACCTCTTTTGTTCGTCTCCCTCAACATATTGTAACAGTTTGGACCCAGACAACATCGATTCAAGTGCAGCGGTATTACCTTTCTCCCAGCCGATTTCAACATTGTCCCTTTTCATGCTACAATCTTGTCGCTAACTTGTATTTCTCTTTTCAGTCTGAAAGTCAAATTCCCCCGACGCGGAGCCGAAGTGGTAGGCCGATAGAGAGCAATCGCCCATACACACCATTTCCACTTATCGGCCATCACGCCCCAACCATCAAAGACATCACCAGCGGCCGATGGACGCAAACACTGAAAAGGGCCACTTTGAAGAAGATGAGCCGCCAACTCCGTGCCCGCATAGAACCGACTGATCAATCGGCGGTGGCATGGGCTGAAACTCCAACTGCGCCAGCTTTGCCGATTGCCGAGGAGGTCGATCTCCAAACTGCTACAGAAGTTGGAGCGGCCGCTGCATCTTTACTGGTAGAAGCTGTTCAGGTAATCCCACTTACTTCTCATAAGTTTAAGTATTCTACCAATATTAACCTCTCCCTCCTGCCAGGCCGCACGAATTGCCCCAGCGCTGTGGCAGAACCACCTGAATTAATCCGGCTCAAGTGTATTAACCATCACCATTAAGGCATCCTCGGTTAACCTTACACTTCAAACGGAGTAATCCACTGGTCTGTCGGGTATAACCTCCCGATACAACCACGGTGAACGGATCGAGCGCCGTACATACAAATGCTCATGCGACGATGAGCCCAGAGAATACCACATTCCAGCAAATATTACAACATTAACATAAGTAAATATTACAGACCAAGTTCTGAGTTTAGAAAACAAGTACTTCAATTAACATAAATAAGTTCTTCAGAGTTAAGTTGCAGTGGAAATAAACAACGGAAACTACTCGACGATACAGGATGTCTCGATGAAGCCCGTACGAGACATCACTCGGCCTTATCTCCGTTGGACGGGGGCGCATCCCATTCCACCGACCAACCAGGGGGAAGAGTGCAGGGCCAAGTCAAGCTAGCAACCATGTCTTCGAAGGGCTCACCTGAAATCGAGTCACAAGCAAGACTGAGTATACTAATACTCAGCAAGACTTACCCGTGTAGTGGAAACTACTCCACCGACTCTACACATGCCAGGCTTTTTGGCTCAGGGGTTTGTTTTGCCGAAAAGCATCTACAAGTGGGTCCTTACTTTCAACTTTTAGCTCAAGATTCTAGTTTCGTTAGCCAGTCTAGGTAAGCAGCTATCTAAAGCATACATGGTGAAGCATTAAATTTTCCATCCAACCAGTTCATTCATCATCATTGTTCCTCTTCTTACTCTGTGGGTAAAAATGGTTAAGCAGTCTCAATAGCCGTGAGAAACGGACGATTCGAATCGAATTTCTTAACCTTGCAAGGGAAACCC
The DNA here is from genome assembly GCA_032594955.1 of Panicum miliaceum. Taxonomy (NCBI): domain Eukaryota; kingdom Viridiplantae; phylum Streptophyta; class Magnoliopsida; order Poales; family Poaceae; genus Panicum; species Panicum miliaceum. The sequence continues at coordinate 37,406,730 of CM064063.1, read as the reverse complement.
AAACACACGTCACGTGGTTACTCCCTAGAGTCACACGTGCAACTTTTCCCCTTTCTTTCCGGGTCGTGGATCGGGGCTACCCTCCGAGAGTACAAGAGCTCCACGCCACGGTTCGGCGCCGGGTCGTGACCACTCTCTGCACTCGCCATATGCACATGGGACCGAAGTTCAAAGGGTAGGATGCCGTCCCCTTGCCGGGCCAATCAGGTACTTAAGCTTACCGATTCCCATAATCTCGGCATGTGTTTAGTACGTTCAAAGACTTAACCATCACTACCACACCCTGCGGCCTTAGCATTTTTCACTAGACAGACGGGCCTCAATCGTAACCATCGTTACATAACCCGTCCGTGTCCTTATGATTGCAGCGTGTAGTAGTCATTCAACTCCTATTTTCTCGCGAGTGACAGGAAATCACTCGACTTTTACCGGAGTCCTATTAGCACAGCATTCTATCGAACCTTACATCTAGTTTTCAAGCAAGGGTTCCTGACATCATGCAACTAAGTTTTCATCCACTCCTATAAACTTAATGCACAAGCAAAGAGTAATGAGTTGCATAATTTTGGAAAGAATGGGTTATGCTCCGGGGCTTGCCTTCGCAGTTCGCTTGGGGATCTTCCGAACTTGGGCTCGGGTCTTCAAAAGCTTCAGTTAGATTTGCTTGAGCTTCACGCTGCTCACTCTCGGACGCGGGCACCAGCTCGTAGGTTCCGTCGGCGAGAGTCGTCGATTCTACATGAGTGCACAAGTTTAAGTCGTGGAAATAGCACTTGATTACGATTTGAGAGTAATTACTACAAGGGATAGTTTCTGGTTATGAAATTTTGGATTTAGGCACATCAAGGAAAGATGTGCTTACTGTAAAATTTTCAGCCAATTTTATGTAACCGATTAATTCTGAAAAATATATTACATAGTTGCTGTTAGATCCTTGTTCTTTTTATACAGAACAATTGGTGCAACAAATGAGTCTAAGATTTTTACAGAGCTTTCACTCAAGCATGCAGAAGCTACTGTAATTTTTGTAGGATTTATTATGCAGTATCCAGAGCATAGAAAATATGACATTCTACACCTAGGCTATTCAAAGATTCATTTTTACAGGACCCTACACAGGGTTTTTGTCCATGGAACCTTTTACACAGCAACCTCTACCATAGTTTATCTCCCAGTAAAAATTTGAGAATCTTCCAAGCTAAGATACTATTTTCTTGATTTAATGTATGTTATTAGCACATAAATCAAATAAGTGGGTTACTGTGAGATAAAAATTCTCCTAATTTTTCTCTGGCTTCTAGGTACCAATACATTAGCATAGTAAAAGTTTCAATGGGTGACTCACCACCTATCTGCAGGGATAAAACATTCTACTTACACATGAATTAAAACTAAGTTTAACAAACAGTAGAGCTAGAGACGGAATTTGGGCCTGATCTTTTTACACAGTCCTAACCATCCAGCAACTAATTCACTGCCCAAAATTCAGGGTCAGCATTGTTCTAGAACAGTGGGTATAAAATATGTCCATTAAAGCTTCTATTTAATGTAGAGCAAAATATTTTGAGATTCTGAGAAAATTTTTGTAACAAAAGTGGTAGAGTTTTTTCTGAGGATTCCAGATCAGTTGAGTTTGCATTTTTCTGAATTTTCTACGATTTTATACGAATTTTACAAATTCACTGATTTTGAATCTAGGTTTGAAACTTTCTTTTACAACTAGGTCCTTGAATCTTACGCTCAGACCCTTCTAAAGATTTAAATCCTTGCAATTGGGTCCTCGGCGGCTCGGGTACGGCGGCCGGCCGAAATTCCGGCGAGGGGGCTCGCCGGCGGCGAGGGGCGGGGGTCGGGGAAGGTTCAGGGGTGCGAGGGCTACCTTGTGGGGGTGTTGTTCAGGTGGGGGACGGCCGGGAAGGGCTCGCCGGCGTTGGAGCAGAGGCGGCGGCGGCGCGGCTCGCGTCGACGGCGGTGCTCCGGCGGGCTTGGGGCGGCGTGGTCCGGTCGGTGAGCTTCAGTGGCGCATGGGGAAGCTACCCAGGGGCTCGGCTTGGACGGAGGGGGTCGGAGTCGTGCTGTCCACGGCGAGCAGGGGCGGCGGCGGCGACGGCAGCGCGGGCGGCGGTGCTCCGGTGGCTCTGGGTGGCGTTGGGTGGGTCGGCGAGCTGCGGTGAGGTGATGTAGTGGTGGCTGGGGGCTCAGTTTGGGCAGTGGGCGGCGGCAGTGGGCTGTCCACGGACGGGTGGTGCTCGGCGGCGGCGATGGCGACGGCGAGGCGTTCTGGTGGCCGGGGGCTCGCGCGCGTGGCCGGGGTGGCGCTTTTATAGGGACAGGAGGGGGTGTGGAGGTGCCTGGGCGACGCGCGGGGCGGGGCACGGCAGCGGCGTGCACTGGCTGCGGCGGGCGGCGGCAGAACGCCGGCGCGGCGTGCGGCGAGCGGGCGCGGGCGACTGGGCGGCCGCGATTGTGGCGTGGGCGCGAGGAGATAGCGCGGCGTGCGGATTGGGGAGCAGCTGCTGCAGCGGCTCGGGCGGAGGGCAGGCGCGGCAGCTGGCGGGGCGCGGGGGCCGGGGCGGCACGGCGGAGCGCGGCCACTGGGCGGGCGGGCGGCGGCCTGGGCGCGGCAGCACGCGCGGGCGGGGACTGGCCGCGCGGCGTCTGGGCGAGGCAAAGCCGGCCGTGGCGGGGTGGTGCGGCGGCCACTGGCCTGGCGCTTCGCGCCGGTCAGGCGACGCCGGCCACCTGGCGCGCGGCGGGCGGGCGAGCGCGCGCGGCGCGGCAGGGGAGGGAGGGAGAAACGAGGGACCGAAATGCAAAAATTCAAAAAACTTCAGGGGGCTGGGTGCAAACTGGGTGTTTTCTCCTCTTTCTGATTTGAATTTCAAAAACTTTTGAACACGAAAGTTGTTCAAAATAAAAAGTTCTACAACTTTGGTTTCAGGCAAAATCTCATTTGGCTTATGGTTTTAAAGTTAATTTAAAAGTTTCAAATGTGTCCAAATGTGCCCAAATTAAATTTGAATTCCAACTGAACCCGGTTTAATTCTTTCCCCCCTCTCATTAGTTGGTTTAAAACATAGAGTTAGGCTAATGTCATTGATTTTGGAATTGTAATTACCAGGGTTGTCACAAGCGCAGTCTCCGCAGCAATCGGCTACGTCCCAAGCGGAAGCCGAAACGCCAGCGATTCCCCTCACCGAGGTAGAGAGTCTCTTAACTCAATATCTTGATATTCAACAAAAACTAACCGATTTTGATGCAGGCTAATCTGGGTGCGTCGACTGTACCTCCCCAACAAACATCGGCCGGAAGACTCACAGAGGTATGGCAGGTATCTCATATCATCAGACTTAATTATTCGCAGTATACTCATAAAATCTGTTTCCCATACCTTTTCAGGAAGCTGGCCCAAGCAGGGCACTGATAGTCGTCGAGTCTTCGTCTTCTGATGAGCCGATCGCACCGGTTCCTGAGATGAGGGTGGCACTCCCACCGGCGCAAGCAAGAGAAATCCGCTTCAAAGAGGTAAGAAACTTATCACCCAAATCGGCTGATTCCCCTTTACTGTCTGCTAATCCTTATCTTTATTCTTTCGCAGGAACAAGACACTCCCAATAACAGTCTTTTCTCTTTCGCGGTTCCCCTTTCTGACGATCAAGAGGTTGCTTCACACCAAGTTACATCGAGCTCAATTTCTGATGACATCCGTGCCAAGCTCGAGAGTATGCGAACCCTCCTCCAAGACGATATCGGCCGATTAGTGGGAGATGCCTCATCGATTTGGCGACTTCTTAATGACATCAGAGGCCGAATCCCAGAGGAAGCGACAGAAACTCTGGATCCTGCTGCATACATAGAGTCGATGCAGACTTCAGTGTTCAGGGCCCTGCGCCATATGGCCGATCGCGCCAAGCTAGCGCAAGCCCGCGAGGAAGAAGACTCCTACAAACACCGAGCCCAAGAAGTGCATCAGCGGATCAACTTCCTTTAGAATTCCCATCCAGATATCGTCGGTGCCATAGATCGCCTCAAAAGGCGAAGGGCAGAGCTAGCCAAAGAGATGGAGTAGGTGACCAAGGACATAGCTGCTGAAGAAAAGAGACTCCAAGACCTTCCATCTGTCATCACCGAGCTGAAGCAAGAAAGACATAACCTGGCCCGTGAAGCAATGAAACTTCATCGTCATATGCCAGAAATTTCCGGATCGACCGATGACGACCAAAGAGTATTAGACTCGGCCGATCAGATTAGGCAATGAGCGATTGCGACCATTGATGCCCTCCTTGGGTGAATTGTAAAGAATCCTGTAAACATTTAATGCCCTCCTAATGTTGACGCGCCGATTCGAACTTGGACCGTCTTCTTTGGCAGCATTTCATTTATGAACGCTTTTACTCTGATGGGACGCATCCTACCATCTCTTTACCCCCTTCCTTCTATAAGTACAAGATCCCACATCGTTTCCAGAGGCGTCTGTATTACCCATCTTCTTCCCCTCCAATAATTCGATCTTTATCCTCCCAGGCTGGACATCAAGATGTCTTCTTCATCTTCCTCCTTCTCTGTCAACCAGGTACGAACCCTCTTCTATTTCCTCCCTTGACATCTCAATCGCTCTGATACTGGGTAGTTGTTTGTCCCTTCTTAGCCAAAATGCCTTAGTCCCAGTCTGGAACGAGCGATTGAAGTTATGCATTCAGACGAACCACTGTCGCAGGCGGACATAGATCTGATAAAAGCTCACTTTGAAGAACTCAGAGGTCATGTTCCTGCTGACATCCAGAAAGTCTGGGATCATATAGACGCTAACTGCTACAGGCGACCGCCAACTGAAAGGAGTCATCCACTCCCTCGCTAAGTTGCTCTTGAAGATGCTGCGGCGGGAACTTCCCAACCACCTCTTGACAGGAGCCATCCACTCCCTCATCAAGTCGAGGCTGAAGCCACCATGGAGGATCTGGAAGAGAAGAGCATCCGCCTTCTGATAAAATTAGGCCGGATCGAGAGAGAGTTCAAGAAAAAGCGTGATCATAGATATATTGGTACTTTTTATTCTAAGGGTGACTTGTACCATGTCGGCCATGTACTTTGCTGTTTTCACCGAATAATGAATCGGTCAGACCAAATCAAAATGTTTCCTCCTTAAGGCGATGTCATTTTTACATCGGCTATATAGGCAAAAGCCGATAGGAGTCGGCCACACTGTCTTGATGCATCTTACCGCAAGTTATGCACCTACCCATATACTTGGATAGTACCTCTTAAGATATCTCCCATTTAAGGCTCTTGTGAGTTCTTCCCCTTCGATAGTTTCTAGTATATATGCATTTCCCGGAGCACATCGGCCGATTCTATACGGCCCCTCCCAAGTGGGCGACCATTTACCGAATTTGGGATTTTTAGACCCTATCGGCAGCACCAACATCCATACCAAATCTCCTTGGGAGAATTGTTTAACCTTGACCTTCTTGTCATACTATCTGGCCACCCTTTTCTTGTTTTCTTCGATGCTAATCAGGGCCCTCAATCGCTGACCCGTTGAATCATCGAGCTCTTCCTTCATGAAGAAGGAATAGTCATCGGCCGTCAACTGATCTTGAAGCGATGTACACCTTGACCCCGTCCTCAATTCCCAAGGCAAGACTGCCTTGTGACCATACACCAACTGATAAGGAGATATCTTAGTGGCCCCGTGGCAAGCCATCCTATAAGCCCATAGAGATTCAGCCAAAGACACGTGCCACTTCTTGGGTTGTTCCTCTATCTTCCTCTTGATCAACTTGATTATCCCCTTATTGGATGATTCGGCCTGGCCATTGGCTTGAGCATAGTACGGAGAAGAATTCAACAATTTAATCCCCATAACGGCGGCGAATACTCCGAATTCGCCTGAGGTGAACATCGTTCCTTGATCAGTTGTGATAGTCTGAGGAATACCGAACCGATAAACAATGTGGTTCTTAACGAAATCGATCATATCGGCTGATGTCACGGTCTTCAACGGAACTGCCTTCACCCATTTGGTAAAATAATCAGTGGCTACCAATATAAACTTGTGCCCTTTGCTTGATGGAGGGTGAATCTGCCCGATGAGATCTATTCCCCAACCTCTGAACGGTCACGGCTTGATTACCGGATTCATAGCCAAAGCTGGCGCGCGCTGCACATTGCCAAACTTCTGACAGTATTGGCAACCTTTATAATATTTGAAACAATCTTCGAGAATCGTTGGCCAATAATACCCATTGTTTCTAATCATCCACTTCATCTTGTGAGCCGATTGATGGGCTCCGCATACACCTTCATGGGTTGCCCCCATCAAGACCTTTGCTTCTTCCGTTCCCAGGCATTTGAGAAGAACCCCATCAATCGTCCGGTAAAACAAATCGTCTTCATGTAACAAATATTTTGTGGCCTGGAAACGCACTCGCTGATCCACCTTCTGGGACGGATCCTTCAAGTAATTGGCAATCTCCTTTTGCCAATCATCGGCCGCGAGTTCCAAAATCATAGCTCCTTGAATTGGCCGATATCCGGACGCGTGTTGGGCCAGCCTATTGGCCTCTTCATTGTAATTTCTGGGAATGTGCTCGATTACCGCAGACTTGAATTCCTTTAACAGCTGGAGGCAATCTTCATAGTAAATTCTTAAGATATCATCTTTGCATTCAGATTTCCTCGTTAACTGATCTACGATGAGCATGGAATCTCCAAAAATCTCGACTGCATCAGCTTTGACTTCCCTCAACAATTGGATACCTTTTAGGACGGCTCGGTATTCTGCCTGGTTGTTGGTTGCGGATGCTTCTATCGGCAGAGAGAAATCATAACTTGGCCCCCGAGGCGATACAAAAACGATGCCGATTCCCGATCCGGCTCCACACGAAGAACCATCGAAATACAGAGTCCATGGAACCGGTTCAACGACAACAATTTCCGGTCCACAATGCTGAGCCACGAAATCGGCCATGACTTGACCCTTGACAGCTTTGGCCGATTCGTATCTTAAGTCAAACTCTAACAGAGCCAGGATCCATTTTCCAATCCGTCCTTTCAAAATTGGCAGTGATAACATATATTTTACCACATCATCCTTGCATACGACTATGCACTCTGCCGATAACAAATAGTGCCTGAGCTTGATACACGAGAAATATAGACACAGGCACAACCTTTCCACCGGGGAATATCTTGTTTCGGCGTCCAGGAGTCTTCTACTGTCATAATATACCACTCTTTCTTTTCCTTCGAACTCCTGTACCAACGTCGATCCGATAGCTTGTTCGTCAGCCGATAAGTATAATCTGAACGGCTTACCGGGCTGTGGCAGGACCAACACCGATGGTGAAATTAGATATTGCTTGATATCTTCTAGCGCTTTGCGTTGTTCTTCTCCCCACACGAATTCCTGGTCGGGCTTCAATTTCAACAAAGGAGTGAAAGCTTGAATACGCCTAGACTAGTTGGATATGAATCTTCTAATAAAATTGACCTTGTCGATGAGGGATTGCAGCTCAGTTTTATTCTGCGGGGCTACAACCTTGTCGATGGCATCTATGGTCTTCCGGTTAAATTCTATCCCGCACTCATGGACCATGAATCCTAAGAATTGCCCGGCCGATACACCGAATGCACACTTGTTCGGGTTCATTTTCAACCCATGCTTCCTTGTACACTCCAATACTTCTTGCAAATCGGCCAGATGTTCCTGATGACCTTTCGACTTGACCACAACATCGTCGATGTAAATTTCCACCGATACACCAATAAACTTGTGAAAAATATAATTCATAGCCCGTTGGTATGTAGCGCCGGCGTTCGTTAACCCAAAGGTCATTACGACCCACTCGAATAAACCGAGGTGGCCCGGACACCTGAAAGCCGTCTTCGAAATATCTTCTTCGGCCATTAATATTTGATTGTACCCAGCATTACCATCCATGAAACTCATGACTTTGTCATGCGGCAGCATCAATCAAGACATCGACAGTCGGCATTGGGTACCCGTCCATTGGTGTAGCCTGATTTAGGTTCCTGAAGTCGATGCATACGCACAGCTTTCCATTTTTCTTATATACGGGTACAATATTAGAAATCCATTCGGCGTAACGGCACTGCCGAATAAATCTTGCTTCAATTAATCTTGTGATCTCGGCCTTTATATCAGGTAGAATTTTGGGGTTGCACCGCCGTGCAGGCTGCTGATATGGCCGATACCCTGATTTTATAGGCAACCGGTGTTCAACAATGGACCGGTCTAGACCAGGCATCTCATGGTATTCCCAAGCAAAGCAATCTTTGAATTCTTTTAATAAACTTGTCAATTTACACTTGTATCCGGGATCCAAGCTAGCACGAATATACGTCGGCCTTGGCTTGCTACCATCTCCTAAATCCACCATCTCCAATGAATCGGCCGACGTAAATCCATGCCCAAGCTTCCCGTCTTCTCGGACGAACTGATCCATCTATTCTGAATCTTCAGAGCCGACTGCTTGGATCGGCTGTAGACCAAAATCGGACACTTTCAGGAAATCAGTGTCCCAAGTTCTGTCAGATATGCACTTAACGTGTTCACAGCTCCATTGTTGCGTGTCGGCCGCCGCAACACTGTAGGTGGAATCGGCGGTGACTATCTCTGTACTGTCGCCGACCCACTGTACAAGGCATTGGTGCATTGTAGACGGGACACAACAATTCGCGTGTATCCAATCGCGACCGAGCAACATGTTGTAGGATCCCTTACCACTAATAATAAAGAAGGTAGTGGGAAGGGTCTTACTGCCGATGGTGAGGTCGACGCAGAGCGCTCCACGGGCGAGAGACACGTTGCCTTCAAAATCTTTGAGCATCATGTCTGTTTTGGTCAGCTCTTCATCACTTTTGCCTAACTTCCGGAACATGGCATATGGCATGAAGTTGACTGCGGCGCCTCCGTCCACTAGTAGCTTGGTAACGGGTCGTCCGTCAACATGTCCTTTGAGAAATAGTGCCTTGAGATGTTGCCGTTTTTCGTCTTTTGGTTTCTCGAAGGTGGCTGTAATCGGCTCCAAACCTAACTGTGCCATCTGCTCCCCCATCCTTGTCACTTTATCGCGATCGGCGGGCGCCATGAACTCCATCGGCAATATGAACACCATGTTGACATCAGCTGCCGATTCTTGGTTGTCGCCCTCCTTGTTGTTGTTTTTCTTGGGGCGCCAGACCTGAGACTTGACGTTTTTCTTATCCAGCACCTGCCTCTGCTCTTCCTCTTGTTGTTCCCATTGGCGCAAGCGTTGGATCCTTCGTTTTTGAGATTTAGACATACCATCAGGGCACCACCTGGGGTTTACTGGTTTGGCCGGCGGTTTGGCGTGCTCCCAGTCTGGTTCCCTTCCTAGAGGGTTTTCATCTGACACCCTAGCATCGGCCATTTCTTCCAGCCGATCGTGTACGCTGGTTCTGCCCCCCAGTCGCTTCTGCTGGTTGATTCTACCCTTCGACCGGTCATACCGGTCAACTCTGCCCCCCAGCCGATCATGCACTGAAGGCGCCGACCTTCTTGTTCGCGCCAGTTTCTACTGATCGGCTCTGATCCTCTGTCTCTTGAGCGCGATCTTCTGAACAGGCGATCGTTGCGACTTGATCCGCTGCACTCAGGGCAATCGTCGGCTGATGGCAATCTGAGGTCGTTTTTCCAACAATGGATGAAGAACGGGCATCGCCAATGATCCTCGTGTCGGCGTATCATCTCATCGTGGTATCTCGATCTTTCCTGCTGCCGCCGATATTTGCTGAGTAAGAATTGGGAAGTGACGGGTCTACGCGATCGTTCTGATTCTTCGCCCTCGTCTTCAGCCCGTCTTTTCCCTTTGACATCGTCCACTGCGACTTGCTTCCTGGGATCCACGGCGCTGCTTCTTCTAGCCGATTCCGACGTCAGCACCTTGGTTTGAAGTGAGTTTCTTCCCGTGTCAACCATGTTAGCCGGGAAAGGATGCTGATCAATCTTCATCGGCTTTGCCGGCTTTGCCGGGATTTCGAACTTGAGTCTTCCTTGCTCAATGGCCGACTGTATCTGCTAACGGAAGATCTTGCACTCATTTGTGTCATGAGATGTAGCATTGTGCCATTTGCAGTACTTCATCTTTTTGAGCTGATCGGCCGAAGGGATGGTATGGTATGGTGAGAGCTTGATCTGCCCTTCCTGGAGCAGTAAGTCGAAAATTTTATCGGCCTTTGATGTGTCAAAGCCGAACGCTTCTGGTTCTTTCTTCCCAAAAGGGCACGATATCGGCTTCTTCCCTTTGACCCATTCTGCTAGGCTGATTTCTTCCTCTTCCTCGGATTTAAAGACCCTTCCAAATATGCCACCTTTTTCTGGAAATTCCTCCGCTGCTCAAACGGACGTATTTCCTGACCGGCCCATCGGTGAACGATCTGACTTAAGCTTTCAAATTCTTTTGAGGCATACCTCTCCTTGATATGTGGCAGGAGGCCTTGGAAAGCGATATCGGCCAACTGGGCATCGCTCAGAGCCAGGGTATAGCATTTGTTTCTGACCTCTCTAAACCTCTGTATATATCCAGTTACTGGTTCGTCGCTCCTCTGCCTGATGCTGGTCAAATCTGAAAGCTTCATCTCGTGCACTCCCGCGTAGAAGTACTTATGGAATTGCTTTTCTAGATCGGCCCAAGTAACAATGGAATTGGGTGGTAAAGTAGTGAACCACTGGAAGGCCGATCCAGACAGAGACGATGAGAACAGGCGCACCCTCAAAGCATCTTGTGTGGCGGCTTCCCCGCACTGGATGATAAATTTGTTAACGTGCTCCACGGTAGAGGTGTCGTCCAGCCCCAAAAACTTGGTAAAGTCAGGAATTTTGTACTGGTGGGGAAACGGCAGTAGGTCGTAGGCCGATGGGTATGGCATCTTGTACGTATAAGTCTGCACTTTCGGCTTCAACCCGAATTGGTCCGGAATTACCTCCACTATTATTGTCGTCCAATCCACTTGCTGCTGATGAACAGCTGTTCGGGGTGCCGGCATATGTTGGTGGATTGGCGGCGGTACGGCCAGGTGATGGGTCGAAACGTGTGGCGGATTCTGTTGCATTGTGGCCGTCTGAGCAGTTGACAATTGATGGCGAAGCGAATCCGCCGCCCCATCGTACATCGTCATCGGCGCCGTGCTTCTGAGTGCTTCTACAGCATCTGCCCCCCTGCCGATTTCTGACGTGGTTGGTTGATACTAAGGGACCGTTGGCCGAACGGCCGAATGGAACGGCGCCTGGATCGGATAGTTCCCATGTCCGGTTGATTGATTGGGAAAAGCTGTCGTTGCTGGTGCCCCCCAAGGCACTAGGTTTCAGGGCAGCGATTGCACAGAGGCAATCTGGACAGGCTGAAGCGGCGCTTGGGATTGAAAACATGGTGCACCGTTATACCCTGGAGGCATTGAAGGCAATGAAGTGTTGTATCCTTCATGCTGCGTCGACATCGGCAGGAATTGGCTGATGACCTTCAGCGTCGGACACACGACCCGGGAGAATCTGCTTAGCTCCTATTCGGGTTATTGCCCTGGTGCGGTTCGCGCGGCGTGCCAGTCAATCTGACCTGTTGATTGACAAGGAAATAAAAGTATTAAATTCCGGGCGTTCCGATCGGTTGGGGTTCCGATCTGTCCCGAAAAGCGTATTGGCGAATCGGCTGATTTGCTATGAAGATGACCGGCTATGGATCAGCAGATAATCACGTAATAATTGCAAAGAAAACTGCTGGAGCAACTTAAACATATTACAGACGCAACACTTGAAATAGATCTAATCGGCTATATGATAATGAACGAAGGAAAGCAGTGATAAAGCCGATAGTTTCAATCTCAAGCTGGATAACTGGTGATAAAACTAGAACAATAGGTAAAACCTATAATTCCGGTAAATATCGATAACTGGTGAATAAATCTAAACGAAACCACGGCGATGCGCCCGACGTTAAAGCTTAGATGTTATTCGATAAGCGGAACCTACCAATTGGCCGGAGATCGTGTCGATGCAGCCCTGCTAATCCGTACGAACTCGTGAAAGAAAAAGAACTATTGGCGAAGTCGCCGACTTGAAAGTAAAAGTGCGATGAAAAAGTAGATTGTTTTGTTGATTGATTGATGTCATCTTCTACAAAACCCTGGCGACTCCTATTTATACCTTTGGACTAGGACTCCTGATCGATTACGATCTGTTACAAACTTGATTTAAATAGAAAACTACTATATCTATAATATTTTCCTAAAGGAGACGGGCTCCCGTAGAATCTTCTGCCGCCTTCTCCTAGTCCAATCCGGACTCTTTCCATTGCTTCACGACCGAGTCGGCATCGTTCTTTCGACCAACGTCAGGCCACTTTTGACTGCGATCCTCTGTTGGGATTCTAATGGCTTCATCTCCCTAACTGCTGGCGCAGACTGCATCGCCCATCGGCCGATCCCCAACTGTAGCCTCAATCGGCCGATTCCCAACTGTGGACTTCAAATCTGCCGCATCGGCCAGTCTCTTCTTTTCCTGACGCCGATTCAACACGTGTCAAAATCTAGCGTCAACACTCGTATTTACGAATAGGACCCGACTACGAGGAGCTGACCGACGGCCAGGACCACCCGGAGGCTCAGGAGAACTTCGAAGATCCGCCAGGTTCACACCCATCTACGATCAGAATACCTATTAGGCATTGCTTGTTAGATATGTTACTACTTCATGATGTGTTACTATGAAATGAACCTGCATAGCCTCTTTATTTACTTGAACTCCTTGCAATCCTATCACGCTTGAATATTATATGAGATGCCTTGCTATGCTTTGCATGTGTATGTGTGGGAATGGATGGATAGTCTTGGCGTGAGTGGAGATACACTTTCTAGGAGTTGGTGAATAGGGCTTTACAGCCGGGAGCGGGCGAACTTAACTTGATCGTGGATCGAGGTCTTGGGGTGTGTATCTTGGCACACTCTACGGAGTACCTGTGGCGGGTACAACTTGTTGGATAATTGGTTGAGGTGTTGGGGGCACCCGTAATGGGTGCAGTTGCGGACCATTGCGGTGGAGACGCATATGACGAAGATGCCCGCTTCGGCAATTGAGAACCGGGTGAGAGTAACTATGATTAGTGGGACTATGTTAAGCATGCACACCACTTACCCATTATGAGGGTGGGCCCGGTCCGGGGTTAGCAAGTGCAGTACCAAGCCGGTAGGAGGATCGAGTATCGGTGCAGGGGAAGGAGGTGCTGACCTCACGTTCCCCGAGACGCAAGGGAGGCTTCACAGTCCTAGGGCGACCTCTTGCGGGAGGATGCGCTTAAGACCCGGGAAAGCCGGATGGTGCCGTGGCTCCTAGTCCTGTTTCAGTAGACCGGTGTCTCATCATTTAGTTGGCTGATCCCCGGCTGGCTTCGATTCAAGTGGGTCCAGGTGTACAACCCCTGCAGGGTGAAAACTATACGTATAGCCGCGTCCTCAGTCATGGACAGCCCTACTCTTCCGTTGCTCTTATTAGTTAGTGATACTCATGATTTCTACCTCTCTCTAGAGATGAATTCCTGCCTGGGGCAGTTGAGATGCGAAGAGATGGAGTCATCTCATCGACTTGGTGGTTTTGGAAGGTTTGTGTTGGACCGAGAGTCCGGAATGCCGGAAAGGCCCGAGTTCGAAGTTGGAAGAAGTTACATATTGCGCATGCATAGGAAACCCCAGCTTAATCCCTTCAACTTTTGTTATACCCTTAGTATAGTCCACTTTAAAGCTTGCATTCGGATGGTGACGTGAACCTATCCCATACCTTAGGGATAGCCTGGTATGATGCAGGATCCGATCCGGAGTTTGACCCCAACGATGACGGTTGGTAGGATTGAAGCCCGTGCTACGCTCGAGTTGCCTGTGGAGGAGGTTCTAGAAGATGAAGGACGGCCAGAAGCCTAGCTACCGCTTTCCGTTTTCTACTTGTTCGCTCTAGCCGAGAGGCTTGTAATGAATTCCGTACTACAAATTCTATGGATTTATGTAATAACTAAACTCGTGATTGACCTTATGCGAAGTATGACTATGATATTATGATAGGAATGAGTTCTGTATGTGATAGCGCTTGATCCAGGGACTATCATAGTGATACAGGGAGTCGGATTCTGGATTTGGGAATTCGGTTCGTTTCAACGAGATGGCCTCCCGACCGGACTCTCACTAACGCGCGGGAGCTCGGGGATTGGACTCGCAAGGAGACCAAATACGTGGTTGCATACGAAGCGGAGGCAAGAGCCAAAAGAGAGAGAGCCCTCTCCGCCTTTTGGGTCCCTCCCGTACGGAGGGACCCCCAGGACAGCGCCTGACCCCTCTACGGGCTCAGGGGCTGCTATGGGGCATCGGAGTCAAGCGCAGAAAAACCCTCCTTATATTCCAAAGTTACTAGGGGATACGATTACATAGTGCGCTTTAGGCGCATAACAAAAGACATAACCAAGATTTGCCAAAATGACCTACATTTTGGACGAAAGGAGTGGCTGGCCATAGGCCATGTACAAGTACAAACAACTTAAGCGCTACCACGCAGGGTAGCGCTGAGAGTTGCCCAAGGTCTGCTTCAGCAGGGTCTGGGGATAAGATGGATGACTGCGTCGCAGTCCATCCCCTAAGAGCGAGGCTGTCTAGGAAGCGAAAGTGGTACACAGGCGTCAACGCATACGTCTCGTGCCACCTCGACATATGCCTCTGCCACCGCGAGGTGACCCCGACAACGGCAGCAGGGAGGATGAGAAACAGGGAAGCCCGGTGAGGCCGTACGGCACCAAGCGGAACAGGCGTTCTCGCGCGAAATCAAGGCAGGTGCGGCAAGGCTTGCCTCCACCTCCCTACGGGAAGTAGGAAGACGCGGGCGAGCCGCCACCTACCCAACGATTTCATGAAGAGCGACGAATCTGCCTCTGGCCTCACAAGGAACCAGCACCTGAACCAAGGCAACCGCCTCACGAAGGCGAAGCCGAGGATCTAGACGCTCGAGTTCTCCTTCCTCACGCTCCTCCGCTCGCAGTCAATCCACTAACAGCAACCGATGAAAGACCAGGAGGCCTAGTTCTACCATGCATTGTTGGAGGTTTTGCCGGTTGGACTTGGTGAAACAACCAGAAGCCAAGCGCTGCTATTTATAGCCGCGCTGGGGCAGGGCATCGCCGTGGGGCTGGACGGGCGAAAACCAAGCGACCAGCATTGAAAAAGCTTGCATGCCTCAATTCCCATCAATGACTGCAGGTCCGATAGGACAACACGGGATAAGACAGGACGGGCAGGCGCTGGCTGAGATAGGAGCAGGCGGCGGGCATCGCGTGAGGCCCGATGCAAGCAAGGATGGGTGCAGCCTAAGAACCCGCACCGGACAATCCGGTGCCTGCAAAGGCTGCTGCCGGCCGCAGTCAGCAGAAACTAGGCCCGACAAAGGGGCGCTTGGACCAAGGCATCACCATGGAGTACCTTCTAAACACGCTAGCTAACCCTCTGCATGAATCTCTGATTCGCCCAGAGGCTCAGGGGCTACACCCACTGGGTGCGCTCACACGCACCCACGTGAGTCAAGCGGAGTGAGGTCTCTCATCAGTCGCGTCGTTCAGGACGCGAGGGCGAGCACGCTAGCGGAACCCTCTACGCGAATCTCTGATTCACCTAGAGGCTCGGGGGCTACACCCAGTGGGTGCGCTCGCGCGCACCCACATGAGCCTGGCAGGAAGAGAACACACCCGGACCACGTTAGCCCAGATGCGAGGCTGGGAACGCATTCGGCCTGGCATAGAAGATGATGCTCGAGTAAAGCGAAGCCCCCTCACGGCTCTCAAAAGCCGCACAGGGGCTCGAGGGCTACTGATGGGGACGAACATCATGGATCCACCAAAGTACGGTCTTTAGGGAGCTAATCACGGATTAGCCCTCCCAAATTGTGCACCTCGGCCTGACCGGGCAGCCATGCGGCCACGAACGGCCCACCTGCTGAAGAAACGTCGACGGCCCAGCATCAGGCCCAGACGCGCAGCGTGAGCCGCCTCGCCCGACCCCGAGGGCGCGGGCTTCGCCTCGCCCAACCCCAGGGGCGCAGGCTCGGCCTCATCCGACCCCTATGGGAACGGTTTCCGCCTCGCCCAACACTGAGGGCACCAGCTCGGCCTCGCCCAAACCCAAGTGTACGGATGCGACCGCACCCGTCTCCGGGATGTGGGACCCTCAGGGTCCCGTGGGAGTAAAGGCTCACGTCGGAGATCAAGCCTCTAACACGAGAACAGGTGAGGGCACACCTCGACATGACCTCCGGAGGTGACAGGGCATCACGGCAAGCCCCCGTCGTCCGCCGCGCTGGGGTTTAAGTCGCGAAATGTGCCGAGGGCTCACGCCGCCCGTCTTGTTGGAGCGCACGTCACCCACCAAACACGCCGGGAGCCTGCGCCACCTGTTCAGGGACACCCCTGTCATCATCTACAGGGTCAATGGGGCCTACGTAAAGAGAAGGAGAGCAGCAGGATCCTGACGAGCCTCCTCTATCCACTTTTTATCTCTCTCTCTCTCTCTCTCATGTATCCGACCCCTGCCCCTTGGCTTATAGAAGGGAAGGGGAGGACCCCCGTAGGGGGGACGGAACTCTGAGACACTCACGCACTCGCATAACACTTTGCCACCAGAGACTTGGGAGCCTGTTCCCTCTCTCGACCGTTTGTAACCCCTATTGCAAACTAGTGCAAGAACACGAGCAGCTCAAACTGGACGTAGGGACATTCTGCCTGAACCAGTATAAACCGTTGTGTCTTCCTTGCACACCATGCGAGCCAGACACGCAAGCACAAATTCACTAGTCGGCATTCCGAAACACCGACACAATGCATCCAAGGAATTGGGCTTGAGACCCATGCGAGTTACTCAGTAGTGGTAATGTGTCCTATGTGATCGGAGATCTCGTGAATTAGGATGGTGAAACAAGCTATTGGCTGACTAAGAGAAGAGAACCTTCCAACAAGGCTCATTCCAGCAGTGGTGCATTTCTCTTCTAATCTGTATGGCAGGTTGGTGTAAACCTTAATGTGATCCAAGGGGCTCAGTGGAGCAGAGATGTTGGCCTACATAACATCTCCAAGGATTTCACCTATATGAGTTTGACTGCTAGTCACAGTCTATGAGTTTGGGTGATCTCTAGATACTCATGAAAGGGCCTGGAGTATGACTTATAAGCTCCAAACCGCGACGAAGTTTTAGCAGCTCAGTACCAGAAAAGGGTCTTCGGTAAAGTTTGTTCGCACAAGACTGTCAATTCAAGGCATAGTCAATTGATCCTTTGTGGATGAGTGTAGCTTTTGCTCTAGATGGGTGTTCAACTTCACAGTCTCCGTCGAAATACTAGTATATCAAAACAGCAGTGGAACAGAGAGCATTTCTCGTGTCTTGTAATTATTGGTGGGGATTGTTGGAATATTTGGGCAAGGCCCATTTATTTAATAATGAATTGAGAATTAAAAGACCCACGAGTTAATGCTAGGGAGTTATGATATGTGAGTAACAGTTTTTCCATTGGAGAGTAATGGTTGTTATATGGTGTTGATTGTGGGGAATAATGGTGCAAATTGATGGCCATTAGCGCAGATTGGGATATACACACCTATATAAGGAGGCAGCCTCTCTCATTCTTTAAAAATGCTCTCACACAATCAAGATATTCCAGTTAAGGAGATCTCTCACTTCTCCCTTTGCTCTTTTGCTGCTACTGCATATTCATTCTCAACGCAACTCTCTGCGCGCACAGAAGCTTGCATGAGCAGGCCTCTGGAACCTCCTCGTCTAAGTGATCCTACTCGGGATAGATGGGCAATAAGGTTTTTGGGGAGCGTACAAATACGCGACTACTTGCTGTATGACTACTTCGAGCCTCAACACGCGTACGACTACTTCTGCTCCAAGCCGACTAGTACGACTACTTCCTACTACAACGCGACTTGTTCGACAACTTTGGCTACAACACGAATACTTCAACTACTTCCTCTGCTACATCAAGAAGGATGCTCGTGGGACTGCACTGCGTACATCTTCCTGCAACAACTAAGTTCGACTACTTCAAGCAAGACCAACCGAGTAGTGTGTCTAGTCCAGTTGGTGACGGCGCATCCAATGCCTTCGGCAAAGGACCCGCCTCAGGGTACTACTCGAATCTTCTCTGGTTCATATTCTATATTATGTTCTTATTTAATAGAAGATTAAACTTGAACACATGCACATATAATATGATCACTGTTGGGGGTGCGCCTTAGGGCCGTCATCTAAGGCTAGTGACCCCCTTTGTGTAAAAGAGGCTAACTTAGGGGTACAAGAGCTAGTTTGTGAGGTCTAGGCACTTAGTTGCAGCGTCCAGGGATATGTTTATAAGTTCTAGGGACTTCTTTGTAAATCCTAGGGACCTACTTATAATATTTTACCCCACCAATGGAATAAATATAAACAACCGCCTCCTCCTCCCTATAAATAGAGCCCTAGGGCTTGGAGGAGGGTTTTTGGTCATTTGTTTTCTTGCTTGTTCGGCTTGCTCTCCTTCTCACTTTGTTACTCTAAGGTTACTACGTTGAGCTTGAGTCCCATTTCCATCATTCTGTTTGGTTTTGGCTAGTCCGAACCCAACAGAGGTGCTTTCATTGTATCAGCATGCTCTAAGCTCTCTAAGCTCGTTGTTCTCCAACTAAGTTTGTTCAATGTAATGAAATTAACTCACTAACCCCTCTCTTGAAGATAATTTCTCTTCCAAAAATGTAGAGTTATCATACTTGGCCTTTTGGAGAAGGTTATACCGAAGGTCAGAGCCTTTGGAGAAGGTTATGATCTTATTGGTTTTCTACCTTCATTGACCTAAAGAGAAGGTCAGGGCTTTTGGAGAAGGTTATCACCCTATTGGCTTTCTACCTTTATTGATCTCTAGAGAAGGTGATCTCTATTGACTCTTGACGAAGGTTATGACCTTATTGGTTTTCTACCTTCATTGACCTAAAGAGAAGGTCAGGGCTTTCGGAGAAGGTTATCACCCTATTGGTTTTCTACCTTTATTGATCTCTAGAGAAGGTGATCTCTATTGACTCTTGACGAAGGTTATGACCTTATTGGTTTTCTACCTTCATTAACCTAAAGAGAAGGTTAGGGCTTTCGGAGAAGGTTATTACCCTATTGGTTTTCTACCTTTATTGATCTCTAGAGAAGGTGATCTCTATTGACTCTTGGAGAAGGTTACGACCTTATTGGTTTTCTACCTTCATTGACCTAGAGAAGGTCAGAGCTTTTGGAGAAGGTTATAACAAACCTTATCAACTTATTAGTTTTTGATCTCTATTGACTCTTGGAGAAGGTTATGATCTTATTGGTTTTCTACCTTCATTGACCTAGAGAAGGTTAGAGCTTTTGGAGAAGGTTATAACGAAGCTTATCAACTTATTGGTTTTTAATCTCTATTGACTCTCGAAGAAGGTTACGACCTTATTGGTTTTCTACCTTCCTTGACCTACAGAGAAGATCAGAGCTTTCGGAGAAGGTCATAACGAAGGTTATCACCTTATTAGCTTTCTAACTTTATTGATCTCTGAAGAAGATCACGGTTTGTCTTGGGTCGAAGCAATGAAGAGTTGCAAACATCAACCATGCATCTTGAATGCTTAGCTTGAGTAAGTTAGCAAAGTTCACATACTCCGCGAACTTTGCATACTTGTCTAAAAGTGCAATAAGCACTAAAAAGCTAAGGGGTTGTCGAACCTAAGGGTATCGAAGCCAAAACACCTTTGGCTCAAAAGAAAGAGTGCAATAAGCACTAGAAAGTCAAGGGGCTGTCGAATCTAAGGGTACCGAAGCCAAAACACTTTTGGATCAAAAAATAAAAGTGCAATAAGCACTAGAAAGCCAAGAGGCTGTTGAACCGAAGGGTATCAAAGCCAAAATACTTTTGGCTCAAAAACTAAAGTGCAACACGCACTCAAAAGCCAAGGGGATCTCATGGTTCGAAAGTAACCAGAGGCCAAAAAATCTTCGGCTATATTTATGCAAATGCATTCATTCCATTCATATGCATCAAAAGCATATACCAAATCATCTCATTACATAAACACATCATCCTCGTGCATGGCAAAGAAAGAAATAGTTCCGAGGAACTAAGAGGCTTGTGACCTCTACAATGAGACTTCGTCTTCTAAAAATAAGTATGGTGATGTGATATGGCATGTTTCACTAAGAGAAGATTATGAGGGTGACGGAGGCAACAGGATGGTTCAGCACTAACCTTCTCGTAAAGATACTAAGCTGTCGTAACCTTCGCTAGTAATGCCAGGACAATGCACCACACCTCCGCGTGGCAGCAGCTACTTTTGCCGTGCCGCTCATTTCTGGCCAACGGAAATCAGCCAATCTCATCGAAGCTCATTTATCACCTTAAAGCAAAAAAAGAAGCTAGCAGCTCACCTTCGACTGCGCACTCCTTCCTCCCATCCAGCAGTTTTGGCAGCTTTAGCTACTCAGCAGCAATACTGCTAATGTCACCTCCGCATGCACGCAAAGCCGCCGGGCATTAAAGCAGCACTTAACCACCACCTATCAGGAAGCTCAAGCAAACGTAGCGTTGCGAAGCTGCCGCGACTGTGTCGCCGTGGCGCGTTGCGCGATGCGGAGCTACTGTTGTGTTCGGGCATCCTTATTACTAGCTCGAACTGCAGTTCTTAGCAGGCTACATGACAACAAGGCTGAGAACTGCAGGCTAAACACCAAGCGAAGGTCACTAGCTGAATTATGAAAATCCAACACCAATGGCACAGATCAGCTTCAATCAAAGAAACTTCAAGCGAAGGAAAAGCTCACGGCAAGAATCAGAAGCCATTAAGCAACGCCATTCAGCAGGTCACTTGCAAGCAAGCTCATCACACGCAAGCAAGCAGCAAAACTCGAACCTAACACATGTATACGGCCCCGAGGCTACATCACCTTCGAGCAGCCGCACGTCACTACAACGACAAGTCTCTGCTCATATCAAGCGAAGCTATTGGGGAGCGAGCGAAGCTCGTCACCTTCGCTTGTCCTCGCGGCTCAGGCACCAAAGGGTCTGGACGACGCCATGACCTTCGGTATGTTAATACTTCGCCTCCGCCGCTACATCGGCTCAAGGGGCTCGCTGTGATCTTCGGCATCGCCAACGACTTCGCCTCCGCCGCTACATCGGCTCAACGGGCTCGCCGTGACCTTCGGCATATCGTCAACAACTTCGCCTTCACCGCTACGTCGGCTCGAGGGGCTTGCTCTGACCTTCGGCTTATCGTCAACAACTTCGCCTCCGCCGCTACGTCGGCTCGAGAGGCTCGCCGTGACCTTCGGCATCATCAACGACTTTGCCCTCGTCGATACTTCGGCTCGAGGGGCCTGCCGGCTCATCATCACCTTCAATGGCTCGAGTGCTTGACAACTGCATCACCTTCGACCGTCGCTACAACTACAACATCTATGTCATCTACCCCGACTACTTCCACTATATGTGAAGCTTATCTCACAAACACTAGCCAAGAGCGGGCTGGAGGGCATACTGGAGGACAAGGCCATCCTAAATGACAGAGTCTTGCCCTGTGCTCGTGAGATAAGGCTCGAAGATGTTGCGGCACCTTCGGCCACGACTGCTTCGACCACATCAGCTTTTGTAGCAAGGTCTACTATTTGAAGCGTGGAAATGGAGCCCCTCGCTGGCCGAAGTTCAAGAGCAAGCTGCCCGCACAATTAAAGCTCCGTATAACCTAAAGTTGGCACTTGTGCAAATTCAAACATTCGTGCTCTTTTTTCCATACCCTTTTTTCCCACTGGATTTTTAGGATGGAGTTTTTAGTGTGGCACATATGATTGGTTGCAAAGGACATTCCTTGCAACCGGAGTCCGGATTGTAGATATGCCTCTTTTAACAGGATCAGCTACTCGGACTCGTTGTGCCAGCCACGACCGAATAGCTGAAGGACTACTGTTGGGGGTGCGCCTTAGCCCGTCACCTAAGGCTAGGGACCCCCTTTATATAAAAGAGGCTAAGTTAGGGATCTAAGAGTTTGTTTGTGAGGTCTAGGCACTTAGTTGCAGCGTCAAGAGATCTGTTTATAAGTTCTATGGACTTTCTTATAAATTCTAGGGACCTACTTATAATATTTAATCCTACCAATGGAATAAATATAAACAACCCCCTCCTTCTCCCTATAAATAGAGCCCTAGAGCTTGGAGGAGGGGATATTTGGCTATTTGTTCTTTTGCTTGTTCGGCTTGCTCTCCTTCTTACTCCGTTACTCTAAGATTAGTCGACTAATCCGAATCCAACAATCATAATATCACTGCGATTTATTATGATTAAAATATTAATTTTCAAAATTAAAATATACCGTAAGATGTCTATATTTATAACAAGATGTGGCTTCGTACGAGCCACGAGCACGGTGACGGAGTCCGTCCCTGTGTGACGATGGCTTCAACACCTCTCTGCGTCTGGTGCTGCAGAAGAAAGCGACACCTCTGCATCTTATGCAATTGTGTAGGGTGTAATCTTTTGTACTGTTTAGGTTTTGATGGAGCGCTTGACCCGATCTGATTAGATTGGTTAGACATGCTTACCATGCGTTGTCAGCACAAGCGCCCTCACTGCTACGCTGGATTGTCTTGAGATAAGTCATGGCCTGCTCCTCTGGCCATTGTCAGTCCCTCGTACTCAACGAACCGTCCAGCAACCTACATTAGGTACTGTATCAAATGAACATTGCAAAAAGTTTGAATTTGTAATCTTCATTTTGTGTAAAGATTGCCAATGTATAAATATTAGTCTCAGTTGTATAGCTCATGAACATAAGAAGTCAAAAACAAATGTTTCTTTTCGTCAAAACAAAAAATAAAATAAAATAACAAATCCAAGGGAATATTCTGGAGAAACCGGATGGGCCTCTGATGGGCTACACACCAGACCACCCAAAAAGGCAAGACAAGACGATAATGCAAATAAAAACTCCTGCATCTTTTCAATGGCAACTACAAACAACCAGACCAGTGAAAGGACAGGCAAATAGTGTGCGGCAGGGTACAATCCCCAGATCTAACGAACAACATAGACTCCGAAATCATTTTTGCAGAGTTGGCCAAAAAAACTTTATTTAGACAGATCCAGAAGTCTAAGCCTTAGTATGGCATGGACATCCGAAGACACTCTAATTTTTGCACTAACAAGGTAGAAATCACAGGAAATAGAGCGAGATTTTTTAACCTTCACATATAAGGCTACGACAAGAAAGCTGCCCGAAACACTCAAGACATACGGGAAAACGTAAGAACTAAACAGATGCATGTTATCTGAGAAGAAAGCACTACGAAAATCTGTTCTTCCGTGAACAGAGCATGACAGATCTAGATATTTTTTGAGGAATCAATGGCAGCACAAAATTGACAACAAAAAAGATGCATACAGAAGCAACAGTACACAGATCTACCAGTACGGAATTATACCTCCTGGTCGTCTTCACCATCATCGTTGTCGTCGTCATCGTCATCATCGCCGTCACCGCTCGCCGCCTCCCCATTGTCATCGTCATCCTCGTCGGAGATCTCTATGACCCCCGCCGCCTCCTTCTCCTCCCCCTGCACTTCCTCTTCCTCATCGTCCTCCTCGCCCTCTCCCTCATCATCCTCGTCGCCATCTTTCTCCCCATCGACTGCATCCTCCCCGTCATCCTCCCCATCGGCTGCCACCTCCCCCTCCTCCTCGCTGTCCACCACCTCATCCGCCTCCGCCGCCTTCTTGGCGGCCACTGCCTTCTTGCCGACCATCTCCGTCGCCCGCTCGTTCGCCTCCACCTCCACCTCTGGCTTGATCTCACGCACACGAATTCTTGCAACGAAATCAGATTTGTTTAATTATCATACAACGAATTCGTGTGCGTGACCGGCGGCGGCTCTGGGCGCTACGGCTGGCCGGCGTTCCGGTGGCCGGGGACTTCGGACGAGGGGCGCTCGAGAGAGAGGAGATGGGGCGCTCACCGACGGCGGAGGAGGATTAGATTTGGCTGGAATTTAGCCCCCCGGCGGCGGCGGCGGGGCTCGTCAGGTGGCGAAAGAAGATGCTGGATGGTGGAGTAGGTGCGGCTCGGCGTGGTGATGCTCGTGGTGATGGCTGCACGCCTGATTGATTGCGGGTTGCTGCGAATCGGATGCGGGAAAGGGGCGACGGCGCTCGGCGCGGCCGAGCGGCTCCGCAGCGGCGGCGGCACTGTGCAGGCATAGGCGGGGCAACAGGGGATGTGATGTGACAACGCCCCTTATTAAGAGCACCGACAGGGTCTCCAAAGCCTAGCCAATATTCTCATTTAGACACTTTAGTTCCGAAGAGGTAAAGTTTAGCTCTATCACATCAATAAAAGTCTTACCATTTAAAATATTAAATAAATTCTGGTTATAAAATTTTTCACACATGGACGCTAATTCACGAGACGAATTTAATGAGGCTAACTAATCTATGATTTGATAAGTGATACTACAGTAACTATCCGCTAACCATTGATTAATATACCTTATTAGATTCATCTCAGGAATTAGCCTAGAATATAATTAGTTTTGTAATTAGATTTTATTTAATGCTCCTAAATGATAAAATTCTCTTTTATGTGATAGGGCTAAAGTTTAGCCCTCCGAAACTAAACACCCTCTTAGCTATCCATTTAGCTAAAAAAATTTCTCTATTTTGGCTACACTTCAACACACTAGTCAAATCTCACTCTTCATATGCAACTCTCCTCTCTCCAACTCACTGACGTGTGGGCCCCACAACGTCATCCACTCCCCTCCTCCTCCTTCTGCTCCCCATCCATGGCGGCAGCAGCACCCAGCCTAGACCTCCCGCCGCCGCCTCCTCCTTGCTCGCTCCGGACTCCACGGCAGGCAGGGGCGCGTCCTCCACAGCAGCAGCGCGTCCTCCACGGCAAGCGAGGGGCGACGGCGGAGCGCGCGGGATGAGAAGATACCAAGCCCCTCGGCTCGGAGTCTTTGCCGAGCGAGATAGCCAGGATGGTTAGTGGGATAGAGAGGGGATCTTGGCAGAGCCTGCTGGATCCAGTATTTCCGAGGTGTTTCTCTTTTTTAGCTAGCCAAGTCAGGATAGCTAGGCTCTTGGAGATACTCTAACTCTAAGTTCTAAGTAATTAGGGTTAATAAGATGGAAATAGAAGGAGAAAAGAAAAATAAAGGAAAAAGAGTGAAGAAAAATCAAATGGGGTCAAATTTGGTCAAACTTTGTCCAAATTTTTGAAAATTTGAATATCAAACTCTTTGCAGAGTGTCAAGCAGCATATTTCAATGACACATTCAAATTTGAAGTATGGAATTCAAATTCCATAAGAAAGAAGTTGAATTTGAAGGGTCACATGAATTAACAAACATAATTACTTAGCAATGTTCAACAGCTTACATTTTGAAATATTGCTAAGCAAGTCAACCATGAATCTACATGGAAATGTAGTACAAAGTACATACTTTTTAGTGGAACCAAAGTCTGGATTCTTGGGAAGCAATGAGGATCCATTTTTGTGGGTAAAAACCTTTGGAAGGTCATTCAAAATCAATTTCAAAGATAGGCAGTTTGAATCAAAACTTAGAAAAATTTCAGAAAAACTGCCTGAACCCTTATTGTTCATAGCAATATTTGGAAGGGTTAGAGAACAACTAAGCAAGAGTGCCTAAAGCAAAGGTTGTAGATAATTTTCAAACCTACAACTTTGCTTTTTGAAGATTTTGATTTTCTATGGAAGAATTTTGAGAAAAATGCACTGCAAGCTTCAGGTTCAGAAACATTCTGTTTTGTCTCAATGCAAACAGCAATGTTTAGAGCTCTTTTTGAACAGGATGAAGCTCGAATCAAGGAAAGTGTACAATATAAAACAGGTAGTTGGAGGAACCCTCTACAACTTGTATTTTTGTGGATTTCAAAGTTTAGTAGCGAAATGTGGATAAATTAGGGTTCAAATTTCGGGGTCTGCAGTGAAATGCACCCCATTCAGACAGCTACAGTACCGGGCGTTCTTATCTTCTTCCCCAAACCGCCATTCCAATTCCCGGTGAGATTCAAAGCATGCCACGTGTCGATTCGAGCTTGAGCCAGAACGAATTGATCAAGCATGAGGTGGCCTTGAGGAAAGGTGGTTCGATTCAAATAAAAACCCTCCCAGGGGCATGTTCTTCTTCCTCCTGCCATTTGCTCCCTTCTCGGCCGAGCTTCCTTCGCTGGAGAAATTCGCCGCCATCCCTCAGTCCCCGTCCAATTCCTCCGACCCCCACCACCAGCAAGCCACCATCAACCAGTTTTAGTTTATCCCGGCCCCTACCCTCTGCTACAGCGGCTACACCACCGTCGCCTTCGCCGCCTATCCGCCGTCGAGCCGAAGGCGCCGGTGTTGGAATTTTTTCGGTGGTCAAAAAGGCCGAAAATAAAAGAGAAGAAATGGATAAGTGAAAGCCCGTTACGCGCCTTGATCGGAGGCCCAAGCGCCCACTAGTGGTTGTGGCCCCAGGTCGTTCAGCGCCATATTAAATAGTGGGACCCGACAGCTTTGTGATTAACCTAATGATTAAGAAACCCTAGCCGCCCACTACAGCCGTCCCGATCTACAGTGGCGCTGGAGCTACCTGAAGGCCACCGCCTCCGCCTGCCGTCCAACACCGGACAGTGCCGGTACAGGCCGGAAGGACGATGGTACCCGACGAGATCGACTACTTCGTCTACGTCGGGAACATCTACGGGAACGACTACGGACGCGCCGTCTTCGTCCCCGACACAAACCACCGCCGAGATGTCGTCCTCAGCTGCTCCTACGATGACTGGCGGTCGAGATCTAAACTTCCTTTTATTGTTCATCTTGTTCTATAGGTCGTGCTCATATTTTAGGTGTTAGATCCTGTCAAGTTTAAGTTCTAAGCCATGTTTTATCTAACATTTGGTATCTTTCGCCTAAGCTCCTAACCGTGAGCCTTAAGAGCCTATAGATCTAGTCCAGTTTTAGATCTTGGTTGGTTGTTTCATATTTAGTTCTCGGTTTAAGTGTTTCTTTCTCGGTTTCAAGTTTTAGTTCATAATTAGTGTAGATCCATAAGTCCTAAGTGTAGATCTCGCATGAAAAGAGTAAGATCTGAGAGAGAAAGTATAAGAAATAAGTAGATGCAAATCAATTCCACCCGTAAAACCCCCTCAAACCCTCGGCATAAGCATAAGAAACCCCACGGCGGTGCCCGATTTTCCGCTAGAATTCAACGTACTTCTCGGGCGCTCGCGTGGCGGCTTTTGCATAAGGCCGGCGGGGCACTAAGGCTCCCACTGTAAAAAAAAAACGGCGAGTCATGAGGCCGCGCGGGGCACACGGTGGCTCCCACGGCGTCGTGCCTACACGCGGTAGTGGTGAACTGTTGCGGGCCGCCTCCGTGGCCACCATGAAGGCGCCAGAGACGACACGTCGCTGCGGCCCCACCGACGACCGCGGTAAACTGCGGTGGCGCTCCGACCGCAGCCTGGCGCACCGGCGGCGATGCTCCGGCTGCCTGCACCCACCGTGATGGGGCACCAGAGGTGGCCACGGAGCACCACCGCCGGCCGAGGAGCAGGCGGCCGTTCCTGGGGCCAACAGAGCGCCTTAAGAGCCGGCGGAGCCATTTGACGCCGGCTGGCGGCGGCACTCCGGCTGCCATGCACCCGCGGTGGCGGGGCATGAGCGGCGGCCGTGGAGTGCCACCCCCAAACGGCGAGGAGGCGGCGGCGCCATGGAGCGAGGCGGCGCTAGGGTCGGCGGCCAGCTCCGGCCTGCAGTGGCCGGCGGCGTGGGATAAGGCCGGCGGCCGCCATGAGGCCGCTGTGGAGGGGAGGGAGCAAATGAAGTTAGGTTTAGGGTTTGAGGGAGAGGCGGCCCTTTTATACCTCCGATTTTAACTCCCGGCCGTCGGATCTAGGGCTATCAGAATCGACGGCCGAGACCGAGCCGCC
Source organism: Panicum miliaceum (assembly GCA_032594955.1). Taxonomy (NCBI): domain Eukaryota; kingdom Viridiplantae; phylum Streptophyta; class Magnoliopsida; order Poales; family Poaceae; genus Panicum; species Panicum miliaceum. The sequence continues at coordinate 37,378,697 of CM064063.1, read as the reverse complement.
GGGGGAGTGGGGTGGCGGGCCCCTGAGCTGGACCACTTTGGCGGCCCGCTCGTTGGCTGCCGGGCCCGCAGCCCAGGCGGGTGGGGAGAGAGTGGGGGCGCGGCTAGGCCACTTTGGCGGCCCGCCCGTTGGTTTATGGGCCAAGAGCCCATTAAGATTTAAGCCCCTCACTTTCATTTTGTATTATTCATTTCTAAGTTGCATTTTCAGTATATTTTACTAGTTAGCTTTAAGTAAATTCATTTTGGAGGTGATATATACTGAGAAAATTATGAGTTGCTATTCTGACTAAATGAAACCAACGTGAATTTTATTCAGAATTGTTTAGTATATTTTGAGCATTTAATTAATTTCTGACCAACGTTGATTTATTTAATTGCTATTAAGATGCTTAGTTTTATTTATGTTTATTTTGCTTCTACCCAACGATGATGCAAAATTAAATTTTCCGCTGCGTTAATTACGCTAAGTCATTAAGTTTATTTTGTTTCTGCCCAACGGTGATGCAAAATTAAGTTTTCCGCTAAGTTAATTCCGCTAAGTCATTAAGTTTATTTTTCTGCCCAACGGTGATGCAAAATTAATTCATGAAATGATAAGTTTATTTGCTTCTGCCCAACGGTGATGCAAAATTATTTATTCAAGATTATTTAATGTTTGAATCCGGCCAACGCTGATTACATTCATTATTTTGTTGTCGTTATTGATTCAATTTTATTTTATGAACAGAAGCCACCCCCTCCAGCATCATGACTTATATCAATGGTGTTTCTCAGTTGGGAGGGGACAATTTTGTCAAGTGGAAGACTGAGATTGGCTTCATTCAGCTGACGATGGATAAGGATCATTCCCTGAGGATGCCCGCTCCTGTTGCACTAGTGTCACAAGGGACTGAGGATACTACCCTTACTGCACGCACTGCTGCTTATGAGAAAGAAAAAGAGCGCTGGGAGCATTCTGACAGAATGGCCCAAAGTCTTATGAACATTACTATTAACCCTTCTATCAGGGGAGCTCTGGACAAAGAGCCTAAGAGTGCTAAGGACTTCATGAATAAGATTGAGAGTTACTTTAAGGGGTCTGACAAGGCTAATGCTAGCACTATCTTATCTCAACTCGTGAAGGCTAAATATAATGGGCAAGGCAGTGTTAGAGAGCACATTATGGGCATGGTCAACATGAGGGATAAGCTTCAAGACCTCGATTGTCCCCTTAATGATGCAGCGCTGCTTCATCACGTCATGATGTCACTTCCATCAGTCTTTGAGCCATTTTAGATAAATTACAATGCAAGCGATCAGAAGTGGGACATCACCACGCTTGTGTCTAAGTGTGCTCAAGAGGAAGAAAGGCTACGCTCTCAGAAGCCCGACTTTGCCAACGTCGTAAGACATGAGGGGCATAGCGGAGGAATTAAGAGGGTATCCCGCCCCAATAAGCCAAAGAAGGGTAAGAAACCTTATGAAGCTCCTCAGCAGAATGATCCATCTCCTCCTAAGAAGCTTCTCTGCTACCACTGCGACAATGAGGGCCATGAGAGGAAAGACTGCCCGAAGTTTAAGGCGTGGTGTGAGAGAAAAGGTAATAACAACATCATTTCTATAGTCGATGAGTCATTTTATGCATATTTCCCATTAAGTACTTGGTGGATTGATTCTGGTGCCACCATTTATGTTACAAATTCCTCACAGGGATTGTCTAGCGTGCGGACTATAAGAAAGGGGACTCGAAGGTTAAGAGTCGCAAATGGCGTTGAAGCCGACATGGAGGCCATTGGAGCTCTTCAATTAGAACTTAGTGACGGCTTTATTCTTCACTTAGTTGATGTCCTTTATGTTCCGTCTATTGAAAGAAAGTAGATTTCCATTTCTAAATTAGATCTTTGATGAGGACATCAACACCAACGATACATCCACTCCGACACAAGTACCTATTGCTGGTCCTATTACTCGTGCTCGTGCTCGTGCTCGTCAACTTAATCAACAGGTAAGTTCACATCTAAGCTCATGTACATCATGTTTAGACCATGGAGACCCGTGTACTCTTATTTTGCTTAGGAACCAAGGAGACGACCGAAAGGGAAACAGATTCGCGCAGGCTGGATTCGGACTGCAGAACAGTACCAACTTGTGACGGACACCACAATCGCATATGAACTCAGATTGGGGTGTTCAAGTACTTCGTGGAAAGCTTATGAAGTGTTCTTTCAAACGGATCCGACCTCATATCTATATCTGTTACGAGTCGGCCGCAATCGTAAAATTAATACAGAGTCCTTTTCTGCCCATGGTGCTGCGTCACCCTGTTATAACCTAATGAACCGTGTATCAAGTTGAGTCCATTACGGACGCGTCCTAGGGTTGGAGTACGACCCCAGCACCCCTGTGGTCATCCTCCCACGTACTTATACCCCTTAGCTGCTGCCAAGGATGCTTGGGTTTTGTTTAGATCAAGTTTAGCCTTTGCTACTTTCTTGCAAGTGCGCGTGCTGGATCAGCCGCCCGTCTTCTTGTCTTCAGAACCCCACCATTATTGAGATTGCATGTGAAACCTTCATTTACATCTAGTAAATTCAGTACTTGTCATACTTGTTCTTGCTAGTTCTTTGATTGTGTTGGCGCTAAAAATCGGCCGGGAATCGGCCGATGACCTTCAGCGTCAGACACACGACCCGGGAGAATCTGTTTAACTCCTGTTCGGGTGATTGCCCTGGTGCGGTTCGCGCGGCGTGCCAGTCAATCTGACATGTTGATTGATAAGGAAAGAAACGTATTAAATTCCGGGGCTCCGATCGGCTAAAGTTCCGATCTGTCCTGAAAAGCGTATCAGCGAATCGGCCGATTTGCTATGATGATGACCGGCTATAGGTTAGCCGATAATCACGTGGCGATTGCAGAGAAACTACTGGAGTAACTCAAACAATCGCTACAGGTGCAACACTCGAAATAGATCTAATCAGCTATATGATAATAAACAAGGAAAAATAATGATAAAGCTGATAGTTCGATCTCAAGCTGGATAGCTGGTGATAAAACTAGAACAATAGGTAAAACCTATAATTCTAGTAAATATCGATAACTGGTGAATAAATCTAAACAAAACAACGGCGATGCGCCCGAAGTTAAAGCTTAGATGTTATTCGATAAATGGAACCTACCAATTGGCCAGAGATCGTGTCGATGCAGCCCTGCCAATCCGTACGAACTCGTGAAAGAAAAAGAAGTATTGGCGAAATCGCCGACTTGAAAGTAAAGTACGATGAAAAAGTAGATTGTTTGTATTGATTGATGTATATGTCCTCTATAAAACCCTGACTGCTTCTATTTATACCCTAGGACTAAGACTCCTGATCTATTACGATCCATTGCAAACTTGATTTAAATAAAAACTACTATATCTATAAAACTTTTCTAAAGGAAACGGGCTCCCGTAGAATCTTCTGCTGCCATCTCCTAGTCCAATCCGGACTCCTTCCATTGCTCCACGACCGAGTCGGCGTCGTTATTTGACCAACGTCAGGTCATCTTTGACTGGGATCCTCTGTTGGGATTCCATTGGCTTCATCCCCTATCTGTTGGCGCAAGCCCACATTGGCCCAAACGCTCTAGCCTTTCAATCGGCCGACCCCTACCAACTCCATTCGCCAATCGCATGAAACACTGCATCGCCAATCGGCCGATCCATAACTGTAGCGTCAATCGGCCGATTCCCAACTGTAGCCTTTAAATCTGCCGCATCGGCCAGTCTCTTCCTTTCCTGACGCCGATTCAACACGTGTCAAAATCTGGCGTCAACACATGCCCCCCAGTTTCAGAGTAAAACATGACTTTTACTTCGAAATTCTTTTCTAATCTCTCCTCCAAAACAAACGCGGCAAAAATCTCCTTCCGTTTCGCGGTCTTCTACATGATGATTGCAATCTTTTCGAACCGAGTGCCTGAGACAACTGTTCCCCTGTAATTTGTGTAGACGGCGCGGCAAAAATCCCACCTTTACCCTTTCTCTCTCGGACTGTCTTTAAGTACTGGCGTTCTCCGCCGCTTCTTCTCCACGAGCTTAGTAATTTCCTCCCCAGCAAATCACTTTCTATCTTCTCCCAACGCCCTCTTGGTTTCCGACCGCATTCTCCGGCGATCCTTCTTTCGTCTACAATCCGCTTCATTCCTCCAATGGTGGCACCATGAGCAACTCCACCAACCACGGAGGCTCCTCCAGCAACTCCATCGGCGACGGCGGTTCCATCACTGACTCCATCGGCGACTCCATCGGCCACGATGAGCTTCATCCCGGAGGTAAACAACCGAAACTTTTCTCTTTTATTTTTTACCGCCCAGGCACCTTTTAGATCTATTCTTAGTTCCTCCTTTTTCTTACCTTTTTTAGGAATTTAGACACCAAATCACTATTCCCCTTTCCGAAGCTCCTGGTCTCATCTGCTTAGGTCCTATGGGGAATCCAGACCCGACCGATCTGATTAACTTAGAAACCCATAGAATCCCTTTCAAGCCATCACCTATGGATTTGGGTCAGTGGTCAGGCGCTTTTAGACCTTGGCCGAATGAAACCCCCGACTGGAAAGAGTGGTACCAACGATTGGCCAACTCTAAGAGAGTTCAATGGGATGAATTAAAAATCGGCCAGTGCATCAATCTCTCTTTGTCCTAGATGCAGAAGAATGAACCCCTGGTAATGGCAGCCTCCAATTCCTGGTCTGACGCACTCAACGCGTTTCTCTTTGGGCACGGACCCATGACCCCAACTTTGGCCGATGTCCTGATGCTGACCAGCCTTGACATTTCCTCCCCCGATAAACCTTTTGATTATCTGATCAAACCAACCCATCGGCTAGAGACGAAAGGAATCGGCGGGTGGAAAGGGTATATCAACAGAAACATGAGGACCGGGACGATTTCGGAGAGAGAACATACAACGTTCTTGATGATGTGGCTAGAGAAGCACTTCTTCTGCGGCAGAGCGGTTGGTCCTTCTTCCAATACACAAGCTCTGGCCGAAGCCCTGTCAAAAGGATCCACCATCCCCCTCGGGAAGCATCTGATAGGATCGGCCTACCACATGATGCACCAGATCGGCGTCAAACTATCAAAGGGAGAGCCGATTGGTAACCCTGGTGGCCCTTGGTGGTTCATCACCCTCTGGCTTAACTTGTACATGAGCAAAGTCTCCCAGCAGCAGATAGAGACCAAGACATTTCTGAACATCGAGTCAGAGGAGAACCCCACCATACGACGTTGGTGCACCTCTTTCGGCGAAGCGGCATCAGTTTTTCCTGGTTGCCAGTTCACCGCCACCTAAACAGCCGAGTATTTCAGATGTTATTACAACGGCTTTAGTGAAGAAACCACCAGTTGGCATCTGTACCAGAGGATAGAGCCACTTTTTGAGCTTCCCTTCTGCTATGATTCGTCGTCCAACTCCTTTGATAATGATCTCATGGACGTCTTGATCAAACCAGGGATTTTACCGACAAACTTCTTCTTTGGGAAAGACCCCCCAACTTATGAGTTTTACAACCCATCAGTTGCAGCACGGCAGTTCGGCCTTGGTCAGCTTCCGATTCAAATTTATTTTGCCGGCCGCGCAAAATTCTGAGATGAGCTCACTAAGGGCCTTGACTACAGTCGGCTGTGCAGTTTAGTGCCGGACTCCAGTACCATTGACCTAAGCAATTGGATAGTGGCTCCTTTTGCTGTCCAACAATTCAAGTTATGGTCGGCAGAATGGAAACAACATCTTTTTTGTGCATCTCCTTTAACATATTGCAATGATTTGGATCCTGACAACATCGACTCAAACGCAGCGGTACTGTCTTTATTGTTGCAGGAAGCGCATGGAGGTGGCTTAATAGGGCATTTTGGAGCAAAGAAAATGGAAGATATACTTGCTGGTCATTTCTTTTGGCCAAAGATGAGAAGAGATGTGGAGAGATTTGTTGCTCGCTGCACGACATGCCAAAAGGCTAAATCACAATTGAATCCACACGGTTTGTATTTGCCTCTACCTGTTCCTAGTGCTCCTTGGGAAGATATTTCTATGGATTTTGTGTTGGGATTGCCTAGGATTGGAAGGGACGTGATAGTGTGTTTGTGGTTGTTGATAGATTTTCTAAGATGGCCCATTTCATACCATTTCATAAAACTGATGATGCTACTCACATTGCTGATTTGTTCTTTCGGGAAATTGTTTGTTTGCATGGTGTGCCCAACACAATTGTTTCTGATCGTGATGTTAAATTTCTTAGTCATTTTTAGAAGACTTTATGGGCTAAATTGGGAACTAAGTTGTTGTTTTCTACTACATATCATCCGCAAACTGATGGTCAAACTGAAGTGGTTAATAGAACTTTGTCTACTATGTTAAGGGCTGTTTTAAAGAAGAACATTAAGATGTGGGAAGATTGTTTGCCTCATATTGAATTCGCTTATAATCGATCGCTGCATTCTACTACCAAGATGTGCCCATTTCAGATTGTATATGGTTTCTTGCCTCGTGCTCCTATTTTAATGCCTTTGCCATCTTGTGAAAAACTAAATTTTGATGCTACTAAGCGTGCTGAATTGATGTTACAACTGCATGAAACAACTAAAGAAAACATAGAGCGCATGAATGCTAAATATAAGATTGCTGGTGATAAAGGTAGGAAGGAACTAAAGTTTGAACCTGGAGATTTAGTTTGGCTGCATTTGAGAAAGGAAAGTTTTCCTGAATTGAGAAAATCTAAATTGCTACCTCGGACTGATGGACCATTTAAAGTGTTAGAGAAAGTCAATGATAATGCATATAAGCTCGATCTGCCTGCGGATTTTGGGGTTAGTCCCACATTTAACATTGCAGATTTAAAGCCATATTTGGGAGAGGAAGATGAGCTTGAGTCGAGGACGACTCAAATGCAAGACGGGGATGATGATGAGGACATCAACACCAACGATACATCCACTCCGACACAAGTACCTATTGCTGGTCCTATTACTCGTGCTCGTGCTCGTGCTCGTCAACTTAATCATCAGGTAAGTTCACATCTAAGCTCATGTACATCATGTTTAGACCATGGAGACCCGTGTACTCTTCTTTTGCTTAGGAACCAAGGAGACGACCGAAAGGGAAACGGATTCGCGCAGGCTGGATTCGGACTGCAGAACAGTACCAACTTGTGACAGACACCACGGTCGCATATGAACTCGGATTGGGGCGTTCAAGTACTTCGTGGAAAGCTTATGAAGTCTTCTTTCAAACGGATCTGACCTCATATCTATATCTGTTACGAGTCGGCCGCAATCGTAAAATTAATACAGAGTTCTTTTCTGCCCATGGTGCTGTGTCACCCTGTTTTAACCCAATGAACCGTGTATCAAGTTGAGTCCATTACGGACGCGTCCTAGGGTTGGAGTACGACCCCAGCACCCCTGTGGTCATCCTCCCACATACTTATACCCCTTAGCCGCCGCCAAGGATGCTTGGGTTTTGTTTAGATCAAGTTTAGCCTTCGCTACTTGCTTGCAAGTGCGCGTGCTGGATCAGCCGCCCGTCTTCTTGTCTTCGGAACCCCACCATTATTGAGATTGCGTGTGAAACCTTCATTTACATCTAGTAAATTCAGTACTTGTCATACTTGTTCCTGCTAGTTCTTCGATTGCTTGCAGGACGAGTGCCCTAGTGGCCGGGTGCCGCGCTCCACAAGATCGCAACAACCATTGGAGGGGGTGTATCGGTTGCTAAGGCGCAGCTTGGAAGGCTGTAGTCGGGCCGCGAACGTCGCATCCATCGACCAATCGAGTTATCCACGCCTCTCATCGAAAGATCGGGAATCAAACCCTAGCGGGTCGCCATCAATCTTGATGGTTATTTATGTACTTTTGGTGATAGCAAATGTGTAATAAGTTTGAATGGTGACGTTATTTATCGAGCACCCTTACACAATGATCTTTACTTATTGTCCCATAATAATGTCTCTGTGATAAATGTAAGCGAAGTTAGTCACAAACGCAAGAGAGGTAATGAGACTTCGTCGAAATTGTGGCATTCTCTTTTGGGCCACATTTCGAAAGGGAGAATGGAGCGTCTCATTAGAGAAAAGATACTTCCAAGATTAGACTTCTCTGACTTAGACCAATGCGTTGATTGTATAAAGGGAAAATTTGCAAAACAAATTAAGAAGGATGGAGCTAAGCGCAGTTCAGGAATATTGGAATTAATTCACACTGACATCTGCGGTCCATTTAATGTTAAGTCGGTGGATGGTTTTAGTTACTTTATTACATTCACTGATGATTACTCCCGTTATGGATAGATTTACCCCATAAGAGAAAAATCCGAGGCACTTGATAAGTTCAAAATCTTTAAAGCTGAAGTAGAAAATCAGCATCAGTCAAAAATTAAAGTGGTACGGTCAGATAGAGGCGGTGAATATTATGGGAGACATGCCACATATGGACAAATCCCAGGCCCTTTTGCTAGATTCCTTCAAGAAAATGGAATAGTAGCAAAATGGTGAACCTCCTGGTGAACCTCAGCAAAATGGTGTAGCAGAAATAAGAAATCGCACTCTAATGAACATGGTGCGCAGTATGCTAAGCAACTCTACACTGCCAGTGAGTTTATGGATGGAAGCACTGAAAACTGCCGCGCATATAAGTAATCGCGTTCCTAGTAAGTCAGTCCCTAAGACGTCTTATGAGCTTTGGACTTGTAGGAAACCCAGCATTAATTATTTTCATATCTGGGATTGTGCAGCTGAGGCAAAGTTATTTAATCCGTCCCTTGGAAAATTAGATCCGAAGACAGAAAGCTGCTATTTCATTGGATACCCAGACAGATCAATGGGATATCGGTTTTATTGTCCTAAGGGTACTACTAAGTTTGTTGAGACGAGACATAATATTCTTAGAGGAAAATGGATGCACTGAGACTGGGCAAATCGATCTCGAGGAAATGCGGACTTATGATACTACACCGCTGACTCGTGATTATTATGTGCCTATTTTGCCTAATTTTCAGAATACAGCACCAGCTCAGACAGTTGATTCCTCAGAAGTGAATGTGGAGCTAGCGCCTGTTATAAGTGAGCATGAGAATGTGCCTAATGAGCATCAAAATGAAATTGTGGAAGAACCTGTTGAGGAAGCACAGGATCAGACCGCCGCTGGGGTGCCAGAAGCACAGCAAGAAGTTGCTGCTGAGCCTGTTCCAGTGGAGGAGCCACAGCCTCTGAGAATATCAACGTGAGAGAGGAAAACTACTATCTCCAGTGATTACGTGTACATGAATGGTGAAGGACATGATATGGGGAAGGTTGATGATCCAAACTCGTTCTAGGAAGCTATGAGTAGTGAGCACTCCCACAAGTGGATTGAAGCTATGGAAGAAGAGCTGAAATCTATGAGTATAAATAAGGTATTGGACTTAGTAGAGATTCCTGATGGAGCTAAAAAAGGTGGGCTGTAAATGGGTCTACAAAACTAAGTATGACTCCAAAGGGAAGATTGAACGTTTCAAAGCAAGGCTTGTGGCTAAGGGCTTCACACAGCGAGAGGGAATTGATTATACTGAGATCTTCTCGCCTGTCTCGAAGAAAGACTCGTTCAGAATCGCTATGGCTCTGGTAGCTCATTTCAATCTCGAGCTGCATCAGATGGACGTTAAGACTGCGTTCTTAAACGGTGATTTGCATGAGAATGTATACATGGCGCAACCAGAAGGTTTCGTTGTGGGAGGCAAAGAACAGTTGGGATGCAGACTAAAGAAATCCATTTATGGGTTGAAACAGGCGTCCAGACAATGGTACCTTAAGTCCAGACAGTGGTACCTTAACTTTGATGAGGTAATTAAGAAATAGGGCTTCGTTAAAAATATAGTGGACAATTGTGTATATATTAAGATCAAGGGGAGCTCTTTCATCATCCTAGTTTTATATGTGGATGACATCCTATTAGTAAGCAGCGATAAGAACTTGCTGCATGAGACAAAAGGTTTTCTCTCATCGAATTTTGATATGAAGGATCTCAGTGATGCCTCTTATGTACTGGGTATTGAGATACACCGAAATAGATCCAAGGGTGCATTAGGACGCGCCGTCTTCGTCCCCGACACAAACCACCGCCGAGATGTCGTCCTCAGCTGCTCCTATGATGACTGGCGGTCGAGATCTAAACTTTTTTTATTGTTCATCTTGTTCTTGGTCGGGCTCATATTTTAGATGTTAGATCCTTCTAAACCATGTTTTATTCGGGCCTTTGGTGAGATAGATGTCCGGGCCTTTTTCCCTTTGTTTGGTGCCGCGTTGGGGGGCACAGGGGAGAGCGTGGTGCTTATGCCGCCGTTTGTTGGCCGGGAGCGGTTCTGGCCGAACCAAAACGCGGCTCTCGCCGCAGCCCGTCTCCGCGCCATGGGCGCCACCGCGGGGAGCCCTGCTCCGGTGGGGCTTGGCCGTGCGTGAGGGCTCTGGTGGGTTTCTGGCAGCGTGGGGGTGCTCGCAGCGTGGGGTATCCGGATGGGCCGGTTCTTCTGTGGCCGTGCGCCACCGCGGTTCACTCCTCGCCGGCCCTCGGGTTGCCGCCGTAGGCAGGTTCTGCGAGGGGGAGAGTCAAAGAGAGGGGGGCCAGTTAGGAGCGGGGAGGTGCGCGCTGAGGCGCGGATTGACTGTAGGGGGGGGGGGGGGGGGGGGGGGCAGGCCTGGGCCGCCGCAAGCTCGCCGCCGACGAGCCAGGGGGAGGAGCCGCCGCCCCTGTTCCTCGGATTGAGCCGAGCCTTGCATAGAGGAGGGAAGAAGAGGTGGCTGGCCCACCTGTAAGAGAGAGAGAGAGGGGAAGGGTAGATGTGCAAGAGATTAGAAAGTTCTAGGGAGTTTTGTGCAAATAAACCTAGTTTAGATTTTATTTATTTGCTCATTAACTTTTTTAATTATATAAATTGTAAACAAATCCAAAAATAGCCAAATAAATTTTCTTTAGGTTTGTTTTATTTTCCGTTATGCTTGAAAATATAATAACCCTAGATTTATAATAAATTTTAATGTTTATTTATTCCTTTATTCTTAAAGGATTTAAATAAATACTTAAATCCTTATTTCATATAATTATAAAATATGGATAATTCTTAACCAATTATTACAAATATTTAGGAATAATAATAAGTAGGGAATTAGGGTTTGTTAGTGTAGAATAATTGAAACTCACTTTAAATAAATGCTTAAAATTCGTTTTAGGGTTTAGATAAATAGGATAAAATGTGTTATGGTTTTTAGAGGGGTAGTTAGGTGTTGGATTGTAACTTTATTGAGAAGGAAACTTGTAATTCATTTTCTAAAATGTTCTGCATGCACTAACTCTGCATATCATATTCTTAGAATCTGAAGTCGAGGTTGTCTAGATCAAGCTCGTCAATCCGATGTCTGAAGTTTTGGAAGAGGAGAAAGAAAGTTGATCAAGATAAGATTTGTCAAGGAACTCCAAGTCGAAACTTCACTTCACGAAGAGAAGTCAGGCAAGCACCGGAACATCTACGCCTACTAATTTCGATTATGCATCCGAATGCTTAGGTCTAGGAGTTGCGTGATCAAGCTATTTGATGCATGTATAACTTTCTTCAGCTAAGGACATCTTTGCCACCTACTCAGAAAAGATTAGTCAAATAGTAGTCAACCGTAGTCTATACCTAGCTCCAACACCTTGATACTGTCATACCCAGTTCAGTTAAAAATAAGGTTCCTCTTAAATGCGCTCTGTCGAGTGGAATGTATGGCTGGTTGTTGAGTGCAGAGCAGAAATGGAGTTCTGGCTATGTCCTCACTTCCAGAAAGAAAGATATAAGTTATGACATGTTTAATCTTGATCAAGCTTTGAATATACTGGTCACATGCTGACATATGGAACCAGTATGTCGAATAATGTGGTTGACCTAAATACTTGAACCAGGATTTCTACCCCACGGGAGGGGGGGGTCGTAGTTTGAAACCCGTACTGTGATGAGGCCCGACGGAGGGTCAAATACGGGGGTGCGAACCTAGGTTTGAGTAGACTAGTTCAGGGTTTAGTATCTTCCTCATGAAAGGTTACCACGTACGGTTTGCTAGGAACATGTACGTGACGTGTGGCTAGGTATCTCATGCAGGATGTAAAATCGATTCGAATCGTCGCACTTCTTGGTTATGAATACCGCTTGATGTCGCTTGAACATCGTAGAGTAACAAGATGCAATGATCATAAACGTTGAGAGTGTTGAACTAGTTTAACATGCTGTTTTGATGAGGTACTAGATGTCATAGGTTACGGTTTACTTGTTGTTTCCTTTTATAGTAGATGTATATATTTCAAGTCCAAATGCTTTCAACCAATAGACCGGTCCACTCAACAAGCCTTGCATATTCTTAGATCCTACTTTTATACTTGTGTAGTCGGGTCAGTCTTGCTGAGTACCTTCGTACTCAGAGGAGCTCGGAGGTCAAAGACTTCAAGCCTAGAGGGTATTATGAGTCCATATACCTCTAGATGTTTTCAAAAACTTAAAAACTTGTAATAAGGCCAGTTTAACAATCAAACCCTACGACCGCGGGATCTACATGTGAAACTCTGTAGAACTAGTTTGCACTAAGGTTTGTGCTTAAGGTGTAATAAATCTCATCTTGTTTTTCCGATCTACATTCAATATCTGTGTGTAATATCTGATGCTCCTATGCAAAATGATCTTGTATGCATGTCTGAGACATGGTTGCACAGTGGTTGAATCGGGTGAAACCTGACGGACTGCTGGATTTGTTCCGTTTTAAGAGCGTTAGCTGGATTATCTTTGTAAAAAGATGATCATACGCTCTTAAGCCGGGATAAATTGGGCGGTTCCGCCACATGCGCGCTTGGGGTTTAGGGTTCTGCACAGCTTTTATGGGGACAGGGCGGGTGTAGTGCACCAGGAGGCCTCGCAGGCTATGGTCGGGGCCACCGAGGCAGGCCTCGCAGGCTCGGCCCATCCAAATGGGGTTTAGCTTTCTGAATTATTTGGATAAAATATTTTTCCAGTTCTGAACAATTTTTTTAAGTCATAGATAATGTTTAAACCATGAAAAATACCTAACAAATCCTAAAAACTTTGGGAAAAATTACATACGTAGTTTTGGAACAATAAGTCAAAATAAAATACTTGAAGCTCGTGATAGGATTTCTAGAAGCTTTGAGAAATTGGATTATCCCTAGAAGGAAGGAGAATACTGTCTAGGAAAATCTTAAAAATTCTTAGTAAATCTAAACAAGGATAAACGTATTCTAAAAGATATTCATATCCTAAAATTAAATATTTTAGGGTGTGACAGCTAGGGGATCTTTGCTCATGCGGGGTGCAGAGTCGGGATGGGTCAGGAGAAAGGCTAGGTCCGATGTCAGTGTTAGAAGATTCCTTTCTCAACGGAAAAAAAATACAACAGTGTATTTTGCATTTCTGCGGTCATGTTGTATTCCATATGTGGGTCCAGCAACACAGAGTTTTACTTGTACTCTTGTCTCCTCCCCTGATTACAAGTAGTGTCCTTTCTATACTTTATTTTTGTTCCACATAAAAATTAACTTTGACCACCAAGTTATACAGTTCAATATTTATTAACTTTTTTTATAAAATTAATTGTATTCTAAATATATATTTCAGGGGGAATATACAGGTCATGGACAAATATGATTCTAAAAAGATGATAATATTTTATTGTAATGAGTTGTTTATTTCTTTCAGATTTGAAATCCTTTTACTTTCTATGGCCCAATTTATTTGGATGAAAAATTCTTTTTAGAAATTTAAAAATTCCAAGGTTTTGAGAAATACATTGGTTTTGAAAAGCCAAAGATGTTTGAATAGAGTGTTTCATGTGTAGTCTTTAGTGGAGTAGTATTTTAAGAGTTTTACAAGGTTCAACTCTTTACCTTTTTTGTCTAAACATATTTTTTCATGTTTCTAACTTTAAAAAAAATACATATTCTTATATTAGAACTATGATATATAAATATGAAACAAATCCTTGATGATTTTTACATTTTTTGTGAATTTGTGCATACAGATGTAGGACAGGATCATAGGATAAGTAGTTAAGAAGGCTGTTAACACCTGCCGTCAAGAGGTCTGCGTTAAGATGTCTCTGGTACGTATAACTAAATCTCACATGATAAGTATGTTGGGAAAAGATAAAAGAATACCTAAATCTCACATCCTTATTATCATGTCGTTGAGATTATGTTGAAGCAAACTCTCTTTCTAGTTTATTTCTACCGAAGTCTATAATAGACTAACTATGACTACTAACTATGACTAGGGAGAGTCATAGTGGGGAACTACAGATCTACAATTGATATCAATAAGGTCAAGAGAGCTAGGGAGAGCCCTAATGATTGACGCCGTAAAGTCACATATTAATCTATGGTTTGTAGGTTATGTTCTGTTAATTTAGCTTTCTTTAAAAAATGTTCTATTCATTTGCTTTCACGTTCATCTCACCAAAGAGAGCTTTAACCTTAGTCTGCAGACAAATAGTGAAATTTACAACTTTTGTGACAAAAAGTAAGAATGCACGATTGCATAGTAAAGAAACATGAAAACTTGATCTGTAAAATACTCGGTTCAGTGCAATGAATTTTATTTAGTATCAGAGTAACTCATCCCATATATCAAATTAATGAGCGCACGGCTTCGGTCTCATCTCATTTCAACGTGTTTTTTCGGACATATTTAGGACTTCCTCGTTGACATTTGGCCATGCTTCACACTAAATCATATTATATTGAACTTCTACTCGAACATTTTCAGACCTAGGCACCTAGCCCGAAGTCTGACCTAGCACATACCAAGTTCAAGCCTAGTGAGCTCAAGAAGGATCAGGAACGAGTACAGTAGTACACGGTGGAAATGCTTGTGGGGTGGTTGGTGGTTGCGTTAGCAAACATGCGTTTTGGGCTAAATTCAGGATTCCTGTAGCTTCATTTACACCAATAATCACTTCACAAAATGCTAGTGTTGTATTTATTCGCTAAAAAACATACTAGTGATAGTGATGTGCGTGATTAGACCCGATGAACTGCCAGGTGACATACCCCCTCGATATGAAAGTATGAACCCGGTTGCGATGTTGCGCACCAAGAATTTCTTATCAATTGGGAATTGGGATCTTCTGCCGCCTTGTAAGAGCTCGTCCATATCAGTGGAGCGCTCCTGCCGCCCCGTTTGGGAGAGCCGGAGCCGCACAAATGTGGAGCCGGCGGAGCCCAAAAAAGGTGGCTCGGCCTGCTCCAGCTCCGTCGTTGCGCGCTCCCAAACGGGGTCTAAGTAGTTGATACACACACACGTAGGGCTACAAACGTCCGGGCCCATCTCATCCCAACAGGATGTACTTTGCCTGTCATAGTAGAACACAGTAGGGTTTGCAGCTCGTTCAATCCGTAGCAGATTCCGTTCCGTGGTCACGTCTCACCTTTCACGTGTCGCCTTCGCAATAATAACATTTTATTTTTTTCTCTCAAAATAAGAAGAGTAACAACTTTTTTAATGTTGGGGACCAGTAGCTCGTTTCGTGTGATCTAAAGGGGATTACCAAAGCAGGTCTGAGCAAATGTTTTTTATACAGTGACGTTGGTACCAACGGAGTATGTGCACGGTTACTATATTTTTCTTTAAATAAATATAAAAATGCTAACCATATTATATATTATAGTGTCCAGTTTCGCGTTGTGTTACTAACTGGTTGTGACTGGGAAAAATAGCTGTTAATCAGATTAACTACTGTTCAAAAAAGTTTTGGTTGGATATTTTTTAGGGAAAGATCGTTGAGTAATTGTTGGAACGGTCTTCTACTTGTACTAGTTATGCATTATGTCATTTCTTTAAATGATATACATTCTATCAGTTAAAGCAAGGTGTCAGGATAAAAGCACTCCTATATGCAAAAAATGATGATTTGTTTCATGTTTTGGGGACTAATCAGTATTCATTTGTCGAAATGAGTACTTAATTTCTTTCGCAAAATAGAAATAAGTTCTTAATTACACCCAGATAGCTGAAACAATAACCCGCAATGTTGACATGTTTGGGTCGGTCTTTTAGAATGGATGTATGTCCAACCTTGACCCTCCTAATATCCACTCAATAATTTCACTAATCAACTGTTTTATAATATATTTATGTTAACATTTAAAGTTTGAAGTTTTAAACAATATTACCTACCATTTTTTTGAGCGGCCTACCATCTTTTTTTGGAGATAGTGTCATCTATTTTTTTGCTAGGGCAAACAGCCATCCGTGCTTCTTCTGAGTGGGCCTGATGGGTCGAAGAGCCTAATGCAAGATTTGTAGCCCGGTTCGTCATGGTCCGGGCCAGTTTTGCCCAGGGAGGCGTTTAGGCAAGCCCAGCCCAGCCCGTTCCTCGAAAAAGATGGCAAGCGCAGCGCACTGTTTGTTCCTTCGCTGGCCTACAAGGACCTTTGGGCTTTTTGGGCCTGTGGGTCGGCCGGTCGGTACATGCATGTCGGCCGTGCTGTGTGCGTATTGCGATGCAGATGATTTGGATGATCTTTTGCGCATGTGCGAGCGGAGGCTCCTTGTGCTGTGCCCATAGCAATCAGATCGCGCCTCCAGCTTGCTTCGATCTGGTACCCGATGGAAGAAGACGACGTCACTGTACGCCTGCATGGTCACCATACGGATGCAGCATGCAGAGGCCGGCGAGCACGGGAGAGCAAAGAAGAAGGTGTCGACAGTCATATCATCCATTTTATTGTGTTTTCCTTGCAGTTATTCTTTTGGGGCAACGACCTTCAATTCAGAAATTGACAGATATACATGCATGTGGAGATAGCTACTCTAGCCATAACAGTATTGACAAGAGCTACCCCATAT
The DNA here is from genome assembly GCA_032594955.1 of Panicum miliaceum. Lineage (NCBI taxonomy): Eukaryota > Viridiplantae > Streptophyta > Magnoliopsida > Poales > Poaceae > Panicum > Panicum miliaceum. The sequence continues at coordinate 37,361,825 of CM064063.1, read as the reverse complement.
TGGGGGAACATTTACTCAGGGATTGAAAATGTCTAACGATATAGCAGGTTCTCTCATTACTAATAATCTTGTATACTTTAGTGTTCCTATATATATAATCCAATAAGTGCAGAAGAGGAACAGCAGGTATACATATATGCCCATCAACAACTCCAGATTTTAATTTACACAATACGTACCTAATAGCGTGCGTGCATATATAGTTTCTCTCAATGTGCTGCAGAGTCATGGAACTACCTTTTGCACAAAATTGAGCACTTGTAGTGGTACAAATCTTGTGGTGAAGGAAAACCAGTCTACATGTGTCCTGTAACGGTGTGTATGCATCCCCTAGTGCTATTCAGAATGCAGAAATTCTCACCAACAAACAGTTCACAGTCGATAAGGAAGAGGGATCATTCGTGCGGTTACTGAACTTTTACATATATATGACCGGTTTGGTCCAAACGAATTTTCGGAGTTAAGATCTCAATAATTTAGAAATTTAGGCCATCTACCAAACAAATATATAACCTCCGAATTCAATTTCAATTTCAATCTTAACCCCTTAAGCAGTTGTGTACATACATGCAAATAATCACCCATTTCACATACAGCTGGTGCTCGGAGGTGTCCTAAAACTATGTATAGATCTACTTATACCCTATCTTCTTCACACGCACAGTATGAGCATATGAACACATTTCTAGTATGTTCGTACAAATATTCCCAAACCCACTCATCAATACTCAACAAACCAATGATCTGCACCCAGCAGCCAACTAACAAACCATGAGAAGAGAAGAAAAAAAAAGAATGAAAGGGATTCACATGACCGAGAGGATATACATCATCAATCCGGGTTATTGTTTAGCGCGTGGACCATGACTTGCATGACCCGGACCTGCATCTGGAGGCGCAGGATGTAGCCGGCGGCGTGCAGGAGGAGCTCCTCCAGCCGCCCGTCCGCCCGTTCCTCCCCGCCGCCGCCGCAGGGCGCCGCCGGCACGAGCCTCCGCAGCGCCTCCATCTTCCTCCTGATCGCCGCGACGCGCTTCGTCCTCGACGCCGCCGCTGGCCTCGGGCGCTTCCCACCGGTGGCCTTCCTCAGCTTCCTCGCCTTCTTCATCAGCGCCCTCGACGGCCTTCTCAACCTAAGGCGCCCGCTTGCCGCCGCCCCCGCCGGCGTCGTAGCGCCGTCAGCGACGACGTCGCAGCAGGCGTGAGCCGCCATATCTAATGTGGTTGTAGCCTGGTAGGCCGGTTGCCGGATCACAATTCGCGACACCACGATGACCGACCGACGAGTAGCGGCGTGGCACCACCGGCTGTGACAGCGCGAGATCAAGCGGAGCAATGGCTCATGGCTGCCTGCTGCCTATATATGTATACAGATCGGACGGCACGGTGGCAAGCATGTGCGCGCGTAGTTGGTGGCCGGCGGCGTAATCTAATTACGGTTCAATTGAACTGGAAGAACAGGTGGCTAGCGTGCGGATATCTGCCTGCGGATGCGGGGCTGTGTATGTGGATATGGTGAACAGCTAGCAGGGCGCTGGTGCGCGTACGTAAAGAGATCGGGGGCACGTTGAGCGGCATCTGCGGCAGCTGGGAGATGAGGGCACGAGAGGTGTTTGCTTGAGCAAGCGGGAAGCTAGCGAAGGAAGAGGCCCCGGGCCCGGGCACGCCCGCATGCATGTTCTCCTAACTCGAGCCCACATGCCGCCACATGCGCGAGCGCTCGCTCTGATGACGGCTCATTCCACGCCGGCGGGCATGCACGCAACATGCAGCCGGCGGCAACAGCACGCCACTCGTCGGCCACTCCGGCTGCCCGCGCCCGCTTTTCGATCTCCTCGCCGGAACGCGCTGTCGGATTCGCCCCGCGCCTCCACTGCGGCGCGCGCCTCCTCACGCCTTCGACGTGTCTATGGGTCCCCGTGCCATATGCGAACTTCTTGGGATAGAATAGAAACGGGAAGGAACAGAAAAATGAATATCCAAAATATCTAAATTCGTTTCTATACGTATGCGATCTGCTTTTATCCTAAAAGATAGAAATTGAAAAAAATTAGAAAAACGAATATTTAACATATTCGAATCCGTTTCCGTATTCGATTCGTCGGAGAGCATAGATAGCCCTCCGCTGCCTTCTCTTTCAGGCGGCGTTGCGTGCGTATATGTACGTGCCGGCGGCCAGCGATCCACGTGCCACATGCTCGCCGCCGATTCCCTGCAGACCTGCGCGGTGCCGCCTGTCGCCGGACGATGACGAGCGAGCAATGCAACTTCCACGAAGATTCCTAGCTTCGCTCGTTCGACCTTCGACGTCGCACAGTTTAATTGATTCAGATCAAGTTGTTTATTATTACCTTCTAATTTAATAACTGGGCACGTTTCGAATTGCCGGTGCGTTGTTTTTCTTGCATGGTCGAGTCAGGCGTTTGGATATGCTTTAATAATTCCATCGATTTCAGAGTTCAGTACATGTTGGAATAGCGTTGAGCCATGATAATCTTCACTGCTAAAAAATATTTGTACTGACGGTTAAAATATATTTATGCTGGCGGCTTTGACATTTTAGTAGGCATCTGCACACAAGTTTGATATTTTTCCGAGTATATACGGCGTTCCATCCTTGCCATCATCTATGCATTACTTCTTATCTTTCCAAGGTATATTATTCTTTTAATATCACTTTTCTGAATCTTATACTATATCTTTGACACTCTAAATGATCCTAAATTAAAAAGTTGTCAACTAGGTTCTGTGGAGCACTACAACTTTGGTATAAAGTTCATCTTCATCCAAGGTTATTTAAAAAATTCGAAAATTCAAATTTTCATTTTTAAAATTAGATTTTAGAAATGGTGATGAATATTTGACCTATTAAATAATCTTGAATGAAAATTTATCAAATATAAAGTTTTAGATCTCGTCAAACTCTATAACTTGAATATAAGGATTGTTTTCATCTTATGTTGTCTATAATTTGGATATAAAGTTTATAATTTGATTTCAGAAATGGTAATGAATATTTTGCCAAATAAATGGTCTTGCACGAAAATATTGTTAACTATAAAGTTTTAGATCTCACCGAGCTCTATAATTTTCATATAAAATTTATCTTTATTCGACTTCATATGAAATAATTATTTATTTTTTTCTTAAGGAAAAAATGGTTTGCGCTGATGGTCGACATAAGCATCCGTCGCTTAAGCCAACCGCCATTACAAATTGATTTGTGTTGCGACCGCCAACACAAATACGGAGCATTTGTGCTAACAGACAGTAATGACGACCGCCAGCACAAAAAATTTGAGGTGCCTCAATAAATGCTTTTTGTACTAGTGCTTGTTATTACCATGGTAAGTAACGCATGTAAACCTTTTTCCTAATGCTTTTATGTTTTTGCAAACACAAGAGCCGATTTAAGCATCCTGTAGCGCCGTGCTTACTTTACGTACTCCTCTATTTTAAATATAGGAAAAATCCAGTTTACCTTCTCAAACTATCACAAAATTCCGATTTTTAATGGAATTTTCTAGTTTACGGTGGCCCGTTGGTTTCCTTCCGTATGGTCGATCCCCCCCCCCCCCCCCCCCCCCGCCCCCAAAAAAAAATTATTTTCTTTTACGAACCATCCGATTTTTTTTCGGGATGTGGAAAAATTCGGTGTACAATTTGGGTGGGGGGAGTAAAAATAAAAGTAAGTTTCAAACTATCTAAAAGCGCAATAAAATTATTTAAAATAAAACCTTCATACTAAAAATTTTAGTAGCTAACAAACTGTCCAGATTTCTGCTTGGCTTATTGAAAATTTTGTACATAAAAAAAATTCTACCACATAAAAATTAGTTTAATAGAAAATTTAGAATAAATTTTTGTAGCTAACAAACTTTATAGGTTCATGCTTGATCATCTTGAAAATATTTTAGAGGAAAAATTTTTGAAACGGATAAAAATTTAAAATAATAGTGTAACAGAAAAAAATATATATGAGTTGCCGAAAGTTCACCCCCCAGTTTTTTTGTTATTCTCTGCATATGAAAATCTTATTACTAATTGTAATAGAAGAAAGTAAAAAAATATTATCCGTGAAAAGTACGCTGCCACGTACAGTTGTTCCGCTAAAAATTTCTCTCACAGCACGTGATTCTTTTGTAGTCTGATGGAGCTTGTTTGTGTTTTTAACAATGCCTGCAAGGGAGACAGGAATTTATGAAGGTAAAAAAGTGGATTCGTGAAGAAAAAGATAGAAACAAATTCAAAATAGAAAGATTTTTTTGAATGAGAAAAAATTATAAAAAATATTATTTCAGCAGTTGACATGAAAAACAATTATCTTCTCCTCACTACTGTGTTGTACTCCAAAATTACACCCTGGTTTGTGAAAAACAGAAAAAAAGGAAAATAGTGAAGACACTGAAAAAATATAAAAAATAAAGAAAAATAGTGAAAAAGTTAAAACTTACATGTTTTTGGGCTTTGTTCTTTATCTCATGTGGTATAACCTCGTTTTCCTCATGTCTGCAAAGATAATAAGTCACTGATTCGCGAATTGCCTTTGCATGTTCCTGGAATGTAGAAAGAAACATATACATAAAAAAATAATTACTTGCATGGACCGTGTGAAAAAAAGCTGTAGGACATACGGGAAAAAATTATTTAGAAGCTCTCCACATTGACAAAAAATAACAAAAAAGAAAAAAGGGCAGCGAATTAAAAAAAGAACTTACTTGTTTGAAATGAAAATGTGTTTTCCCATTGTAGGATAGCAAAAGCTGTAGAACGTATACACCGATGTTAGTCCTGTGTGTGGATATGGATGGAGGGAAAGAATGTTATTATAAAAAAAATGACGCGATATCTTCTGGATTTGAAAGAAACTTAACTGGTTGTTTTAGTTTGAAACACTTCTGAAAGCTGTTGGCAAGCTATAGATGTTAACTCTGGTTTATCTATAATTTACAGCCTTGAAAACTTTCTTGAAGTTTGAAATAACAATAGTAGCATCATCTTTTACGATATTCATGTCTTTGAAGGAGCATATAACTTCAAACCTATGATCTCTGAAGTTAGCTACAACAACATACCAGTAGGAACTTTTGCGAGCATGGATGAAAACCTGGTGAAAAAGACAACAACATACCAGTAGGAACATACCAGTAGGAAGTTAGCTACAACAACATACCTTGATTTAAGTTCTTGAAAAAAATGTTACAGAAGAAAAAATTACTGGAAAAAATCATAAGGGGAGGGGGGCGTACCAAGTCTGCGTTGTCAAGACCAAAACTAATTTTCTTTTCAGCAAGGTAGCTGGAGATATCGGTTGGTATTAGTTGAGAATCCTGTAACGACGTCTAAAGAAAAGTAGATAAGAATATTTATATTTAAGTTTGAGCATTGGGAACATGCGGAAAAAGGTGGTGTTCGTGATTAAAGAAGAGACACTGTTATAAGTGTATATACTTATAAAAAGTTTATAGTGCAATATGAATTCCCCCCACTCGTCTGGTAAAAGCAAACCACGAAGATGCTTGATATATTGAGCTTCCATAATAGCTACACCCATTATATTTATGACATGGTGTGGTATGGATCCATAAACTTGCATTGAAAGGCCGAAAGTCCGATGATCGACCCAATTGGATTTCACCATCTTTACAATTTGTGCTATTTTTTTTGAGAAAGGAAAATATTAATACAACCGCTGATTCTAAAAAAAGTTAAGAGGGCGCAAGGGGGAGTGGGGGAATAAAAACAAAGAGAAAAAAGATAAATACCTTCTAGCTGGAAAGGGTGCTGGAATATTGTTTACAATGAACTGGTGCACAACCCTTTCAACTGAAGTGGATGCAAAAACATGGTAAAAGATCACCGGCCTCAATGGTATTTGGCTTCCCTGTGGTGTATGCTGAGAACTCCTTGCAGTTTCAACAGATTCATCGAGTTGTCTTAGAGTGTCCTCATCCCACTCATCATAGTCATCATTTTTGGTGCACTATGATTGATTGTGCTTGCTTTATGTTGCAGACTGCTTGAGCTAAAATGTGTCTGTGCACTTCAGTTTCTTTTTTCGAACAGCTTGGAATTTGCTCATTCTTTGAAGCTGAAGCTCATTCAGTGAACGCGATCCTTTCACAATACGACAACCAGTGGATTCCTCATGAATTTCAAAGCTGGCTGTTTCATTGGAAACTGAGAGCAACGATCTCTTCTTTAGCGGTACGACACTGAAAGAAGTGTGGGATCTGATTCTGGCAGGAGTTTCCCATAGTTCATAGCTAGCCTTTACATATTCCTCTTTCATATTGATTTTGTTTGACATTGCATCAGGTTGCTGGCTGGGTGACGAGAGGTTTGCAAATGATAGAGTTAAATCATTGATATTTTCTAGCTCTTCCTACATTGGTTTGGATTGAATTTCTTTTGCAAAGATAGATTTGTAGAGCTAGTCCATGAATTTTTCTTCTTTGACATGAATATGATAACCATCAGCTAAATCCATTTCTTCTAGGCTCTGAAACACTGTTTCAAACATTTCCTTTGCATCTTGATGAATGCCAATCACATCTGCTAATGAAGTACCAGAAAATATGTTGTTGTGTGTGTCAAAAACTTCTTTTCTTCCATTTGTACCAACAGAACTGCAGGGGTTGCCTCCAACTTGAGGGGCCTGTGGGCTTTTGCTCAATGACACAAGGCTTCGCTTGTTGCATGTCGTTGAAATATTTGTCACTTGAAGATGATCATCAACTGTGCAAGTTTTATGTAATGTGTTTGTAGTATACACTATTCTCTTCTATTTCCTTAATGATTGCTACAGATTTTGTAATCTGATAAATCAATACCGGCCTGGTTGTAGTGATTAGATCATTCCATATTCCATAAAACATGATATGATGTCTGAACCTGTTCCCTTACTTGTTAAAACAAAAAAAAGTTGTGAAAAAAATATTTTAGGGTATGTAATGTTTTGAAAGAATTTATATACTCAGACATTTATATAAAAACTATAAAAATCTTCAATTAATTTTTAAAAAAAGTTGTTGTAAACAAAGTTGTCGATAAAAAAATTGTGAAATAGAACAATTTGATCAATTTTAAAAATTTATGAGGAAAAATTTTAAAGCACATGGGGCATCAAAAAAACCTTTCCTCAATGGCCAAAACATTTTAGGAAGAAAAAAAAATATATATATAATGTTTAAGTTTTAATACTTCAAACAATAATTTTTTTTGAAAAAAGTGACATATTGAAACTATCTTCAAAACAAAAGTTCTACACAACAAAAGTCCCCCTCCTCCTGTTAAAAATGAAAAAACTTTCTGTGTGATGAAAAAATAACTTCTGCTGATGAAAAGAATTTTTTCGTACTTACATTATTAAAGGCTTGACCTGGTAGCATTGAATTTAGAATTGATTCTACATCAGATGATGTGTCGATAAATATGCCGTTCATAAGGTCTAGTTTTCTTAATTCTGTGTTACTCATATCTTTCATTTGCATTGATAAAAAAAATTTTATTAGTTACAAAAATAAATAAAAATATTGAAAAACACAAAGAAAAAGAAAAATAAATACTCACAGGTGCTCGGCCAAAAAGATTGTTGTCTTCATTGATTTTTTCAAAATTTATGACAATGGATATGTTGTCATTTGTCCACAAGCTTATCCGAGGCAAAGAATCAGGCAAATAAACTTCTGATATGTCGAGAAGCTCAAAGTAGATAAACTGTTATGAAAAAATTTATTTAAATAAAGTTATCATCTGAAAAAAGGTACTGTATGAAGAAAATGAGAAAGAAAATCATATGTCAAAAAAGAAAAAAAAGCTAACCATCATTGCGAATGTGCAGCCTCCAAGTGAAGCTATGTCACAAGAAGTAGTTGCCTGGTGTGTATGAAGAAAATGAGAGAGATAATCATATGTAAAAAAAGAAAAAAAGTAACCATCATTGCGAATGTGCAGCCTCCAAGTGAAGCTATGGCACAAGAAGTAGTTGCCTGCTGAAACTTGGCAATTGATGAAACCAACTTGTCGATGACTATAGGGCACCAAACCAATGAGCTTATGCTTTCAGGGTTAGCGATTAGCAGGAAGAATTTAGGGCTGGCGAGATCACTGTTGGTTGGGCACAGGAAGGCTGTGACAGCGAAAAGGGTGAAAATCCACTTGAATCTTTCACCCACTAGTTTAGGTGTGATGAGATCTTTTAACACATTAATGTCGGATACTTGGAACAACATTTTGTTTCTTCGGATATGATATGTTTGATATCTTCAGGACAAATCTTTGGGATTACTAATCTGCGAATTGGAATGCCAAGGACTTGATGGATGTTTTGGGGGCATACTTGTAGCCATTTGGAAAAATGAATGTTCTTGTAAGTACATTGAAATGGTTTGCGAGTCATAATATAACTGATTTGGAGATAGAAGTGCATGATAAATCAAGAAGATGGTGAAACCCAATGCTTTCGACAAGATACCTTTGATCGGAATTGAGTGATTGGGCTACAACAATGAACTTAGGTAATGATAACTTTGTTGTGAAACTCTGCAGGAAAAGTGTTTTTTTAAAAAAGAGAGAATGAAAATAAAAAAATGTAAGTTACTGAAGACTGGATTCGCACAAAATCTTTGACTTGTCCCATCCTGAAAATAAAAAGTGGTTACTGAATGAGTACATCACAGATGCACCATCGACTCCCATCAATTTTAGCGCCTGGATCAACTCAAGCAAATCTTTGACTTGTCCCATCTCGCTTGCTGGAGGGTTTTGGTTCCACTCTGGTTGCGGCTTGGGCACACCACCAGTCCTCTCTGGCAGTGATGGCTTGTGATTCACAATGTAAAACCACAAGTCCTTCCATCCTGAGTGGCTAGTGGGGAACTTATACTTGATATACTTCTCGTTCATTTTCTGCTTCAGCTGAAATCCTGCCCCTTCGACTACATTTTGGTTCTCAAGACTCAGCTAAGGTTTCACATGGAAAAGGTAGCTGAAGAGGGCAAAATGGAGCTCAATGCCTAGAAAGACCTCACAAAGATGAACAAAAATAGCTACATGAGCTATAGAGTTTGGGTTGAGGTGATGGAGTTGAAGACCATAGAAATAAAGAAGGCCACGAAAGAAGTCGGAGGTGGGGAGGGCTAGTCCCCTTTCAACAAAGTGTTGAAACAAAATGATTTCATCAACGTTTTCTTGCAGATAAGGTTGACGGAAAGACGGACGCCACTGCACAATATTTTTCTCTTGAAGAAGACCCTCGGAAACAAGAGACAAAAGATTGTTATTTCTGAAGCACTTACTATATGTCTAGTCGCTATTTGCGGTCTTGGTTTCTTCCTCCTTCTTGTGTTTGTCTCCCTTGGCAGTGGCTTTCTTGTTTCTCATCCTTGATGTCACGAGTCGCTTCACTCGCATGGGCTTGGGGGCTGAGGAGTGAGGAGGGGGAGATCCGCAAGAATGAGAGGGGAAATTAAGGTGAAGTCAATTCGGGAGGAAGGAACAAGCAGAGGAGGCGCAACCCTAGATCTAGAAAGGGTGGTGACACTGAAGCAGAGGAAGATGAAGGGCTCGAACTAGTGAAAAGGCAAGTGAAAGCGTGGGTTAACCCTAAGTTACCGCGTGGTTAAATAACCAGCGGGGGGTCCGGTATCACAGTGTGGAAGCTGAGGAGTTTTTCTCGGGATAAGATTTGTTTTGAGCGGTAATTTAGGGTTTGTTTGGGGAAGTTTTTTAATCATTTTTAGGTATTTTATCCCAAAAAGAGGTTTTCGAATTTCTAACCAATCACTATATTTTAACCATCAATTCAATTTCCTAAAAATATTCTACAATGCATGCCACGTTCTTTTGGATCCTTTTTCCAAACCTTGCGATTTGGATTCAAGGCTCAGGGGCTGCGGAGCATGTGTCATCGATGGCTTAATTTTCAAAATATTTGGAAGATAAGAAAAGAAGATTCAAGACTAACTTGACCCTCAGCTTATTCTTCGATTCAACCTAAGGCTCGGGGGCTACTCCATATGGATTGTGATTTTCATCGCACCCCATATAAAAAAAGACTTAAAACTACTCGGGGTATGAGCACCTCACAGCCTCGAGGCAGCCAAGGAAATACTCGGAGGATGCTTTCAAGATGGAGTTTCAAAAGAAACCGAAGACGACTTCAGAAGTACTCGGAAGCCTACAATACTCGGCTACGAAGAGCTCGGGGGCTTGTTAGACCCACGACCACGGGACTGCGCACATGGCATAGAATATTCTAGGATAAGGGATGGGGAATATCCCATACCTTATATCTGTTGTTAAGTACTCGGATACAAGTAGGACTAGTCGGTACAGAAGGAAACTACCCGAGTAGTACTCGGGTAGGACTTCTAAGCTAGTATCGGTCTAGGATTCCATGTAACCCTGTCCTCCCCAGAGTATATAAGGGTGGGCAAGGACCCACTCCAAAGACAAGACATCAATCTACACCTAAGGAAATACAAACGACCATACATGATGTAGGATATTATACACATCGCGGCCTGAACCTGTCTAAACCTTTTGTTGCTTGCACCTTCGAGTTCCTGATTTCGGCGACACCCTACCTACAACCTACCACCTCGGGGGTATCCCTCGATAGGCTTGGCGGTAAAACACCGACACCATGACAAACTTTTTTGACCGTCGTTAGTTTTCTTGATTGATGGGAGAATCAGAAAAGTAGAAAACTTCAAATACCAGCTCAAAATTGTCTATGTGGAACAAAAGTAAAACGATACAATTGAGAAAATTTAAATAAAAATGTTATTCAAACTAATGTATATGTGTTCCAAAAAATTAGTGTACCTATGTAAAAAATATCTGTGAAAATATACTTACTACGGTTGCAGTTACTTCCCTCATTTCACCTGTTACTTTTGTTGAGCTCAGCACGTCATACCTATTATCTCTGAAGTTTGCGATAACTAGCCACCAATACCCCCCTTTAGGACCGGGATCATTACATGTTATTTTGAGAAAGAAAAAGAAAACAAGAAGAGAAAGTTGTAGAAAAATAAAATTTTAGTAGGAAAATGTAAAAATTTACAGTAACGAGTTGGCTAACTGAAGTTAGGCCCTCTACCCTCGTACCTCTTCTCCCCTGGTGGGTCCGGTTTAACTTGTTCTAGGTCTGGTTGCGCGTATCATTCCTTGGATTCAATATCCCAGGTAAACTCCCTGGTAAAAGCTATATCGGTATCCGTGCGTTTGCGGATTAGTTCGTATAGGCTAAGGAGTACCAACAATGATCCTCAATCCTTTGCCTACAAATTGAGGTAATGAAGGCCAAAGCATGTTTACAAGGAATGCCTGATACTTGCCAAGCTCTGCATGAACAGGTCCTTTCATCAAGGTTCACCACAAATCTGAACCCAGTCCCTCCCTTAGCACACACCTCAGCAATACAATCTGAGCTTGTAATAACTTCAATGTCCAGATTCTTGCTTTGCTCCTTGAGCTTCTTTACTATGTGTTCTAGAATCTTTCCCTCCATCTTTCTTGCTACTTTCTTTCTATGGTTCCACTTAATCATTATTTTCTGTCTTATAGTATCCATTAAATCATCCAAATGCTTGCTCTTGTCATTTTTTATCTTGTTGTTGAAGCTTTCTGCCAGGTTGTTTGTGACATAATCTACCTTTGATAGTGTTGAGAACCGACTCCTAGTCCATAGCTTCTTATGATTCTACTATAAATACATCATTGACTCAGGCTTTGCTGCAGCCATTATAGACCAATGCTTCTACAACATGTATGAGTTCAACGAGTAAGATGATGCCCACAAGTGTTCATCAAACACCTTACCACTGTATGTTTTCTGCGCAAGGTTACACATGCACTCTCTATGCTCTGCATGTGGGAAAACTTCACTAACACCCGCCATAATTGCCTGACCACAATCTGTGCAAAAAGTCAGACTTGGAGGAGTACCTGTACCTTCTTTCAGACTTTGCATAAACCCTATCCAGTTATCATTTGTCTCGGAGTCTATCACTCCAACAGCAACTGGGTATATTAAGTTGTCACCATCTACTGCACAAGCAACCCATAACTGACCCCTAAACCTCCTAGTTAAAAATGTACTATCTACTGCCAAATATGGCCTTCAACCATGCAGAAACCCATCAATACAAGGTTTCATAGCGGAGAATAGTCTGTTGAACCTGACTTTTTGTTGATGGTGTGATGATCAATATGATGGGATAAGTCTTTGTACTGTTGGTCTTTGTGGTCCTCGGCATGGTGGTCTTGCTGCCCCAACCAGGACAGCATCTACCAGGACAGCATTTAGCATCTTAGACTAGCTTTTAGGACAGCATCTAGGACAACATCTTAGACTAGCTTTTAGGACAGCATCTAGGACCACATCTTAGACTAAGCATCACTAGCTTTTAGACTAGCATCTTAGACTAGCATCTTGGCATATGTTTGGCTGTCTTGGCCAGCTATAAATATGTAACCCCAACCCCTCGGGTTGGCATGGAATTGTGTGAGAAGTAAACCAGAAAATTATCCCAACTCCTAGTGTCATCCTCTCGATGAGAGTAACAGTTTCGATTCTAACAACTGGTATCAGAGCCGTTCTTTCCTGCGGCCTGAACATCTCATGTTCTTCTCCCTCCCACGTCTCCTTTCGCTCTCAGCCAGCAGCAGCAACACCTGCTGTTTCTGCTCACCTCTCCTCCCCTGCACAGAGAAGCAGCAGCAGCATCACGTCTGAGGCAACCTCCTCCCCACGCAGCAGCCCCCCATTAGCACGCCATGTCCGAAGGGCAGCCTCAGTGCTCGGTCCCCTCGAGCGCGCGGCACCGGCAGGAGGCCGAGGTCGCCGCGGCAGAGGAGCGCGAGCGAGCGGCAGCAACAACTGCAGCGACGGCGGCAAGGGCGGCAAGGCTAGCAGTGGCGGAGCTGGCAGCAGCAAGGGCGGAGGTGGAGGTAGCGGCAGCGGTAGATGCGGCGGCGGCGGCAGTAGCGGAGCTTGAGGTTCTGCGCGGCAGCAGCTCTGGTAGCTCTGCCTCTGCCGACGGCTGCACGGACGTGGACCTCGGGCTGGCAAAGGAAACAGCTCGCGAGCGGGCGAGGCTGTGGGCAGCTGCGCACCCCCGCGGGGGTGGTGGCGACGGCCTAGATGGGAGCGGACGCGCCGGCGGCGCTCCAAGCGGGGGCGGGCACGGCGGCGGCAGCCCAGACAGGCGCGGACGCGCCGGCGAAGCCCCAGGCGGGGGCGCACACGACGGCGGTGCTCCCGGCAACGGCGGCCGGGTCGACGAAGAGCGCGGCCCTCACAGGCGGCGCGACTCTTCCTCTCCAGACCGGCGCCATGGCTACCATGGCATCCAGGCGGTGGTCAGGGACCTTGGTCCTGGTGGTGGGTGGCCTACCCTCACCGAGACCAACTACGTTGAGTGGACCGCGGTCATGAGGGTGAGGCTCCAGGTGCGGCACATGTGGGAGGCAGTCCGGTACGACGATGTTGACTTCGATGAAGATCGATGGGCGCTGGAGGCTCTCATCGCTGCAGTCCCGACCGAGAGGCAATTCACGCTTTCCAAGAAGCGGGCCGCCAAGGACGCCTGGGACGCCATCGCTGTGGCACGCATCGGCAGCGACCGCTCCCGCAAGTCCACACTGCAGGCACTTCGTAAGGAGTAGGAGAACCTAGCCTTCAAGCCAGGTGAGGACATTGATGACCTTGCTCTCCGTCTCAACACTCTGCTGCAGAAGATGGTGCAGTACGGCGATGACACCTACGACGAGGAGAGAGCTATCGAGAAGCTCTTTCGCTGCGTCCCCGAGAAGTATAGGCAGATCGCTCGCTTGATCGAGTCTCTGCTGGACCTCTCTACGATGACAATCGAGGAGGCGATAGGTCGCCTTAAGGTCATCGACAGCGATGAGCCACAACCTCTCTCAGGGCCTATCACCATTGGCTGGAAACTCCATCTCACTCAAGAGCAGTGGGAGGCATCCCAGGGTGGCGGGAGGAAGAGGGAGTCCTCTTCCTCGACAGGCGGCCGCAAGCGCGGCAAGCCGCGCAAGGCGCACGGAGGCGCCCAGGCCGGGGCGCGAGGACGTACCTAGGGTGGCGCAAGACGACACCTGCCGTAACTGCGGCGGGGTTGGTCATTGGGCCCGGAACTGTCGACAGCCACGACGCGGCCAGGCCCATGTCGCACAGGTGGAGGAGGTGGAGTCGGCTCTCCTTCTGGCACACGCAAGCATCAAGCTACCTCCAGCGGCATCGGCCGCAGCAGCTCTCCTCCACCTTGACGAGTCGAGGGCACACGCCTTTCTCGGCGACGCCTCCAACAACGACAAGATTGATGGGTGGTGCCTCGACACCGGCGCCACCCATCACATGACCGGTCGGCAGGAGTTCTTCTCCGAGCTTGACTCTAGCATCCGAGGCTCCGTCAAGTTTGGGGACGCCTCCGGCGTAGAGATCAAGGGTGTCGGCTCCATCATCTTCACCGCCGGGTCTGATGAGCACAGGCTGCTCACCGGAGTCTACTACATCCCCGCGTTGAGGAACTCTATCATCAGCTTGGGACAGCTGGATGAGAACGGTTCTCGCGTAACGATCGAGGACGGAGTCATGAGGATTTGGGATCGCCATCGTCATCTTCTTGCCAAGGTAACCAGAGGCGCGAATCGACTCTACATCCTTAAGCTGCAGGTGGCACAACCTCTCTGCCTCGCCGCTCGCCGGGATGACGAAGCGTGGCAGTGGCACGAGCGCTTCGGGCACCTTCACTTCTGTGGCAGAACCACCTGAATTAATCCGGCTCAAGTGTATTAACCATCACCATTAAGGCATTCTCGGTTAACCTTACACTTCAAACGGAGTAATCCACTGGTCTGTCGGGTATAACCTCCCGATACAACCACGGTGAGCGGATCGAGCGCCATACATACAAACGCTCATGCGACGATGAGCCCAGAGAATACCACATTCCAGCAAATATTACAACATTAGCATAAGTGAATATTACAGACCAAGTTTTGAGTTTAGAAAGCAAATACTTCAATTATCATAAATAAGTTCTTCAGAGTTTAAGTTGCAGCGGAAAATAAAACAACGGAAGCTACTCGACGATAAAGGATGTCTCGATGAAGCCCGTACGAGACATCACTCGGCATCTTCACCGTTGGACGGGGGCGCATCCCATTCCACCGACCAACCAGGGGGAAGAGTACAAGGCCAAGTCAAACTAGCAATCAATTCTTCGAAGGTTTCACCTGAAAACAAGCCACAAGCAAGGCTGAGTATACTAATACTCAGCAAGGCTTACCCGACTAATGGGGTATACTTAGCCGACTCCTAGACATGCGAGGCTTTTGGCTTGAGGGGTTTGTTTTGCCAAAAAGCATCTACAAGTGGGTCCTTACTTTCAACTTTTAGCTCAAAATTCTAGTTTCATTAACCATTCTAGATATGCGGCTATTCCCTAGCATTCATGGTGAAGCATTAATTTTCATCCAACAAGTTTATTCACCATCATTGTTCCTCTTCTTACTCTGTGGGTAAAAGTGGTTAAGCAGTCTCAATAGCCGCGAGAAACGGACGATTCGAATCGAATTTCTCAACCTTGCAAGGGAAACCTAAACACACGTCACGTGGTTACTCCCTAGAGTCACACGTGCAACTTTTCCCTTCAATTCCCGCTTCACGGAACAGGCCCACCGCCCTCGACTACACCTCCCCATGGACCACGGACGCAGCCGGGTCATGGCGGCCGATGCACCCGCCATTAGCTAGATGTGAACGAATTCAAGACAGTGGGGAGTATATTCCGGCCTCGGTTCAATCCAGTACTAAGCTTACCGATTACCATATTCTCGGCATGTGGTTAGTACGTTCAAAGACTTAACCATCACTTACCACACACTGCGGCCTTAGCATTTTTCACTAGACAGACGGGCCTCAATCATCAACATAAACATCGTACCACAGCCCGTCCGTCATCCTTATGATTGCAGCGTGTAGTAAACAATCAACTCCTAATTTCTCGCGAGTGACAGGAAATCACTCGACTTTTACCGAGTCCTATTAGCATAGCATTCTATCGAACCTTGTATCTAGTGTTCAGAGCATGGGTACCTAGGATCATGCAACTAAGTTTTCATCCAACTCCTATAAACTTAATGCACAAGTAAAGTAGAGTAATAAGTTGCATAAGTTGAGAAAATAGGGTTCATGCTCCGGGGCTTGCCTTCTTGCGAAAAGTTAGTCCGGGGCTCTTCCGAACTTGGGCTCGGGTCTTCGGCAACTTCAGTTAGATTCACTTGAGCTTCACGCTGCTCACTCTCGGACGCGGGCACCAACTCGTACGTTCCGTCGGCGAGAGTCGTCGTTTCTACATGAATGCACAAGTTTAAGTAGTGGTGATGTTAAACGACATGATTTCCTTCACGATAAGGTTGCAGTTCATAAGACATAAGTTTTGCTGTGAAGTTATTTACTTTAACATTTCCTGGGCAATCGTTAATAGAGTTTATCTTAATCTATTTAACTTCGTTAAAGAAGAAGGGGTTGTGTTATATTGAAAACTTAGTTTCTTTTTAAACACAAACATGAGTTGAACACAATTACTAATCTAGTTAGCTTCTGGTAATAAAATTTTTATTCAAAGTACATTATGCAGATATAAGATCACTGTAAAAATTTCAGACATTTTTGTGTAGCATGTTAAATATGAAAAATGTAATACACAGCCACTGCTAGAATCTAGTTATTTTTATACAGAACAAACCATGCAAGTATTGATGCTACAAATTTTACAGGGTGTTGCTATAACCATATTTGTGCTACTGTAAATTTTTCAGATTTTATTGTACATTATTTAGAGCATAATAAATGGGACAAGCTACGCTCATGTTATAAAAGATTATTTTCTACAGGATGTTATACAGGGTTTCTATGTTTGAAACTGTTTCTACAGGTTGATCTACTCTATGGTTTTCATAGTAAAAAGATGAACATTTTATAAGGGCTTTACTAATTATTTTGAATTAGTGAAGTTTTCCTACCACAAATTCATGTGAACAGGTTACATATAGTAAAAATGTTTCTAAATTTTTCTATGGCCTCTAGTTATCACTACAACAACACAGAAAAAGTCTCATGACATTAAACATCACAGAACAGCAGGAATAATTAGTTCTATCACTTTATGGCATAAAGCAATGTTGGACAAAAAGTGTATCTAGAGATGGCTTTTGGTCCTGATCATTTTACACAGTCCTAAAAATTAAGCAAGTAACTCACTGCCCAAAAATTAGAGTCAGAAATGATCTACAACAGTGGGTACAAAAGAAGTCCATTAAACCTTCCATTTAATCTAGAGCAAAATATATTGAGAATCTGAGAAACTTTATGTAACAAAGGTTGTAGAGTTTCTTATAGGGATTCCAGAACAGTTGAGTTTGCATTTTTCTGAATTTTCTACGATTTTATACGAATTTTACAAGTTCACTGATTTGGTTAAAACTTTCTTTACAGAGGGGTCCCTGAAAACTAGCAGAAAACCCCCTAGAAAGATTTGGGCGTTTGCAATGTAGTCCCTGGTCGCAAATCACGGCGGGGAGCATCCTGTCCGGCCGAATTCCGGCGAGCTCGGTCGCCGGCGGCGAGGGCAAGGTGGGGGAAGAGCAAGAGGAGGTTGGGGGCTACCTTTGGGTGGTCACGGTTGGGGCGGAGGTGGTCTGAGCAGGGCTGCCCGCGGCGAGCAGGGGCGGCGGCGGTGGGACGGCGCGGACGGCGGCGCTCCGGCGAGGAGGGCGGCGGGGCTCGGGCTGGGGAGCTTCAGTGCGTCGAGGGGAATCCGTTTCAGTGCTTGCCTCGGGCGGAGGTGGGCCGGAGCAAGGGAACCGCGGCGAGGTGGGGGCGCCGGCGGCAATGGAGGCGCGGTGGCTTTCCAGGCGCGCGAGGGGGGGGCTCTGTTCGGCTTTTTATAGGCGCAAGGGAGGGAGGAGGGGTCCAGGCAGGGCTGGGCCGGGCGGCACGGCGGGGGCACGCCGTTGGGCGCCTGGGCGGCGGCCAGTGGCTGGGCGGCGCGGCGGTGCAGCAGAGCCGCGGGTTGGGCAGGGGCATGCCGTGCGGGAGGGAGAAGAAAAGGCGCGGCCGCGGTTGGGCAGCGAGGGCGGGCAGCAGGCAGGGCGTCGGGGGTTGGCTCGGCGTCTGGTGCTGCGCAGGCGTCGAGGGCCAGGTGGCCGGCGGCGGTCGGGCGAGCTTGCGGTGCAGCAGAGGAGGGAGGGGTGAGCGAGGGACCGAAGTGCAAGAATTTGAAAAACTTCAGGGGGCTGGGTGCAAACAGGGCGTTTTCTCCTCTTTCTGATTTGAATTTCAAAAACTTTTGAACACGAAAGTTGTTCAAAATAAAAAGTTCTACAACTTTGGTTTCAGGCAAAATCTCATTTGGCTTATGGTTTTAAAGTTAATTTAAAAGTTTCAAATGTGTCCAAATGTGCCCAAATTAAATTTGGTTTCCAACTGAACCCGGTTTAATTCTTTCCACCCTCTCATTAGTGGTTTAAAACATAGAGTTAGGCTAATGACATTGATTTCGGAAATTTTAATTACCAGGGTTGTCACAGCCTTCCCCCCTTAACAAGAATCTCGCCCCGAGATTCGGTAATTCTTAGTGTGGGCGTGGGTGCACCTACCAGTGGTTGAGGCAAGAAACCCAGGGAAATGTTGGTTCAGGTAGCTTTCCGTTTCCCAGGTGGCTTCTTCTTCCGTGTGGCGATTCCATTGTATCTTATACATTCTAATTACTTTCCTCCTGGTCTCTCTTTCTTTTTGATCCAGAATCTTAATTGGGTGTTCGACATACGAGAGATCGGGTTCCAACGATATTTCTTGTTGTTCCACAATCTCGGTAGGGACTCGAATACACTTCTTGAGTTGAGATACGTGGAAGACATCATGGGTGGCCGTGAGCTGAGGGGGCAGTCGTAATTTGTAGGCTACGGGTCCGCGGCTCTCCATGATTTCGTAAGGACCAATATAACGGGGAGCTAGTTTGCCTTTGATCCCAAATCTTCGCACTCCTTTGGTTGGTGAAACTCGAAGATAGACATGATCGCCAACTTCGAACTTTAGAGGCTTTCTCCTTTTGTCAGAATAGCTCTTTTGTCGGGCTTGTGCGGCTTTAAGATTTGCTTGTATTACTTTTACTTTCTCCTCTGCCTCGATTACCAGGTCGGGTCCAATTATTTTACGTTCTCCGGTTTGTGACCAGCTCAGAGGAGTTCGACACCTTCGTCCGTACAGGGCCTCAAATGGTGCCATTTTCAAACTCGTTTGGTAGCTGTTGTTGTATGAGAACTCTGCCAGGGGTAGGCACTTATCCCAATTCTTGTCATAATGAATGACGCAAGCTCTCAGCATGTCCTCAAGGATTTGGTTTACTCTTTCCGTTTGTCCATCAGTCTGAGGATGGTATGCTGAGCTGCGAATCAGCTTAGTGCCAAGAGACGTTTGCAGTTGTTCCCAAAAGCGTGCTACAAACTGAGGACCACGATCGGAAATGATTGTCTTAGGTATTCCATGTAGGCAAACAATACGATCGAGGTAAATCTCGGCATATTTCTTGGCGGTATAGGTGGTGTGTACCGGAAGAAAATGTGCCGTCTTTGTGAGTCTATCAATGATAACCCATATGGAATCATGCTTCTGGGAAGTGTTTGGTAGTCCAACGATGAAGTCCATACTTATGTCTTCCCATTTCCATGATGGTATAGGTAACGGTTGTAGTGTACCGGCTACCTTCAAGTGGCTAGCTTTTACTCTCTGGCACGTGTCACATTCCGAGACATACGTAGCAATTTCTCTTTTCATTCTAGTCCACCAGAAGTTTTGCCTTAGGTCCTGATACATTTTGCTACTGCCGGGGTGGATAGAGAATTTGGAGAGGTGTGCCTCATCAAGAATTTGCTTGCGGAGTTCACGATTCTTCGGAACGACTATACGACTTTCGAACCATAGAACTCCCTTATGGTCCTGGCGGAAACACTTATACTTCTCCTCACCTAGAGAGAGTTTTTGTTTGATGATCTTGATTCCTTCATCCTGTAGTTGTGCCATGACGATTTGGTCGTGAAGAGTGGGCTCAACTGAGATGTGATTTAGAGTGCCTTGGGAAACCATTTCCAAGTTAAGCTTCCTCATGTCTGCACATAATGTCTCATTGTAGGATTCCATGGATAAGCAATGGCAATGGGACTTGCGGCTTAGTGCATCCGCGACTACATTAGCCTTGCCGGGGTGATAATGCACTTCAAGGTCATAATCCTTGATTAATTCTAGCCATCTCCGTTGTCTCATATTCAGATCGGCTTGTGTGAAGATATACTTGAGACTCTTATGATCCGTGTAGATATTGCACTGTGTACCCATGAGATAGTGCCTCCATATCTTCAGCGCGTGAATGACGGCTGCAAGCTCAAGATCATGAGTGGGATAATTCTGTTCGTGGGGCCGAAGGGCTCGTGAGGCATATGCAATCACTCGATTCTCTTGCATAAGCACACATCCTAGACCAGTACCTGATGCGTCACAATACACATCGAATGACTTGGTATTATCGGGTTGAGCTAACACAGGTGCAGTAGTCAGATGCTCTCTGAGAGTGTGGAAGGCTTCCTCACACTTCTCATTCCATGCAAACTTTACTTCCTTCTTCAATAGTTCCGTCATGGGCTTAGCAATTCGAGAGAAATCCGGGATGAAGCGACGGTAGTAACCGGCTAAGCCGAGAAAACTGCGAATCTGATGAACAGAGGTAGGGGGTTTCCAATCCATCACCTCTTGTACCTTGCTGGGGTCAACAGCTATGCCTTCGCTGGAGATCGTGTGACCTAAGAACTTTACAGTATCCAACCAGAATTTACACTTAGAAAACTTAGCATAGAGCTGATGGTCTCTGAGTCGCTGAAGAACAATGCGAAGGTGCTTGGCATGCTCTTCCTCATCCTTTGAATAGATAAGAATGTCGTCGATGAACACTACGACGAATTTGTCAAGTTCGGGCATGAATACCGAATTCATGAGATACATGAAGTAGGCAGGGGCATTGGTGAGTCCAAAGGACATAACCAAGAATTCATATAGTCCATATCGTGTGGAGAAGGCAGTCTTAGGAATATCGCACGGGCGAATCTTGATCTGATGATATCCCGAACGAAGATCAATCTTTGGGAAGACTCTGGCTCCAGCTAATTGATCGAAGAGTACATCGATACGAGGAAGTGGGTATTTATTTTTAACAGTTACCGCATTGAGAGGTCGGTAGTCAACACATAACCTCAAACTGTCATCCTTCTTCTTTACGAATAGGGCTGGACATCCCCAAGGTGACGCGCTAGGGCGAATGAAACCTTTGTCCAGCAGTTCTTGGAGTTGAATTTTCAGCTCTGCCAACTCTTTAGGGGGCATCCTATATGGCCTTTTGGATATAGGTGCAGTGCCTGGTTGTAGTTCAATGATGAACTCAATATCCCTATCCGGTGGCATTCCTGGTAAGTCATCCGGAAAGACATCGGCATACTTATTTACCACAGGAATATCCTCTAGTTTAAGTCCTTCCATCATGTAAGCACAGGAATTCGTGCAATCCAGGAATGGTAGGTAAAGGGTAGTGGCTCCGTGACTAGGTGAATTTATCTCAACGGCTCGGGAAGAAAGGTCCAGTGTGACTCCATGCCTCGTCATCCAGTTCATTCCCAAAATAATATCCATGCCGTCAAGGGGTAAAAGTACGAGATCTGTGTTGATGACTTTACTTCCCAATTTTATCGGTACCAGCCTTATTATTTGGTTGGAAGCAATTTTTCCACCCGGTGTTGATATCATATACGACCCTTTGGTGTGACAAACATTCAAGCCTACTTTTGCACCAAACTTTGCACTAATGAAACTATGTGATGCACCAGAATCAAACAATATGACTGTAGGCTTATTATGGATGCAGAATGTACCCGTCATCACTGGTGCTCCTTCAGGAAGTTCTGCAAGGGTGGTGAAGTTGATCCGTCCTTGTTTGACCTGGAGGGTCTGCTTCTTGCCTTTATTCTTATTGTTCTGGTTAGAGTCCTGGCCCTGATTTGGCAGCCTGGGTTGAGGGCATTCGCGAGCGAAATGACCGGAACTCCCGCATTTGAAACAACGATTCGCGGGGCTGGGTCGAAGAGGCTGTTGCAGAGTGGGCCTCGGACCATTCTGTGGAGGCATCGGGGGTCGTACCATGCCTGGCTGCTGCGGGGGCCTGATAATCCAACGCCCTGGCTGAGGGGCCTTCGGTGGAGCTGTAGGCGCAGCATTTCGCACCAAGCGATACCTCGGTGGCTGAGCACCCGAGGGTCCAGCTAGCGCCTTTCTCTTCTTTTCAGCACGGTGAGCCTCAATACAGTCCTCTTGAGTGATGGCCATGTTGACTAGCTCATTATATGTATCGGCTTTGACAAGATTCAGTCGTTCCTTGAGTTTAGTACTCAGACCTCTACGGAAACGATCACGCTTCTTGGCATCTGTGTCTGCGTGATAGCCCGCGTATTGGCACAGATTGTTGAAGGCCTGAGCATACTGAAGTACAGTGTGGTTATCCTGAGTGAGAGCTAAAAACTCGTTTAGCTTTCTTTCTATGAGACCTTCGGGAATATGGTGTGCCCGGAACGCAGTCTTGAATTCATCCCAGGTGACAATGTGATCAGCGGGGAGCATAGCAAAATAGTGGTCCCACCATAGACGAGCCGTACCGCGAAGCTGCTGCGCGGCAAAGCGGGCCTTGTTTTCATCCGAACATGGGGCCACAAGTAGAGAAAACTTGGACTCGATTGTGTGAATCCAAGCATCCGCATCCAAGGGTTCCTCCGTCTCGTGAAACAAGGGAGGCTGGGTCCCTAGGAAATCCGTGTATCCTGCAACTTGGGGGTGGGGGACATTTTGCCCACCCCGCTGGTGGTGTTGCTGTCCTTGCACGAGCTGGCGAAGCAACTCGGTTTGAGCGGCCATTACTTCAACCAAGCTGGGTGGTGGCGGCGGCTGTGGTTGTGATCCACTTGCGCTAGCACCAAAACCATCCGGGTTACCACGGGTTGCTCCAACCATCTGAAAAGGCGAAGGTTCTTCATTAGCAACGTGATCCATGTTGCTTCCATGACTCAAAAAGATCTAACGCGGAATAGTAGACTTCCAAAAGGTCCTGGATGGAATCACGGGCATAAAAACTGTCTGCCATAAGAACCTTATAACTCCTGGTAGGTTCATCCAAAGTTCCTCATATTTTGGCAGTGGATAGGGAATTTAGGGATGTACAACTTTGATATTCAGTTAAGATGCTAAATTGATGGCTAAGATGGTCAAACGATTCGCTCTTCGCTTCGCTGGTTGGCTGTTTTTCAGCAGAACGAGTTATAGTATCTGGCCTATAACTTCAAAAGTTCTGGTCCAAAAATTCTCAACTTTTACCAGAGCATTTATAAGGTATTTGTGCACCACTTTTCTATTCAACACTTTGGCTGGATTAGGCTCTAAGATGGCTGTTCCCTTAAGGTCTTACTTCTCGGTCTACCCAGAATTTTCAGTGAACAGGGGGCCAATATTTCGTGCACCAGGGAAAATCTACCCAGCCAAAATTTACCAAATTTTAACAGCAGCTACTGGGATAAATTTGGAACAAGTTTTGTGTTGTACTCTTTTGCAGAAGACTGTAGGAAGGGGTCCTAAAAATTTAAGAGGCAGAAGTGCTTATTCTGGGCAGAATTCTGACATTCCGTGGTTTCTGTTATTTCTTACTATCCATGAGTTCAGAATTTTTGATTTTTGAACAGGGGATAGAACACGAAATTTTGAACAATTCTTTCCACATGAACTTTACCAGAAAAGGTCATTTTCTTGGGTCAATAAATCTTTCTTTTCGGTCATGGCAGATTTGTGATAGATTCGCTAGATAGTCCTTATGCAAACCTCCCTTAGATACGCAAGAACCTTACCACTCTTATACAACGTATTTTCAATTTCCGATATATATATCCATGATGCATGCACGTCCTATTCGTCCTCACAAAATAAAATAATCGCCAAATACTTTTGGTCTTACGAAGATAGTTTCGGTGGCATACACAATACGGCTCTCCTATAATATCTAGTCGAGTCTTTCTACTCGTCCCTTAACTTATCGTAATCGCGGTTAGTGTACCTGCAGAAAATCGACAAGCATATATATATCATGAACCTTTCATGCCAGCACTCATGAAAGCGTCCGTAATCATTACCGTTTACTTATAGAAACGATATCTGTACAATTTCCGCCGTACAGACGACGTTAACATACGCTATCGAGATAGCATATTCACGGGGGTACCGTCATGAGACGGGGGTATGAACAGCGATCGCCATACCCTGCGCCGAACCTTCTACTCCCAATATGTTCAACTAACAGTTGGCATATTGGCAGCACCTCAAGTAAGCCACTGCTTGAGGGCAGCGTTCGGTTCGCATCACCAACAGGAAGGCCAAGCTCTCTCAGTTGGCTGAGGATCCTTACCTTCTTACCTTAGCGACGAGTGCGTCGTTACAGAATTTAAAGTCGGTTGTGCATTAAAGTAAGTTTTGACAGAAAGTAATGTGCTGGAAGTCAGTTGATAATATATATAGAAGTTAGATAGCCACCTAGTAAACTTTCCCATACTCCCTTAGGGCTTTACGAACTATGCACCATCCTTAACGTACCAATGTATTTCGCAACACATCCTTCTAGTCAAGTTTTAGTAAATCGAGTTTTTAAGGCTTGTCGCATTCTCTGGCGTATGTATTTTGGCTCTGGCGCCAGCTGTTGCCAGCTGTGGCACCAGCTACGGCTCTGATACCAGCTGTGGCAGAACCACCTGAATTAATCCGGCTCAAGTGTATTAACCATCACCATTAAGGCATTCTCGGTTAACCTTACACTTCAAACGGAGTAATCCACTGGTCTGTCGGGTATAACCTCCCGATACAACCACGGTGAGCGGATCGAGCGCCATACATACAAACGCTCATGCGACGATGAGCCCAGAGAATACCACATTCCAGCAAATATTACAACATTAGCATAAGTGAATATTACAGACCAAGTTTTGAGTTTAGAAAGCAAATACTTCAATTATCATAAATAAGTTCTTCAGAGTTTAAGTTGCAGCGGAAAATAAAACAACGGAAGCTACTCGACGATAAAGGATGTCTCGATGAAGCCCGTACGAGACATCACTCGGCATCTTCACCGTTGGACGGGGGCGCATCCCATTCCACCGACCAACCAGGGGGAAGAGTACAAGGCCAAGTCAAACTAGCAATCAATTCTTCGAAGGTTTCACCTGAAAACAAGCCACAAGCAAGGCTGAGTATACTAATACTCAGCAAGGCTTACCCGACTAATGGGGTATACTTAGCCGACTCCTAGACATGCGAGGCTTTTGGCTTGAGGGGTTTGTTTTGCCAAAAAGCATCTACAAGTGGGTCCTTACTTTCAACTTTTAGCTCAAAATTCTAGTTTCATTAACCATTCTAGATATGCGGCTATTCCCTAGCATTCATGGTGAAGCATTAATTTTCATCCAA
The DNA here is from genome assembly GCA_032594955.1 of Panicum miliaceum. Lineage (NCBI taxonomy): Eukaryota > Viridiplantae > Streptophyta > Magnoliopsida > Poales > Poaceae > Panicum > Panicum miliaceum. The sequence goes on along the minus strand of CM064063.1, from coordinate 37,336,201 downwards.
CAAGTTTATTCACCATCATTGTTCCTCTTCTTACTCTGTGGGTAAAAGTGGTTAAGCAGTCTCAATAGCCGCGAGAAACGGACGATTCGAATCGAATTTCTCAACCTTGCAAGGGAAACCTAAACACACGTCACGTGGTTACTCCCTAGAGTCACACGTGCAACTTTTCCCTTCAATTCCCGCTTCACGGAACAGGCCCACCGCCCTCGACTACACCTCCCCATGGACCACGGACGCAGCCGGGTCATGGCGGCCGATGCACCCGCCATTAGCTAGATGTGAACGAATTCAAGACAGTGGGGAGTATATTCCGGCCTCGGTTCAATCCAGTACTAAGCTTACCGATTACCATATTCTCGGCATGTGGTTAGTACGTTCAAAGACTTAACCATCACTTACCACACACTGCGGCCTTAGCATTTTTCACTAGACAGACGGGCCTCAATCATCAACATAAACATCGTACCACAGCCCGTCCGTCATCCTTATGATTGCAGCGTGTAGTAAACAATCAACTCCTAATTTCTCGCGAGTGACAGGAAATCACTCGACTTTTACCGAGTCCTATTAGCATAGCATTCTATCGAACCTTGTATCTAGTGTTCAGAGCATGGGTACCTAGGATCATGCAACTAAGTTTTCATCCAACTCCTATAAACTTAATGCACAAGTAAAGTAGAGTAATAAGTTGCATAAGTTGAGAAAATAGGGTTCATGCTCCGGGGCTTGCCTTCTTGCGAAAAGTTAGTCCGGGGCTCTTCCGAACTTGGGCTCGGGTCTTCGGCAACTTCAGTTAGATTCACTTGAGCTTCACGCTGCTCACTCTCGGACGCGGGCACCAACTCGTACGTTCCGTCGGCGAGAGTCGTCGTTTCTACATGAATGCACAAGTTTAAGTAGTGGTGATGTTAAACGACATGATTTCCTTCACGATAAGGTTGCAGTTCATAAGACATAAGTTTTGCTGTGAAGTTATTTACTTTAACATTTCCTGGGCAATCGTTAATAGAGTTTATCTTAATCTATTTAACTTCGTTAAAGAAGAAGGGGTTGTGTTATATTGAAAACTTAGTTTCTTTTTAAACACAAACATGAGTTGAACACAATTACTAATCTAGTTAGCTTCTGGTAATAAAATTTTTATTCAAAGTACATTATGCAGAGATAAGATCACTGTAAAAATTTCAGACATTTTTGTGTAGCATGTTAAATATGAAAAATGTAATACACAGCCACTGCTAGAATCTAGTTATTTTTATACAGAACAAACCATGCAAGTATTGATGCTACAAATTTTACAGGGTGTTGCTATAACCATATTTGTGCTACTGTAAATTTTTCAGATTTTATTGTACATTATTTAGAGCATAATAAATGGGACAAGCTACGCTCATGTTATAAAAGATTATTTTCTACAGGATGTTATACAGGGTTTCTATGTTTGAAACTGTTTCTACAGGTTGATCTACTCTATGGTGTTTCATAGTAAAAAGATGAACATTTTATAAGGGCTTTACTAATTATTTTGAATTAGTGAAGTTTTCCTACCACAAATTCATGTGAACAGGTTACATATAGTAAAAATGTTTCTAAATTTTTCTATGGCCTCTAGTTATCACTACAACAACACAGAAAAAGTCTCATGACATTAAACATCACAGAACAGCAGGAATAATTAGTTCTATCACTTTATGGCATAAAGCAATGTTGGACAAAAAGTGTATCTAGAGATGGCTTTTGGTCCTGATCATTTTACACAGTCCTAAAAATTAAGCAAGTAACTCACTGCCCAAAAATTAGAGTCAGAAATGATCTACAACAGTGGGTACAAAAGAAGTCCATTAAACCTTCCATTTAATCTAGAGCAAAATATATTGAGAATCTGAGAAACTTTATGTAACAAAGGTTGTAGAGTTTCTTATAGGGATTCCAGAACAGTTGAGTTTGCATTTTTCTGAATTTTCTACGATTTTATACGAATTTTACAAGTTCACTGATTTGGTTAAAACTTTCTTTACAGAGGGGTCCCTGAAAACTAGCAGAAAACCCCCTAGAAAGATTTGGGCGTTTGCAATGTAGTCCCTGGTCGCAAATCACGGCGGGGAGCATCCTGTCCGGCCGAATTCCGGCGAGCTCGGTCGCCGGCGGCGAGGGCAAGGTGGGGGAAGAGCAAGAGGAGGTTGGGGGCTACCTTTGGGTGGTCACGGTTGGGGCGGAGGTGGTCTGAGCAGGGCTGCCCGCGGCGAGCAGGGGCGGCGGCGGTGGGACGGCGCGGACGGCGGCGCTCCGGCGAGGAGGGCGGCGGGGCTCGGGCTGGGGAGCTTCAGTGCGTCGAGGGGAATCCGTTTCAGTGCTTGCCTCGGGCGGAGGTGGGCCGGAGCAAGGGAACCGCGGCGAGGTGGGGGCGCCGGCGGCAATGGAGGCGCGGTGGCTTTCCAGGCGCGCGAGGGGGGGGCTCTGTTCGGCTTTTTATAGGCGCAAGGGAGGGAGGAGGGGTCCAGGCAGGGCTGGGCCGGGCGGCACGGCGGGGGCACGCCGTTGGGCGCCTGGGCGGCGGCCAGTGGCTGGGCGGCGCGGCGGTGCAGCAGAGCCGCGGGTTGGGCAGGGGCATGCCGTGCGGGAGGGAGAAGAAAAGGCGCGGCCGCGGTTGGGCAGCGAGGGCGGGCAGCAGGCAGGGCGTCGGGGGTTGGCTCGGCGTCTGGTGCTGCGCAGGCGTCGAGGGCCAGGTGGCCGGCGGCGGTCGGGCGAGCTTGCGGTGCAGCAGAGGAGGGAGGGGTGAGCGAGGGACCGAAGTGCAAGAATTTGAAAAACTTCAGGGGGCTGGGTGCAAACAGGGCGTTTTCTCCTCTTTCTGATTTGAATTTCAAAAACTTTTGAACACGAAAGTTGTTCAAAATAAAAAGTTCTACAACTTTGGTTTCAGGCAAAATCTCATTTGGCTTATGGTTTTAAAGTTAATTTAAAAGTTTCAAATGTGTCCAAATGTGCCCAAATTAAATTTGGTTTCCAACTGAACCCGGTTTAATTCTTTCCACCCTCTCATTAGTGGTTTAAAACATAGAGTTAGGCTAATGACATTGATTTCGGAAATTTTAATTACCAGGGTTGTCACAACTTCGAGGCCCTGAAGCGGCTCAGTGCTACGGAGATGGTGCGAGGCCTGCCATGCCTCGACCACCTGGAGCAGTTCTGCGACGTCTGCGTGATGACGAAGCAGAGACGGCTCCCCTTTCCCCAGCAGACGAGCTTCTGAGCCAAGGAGCGGCTCGAGCTCGTGCACGGGGACTTGTGTGGCCCGGTGACACCGGCCACACTGGGAGGACGACGTTACTTCCTGCTGCTCGTCGACGACCTCTCCTGCTACATGTGGGTGATGGTCCTCGGCAGCAAGGGAGAGGCTGCGGACGCCATCAGGCGCGTGCAGGCTGCTGCGGAGGTGGAGTGCGGCCGTGAGCTACGCGTGCTGCGCACCGACAACGGCGGCGAATTCACGGCGACTGAATTCGCGTCGTACTGCGCTGATGAGGGCATTCAGCGCCACTACTCCGTGCTGTACAGCCCGCAGTAGAACGATGTCGTCGAGCGGCGCAACCAGACGGTTGTGGGGATGGTTCGGGCCCTCCTCAAACAGAGGTGGATGCCGGCTATCTTCTGGGAAGAGGCGGTGGTGACAGCTATCTACATCCTCAACCGCTCTCCCACCAAGGCCCTCGATGGCAGGACACCGTACGAGGCTTGGCATGGGCGCAAGCCGGCGGTCTCCCACCTGCGGGTCTTCGGCTACCTCGCGTTCGCCAAGGAGCTTGGCCACATCGGCAAGCTCGACGACAGGAGCACTCTAGGGGTGTTCATCGGCTACGCGGAGGGCTCGAAGGCCTACCGCATTCTCGACCCGGAGACACAGCGTGTGCGCATGGCGCGCGACATAGTGTTCGACGAAGGGCGAGGATGGGCATGGGACAAGACGGTGGACGACAGCTCGACACCGACGTACGAGGACTTCACTGTCGCGTACGTCCACTTCGAGGGAGCTGGGGGAGTAGGCAGCTCCTCCTCACCGAGCGTGCCTACCCCAGTCCCCGAGTCTCCACCGACTCCGGCGCCCGCTACTTCGGCAGCGGCACGCTCTCGAGCTACGGCTTCGACTGCGATGAGCTCTTCGCCGATTCCACCACAGCCGGTGACCCCACGGCCTCCAGCACCACCAGCTACCCCTCCGGGCAGGCCTACTCCAACACCAGCCCGTGCTGAGCATAGCCCAGTGGAGTTTGCCACTCCTCTCTCCCACGACGAGGAGCGCATCGACGCGTACCACGACTGCGAGCCGTTACGGTACCGCACAATGGAAGACCTTCTCGGCGACCAGCCTGTGCCAGGACTGGTGCCTCACGACCTGGAGGCGCAGTTGCACCTTGCGTGCGACGACGGCGAGCCTCGGTCCTTCGCAGAAGCCGAGAGACACGCGGCGTGACGTGCCGTGATGCAGTTGGAGATGGACGCGGTTGAGAAGAACCGCACTTGGGAGCTTGCTGACCCTCCTCGCGGTCACCGCGCGATCACCCTTAAGTGGGTGTTCAAGCTGAAGAGGGACGAAGCCGGCGCCATCGTGAAGCACAAGGCCCGCTTGGTGGCACGAGGTTTCGTGCAGCAGGAGGGGATCGACTTCGACGATGCCTTCGCCCCCGTGGCATGGATGGAGTCCGTGTGACTCCTCCTTGCGCTAGCCGCCTAGGAGGGCTGGCGCGTTCATCACATGGACGTCAAGTCGGCGTTCCTTAACAGCGATTTGAAGGAGGAGGTCTACGTACACCAGCCGCCGGGTTTCGCGATCCCCGGCAAGGAAGGCAAGGTGTTACGCTTGCGCAAGGCTTTCTACGGCTTGCGGCAGGCACCGAGGGCATGGAATGCCAAGTTGGATTCCACGCTCAAGGGGATGGGCTTCGAGAAAAGCCCGCACGAGGCGGCCATCTACCGGCGGGGCAATGGAGGAAATGCCCTGCTAGTGGGTGTCTACGTCGATGACTTGGTGATCACCGACACCAAGGATGCGAAGGTGGCGGCGTTCAAGGAAGAGATGAAGGCCACCTTCCAGATGAGTGACCTGGGACCTCTCTCCTTCTACCTGGGGATCGAGGTGCACCAAGATGACTCTGGGATCAAGCTTCGACAGACCGCCTATGCCAAGCGCGTCGTTGAGCTGGCTAGGCTCACTGACTGCAACCCAGCTCTCACTCTGATGGAGGAGAGGCTGAAGGTGAGCCGCGACAGCACGGCGGAGGAGGTGGACGCTACGCAGTACCTGCGTCTTGTGGGGAGCCTTCGCTACCTCGCCCACACACTGTCGGACTTGGCATTCTCTGTCGGCTACGTTAGTCGGTTCATGCAGCGACCGACGACGGTGCACCAACAGGCTTTGAAGAGGATCATCCTCTACGTCGCGGGGACTCTCGACCACGGTCTCTACTACCCGAGGTGTCCTGGGGAGGCACACTTCGTCGGGTACAGCGACAGCGACCACGCCGGCGACATCGACACCAGCAAGAGCACAAGCGGGATCCTCTTCTTCCTCAGCAAGTGCCTCGTTAGCTGGCAATCGGTCAAGCAGCAGGTGGTGGCCCTGTCCAGCTGCGAGGCTGAGTACATAGCGGCCTCCACCGCTTCGACTCAGGCGCTCTGGCTCGCTCGACTGCTCGGTGATCTTCTCGGAAGAGACACTGAAGCTGTGGAACTCAGGGTGGATAGCAAGTCCGCTCTGGCCCTGGCAAAGAACCCCGTTTTCCATGAACACAGCAAGCACATCTGGGTGACGTACCACTTCATCCGAGGCTGCTTGGAGGAAGGGAGCATCAAGGCGAGCTACATCAACACCAAGGACCAGCTTGCGGACCTGCTCACCAAACCCCTTGGGAGGATCAAGTTTCTTGAGCTTTGTTCCCGGACCGGGATGGTCCAACTTTCCCACAAGATGACGCACAAGACTTAGGGGGAGAATGATGGGATAAGTCTTTGTACTGTTGGTCTTTGTGGTCCTCGGCATAGTGGTCTTGCTGCCCCAACCAGGACAGCATCTACCAGGACAGCATTTAGCATCTTAGACTAGCTTTTAGGATAATATCTAGGACAACATCTTAGACTAGCTTTTAGGACAGCATCTAGGACAACATCTTAGACTAAGCATCACTAGCTTTTAGACTAGCATCTTAGACTAGCATCTTGGCATATGCTTGGCTGTCTTGGCCAGCTATAAATATGTAACCCCAACCCCTTGGGTTGGCATGGCATTGTGTGAGAAGTAAACCAGAAAATTGCCCCAACTCCTAGTGTCATCCTCTCGATGAGAGTAAGAGTTAAGATTCTAACACAATAACAACAAAGCTACCAGGACAAGATTCATCTATTTGTGCCTTGAACCTATACAAGTTGTTCCTTTCAGTCACCAAATAATTGGGTAAGAGCTAACTCCTTTCCATACCAGACCCTCTTATATTGGACCACCACCTTGTAATGTTCCTGTAACCTCCTCTGCAGCTTCATTGCTGTGAGTCCTGGATTAACCACCAACAATTTCCTAACTTTCTCACATACCCAGAACTTTGAGGCACCCTTAACCTTGCCACTTCTTCTGGTACTTTGACAATCATGTTCATGAGGGTTCATCTTCACCTACACAAATGAAATATTGTAAGTAACAGGCAACCATATGTCAAAAACTCAAGTAAAAATCTATATTTACCTTTATAGTTGTCTTGTCAGCCATTCTAGAAGCATGAATTCTCCACCTACATCCATTACTTCTCCCACTGCAGTATACCCTGTATCTCCCTAGATCACTCTTCTCAATGTTATAGTCAAACTCATTCTTGATAGCATGTGATGGTGAAGCCAACTTAAATGCAGACATGTTTGGATAAATGGTTCCAACTACCATGAGAGGGTCATCTCTATCATACACTATCTCAGGAATATAAGCTGGAACATGGTCATGTACCATCTCATCACCCTCATCCTCTTCATAGTCAGAGTCAGACAATGATTCACATTCAGAGTCAGAGCCCAGCTCACCATCAAACTCTTCATCAAGGTCAGTAGATGGGTTCCCTAGTTCTGGACAAATATCAATATGCATACCATCCTCATCAACACCAACATGCTCATTCCCAGGTTCTGGGTTGGCTAGGTAGTTGTCTTTAGGTTGTGATTCTGTATTTTGGGGTTGAGTGGCCTGGCTATATTCCACCTGAGATGGAACTGCCATTGATCGATGAGGGGGTGCATGGGACTTCAATCTCCTCATACCATAGTGGTATAACTGGTGGCTTAGAAGTTTGAGGATAATATGCAATAGATAAACAACAAGTCTTGGTTTTGAGATGCTTAAGAAACATCATAAGCAGATCTTGGTCATAATTGATATGGATATTGGTCTTGGTTTCAACACAGTAGTAAAACAATTTAACTAGGTCTCCATAGCCACAGGGATACTTTTCAACAACATCATCAACCAAATCTTTGAAATTTGTAGTGTCAGAGTCTACAATTTTACTAAAGCTATACCACTTGGATCGAGCATTGGGACAAATAATCCTGAACTCTAGGTTGTAGCTCGTTTCCGAGTCCATCCTATACAAAACATGAGAAACCAAAGAGAACTCAAAGACAAATCACATCACTTGACGTGTTCAGAAATCACAAGCAACAACAGTTCTCTACCACAACTTGACGACAACATTGGACATCGATTACTCTTGAAAATTGAGGAACACAGGACAAGGAAACAACACTTACCCGACAGTAAGCCATGCAGGACGCCCTTCCGACCCCTCCATTCCAGCCTCTCGAGCAGATCCGCCGCCACCAAAGCCTCTGGCTCGCCCCTCCGCCAAAGCCAGATCCAGATCCATCCTCTTCTCTACCCCATATTTCGAATTCCTTTCAGTCCGAGTTGACTTTGGGGGGTGGATTTATTAATTCTTCGGGTGCCGCTGCCGCCGCCGGGGCTGCGAGAGGAGAGAGCACAGGGGAAAGGGGGAGAGTGACGCTTTGGTCTGAGGGTTTGGCCTGGAAGGTTACTTTAGTATGCTGAAGGGCAAAATGATCCATGCAACTTAACTTCTCCCTGAAATGTGGGCCATTTCTACCAAACAGAACAGATGGCAGTGGCGAAGAGGGTAACACAAAGTGGGATCAGTGTCACATAGGGAGACAAAACTTTTTGCGTGGCATTTGAGGAATACAAACTTTTTATGATGGCGTGTACGTAATTGACTCTTTTTATTATGCTTTACCAGCTCGTCCCACAAATTGTTGTACTCTGGTGTAAATTTTCTTTTTTCCATTGCGTATATATTGCTATCTCCAGCAGGGATACCTAGTATACATTCTACCACCTCTGCCATGACCTTTATTAATATGTCTTTGGAAACACTAATAATAAGTGATTCATCGTTAGAGCTAACATTAGACATCCCCATCAGAAACACGATTGTTGCTCAGGAAAAAGTCTCTCAGTTTTGGTGTCCAGCATGCTACCAAAACCATAACATTCTACTATAGCTCTCGCTTTTGGTGATAGAGCATTAGCTGCCAAAATAACATCGTTTGGTAAGCACTGCAGACTTCCACTGCTATGGGCCTTTTGTGTGCCCTGCAAAACATTCAATTTCGTTAATAAATTTTCATAGTCATGGCAAGCATTTCATATTAAAAAATTGCAAAGAAGAAAAAACCATGACAAACTTTTTTGACCGTCGTTAAGTTTCTTGATTGATGGGAGAATCAGAACAGTAGAAAACTTCGAATACCAGCTCAAATTTTTTTCTCTATGGAACAAAAGTAAAATGATATAGCTCAAACCCTATGCATCGGCTATCAAGCTTTTTGCTGAGAAGTTCTTCGTTGATGCCATTAACTTTCATATAATCCTTAGAAAAGAAGTTGCAAAAATTTCAGGAACCAGAAAAAAAATCTTTCGAGAAAAAATGAAAAAAAGGAAGAAAAGATAACTTACTACTTCAGCAGATGTGAGGAAACCTTTTACAAGTTTTGGGTTTTGGATTTGACTCTGATCATACGTGAGCCCCTTTGTGTACAAGTTCATGGTGAATGTGCCAACCCATTTCTTCAGGCACAATGTATTTCCAAATTCCATATGGGTAATGGCCATGCGACCGATACGTGCACATTCACGGCTGAAAAAACAAAATTTGGGTGTGTGGAAGAAAAAAGGCGCATGAAAACAAGAGCACAAATGCACTGAAAATTTGGAAAAAGTAAAGAAAATAATAGAAAGAGAAACTATTGCCAACTTAAAGCTTAAAGTTTTTCTCTGCAGAAAAAAAATCTAATGATGATATAATTTTTGCTGCAACATAATTTCAGAACAGATGACTTGAAAAAAAAGGTTGGAAGAAGAAGATAAAACTTACTTTTGCTCTGATGAAGTTGCCACTATTCTAGTACCGATATGGTATATTTCTTTATCAATGTCAGATATGATGACCTTTGAAGCTGACAATACGTCTCTGTCGATACAATTCAATACATAGTCAGATAAATCTTATGCTAAGGGTAAATGGGTGCTGCTGACAGGTGCATAGAACAGGAGAAGTCTTCAAAACCTACTCTTTATATAAATTGTAGCTGGAACCCACACGCCTATTGGTCTGAATGATCACATCTTTTTCCGGCAGCTTGCGTTTTCTAAACATCACAACTGGAGATGCATATGGATTTCTGATGCGCCAGGAATGAGCCCTCATCTTTTTATTTTTCAGGTCTGTTCTTGTCCTCTTTCTGCTGCTCTTTCTCTTTGTCTTGATCTTGCTCTACCTCTCTCTCTCTCTCTCATCCTCTCTCTCTCTTTCCTTTTATTTATTTGCCTTTTAGCTGTCTTGGAAACAGCTTCTGAGAGAGTCTTGCAAAATTCTGGCCTTTTAAAATGAGACTTCTTGGCTTTAAACTTCTTGGCTGCATTCGCCCTGAAGACTGAAAGAGCATGTGATGCAGAACCAGAATTGTTCTTTGCCATAGATGAAAGACGACTAAAAGGAAATTTTCCAGTGACTGGTGACCCTGGACTCTCATAAGCATTGTCACTAGGATTGGGAAATATATGTGTTTCTGACTCGGAAGCCTTCTTATCTGTTTGTGTAGCTTCAGGAGTATGATTGTTTGACTCAAAATCCTTCCCTTCGATCTGAAGTTGTCTCTATATTTGAGGCATGTCTGCACACTACATCATTGATGGTGCCCTCAAGGTTGTGTACTAAGTGCAGCTGAGACTGATGTATGGTGGCATGGTTGAATGAAGTTTTCTGATGTGTTGGAAGCCTTTTGATAGCTGGCGCCATCAATTCTCTTAACGAAAGAATGCGCACAAATATGCCATCTTCGTATTCCTGGATGTGGCACAGATCGTGTCTTTTTAGCAGAACATTTGTGCTCAACTTCAATGTACATTAATGGTTAATGGTTACATTTGTGCGTACCTTTTCACTGTCACAAATGGTCTTGTTTATTTTTTGCCTCACATTCCTGCCACCCTCATTTTTCCTCTTGCGCTTATGGTCCACATTGGTCTTCTTGGCCTTATCATGGCAAGGGTATGTAAGTGTTTTAGTGTAACAATATGCTTACATTTATCATGGAAAGGATAAGAATATTTGATCCAAAGTACATGTATGCTGAGATTTGTACTTACATTGGCCTCGACATGCATGTCTTGCAATACAGCCTCAGTATCAGCCTGATGGCAAGGGAGCATGGGAAGTGTTTTTAGTGTAACAATATGCTTACATTTATCATGGAAAGGATAAGAGTATCTGATCCAAAGTACATGTATGTTGTGATTTGTACTTACATTGGCCTCGACATGCAAGTCTAGCAATACGTCATCAGTATCAGCCTCAGTACATAGAGGGTAAACATTACCTTTAGTTTCTTATAATCTAAACGTGAATTTTTTTTTACCATATCTTCATCATAGTATTTGATTCGAGGAACCTTAAACATATCACCCACCATGACTTCCTCACAATCAACATTGTCCATGAAGAATATCTGCCAGGCATAATTTACTGTTTGAGAGAGAATTCTTGTCCCAAGAAAAATGAAAAGATAACAGAGGCTTACAAGCATGAGCGTCACGTTAAAAATAGATCCCCTTCGGATAATTTGAGATACCGGACTTCAAATTATCCAATATCTCCTGGCACCAATTAATTTGATCTTGTTGATACCATTTTTTGACACGGCCTTGTCAAAGATAAGGTAAGGGAGGAGGCCGATGAGATTGGCCGATGCTGAAGTAGAGGAGGCGGCAGATTGTCCAAGATGGCGTTGCAGCCGATGGAACGGAAGTTATCGTGTGGAGTCCGAGTCTTGTGGTAGTTATTTATTTTAGAAAGATTGTTTTCTTTTAGGTCAAGTCATGTTGTGTCGTGATCGACTAGGGTTTGTTAGCTTAGGCTATAAATATTGGCCTACGGGCTTGTAATCAGAATCATCACACATCAATACAACAAACCCTTTTCTTCATTGTCTGCGACTACGCCAAAACCTAGTCTCATAGTTTTTTATTTTCGACGAGTTCCTCCGGTAGCAGGGCTGCATCGCTTTGATCTCCAGCTTGCTGGTAAGTTCAGTGTTCATCGAGCAAATTAGATCTTTGATTGATGGCACATCGCTTCCTTCTCGATCTATTTACTGACCAGTTATCGGAATTTGCTATACTTTGCAAGGTTGATTCGTTTAATCTTGTGCAGTTTAGTTTTTATGACAAGTTATCCAGCTTAGATCTTAGGTATTTTTATCGGCTGTAGTTACGTTTTATTGTTTTGAGTTAATGCACATAATATAGCTGTTGGCGCTAAAAACCGGCCGGAAATCGGCCGATGATCTTCAGCGTTGGACACACGACCCGGGAGAATCTGCTTAACTCCTGTTCGGGTGATCACCCTGGTGCGGTTCGCGCGGCGTGGCAGTCAATCTGACCTGTTGATTGACAAGGAAAGAAACGTATTAAATTCCGGGGTCTCGATCGGCTAAAGTTCCGATCTATCCCGAAAAGCGTATCAGCGAATCGGCCGATTTGCTATGAAGATGACCGGCTATAGATCAGTCGATAATCACGTAGCGATTGCAAAGAAACTACTGGAGCAACTTAAACAATTGCCACAAATGTAACACTCAAAATAGATCTAATCGGCTCTATATGATGATAAATAAGAAAAAATAATGATAAAGCCGACAGTTCGATCTCAAGCTGGATAACTGGTGATAAAACTAGAACAATAGGTAAAACCTATAATTCTAGTAAATATCGATAACTGGTGAATAAATCTAAACGAAACAACGGCGATGCGCCCGAAGTTAAAGCTTAGATATTATTCGATAAACGGAACCTACCAATTGGCCGGAGATCGTGTCGATGCAGCCCTGCCAACCCGTACGAACTCGTGAAAGAAAAAGATGTATTGGCGAAGTCGCCGACTTGAAAGTAAAGTACGATGAAAAAGTAGATTGTTTGTATTGATTGATGTGTATCTTTCTACAAAACCCTGACTGCTTCTATTTATACCCTAGGACTAAGACTCATGATCTATCATGATCCGTTACAAACTTGATTTAAATAAAAACTACTATATCTATAAGACTCTCCTAAAGGAAACGGGCTCCCGCAGGATCTTCTGCTGCCATCTCCTAGTCCAATATGAACTCCTTCCATTGCTCCTCGACCGAGTCGGCGTCGCTCTTTGACCAACGTCAGGTCATCTTTGACTGGGATCCTCTGTCATCTTGACTCAACATCCCCTCTTGGGATTCCATTGGCTTCATCCCCTATCTGTGGGCGCAAGCCCATATTTGCCCAAACGTTCCAGCCTTTCAATCGGCTGACCCCCACCAACTCCATTCGCCAATCGCCCGAAACACTGCAGCGCCAATCGGTCGATTCCTTACTGTAGCGTCAATCGGCCGATTCCCAATTGTAGCCTTTAAGTCTGCCGCATCGGCCAACCCCCTCCTTCCCTGACGCCGATTCAACACGTGTCAAAATCTGGCGTCAACACATGCCCCCTAGTTTCGGAGTAAAACATGACTTTTACTTCAAAATTCTTTTTTAATCTCTCCTCCGCAGCAAAAATCTCCTTCTGTTTCGCGGTCTTCTACATGATGATTGCAATCTTTTCGAACTGGGCGCCTAAGACAACTGTTCCCCTGGAATTCGTGTAGACGGTGCGGTAAAAATCCTGCCTTTACCCCTTCTCTCGCGGACCGTCTTTAAATACTGGCGTTCTCCGCTGCTTCTTCTCCACGAGCTCAGTAATTTCCTCCCCGGCGAATCACTTTCTATCTTCTCCCAGCGCCCTTTTGGCTTCCAACCGCAATCTCCGGCGATCCTTCTTTCGTCTACATTCCGCTTCATTCCTTCGATGGCGGCACCATCAGCAACTCCGCCAACCACGGAGGCTCCGCCAGCAACGCCATCGGTGACGGCGGTTCCATCAGCGATTCCATCGGCGACGATGAGCTTCATCCCGGAGGTAAACATCCGAAACTTTCCCCTTTTACTTTTTACCGCCCAGGCATCTTTTAGATGTATTCTTAGTTCCTCCCTTTTTACCTTTTTTAGGTAGTTAGACACTAAATCACTATTCCCCTTTCCGAAGCTCCTGGTCTCATCTGCTTAGGCCCTATGGGGAATCCAGACCCAACTGATCTGATTAACTTAGAAACCCATAGAATCCCTTTCAAGCAATCACCTATGGATTTGGGTCAGTGGTCAGGCACTTTTAGATCTTGGCCGAATGAAACCCCTGGCTGGAAAGAGTGGTACCAAAGAATGGCCAACTCTAAGAGAGTTCAATGGGATGGATTAAAAATCGGCCAATGCATCAATCTATCTTTGTCCCAGATGGAGAAGAATGAACCCCTGGTAATAGCAGCCTCCTATTTCTGGTCTGACGCGCTCAACGCGTTTCTCTTTGGGCACGGACCCATGACCCCAACTTTGGCCGATGTCCTGATGCTGACCGGCCTCGACATTTCCTCCCCCGATACACCCTTTAATTATCTGATCAAGCCGACCCAGCGGCTAGAGACGAAAGGAATCGATGGGTGGAATGGGTATATCAACATAAACAAGAGGACAGGGACGATTTTGGACAGAGAATATTCAACGTTCTTGATGATGTGGCTAGAGAAGCACCTCTTCTGCGGCAGAGCGGTTGGCCCTTCTTCCAATACACAAGCTCTGGCCGAATCCCTGTCAAGAGGAGACGCCATCCCTCTTGGGAAGCATCTGCTAGGATCGGCCTACCACATGATGCACCAGATCAGCTTAAAACTGTCAAAGGGAGAGCCGATTGGTAACCCTGGTGGCCCCTAGTGGTTCATCACCCTCTGGCTCAACTTGTACATGAGGAAAATCTCCCAGCAGTAGATAGAGACCAAGACATTCCCCAACATTCAGTCAGAGGAGAACCCTACAGTACGACGACGGTGCACCTCTTTCGGCGAAGCGGCATCAGCTTTCCCTGGTTGCCAGTTCACCGCCACCCAGACAGCCGAGTATTTCAGGTGCTTTTACAACGGCTTTAGTGAAGAAACCACCAGTTGGTACCCGTACCAGAGAACAGAGCCACCTTTTCAGCTTCCCTTCTGCTATGACTCGACGTCCAACTCCTTTGATAATGATCTCATGGACGCCTTGATCAAACCAGGGATCTTACCGGCAAACTTCTTCTCTGGGAAAGACTCTCCAACTTATGAATTTTACAATCCATCAGTTGCGGCATGACAGTTCGGCCTTGGTCAGCTGCCGATTCAAGATTATTTTACTTGCCGCGCAAAATTCCGAGATGAGCTCACTAAGGGCCTTGATTACAGTCGGCTGTGCAATTTAGTGCCGGACTCCAGTACCATTGATCTAAGCAATTGGATAGTGGCTCCTTTTGCTGTCCAACAATTCAAGTTATGGTGGGCAGAATGGAAGCAACATCTCTTTTGTGTATCGCCTGCAACATATTGCAATGATCTGGATCCTGACAACATCGACCCAAGCGCAGCGGTACTGCCCTTTTCTCTGCCGATTTCAATGTTATTCCTTTTTATGCTACAAATTTGCCGCTAACTCTTATTTCCCTTTTCAGTCCGAAAGTCGACTTCCTCCGACGCGGAGTCGAAGTGGTAGGCCGATAGAGAATAGCCGCCCATACACACCATTCCCACTCATTGGCTACCATGCCCCAACCATCGACGACATCACCACCGGCCGATCGAAACAAACGCCGAAGAAACCCTCTTTAAAGAAGATGAGCCGCCGAGTGCGTGCCCGTATAGAACCGGCTGATTAGTCGGCGGTGGTATCGGCTGAAACTTTAGCTGCGCCGACTCCGCCGATTATTGAGGAAGTCGATCCCCAGGCTGCTACAGAAGCTGGAGCGGCTGCTGCATCATTGCTAGTAGAAGCTGTTCAGGTAATTTCGCATACCTCACATCCTTCTAAGTATTCTGTCGATATTAACTTCTTGTTTCTGTCAGGCTGCGCAAATCGCCCCAGCGCAGTGTCCGCAGCAATCGGCTACATCCCAGGCGGAAACCGGAACGCCAGCAATTCCTCCCACCGAGGTAGAGAGTCTCTTAACTCAATTTTTTGATACGTAACCAAAAACTAACCGATTTTTGATGCAGGCTACCCTGGGTGCATCAATCGTGCCTTTCCAACAACCATCGGCCGAACGACTCACAGAGGTACGGCAGTAATTATATATCATCAGACTTAATTATTTGCATTATACTTATAAAATCCGCTTCCCATACCTTTCCAGGAGGCTGGCCCGAGCAGGGCACCGATAATCGTCGAATCTTCTTCTTCCGATGAACCAATCGCGCCAGTTCCCGAGATGAGGGTAGCACTCCTGCCGGCGCAAGCAGAAGAAATCCGCTTGAAAGAGGCAAGGAACTTGTCACCCAAATCAGCCGATTTCCCCTTACCGTCGGCTAATCCGTATTTTTATATTTTTTTTTATTCTTTCGCAGGAGCAGGACACTCCCAACAACAGTCTTTTTTCCTTTGCGGTTGCACTTTCTGACGATGAAGAGGTTGCCTCGCACCAAGTCACACTGAGCTCGATCCCTGATGACGTCCGTGCCAAGCTTGAGAGCATGTGGACCCTCCTCCAAGACGACATCGGCCGACTAGTGGAAGACGCCTCGCCGATTCGGCAACTTCTTAGTGAAATCAGAGGCCGAGTTCCAGAGGAAGCGAAAGAGGCTCTGGTACCTGCCGCATACATAGAGTCAATGCAGATTCCAGTGTTCAGGGCCTTGCGCCATATGGCCGATCGCGCCAAACTAGCGAAAGCCCGCGAGGAGGAAGACTCCTACAAACATCGAGCTCAAGAGGTGCATCGACGAATCAGCTTCCTTGAAAGCTCTCATCCAGATATTGTCGGTGCCATAGACCGCCTTAAACGGCGAAGGGCAGAGCTAGCCAAGGACATGGAGCAGGTGACCGAGGCCATAGCTACTTAAGAGAAAAGACTCCAAGACCTCCCATCCGTCATCGCCGAGCTGAAGCAGGAGAGGTAGAACCTGGCCCACGAAGCAATAAAAATCCATCGTCAAATGCCAGAAGTCCCTGGATCGGCTGATGACGACCAGAGAACCTTAGACTCGGCCGATCAAGTTAGGCAACGAGCTATTGCAGCTATTAATGCCCTCCTCGGTGAACTGTAAAAGTACTGAATGCTCTGTAAACATCTCATGTCCTCTTGCCGTTGACGTGCGGATTCAAACTTGGACCGTCCTGTTCTGCAGCTTTTTATTTATTAACCCTTTTACTCTGATGGGACACATCCTACCATTCCTTCACCCTTCTTCCTTCTATAAGTATGAGGCCCTGTATCGTTTCCAAAGGCGTCCGCATCGCCCGTCTTCTTTTCCTTTAACGACTTGATCTTCATCCACCCAGACTAGACGCCAAGATGTCTTCTTCGTCTTCTTCCTTCTCCGTCAACCAGGTCCGAAATCTTCCTTTGTTCCCTCTCTTGTCATTTCAATCAATCTGACGCTGGGTGGTTGTTTGCTCCCCTTTCAGCCGAAACGCCTTAGCCCCAGTCTGGAACGAGCAATTGAAGTCATGCATTCAGACGGACCATTATCGCAGGCGGACAGAGATCTGATCAAGGCTCATTTCGAAGAACTCAAAGACCATGTCCCCGCTGACATCCAGAAGATCTGGGACCATATAGACACTAACTGCTCCAGGCGGCCGCCAACTGAAAGGAGTCATCCACTCCCTCGCCCAGTCGCCCTTGAAGATGCTGCGGCGGGGACATCCCAACCACCTCTCGACAGGAGCCACCCACTCCCTCGTCAAGTCGAGGTTGAAGCCGCCATGGAGGATCTGGAGGAAAAGAGCATCTACCTCTTGATAGAATTAGGCCGGGTTGAGAGGTAGATTAAGAAAAGGCATGGTCAATAAATATGTTGGTACTTTTTTTCTAAGGGCGACTTGTACTGTGTCGGCCATGTACCCTGCTGTTCTTACCGAATAATAAATCGATCAGACTTAATCGAATGTTTCGTCCTTAAGGCGATGTTATCTTTGCATCGGCTATATAGACAGGAGCCAATAGGAGTTGGCCACGTTGTCTTGATGCACCCTATCGTAAATTATGCACCCACCCATATACTAGGATAGTACCTCTTTAGATATCTTCCCTTCAAGGCTCTTGTGAATTCTTCCCCTTTGATAGTTTCCAGTATATATGCATTTCCCGGAGCATATCGGCCGATTTTATACGGCCCTTCCCAAGTGGGCGACCATTTACCGAATTTGGGATCCTTAGACCCTATCGGTAGCACCAACTTCCATACCAAATCTCCTTGGGAGAATTGTTTGACCTTGACCTTCTTGTCGTACCACCTGGCCACCCTTTTCTTCTTTTCTTCAATGCTAATCAGGGCCCTTAATCGCTGACCCGCCAAATCATCGAGCTCTCCCTTCATGAGGAGGGAATAGTCATCAGCCGTCAACTGATCTTGAAGCGATGTGCGCCTTGACCCCGTCCTTAATTCCCAAGGCAATACTGCCTCGTGACCATATACCAACTGATAAGGAGATATCTTAGTGGCCCCGTGGCAGGCCATCCTGTAAGCCCATAGAGATTCGGTTAAAGACTGGTACCACTTCTTGGGTTGTTCCTCTATCTTCCTCTTGATCAACTTGATTATCCCCTTATTGGACGATTCGGCCTAGCCGTTGGCTTGAGCATAATACGGAGAAGAATTCAACAATTTAATCCCCATATCGGTGGTGAATTCTTCGAACTCCCCTAAGGTGAACATCGTTCCTTGATCAATTGTGATGGTTTGAGGGATGCCGAACCGATAAACAATATGGTCCCTCACGAAATCGATCATAGCGGCCGATGTCACGGTCTTTAACGGAACTGCCTCCACCCATTTGGTAAAATAATCAGTGGCTACTAATATAAACTTGTGCCCTTTGCTTGATGGAGGATAAATCTGTCCGATGAGGTCTATCCCCAACCTCTAAACGACCATGGTTTGATTATCGGATTCATAGCCGAGGCTGGTGCGCGCTGCACATTGCCAAACTTCTGACAGTCTTGACAACCTTTATAATATTTAAAACAATCTTCGAGAATCGTCGGCCAATAATACCCGTTGTTTCTGATCATCCACTTCATCTTGTGAGCCGATTGATGAGCTCCGCATACGCCCTCGTGGATTTCTCCCATTAGGACCTTTGCTTCTTCCGTTCCCAGGCATTTGAGTAGAACCCCATCAATCATCCGGTAAAACAAATTGTCTTCGAGCAACACATATTTCGTGGCCTGAAAACGCACTCGCCGATCCACTTTCTTGGAAGGATCTTTCAAGTAATCGGCAATCTCCTTTCGCCAATCGTCGGCCGCAAGTTCCAGATTCATGGCGCCTTGAATCGGCCGATACCCGGACGCGTGTTGGGCAAGCCTATTGGCCTCTTCATTGTAATTTCTGGGAATATTCTCAATAACCGCAGACTTGAATTCCTTTAACAATTGGAGGCAATCTTCATAATAAATCCTTAAGATATCATCTTTGCATTCAGATCTCCCTGTTAATTGATCCACAATGAGCATGGAATCTTCAAAAATTTCCACCGCATCGGCTTTGATTTCTCTTAACAATTGTATACCTTTTAGGACGGCTCGGTATTCCGCCTGGTTGTTGGTCGCGGATGCCTCTATCGGCAGAGAGAAATCATAACTTGCCCCCCGAGGCGATACGAGAACGATGTCGATTCCCGATCCAGCCCCACACGAGGAACCATCGAAGTATAGAGTACATGGAACTGGTTCAACGACAGCGATTTCCGGTCCACAATGCTGAGCCACGAAATCGGCCATGACTTGACCCTTGACAGCTTTGGCCGATTCGTACCTTAGGTCAAACTCTGACAGAGCCAGGATCCACTTTCCAATCTGTCCTTTCAAAATTGGCAATGATAGCATGTATTTCACCACGTCATCCTTGCATATGACTATGCACTCTGCCGATAACAAGTAGTGCCTGAGCTTGGTACATGAGAAATATAGACACAGGCACAGCCGTTCCACCGGGGAATATCTCATTTCGGCGTCCAGGAGTTTTCTGCTGACATAATATATTACCCGTTCTTTTCCTTCGAACTCCTGTGCCAGCGCCGATCCGATAGCCCGCTCGTTGACCGATAAGTATAGTTTGAATGGCTTGTCAGCTTGTGGCGGGACTAATACAGGCGGAAAATCTAGATACTGCTTGATGTCTTCTAATGCTTTGCGTTGTTCTTCTCCCCACACGAATTCCTGATCGGGTTTCAATTTCAACAAAGGAGTGAAAGCTTGAATACGCCCGGACAAGTTGGATATGAATCTTCTGATAAAGTTGACCTTGCCGATTAGGGACTGCAGCTCAGTTTTATTCTGCGGGGCCACAACCTTATTGATGGCAGCTATGGTCTTTCGGTTGACTTCTATCCCGCGCTCATGGGCCATGAATCCTAGGAATTTTCCGGCCGACACCCCGAATGCACACTTGTTCGGGTTCATTTTCAACCCATGCTTCCTTGTGCACTCCAACACCTCTCGTAAATCGGCCAGATGTTCCTGATGACCTTTTGACTTGACCACAACATCGTCGATGTAGATTTCCACCGATACACCTATAAGCTTGTGAAAGATATAATTCATAGCCCGTTGGTACGTAGCGCCGGCGTTCTTTAATCCAAAGGTCCTTACCACCCACTCGAATAAACCGAGGTGGCCCGGACACCTGAAAGCCGTTTTTGAAATATCTTCTTCGGCCATTAATATTTGATTGTACCCAGCATTACCGTCCATGAAACTGATGACTTTATGTCCTGCGGCAGCATCTATCAAAACGTCGGCTGTTGGCATTGGATACCCGTCTATCGGTGTAGCTTGATTTAGGTTCCTAAAGTCGATGCATACGCGCAAGTTTCTATTTTTCTTGTATACGGGTACAATATTAGAAATCCATTCGGCGTAACGGCACTGCCGAATAAATCTTGCTTCAATCAGTCTTGTAATCTCGGCCTTTATATCAGGTAGAATTTTAGGGTTGCATCGTCGTGCAGGCTGCTGATACGGCCGATATCCTGGTTTTATAGGCAACCGGTGTTCGATAATGGACTGGTCTAGACCAGGCATCTCATGATATTCCCAAGCAAAACAATCTTTAAATTCTTTTAATAAACTTGTCAATCTACACTTGTAGTCGGGATCCAAGTTAGCACTAATATACGTCGGCCTTGGCTTGCTACCATCTCCTAAATCTACCATCTCCAATGAATCGGCTGACGTAAATCAGTGCCCAAGCTTCCCGTCTTCTCGGACGAACTGATCCATCTAATATGAATCTTCAGAGCCGACTGCTCGGATCGGCTGTAGGCCAAAATCGGACACTTTCAGGAAATCGGTGTCCCAAGTTCTACCGGATATACACTTGATGTGTTCGCAGCTCCACTGTTGCGTATCGGCCGCAGCAACACTGTAGGCGGAATCGGCGGTGACTAACTCGGTATTATCGCCGACCCACTGTACGAGGCATTGGTGCATTGTAGACGGGACGCAGCAATTCGCGTGTATCCAATCGCGACCGAGCAACATGTTGTATGTAACACCTCAGGTGTTTTAATTGTTAAACGAGTCTTATTGGCATAATAAAATGCATCACTAACTAAGAAAATAAAAGGAATGGATTAAGTTTGGTTCTGCTTTTACCTTTAAAAGTTTGTATGTGCATAAATGCATGTACTTTAATGAATCAAATTAGATCACTTTCACATCAAAGCAAATATGGCTATGAAATTAAATGAGCACACCAGTATTAGCATGACCAATAAAAGTTTAGTTGAAGCCTAGGGAAGAAAATGAAATTTTGAAATAAAATGACGCGCCCTCCGAATAGAGTTTTCTTTAAGTTTTTAAAATAACTTCGGAACTAAAGCTCAAATGAACTTTGGCCTGAAACGAAACTTGTAGAACTTTTTATTTTGAACAACTTTCATGTTCAAAAGATTTTGAAATTCAAATTAGAAAGTGGAGAAAACGTCCTGTTTGCAACCAGCCCCATGGAAATTTTTGAATTCTCGCACTTAGGCCCTTGCCCCTCCTCTGCTGCACCGCACCCTCGCCCGACCGCCGCCGGCCACCTGGCCCTCGACGCCTGCGCGGCACCAGGCGCCGAGCCAACCCCCGACGCCCTGCCTGCTGCCCGCCCCCGCTCGCCCAACCGCGGCCGCGCCTTTCTTCTCCCTCCCGCACGGCATGCCCCTGCCCAACCCGCCGCCCTGCAGCACCGCACCGCCGCCCAGTCGCTGGCCGCCGCCCCCTCCACCCAGTGCCCCGTCGTGCCGCCCCAGCTCGCCAACCACACGACCGCGTCGTCCGCACGCGACGTCGTGCCCCAGTGCGCGCCCAGCGCACGCACGCCACGCGCCTGGCGCGCCTCTGGCCACTGGTCACCGCCGGCCGCCCCCAATGGCGCCCCGCCTCGCCGCCCCCTCCACCCCGCGTTCTGGCCGTGCCAAGCCCGCCCCCATGAGCTCCACCGGCTATAAAGCCCGGCGCAGCACCCCTCCCTCCTCTCCCTGTTCCTCTTTCTTCCCCGCAGAACAGAGCAAAGCAGAGCCGAGCTCCGCCCCACGCCGCCGCCGTGGAACCCCCTCCTCCGCCCCTCCTCGACCCGAGCTAGGCCCCAAAATCGCTCTCCTACCTCCGCGCGAAGCCTCCCAGCCCAAGCCCCGCCGCCCAGCTCGCCGGAGCTCGCCGGAGCAAAGCTCCACCCGCCGCCGCCCCCTGGTAGCCGTGGGCAGCCCTGCTCAGACCGCCTCCGCCCCAACCGTGACCACCCAAAGGTAGCCCCCAACCTCCTCTTGCTCCTCCCCCACCTTGCCCTAGCCGCCGGCGACCGAGCTCGCCGGAATTCGGCCGGACAGGATGATCCCCGCCGTGATTTGCGACCAGGGACTACATTGCAAACGCCCAAATCTTCCCAGGGGGTTTTCTGCTAGTTTTCAGGGACCCCTCTGTAAAGAAAGTTTTAACCAAATCAGTGAACTTTTAAAATTCGTATAAAATCGTAGAAAATTCAGAAAAATGGAAACTCAACTGTTCTGGAATCCATAGAAGCAACTCTACAACTTTTGTTACATAAAGTTTCTCCGATTCTCAACATATTTTGCTCTAGATTAAATGGAAGGTTTAATGGACTTCTTTTGTACCCACTGTTGTAGATCATTGCTGACCCTAAATTTTGGGCAGTGAGTTAGTTACTTGATGTTTAGGGCGGTGTAAAAAGATCAGGACCAAAAGCCATCTTTAGATACACATTTTGTCCAACCTTGTTTTATGCCATAAAGTGTTAGAACTAATTTTTCCTGCTGTTCTGTGATGTTTAATGTCATGAAACTTTTTCTGTGTTGTTGTAGTAATACCTAGAGGCCATAGAAAAATTTAGAAACATTTTTACTATATGTAACCTGTTCATATGAATTTGTGGTGGGAAAACTTCACTAATTCAAAATAATTAGTAAAGCGCTTAGAAAATGTTCATCTTGTTACTATGAAACAGAATAGAGTAGCTCAAGCTGTACAAAAAGTTTCATACATAGAAACCCTGTATAACATCCTGTAGAAAATAATCTTTTATAACATGAGCGTAGCTTGTCCCATTTATTATGCTCTAAATCATGTACAATAAAATCTGAAAAATTTACGGTAGCACTAATGTGGTTATAGCAACACCCTGTAAACTTTTTAGCACCAATACTTGCATGGTTTGTTCTGTATAAAAATAACAAAATTCTAGCAGTGGCTGAGTATTACATTTTTCATATTTAACATGCTAAGCAAAAATGTCTGAAATTTTTACAGCGATCTTATCTCTGCATAATGTACCTTGAATAAAAATTTTATTACCAGAAGCTAACTAGATTAGTAATTGTGTTCAACTCATGTTTGTGTTTAAAAGAAAAACTAAGTTTTCAATATAACACAACCCCTTCTTCTTTAATGAAGTTAAATAGATTAAGATAAACTCTATTAACGATTGCCCAGGAAATGTTAAAGTAAATAACTTCACAGCAAAACTTATGCCCTATGAACCGCAACTTTATCGTGAAGGAAATAATGTCGTTTACTATCACCACTACTTAAACTTGTGCATTCATGTAGAATCGACGACTCTCGCCGACGAGACGTACGAGTTGGTGCCCGAGTCCGAGAGTGAGCAGCGAGAAGCCCAGGCGAATTTAACTGAAGCAGTTGAAGACCCGGGTCAACGTTCAGACGATCCCCGGACTAACTTTTCGCAAGAAGGCAAGCCCCGGAGCATAACCCATTTCTTTTCCTAAATTATGCAACTCACTACTCTTTTGCTTGTGCATTAAGTTTATAGGAGTTGAATGAAAACTTAGTTGCATGATGTTAGGAACCCATGCTTGAAAACTAGACGTAAGGTTCGATAGAATGCTGTGCTAATAGGACTCCGGTAAAAGCCGAGTGATTTCCTGTCACTCGCGAGAAAATAGGAGTTGAATGTTTACTACACGCTGCAATCATAAGGACAGCGGACGGGCTATGGTACGATGTTTACAATTGAGGCCCGTCTGTTTAGTGAAAAATGCTAAGGCCGCAGGGTGTGGTAGTGGTGGTTAAGTCTTTGAACGTACTAACCACATGCCGAGAATATGGTAATCGGTAAGCTTAAGTACCTGATTGGCCCGGCAAGTGGACAACAACCTACCCTTTGAACTTCGGTCCCACTATATGGCGAGTGCACGAGTGGTCATGACCCGGCGGCGAACCGTGGCGTGGGACTTGTGTACTCTCGGAGGGTAGCCTCGATCCACAACCCGGAAAGAAAGGGGAAAAGTTGCACGTGTGACTCTGTGAGTAACAACGTGACGTGTGTTTAGGTTTCCCTTGCAAGGTTAAGAAATTCGATTCGAATCGTCCGTTTCTCACGGCTATTGAGACTGCTTAACCACTTTTACCCACAGAGTAAGAAGAGAAACAATGATGATGAATGAACTTGTTGGATGAAATTTAATGCTTCACCATGTATGATATTGGATAGTTGCTTACCTAGAATGGATAATGAAACTAGAATCTTGAGCTAAAAGTTGAAAGTAAGGATCCACTCGTAGATGCTTTTTGGCAAAACAAACCCCTCAAGCCAAAAGCCTCGCATGTCTAGGAGTCGGCTAAGTATACCTCAATAGTCGGGTAAGCCTTGCTGAGTATTAGTATACTCAGCCTTGCTTGTGGCTTGTTTTCAGGTGAGACCTTCAAAGACATGATTGCTAGTTTGACTTGGCCTTGTACCCTCCCTCCTGGTTGGTCGGTGGAATGGGATACGCCCCCGTCCAACGGAGATAATGCCGAGTGATGTCTCGTACGGGCTTCATCGAGACATCCTTATCGTCGAGTAGCTTTCGTTATTTTATTTTCCGCTGCAACTTAAACTCTGAAGAACTTCTTAGTTATGATCACTGAAGTACTTGGTTTCTAAACTCAAAACTTGGTTTGTAATATTTACTTATGTTAATGTTGTAATATTTGATGGAATGTGGTATTCTCTGGGCTCATCGTCGCGTGAGCATTTGTATGTATGGCGCTCGATCCGCTTACCGTGGTTGTATCGGGAGGTTATACCCGACAGACCAGTGGATTACTCCGTTTGAAGTGTAAGGTTAACCGAGAATGCCTTAATGGTGATGGTTAATACACTTGAGCCGGATTAATTCAGGTGGTTCTGCCATATTGTAGGACCCTTTGCCATTAATAATAAAGAAAGTAGTGGGAAGGGTCTTACTACCGATGGTGAGGTCGACGCAGAGCGCTCCGCGGGCGGGAGACATGTTGCCTTTGAAGTCTTTGAGCATCATGTCCGTCTTGATCAGATCTTCGTTGCTTTTGCCCAACTTCTGGAACATGGCATACGGCATGATATTGACTGCAGCGCCTCCGTCTACTAGTACCCTGGTGACAGGTCGTCCATTAATGTGTCCTTTGAGGAACAGAGCCTTGAGATGTTGTCATTTTTCGTCTTCCGGTTTCTCAAAAGTGGCTGTCATTGGCTCCAAAACCAATTGCGCCATCTGCTCCTCCATCCTTGTCGCGTCGTCTCGATCGGCGGGCGCCATGAACTCCATCGGCAAGATGAACACCATGCTAACGTCCGCTGCTGATTCTTGATTGTCACCTTCCTCATTGTTGTTTCTTTTGGGGCGCCAGACTCGAGACCTGTCGTCTTTCTTATCCACCATCTGCCTCTGCTCTTCCTCTTGTTGTTCCCATTGGCGCAGATGTTGGATCCTTCATTTTTGGGATTTGGAGAGTCCATCAGTGCACCACCTGGGGTTCACCGGTTTGGCCGGCGGTCTGGCACGCTCCCAGTCTGGTTCCCGTCCTAGGGGGTTCTCATATGACACCCTAGCGTCGGCCATTTCTTCTAGCTGATCGTGTGCGCTGGCTCTGCCCCCCAGTCGCTTGTACTGGTCGATCCTGCCTCCCGGCCGAGCATACTGTTCGAGCCTGCCCCTTGGCCGATCATACCGGTCAACTCTGCCCCCCAGCCGATCATGCACTGAAAGGCGCCGATCCTTTTGTTCGCTCTAGTTTCTGCTGATCGGCTCTGATCCTCTATCTCTGGAGCGTGACCTCTTGAGCGGGCGATCGTTGCGATATGGTCCGCTGCACTCTAAGCAATTATCAGCTGATGGTAATCTGAAGTTATTTTCCCAGAAGTGGATGAAGAACGGGCATCGCCAATGATCTTCGTGTCGGCGTATCATCTCTTCGCAGTGTCTCAAACTTTCCTGCTGTCGCTGATATTTGTTGAGCAAGAATTGGGAGGTGACGGGTCTACGCGATCGCTCTGATCCTTCGCCCTTGTCTTCAACCCGTCTTTTCCCTTTGACATCGTCCATCGTAGCCTGATTTCTAGGGTCCACGGCGCCGCTTCTTTTAGCCGATTCCGACGTCAGCACCTTGTTTTGAAGCGAGTTTTTTCCCGTGTCAACCATGTTAGCAGGGAAAGGATGCTGATCAATTTTCATCGGCTTTACTGGCTTCACCGGGACTTTGAATTTGAGTCTGCCTTGCTCAATGGCCGAATGTATCTGCTGACGGAAGATTTTGCACTCATTTGTTTCGTGAGGCGTGGCATTGTGCCACTTGCAATATTTCATCTTTTTGAGCTGTTCGGCCGATGGAGTTGTGTGGTAAGGTGAGAGCTTGATTTGCCCCTCTTGGAGAAGTAAGTCGAAGATTTTGTCGGCCTTTGACGTGTCAAAACCGAACGCTTCTGGTTCTTTCTTCCCGAAGGGGCATGATATCGGCTTCTTTCCTTTGACCCATTCTGCTAGGCCGATTTCCACTTCCTCTTCAGATTCAGATCCCTCTAAATACGCAACCTTTTTCTGAAAATTCCTCCGCTGATTAAACGGATGTACTTCTTGACCGGCCAATCAGTGAACGATCTAACTTAAACTTTCAAATTCCTGTGAGGCGTACCTCTCCTTGATGTGTGGCAGGAGACCTTGGAAGGCAATGTTGGCCAGCTGAGCGTCGGTCAGGGCTAGGGTATAGCATTTGTTTCTGACCTCTCTGAACCTCTGTACGTAATTAGTTACTGGTTCGTCGCTCCTCTGCCTGAGGCTGGTCAGATCTGAAAGCTTCATCTCGTGGACTCCCGCGTAGAAGTACTTGTGGAATTGCTTCTCCAGATCGGCCCAAGTAACGATGGAATTGGGTGGTAGCGTAGTGAACCACTGGAAAGACGACCCAGATAGAGACGACGAGAATAGACGCACCCGCAGAGCATCTTGTGTGGCGGCCTCCCCGCACTGGATGATGAATCTATTCACGTGCTCCACAGTTGAGGTGTCATCCAGCCCCGAAAACTTGGTGAAGTCAGGAACTTTGTACCGATGGGGAAACGGCAGTAGATCATAGGCAGTTGGGTATGGCGTTTTGTACGTATAATTTTGTACCTTTGGCTTCAACCCGAATTGGTCTTGAATCACCTCCGTTATCCTTGCTGTCCAATCCACTTGCTGCTGATGAACAACTGGTTGGGGGATCGGCGCATGTAGATGGATCGGCGGTGGGACGGCCGGGTGATGGATCAAAGCGTGTGGCGGATTTTGCGGCAGCGTGGCTGGCTGAGCAGTTGACAGCTGGTGGCGTGGCGACTCTGCCGTCCCATCATACAGCATCATCGGCGCCGCGCTTCTGAGTGTTTCCGCAGCATCTACACCCCTGCCGATTTCTGACGTGGCCGGTTGATATTGAGGGACCGTCGGCCTGGATAGCCGATTGGAACGGTGCCTGGATCAGAGAGCCTCCATGACCGGCTGATTGGTCCAGAACAGCCGCCATTGCTGGTGCCCCCCAAGGTACCGAGTTTGAGGGCAGTGATTGCACGAAAGAAATCTGGGCAAGCTGAGGCGGCGCTTGTGATCGAAAGCATGGCGCACCGTTACATCCTTGAGGCATTGAAGGCAATGAAGTGTTGTATCCTCCGTGTTGTGTTGATATCGGCTGAGGAGCCGAGTGAGACGTGCCTGGTAAGCTTCTGATTGGAGCTACAATAGGTAGGGTGTATGCTGGCCCCTGATATCCCTTAGCTACTCCACTGACCAGAGAACTGATGACGGCATTGTATACCATGTTGGTCATTACTGAGGATTGGTCGATGAAAGCCTGATAAATGGACTATTGAATCATATCGGACATCTTGCCTAAGTCCTCAGCGATTTTGATCTGGCGGGGAGTTGGAAGAGGAGCTTTCTTGACGGTCTCCCCGCTTCTGGTACGACTGAAAGATTGCAGGTATACCTTCTTGTAGTCTTCTAGGTGTCTTGCCAGTTCTTCTTTCTGGTCGTCCTTGAGATCTGCCTCCGTAACCTCAATGATGTTGTTTTCAGAGATTTCGGCGGTCTTTGACATGTTGGATATTGAGATTGTCCCACTGGGCATGCCAAAAGTGTGTTGGCGCTAAAAACCGGCCGGAAATCGGCCGATGATCTTCAGCGTCGGACACACGACCCGGCAGAATCTGCTTAACTCCTGTTCGGGTGATCGCCCTGGTGCGGTTCACGCGGCGTGCCCGTCAATCTGACCTGTTGATTGACAAGGAAAGAAACGTATTAAATTCCGGGGTCTCGATCGGCTAAAGTTCCGATCTATCCCGAAAAGCGTATCAGCGAATCAGCCGATTTGCTATGAAGATGACCGGCTATAGATAAGCCGATAATCACGTAGCGATTGCAAAGAAACTACTGGAGCAACTTAAACAATCGCCACAAATGCAACACTCGAAATAGATCTAATCGGCTATATATGATGATAAATAAGAAAAAATAATGATAAAGCCGACAGTTCGATCTCAAGCTAGATAACTGGTGATAAAACTAGAACAATAGGTAAAACCTATAATTCTAGTAAATATCGATAACGGGTGAATAAATCTAAACGAAACAACGGTGATGCGCCCGAAGTTAAAGCTTAGATACTATTCGATAAATGGAACCTACCAATTGGCCGGAGATTATGTTGATGCAGCCCTGCGAACCCGTATGAACTCATGAAAGAAAAAGATGTATTGGCGAAGTCGCCGACTTGAAAGTAAAGTACGATGAAAAAGTAGATTGTTTGTATTGATTGATGTGTATCTTTCTACAAAACCCTGAGTGCTTCTATTTATACCCTAGGACTAAGACTCCTGATCTATCACGATCCATTACAAACTTGATTTAAATAAAAACTACTATATCTATAAGACTCTCCTAAAGGAAACGGGCTCCCGCAGGATCTTCTGCTACCATCTCCTAGTCCAATCCGAACTCCTTCCATTGCTCCTCGACCGAGTCGACGTCGCTCTTTGACCAACGTCAGGTCATCTTTGACTGGGATCCTCTGTCATCTTGACTCAACATCCCCTCTTGGGATTCCATTGGCTTCATCACCTATATGTTGGCGCAAGCCCATATTGGCCCCAAACGTTCCAGCCTTTCAATCGGCCGACCCCCACCAACTCCATTCGCCAATCGCTCGAAACACTGCAGCGCCAATCGGCCGATTTCTTACTGTAGCGTCAATCAGCCGATTCCCAATTGTAGCCTTTAAGTCTGCCGCATCGGCCAATCTCCTCCTTCCCTGACGGTGATTCAACACGTGTCAAAATCTGGCGTCAACAATAGCCAATTAGATCTGAATCCAAATGTTGTTGGTAAAGTAGTACTGAGTAATTGATATTTGCTTCACAGTCGAATCGGCTGTTTCTTAGCCAATTTCTTATTATATCTATATCGAGCTTCTCGCCGATACCCATTTGGAATGTTTCGGAAATCTAGCCGATACGTTCTAGTATTTGATGATTGCGTTATTCCCTGTCAGTTACAGGTCAAATTGACTGGCACGCCTAGCACCTACGCAAAGCTAATTGGAGCCTGCGCTGGAGTAAAGCAAATCTCCCAAGTCCTCATGTGTGGAAACGTAAGAAGCCGATCGCCGGTTTTTTGTGTCAACACGCTTGATCGTCGGTTTTTTGTGTCAACACGCTTTTGGCACGCCTAGTGGGACAAATCAACAACTTCACCATGACCATCCAGAAGCCATCCGAGGTGGACGACGATAACATCCTCAAGGCCACCGATGAAGATCTCAACGTCACCCAGAAGCAGCAGTTGGAGAAGGCAATAGAAGATTACAAGCAGGCCTGCCTCGGAGCCTTTAGTATCACAAAAGGAGGAGAGGCCATACAGAAAACTACCTTCCCAAAGCTGCGAGAAGTCACAAGCACCGAAGACTCGGCCAAGTTCCAAGAAATGTTCGATCAAGATATGCATCGTGCAATGATCAATCAGTCGAACATCCTGATGAATTCAATTCAGAATGCTATTAGGGAGCCGACGGCCTGCAGATGGGTTACAAAGGGCCGTGTTACTCTCAACCAGAGTCATCGCCACAGCAGCAGTTAGAGCTGGGAACGCTGCCATGGCAGGCTTCGGCTCCCAACCGCCACTACTCAGCACGGTGATGCCGAGCGCCGGAAGCTATCCAGTGCCACCATACATACTCCAGACGCATACAAACCAGCCGATGGCATCTCCAGTCCGGACGTCTCCGGTGTTTACGCCTTGTTCGCCGATGGTGGCAGCATCGGCATATGGTGGCTGTCAGATCCGGGCCCACGGGACTGTGCACATAGCGTACTTTTCCTAGGATAAGGGATGGGACATGGCCCACGCCCTACATCTGTTGTAACTACTTGTAGTGTAGTAGTACTACTCATACAGTAGTAAAACTAGTCGGACACAGTAGGAAACTACCCGAGAAGTACTCGGGTAGGACTCCTGGGCTTGTACCCGACTAGGACTTCCATGTAAACCTGTCCCCCTAGACTATATAAGGGCGAACAGGGACCCCCTCCAAAGAGGAGATCACCCAATCACCACCAAAGGAAATACAAATCACAAAGGACGTAGGGTATTACGCTCTCGGTGGCCCGAACCTGTCTAAACCTTGTGTTCCTTGCACCTTCGAGTTCCTGATCTCGGCGACACCCTACCTACAAACTCACCACCTCGGGGGTATCCCTCGGAGGGCGTGGCGGTAGAACACCGACGTCTGGCGCGCCAGGTAGGGGTGTCCATCAAGCATCCACCGGAGAACTCGATGGCATCGTTCCACTTCACCAGCGCCGTGCTCGACAAGGGCACAATCTTCATCTTCGGTTCCTGGATCTGTGTCGCCAACAGCTTGGGTGGCTTCAACAATCACCTAGTCGACTCCAGGAAGCTGGAGGCCTCTACATCAATTCGAAGCAGCAATACTCGAACTCCAACGAAAAGTACTCGTTGCTTAGTACTACACCTTCAAGCTAGAGTCGAGGAGGACTCGGAGATGAGGGAGCCACCGCCCGCCGGGAGGCCCCCGCTCTTGAAAACCACTCGCAACCCGATAGCCACACCGAATCGGTTTTGGGCAGCCATCTGGGTTTAACCATAACATCAACGCCACAAGGCCGTTTCGTGTACTGGAAGGGCTTTGAGCCCTCCGAACTACTCGATTACGAGTTCCACCTTGTGGCCTTCACGCAGGAACTGCCCTTCCAAGAGGGCAAACCTCTCTCTCCCATCGCGGAAGAAGGAGACAGTAGCACAAAGCTACTCGAGTACATCCTTACGGCTAACAACTCGCCGGATCGTCAAGTCTACATGGCCTCCATTCGCAACACGGATGACGACGAGCTGGGTCCTGAGTACGACGACGAGCAACTCGCGGACGTCTCTGCCGATGAGCCCACAGCTGATGCCCCCTAGGACGAGAACGAGGAGCACCGAAGGATCCGGCGGGTGAAGAACGCCAAGCGCGCCCAGCGCAGGCGGAACGCGGAAAATCGCGCTCACAATCCAATGTACCAAAGGAACCTCAACAACGCTTTTGCAGCAGCCGTAGATCGGGAGTACCGTACACCGATTGGCGCCATCGCAGAAGCAACTCTACTAGCCCAACAACTACCACCCAACCTTCAGATACAAAGGCTGCAGTATCTGACCCAGCGCGCACTCGTGCAACTTGATGGGCAACATCCAGTGTCTTCCATTCGGAATCTGCCCTCGAGGTCTGAGCGCCATGGCGAAACTGCGCTGATCAGTCGCACCCCCGGAGGAGGCCCCGGGAACCGGAGGAACAACAGTCGCCAGCGCAATGAGGGCCACCCGTCCGCGCGTGGCAACGATGAAGAAGAAGTACAACAATCTACTCACCAACCTCGCAACCAGCGTGGTGCAAGGCCTCAGGGCCAAGCTCCACTCGAGGCCAGCCTTCACGACGCTCCCACGATTAACCTCAGGCAGAAGATCAATGACGGTCGTGACGCACGGAGTGTTATCGAAGCAAGGAGAAGGGACCGTGCCGACAAGTACCACGACGACGACGACAACGACCGTTTCCCCGCTTTCACCTCCAACATCACCAAAAAATCCTATCCCAAGGAGTTCAAACTAGTTGGAATCCCTAAGTACGATGGCAAGCAGGACCCGCGCCAGTGGATCTGATGCTACTCCGTTGCCATCGAGGTTTCAGGGGGATCCAACTCCACCAAAGCTCTCTACTTCCCGATAGCTCTGGAGTCCGCACCCCTCACTTGGTTTGAAAGCCTCAAGCCAAACTCCATTGACTCCTGGGTGGACCTCAAGCGGGCCTTCATCGACAACTTCCAAGGAGCCATGATCAGAGCGGGCACTCGCCACGATCTATCCCAGGTGAAGCAAGAGATGAATGAGACCCTGAGGTCCTACACCTGGTGTTTATTCGAGACGCGCGCCACCATCACCAACATCACCGACGAGGACGTCATCCGCTGCTTCCAGAATGGGCTCTTATCGCAGCACATGTACCACGACTTCGGATGCAATCGCCCGACTACTGCCGTGGAGCTATGTGACATGATGGCACGGTGTGCGAACCAGAAAGACGAGGAGAACGACCACTTCGCCAAGCACAACAGCGACAAGCATGGCAATGGCAACAGGCACTTCGACAAGAGCCAGCGGAACCACCCAGGGAACCCCCGAAAGCGCAAGCCAGTCCAAGAAGTCGCGACTGTTGAGCGCAATCCGCATGGTAAGAAGTCGGGGAACAATGACACACGCTCTTCGAGTGCGTCAGCCTCCGCAAGTCACTCAATGCCCCACCCCTCCCTCAAGTAGGAAAGCGAAAGGACCAAGAGGACGATGTCGAGGGTGACAATTCGGGGGCTCAAGACTTCCAGGACCCCTCCAAGCACGCGCAAAACTTGACCCTGCGCAAAATCCTCTCTGTAGAGCCGGCCACGCAAAAGCCTCTGAGATACAGAGAGGCCCCGATCTCCTTCTCCAGGGACGATCAATGGACTAGCTTCTCCGAGCTGGGAAAATTTCCGCTCGTTCTTGATCCTGTCGTGGCGGGCTCGTAGCTGACCCGAGTACTCATCGACGACGGGAATGGCCTCAACCTGCTTTTCGCAAGTTCTCTGAAGAACATGGGCCTAGACATCTCCATGATGCTGACCCCCACCAGAGCTCCTTTCTATGGCATCGTCCCGGGAAATGCGGCTACACCACTGGGTTCAGTGGTCCTGCCAGTTACCTTTGGGATGAAAGATAACTACCGCACCGAGTACATCAAGTTCAAGGTGGTTGACTTCGACTCGTCATATCATGCCATCCTTGGCAGACTGGCACGGCCAAGTTCATGGCTGTGCCCCTCTACGTCTACCTGCTACTCAAGATGCCAGGCAAGACAGGCGTACTCACGCTCCGTGGCGACCTGAAGAAGTCGTACAACTGCGACCAGGAGGCGATCGAGTATGCCACAACATCACGCGTGCCAGAGCCGTCTACAGAAGTACTCGCGGCCGTGCAGAAGCTCATCGACTTAGAAATGGAGATCTCTAGCCAGCGGCCTACCTAGTTGATGGTTAAACCCAACCCCAGCGACGTCGGCATCAAGGCCATCCAGCTGCAAGAGGGCGACCCGTCCAAGACTGCTTTGATCAGAGGCGGCTTAAGTGACAAATAGGATAGCGCGCTTGTCAGCTTCCTCAAGGCTAATCGAGACATATTCACGTGGAAGCCAGTGGATATGCCAGGGGTGCCCAAGGAGTTGATTGAGCATTGCCTAAAAGTTGACCCTAAAGCCACTCCGAAGAAGCAACGACTACGACGCTTCGCCCCCGACAAGAGGGAAGCTATCAAGAAGGAGCTAGCAAAGCTACTCGCAGCTGGTCTTATTAAAGAAGTGTACCACCCCGAGTGGTTAGCTAACCCTGCACTAGTCTTGAAAAAGAATAATAATGAAAGGAGGATGTGTGTGGATTATACTGATCTCAACAAACACTGCCCGAAGGATCCCTTCGCGCTCCCACGCATCGACAAGGTCATTGACTCTTCGGCTGGCTGCGTCCTGCTCTCCTTCCTTTACTGCTACTCGGGCTACCACCAGATAGCTCTCAAGGAAGAAGATTAGATCAAAACAGCGTTCACCACCCCTTTTGGAGCATATGCATACACTACAATGTCATTCGGGTTAAAGAACACAGGAGCCACCTATCAACGGGCCATCCAACTATGCCTTGCGGACCAGCTACATCGCAGCGTTGAAGCTTACGTGGATGATGTGGTCATCAAGACCAGATCCCACGACGAGTTCATCGCTGATCTCGAGGAAACATTCAACAGCTTGCAAAAGTTTCGATGGAAGCTTAACCCAATGAAGTGCGTCTTCGGCGTGCCACAAGGAAAACTACTCGGTTTCATTGTCAGCCACCGAGGAATTGAAGCAAACCCGGAGAAGATCA
Organism: Panicum miliaceum; assembly: GCA_032594955.1. Taxonomy (NCBI): domain Eukaryota; kingdom Viridiplantae; phylum Streptophyta; class Magnoliopsida; order Poales; family Poaceae; genus Panicum; species Panicum miliaceum. The sequence continues at coordinate 37,301,275 of CM064063.1, read as the reverse complement.
CCACCATCATAGCCATGGATGCTCCACGGACGATCAAGGACGTCCAGAAGCTCACAGGCTGCATGGCAGCCTTGAATAGATTCATCTCCCGACTTGGAGAACGGGGACTACCATTCTTCAAATTGCTCAAGCGCCACGACAAGTTCCAGTGCCGAGGAGGCAAACCAGGCACTGCAAGATCTCAAGCACCATTTGCAGTCGCCCCCCATCCTGACGGCACCCCAACCAGGCGAGAACCTGCTACTCTACATCGCCGCGACTACTCATGTCGTTAGTACGGCAATTGTGGTGGAACGCCAAGAGGAAGGCCACGCCTTCGGAGTACAGCGACCAGTTTACTTCATCAGCGAAGTCCTTTCTAAATCCAAGGTTCATACCCGACTATTCAGAAACTACTTTACGGTATACTCATCACCTCCAGGAAGCTTCACCATTATTTCGACGCATACAACATCTTGGTGGTCTCCGACTTCCCATTGGCGAATATCCTCCACAATCGAGATGCCACTGGGCGCATCTCCAAGTGGGCAGTGGAGCTGGGAGCCCTCATCCTCGACTTTAAGCCCTGGACGGCCATCAAGTCGCAGGCACTAGTCGATTCCATGGTGTAGTGGTGAGAAAAACAAGTGGAAGCCCCAGCCAACCAGCCAGAGCATTGGGTCATGTACTTTGATGGCTCACTCAAGCTCGGCGGCGGTGGCGCGGGAGTACTTTTCATCAGTCCGAGAGGAGAACAACTCAAGTACGTGTTCCAAATACTATTCGAGGTCTCTAACAATGAAGCCGAGTACGAGGCATTATTGCACGGGCTACGCCTGGCAGTCTCTCTGGGCATCAAGCGACTACTCGTCTACCGTGACTCCTTACTGGTAGTCCAACAAGTCAACAAGGAGTGGGACGTCAACAAGGACACCATGGACGTGTACGTTACGGAGATAAGCAAGCTCAAGAAGAAGTTCTCAGGGTTGGAAATCGAACATGTGATCCGCGACAACAACGTAGGAGCGGATGTGCTCTCCAAACTGGGTTCTGATCGAGCTAACGTCCCACCGGTAGTTTTCGTTCACGAGTTGCATCACCCTTCCATCAAGGCACCAGACTCAAGTTCCATCGCTCAGGGTCCAAAGGAATCCGACCGAGAGGTCTTGATGATCGAGGTCGACTGGAGGGTGACCTTCATCTACTACATCCAGGAGCACAAACTACCCCCCGACGTCGACCCAAAAAGCGTTGAAGCTACTCGCATCCTAAGGCGCAGTAAAGGGTACATTCTAGTCGGGGGTAACCTGTACAAGCATGGATAAGCATCCTAAGGCGCAATTCCATTGAAGTCAAATACATTTCAGTGGCTCACCCGTGGGCCAAAGGCCAAGTTGAGCGCGCCAACGTCTTGATTCTTGATTGGTTGAAGAAAAGACTCTGTGACGCGAACAACAAAAAGGGCGGCAAGTGGATTGATGAGATCTCATCAGTAGTCTGGGGGCTTCGCACACAACCAAGCAAAGCCACAGGACAGTCACCTTTCTTCCTCGTATACGGGTTTGAAGCTATAGTACCAGCTGACGTGATGTGGAAGTCTCCTCTACTGGAGATGTTTGAAGAAGGCGAGGCTAACACCGCAAGACATCTCGAGCTCGACTCAGCTGAGGAAATCAGATGCAACGTCTTGTTCTAGTCGGCCCGCTACTTACAAGGAGTCCGTCGTTATCATGACCGGAACGTTCAACGATGCTCTTTCAATGTTGGAGATATGGTCCTTCGATGAATCCAGGATGACACCGGGTTACACAAGCTTAACTCGCGATGGGAAGGGCCTTTCATCGTCCACATGGTTACAGGCCCTGGATCGTATCGCTTACAGTATCCTGATGGCTAGGAGGTCCCTAATTCCTGGAATATCGAGCATTTACGCCATTTTCATCCTTGATCAACCGGGACATCTTCTATTGGTGCCTGGAGATTAATACTTCCAGTACAACTCCATTTTACTAGTTTATGACTGGTATTACGCGTAAGTTTGTTGAAGGGGCCTCGCTCCCAAACTTCCAGTACCAAATTACTAGTTTACGAATAGTATCCTATGTTACTGAAGGGGCCTCGCGCTCATACTTCCAGTATAACTCCGTTTTACTGGTTTACGACTAGTATTACGCGCAAGTTTGCTGAAGGGGCCTCGCTCCCATACTTCAAGTAACAGACTACTAGTTTCCGACTAGTACACTATGTTACTTAAGGGGCCTCGCTCCCATGGCAAGGGGTTTACTAGTTTACGAGTAGTTCTACACCTATTCGACTACTTCGACTAGTCATCTCACCTACAACTCTAGTCGGGATCAACTCCGACTAGATGGCTCCATCGACTGTTCAAGATCCGGCGGCTACTTGGCTGATGCCAAGGCGCGGGGGCTGGCGCCACCGACTGCTGGGTATATTCTATGCTACTCATCAAGCTCCTGGGCTCTTAGGCTGGATGTGACAAGGCACTCAGCATGCTTCTAGGGACAGCTCTCATGTTTTTAACGCTGGATGTTGTAAACCTACTCGAACGTACCCGATTCTAGAGGCTTTTAAAGATTTATCTTGGGTAGATGATTGTTAACCATTATTTCAGGGATTTTATTTCGAAATAAGGCATTTTTTCAGATTATTAACCAGAGGTCTTATTTAGTCATTGACTCAGGGAACAAGACCTGATTTGACAGGTAGTTTCGGGCCTTTTTTGGAGAAGTTATTTGTGTTGGCGCTAAAAATCGGCTAGGAATCGGCCGATGGTCTTCAGCGTTGGACACACGACCCGGGAGAATCTGCTTAGCTCCTGTTCGGGTTATTGCCCTGGTGCGGTTCGCGCGGCGTGCCAGTCAATCTGACCTGTTGATTGACAAGGAAATAAAAGTATTAAATTCCGGGCGTCCCGATCGGCTGGGGTTCCGATCTGTCCCGAAGAGCGCGTCGGCGAATCAGCCGATTTGCTTTGAAGATGACCGGCTATGGATCAGCCGATAATCGCGTAATAATTGCAAAGAAACTGCTAGAGCGACTTAAACAATTATTACGGATGCAACACTTGAAAATAGATCTAATCGGCTATATGACGATGAACGAGGAAGAGCGATGATAAAGCCGATAGTTCCAATCTCAAGCTGGATAACTGGTGATAATACTAGAACAACAGGTAAAACCTATAATTCTAATAAATATCGATAATTGGTGAATAAATCCAAACGAAACCACAGCGATGCGCCCGAGGTTAAAGCTCAGATGTTATTCGATAAGCGGAACCTACCAATTGGCCGGAGATCAAGTTGATGCAGCCCTGCCAATCCGTACGAACTCGTGAAAGAAGAAAAAGTATTGGCGAAGTCGCCGACTTGAAAGTAAAGTACTAGTAAAAAGTAGATGTATTTTGTTGATTGATTGTTGATTCTACCAAGCCCTGACGACTCCTATTTATACCCTAAAACTAGGACTCCTGGTCGATTACGACTTGTTACAATCTTATTTTAAACAGAAAAACTACTATATCTATAATATCTTTAAAAAGGAAACGGACTCCCGCAGAATCTTCCGCCGCCGTCTCCTAATCCAATTAGGACTTTTTCCATTGCTTCTTAACCGAATCAGCATCGCTCCGTTGACCCACCTCAGGCCACTTTTGACCGGGATCCTCTGTTGTGGTTCCAATCTGTTGGCGCAAGTCGCATTGCCAATCGGCCGATTCCCAACTGCAACCTCAATCGGCCGATTCTTTACTGTAGCCTTTAGATCTGCCGCATCGGCCAATCTCTTCTCCTGACACTGATTCAACACGTGTCAAAATCTGGCGTCAACACATGCCCCCCAGTTTCGGAGTAAAACATAATTTTTTACTTCGAAACTCTTTCTTTAATCCTTTTCTCCGAAACGGGCGCAGTAAAAATCTCCTTCCGTTCCGCGGTCTTCTACATAATGATTGCGATTTTCTCAGACCGGGCGCTCGAGACAACTGTTCCCCTGGAATTCGTGTAGACGGCGCGGCAAAAATCCCGCCTTTGCCCTTTCTCTCTCGGATTGTCCTTAAGTACCGGCATTCTCCGCCTTCCATTCTCCACGAGCCTAGTTATCTCCTCCTGCGAACCACTGTTCATCTTCTTCTTGAGCCCTCTCGATCTCCCACCGCTCCCCCAGCGATCTCATCTGCGACCTGCTCCAACCTCCCAATGGCGGCACCATCAGCAACTTTTCCAACCACGGAGGTTCTGTCGGCATCCCCCTCAGCGACGGCGGCCCCATCGGCGGCTCAACTAGCGGCTCCATCGGCGACGATGAGCTTCATCCCGGAGGTAATCATCCGAAATTTTCCCCTTTTTGCTTTTCTACTGCTCAAGTATTTTCTGGACCCATTCTCAGTTTTTTCCCCTTTTTCCTCCTTTTTAGGCATTTAGGCACCATATTACCATTCCTCTTTCATAATCCTCCGAACTTATCTGCTTAGGCCCCATGGGGAATCCCGATCCAACTGACTTGATCAACCTAGAGACTCACAGAATTCCGTTCAAGCAATCGCCCATGGATTTAGGTCAGTGGGCAGGTGCCTTTAGGTCTTGGCTGAATGAGACCCCTGGTTGGAGAGAATGGTACCATAGAGTAGCCAGGTCTAGGAGAGTTCAGTGGGATGAACTGAAAATCGGCCAGTGCATTGACCTCTCTCTGTCCTAGATGGAGAAAAACGAGCCCTTAGTGATAGCGGCTTCTTACTTCTGGTCCGACGCACTCAATGCGTTCCTCTTTGGACATGGACCCATGACTCCAACCTTGGCCGATGTCCTGTTGTTGACCGGCCTTGATATCTCCTCTTCTGACACCCCCTTTGATTATCTAATCAAACCATCTCATCGGCTAGAAACCAAAGGAATCGGCGGATGGAAGGGGTATATCAGCAAGAATATGAGGACTGGGACAGTTTTAGAGAGAGAACATACGGCATTCCTGATGATGTGGCTGGAGAAACACTTTTTCTGTGGCAGAGCAGTTGGCCCTTCTTCTAATACCCAAGCTCTAGCAGAAGCTCTGTCACTAGGATCGGCCATTCCCCTTGGGAAGCATCTGTTGGGATCGGCCTATCACATGATGCACCAAATCGGCACCAGACTATCAAAAGGGGAGCCGATCGGCAATCCTGGTGGTCCCTGGTGGTTTATCACACTCTGGCTCAATCTATATATGAGCAAGGTCTCCCAGCAACAAATAGAGACCAAGACATTTCCCAACATTGAGTCAGAGGAAAACCCCACCATCAGACGACGCTGTACATCTTTCGGAGAAGCGGCATCGGCCTTCCCTGGCTGTCAATTCACTGCCACTCGAACGGCCGAATACTTCAGATGCTTCTACAACGGCTTCAGTGAAGAGACTGTTAGTTGGTATCCATATCAGACAGTAGGGCCGATTTTCGAGCTTCCTGTCTGCTAGGACTCGTCCACTCACACCTTTGATAGTGAACTTATGGATACCCTGATTAAGCCAGGGATTTTACCGGCCAATTTCTTCTCTGGAAAGGATTCTCCCACATATGAGTTCTATAATCCATCGGCCGCAGCAAGGCAACTGGGCTTTGGTCAACTGCCGATTCAGGTCTACTTTGCCGGGAAAGCAAAATTTAGAGATGAACTGACGAAAAGCCTCGATTACAATCGGCTGTGCACCTTGGTGCCAGATTCTAGCACTATTGACCTGAACAACTGGACAGTGGCCCCTTTTGCCGTTTAGCAATTCAAACTGTGGTGGGCAGAATGGAAGCAATACCTCTTCTGCATATCCCCATCAACATATTGCAACATTCTGGACCCAGAAAACATCGATCCAAGTGCAGCGGTATGTCCTTTCTCCCAGCCGATTTCAATACTGTCCCTTTCCATACTACCCTCTTACCGTTAACTTGTATTTATCTCTTCAGTCTGAAAGCCAAGTCCCTCTGATGCGGTGTCGAAGCGGCAGGCTGATAGAGAGCGATCGTCCATATACGCCATATCCACTCATCGGCTATCACGCTCCAACCATCAAGGATATCGCTAGCGGCCGATTGAAACAAACACCGAAAAGGCCAACCTTGAAGACAACAAGTCATCGAGTGCGTGCCCGCATTGGACCGACTGACCAATCGGCGGTAGCATCGGCTGAAACTCCAACTCCTCCATCCTTGCCGACTACCGAGATGGCCGATCCCCAAATTGCCGCAGAAGTCGGATCGGCCGCGGCATCGCTGCTGGTGGAAGCTGTTCAGGTAACCTCGCATACCTCACATGTCTTTAAGTACTCTATCTATATTAACTTCCTCCTTCTGCCAGGCTGCACAAGCCGCTCCAGTGCAGTCCCCACAGCAATCGGCCACATCCCAAGCGGAAGCCGAGACCCCAGCGACCCTTCTCATCGAGGTAGATAATCTCTTAACTCAATTTCTCGACATTCAGAAGACTAACTGATTCTGATGCAGGCCGATTTGGGTGCGTCGACTGTGCCCCCACAACAAACATCGGCCGGAAGACCAACAGAGGTATGGCAAATATCTCATATCATCCTATTCAAGTATCCATAGTATACTCATAGAATCTGTTTTCCATACCTTTTTAGGAAGTTGGTCCAAGTAGAGCATTAATAGTTGTTGAGTCTTCTTCTTCTGACGAGCCGATTGCACCGGCTCCTGAGACGATGGAGGCACTTCCATCGGCGCAAGCAAGAGAGATCCGCTTCAAGGAGGTAATAAACTTCTCACCAGAATCTGCCGATCCCTTTTTACTGCTTGCTAATTCTTGCCTTTACTCTTCTACAGGAACAAGACACTCCAAATAACAGCCTTTTCTCCTTTGCGGTCTCCTTGCCTGACGATGAAGAAGTCGCTTCACGCCAAGTTCCGTCGAGCTCTATTTCTGATGATGTCCGCGCCAAGCTTGAGAGCATGCGGATTCTCCTCCAAGATGATATCGGCCGATTGGTGGAAGATGCTTCGCCGATTCGGCGGCTTCTTAGTGACATCAAGGGCCGAATCCCGGAAGAAGCAACAGAAACCTTGGAACCTGCTGCATATATAGAATCTATACAAACCTCAGTTTTCAGGGCCCTGCGCCATATGGCCGATCGTGCCCAGCTAGCAAAGACCCGGGAGGAGGCCGATTCCTACAAGCACCGAGCCCAAGAGGTACACCAACGGATCAACTTCCTCGAGAGCTCTCGCCCGGATATCGTCGGCACGATAGATCGCCTCAAATGGAGGAGAGCAAAGCTGGTCAAAGAGATGGAGCAAGTAACCAAAGACATAGCTGCTGAAGAAAAGAAGCTTCAAGAGCTCCCATCCGTCATCACTGGGCTGAAACAAGAAAGATAGAACTTGCCCTGTGAAGCGATAAGACTCCATCGCCATATGCCAGAAATTCCCGGATCGGCCGATGACGACCAAAGAGTATTAGACTTGGCCGATCAGATTAGGCAACGAGCTATCGCGACCATAGATGCCCTCCTTGGGTTGTAAAGAATGTTGTAAACATTTAATGCTCCTTTAATGTTAATGTGCCGATTTGGTCTGGGACCACTTCTTTTGACAGCTTTGCATTTATGAATGCTTTTACTCTGATAGGACGTGTCCCACCATCTATTTACCTCCTTTTCTCTATAAGTATGAGATCCCACATCTTTTTCAGAGGCATATGCATTACCCATCTTCTCCTCCCCCAATAACTGGATCTTTTATCCTCCCAAGCTGGACATCAAGATGTCTTCTTCTTCCTCATCCTCTGTCAACCAGGTACGAACCTTCCTCTGTTTCTCCCCTTGACATCTCAATTGCTCTGATGCTGGGTAGCTTTTCATCTCTTGTTTAGTCAAAATGTCTCAGTCCCAGTCTGGAACGAGCGATCGAAGTTATGCATTCAGATGAACCACTGTCGCAGGCAGACATAGATCTGATAATAGCTCATTCTAAAGAACTTAAAGATCATGTTCCTGCTGTTGTCCAGAAGTATTGGGACCTTATAGACGCTCACTACCCCAAGCGACTGCCATCTGAAAAGAGTCCTCCACTCCCTCATCAAGTTGAGACTGAAGCCGCCATGAAGAATCTAAAGGAGAAGAAGACCCGCCTCCTGATAGAACTATGCCATCAAGTTGAGACTGAAGCCACCATGGAGAATCTGAAGAAGAATAGGACCCGCCTTCTGATAGAATTGGGCCGGACTGAGAGAGAAATCAAGAGCAAGCGTAATCAATAGATATATTGGTATTTTTATTCTAAGGGCGACTTGTACCATGTCGGCCATGTACTCTGTTGTTTTCATCGAATAATGAATTGGTCAGACCAAACGGAAAATACTTTCCTCCTCAAGGCGATGTCATTCCTGCATCAGCTATGTAGACAAAAGCCGATAGGAGTCGGCCATGTTGTCTTGATGTATCTTACTGCGAGTTATGCATCTACCCAAATGCTTGGATAGTACCTCTTCAGATATCGTCCATTTAAAGCTCTTGGGAATTCTTCCCCTTCGATAGTTTCTAAAATATATGCATTTCCCGGAGCACATCGGCCGATTCTATACGGCCCTCCCCAAGTGGGCAACCATTTACCGAATTTGGGATCCTTAGACCCTATCGGCAGCACCAACTTCCATACCAAATCTCCCTGGGAGAATTGTTTAACTTTGACCTTTTTGTCATACCATCTGGCCACCCTTTTCTTGTTTTCTTCTATGCTAATCAGGGCTCTCAACCGCTGACCCGCCGAGTCATCGAGCTCATCCTTCATGAGGAAGGAATAGTCATCGGCCGTCAACTGATCTTGAAGCGATATACGCCTTGACCCCGTCCTTAATTCCCAAGGCAAGACTCCCTCGTGACCATATACCAGCTGATAAGGAGATATCTTAGTAGCTCCGTGGCAAGCCATCCTATAAGCCCGTAGAGATTCGGCCAAAGACATGTGCCACTTTTTGGGTTGTTCTTCTACCTTCCTTTTGATCAACTTGATTATCCCCTTATTGGACGATTCGGCCTGGCCATTGGCTTGAGCATAATATGGAGAACAATTTAATAATTTGATCCCCATATTGGCGGTGAATTCTCCAAATTCTCCAGAGGTGAACATCGTTCCTTGATCAGTTGTGATAGTCTGAGGAATACCGAATCGATAAACAATATGGTTCTTAACGAATTCGATCATATCGGCCGATGTCACGTTCCTTAAAGGAACTGCCTCCACCCACTTAGTGAAATAATCGGTGGCTACCAATATAAACTTATGCCCTTTGCTCGATGGAGGGTGAATCTATCCGATGAGATCTATTCCCCAATCTCTGAACGGCCACGGCTTGATCACTGGATTCATAGCCGATGTTGGCGCACGCTGCACATTGCCAAACTTCTGACAGTCTTGGCAACCTTTATAATACTTGAAACAATCCTCAAGAATCGTTGGCCAATAATACCCATTGTTTCTGATCATCCATTTTATCTTGTGAGCAAATTGATGGGCTCCACATACGCCTTCATGGATCTCCTCCATCAGGACCTTTGCTTCTTTTTTTCCCAGGCACTTGAGAAGAACCCCATCAATCGTTCGGTAAAATAAATCATCCTCAAGTAACACATATTTTGTGGCCTGAAAACGCACTCGCCGATCCACCTTCTGGGACGGGTCCTTCAAGTAATCAGCAATCTCTTTTCGCCAATCACCGGCCGCGAGCTCCAAAATCATACCTCCCTGAATCGGCCGATATTCGGACGTGTGTTGGGCCAGCCTGTTGGCCTCCTCATTATAATTTCTGGGGATGTACTCAATTATTGCAGACTTGAATTCCTTTAATAGCTGGAGGCAATCTTCATAATAAATCCTCAAGATATCATCTTTGCATTCAGATTTCCCCGTTAATTGATCTACAATGAGCATGGAATCCCCAAAAATTTTGACTGCATCAGCCTTGACTTCCCTTAATAATTGGATACCCTTTAGGACGGCTCGGTATTCCGCCTGATTATTAGTTGCGGATGCTTCTATCGGCAGAGAGAAATCATAGCTTGCCCCCCGGGGCGATACAAGAACGATGCCGATTCCCGATCCGGCCCCACACGAAGAACCATCGAAGTATAGAGTCCATGGAACCGGTTCGACGACAGCAATTTCTGGTCCACAATGCTGAGCTACAAAATCGGCCATGACTTGACCCTTGACAGCTTTGGCCGATTCGTACCTTAAGTCGAATTCTGACAGAGCCATGATCCATTTTCCAATCCGCCCTTTCAAAATCGGCAATGATAGCATATATTTCACCACATCATCTTTGCATACAACTATGCATTCTACCGATAACAAATAGTGCCTGAGCTTGGTACATGAAGAGTATAAACACAAGCAGAGCCGCTCCACCGGGGAATATCTTGTTTCGGCGTCCAGGAGTCTTCTGTTGACATAATATACCACCCGTTCTTTCCCTTCGAACTCCTGTACCAACGCCGATCCAATAGCCTGTTCATCAGCCGATAAGTATAATTTGAACGGCTTACCAGGCTGTGGCGGGACTAACACCGGAGGTGAAATCAGGTATTGCTTGATATCTCCTAACGCTCTGCGTTGTTCTTCTCCCCATACAAATTCCTGGTCGGGCTTCAATTTCAACAAAGGGGTGAAAGCTCGAATACGCCCAGACAGGTTGGATATGAATCTTCTGATAAAATTGACCTTGCCGATGAGGGACTGCAGCTCAGTTTTATTCTGTGGGGCTACAACTTTGTTGATGGCGTCTATGGTCTTCCGGTTGACTTCTATCCCGCGCTCATGGACCATGAATCCTAAGAATTGCCCGGCCGATACACCGAATGCACACTTGTTCGGGTTCATTTTTAACCCATGCTTCCTTGTGCACTCCAATACTTCTTGTAAATCAGCCAGATGTTCCTGATAACCTTTTGACTTGACCACAACATCATCGATGGAGGGTGAATCTGTCCGATGAGATCTATTCCCCAACCTCTGAACGGCCACGGCTTGATCACTGGATTCATAGCCGATGCTGGCGCGCGCTGCACATTGCCAAATTTCTAACAGTCTTGGCAACCTTTATAATACTTGAAACAATCCTCAAGAATCGTTGGCCAATAATACCCATTGTTTCTGATCATCCATTTCATCTTGTGAGCTGATTGATGGGCTCCACATACGCCTTCATGGATCTCCCCCATCAGGACCTTTGCTTCTTCTGTTCCCAGGCACTTGAGAAGAACCCCACAAAAAATGGTTTGGGAGAATTCAAAGACGCCTTCAGGAGTACTCGGACGCATGTAGTACTCGACTACGAAGAGCTCGGGGGCTTGTCAAACCCGGGCCCACTGGACTATGCACATAGCGTACTTTTTCTAGGATAAGGGAAGGGGCATGGCCCACGCCCTACATCTGTTGTAACTACTCGTAGTGTAGTAGGACTACTCATACAGTAGTAAAACTAGTCGGACACAGTAGGAAACTACCCGGGAAGTACTCAGGTAGGACTCCTAGGCTTGTAACCGACTAGGACTTCTATATAAACCTGTCCCCCAAGACTATATAAGGGCGGACAGGGACCCCCTCCAAATAAGAGATCACCCGATCACCACCTATGGAAATACAAACCACACAGGACGTAGGGTATTACGCTCTCGGCGGCCCGAACCTGTCTAAACCTTGTGTTCCTTGCACCTTCGAGTTCCTGATCTCGGCGACACCCTACCTACAAACTCACCACCTCGGGGGTATCCCTCGGTGGATGTGGCGGTAAAACACCGACAGTGGCTCTTTCAACGTCCCTGCTAGTTTCATCCCCGACACATCTCTAGGGATCCCTCCTGAATATATGATCCCAACTAGCACAGAGGCATCTGTTCAGACTCAGCAGGTTCCGAGTGCAGGTGGCGTAGTCCAGGGTACGCAGCCACAAGCACTTTCCACCCAGGGTCTTCTCATTACAGACCGGTGGACCCCATTCGCCACCATCGGCCTCGCAGCCGATGGTTCTTTACCAGCCATAGGCAAATGGTTATCAGCAAGGTTCTTCGGCACCTCAGCCGATAGCAAATTAGGCAGGTCAACAGGGAGGCTATCAATCGCAAGCACCCGTTCAACCACATTTGGTTCATCAACTTCAGCCCCTGGTGCAGCAGCCGTAGTCGGTGATCCAGCGACTGGAAAATGGCCTCCAGAACATTGATTGGGCTAGCAAGATAGCCGATGTCATGAGAAATCAATTCGGCTTGAAGCCTAAGGAGCCAACGTACAATTACCGAAGGCCTTACCCCAAAGCTTATGATCAAATTGCTATGCCTCACCGGTACCGAGTGCCAGATTTCGCCAAATTCTCTAGCTAGGATAATGTGACAAAGATCGAGCACATCAGTAAGTTTCTGGTCCAATGTGGAGAAGCATCCGGTATTGATGCCTTGAAGATTCATCTGTTCCCGCTCTCTCTATCTGGATCGGCTTTCGCGTGGTTTTCTTCACTGTCGGCTAACTCCATCATCATGTTGGCCGATCTAGAAAGCAATTCCATAAATACTTCTTCGCTGGGGTTCAAGGGATGAAACTCACAGATCTGGCGGCCTTGACGCAGAGGAACGACGAGGCAGTCCTTGATTTCATCCAAAGATTCAGAGACATTAGAAGCCGATGCTATAGCTTGTCTCTCGGTGATAGCCAGTTAGCTGAATTAGCTTTTAAAGGGTTACTGCCTCACATCAAGGAAATGTTTTCCTCACAAGGGTTTGATAGCTTGAGTCATCTTGCTCAGAGGCTGTCGAATGTTGTGGTCCGTGTGTAGAATCCTACAGTGAACACCTTTCAGAAGAAAGTTAATAACATCGAGTACTCTTTTGATTCTGATGGAGAGGCCGAAATCGGTTTGGCAGAATGAAACAAAAAGAAAGAACCGATTTTGTGCCCATTCACCAAGAAGGATACCGAGAGGTACGGGTTCGACGTCAACAAGGCTGATAGGATCTTTGATCAGCTGTTACAGGAGGGACAGATTAAATTATCTCTCAATCATATGATCCCAATGGCTGAAGAGTTAAAGAACTGCAAATACTGCAAATGGCACAACGCAGTGTCCCACAACACCAGTGAATGAAAAGCCTTCTATCAGCAGATCCAATCGGCTATTGAGCAAGGGAAGATCAAGTTTGATAATCCTGCAAAGCCAATGAAGATGGATGGGCACCCTTTTCCTACTAACATGGTGGAGGTCAGCGAGGGTAAGGACAAAGTACTGACTTCTGAACGAGCTAGGCAGTTGGGAGCAGTGGACCCAAGAATGCAAGTATCGGCTGAAGGATTTGAGAGTCAGAGACGACATGAGCAAGGACAGAGTTCTAGAGAACCGCACCGAACTGTTACATCCGGCATGCTAATGAGCAAGTATCGACGTCGGCAGGATAGAGAAAAGCATTAGGAGTCAACGTGATGAGGACCACTGGCGGTGCCCCTTCTTCGTTTTCTGCTGGAACTAAAGATTAAGGCTCCCATCTGCTGATGACTGACCTGAATGCAGCAGACCACACAACAACTACCATACTTTCAAGAGGGAGTGCTACGATGACTGAGGCCGTAGGCCGATCAGCAGAGGTGAACACAGAGAAAGACGTGTCCCCGTACATGATCGACTGGGGGCAAGGTTGAAGCCCAGAATCAGTTTGAAATGAAGCCAATGATCGGGTTCCTAATGAAGAGCCTCTGAATTGGGAAATCGAGCATCAACGCAACTATTGCTATGACCCTGAAACTTATCCCCAATGGTGCCCTGGAGGGTTGATCAAGTCCCAGAAAAGGAGAATCCAAAGGCTTCGCTACAAAGAGCAAGAGGAGGAACATGCTCGGGAGAAGAAGCGTGTGAATTCCCAAGTATGGTGTGTCAATGGAAAAGCCGATGAGTTTGAACTCTCAGCATCAGTTAACATGGTCTTCATCTTGCCGTTGGAGTTCAAAGCTCCACCCAGTGATGAAGAAGAAGAGCAGGCAATGGCCCAACTTACTCTGGATCCAATGCATGCTGCATTTGACAAGCCGGAAGATAAGGAGCGTCGGCACTTAAGGCCCCTGTACATCAAGGGATATGTAGACGGTTGGCTGATGACCAAGATGTTGGCTGATGGTGGTGCTGCTATCAACATGATGTCGTATGCCACGTATCGAAAGCTCAGGAAAGGCGAGGACGATTTGATCAAGACCGACATGATGCTCAAGGACTTCGAAGGCAAGGCTTCACCGGCCCGGGGGGCAGTCAACGTTGAACTGAGAATTGGAAGTAAGACTCTTCCCACAACTTTCTTCGTCATTAATGGCAAGGGTTCATACAATCTGCTCCTAGGATGGGATTGGATCCATGCCAACTGTTGTATTCCATCCACCATGCATCAATGCCTCATCCAATGGTTAGAAGATGCTGTCAATGTGGTACACGCAGATTCGTCGCTCAGCATTGCAACAACCGATCTTCATGTTTGGGGATATGATGGAGTGGAGTGCATATCGGGCAAAGTTTGGGAGGGAGTTTCCTGAAGATGGCCGATTTTGGTCTAAAGTTGATCCAAGCAGTCGGCCCTAAAGAATCGTCCTGATGAATGATTTCCTACTAGATTATGAAGGCAAGCTTGGGCATGGGTTCACGTCGACCAATAAATTGGAACAAGTTGACATTGGAAATGGTGATAGACCTAGGCCGACGTTTGTTAGTGCCAAGTTAGAACCTGAATGTAAGCAAGATTTAATTGACTTATTAAAGGAATTCAAGGACTGCTTTGCTTGGGAGTATTATGAAATGCCAGGATTAGACCGATCGACTATTGAACATCGGTCGCCAATTAAACCAGATTATCGGCCGTATTAACAGGGTCACAAGCGATGTAAACCATAAGTGTTGCCTGACATCAAGACCAAAATCATTAGGTTACTTGAAGCTAAGTTTATCCGACAATGCCGATATGCTGAATGGATCTCCAATGTGGTTCCTGTATGTAAAAAGAATGGCAAATTACGGGTGTGCATTGATTTCAAGAACTTGAACAAGGCCACGCCGATGGATGGTTATCCAATGCTAGTGGCCGATGTGTTAGTAGATGCTGCTTCGGGACATAAGGTTATTTGCTTTATGGATGGAAATGCAGGACAATCAAATTTTCATGGCAGAAGAGGATATTCCAAAGACCGCATTTAGATGCCCTGGACATGTTGGTTTATATGAGTGGGTCATCGTGACTTTTGGTTTGAAAAATGCTGGGGCAACGTATCAAAGGGCTATGAATTATATATTTCATGATCTTATTGGTAAGATTGTGGAGATTTATATTGATGATGTTGTGGTCAAGTCCAAAGAGTTTCGAGAGCATCTGGCCGATTTGCAAAAGACATTGGAATGCACCAAAAAACATGGGTTAAAGATGAATCCGAACAAATGCGCTTTTGGTGTATCGGCTGGTCAGTTCCTGGGTTCATGGTTGATGAAAGAGGAATCCAAATTGGACAAAAGATTATTGGTGCTATCGACAAAGTAGTTGCCCCAGAAAACAAGAAACAACTTCAGTCATTAATCAGCAAGATTAATTTTATTCGGAGATTCAGCCGTTTAGCCCGTTGTTGAAACTGAAGGCCGATTAGGAATCCATCTTGGGAAAGGAGAAACAAAAAGCTCTTGAAGATGTAAAACAATACTTGGTGACTCCACCAGTATTGGTTCCACCCTAGAAGAACAAGTCGTTTAAGTTATACTTATCGGCTGAGGAGCATGCCATTGGGTCGGCCCTTATTCAAGAATTCGAAGGGAAAGAATGTGTGATTTATTATGTCAGCAAGAGACTCTTGGATGCCGAGACTAGTTATTCCCTAGTCGAAAGATTGTGTTTGTGCTTATATTTTTCATGCACTAAGCTCAGACATTATTTATTATCGGCTGAGTGCGTCGTCGTGTGTAAATATGATGTCGTCAAATACAAGCTGTCGTTGCCGATTTTAAATGGGATAATTGGGAAGTGGATCCTACCTTTGTCGGAGTTTGATTTGCGCTATGAATCAGCTAAAGTGGTTAAGGGGCAAGTCATGGCTGATTTTGTTGTTCAGCATTGTGGCCTAGAAGTTACTATCGTGGAGCCTGCTCTGTGGACGTTATGTTTCGATGGTTCATCTTGTGGAAAAGGTTGCGGCATCAGCGTAGTTCTTATATCGCCTCAGGGGGGCAAGCTTTGAGTTCTCTCTGCCGATTCCTGGTACATCAACTAATAATCAGGCGGAATTCGAGGCTGTGCTAAAGGGGATAAAGTTACTGAGAGAGATTAAAGCCAATTCCGTTGAAATATTTGTGGATTCTATGCTCGTGGTCAATCAGTTAATCGGGAAATACGATTGCAACGATGATATTTTGAGGGTTTACCATGAAGAATGTCTTGAATTATTAAGAGAATTCAAGATGGTTTCTATCGGCTTTAGAGCTATTGGCCGATGATTGGAGGAAAGAGATCATTGACTATTTAAAGGATCCATTGCAGAAAGTCTCCAGACAGATAAGATTAAGGGTTGCTAAGTTTGTGCTGCTGGAAGATGATCTGTATTATCGAACGCTTGATGGTGTCTTGCTCAAATGCATCGGAACCGAGGAATCTAAGAACCTGATGGGCGAAATACACAAAGGTGTGTGTGCCTTTGTGTATTTCGCACATCAATCGGCTTTCAAGAAGAAGTGGATGATAAGAAGAAATGGATATTTCTGGCCGATGATTCTTGAGAATTGCTTCGATTATTACAAGGGATGTCAAGATTGCCAGAGATTTGGTAATGTCCAGAGGGCTCCTGCATCGGCTATGAACCCTATCATAAAGCCGTGGCCTTTCAGGGGGTGGGGCATCAATCTGATCGGCCAAATTTATCCGTCATCAAGCAAGAATCATAAGTTCATATTGGTAGCAACAGATTACTTCACCAAGTGGGTTGAAGCAATTCCATTGAAGACAGTGACCTCCAAAAATATGATCGATTTTGTCAAAAGAACATATAATCTATTGGTTTGGTATTCCTCAAACTTTCATGACTGATCACGGTACCATGTTCACTTTAGGCGAATTTGAAGAATTTGTTATCCGTATGGGAATCAAATTGTTGAATTCTTCTCCTTATTATGCCCCAGCTAATGGACAAGCAGAAGCGTCTAATAAAGGAATTATCAAGTTGATCAAAAGGAAGATTGACGAACAGCCGAGACGATGGCATACTTCTCTCAATGAGGCGTTGTGAGCGTATCAGATGGCTTGTCATGGGTCTACATAAGTGTCCCCTTACCAGTTGGTTTATGGACACGAAGCTGTTCTTCCTTGGGAAATAAAAACTAGCTCAAGACGTGTTTCTTTACAAAATGAGTTGACAGCTGATGAGTATACAGATCTGATGATAGATGGCTTAGAAGATTTGACTTCCCATCGGCTTAGGGCTTTGATAAATGTTGAAGCAAATAAAGCACGAGTATCCAGATGGTATGATAAAAAGGTCAAGGTTAAAGAGTTTTCCCAAGGGGATTTGGTTTGGAAATTGATTATGCCGATAAGGTCTAGAGATCAGAAGTATGGCAAATGGTACCCTACATGGGAGGGTCCTTATTGGATAAATCAGTGTATTCCTGGCAATGCCTACATTCTGGAAGCGCTTGAAGGAGAGAAGTTTGCGCGAGCTTTAAATTGTAAATACTTGAAAAAAATATTATCCTAGCATATGGGTGGATGCTTGAGCCAATCATTTGCAAAGAGAATTGGTTCAAAAATTATAGCCGATAAGAGAAGTATCACCTTTAGTGTAATATGAGGGTGATAGAGCGATCATGCATAAAGGCAGGTGCACGATTAAGCCGATGGTGCTTGAGCATAATCGGATATGGCCGATGTGATACGTGTCGCCCTTGGTGCGAAAATCAAATTCAAAATAGCATTTTGGATATCGGCTACTGAAAGTATGGAGAAACATTGTTCACACCGATGCAGAAAAAAGGCACGATAGATAAACATAGAGGTTACAATCTACTCATCGTGGAAGACCCTATTGACTACACCCTCGACGTCGACTTCAACGCCGATGGTCCCGGCGGCTTCATCAAGCTCGTCAATGAGCTCTTCGAAGCCTACTCGATCTTCTCCTTCAGGGAAGACGGGGTGCAAAGTTCGGAGCTCGTGCCCGAGTTGAGTCTGCACCACAGCAAGAGCGACAACAGCCCGTTGGCGGACTCCATGGCCGGCGATCTCCCTGGCGCGGCTGGCGATGTCTTGCAGGCAGTCAGCAAGCAGAACGTCCCTAGCATTCACCGTGGTGGTGGCGTGGTTCGCCACCAGATGTAGCGTTTGGAGTTGGGCCTCCAGAGCTTCCAAAATGAGAGAAGGAGGCAATCAAAATATGGAGGATTATCAAAGAGGAGAGATTTT
Organism: Panicum miliaceum; assembly: GCA_032594955.1. Lineage (NCBI taxonomy): Eukaryota > Viridiplantae > Streptophyta > Magnoliopsida > Poales > Poaceae > Panicum > Panicum miliaceum. The sequence continues at coordinate 37,282,843 of CM064063.1, read as the reverse complement.
CTTCAGAAAAAACCATACCTGCAACTCTAGCGTCAGCATCGGCCAGCATCGCGCGGATAGCGGAGGTTTCACCTTCGGCAGCTGACAATGCCGCTTGGGTGGCCTCCAGGCAGAAGTCCCGGCGTCCGACCTCACGAGTTGCCTCGAAGTAGAGGTCGCGAGCCTCGTTCCTCTGACGAAGGAAGCGTCAAGCGTCATTCCCATCATAGGAGTCGGCGGAGCCTGTGGAAGAGCTTGTTGGGGCTGCGGGCGGTGCACTGCGGACGACACTGAAAGCTTTGTCAGCCATAGAGATGGCCCTGTAAGGTTGAGAAAGTCAGTGGCATAAACATAGGGATGTGCGAAGGCAAAGATTATCTCACCTTTGGCGACGGAGACGGACACAAGGGTGTTGGTTCACGCCGGATGGACCTTCTGCTGGTCGCTTGTTACTAGCCATGGTCTTGATCTAAGGATGGTTTGGAAGGCAGATGGGGGAGGTGAAGCGACAGCAGGAGCAGATTAATTTTTTTCGATCTGCCTAGAACCCTTATTTATAACCGCTAGGGAAAGACGAAGCGTCTCTTTGCTGTAGCCAATGGAACAGAAAAGGCGCTGATGGTCCACGTCAGCAAGTTATCATGTGGAGTCCGAGTCTTGTGGTAGTTATTTATTTTAGAAAGATTGTTTTCTTTTGGGTGAAGTCATGTTGTGTCGTGATCGACTAGGTTTTGTTAGCTTAGGCTAGAAATATTGGCTTACGGGCTTGTAATCAGAATTATCACACATCAATACAACAAACTCTTTTCTTCATTGTCGGCGACTTCGCCAAACCCTAGTCTCGTAGTTTTTTCTTTTCAATGAGTTCTTCCGGTAGCAGGGCTTCATCGCTTCGATCTCCAGCTTGCTGGTAAGTTCTGTGTTCATCGAACAAATTAGATCGTTGATTGACGGCGCATTGCTTCCTTCTCGATCTATTTACTCAACAGTTATCGTTATTTGCTATATTTTGCAAGGTTGATTCGTTTAATCTTTTGCAGTTTAGTTTTTATCACAAGTTATCCAGCTTAGATCTTAGATTTTCTATCGGTTGTAGTTATGATTTATTGTTTTGAGCTAATGCACAGAATATTGTCGATTAGATCTGAATCTAAGTGTTGTCCGTAAAGTAGTACTGAGTAATCGGTATTTGCTTCACAGTAGAATCGGCTATTTCTTAGCCGATTTCTCATTATATCTGTATTGAGCTTCTGGCCGATACCCCTTTGGAACGTTTCGGAAATCCAGCCGATACGTTCTAGTATTTCACGATTGCCTTATTCCTTGTCAATTACAGGTCAAATTGACTGGCATGCCTAGCACCTACGTGAAGCTAATTAGAGCCAGTGCCGGAGTAAAGCAAATCTCTTAGGTCCTCGTGTGTGGCCACGTAAGAAGCCGATCGCCGGTTTTTGCGTCAACAGATCTATCCTCTCAAAGTCCTGAACCAAGTCCATGTCTTTGGGAATAAAGTAGTGTGACCTACTTGGTAGTAGTATCTTGTTAAATAGCGCTAAAAAGAAGCTCTTGGCTTCGAACTCATCATCCCCTATCTCCTTAGCATAATTAATTGCCGATTCGAGATGATCTTGAGTAATATTTTCTTTCTTCTCTGCTCCAAAACAGATGCGTACTGCATCAGAATGAACCGTGTTAACTTGAATCTGAGCCTGGAATAGAAAAAAAAATGTGTTTAGGAAACAAGAAAAATCCCTGGTGAAAACATTATATTGTTTGTTTTCTAATTTTTTGCTTATCTCATACCCATCGCTGATGGCGTCTGTGGCTCCTTTGAGATGGTAATGTAGAAGGTTTAATGGGTGAATCAATGGTGTTGAAGCCCTAGTACGTGTCGGGGTTTAACCGATTCTTTACCAATATAGTGCCCTCAGTAGGTTTGAACTGAAAATTTAAAAAAATGCATAGAATGTGTGCGGGGAAAAAGTTAAAAAATTGATAGAAAAATATGATAAAAATATTGAGGGGGGTTGTAAAAAATAATACCTCAAATCTATTTTCTGCTGGAATGAGCTTCCAAATAATATGCAATGGCTTTGTCAACCCATACATGAATGCGCGGGATTGTATCCTGAGCAACATCACTTGCAGTGTCCATATGTTCAAAATACGCAGCCTGTGTGCAGGGGAGAGGCGGGAAGGGGGTCAGAAAATCTGCATTTATTAAAAACAAGACAAATATAGAAACAGAGGCCTTTTTAAAAAATAGTGCTGAATTCACTAATGCAGTGTGTGAGCTGAGAAAACTAACCACTAGGACAAAAAGACATCCAGCAAGAGTTGCCTTCCCACTGCTATTTCCCTTGCATACATTGGAATGAAAATTAAAGATTCCGAGATAAAAGCACTCAAACACTGCACTGCAACAGTCAAAAGATCTGATCTCTTTTACAATAGACAAAGCCTCATAGTAACGGTGGCTTGCGTGACAATTACTAGATGGGCACAGAAAAATGCCTAGAGCAATGAGAAGAAAAATCCTAGCAAACTTGTCACCCAAGCAATCCCCATTAACCATCGCAATGAGATCATCAATCTTGGCTTCCTGTTTTGACTGACTTTTGTCCTTGAGAATGATAGCCTTTGCAGAGCTGGAGGATTTGTTTGGGACTTTCTTACCACCGAAAGGGATACCGGTGATTCGGTGCACTGTGCTTGAGTTGATGGAAAAACTTTTACCACCAGGGAGCTTTACAAACTTCGTTCTTTGATCATAGTGATTTGCTAGCCATATTACTAGGTTGCTTGGAATAGATGTGCATCTCAATGAAAGAATAGACCCAAAACCACATGATGTAACAATCTTCTTCTATTTTTTAGACAGCCTACCGAATCTCATCATCTTGGCAAGTGAGAAATTGGAACTATATTTAGGGAACATAGATAAAAAAAATTATCAGTTTTAAAAAAAAAGATGACTAAACTTATGTATGAAACAAGATAAAACTAGAGATAACCCCCCCTCGAAAAAATTTGTTTAAAACTTTATGTGCAAAAAAATTAGTTGATTAAAATAAGATGCTGGCAAAAAAAATGTTAAAGCAGAAATTTTTCTAAAAAAAACTTCCGCGATAAACGAAAAACTTATGATTAAATGTTTATAGCATATGAAGTGTGTGTGGGGGGGGGGATCCGATTTTGTGTGCATACAAGATTATGTGAACAAACTTTTAATGTGAAAAAACTTCTGAGATAAAATAAATTGAGCATAAATCTCATGTAAAAATAGTTCATGATGGGTGTGTGTGTGTGGAAAAACTTTGCCTCATTAAAGTTGTATGAGGAAATCTTTCATAACAAGATCATGTGGGGGGAGGGGGAGGATTTTGTGCACATGAAACATTATGTGAGCAAAAAAAACCTTAGACTAAGGCTACCATGAACTTCAAACGGAGTAATCCGACAGTCTGTCGGGTAATTCCCGATGCGACCAGTGATTATTTCGATCGAAACAAAGCGTACACTTAACTCGCACGAAGGCAGGTCCAAAGATTACAACATTCCATAGCTTTTATCTCGCAAGTCTGACATCATTTATTACAAGCCGAGATCATAACAAGTACTTTAGAATTCAAACATAGAAATTTTATTCAGAGTTTAATAGCAGCGGAAAGAAAACACGATCATCTATCGTCGATTCGGATACCACGATGAGCCCATACGTGGCATCACTCGGTAGAGTTATCCTTGGCCGGGGACGGATCCCACTCCATGGACCAACCAAGCGGCAAAGTACACGGCCAAGTCAAACCAGCTATCATTTCTTCAAAAGACACAACTGAAAATAATGCCACAAGCAAGGCTGAGTATACTAATACTCAGCAAGGCTTACCCGACTAATGGTATGTAAATAACCGACTACTAAGCATGCATGGCTCTAAGGCTCTTATGTTTTCTTGTGGCTGAAAAGCAACAAAGAGTAAGTCCTTAATTTCATATTTTAGCTTTCAATATTCTAGTTCAATTAACCATTCTAAGTGAGCATCTATCACTAACCAAACATGGTGGAAAACATTTAATCATCCAACAAGTTTCATCATAGCCATAGTTCCTCTTGTTAGTCTATGTGGCAGAAATATTAAGCAGTCTCAATTACCGCGAGAAATGGACGATTCGAATCGAATGTCTTAACCTTGCAAGGCAAACCTAACACACATGCCTGGAGGACCGAAGGGTCACCCCAAGCAACTTTTCCCTTTTTTTCCGGATTGTGGATCAGGGTCACCCTCCCCAACTACAGAGCCACGCTCTGCACTCGCATGTGCATACCCATCTGAACTTCGTTCAAGTAGGGCGAAAGTAAAGTCCACTTGCCGGGCCAATCAGGTACTTAAGCTTATTGAGTACCATATTTTCGACATGTGGTTAGTACGTTCAAACGCTTAACCACCACTACCACACACTACGGCCTTAGCATTTTTCTCTACTCAGACAGGGCCTCAACCATGAGCATCATACCACAGCCCCGCCTGTCGACCTTATAGTTGCAATATGTGGTAAAATCATTCAACTCCTATAATTCTCGCGAGTGGCAGGAAACCACTCGACTTTTACCGAACCTATTAGCAGAGCATCTACTTGAACTCCAATTCTAGTATTCATTACATAGGTGCCTAAGATCATGCAGCTAAGGTTCCAATCAACTCCTATGAACATAAATGCATAGGTAAAAAGGAACAGTAGTTGCATCAATTGAAATATTGGGATCATGCACCGGGTCTTGCCTTCTTGGGCAAAACTAGTCGGGGGTTCTTCCAAACTTTGGTTCGGGTCTTCTGCAACTGCAGTTAGATTAACTTAAGCTTCGCGCTGCTCACTCTTAGACTCGGGCACCAGCTCATAGGTTCTGTCGACGAGAGTAGTCAATTCTATATGAATGCACACGTATGAGTGGTTTTACTGGTACAAGATATATTTTCACTATGAAGTAGTCATTCAACAAAACTTAAGTTAAGTAGTCGAGAACTTCATTTTCTTGTCCTTGGGCAGTCATTTATCGAGTACTTATCTGGATTAACTAACTTCATTAAGTAAGTGAGTAGTTTTGTCATGTCGTAAAATGCCATTTTCAATAGTAAGTATGGGTTAAACAAAACTACTCGTAGAGGTAGTTTCTGGGGTTGCGATTTTTATGCAGAGCATGTTACTTAAGTGCAAACTCACTGTACAATTTTTAGCCATTTTCATTTAGCAGGTTAATCATGAAAAATTCATTAAACAGCTACTGCTAGGATCAAGATCTATTTGTACAAAACAAACCATGCAAGAACTGTGGCTCAACATTTTACTGAAAAAACTTACTTGCATGAGTAGGCTACTGTAAATTTTTTAGATTTTTCCTATGCAAGAATCAGAGGCTAAAATTTTAGTTTAAAAGGATCTAGCATATAATAAAAGTACTCGAAACATCTAGTTGTGATTGGATTCAGTGCACGAAATTTTTATGAAACACTATACTCTTAGTACAGAAGCTACCATCCAAATCTCATGAGCAGTTCTTTCCTGAAACTCTTCGAACAATTAAAAGACATTTAAATTTGATTTAAATCTACAGCTAAAATTATGTGGAAAACGGTCCAACATTGTTATACAAAGTTGTAGACCTTAACTTAAGGAGTCCAGAACATTTTAGTTTGCATTTTTAGGATTTTTCTATGAATTGTTTTGCATTTTCAAGGTTCATAGATTGGTTTTCAAGTTCTAGTTTCTAGTTTACAAATGTGTCCCTAAGATTTTACGGAAATCTCCCTGGAAATATTGAAATCAAAACACATGGGTCCTTTGTGCAGGGGAACTGCGGCGGCCGGCCAAATTCCGGCGACAAGGGTCGCTGGCGGCGAGGGGCGAAGGTGGAAGAGGCAAGAGGGGAGCAAACCGCACCTTTTTGTGGCCTTGGGTGGGGAAGGGGTGGACCGAGGCGGCTCGCCGGCGGTGGTACAGAGCCGGCGGCGGGTGCGGGTAATGGTGGTGGCGCTCCGGTGAGGAAGAGGGCGCGGGGATCAGTCGTGCAGCTTTGGTGGGAGGCGGAGAAGGTGATGGGAGGGTTGGTTTGGGCAATGTGGGGGGCGGAGTGGTGTGTCCACACGCGGGTGGTGACTCGCCGGAGTTGGGTTAGGGCGGCGAGCTCAGGGGCCTTGGGTGGGGCTTTTATAGGCGCGAGAGGGAGGATGGCGGCCTGGGCTCGAGCTGCTAGGGAAGGCGCGACCAGGGGGCAAAACCGGGTGCGCTGCTGCCTCGCTGTCGCCGGTGAGGCTCACCGTGGCGCCAGCAGCACCCGCGGCTGGAAAATGCCACCGCGCGGAGGCTTCGTGAGGGGGAGAGCGAGATTTGGTGGGCCAGCGGGGGATTTCCAGGGTGCTGGCGGGTCCACATGGCCGGGAGAGCTTAGCTGCGCCGGGGTGCGCCGGCCAGCTGGCCTGCTGGTGATGGGACAGGGCAGAGGGAGGAGAGAGGAGGGAGAAGGTGATGGGACTTATGCACGAGAAGTAAAAACAGCGGGGGCCTGAGTGAAAAAGGAGCTAAAACTCATTCTTCCCAAGATCAAATCAAAAACATTTGAATACCATTTTTGTTCAACTTTTTATTTGAGCAATGTATAAAAAGTTATTTTGAATTTCCAAAAATTAGTATTTAAATGATATGTCATTTCATGTGAATTTTTGCACTTTTAGCCCTTGAGTTCAACTAGACTTTTGTTGCTCTTGCTATGACAGATGTGCCATTAAATTTTTGGGGTCATTTGTGATCAAATTTGAAAGTTACAAGGGTTTGTTTGCAAAGGTTCATATGTATATGCATCTATACATATACACATATACATTTGCTTGAAAGGTAGATTTTGATAAGTTGTTGTATACTTTTATTGCTCTTTTATGCCAGATTTCATGTTATGGATCTTTGTTTAGTGTTTTAGACACCTAGGGTGTCAGAGGGGGGACGGGGGAGCACATACTGAATAGTCCTTCAAATTCCTTGGTGCTGAAAAATTACTATAACCGCCATCACTAAAGCTTCACTGATCATTTTTCTAGGAAAAAAGAAAGTGCATCAGGATTTATAAAAAAGTATATACAATCCGTAATAAATGATTCACAATAACAACAAAAGAGAGTAAGGATGAGTGGAGGGGGGGACGCACAATTCAGTTGTGGTTCCATCTATTGTCTTCATTGCTTGACCGGGGTGCCTTATGATTCAGTGTTATCATCCATCTTCTGAAGAAAAAAATGTTTGTGTGTGACTACTACAAGCATTACTATTCAGATTACGAAAAAAGTGCATTTACAGGTACGCATTTGAACATCACTGTTGTTGCACGCATTAGAATTCTTCCAAAAAACATTTGAAAAAATATGATCCCTCCATCCCCCCCCCCCACCTCTACCACAACCACAAAAAAAGTCCTGCACCACTCCTAGTCTACACCAATACTGTTTCTACTCTACTCTTCATAGACGGGTGAAGCTTGATTTTGCGTAAACCCCCTAGAACACAAACAGGAGTTCGCTTGAGACCAACAAAAAAATAGTTCCTCCTACCACCCACCAGAATCGTTTGTAATCAAAACTTCACACAAAACCTATGCACCACCGCCAAAAAATAGCTTGAGATCCGCATCCCCAACCCCCTACAACCCCCCTCCCACAACCCCCGCCACCACGGGGAGACACCAACAGTGAAAAACCTAGAACCTAATCGAATTCAAATGCATGAACAGGCATGAAGAGGGGCATGGCCATGGAAAAACTAACCGCTGAAGATGATCGCTGCAATGGGTTAGAGATGATCCAACAGCCGTGTCCCCCCTCCACTGAGAAGACGATGAGGATCCACATGAACCGGAATGGAGGAAGGCGATTAGTGTTGGGGGGCTTCACCTACGGATCGCGCTGAAGGGTTGAAGGCCGAAGGATTGGACCGATCTCCCGGGCGGTTCCATAGAGGGCCGAGGTCTTCGGTCTGAACTGAAGGATCGCGAAGACGAAGCTATCCCGAAGGGCTAGCATGGCGAGGTCGATGCCCAGTTTTGACCCCTTCATCAGCCTAAGGTGAGGCGAAGCTGGAATGCCGAAGGTCGGCGACGAGGGAGACCGTCATGTCGAGGTGGGCCCAAAGGGCGTGATGAGCTGTAAAGGGGGACTAAATAGAAAGTTACTGTATACCCCTGGAATATTCGATGAATATAGTTGTTGGGGGGTAAAAAGGTGTAATAACGGTGAGGGGTAGGTGAACTGCCCCCTATAAATACCCCTGTAACTGTAACTGATGGGACGGATTTTCCTTTTGAATGATGTTGGCGTAAAATCGGCCAGACAGGAATCGGCCGATGGTCTTCAGCGTCGGACACACGACCCGGGAGAATCTGCTTAGCTCCTGTTCGGGTCATCGCCCTGGTACGGTTCGCGCGGCGTGCCAGTCAATCTGACCTGTTGATTGACAAGGAAATAAGAGTATTAAATTCCAGGCGCTCCGATCGGCTGGAGTTCTGATCTGTCCTAAAGAGCGCGTCGGCGAATCGGCCGATTTGGTGTAAAGATGATCGGCTATGGACCAGCCGATAATCGCGTAATAATTGTAAAGAAGACTGCTGGAGCGATCTAAACAATTATTGCGGATGCAACACTTGAAATAGATCTAATCGGCTGTAAGGTGATAAATCGAAGGAGAAAGATGACGAAGCCGATTACTCTGATCTCAAGCTGGATAACTGGTGATAATACTAGAACAACAGGTGAAACTTGCAATTCTAGTAAATATCGATAACTGATGAATAAATCCAAACGAAACCACAGCGATGCGCCCATAGTTAAAGCTCGGATATTACTCGATAAGCGGAACCTACCAACTGGCCGGAGATCAAGTTGATGCAGCCCTGCCAGTCCATACGAACTCGTGAAAGAAGAAAAGGTGTTGGCGAAGTCGCCAACTTGAAAGTAAATTGCTGGAAAAAGTAGAAGTATTGTTGTTGATTGATGTGTTGATGTCCTGTAAACCCCTGACGAATCCTATTTATACCCTAAAACTAGGACTCCTGGTCGATTACGACTCGTTACAACCTTATTTAAAACAGGAAAACTATTATATCTGTAATATCTTTAAAAAAGGAAACGGACTCCCGCAGAATCTTCCGCCGCCGTCTTCTAATCCAATCAGGACTTTCTCAATTGCTTCCTGACCGACTTAGCGTCGCTCTGTTGACCAACTTTTGACTGGGACCCTCTGAAGTAGCCCCATCCTGTTGGCGCAAGCTGTATCACCAATCGGCCGATTTCCAACTGTTACCTCAATCGGCCGATTCCTTACTGTAGCCTTCAGATCCGCCGCATCGGCCAATCTTCTCCTCCTGACGCCGATTCAACACGTGTCAAAATCTGGCGTCAACACATGCCCCCAGTTTCGGAGTAAAACATAACTTTTTCTTCAAAACTCTTTCTTTAATCCTTCTCTCCGAAATGGGCGCAGTAAATCTCCTTCCGTTCCGCGGTCTTCCGCATAATGATTGCAATTTCCTCGGACCGAGCGCGCGAAACGACCGCTCCCCTGGAATTCGTGTAGACGGCGCGGCAAGAATACCGTTTTTACCCCTGCTCTCCTGGATTATCCTTAAGTATTGGCATTCTCCGCCTACTCTTCCCCACAAACCTAGCATCTCCTTCCAGCGAACCACTGTTCATCTTCCTTCGAGCCCTCTCGATCTCCAACTGCCCCCTGCGGCAATCTCACTCGCGACCTACTTCAACCTCCTAATGGCGTCACCATCGGCGACCACCCCAACCACGGAGGCTCTATCGGCGATCCCCTCAGCGGCGGCGGCCCAATCGGCGGCTCCACTGGCAACCCCATCGGCAACGATGATCTTCATCCCAGAGGTAAACACTTGAAATTCTCCCCTTTTGCTTTTCTACTGCTCCAGTATTCTCCGGATCCTTTCTCAGTTTTTTCCCCTTTTCTTCCTTTTTTAGGCACTTAGGCACCAGATCACCATCCCTCTTTCAGAATCCCCTGATCTTATCTACTTAGGCCCCATGGGGAACCCCGATCCAACTGACCTGATCAATCTAGAGACTCACAGAGTCCCGTTCAAGCAATCACCCATGGACTTAGATCAGTGGGTAGGTACCTTTAGATCCTGGCCAAATGAGACCCCTGGCTGGAGAGAATGGTACCAAAGAATAGCCAGTTCTAGGAGGGTTCAATGGGATGAACAAAAAATCGGCCAATGCATAGACCTCTCTCTGTCCCAGATGGAGAAAAATGAACCTCTGGTCATAGCAGCTTCTTACTTTTGCTCCGATGCACTCAATGCGTTTCTTTTTGGACATGGACCCATGACCCCAACTTTGGCCGATGTCCTGCTGTTGACCGGCCTTGACATCTCCTCCACTGATGTCCCTTTTAACTATCTGATTAAGCCATCACATCAGCTGGAAACCAAAGGAATCGGCGGATGGAAGGGGTACATCAACAAAAACATGAAGACTGGGACAGTTTCAGAGAGAGAGCATACTGCATTCCTGATGATGTGGCTGGAAAAGCACTTTTTCTATGGCAGAGCAGTTGGACCCTCTTCTAACACCCAAGCTTTAGCGGAAGCTCTGTCACAAGGATCGGCCATCCCCCTTGGAAAACATCTACTGGGATCGGCCTACCACCTGATGCACCAAATCGGCACTAAGCTGTCAAAGGGGGAGCCGATTGGGAACCCTGGCGGTCCCTGGTGGTTCATCACTCTCTAGCTCAATTTATATATGAGCAAGGTCTCTCAGCAATGGATAGAGACCAAAACTTTCCCCAATATCGATTCAGAGGAGAATCCAACCGTCCGACGACGCTGCAGATCCTTTGGAGAGGCGGCATCGGCCTTCCCTGGCTATCAGTTTACTGCTACCCGTACAGCCGAATATTTTAGATGCCTCTACAATGGCCTTAGTGAAGAGACTGTCAGCTGGCATCCGTATCAGGAAGTGGAGCCAATTTTCGAACTACCCATCAGCCACGACTTCTCCACTCATACCTTTGACAGGGAGCTTATGGATATCTTGATCAAGCCAGGGATTCTGCCAGCCAATTTCTTCTCTGGAAAGGACTCTCCCACATATGAGTTCTACAATCCATCGGTTGCGGCAAGGCAACTGGGCTTTGGCCAACTGCCGATTCGGGTCTACTTCGCTGGTCAAGCAAAATTAAGAGATGGACTGACTACAAGTCTTGACTACAATCGGCTGTGCGATCTGGTGCCAGATTCTAGCACCATTGACCTGAACAATTGGTTAGTGGCCCCTTTTGCCACTCAACAATTTAAATTATGGTGGGCAGAATGGAAGCAATACCTTTTCTGCAAATCTCCATCAACATATTGCAACATTCTGGACCCAGAAAACATCGACCCAAGTGCAGCAGTATGTCCTTTCTCCCAGCCGATTTCAATGCTTTCTCTTTCCATACTTTCATCTTATCATTAACTCACATTTATCTTCTTAGTCTGAAAGCCAGGTCCCTCCGATGCGGAGCCGAAGCGGGAGGCCGATAGATAATCACCATCCATATACACCATATCCACTCATCGGCTTCCACGCTCCAACCATCAAGGACATTTCTACTGGCCGATCGAAACAAGCACCGAAAAGGCCAACCTCGAAGATAACAAGCCGTCGAGTGCGAGCCCGCATCGGATCGGCTGACCAAACGGCGGTAGCATCGGCCGAGACTCCGATTCCTTTATCCTTGCCAGCTACCGAGATAGCCGATCCTCAAGTCACCGCCGAAGTCGGGGCAGCTGCGGCATCACTACTAGTGGAAGCTGTTTAGGTGATCTTGCTTATTTCATATATCCTTTAAGTGCTCCACTAACACTAACTCTCTCTCTCTCTTCAAGGCTGCACAAGCTGTTCCACCGCAGTCTCCACAGCAATCGGCCACATCCCCAGCGGAAGCCGAAGCTCCAGCAACTCCTCCCATCAGGGTAGATAATCCCTTACCTCAATTTCTTGATATCCAAAGGACTTAACTGATCCTGATGCAGGCCAATTTGGGTATGCTGACTCTAACTCCACAACTAACATCGGCCGGAAGATCAACAGAGGCATGGCAACTATTTCATACCATCTTATTTCAGTTACCCATAGTATACTCACAAAATCTATTTTCCATGCCTTTAAAGGAAGCTGGTCCGAGCGGAGCATTGATAATTGTTGAATCTTCTTCTTCTGACGAACCGATCATACCAGCCCCTGAAACGAGGGAAACGCTCCCACCGGCGCAAGCAAGAGAAATTCGTTTTAAGGAGGTAACAAACTTACCATTGGAATCGGCCGATTCCCCTTTACTGCTTGGTAACCTTTATTTTTATTTTCCCACAGGAACAAGACACCCGAACAACAACGTTTTCTCCTTTGCCGTCTCTCTACCTGATGATGAGGAAATCGCTTCATGCCCAATTCCGTCGAGCTCTGCTTCCGATGATGTTCGCGCCAACCTAGAGAGCATGCGGATTCTCCTCCAAGACGACATCGGCCGATTAGTAGAAGACGCTTCACCGATTCGACGACTTTTCCATGATATCAAGGGTCGAATCCCGGAAGAAACAACAGAAAGCTTGGAGCGCGCCGCATATATAGAACATATGCAGACTCCGGTTTCCAGGGCCCTGCGCCACATGGCCGATCGCGCCCAACTGGCAAAAACCCGGGAGGAGGCCGATTCATACAAGCACCGGGCTCAAGAGGTACATCAAAGGATCAATTTCCTCGAGAGCTGTCGCCCGAATGTCGTCGGCACGATAGATCGGCTCAAACGGAGGAGAGCAGAGCTGGCCAAGGAGATGGAGCAGATAACCAAAGAGATAGTAGCTGAAGAAAAGAAGCTTCAAGAACTCCCATCCATCATCACTGAGCTGAAGCAAGAAAGGCAGCACTTGGCCCGTGAAACAATAAGGCTTCGTCGCCATATGTCAGAAGTTCCAGGATCGGCCGATGATGACCAGAGAGTACTAGATTCAGCCGATCAAATTAGGCAACGAGCTATCGCGGCCATAGATGCTTTTCTCGGGCTGTAAAGAATACTGTAAACAATTAATGCTCCTTTAATGCTACTGCGCCGACTTGCTCCTTTAATGTTACTGCGCCGATTTGCTCCTTTAATGTTACTGCGCTGACTTGATCCTGAACCGTTTCTTTCGCCAGCTTTGCATTTATGAATGCTTTTACTCTAATAGGACGTGTTTCACCATCTATCTACCTCTCTTTCCTTTATAAGTAGAACCTTCACCGTCTCCAGAGGCATACGCATTACTTATCTTCTCTCTCTCTCCAACACTAGATCTTTATCCTCCCAAACCAAACAGCAAGATGTCTTCTTCGTCTTCTTCGTCTTCTTCCTCTGTCAACCAGGTATGAACTCTCTTCTGCCTTTCCCCTAGACATTTAAATCGCTCTGATGTTGGGTAGTCTTTTCGTCTCTGTTTAGCCAAAACGTCTCAGCCCTGGTCTGGAACGAGCGATCGAAATCATGCATTCAGATGAACCACTGTCACAGGCAGACAAAGATCTGATAAGAGCCCATGCTGAGGAACTCAGAGATCATGTTCCCGCTGTTGTCCAGGAGTATTGGGACCTTATCGATGCTCACTGCTTGGTCCGTAAGCGACCACCTTCTAAAAAGAGTCCTCCACTCCCTCATCAAGTCAAGACTGAAGCTACCATGGACAGTCTGGAGGAGAAGAAGACCCGCCTCCTGATAGAACTTTGCAATCAAGCTGAGACTGGAGCCACCGTAGAGAATCCGAAGGAGAATAGGATCTGTCTTATGATAGAACTGGGTCGCGTCGAGAGAGAAATCCAGAGCAGGCGTAATCAATAGATGCATCGGTATTTTTATTCTAAGGGCGACTTGTACCAAGTCGGCCATGTACTTTGTCGTTTTTATCCAATAATGAACTGGTCAAAACGAATCACAATGTTTCTTTCTTCAGGCGATGTCATCTCTGCATCGGATATGCAGACCAAAGCCGATGGAAATCGGCCATGTTGTCTTGATATATCTTACTGCAAGTTATGCATCTACCCAAATGCTTGGATAGTACCTCTTCAGATATCGTCCATTTAAAGCTCTTGGGAACTCTTCCCCTTCAATTGTTTCCAGAATATATGCATTTCCAGGGGCACATCGGCTGATTCTGTACGACCCTTCCCAAGTGGGTGACCATTTACCGAATTTGGGATCTTTAGATCCTATCGGCAGCACCAACTTCCATACTAAATCTCCCTGAGAGAATTGTTTAACTTTGACCTTTTTGTCATACCATCTGGCCACCCTTTTCTTATTTTCTTCTATACTGGTCAGGGCCCTTAACGGCAGACCTGCCGAATCATCAAGTTCGTCCTTCATGAGGAAGGAATAGTTATCGGCCGTCAACTAATCTTGAAGAGATATACGCCTTGACCCCGTCCTTAATTCCCAAGGCAAGACTGCCTCATGACCATAAACCAGCTGATAAGGAGATATCTTAGTGGCTCCATGACAAGCCATTCTATAAGCCCATAAAGATTCAACCAAAGACATATGCCACTTTTTGGGTTGTTCTTCTATCTTTCTCTTGATTAGCTTGATTATCCCTTTGTTGGACGATTCTGCTTGGCCATTGGCTTGAGCATAATATGGAGAAGAATTTAATAATTTAATCCCCATATCGGCGGCAAACTCTCGAAATTCTCCAGAAGTAAACATTGTTCCTTGGTCAGTTGTGATGGTTTGAGGAATACCAAATCGATAGATAATATGGTTCTTAACGAATTCAATCATATCGGCTGATGTCACGTTCCTTAAAGGAGCTGCCTCCACCCACTTAGTAAAATAATCTGTGGCTACCAATATGAACTTATGCCCTTTGCTCGATGGAGGGTGAATCTGTACGATGAGATCTATTCCCCAACCTCTGAACGGCCACGGCTTGATTACTGGATTCATAGCCAATGCTGGCGCGCGCTGTATATTGCCAAACCTCTGACAGTCTTGGCATCCTTTATAATATTTGAAACAATCCTCAAGAATAGTTGGCCAGTAATATCCATTGTTCCGGATCATCAATTTCATTTTGTGAGCCGATTGATGGGCTCCACATACGCCTTCATGGATTTCTCCCATCAGAACCTTTGCCATTTCTGTTCCCAGGCACTTGAGAAGAACTCCATCAATCGTCCGGTAAAATAAATCATCCTCAAGCAACACATATTTTGTAGCTTGAAAACGTATTCGCCGATCCACTTTCCGGGATGGATCTTTCAAGTAATCGGCAATTTCCTTTCGCCAGTCATCGGCCACGAGCTCTAACATCATCGCTCCCTGAATCGGCCGATACCCGGACGCATGTTGGGCCAGTCTGTTAGCCTCTTCATTATAATTTCTGGGGATATGCTCAATTATTGCAGACTTGAACTCCTTTAAAAGCTGAAGGCAATCTTCATAATAAATCCTCAAGATATCATCCTTGCACTCAGATCGCCCTGTTAACTGACCCACAATGAGCATGGAATCTCCAAAAATTTCGACTGCATCAGCTTTGACTTCCCTTAATAATTGGATACCCTTCAGAACGGCTCGATATTCCGCCTGATTATTGGTTGCGGAAGCTTCTATCGGCAGAGAGAAATCATAACTTGCCCCCCGAGGTGACACAAGAACAATGCGATTCCTGATCCGGCCCCACACGAAGAACCATCAAAATACAGAGTCTATGGAGCCGGTTCAACCACGGCAATCTCCGGTCCACAATGCTGAGCTACAAAATCGGCCATGACTTGACCTTTGACAGCTTTGGCCGATTCGTACCTTACATCGAATTCTGACAGAGCCAGGATCCATTTTCCAATCCGTCCTTTCAAAATTGGCAAAGATAGCATATACTTCACCACATCATCCTTGCATATAACTATGCATTCTGCCGATAACAAATAATGCCTGAGCTTGGTACACGAGAAGTATAAACACAAGCACAGCCACTCTACCGAGGAATATCTTGTCTCGGCATCCAGGAGTCTTCTGCTGACGTAATATACCAATCGTTCTTTCCCTTCGAACTCCTGTACCAACGCCGATCCAATAGCCTGTTCATTAGCCGATAGATATAATTTGAACGGCTTACCAGGCTGTGGCGGGACTAACACCGGAGGTGAAACTAGGTATTGCTTAATATCGTCCAATGCTTTGCGTTGTTCTTCTCCCCATATAAATTCTTGATCGGGCTTCAATTTCAACAGAGGGGTAAAAGCTCGAATTCGCCCTGACAGGTTGGATATGAACCTTCTGATAAAATTGACCTTGCCGATGAGGGACTGTAGCTCAGTCTTATTCTGTGGGGCCACAACTTTGTTGATGGCGTCTATGGTATTCCGATTGACTTCTATTCCGCGCTCGTGAACCATGAACCCTAAGAATTGTCCGGCCGATACACCAAATGCACACTTGTTCGGGTTCATCTTCAGCCCATGCTTTCTTGTGCACTCCAGTACTTCTTGTAAATCGGCCAAATGTTCTTGGTGACCTTTTGACTTGACCACGACATCATCTATATAAATTTCCACCGATGTACCAATAAGCTTGTGGAAGATATAGTTCATTGCCCACTGATATGTAGCACCGGCGTTCTTCAACCCAAAAGTCATCACAACCCATTCGAATAAACCAAGATGACCAGGACACCTGAAAGCCGTTTTCGAGATATCTTCTTCGGCCATTAATATCTGATTGTACCCTGAATTACCATCCATGAAACTGATGACTTTGTGTCCTGTGGCAGCATCTATCGAGATATCGGCCGTTGGCATCGGATATCCATCCATTGGTGTGGCCTGATTTAAGTTCCTGAAATCAATGCACAACCACAACTTTCCATCCTTTTTATACACGGGCACAATATTAGAAATCCATTCGGCGTAGCGGCACTGCCGAATAAATCCTGCTTCAATTAACTTCGTGATCTCGGCCTTTATATCAGGTAGAATCTTGGGGTTGCACCATTGTGCAGGTTGCTGATATGGCCGATATCCTGATTTTATAGGTAACCGGTGTTCAACAATGGACGGTCTAGGCCTGGCATCTCATGATATTCCCAAGCAAAGCAATCCTTGAATTCTTTTAATAAACTTATCAGTTTACACTTATACTCAAGATCCAAATTAGCACTAATATACATCAGCCTTGATTTGCTGCTATCTCCCAAATCTACCATCTCCAATAAATCGGCCATGTAAATCCATGCCCAAGCTTCCCGTCTTCTCGGACGAGCTGATCCATCTATTCTGAATCTTCAGAGCCGACTGCTTGGATCGGCTGTAGACCGAAATCGGACACCTTCAAGAAGTCAGTATCCCAAGTCCTGCCAGATATACACTTGACGTGCTCGCAGCTCCACTGTTGCGTGTCGGCCGCTGCGACGCTGTAGGCGGAATCGGCGGTGACTATCTCTGTGCTGTCGCCGACCCATTGCACGAGGCATTGATGCATTGTAGATGGGACACAGCAGTTTGCGTGTATCCAGTCACGACCGAGCAGCATGTTATAGGATCCCTTACCATTAATAACGAAAAAGGTAGGCCGATGGTGAGGTCGACGCAGAGCGCTCCGCGGGCGGGAGACACGTTGCCTTCGAAATCCTTTAGCATCATGTCCGTCTTGGTGAGATCTTCATCGCTCTTGCCTAGCTTGCGGAACATGGCATACGGCATGATGTTGACTGCGGCGCCTCCATCTACTAGTAGTCTGGTGACGGGTCACCCGTCAACGTAGCCTTTGAGAAACAACGCCTTAAGATGTTGCCGTTTTTCTTCTTCTAGTTTCTCAAAAGTAGCCGTCATCGGCTCTAACACCAGTTGTGCCATTTGCCCTTCCATTCTTGTCGCTTTGTCTCGATCGTCAAGCGCCATGAATTCCATCAGCAATATGGACACCATGTTGATGTTGGCTGCCGATTCTTGATTGTCTGCTTCTTGACTGTTGTTTTTCTTTGGGCGCCACACCCGAGACTTAACGTTTCTTTTCTCTGGCACCTAGTTCTGTTCTTCTTCTTGTTGCTCCCACTGGCGTAGGCGTTGGATCCTCCGTTTCTGGGATCTGGATAGGCCATCGGGACACCACCTGGGGTTTACTGGTTTGGCCGATGATCTGGCGTGTTCCCAATCTGGTTCCCTTCCTAGGGGGTCTTCGTCTAACACCCTATCACCGGCCATCTCTTCCAGCCGATCATGCACGCTGATTCTGCCCCCAGTCCATCCTGTCGGTTGATCCTGCTTTTTGACCGGTGATGCTGGTCAACTCTGCCCCCCAGCCGATCATGTACTGAAATGCGCTGTCCCTCTTGCTCGCGCCGATTTCTGCTAATCGGCTCTGATCCTCTATCCCTAGAGCATGACCTCGGGCGATCGTTGCAACTCAATCCGTTGCACTCAGGACAGTTATCGGCTGACGGCAATCTGATGTCGTTCTCCCAGCAATGGATGAAGAACGGGCATTGCTAGTGATCCTTATGCCGGCGTATCATCTCGTCGTGGTATCTTGATTGTTCTTGCTGCTGCCGATATTTGCTGAGCAAGAACTGGGAAGTGACGGGTTTGCGTGGTCGTTCTGGCCCCCGCCTGTTCCTTTTGATCTCGTCCACTATAATCTGCCTCCTAGGATCGACGGCGCCGCCCCTCCTTGCCGATTCTGATGTCAGCACCTTGGTTTGACGCAAATTTCCCCCTGTGTCAACCATGTTAGCCGGGAAAGGATGCTGATCTATCTTCATCGGCTTTGCCGATTTAGCCGGGATTTCAAATTTGAGCCTCCCCTGCTCGATGGCCGATTGTATCTGCTGACGAAAGACTTTGCATTCATTCGTATTATGAGACGTGGCGTTGTGCCACTTGCAGTACTTCATCTTCTTGAGCTGATCGGCCGTAGGGATGGTATGATACTGAGAAAGCTTAATCTGCCCTTCGTGGAGTAATAAGTCGAAAATTTTATCGGCTTTTGATGTGTCAAAGCCGAATGTCTCTGGCTCTTTCTTTCCGAAAGGGCATGATATTGGTTTTTTGCCTTTCACCCACTCTGCCAGGCCGACTTCCTCCTCCCCATCCGTTTCAGACCCTTCTAGGTATGCCACCTTCTTCTGGAAATTCCTCCGCTGCTCAAACGGACGGACTTCCTACCTTGCCAATCGATGCACGATCTGGCTTAGGCTTTCAAATTCTTGTGAAGCATACCTTTCCTTGATTTGTGGTAGGAGGCCTTGGAAAGCGATATCAGCCAACTATGCATCGATCAGAGCCAGACTGTAGCATTTGTTTCTGACTTCTCTGAACCTCTGTATATATCCAGTTACTGGTTCATCGCTCCTCTGCCTGAGGCTGGTCAAATCTGAGAGTTTCATCTCATGTACCCCTACGTAGAAGTACTTGTGGAACTGCTTTTCTAGATCGGCCCACGTAACAATAGAATTTGGTGGCAAAGTGGTGAACCACTGGAAGGCCGATCCGGACAGAGACGATGAAAATAGACGCACCCTCAAAGCATCTTGCGTGGCAGCCTCTCCGCACTGGATGATGAATCTGTTGATGTGCTCTACGGTGGATGTGTCGTCCGACCCCGAAAACTTGGTGAAATCGGGTACCTTGTAGCGGTGTGGGAACGGCAACAAGTCATAGGCCGATGGGTATGGCGTCTTGTATGTGTAAGTCTGCACTTTTGGCTTCAACCCAAACTGGTCCTGAATCACTTCTGCTATTCTTGCCGTCCAGTCCACCTGCTGCTGATGAACGACCGTTCGCGGTGCCGGCATATGTTGAAGGGCTGGTACGGCTGGGTGTTGAATCGAAGCATGCGGCGAATTTTGCTGAGCAGCTGATAGTTGATGGCGAAGTGAATCCACCGCTCCGTCGTATGTCATCATTGGCGTCGTGCTTCTGAATGCTTCTACAGCGCTTGCCCCCTGCCGATTTCTGATGAAATTGGCTGATACTGAGGGACCGTCGGCTGGACGGTCGATTGGTGAGGCACCTGGATTAGATAGCTTCCATGCCCGGTTGATGGATCGGGGAAAGTCGTTGTCGCCGATATCCCCCAGGGTACTGAGCTTGTGGGCAGCGATTGCACAGAAGCAATCTGGACGGGTTGAAGCGGTGTCTGTGATGGGAAACATGATGCACCGTTGTACCTTGGAGACGCTGGAGGCAACGGAGTGTTGTACCCCTCGCGTTGCGTCAATATCGGATGAGGAGCCGATTGGGACGTGCATGGTAAGTTTCTGGCTGGCAGCATGATCGGCGGGGCATACGCTGGCCCCTGATAGCCTTGAACTGCTCCGCTGGCCAGAGAGCTGATGACGGCGTTATACACCGTGTTGGTCATCACTGAGGACTGGTCGATGAACGCCTGGTAGACGGACTGTTGGATCATATCGTACATCTTGCCCGAGTCCTCAGCAATGGTGATGTGGCGGGGAACTGGAATAGGAGCCTTCTTGACAGCCTCCCCGCTTCTGGTACGACTGAACGACTGCAGGTATATCTTCTTGTAATCTTCTAGATGTTTAGCTAATTCTTCCCTCTGGTCGTCCTTGAGATCCGCTTCTGTGACCTCGATGATATTGCTGTCGGAAATTTCTGCATTCTTCGACATATCAGACCTTGAAGTGGTCCCACCGGGCGTGCCAAAAGTGTGTTGGCGCTAAAATCGGCCAGACAGGAATCGGCCGATGGTCTTCAGCGTCGGACACACAACCCTGGAGAATCTGCTTAGCTCCTGTTCGGGTTATCGCCCTGGTGCGGTTCGCGCGGCGTGCCAGTCAATCTGACCTGTTGATTGACAAGGAAATAAGAGTATTAAATTCCAGGCGCTCCGAACGGCTGGAGTTCCGATCTGTCCTGAAGAGCGCGTCGGCGAATCGGTCGATTTGCTGTAAAGATGATCGGCTATAGACCAGCCGATAATCGCGTAATAATTGTAAAGAAGACTGCTGGAGCAATCTAAACAATTATTGCGGATCCAACACTTGAAATAGATCTAATCGGCTGTAAGGTGATAAATCGAAGGAGAACGATGACGAAGCCGATTACTCTGATCTCAAGCTGGATAACTGGTGATAATACTAGAACAATAGGTGAAACTTGCAATTCTAGTAAATATCGATAACTGATGAATAAATCCAAACGAAACCACAGCGATGCGCCCGTAGTTAAAGCTCGGAAATTACTCGATAAGTGGAACCTACCAACTGGCCGGAGATCAAGTTGATGCAGCCCTGCCAATCCGTGCGAACTCGTGAAAGAAGAAAAGGTGTTGGCAAAGTCGCCGACTTGAAAGTAAATTGCTGAAAAACGTAGAAGTATTGTTGTTGATTGATGTGTTGATGTCCTGTAAACCCCTGACGACTCCTATTTATATCCTAAAACTAGGACTCCTGGTCGATTACGACTTGTTACAACCTTATTTAAAACAGGAAAACTACTATATCTGTAATATCTTTAAAAAAGGAAACGGACTCCCGCAGAATCTTCCGCCGCCGTCTCCTAATCCAATCAGGACTTTCTCAATTGCTTCCTGACCGACTTAGCGTCGCTCTGTTGACCAACTTTTGACTGGGACCCTCCGAAGTAGCCCCATCCTGTTGGCGCAAGCTGTATCACCAATCGGCCGATTTCCAACTGTTACCTCAATCGGCCAATTCCTTACTGTAGCCTTCAGATCCGCCGCATCGGCCAATCTTCTCCTCCTGACGCCGATTCAACACGTGTCAAAATCTGGCGTCAACAAATGAAAAGTTGCTTTTTACTCCAAAGGTGTCTCTTGCTTTATTTGTGCCATTAGAGTTCATTCCACGGGCTATTTTAGTGCCTCTTTACACCAAAGGGTACTCTCCACCAATAGTTTTGGCACCCACCATGGTTCATCCCAGCACACCGCATGGCACAGAGGAAGAAGGGCTCCAACACTTAGGCGAGGCAGACGGAGGACACTCAAGCCCTCGTTGTTGTGCCGGGGTAGAACCAAACAAACACCGAGGAGGCAGAGGTGGAGGACATAGTGAATGGACATTTCAAGGTCCAGCTCGAAGAAATGGGGGTGCCAGCAGAGGACATCGTGGCATACCAAAGAATCGAAGCCAGGTTGGCCGAGGCCACAGCAAGAGCGCGTCAGGCCGCTCAGGCGGCACAGCCATCAACATCCCAGATTCAAACAAGATCGAAGGGTAAAGCACCCGAAGGTGCTGAATCTGAAGCCACGAACCAATATAGACAGCTACAAGAAGATGAGCTCCGTTGTCAGCTGCTGCAACAACAGATTTAGGAGAAGAGGAGGTTGTTGGAACTATGTTATCCGGAGAACAAAGACCCAGTACAAACAAAGAGCCCATCCTGAAGGCAGCCTCAAGAACGCATGCGGTCCGTAGTTGTAAGGCCGAGGGAGAGAACCATTCGCATCGAAGATGATCTCAATGAAGGTTCCGAAGATGAATACTACAGAGACCGAAGGGAACATCACCGATGGTTTAGGCGGCGTGAGGAACCCTGGACACCATTGGCAGTCGAACTTCAACGAGTGTCGTGGCCACCTCGTTTCAACGCGGTGATCCTACCGCAGTACGATGGGGAAACAGACCCGAGGGAGTTCTTGCTGAAATACGAAGTTGCCGTGGAATTGAATGGAGGGTGCTCGGCAATCAAGGCGAAGGCCTTTGTCATGGTCGTGAAGGGTTCGGCACAGCACTGGTACGCCAGCATCCCAAAGGGTCACATCTATTCATGGAACCAGCTGTGATCCAAGCTGCTAACCAGTTTCTGAGGGCTGAAGATGGAGGAGTTGACATCATGTGATTTCCACAACTGCAAGCAGGGGGGAGAAGAAGATGCTACAGAAATATATGCAGCGCATCATCAAAATGCGAGCTAAGACTCTGAATGTGGCTGACCTGACCGTCATCGAAGCTGCAACAAACGAGTTGAGGATAGGGCCTTGCCTAGAGTATCTAGATAGGTGCAAGACACGTAACGTGGGAATATTGCAAGAATATTGAACCAAGAATATTGCAAGTCAGACCGTGGAAGAAGGAGAAGGATCAAAACATTGAACCAAGAGAAGAAGGCACGAACAAATCAGTGGTTGCAGCCGAAGCCATGGCACGCAGACCAACCAAAGCAACAGGGCACCTAGCCAGTAAACACAGTCTCCAGAGGTCCGAAGCCACAAGGTTTTCAAGGCCCATCAAACAAAGGGGGTCGAAGCGGAAGAGGAGGCCGAGGGGGTCGAGGAGGCCGAGGTCCTCCAGGGCCGAAGGTGCCATCTTGCTATTTTCATGGCAGAGACAAGGGCCACTGTCCAAATGAATGCCCTGTCACCATACAGAAGAAAGAGGAGATGGAGATGCAAGCTTTGGAGCCGCCAAAGTCTGTAAACTACACTTCCGCGGGAGATAGATCCGGGTCTTTGGCACCGGCCCACCAATGGCCCACCACCTATCCAACATTCAACTGCAACCCACTGCCGTACATGCCACAATACTTACCGCTGCCAGCTCCTCCCGCAGCGCAGCCCGCTCAAGCCCCTTAGGCATATCATCATGGCTAGGCACGGAGTGCGTCCACCCAAGGTAATGATCCAGTAAACTACCACCTTCCGCCAACTTCGAAGGTAGAACCAAGCCAAGTGGCAGAAATGGCGGGGGGATCTCCGAATGTAAACAATTCTGGAAGCCCGATGGTGAATGTAATCAATGCCATATCCGGAGGGTCCAACGAGCCAGTGCACGAAACAGAGAGTCAAAGAAAGGATTACCTTCGAGCAGTCAATCATGTGTGCGAAGGCAAGCACTTCAGAACAACGTGGTCTCACATCCCAATAAACTTCACTGAAGCAGATTTCATGTTGAAGCATTTCCCACACAATGACCTCGTTGTCATCAAAGCGAACAATGGCAAGAACTCAGTACACTTCTTCAGAAACGACGTGGGAAGAATTCTGGTGGACACGGGAAGCTCCGCAGATGTCCTCACTTGGAGGTGCTTCATTCAGATGGGTTTCACAGAGAAGGATTTGAAGAAGTCAGTGTACCCCTTGATAGGCTTCATGGGCCAAAAGATCCAAGCTGTTGGGAAGGCTGACATAAACGTGACCTTCGGCCAGGGTGCAACCATGCGAACCGAAGCCATAACTTTTGACATTGTTGACATCCAGTACCCCTACAACACCATCTTTGGGAGTTATATCATCAACAAGTTTGCAGCAGTTATCCACCAGCCGTATTTGTGCATGAAGATCCCAACAGCTGGGGGGTCCTATCTGTAGGGATGTAAATGGTACAGATATTTCTTGACCGACCGACCGATCGAGAGGGGTCGAATAGTGATTCGGATATTTTCTCGGATATCGGATCGAATCCGGATACTATTTTTCGGATATCGAATTCGGATACAAGAAGAGTAGTATCCATCGGATATCGGATATCCGGTCAGATAATCCGGATAATGAAGTCGGATATTAGGTTCGGATAGTTGTATTATATTAATATATACATTAATAAAAATCTTGTTTAATCTATGAAAACTTATAACTAATTCATTTCAAATCTAAAAATTACAAAACTACCACCAAATTTTTTCTAAAAATATAATCTATCTATCGATGCTCTATTTGAAGTTGGATCTTATTTGTTTCTAGTCTTTTAGTTCGAGGACTACATTCGAATTCTAGCGTTACTTTGATAGTCAAAAATAGACTTGTTCCATATGAATAAAATTGGAAAAGGTTTTCAGACTAGTAAGTGAAGTGAGTGCAAGTTTCTTCTAAAGTATTTTTTTGATCTAATCTACATTCAACATTTTCAATTAAAAGTCCATTAATATGGTTGATTTTATTTGGAAGATATATCTTGGCTTTTCGTTCCAGTATCATATAATTTTATTCTTTCACCACACACTAGACAGAATTTATGCTCGTCGAGTGGATAAATAATTACAAGTGTGATATATATAGTTATTGATTTTACTCCATATCTAAAGAAATATTCGTGATTGACATTATCTATATCCGTCTCTATCATACCCGGGGCCACGAGAATGCATACATGGCGTACATATTCTAGGATAAGGGATGGGACATGGCCCACGCCCTACACCAGTTGTAACTACTCGGATAGGAGTAGGACTAGTCGGAACAGAAGGAAACTACCCGAGTAGTACTCAGGTAGGACTCCTAAGCTGGTATTTGGCTAGGACTTCCATATAATCCTGTACCCCCAGACTATATAAGGGCGGGCAGGGACCCTCTCCAAAGCATCATCATCTATGGCAATACAAACCACCACACAGGACGTAGGGTATTACACATACTGGGGCCCGAACCTGTCTAAGTTTCATGTTCCTTTGCAGCTTTGAGTTCCTGATCTCGGCGACACCCCACCTACAATCTACCACCTCGTGGAAATCCCTCGGTGGGCTTGGAGGTTAAACATCGACAGTTGGCACGCCAGGTAGAGCTGTTCGTCGAGCATCCACCGGAGAACTCGATGGCATCTTTCAACTTCACCAGCATTGTGCTCGACCTAGCTAGGGAGGTCGAGGAGGAGTCTGTTTTTGACGCGATTTTGACTCATGCTGCACCAGGACTTCTCGGGTCGTATCCAATCTGATCTAGGGAAGAGTGTACCCAACTCCTATTCGGGCTACGCAACGCGACTCCTATCTACTAGGAGTCCATGCAATCTGAGTCCCTCTCCGACCTAGAGGAGGACTTGGATTGCTTACATAGGATCGGAGAGGAGGGAGCCACCGCCTGCCAGGAGGCCCCCATCTTCGACAAGTACTCAGACTCCGATGATGACTCCGAACCCTTTTCCGGTCATCATCAGGGCCTAACTGTAACTTCAACGCCGCAAGACCGGTTCGTGTATTGGAAGGGCATGGAGCCCTCTAAGCTACTCGAATACGTCTCCCGCCTTGTGGCCTTCACACAAGAACTACCTTTTCAAGAAGGCGAGCCCCTCTCTCCCATCGTGGAGGAGGGAGAAGACAAGATAGTACTCGTCGACCACAGCTCCAGTGGTGAATTTTTGCTATAACGACATGTCAACATGGCCTCCCTCCACGAGCATGGCGACGATGACAAACCAGGGAGAGAGTATGACAACGAGCTACTCGGGGATGTCTCCGCCGACGAGTGCATGGTGGAAGCTTCTCATGGTGAAGATGAGGAGCACAGAAGAATCCAAAAGCTCAAGAACACTAAGCGAGCCAAAGCAGACGGAACGCGGAAGCCTGCGCATGGAACCCACCTCACCGCAGAAACCTTAACGGTGCTTTTGCTGCAGCTGATGATGGCCAGTACAACACTTCGATCCGGAACATCGCTGAAGCGGCTTTGTTAATTCAGCGGTTATTCCAAAGCCCGGAGACCGAGAGGTTGCTGCATTTAACGCAGCACGCTATTGTCCAACTGGACCAGCAAGACACTATGTCGTCGCTGCAGCACAGCCGTTCAAGATCAAAGCGTCACGCGAGCTCCATCCCCTAGGCTAGTAGCACCTCAGGAGGAAGAACCAACCCTCGAGGGAACAACAACTACCAGCACAACCAAGACAATCGGGCTGGCCACGGTCACCAGCACCTCCAGCACTCTGCACATGGCTACGCAGACCAAGAAGTCCAACAGCCTCCACGCAGTCAGGCAACCAGTAGGTCGCAAGGCCCCAGGCTGGAGGTCCCTCTGCGAGGGGTCAAGGCCACCGCATAGATCTTCATGAATTTCCCACAGTCGACCTAAGGCAGAAAATCAACGAAGGCCGTGACGCTCAAAACATCATTGACTCGAGGTAGTGACCTCCACAACATCGACGATAGTGACCGCTTCCCAGCTTTCACCCTCAACGTCACCTCCTGTGACAGCCCAATGGAGTTCAAGCCAGTCGGCATCACCAAATACGATGGCAAACAAAACCCACGGCAGTGGATTCGCTGCTACTCCACCACCATTGAAGTATCGGGTGGCTCTAACACAACCAAGGTTATCTACTTCCTGATAGTGCTGGAATTTGCACCGCTCACCTGGCTCAAAATCCTCAAGCCAGACTCCATCGACTTCTGCGAGGACCTGAAGACAACTTTCATCAACAACTTCCAGGGCCCCATGCTCCATTTAGGTACTCATCACGACTTGTCGCAGGTCAAGCAGGAGGAGAACGAGACTCTAAGGTCCTACAGCAGGCGCTTCTTCGAGATGTGCGCCACCATCTCCAACATCACCGACAAGGACGTCATCCACTGCTTCCAAAACGGCCTCACTATGAAGCACGTCTACTGCGACTTTGGACGCAACCGCCCTAGGACCGCCGTAGAGATTCGCGACATGATGCAGCGATGGGCCGATCGGGAGGACGAGGAGAATGAATGCTTCCCCAAGCGCAACAACAACAAGCGCAACAACGACAATCGCTCTGACAAAGGCTAGCAGAACTACTCGGGATCCTCCAGAAAGCGCAAGCCAGACAACCTAGTCGCGGCAGTCGAGCGCAATGGCAAGAAGTCAGGGAACCAGCAGGACCAGTTCGAGACAATCCTGCACAAGCAATGCCTAATGCACCCAAAGTCCAAGCATAACCTTTTCCAGTGCATTAGCCTCTGAAAGTCCCTCAACGCTCCCATTCCTGACCAAGATGAAAAGGGGAAGGACAAAGAAGATGAGGAGGGAGACAAGTTGGGGGGCGCAAGGTTAGCAACACCCGGCCAACGTCGTCAACGTCATCTTCGGCGGCGACGGCAGCTTCCCCACCAAATGTGCGCAGAAGCTTACACTACGCGAGATCCTATCTGTTGAGCCAGCCATACCGCGGCCGTTGAGATACAGCGAAGTCCCGATCTCTTTATCCAAAGAGGATCAGTGGACCAGCTTACCCTGGTCGTTTTAGACCCTGTGGTGGCCGATTCACAGCTTACCCGTGTTCTCATCGACGGCCGAAGCGGTCTCAACCTGCTCTTCGCCAGTACACTGAAGAAGATGGGGCTCGACATCTCCAAGATGCTCACCCCCAGCAAGGCTCTGTTTTATGGTAACATCCCAGGGGACACGGCTACACTGCTCGCTTTGGTGACCCTACCAGTTACCTTTGGGACCAAAGAAAACTATCGCACGGAGTACATCAAGTTTGAGGTGGCGGATTTTGAGTCGTCATACCACGCCATCCTTGGCAAACCCGCTTTGGCCAAGTTCATGGCCGTGCCCCACTACGTCTATGTCATACCCGATTCTAGAAAGAACCAGATGCATCTCATATGTGCGCCAGGATCTCGTTCACACACATATGGTAGACGGAAAGTGCAATATATCAAAGACAATGCTCAAAAGTACTATATAAAGTATTTAACAATATTACACTTCGTATAAAAGAGACACAAATGTCTTTAAACGATAAACCGTTATACCCTATACGAAGTCTCCAACAACTCCGTCTTCCATAGGTGATGACTGGTGAACGCAGGACCTAGAACTCCTCGAAGTCGTCGAAGATCTCCTCTTCAAAGTTCTCTTCTGAACAGCAGGGGGCAAGGGTGAGTACTCTTATGGTTGGTACTCAGCAAGTGGGGTGAAAATGCAAGGCCATCAAGGATAGGCTGAGGTTTGCAGCAGCGGTTGCTTTTAGTTGGTCAAATATTTATTATCAAGCACCTATTGACTAGGTTTAAGTTTATACCAACCCACTTTAGTAAAAACATAAAGATACCATTAACCTAAACCACGAACCACAACTTAATTAATCTTCAAGTTTCATTATCATGTGAGGGTCCAAGCCACTCTTAACCGTGAGTACGGCTGTTATAACAGTTTTACACTCTGCAGAGGTTGTACACTTTACCCACAAATCGTGTTTCCCTAAGTCGCCCGGGTTTGCAAGGCCCTTAAACACTTCCGAGGTGAGTGGCGAGGGTACACTACGAAGCCTTTACAAAGACATGTCGAAAGCTGGGCAGCCCGCTAGAGTTTCAGTAGTGGCGTGGTCCATAAACCTCCCTAATGGTCAGCTCCTTAGCAAAGGCAGCTACCCCAAGAGGACCGGGCTATGACCCCTATCACCGACCCCCTCCTTGCCCTTTCGGTAAGGCCACCAGTAAACTACACATCTAATTAATTGGCTAAGGTCAGAGCCATATGACTTTGTGGTTGCACTGTTCACTTGGGTGGTTCTCCATGTTCCCATTAAACAAAGTTGATCTTGAACTTATGCGATAAAACCACAAAATATAACGTGACCATTGTTGTCAAAAGAGTAAACCAAATACCAATCCCAAAATTTGCGACTAAGCATAACTACCCAACATGAATAGTAAACCCGGGTGTTTCAAGGTTTGGGGTAAAAGACTAGGTATGTCCTTAGCATAGGTAACCCATCAAATTTATGCAAGCAACAATAAAGTAAAGTGAATTTTCATGCAGTTGTTGGGATCAAATAGAATATGCAGAGGGGGAAATCCACTTGCCTTCTTCAAGCAACTGCTGATTCTTTTCCTCGTAAGCTTGCTCTTGATTTGGCTCGAACGTCACGTTGTCTACGCGATCACACAAACAAGCATACACAAACAAATAAGAAACAATACAACAAACAGTACAAACAGAAGGTAAGAAGATACTAAAGTTGTAGTTCATGATGCAAAGATCGTGTGGGCTCAAGAATCGCTGAAATCGGAATTGAAACGATGAAGATATGATTAAAACAGTGAGCTAGGGACCTAACTGCTAGAGTTTTGAGTCTCTCGAGGCTAAATCTGAAGAATTCAGGGGCTAAAGCATAATTAAACCTTATACAGAGGGTCGGGGTGCAAAACTATAGGTTCAGGACGGCGGGTACTAATTCTGGAAAATTCAGGGGTCGGGATGGAAAAAGAAAGGGCTCAACTCTAATTATTTTCTACTGATTTGGACTGCGGGTTGATTCCTAGAAAACCTAGGGATCTTCCTGCAAAATTTTCGGGAACGGCTAGGGTCGGGTGAATCTGGTCCGTTGGATTAGAATCGGCGGCGGATCGGACGAATCGGCGGAGTAAGGGTCGGGCGAATCGGCTGAGTAAGGAAAAGATCGGGTAAATCGGCCGGGTAAAGTGAAGATCAATTCTGGCCGTTGTGACAGCCCTGAAAAATTTCATTTCTAATATCAATATCGTTAGCCTAACCCTAGGCTTAACCAACTAATAAAAGGGTGGAAAGAATTAGAACGAGTTCAGTTGGAATTCAAATTTAATTTGGGCATATTTGGTTACTTTTGAACTTTTAAATTTAACTTTCAAACCATAAGCCAAATGAGATGTTGCCTGAAAACAAATTTGTAGAACTTTTTATTCTGAACAACTTTCGTGTTCAAAAGTTTTTGAAATTCAAATCAGAAAGAAGAGAAAACGCCCTGTTTGCACCCAGCCCCCTGAAGTTTTCCAAATTCTCGCATTCAGGCCCTCGCCCTCCCTTTCTCTCCCCTCCCCGCCCGACCGCCGCGCGCCAGGTGGCCGGCGACGCCTGACCGGCACGAGGCGCCAGGCCAGTGGCCGCCGCGCCACTCCGCCACGCCCGGCTTTGCCCCCTTCCCACGCCGCGCGGCCCAGTACGCGCCCGCGCGTGCGCACGACCGCTGCCACGTCCCGCCTCGCCGCCCGCCGCGCCCAACCGCCGCACCGAGCCATGCCACCCCGGCTCCCGCGCCCCGCCCGTCGCTGCGCCTGTCCTCCGCCCGAGCCGCTGCAGCAGCCCCTTCTCCAATCCACGCCCCGCGCTATCCCCTCGCGCCCACGCCAAATCTCCGGTCGCCAGTCACCGCGCCCGCTCGCCGCACGCCGCGCCGGCGTTCTGCTGCCGCCCGCCGTGCCCAGTGCCGCGCCGTGCCGTGCCTCCGCCCCGCGCGTTGCCCAGGCACCCCCACACCCCCTCCTGCCCCTATAAAAGCCCCGACCCGGCCGCCCGCGCGAGCCCCAGCCGCCAGAACACCTCGCCGCCGCCATTGCCGCCGCCAAGCGCTGCCCGCCCGTGGACAGCCCTCCACCGCCGCCCACCGCCCAAATTGAGCCTCCAGCCACCACTACATCACCCCACTGAAGCTCGCCGACCCGCCCAACGCCACCCAGAACCACCGGAGCGCCGCCGCCCGCGCTGCCGCCGCCGCCGCCGCCCCTGCTCACCGTGGGCAGCTCGACCCCGACCTCCTCCGTCCAAGCCAAGGCCCTGAGCAGCTTCCCCACGCGCCACCGAAGCTCGCTGACCGGACCAGGCCGCCCCAAGCCCGCCGGAGCACCGCCGTCGACGCGCGCCACCGCCGCCGCCGGCGAGCCCCTCCCGGCCGTTCCCCACCTGAACAACACCCCCACGAGGTAGCCCTCGCACCCCTGAACCTTCCCCGACCCTCACCCCTCGCCGCCGGCGAGCCCCTCGCCGGAATTTCGGCCGGCCGCCGTACCCGAGGACCCAATTGCAAGAACCCGAGGACCCAATTGCAAGAATTTAAATCTTTAGAAGGGTCTACGTGTAAGATTCAAGGACCCAATTGTAAAAGAAAGTTTCAAATCTAGATTCAAATTCAGTGAACTTGTAAAATTCGTATAAAATCGTAGAAAATTCAGAAAAATGCAAACTCAACTGTTCTGGAATCCTTAGAATAAACTCTACAACTTTTGTTACAAAAAGTTTCTCAGATTCTCCACACATTTTTCTCTACATTAAATGGAAGATTTAATGGACTTATTTTGTACCCATTGTTGTAGATCAGTAATGACCCTAAATTTTGGGCAGTAAGCTAGTTGCTTGATGTTTAGGACTGTGTAAAACGATCAGGCCCAAATTCCACCTCTAGCTACACTGTTTATTAAACTTAGTTTCATACCTTAAGTGGCTAGATATTTTTATCCCTGCAGTTAGGTTATGAATCACCTAATGAAACTTTTTATGTACTGGTGTAATGGTACATAGATGCCAGAGAAAAATTGGGAGAATTTATATCTCACAGGAACCTAATTATTTGATTTATGTTCTAATAACATACATTAAATCAAGAAAATAGAATATTAGCTTGGAAAATTCTCAATTTTTACTAGGAGATACACTGTGGTAGTGGTTGCTATGTAAAAAGTTCCATGGTCAAAAACCCTGTGCAAAGTCCTGTAAAAATGAATCCTTGAATAACCTAGGTGTGTAATGTCATATTTTCTATGCTCTGAATACTGCATAATAAATCCTACAAAAATTACAGTAGCTCCTGCATGCTTAAATGAAAGCTCTGTAAAAATCTTAGACTCAGTTGTTGCACCATTTGTCCTGTACAAAAAGAACAAAAGTCTAACAGCCACTATGTAATATAGTTTTCATAATTAATCTGCTACATGAAATTGTCTGAAAATTTTACAGTAAGCACATATTTCCCTGATGTGCCTAAATCCAAAGTTTCATGACCAGAAACTATCCACTGTAGTAATTACACTTAAATCATGTCGATTACCATTACCACGACTTAAACTTGTGCATTCATGTAGAATCGACGACTCTCGCCGACGGAACTTACGAGCTGGTGCCCGCGTCCGAGAGTGAGCAGCGTGAAGCTCAAGTGAATCTAACTGAAGCTATTGAAAACCCGAGCCCAAATTCGGAAGAGCCCCAAGCTAACTTTTCGCAAGAAGGCAAGCCCCGGAGCATGACCTATTTCTTTCCTAATTATGCAACTCACTACTCTTTGCTTGTGCATTAAGTTTATAGGAGTTGAATGAAAACTTAGTTGCATGATGTTAGGAACCCATGCTTGAAAACTAGATGTAAGGTTCGATAGAATGCTGTGCTAATAGGACTCCGGTAAAAGCCGAGTGATTTCCTGTCACTCGCGAGAAAATAGGAGTTGAATGTCTACTACACGCTGCAATCATAAGGACACGGACGGGCTATGGAACGATGGTTACGATTGAGGCCCGTC
Organism: Panicum miliaceum; assembly: GCA_032594955.1. Lineage (NCBI taxonomy): Eukaryota > Viridiplantae > Streptophyta > Magnoliopsida > Poales > Poaceae > Panicum > Panicum miliaceum. The sequence goes on along the minus strand of CM064063.1, from coordinate 37,249,857 downwards.
TGTCTAGTGAAAAATGCTAAGGCCGCAGGGTGTGGTAGTGATGGTTAAGTCTTTGAACGTACTAAACACATGCCGAGATTATGGGAATCGGTAAGCTTAAGTACCTGATTGGCCCGGCAAGGGGACGGCATCCTACCCTTTGAACTTCGGTCCCATGTGCATATGGCGAGTGCAGAGAGTGGTCACGACCCGGCGCCGAACCGTGGCGTGGGGCTCTTGTACTCTCGGAGGGTAGCCCCGATCCACGACCCGGAAAGAAAGTGGAAAAGTTGCACGTGTGACTCTAGGGAGTAACCACGTGACGTGTGTTTGGGTTTCCCTTGCAAGGTTAAGAAATTCGATTCGAATCGTCCGTTTCTCACGGCTATTGAGACTGCTTAACCCCCTTTACCCACAGAGTAAGAAGAGGAACAATGATGATGAATGAACTTGTTGGAGGAAAATTAATGCTTCACCATGAATGTTATTGGATAGCTGCTTATCTAGAATGGTTAACGAAACTAGAATCTTGAGCTAAAAGTTGAAAGTAAGGACCCACTTGTAGAAGCTTTTCGGCAAAACAAACCCCTAAGCCAAAAAAGCCTTGCATGTCTAGAGTCGGTGGAGTAGATTCCACTACTCGGGTAAGTCTTGTTGAGTATTAGTATACTCAGCCTTGCTTGTGGCTCGTTTTTAGGTGAGACCTTCGAAGACATGATTGCTAGCTTGACTTGGCCCTGCACTCTTCCCCCTGGTTGGTCGGTGGACTGGGATACGCCCCCGTCCAACGGAGATAATGCCGAGTGATGTCTCGTACGGGCTTCATCGAGACATCCTTATTGTCGAGTAGCTTTCGTTGTTTTATTTTCCGCTGCAACTTAAACTCTGAAGGAACTATTTAGTGATGATCATTGAAGTACTTTGTTTCTAAACTCCAAACTTGGTCTGTAATATTTACTTATGCTAATGTTGTAATATTTGCTGGAATGTGGTATTCTCTGGGCTCATCGTCGCATGAGCGTTTGTATGTATGGCGCTCGATCCGCTCACCGTGGTTGTATCGGGAGGTTATACCCGACAGACCAGTGGATTACTCCGTTTGAAGTGTAAGGTTAACCGAGAATGCCTTAATGGTGATGGTTAATACACTTGAGCCGGATTAATTCAGGTGGTTCTGCCACAGCTGGTATCAGAGCCGTAGCTGGTGCCACAGCTGGCAACAGCTGGCGCCAGAGCCAAAATACATACGCCAGAGAATGCGACAAGCCTTAAAAACTCGATTTACTAAAACTTGACTAGAAGGATGTGTTGCGAAATACGTTGGTACGTTAAGGATGGTGCCTAGTTCGTAAAGCCCTAAGGGATTATGGGAAAGTTTACTAGGTGGCTATCTAACTTCTATATATATTATCAACTGACTTCCAGCACATTACTTTCTGTCAAAACTTACTTTCATGCACAAACGACCTTAATTTCTGTAACGACGCGCTCATCGCTAAGGTAAGAAGGTAAGGATCCTCAGCCAACTGAGAGAGCTTGGCCTTCCTGTCGGTGATGCGAACCGAACGCTGCCCTCAAGCAGTGGCTTACTTGAGGTGCTGCCAATATGCCAACTGTTAGTTGAACATATTGGGAGTAGAAGGTTTGGCGCAGGGTATGGCGATCGCTGTTCATACCCCCGTCTCATGACGGTACCCCCGTGAATACGCTATCTCGATAGCGTATGTTAACGTCGTCTGTACGGCGGAAATTGTACACATATCGTTTCTATAAGTAAACGGTAATGAATACGGACGCTTTCATGAGTGCTGGCATGAAAGGTTCATGAATTATATATATGCTTTGTCAATCTTCTGTAGGTACACTAACCGCGATTACGATAAGTTAAGGAACGATTAGAAAGACTCGACTAGCTATTATAGCGAGAGCCGTATTGTGTATGCCACCGAGACTATCTTCGTAAGACCAAAAGTATTTGGCAGTTATTTTATTTTGTGAGGACGAATAGGACGTGCATGCATTATAACCATATATATCGGAAAGTGAAAATACGTTGTATGAGAGTGGTAAGGTCCTCGCGTATCTAAGCATGGTTTGCATAAGGATTATCTAGAGAATCGGTCCAAATCTGCCATGACTGAAAGGAGCGAATTATTGACCCAAGAAAATGACCTTTTCTGGAGAAGTTCATGTTGAAAGAATTGTTCCAAATTTCGTGTTCTATCCCCTGTTCAAAAATCAAAAATTCTGAACTTGTGGATAGTAAGAAATAACAGAAACCTTGGAATGTCAGAAATCTGTCCCGAATAAGCACTTCGGCCCCCTTAAAATTTTAGGCCCCCTTCCTGCGGTTTTCTGCAAAAGAGCACAACACAAAACCTGTTCCAAATGTACCCAGGAAGCTTCTGTTAAAATTTGGTAAATTTTGGCTGGGTAGATTTTCCCTGGTGCCCGAAACTCTAGCCCTCTGTTCACTGAAAATTCTGGGTAGACAGAGAGGTAAAACCTGAAAAGAAAGACCATCTTAGAGACCTATCTAGCTCTGGAGTTGACTAGAAAAGTTGTTCAAAAATACCTTAGGAGTGATCTGGTGAAATTTGAGAATTTTTGGATTAGAACTGTGGAAGTTAGGGTTATTTTTGCACACTATACAGAATCTGTCCTTGTGCTGTTCACAGTTTTTCGCTATCTCACTCCATTTGATCTTTTGTTCAGATGGCTGAGCCTGTTGCTATGATGGTGGATGAGGATGGACGCGTACACTCGCAGTGTCTCCACTGGGAGGGCTTTCCCTCTATTTTGTGGGATGTTCTGCGTACCGCGGGCTATCTAATTCCCCCACGTTACGCCGGACTGGAGTTTGCAGAGAATGGAGTTACCCAGTGCCGTGTCAACGTGACTATCTTTCCGCACCCATTACACCCGGAGTGGCCCGCCTTGGAGCTTGAGGCTGTTGGTCGCCGTTTGGCCGATACTTGGGAGCTTGCAGCCATGAGGGCGCTCACCACTTTTTGTGCGCAGCGTCCCGAGGTTGTCACACTCGCTCCCATTGGATTGTTTCCTGCTGCCCAGGACAACGACCCCTTTTGCCTCAACAGGGTGCAGCACGCACAGTACTTGGTAGACTTTCATGCCCAGGAAACTGTTCATACCTCCGTGCGGTGCATGAGTGCACTCTACCGGCTTCAGACTCTCCAGAGTCAGGCGCTTGAGCAGCTCACTGATCTTGCTCAGGCCTACCACATGATGGTAGATACCAGGGATGAGCAGATTAAGGAGCTCAGTCAGGATCTTGAGGACAGAGATGCTCAGATTGGCCAACTTGAGGGCCAAATGCAGGAGCAGGACACTCTCATGGGTGAGAGAGATGCCACGATAGCACAGTTGGAGGAGCAGCTCCATGATCTAAGCCTTGAGTTGGAGGATGCTAATGAGCACATTCAGTGGCACCATGATCAGAATGACCATCCCCATGAGGAGGACATGGAGGAAGATGAGGAGGAGCCACCGGAGATTGATGGTATCTCCGGTATGGATTTCGAGGGTGAGGTACCACAGGCACCTCAGATGGGAGCTCACTCTCCTGCTCACAGCGAGTCGTCCGTCAACGACTTGGATGACTTCTAGATGACGACCTGGAAGGACTTTTGCACATTCTCCTCGATAGGATAGCCTAACTTTTGGCAAGTGTTGTAATAGGCTAACTAGAAGTTGAGTAACTCTTTTGTGATGGGTACACCTGAACCATGTGGATACCCTCAGCTTGTAAGGAACGGCGATAAACTTGGGTGATTTTGTTGTAAGTTGGTAAACGATGAAATCCACAATCGCCGAGACTTGTCGGAATTTTTATCCATGTCTCCTTACATTTCTTGGCTGAGTGTTGAATACCAAACTTGTCCTAAATTCTGTGATCTAGGTTCTCACAAAATTTCAACCCCACTGGATCTTGCTAGTTTAAGTTATAGGCGAGATACTATAACTTGTTCTGCTGAAAAACAGCCAAAACAGGGAAGCAAAGAGTGAATCGTTTGGCCATCCTAGCCATCGATTTAGCATCTTGGCTGAATACCAAAGTGGTACATCACTAAATTCCCTATCCACTGCCAAAAGATGAGAAACTTTGGATGGACCCACAGCAAGCTATGATTTTCTCATAGCAAACGGAAATTCTGTCCATACTTCTAGCTGTGATTTCGGAAGTCTATGACTACACCAATCATTTATGAATCAAGGAAGTAATACGGATCGCGTCACTAATGGTAACCTTTCACCTTTCAGATGGTTGGATCAACACGTGGCAACCCCGAGGGTTTTGGTGCCGGTGGCAGCCGCTCGCGACAATCGCCACCACCCCCGCCCAGTTTGGTAGAAGTGATGGCCGCTCAAACCGAGCTGCTGCGTCAGATCGTGCAAGGACAGCACCAGCAAAGGGGTGGGCACAATGCTCACCAACCCCAAGCTGCAGGATACACGGATTTCCTAGGGACCCAGCCGCCCTTGTTCCATAAGACAGAGGAACCCCTGGATGCAGACGCATGGATTCGCACAATCGAATCCAAGTTCACACTACTTGTGGCCCCATGCTCAGAGGCCAACAAGGCTCATTTTGCCGCGCAACAGCTTCGCGGTACCGCTCGTCTGTGGTGGGACCACTATTCTGCGATGCTCCCGGCTGATCATGTTGTCACCTGGGATGAATTCAAGACCGCATTCCGAGCACATCATATTCCCGAGGGTCTCATGGAGAGGAAGATGAATGAGTTCCTAGCACTCACCCAGGGCACCCGCACCGTACTGCAGTACGCCCAGGCGTTCAACAACCTATGCCAGTATGCGGGCTATCACGCTGATACGGATGCCAAGAAGCGTGATCATTTCCGCCGAGGTCTGAACACCAAGCTTAAGGAACGTCTGAACCTAGCCAGGGCTGACACCTACAACGAATTGGTCAATATGGCCATTACCCAGGAAGACTGTATCATGGCACATCGGGCAGAGAAGAAGAGAAAGGCACCCGCTAGACCATCAAGTGCTCAACCACCAAGGTACCGCATCGTGCAAAATGCCGCACCCACAGCTCCACCTAGGGCCCCTCAGCCAGGGAGATGGATTGCCAGACCCCCACAGCCGCCAGGCATGGTACGACCCCCGATGCCTCCACAGAACGGTCCGAGGCCCACTCTGCAACAGTCTCTTCGACCTAGCCCCGCGAATCACTGTTTCAAATGCGGGAGTTCCAACCACTTCGCACGAGAATGCCCTCAGTCTGGACAGCCCAACCAAGGTCAAGGATCCAACCCGAACACCAAGAACAGGGGCAAGAGACAGACCCTGCAAGTCAAGCAAGGACGGATTAACTTCACCACGCTTGCAGAGCTTCCTGAAGGAGCCCCAGTGATGTCGGGTACATTCTCTATCCATAACAAGCCTGCAGTTATATTATTTGATTCTGGTGCATCGCATAGTTTCATAAGTGCAAAATTCGGTACGAAAGTAGGCTTGGATGTTTGTCACACCAAAGGGGCATATATGATATCAACACCGGGTGGTAAAATTGCTTCAAACCAAATGGTCAGACAAGTACCAGTCAAATTGAATAGTAAAACCATCGACACAGACCTTGTCCTTTTACCTCTTGACGGCATGGACATTATTTTGGGAATGAACTGGATGACTATGCATGGAGTCACACTGGACCTTTCTTCCCGAGCCGTTGAGATAAATTCACCTAGTCACGGAGCCACTTCCCTTTACCTACCATTCCTAGATTGCACGAATTCCTATGCTTACAAGGTGGAAGGACTTAAGCTAGAGGATATTCCTGTGGTCAACGAGTATGCCGATGTTTTTCCGGAGGACTTACCGGGAATGCCACCAGATAGGGATATTGAGTTCATCATTGAACTACAACCCGGCACTGCACCTATATCCAAGAGACCATATAGGATGCCCCCTAAGGAATTGGCAGAGCTGAAAATTCAACTCCAAGAACTACTGGACAAAGGATTCATTCGCCCTAGCGCGTCACCTTGGGGATGTCCAGCCCTATTCGTAAAGAAGAAGGATGACAGTTTAAAATTATGTGTGGACTACCGACCTCTCAATGCGGTAACTGTTAAAAATAAATACCCACTTCCCCGTATCGATGTACTCTTCAATCAATTAGCTGGAGCCAGAGTCTTCTCAAAGATTGATCTTCGTTCGGGATATCATCAAATCAAGATTCGCCCGTGCGATATTCCTAAGACTGCCTTCTCCACACGATATGGACTATATGAATTCTTGGTCATGTCCTTTGGACTCACCAATGCCCCCGCCTATTTCATGTATCTCATGAATTCGATATTCATGCCCGAACTGGACAAATTCGTCGTAGTGTTCATCGACGACATCCTTATCTATTCCAAGGATGAGGAAGAGCATGCAAAGCACCTGCACATTGTTCTTCAATGTCTAAGAGACCACCAGCTCTATGCTAAGTTTTCTAAGTGTGAGTTCTGGTTGGATACTGTAAAGTTCTTAGGTCACACGATCTCCAACGAAGGCATAGCTGTTGACCCCAGCAAGGTACAAGAGGTGATGGATTGGAAACCCCCTACCTCTGTTCATCAGATTCGTAGTTTTCTCGGCTTAGCCGGTTACTACCGTCGTTTCATCCCGGATTTCTCTCGAATTGCTAAGCCCATGACTGAACTATTGAAGAAGGAAGTAAAGTTTGTATGGAACAAGAAATGTGAAGAAGCTTTTCCACACTCTCAGAGAGCATCTGACTACTGCACCTGTGTTAGCTCAACCCGATAATACCAAGTCGTTTGATGTGTATTGTGACGCATCGGGTACTGGTCTAGGATGTGTGCTTATGCAAGAGAATCGAGTGATTGCATATTCCTCACGAGCCCTTCGGCCCCACGAACAGAATTATCCCACTCATGACCTTGAGCTTGCAGCTGTCATTCACGCTCTGAAAATATGGAGGCACTATCAAATGGGTACACAGTGCAATATCTACACGGATCATAAGAGCCTCAAGTATATCTTCACACAAGCCGATCTGAATATGAGACAACGAAGATGGCTAGAATTAATCAAGGATTATGACCTTGAAGTGCACTATCACCCCGGCAAGGCTAATGTAGTCGCAGATGCACTAAGCCGCAAGTCCCATTGCCATTGCTTATCCATGGAATCCTACCATGAGACATTGTGTGCAGAAATGCGGAAGCTTAACATGGAAATGGTTTCCCAAGGCACTCTAGATCACATCTCAGTTGAGCCCACTCTTCGCGACCAAATCGTCATGGCACAACTACATGATGAAGGAATAAAGATCATCAAACAAAAACTCTCTCTAGGTGAGGAGAAGTATAAATGTTTCCGCCAGGACCATAAGGGAGTTTTATTGTTCGAAAGTCGTATAGTCGTTCCGAAAAATCATGAACTCCGCAAGCAAATTCTTGATGAGGCACAGCTTTCCAAATTCTCTATCCACCCCGGCAGTAGCAAAATGTATCAGGACCTAAGGCAAAACTTCTGGTGGACTAGAATGAAAAGAGAAATTGCTACGTATGTCTCGGAATGTGACACATGCCAGAGAGTAAAAGCTAGCCACTTGAAGGTAGCCGGTACACTTCAACCGTTACCTATACCATCATGGAAATGGGAAGACATAAGTATGGACTTCATCGTTGGACTACCAAACACTTCCCAGAAACACGATTCCATATGGGTTATCGTGGATAGACTCACAAAGACGGCACATTTTCTTCCGGTACACACCACCTATTCTACCAAGAAATATGCCGAGATTTACCTCGATCGTATTGTTTGCCTACATGGAATACCTAAGACAATTATTTCCGATCGTGGTCCTCAGTTTGTAGCACGCTTTTGGGAACAACTGCAAACGTCTCTTGGCACTAAACTGATTCGCAGCTCAGCATACCATCCTCAGACTGACGGACAAACGGAAAGAGTAAACCAAATTCTTGAAGACATGCTGAGAGCTTGCGTCATTCACTATGACAAGAATTGGGACAAATGCCTACCCCTAGCAGAGTTGTCGTACAACAACAGCTATCAAACGAGTTTGAAAATGGCACCATTTGAGGCCCTGTACGGACGAAGGTGTCGAACTCCTTTGAGCTGGTCGCAAACCGGAGAACGTAAAATAATTGGACCCGACCTGGTAATCGAGGCAGAGGACAAAGTAAAAGTAATACAAGCAAATCTTAAAGCCGCACAATTCCGACAAAAGAGCTATTCTGACAGAAGGAGAAGGCCCCTAAAGTTCGAAGTTGGCGATCATGTCTATCTTCGAGTTTCACCCACCAAGGGAGTGCAAAGATTTGGAATCAGAGGCAAACTAGCTCCCCGTTATGTTGGTCCTTACGAAATCATTGAGAGCTGCGGACCCGTAGCCTACAAATTACGACTGCCCCCTCAGCTCACGGCCACCCATGATGTCTTCCACGTATCTCAACTCAAGAAGTGTATTCGAGTCCCTACCGAGATTGTGGAACAACAAGAATTATCGTTGGAACCCGACCTCTCGTATGTCGAACACCCAGTTAAGATTTTGGATCAAAAAGAGAGAGAGACCAGGAGGAAAGTGATTAGAATGTATAAAGTACAATGGAATCACCACACTGAAGAAGAAGCCACCTGGGAAACCGAGAGCTACCTAAACCAACATTTCCCTGGGTTTCTCATCTCAACCACTGGTATGTGCACCCACGCCCACACTCAGAATTACCGAATCTCGGGGCGAGATTCTTGTTAAGGGGGGAAGGTTGTGACAGCCGTGAAAAATTTCATTTCTAAAATCAATGTCGTTAGCCTAACCCTAGGCTTAACCAACTAATAAAAGGGTGGCAAGAATTAGAACGAGTTCAGTTGGAATTCAAATTTAATTTGGGCACATTTGGTTACTTTTGAACTTTTAAATTTAACTTTCAAACCATAAGCCAAATGAGATGTTGCCTGAAAACAAATTTGTAGAACATTTTATTATGAACAACTTTCGTGTCCAAAAGTTTTTGAAATTCAAATCAGAAAGAAGAGAAAACGCCCTGTTTGCAAACAGCCCCCTGAAGTTTTCCAAATTCTCGCATTCAGGCCCTCGCCCTCCCTTTCTCTCCCCTCCTCGCCCGACCGCCGCGCGCCAGGTGGCCGGCGACGCCTGACCGGCGCGAGGCGCCAGGCCTGTGGCCGCCGCGCCACTCCGCCACGCCCGGCTTTGCCCCCTTCCCATGCCGCGCGGCCCAGTACGCGCCCGCGCGTGCGCACGACCGCTGCCACGTCCCGCCTCGCCGCCCGCCGCGCCCAACCGCCGCACCGAGCCGTGCCACCCTGGCTCCCGCGCCCCGCCCGTCGCTGCGCCTGTCCTCCGCCCGAGCCGCTGCAGTAGCCCCTTCTCCAATCCACGCCCCGCGCTATCCCCTCGCGCCCACGCCAAATCTCCGGCCGCCAGTCACCGCGCCCGCTCGCCGCACGCCGCGCCGGCGTTCTGCTGCCGCCCGCCGTGCCCAGTGCCGCGCCGTGCCGTGCCTCCGCCCCGCGCGTTGCCCAGGCACCCCCACACCCCTCCTGCCCCTATAAAAGCCCCGCCCCGGCCGCCCGCGCGAGCCCCACCCGCTAGAACACCTCGCCGCCGCCATTGCCGCCGCCAAGCGCCGCCCGCCCGTGGACAGCCCTCCACCGCCGCCCACCGCCCAAATTGAGCCTCCAGCCACCACTACATCACCCCACTGAAGCTCGCCGACCCGCCCAACGCCGCCCAGAACCACCGGAGCGCCGCCGCCCCTGCTCACCGTGGGCAGCTCGACCCCGACCTCCTCCGTCCAAGCCAAGGCCCTGAGCAGCTTCCCCACGCGCCACCGAAGCTCGCTGACCGGACCAGGCCGCCCCAAGCTCGCCGGAGCACCGCCGTCGACGCGCGCCGCCGCCGCCGCCGCCTCTGCCCCAACGCCGGCGAGCCCATCCCGGCCGTTCCCCACCTGAACAACACCCCCACGAGGTAGCCCTTGCACCCCTGAACCTTCCCCGACCCTCACCCCTCGCCGCCGGCGAGCCCCTCGCCGGAATTTCGGCCGGCCGCCGTACCCGAGCCGCCCGAGGACCCAATTGCAAGAATTTCAATCTTTAGAAGGGTCTGCGTGTAAGATTCAAGGACCCAGTTGTAAAAGAAAGTTTCAAATCTAGATTCAAATTCAGTGAAATTGTAAAATTCGTATAAAATCGTAGAAAATTCAGAAAAATGCAAACTCAACTGTTCTGGAATCCTTAGAATAAACTCTACAACTTTTGTTACAAAAAGTTTCTAAGATTCGCCACACATTTTGCTCTACATTAAATGGAAGCTTTAATAGACTTATTTTGTACCCATTGTTGTAGATTAGTACTGACCCTAAATTTTCGGCAGTAAGCTAGTTGCTTGATTTTTAGGACTGTGTAAAAAGATCAGGCCCAAATTCCACCTCTAGCTACACTGTTTATTAAACTTAGTTTCATACCTTAAGCGGCTAGATATTTTTATCCCTGCAGTTAGGTTATGAATCACCTAATGAAACTTTTTCCGTACAGGTGTAATGGTACATAGATGCCAGAGAAAAATTGCGAGAATTTATATCTCACAGGAACCTAATTATTTGATTTATGTTCTAATAACATACATTAAATCAAGAAAATAGAATCTTAGCTTGGACAATTCTCGAATTTTTACTAGGAGATACACTGTGGTAGAGGTTGCTATGTAAAAAGTTCCATTGACAAAAACCCTGTGTAGAGTCCTGTAAAAATGAATCCTTGAATAACCTAGGTGTGTAATGTCATATTTTCTATGCTCTAAATACTGCATAATCAATCCTACAAAAATTACATTAGGTCCTGCATGCTTAAATGAAAGCTCTGTAAAAATCTTAGACTCAGTTGTTGCACCATTTGTCCTGTACAAAAAGAACAAAAGTCTAACAGCCACTATGTAATATATTTTTCATAATTAATCTGCTACATGAAATTGTCTGAAAATTTTACAGTAAGCACATATTTCCCTGATGTGCCTAAATCCAAAGTTTCATGACCAGAAACTATCCACTGTAGTAATTACACTTAAATCATGTCGATTACCATTACCACGACTTAAACTTGTGCATTCATGTAGAATTGACGACTCTCGCCGACGGAACTTACGAGCTGGTGCCCGCGTCCGAGAGTGAGCAGCGTGAAGCTCAAGTGAATCTAACTGAAGCTCTTGAAGACCCGAGCCCAAATTCGGAAGAGCCCCAAGCTAACTTTTCGCAAGAAGGCAAGCCCCGGAGCATGACCTATTTCTTTCCTAATTATGCAACTCACTACTCTTTGCTTGTGCATTAAGTTTATAGGAGTTGAATGAAAACTTAGTTGCATGATGTTAGGAACCCATGCTTGAAAACTAGATGTAAGGTTCGATAGAATGCTGTGCTAATAGGACTCCGGTAAAAGCCGAGTGATTTCCTGTCACTCGCGAGAAAATAGGAGTTGAATGTCTACTACACGCTGCAATCATAAGGACACGGACGGGCTATGGAACGATGGTTACGATTGAGGCCCGTCTGTCTAGTGAAAAATGCTAAGGCCGCAGGGTGTGGTAGTGATGGTTAAGTCTTTGAACGTACTAAACACTTGCCGAGATTATGGGAATCGGTAAGCTTAAGTACCTGATTGGCCCGGCAAGGGGACGACATCCTACCCTTTGAACTTCGGTCCCATGTGCATATGGCGAGTGCAGAGAGTGGTCACGACCCGGCGCCGAACCGTGGCGTGGGGCTCTTGTACTCTCGGAGGGTAGCCCCGATCCACGACCCGGAAAGAAAGGGGAAAAGTTGCACGTGTGACTCTACGGAGTAACCACGTGACGTGTGTTTGGGTTTCCCTTGCAAGGTTAAGAAATTCGATTCGAATCGTCCGTTTCTCACGGCTATTGAGACTGCTTAACCATTTTTACCCACAGAGTAAGAAGAGGAACAATGAGGATGAAGGAACTGGTTGGATGAAAATTTAATGCTTCACCATGTATGCTTTTGGATAGCTGCTTATCTAGAATGGTTAACGAAACTAGAATCTTGAGCTAAAAGTTGAAAGTAAGGACCCACTTGTAGAAGCTTTTCGGCAAAACAAACCCCTGAGCCAAAAAGCCTTGCATATCTAGAGTCGGTGGAGTAGATTCCACTACTCGGGTAAGTCTTGCTGAGTATTAGTATACTCAGCCTTGCTTGTGGCTCGTTTTCAGGTGAGACCTTCGAAGACATGATTGCTAGCTTGACTTGCCCCTGCACTCTTCGCCCTGGTTGGTCGGTGGACTGGGATACGCCCCCGTCCAACGGAGATAATGCCGAGTGATGTCTCGTACGGGCTTCATCGAGACATCCTTATCGTCGAGTAGCTTTCGTTGTTTTATTTTCCGCTGCAACATAAACTCTGAAGGAACTATTTAGTGATGATCATTGAAGTACTTGGTTTCTAAACTCCAAACTTGGTCTGTAATATTTACTTATGCTAATGTTGTAATATTTGCTGGAATGTGGTATTCTCTGGGCTCATCGTCGCATGAGCGTTTGTATGTATGGCGCTCGATCCGCTCACCGTGGTTGTATCGGGAGGTTATACCCGACAGACCAGTGGATTACTCCGTTTGAAGTGTAAGGTTAACCGAGAATGCCTTAATGGTGATGGTTAATACACTTGAGCCGGATTAATTCAGGTGGTTCTGCCACAGCCGTTAGATCTAGATCGATCGGCAGAGGAAGGGTCGGCTCGATGGAACCAAAAGGGTCGGGCGAAGCGGAGTTTTACTGAGCGTCGGCGGTGAGCGATTGCGGCGGTGGACGGTCGGAGCTTCACCGATTCCGGTGTTCCGGGGCTCAATTCAAGCTAGGTTCATGCCGGGGAGTGAGTGGGCGGTACGGTGAAGGTGAGGGTGATCACGGGTTGGCTGTGCGGCGGCTATAAGCTGGTGGCCACGGCGGCGGGCGGAAAGAGGGGTCCGGCGAGAAATTGGGTTTGCGGCGGAGCAAAAGAGAGAGGGGAATCTGGTGCGGCTTGATACTCACCAACTCGTGGAGCTCTGGCGAGAGTTGAAGACGGCGGAGAAACTACAGATCGGCGAGTCGATGGAGAATCGGCGATACGGGATGGCGGCGTTCCTCTGATTTGCAACTTCCAGTGGCGCGCGACAATGTTGTGTAGAGGAAAAGATTTGAGTTTGGCTTGGGTTGCAAAGCGGGGCTTTGGCAGGATTTTATAGGGGGAGATCAGCCGAGATTAGGAAGGTGGTGCTGCGGAATCGATCAGGACTCGGGGTAACAAGAAAGAAAGAAGGGCGCGAACAACAGCACGGAGTCGTTCTGGACTCTGGGTAAGGAAAGAAGAGAGAAGAAGAAGGCGCCGACAGGTGGGGCCTAGACGTCGGTGAAAGAAAGAGTTTGGTGAGCGAATCGGCCACTGGGTTGGCCGCGGGAAAAGAAAATAAGTAGAGGAAAAGAATTGGGCTGGGCTGAAGGAAAGAATAGGAGATGAAAAGAAATAAAGATGCATGCACAATTTTTAATTTATGATTTTTATGAAAATACTTTTAGAAATTTTAGCTCCTATATTTTGGGTATTACAAAACCTACCCCCCTTAAAGAGAATCTCGTCCTCGAGATTGGGAAGGACTAGGGAACAGCTGAGGGAATTCTTTAATCAGTTCATCTTCTCTTTCCCAAGTAGCCTCATCCTCTGAGTGGTGACTCCACTGTACTCTGCACATTTTGATTACCTTGTTCCGTGTAACCCTCTGAGATGTTTCCAAAATTCTTATCGGCTGCTCTGTATAAGTGAAATCTTCTTGTACATCAAGTTCCTCCAACGGTAATTCCTCCTCTGGCATTCTCAAACATTTCTTTAACTGTGATACGTGAAACACATCATGGACATCTGACAATCGTGCCGGTAACTCCAATTGATATGCCACTTCACCTTTCCTTTCCAGGATCTGAAAAGGACCAATATAACGTGGTGACAACTTTCCTTTCACTTTGAATCTTCGTAAACCTCTGATGGGTGATACCTTCAAATACACAAAGTCTCCAACTTCAAATGTCAATTCCCTTCTTCGTGTATCGGCATAACTTCTCTGTCGTGACTGGGCAGTCTTGAGATTATCTCGGATTATCTGGACTTGTCTACCTGCTTCTTGAAGAATCTCTGGTCCAAAAACTTGACTTTCTCCTGTCTGATTCCAATACAAGGGTGTCCTACATTTTCTTCCATATAATGCTTCAAATGGGGCCATCTTGAGACTTGCCTGATAACTGTTATTGTAGGAGAATTCTGCATAAGGCAAACTTTTATCCCAACTACCTCCATGCTTGAGGGCACATGCTCTCAACATATCCTCCAATACTTGATTTGTTCGCTCAGTCTGACCGTCTGTTTGCGGATGATATGCAGAACTGAAGTTGAGCTTTGTATCCATAGATTCATGTAATTTCTGCCAGAAACGCGACGTGAACTCAGTACCTCGATCAGACACTATCTTCTTTGGAACACCGTGCAGACACACAATTCGTGACATGTACAGTTCCGCTAACTTGGCTCCGGTGTAGGTTGTTTTGACTGGGATGAAATGTGCGACTTTTGTCAATCTGTCCACAATAACCCATATCGAGTCGTAACCATCACGAGTACGAGGTAACCCTACAATGAAATCCATACCAATCTCTTCCCATTTCCATTCAGGTACTTTCAAAGGCTGGAGTAAACCTGCTGGTCTCTGGTGTTCTGCTTTCACTCTCTGGCATACATCACACAGAGCTACGTGAGTTGCTACGTCTCTTTTCAAACCATACCACCAGTACCTTTCTTTCAAGTCTTGATACATTTTGGTACTTCTAGGATGAATGGAATAAGCGGAATCATGTGCCTCGTTCAAAATAAGTTCACGAAGGTGATCAATTTCGGGTACACAGATCCTTTTCCTGAACCAAACAGTTCCTTGTTCATCTTTGGTGAAATCCTTAGTCTTGCCTAAACCAATTTGAATCTTGATCTCTTTGATCTTAGCATCTGTCAACTGTCCTTTTCTGATCTCTTGTTCTAGTGTCGATTCCATCTCCATAATCATGGTTTCCGCATGAGTGACAATTCCCAGATTCAAACGTGCCATTTCCCAACATAATTCCTGAGGCATCAATCGAGTAACTATCATATTAGCTTGTCCTTTCCGGCTTAGGGCGTCTGCCACGACATTAGCCTTGCTAGGATGATACTGAATATCCAAATCATAGTCCTTGATTAGTTCTAGCCATCTGCGTTGTCTTAGGTTAAGATCCTGTTGCGTGAAGATGTACTTCAGACTTTTATGGTCCATGAAGATCTGACACTTGTTTCCGATCATGTAGTGCCTCCAAATCTTCAATGCGTGCACGACGGCAGCCAATTCCAAGTCATGGGTAGGATAGTTCTGCTCATGCTTTCTCAGCTGTTTTGAAGCATAGGCCACAACTTTGCCTTCTTGCATTAACACACATCCAAGACCCATCCGTGAAGCATCGCAATACACATCAAACCCTTTGTGGGTATCTGGCATTATCAGCACAGGGGCAGTGGTCAATCTTGACTTCAGTTCCTCAAAACACTTCTGGCATGTATCATCCCACTTAAATTCTTTCTCTTTTTCCAACAAGGAAGTCATAGGTTTCACGATCTTTGAGAAGCCTTTAATAAATCGGCGATAGTAGCCTGCAAGTCCGAGAAAACTTCTGATTTCAGGCGCAGTCTTCGGTGGATTCCAATTCAGAACATCTTGAATTTTACTTGGGTCTACTGCAATTCCTCCATCTGTGATAACATGTCCAAGGAAAGAAACTTTTCTCAACCAAAAATCACATTTGCTCAGCTTAGCGTATAATTGGTTCTCTCGGAGTTTCTGTAACACTATCCTCAAGTGCTCTTCATGTTCTTCCTCGTTCTGCGAATACACCAAGATGTCATCAATGAACACAACCACAAACTTGTCAAGGTATTCCATAAAAACCTTGTTCATCAGGTACATGAAGTATGCTGGTGCGTTGGTCAATCCAAACGACATCACAGTAAACTCGTACAGACCATATCTGGTAGTGAAGGCCGTCTTGGGTATATCCTCCGGTCGGATCCTTAGCTGATGATATCCTGATCTCAGATCAATCTTGGAGAAAACCTTGGCACCTCTCATCTAATGAAACAAATCTTCAATCCGGGGCAGTGGATACTTATTCTTGATCGTCACATCGTTCAGCGACCTGTAGTCTACACACATCCTTCTGCTGCCATCCTTCTTATCGACAAAGATCACGGGTGCTCCCCACGGGGATGAGCTGGGGCGGATAAATCCCTTAGCTAACATCTCTTCTATTTGTTTCTTTAGTTCACTTAGATCCTTAACATCCATTCTATAGGGTCTTTTAGAGATAGGTGCAGTACCAGGTAAAAGATCAATACTGAACTCAACGTCACGAACAGGTGGCATACCTGGTAAATCTTCCGGGAAAACGTCGGGGTACTCACTGATAACTCTGGTATCCTCAAGAGACATTCCCTTCATTTGGTTCACTATCCCAACTGCACTAGGCAAAGCTGATGCCACAAACTCTATTTTATCTCCTTGAGGGCTGGTTAAGAGCACTGATCTCTTGCGACACTGAATGACACCATCACATCCTGATAACCAATCCATTCCGAGGATCACATCGATACCATTAGTCTTTAGGACTATTAGATTGGCTAGGAATTCAATCCCCATAATATTCATGCTCACCCTTGGGCATAAGTGGCTGGCTTTCAATTCTTTGCCCGGGGAGCTTACTAGTAATATTTGCTTCATAGGGCTCATTGGTAGATTATGTTTTGCAGCAAATTGCTCAGTAATGAATGAATCTGATGCTCCAGAATCAAATAAAACTGATGCAGGTTCAGAATTGACAAAGAACGTACCGAGCACAACGTCGGGAGCCTCTTCAGCGATTTCTGCAGCCACATGATTCACCTTTCCGCGTACGCAGTTCTGTTGTCCTTTGTTACCCAGTGGTGTCTGGTTGCTGTTGCGCGGCTGCTGCTACTGAGGAGTCTACCTTTGTCCACTGTTCCTCTGATTCTGAGGAGTTTGCACATTACGCTTCGGACAATTGTTAGCGTAATGACCCAGTTCTCCACATTTGAAACATCCGTTAGGTTGGACCGGGGTGACTGGATTGTTGGACCGCACTGGTGCACCTGTGGCATAGCCTGGATGGTACGGTTGCGGGTTGGAGTTGCGTTGAGTCTGCTGGTTGTAGCGTTGAGGCTGCTGTGGAGTTCTTTGATTCTGTTGACTCTGCTGATATCCTCCACCTTGTCCTCCAAAGCGCGGCTGATATCCTTGGGGTGTGTTGTAGCGGGGTCGGGTGTTGCTGCTGGATTGTCCCTGGGACTGAAGTTTTTCGCTTGTGTTCCCCAAGCTCCTTGCGCTTGCTCTCCAGACCAATGGCTTTGTCTAATAGAGTCTGGAAGTTTGGGAAAGTGTGACTGTGCAGCTGATAGTTGAGCGGCCCTATCAGACCTTCCAAGAAGCGCTCCTGCCTCTTGGCGTCACTATCCACCTCATGGGGCGCGTAACGAGACAACTAGGTGAATTTGTCCCGGTACTCACTGACAGTCATGCTGCCTTGCTTCAGATTCAGGAACTCCTTCTGCTTGAGCTTCATTAGTCCTGCGGGGATATGGTGGCTGCGGAAGTTGGTTCTGAACTCCTCCCAGGTGATAGCGTTGGCATTGGCGTGGGCAGCAGTGAAAGCATCCCACCAATCAGCGGCTGCACCTTCTAGACGTCCTGCAGCATACAGGACCCTTTCACGGTCACTGCATTGTGTGATGTCCAGCTTCTTAGTGATGACCTTCAATCAATCATCAGCGTCCAAGGGGTCCACAGAGTGAGAAAAGGTAGGAGGGTGGTGGCTCATGAATTCTCTGTGTTTGTCTCTTGGTGGCGGGTTTTGCTGTGGTGCTTGCTGATTCTGCTGAGCTTGTATGTTCTGGATGGTGGCAGTGAGGTTCTGCAACACCTGCATCTGTGCTGCCAAGAATTGCTCCATTGTTGGACTGGGCGGTGGTGGCAACTGACTCTGTCGGTTGACTACGCGAGCACGCCTAGAGCTAGGGTTATTCTGTCCTCCACCTGTCCTGGTGTTCACCATCTGACCGTTAGGGAATAAACCCAGGATAAGACAGGTGTACTAGATATAGGTAGACAGAAGATAATATCTTAACAAAAATATGGATTTATAAGACTCCAACTGATATTAATGGATATATTATATCAAGCAATTCTTATAGCACTCAAAGCAAACATTTGTTCTCAAGCGATCATTACATCGTCGTCCTCTCAAGTGAAAAATTGATTCTAACGAGAACTTAAAGAGATATTAGCCTAAGAGCCTAAATGCCTATTCCTCGGGGCGAGTTATGGAGCTGGGTTCGCCGCGACGAAGCTTCTTGCGGGGTGGTGACAAAGCGGGGAAATGGGGTTCATCCATCTGTGGGGGTGGCAGCACTCTTCCCTCAAGTCGAGCTTCCATCATGCGGATCTTTTCATGGGCCTCCAATAGCTTGTCCTGAGTATCGTCCAGCTCAGTGATGATGCTTTCCAGCTCAGTGTTGAGAGCGGCGGTGACTCGAGCAAGAGTGTTGAGGCGGTCTTCATCATCTTCACCCAGAGTAATCATAGTCTCTTCAGTTCCACTGAGGCGGCGAGGAAGGTGGCGATACTCCGTGTTCTGAAGCTCCTGGCGGTAGGTGTGGCAGATGGACCATAGAGCTCTCCTGGCGGCACTGCTGACGGCGGCGTCGTAAGTAGCGTGAGGTGTGGTGGAGTCGTGTGCAGTAAGAGTCCTCAGGCCTCTGGCACTTTCCATCCTGATGTGGACGCGAGAGAGGTAGTAGTCGCCGAGCGCAGGGTCGGTGTAGTGATGTGTTTGGTAGTGAGGTCTCACGCGGTTGCCCAACTCTTGAAGAACACCTTGTAGCACCAAAGACAGGTGGCCGGGTTCTCTGTCCGAAGTGCGAACACAGCAAAGCTGCCTCATCCCTGGAGTTTCATCACTCTGATCGTCGTTATCTTCATCGTTGTTGTTGTCCTCATCCTCGTCTCTTCTAATATCTGCGAAGTTACTCGGGCTTCCTTCAGCGACGACCGGTGCTGGGGAGGGGGCTGGAGCAGGGACAACTAAGGGTGGTGGCGATGTCTCAATGACTGGTGATGCCGGTGGTGTGAACTGATTTCCTTCTTCATCAACCGCCATGATGCGAGCATCTTCACCATCCACGAAATAATAGACTTCCTCGGGTTCTTCCTCCGTAGCTTCCTCCTCTTCAATAGGGGCCGGAACTGGGGTAGGAGAAGTTGGCTCAACTGGGGCAATGCGAACTTGGCGATCTCCGGTGCGCTTGCGAGCAGTCTGGTAAATTCTGACCATCTGGCAGAGCGGGAGTAAAATTCAGGATATTTCTCTTTTAAGAAGGAAAATGATAGAAGGTTTTATGTAAACATAGATTTTTTTTATGTGGAAATATAAAAGGAATTTTTGATGCTGATATGGCTTTCTAGAAGATAAATCCTTAATTTCGACCATTTCTATCTAGGCTAGCGTCCTACAGTCAACATAGCTCTGACACCACTTCTGTCACACCTCATTCTAGAAAGAACCAGATGCATCTTATATGTGCGCCAGGATCTCGTTCACACACATATGGTAGACGGAAAGTGCAATATATCAAAGACAATGCTCAAAAGTACTATATAAAGTATTTAACAATATTACACTCCGTATAAAAGAGACACAAATGTCTTTAAACGATAAACCGTTATACCCTATACGAAGTCTCCAACAACTCCGTCTTCCACAGGCGATGACTGGTGAACGCAGGACCTAGAACTCCTCGAAGTCGTCGAAGATCTCCTCTTCAAAGTTCTCTTCTGAACAGCAGGGGGCAAGGGTGAGTACTCTGATGGTTGGTACTCACCAAGTGGGGTGAAAATGCAAGGCCATCAAGGATAGGCTGAGGTTTGCAGCAGCGGTTGCTTTTAGTTGGTCAAATATTTATTATCAAGCACCTATTGACTAGGTTTAAGTTTATACCAACCCACTTTAGTAAAAACATAAAGATACCATCAACCTAAACCACGAACCACAACTTAATTAATCTTCAAGTTTCATTATCATGTGAGGGTCCAAGCCACTCTTAACCGTGAGTACGGCTGTTATAACAGTTTTACACTCTGCAGAGGTTGTACACTTTACCCACAAATCGTGTTTCCCTGAGTCGCCCGGGTTTGCAAGGCCCTTAAACACTTCCGAGGTGAGTGGCGAGGGTACACTACGAAGCCTTTACAAAGACATGTCGAAAGCTGGGCAGCCCGCTAGAGTTTCAGTAGCGGCGTGGTCCATAAACCTCCCTAATGGTCAGCTCCTTAGCAAAGGCAGCTACCCCAAGAGGACCGGGCTATGACCCCTATCACCGACCCCCTCCTTGCCCTTTCGGTAAGGCCACCAGCAAACTACACATCTAATTAATTGGCTAAGGTCAGAGCCATATGACTTTGTGGTTGCACTGTTCACTTGGGTGGTTCTCCATGTTCCCATTAAACAAAGTTGATCTTGAACTTATGCGATAAAACCACAAAATATAACGTGACCAATGTTGTCAAAAGAGTAAACCAAATACCAATCCCAAAATTTGCGACTAAGCATAACTACCCAACATGAATAGTAAACCCGGGTGTTTCAAGGTTTGGGGTAAAAGACTAGGTATGTCCTTAGCATAGGTAACCCATCAAATTTATGCAAGCAACAATAAAGTAAAGTGAATTTTCATGCAGTTGTTGGGATCAAATAGAATATGCAGAGGGGGAAATCCACTTGCCTTGTTCAAGCAACTGCTGATTCTTTTCCTCGTAAGCTTGCTCTTGATTTAGCTCGAACGTCACGTTGTCTACGCGATCACACAAACAAGCATACACAAACAAATAAGAAACAATACAACAAACAGTACAAACAGAAGGTAAGCAGATACTAAAGTTGTAGTTCATGATGCAAAGATCGTGTGGGCTCAAGAATCGCTGAAATCGGAATTGAAACGATGAAGATATGATTAAAACAGTGAGCTAGGGACCTAACTGCTAGAGTTTTGAGTCTTTCGAGGCTAAATCTGAAGAATTCAGGGGCTAAAGCATAATTAAACCTTATACAGAGGGTCGGGGTGCAAAACTATAGGTTCAGGACGGCGGGTACTAATTCTGGAAAATTCAGGGGTCGGGATGGAAAAAGAAAGGGCTCAACTCTAATTATTTTCTACTGATTTGGACTGCGGGTTGTAACAACCCTGATAAATTACATTTCTAAAGCAATGTCATTAGCCCAACCCTATGCTTAACCAACTAATAAAAGGGTGAAAAGAATTAGAACAAGTTAAGTTGAAATTCAAATTGAAATTGGGCACATATGAATACCTTTGAATTTTTAAATTAACTTTCAAACCACAAGCCAAATGAGGTGTTGCCTGAAACCAAACTTGTAGAAATTTTTATCCTGAACAACTTTCATGTTCAAAAGTTTTTGAAATTCAAATTAGAAAGTGGAGAAAACATCCTATTTGCAACCAGCCCCTTGGAACTTTTCAAATCTCGCAAATAGACCCTTCTTCCCCTCCTCTCTCTCCCCTCCCCGCCCGACACACCGGCCAGGTGGCCGGCGATGCCTGACCGGCGCTAGCCGCCAAGCCAATGGCCGCCGGCCCTCGCCCCAAGCGCGGCTTTGCCCCCCCCCCCCCCCCCCCCCGCAGCGCTGCCCAGTCCGAGCTCGCCACGCCGGCCATGCCTCTGCTCGCCGCCCGCCGCACCCAATGGCTGCGCCGCGCCGTGCCGCCCCGCCCGTCGCTGAGCTCGCCTCCCGCCCGAGCCGCCGCTGCAGCTGTCCCCCAACCCCCGTGCCGCGCTATCTTCCACTCCGTCACGCAAGATTTTTGGCCGCCAGTCACGCGCCTCCGCCCTCCGCACGCCGCGCCGGTGAACCGAGCCGCCCACCGCGGCCAACCCCGCGCCATTACCGTGCCTCCACCCCCGCGTGTCGCCCGGCACCCCTCCCTCCCTCCTGCCCCTATAAAAGGCGCTCTAGGCCGCCCGCGCGAGCCACCAGTAAGCACAGCACTCGCCGCCGCCATTGTTGCCGCCGAAGCTCCACCGCCGTTGACAGCCT
Organism: Panicum miliaceum; assembly: GCA_032594955.1. Taxonomy (NCBI): domain Eukaryota; kingdom Viridiplantae; phylum Streptophyta; class Magnoliopsida; order Poales; family Poaceae; genus Panicum; species Panicum miliaceum. The sequence goes on along the minus strand of CM064063.1, from coordinate 37,227,592 downwards.
TCCACAGCCGCCCCCTGCCCAAATTGAAGTTCCAGCCACCACCACATCATCCCACCGGAGCTCACCGACCCGCTCAACGCCGCCCAGGACCGCCGGAGCACCGCTGCCCGCGCTGTCGCCGCCGCCGCCGCCCCTGGTCACCGCGGACAGCTCGACTCCGACCTCCTCCACCCAAGCCAAGTACCGGAGCAGCTTCCCCACGCGCCACCGAAGCACCGCCGTCGACGCGTACCGCCGCCGCCGCCCCTGCTCCAACGCCGACGAGCTACTCCCGGCCGTCCCCCACCCGACCAAGACCCCCACGAGGTAGCCCTCGCACCCCTGGTCTTCTCCCGGCCCTCACCCCTCGCCGCCGGCGAGCCCCTCGCCGGAATTTTGGCCGGCCACCGCACCCGAGCCGCCTAAGGACCCAATTGCATCGATTGAATTCTTTAGAAGGTTCTGCCCGTAAGATTTCAAGGACCCAGATATAAGAGAAAGATTCAAACCTAGATTCAAAATCAGTGAACTTGTAAAATTCGTATAAAATCGTAGAAAATTCAGAAAAATGCAAACTCAACTGCTCTGGAGACCTTAGGTTAATCTTCACAACTTTTGTTACATGCATCACCTTAGATTCTAGCTAAATCATGCTTTAAATAAAATGGAAAGATTAATGGCTTTTATTCATAGACTTGTCTTGAGACAAGTGCTGGCCCTGAAAAATTTACAGTGAGAAAATTACCTGATAAATAGGCCATCCTAAAAAGATCAAGCTCAGAATCTACTTCTAGATATAATTCTTGCTAAGTATAGTTTCATGCCATGATTGGCTAAATATTTTTATCTCTGTTGTTAGATTGTGATTCACCTAATGAAACTTTTTCTATACTGGTGTAATGGTACCTAGATGCCATAGAAAAATTTAGAGACTTTTTATCTCATAGGAACCTATTTATTTGATTTATGTGCTAATAACATACATTAAATCAAGAAAATAGTATCTTAGCTTGGAAAATTCTCATATTTTTACTAGAAGATACTAAGTGGTAGAGGATGCTGTGTAAAAAGTTTCGTGGACAAAAACCCTGTGTAGGATCCTGTAAAAAAATAAATCCTTGAATAACCTAGGTGTGTAATGTCATATTTACTATGCTCTGAAAACTGCATAATAAATCCTATAAAAATTACAGTAGCTCCTGCATGATTAAATGAAAGCCCTGTAAAAATCTTAGTCTCAGTTTTTGCACCATTTATTCTGTACAAAAAGAACAAGAATCTAGCAGCAACCATGTATTATATTTTTCATAATTAATCCGCTGCATGAAAATATCTGAAATTTTACAGTAAGCTTATCTTTCCCTGATGTGCCTAGATCCAAGGTTTCATAACCAGAAACTACTCACTGTAGTAGTTACACTTAAATCATGTTTCCATGAGGAACATAAGTTCCCATGAACACCCACCCACCTTGCTTAACGAAGTTACTTATTGTACTATTCTACTCTATTAACGATTGCCCACAAATGATAAAGTAACTCACTTCACAACAAAACTCATGTTTTACAGACTGCAACTTTATCATGAAGGAAATCATGTCGTTTACCATCACCACTACTTACACTTGTGCATTCATGTAGAAACGACTACTCTCGCCGACGGGACTTACGACCTGGTGCATGAGTCCGAGAGTGAGCAGCGAGAAGCCCAGGCAAATTTAACTGAAGCAGTTGAAGACCCGGGTCAACGTTCAGACGATCCCCGGACTAACTTTGCACAAGAAGGCAAGCCCCGGAGCATAACCCAATTCCTTTCCTAAATTATGCAACTCATTACTCTCTTGCTTGTGCATTAAGTTCATAGGAGTTGAATGAAAACTTAGTTGCATGATGTTAGGAACCCATGCTTGAAAACTGGATGTAAGGTTCGATAGAATGCTGTGCTAATAGGACTCCGGTAAAAGCCGAGTGATTTCCTGTCACTCGCGAGAAAATAGGTGTGGCAGAACCACCAGAATTAATCCGGCTCAAGTGTATTAACCATCACCATTAGGGCAATTCCGGTTAATCCTTACACTTCAAACGGAGTAATCCACTGGTCTGTCGGGTATAACCTCCCGATACAACCACGATAATCGGATCGAGCGCCATACATACAAACGCTCACGCAACGATGAGCCCAGAGAATACCACATTCCAGCAAATATTACAACATTAGCATAAGTAAATGCTACAGACCAAGTTTTGAGTTTAGAAATCAAGTACTTCAATGATCACAAATAAGTTCTTCAGAGTTTTAAGTTGCAGCGGAAATAAACAACGGGAGCTACTCGACGATACAGGATGTCTCGATGAAGCCCGTACGAGACATCACTCGGCATTATCTCCGTTGGACGGGGGCGTATCCCATTCCACCGACCAACCAGGGGAAAGAGTGCAGGGCCAAGTCAAGCTAGCAATCATGTCTTCGAAGGTCTCACCTGAAAACGAGCCACAAGCAAGGTTGAGTATACTAATACTCAGCAAGACTTACCCGAGTAGTGGAATCTACTCCACCGACTCTAGACATGCAAGGCTTTTTGGCTCAGGGGTTTGTTTTGCCGAAAAAGCGTCTACAAGTGGGTCCTTACTTTCAACTTTTAGCTCAAGATTCTAGTTTCGTTAACCATTCTAGATAAGCAACTATCCAAAAGCAAACATGGTGAAGCATTAAGTTTTCATCCAACCAGTTCATTCATCATCATTGTTCCTCTTCTTACTCTGTGGGTAAAAATGGTTAAGTAGTCTCAATAGCCGTGAGAAACGGACGATTCGAATCGAATTTCTTAACCTTGCAAGGGAAACCTAAACACACGTCACGTGGCTACTCCCAGAGTCACACGTGCAACTTTTCTCCTTTCTTTCCGGGTTGTGGATCGAGGCTACCCTCCGAGAGTAGAAGAGCCCCACGCCACGGTTCGGCGCCGAGTCGTGACCACTCTCTGCACTCGCCATATGCACATGGGACTGAAGTTCAAAGGGTAGGTTGCTGTCCACTTGCCGGGCCAATCAGGTACTTAAGCTTACCGATTCCCATAATCTCGGCATGTGTTTAGTACGTTCAAAGACTTAACCATCACTACCACACCCTGCGGCCTTAGCATTTTTCACTAGACAGACGGGCCTCAATCGTAACCATCGTTCCATAGCCCGTCCGTGTCCTTATGATTGCAGCGTGTAGTAGACATTCAACTCCTATTTTCTCGCGAGTGACAGGAAATCACTCGACTTTTACCGGAGTCCTATTAGCACAGCATTCTAACGAACCTTACGTCTAGTTTTCAAGCAAGGGTTCCTGATATCATGCAACTAAATTTTCATTCAACTCCTATAAACTTAATGCACAAGCAAAGAGTAATGAGTTGCATAATTTCGGAAAGAATGGGTTATGCTCCGGGGCTTGCCTTCGCAGTTCGCTTGGGGCTCTTCCGAACTTGGGCTCGGGTCTTCAAGAGCTTCAGTTAGATTCGCTTGAGCTTCACGCTGCTCACTCTCGGACGCGGGCACCAGCTCGTAAGTTCTGTCGGCGAGAGTCGTCGATTCTACATGAATGCACAAGTTTAAGTCGTGGTAATGGTAATCGATACGATTTAAGTGTAACTACTACAACGGATGGTTTCTGGTCCTGAAATTTTGGATTTAGGCACATCAGGGAAAGATGCGCTTACTGAAAAAGTTTCAGCCAATTTTGTGTAACAGATTAATTATGAAAAATATATTACATAGTCGTTGTTAGATCCTTTTTCTTTTTGTACAGAACAATTGGTGCAACAACTGAGCCTAAGAGTTTTACAGAGCTTTCACTTAAGCATGCAGAAGCTACTGTAATTTTTGTAGGATTTATTATGCAGTATTCAGAGCATAGAAAATATTACATTCCACACCTAGACTATTCAAGGATTCATTTTTACAGGACCCTACGCAGGGTTTTTGTCCCTAAAACTTTTTACACAGCAACCTCTACCACAGAGTATCTCGTAGTAAAAATTTGGGAATTTTCCAAGCTAAGATACTATTTTCTTGATTTAACGTATGTTCTTAGCACATAAATCAAATAAATAGGTTACTGTGAGATAAAAGTCTCCTAATTTTTCTCTGGCTTCTAGGCACCAATACACTAGCAGAGAAAAAGTTTCATTAGGTGATTCATCACCTAACTGTAGGGACAAAACATTCTACTTAAACATGATATGAAACTAAGTTTAATAAACAATAAAGCTAGAGATGGAATTTGGGCTTGACCTTTTTACACAATCCTAAACATTACGCAACTAACTCACTGCCCAAAGTTTAGGGTCAGCATTGTTCTACAACAGTGGGTACAAAATAAGTCCATTAAAGCTTCCATTTAATGTAGAGCAAAATATGCTGAGATTCTGAGAAACGTTTTGTAACAAAGGTGGTAGAGTTTGTTCTAAGGATTCCAGAACAGTTGAGTTTGTAGTTTTCTGAATTTTTTACGATTTTATAAGAATTTTACAAGTTCACTGAATTTGAATCTAGATTTGAAACTTTCTTTTACAACTAGGTCCTTGAATCTTACGCGCAGACCCTTCTAAAGATTTAAATTCTTGCAATTGGGTCCTCGGGCGGCTCGGGTACGGCGGCCGGCCGAAATTCCGGCGAGGGGCTCGCCGGCGGCGAGGGGTGAGGGTCGGGGAAGGTTCAGGGGTGCGAGGGCTACCTCGTGGGGGTGTTGTTCAGGTGGGGAACGGCCGGGAAGGGCTCGCCGGCGTTCGAGCAGAGACGGCGGCGGCGCGGCACGCGTCGACGGCGGTGCTCCGGCGGGCTTGGGGCGGCCTGGTCCGGTCAGCGAGCTTCGGCGGCGCGTGGGGAAGCTGCTCAGGGGCCTGGCTTGGACGGAGGAGGTCGGGGTCGAGCTATCCACGGCGAGCAGGGGCGGCGGCGGCGGCGGCAGCGCGGGCGGCGGTGGCGGCAGCGCGGGCGGCGGCGGCGGCAGCGCGGGCGGCGGCGCTCCGGCGGTTCTGGGCGGCGTTGGGTGGGTCGGCGAGCTTCAGGGGGATGATGTAGTGGTGGCTGAAGCTTCAGTTTGGGCGGTGGGCGGCGGTGGAGGGCTGTCCACGGCGGGCGGCGCTCGGCGGCGGCAATGGCGACGGCGAGTGCGTTCTGGGTGCGTGGCTCGCGCGGGCGGTCGGAGCTCGGCCTTTATAGGGGCAGGAGGGAGTGTGGAGGGGCCTGGGCAACGCGCGGGGCGGGGGCACGGCACGACGCGCACTGGCGACGGCGGACGGCAGCGGAACGCCGGCGCGGCGTGCGGCAGCGCGGGCGAGGTGACTGGGCGGTCGGGATATGGCGTGGGCGCGAGGGGATAGCGCTGGGCGTGGAGTGGTGGAGCAGCAGCTGCAGCGGCTCGGGCGGAGGGCGGACGCAGTGACGGGCGGGGCGCGGGAGCCGGGGCGGCACGGCGGGGCGCGGTGAGTGGGCGCGGCGGGCGGCGAGGCTGGGCGCGGCTGCGGCGTGCGCACGCGCGGGCGCTCACTGGGCCGCGCGGCGTGGGGAGGGGGCAAAGCCGGCCGTGGCGGGGTGGCGCGGCGGCCACTGGCCTGGCGCCTCGCGTCGGTCAGGCGTTGCCGGCCACCTGGCGCGCGGCGGTCGGGCGGAGAGGAGAGAGAGAGGGGGGGGGGTGCGAGGGCCTGAATGCGAGAATTTGGAAAACTTCAGGGGGCTGGGTGCAAATAGGGCGTTTTCTCCTCTTTCTGATTTGAATTTCAAAAACTTTTGAACACAAAAGTTGTTCAGAATGAAAATTTCTACAAGTTTGGTTTCAGGCCAAAGTTTATTTGAGCTTTAGTTCTAAAGTTATTTTAAAAACTTAAAGAAAACTCTATTCGGAGGGCGCGTCATTTTATTTCAAAATTTCATTTTCTTCCCTAGGCTTCAACTAAACTTTTATTGGTCATGCTAATACTGGTGTGCTCATTTAATTTCCTAGCCATATTTGCTTTGATGTGAAAGTTATCCAATTTGTTTCATTAAAGTACATGCATTTATGCACATACAAACTTTTAAAGGTAAAAGCAAAACCAAACTTAATCCATTCCTTTTATTTTCTTAGTTAGTGATGCATTTTATTATGCTAATAAGGCTTGTTTAACAATTAAAACACCTGAGGTGTTACAGCCTTCCCCCCTTAAAAGGAATCTCGCCCCGAGATTCGGACAATAAGCTTAGTGTGGGCAGTGTGTGTACATACCCGTGGTTGAGATAAGAAAACCAGGGAAATTTTGGTTTAGGTAGCTCTCGGTTTCCAAGGTGGCTTCTTCTTCAGTGTGATGATTCCATTGAACTTTATACATTTTAATCACTTTCCTCCTGGTCTCTCTTTCTTTCCGATCCAAAATTTTAACCGGGTGTTCGACATACGAGAGGTCGGGTTCTAACAATATTTCTTGTTGTTCCACAATCTCGGTAGGGACTCGAATACACTTCTTGAGTTGAGATACGTGGAAGATATCATGGGTGGCTGTGAGCTGAGGGGGCAGTCGTAATTTGTAGGCTACGGGTCCGCAGCTCTCAATGATTTCGTAAGGACCAACATAACGGGGAGCTAGTTTGCCTCTGATTCCAAATCTTTGCACTCCCTTGGTGGGTGAAACTCGAAGATAGACATGATCGCCAACTTCGAACTTTAGGGGCCTTCTCCTTCTGTCAGAATAGCTCTTTTGTCGGGCTTGTGCGGCTTTAAGATTTGCTTGTATTACTTTTACTTTGTCCTCTGCCTCGATTACCAGGTCGGGTCCAATTATTTTACGTTCTCCGGTTTGCGACCAGCTCAAAGGAGTTCGACACCTTCGTCCGTACAGGGCCTCAAATGGTGCCATTTTCAAACTCGTTTGATAGCTGTTGTTGTACGACAACTCTGCTAGGGGTAGGCATTTGTCCCAATTCTTGTCATAGTGAATGACGCAAGCTCTCAGCATGTCTTCAAGAATTTGGTTTACTCTTTCCGTTTGTCCGTCAGTCTGAGGATGGTATGCTGAGCTGCGAATCAGTTTAGTGCCAAGAGACGTTTGCAGTTGTTCCCAAAAGCGTGCTACAAACTGAGGACCACGATCGGAAATAATTGTCTTAGGTATTCCATGTAGGCAAACAATACGATCGAGGTAAATCTCGGCATATTTCTTGGTAGAATAGGTGGTGTGTACCGGAAGAAAATGTGCCGTCTTTGTGAGTCTATCCACGATAACCCATATGGAATCGTGTTTCTGGGAAGTGTTTGGTAGTCCAACGATGAAGTCCATACTTATGTCTTCCCATTTCCATGATGGTATAGGTAACGGTTGAAGTGTACCGGCTACCTTCAAGTGGCTAGCTTTTACTCTCTGGCATGTGTCACATTCCGAGACATACGTAGCAATTTCTCTTTTCATTCTAGTCCACCAGAAGTTTTGCCTTAGGTCCTGATACATTTTGCTACTGCCGGGGTGGATAGAGAATTTGGAAAGCTGTGCCTCATCAAGAATTTGCTTGCGGAGTTCATGATTTTTTGGAACGACTATACGACTTTCGAACAATAAAACTCCCTTATGGTCCTGGCGGAAACATTTATACTTCTCCTCACCTAGAGAGAGTTTTTGTTTGATGATCTTTATTCCTTCATCATGTAGTTGTGCCATGACGATTTGGTCGCGAAGAGTGGGCTCAACTGAGATGTGATCTAGAGTGCCTTGGGAAACCATTTCCATGTTAAGCTTCCGCATTTCTGCACACAATGTCTCATGGTAGGATTCCATGGATAAGCAATGGCAATGGGACTTGCGGCTTAGTGCATCTGCGACTACATTAGCCTTGCCGGGGTGATAGTGCACTTCAAGGTCATAATCCTTGATTAATTCTAGCCATCTTCGTTGTCTCATATTCAGATCGGCTTGTGTGAAGATATACTTGAGGCTCTTATGATCCGTGTAGATATTGCACTGTGTACCCATTTGATAGTGCCTCCATATTTTCAGAGCGTGAATGACAGCTGCAAGCTCAAGGTCATGAGTGGGATAATTCTGTTCGTGGGGCCGAAGGGCTCGTGAGGCATATGCAATCACTCGATTCTCTTGCATAAGCACACATCCTAGACCAGTACCCGATGCGTCACAATACACATCAAACGACTTGGTATTATCGGGCTGAGCTAACATAGGTGCAGTAGTCAGATGCTCTCTGAGAGTGTGGAAAGCTTCTTCACATTTCTCATCCCATACAAACTTCACTTCTTTCTTTAACAGTTCAGTCATGGGTTTAGCAATTCGAGAGAAATCTGGGATGAAGCGACGGTAGTAACCTGCTAAGCCGAGAAAACTGCGAATCTGATGAACAGAGGTAGGGGGTTTCCAATCCATCACCTCTTGTACCTTGCTGGGGTCAACAGCTATGCCTTCGCTGGAGATCGTGTGACCTAAGAACTTTACAGTATCCAACCAAAACTCACACTTAGAAAACTTAGCATAGAGCTGATGGTCTCTGAGTCGCTGAAGAACAATATGAAGGTGCTTGGCATGCTCTTCCTCATCCTTGGAATAGATAAGGATGTCATCGATGAACACTACGACGAATTTGTCCAGTTCGGGCATGAATACCGAATTCATGAGATACATGAAGTAGGCAGGGGCATTGGTGAGTCCAAAGGACATGACCAAGAATTCATATAGTCCATATCGTGTGGAGAAGGCAGTCTTAGGAATATCGCAGGGGCGAATCTTGATTTGATGATATCCCGAACGAAGATCAATCTTTGAGAAGACTCTGGCTCCAGCTAATTGATCGAAGAGTACATCGATGCGAGGAAGGGGGTATTTATTTTTAATTGTTACCGCATTGAGAGGTCGGTAGTCCACACATAATCTCAAACTGTCATCCTTCTTCTTTACGAATAGGGCTGGACATCCCCAAGGTGACGCGCTAGGGCGAATGAAACCTTTGTCCAGTAGTTCTTGGAGTTGAATTTTCAGTTCTGCCAATTCTTTAGGGGGCATCCTATATGGCCTTTTGGATATAGGTGCAGTGCCTGGTTGTAGTTCAATGATGAACTCAATATCCCTATCTGGTGGCATTCCTGGTAAGTCATCCGGAAAAATGTCGGCATACTCATTTACCACGGAAATATCCTCTAGCTTAAGTCCTTCCATCTTGTAAGCACAGGAATTCGTGCAATCCAGGAATGGTAGGAAAAGGGTAGTGGCTCTGTGACTAGGTGAATTTATCTCCACAACTCTGGATGAGGGGTCTAGTGTGACTTTGTGCAAAACCATCCAATTCATGCCCAAAATAAGATCCATGCCGTCAAGGGGTAAAAGAATCAAGTTTGTGTTGATAGTTTTACTACCCAACTTGACTGGTACTTGTCTGATCATTTGATTCGAGGCAATTTTACCACCCGGTGTTGATATCATATAAGACCCTTTTGTGTGACAAACATCCAAGCCTACTTTTGCACCGAATTTTGCACTTATGAAACTATGCGATGCACCAGAATCAAATAATATAACTGCAGGCTTGTTATGGATAGAGAATGTACCCGACATCACTGGGGCTCCTTCAGGAAGCTCTGCAAGCGTGGTGAAGTTAATCCGTCCTTGCTTGACTTGCAGGGTTTGTCTCTTGCCCCTGTTCTTGGCGTTCGGGTTGGATCCCTGACCTTGGTTGGGCGGTCCAGACTGAGGGCATTCTCGTGCAAAGTGGTTAGAACTCCCGCATTTGAAACAGCGATTCGCGGGGCTAGGTCGGAGAGATTGTTGAAGAATGGGCCTCGGACCATTCTGTGGAGGCATCGGGGGTCGTACCATGCCTGGCTGTTGTGGGGGTCTGGCAATCCATCTCCCTGGTTGCGGGGCCCTTGGTGGAGCTGCGGGTGCGGCATTTTGCACGATGCGATACCTCGGTGGTTGGGCACTTGATGGTCCTGCGGGTGCTTTTCTCTTCTTCTCTGCCCGGTGTGCCATGATACAGTCTTCCTGGGTAATGGCCATATTGACCAACTCGTTGTAGGTGTCAGCCCTGGCTAGGTTCAAACGTTCCTTGAGCTTGGTATTCAGACCTCGGCGGAAACGATCACGCTTCTTGGCATCCGTATCAGCGTGATAGCCCGCATACCGGCATAGGTTGTTGAATGCTTGGGCGTACTGCAGCACGGTGCGGGTGCCCTGGGTGAGTGCCAGAAACTCATTCAACTTCCTCTCCATGAGACCCTCGGGGATATGATGTGCCCGGAACGCGGTCTTGAATTCATCCCAGTCGACCACATGGTCAGCCGGGAGCATCGCAGAATAGTGGTCCCACCACAGTCGAGCGGTACCGCGAAGCTGTTGCGCGGCAAAACAAGCCTTGTTGGCCTCTGAGCATGGGGCCACAAGTAGTGTGAACTTGGATTCGATGGTGCGAATCCATGCATCTGCGTCCAGGGGTTCCTCGGTCTTATGGAACAAGGGCGGCTGGATCCCCAAGAAATCCGTTTATCCTGCAGCTTGGGGTTGGTGAGCATTGTGCCCACCCCTTTGCTGGTGCTGTCCTTGCACGATCTGACGCAGCAGTTCGGTTTGAGCGGCCATCACTTCCACCAAACTGGGCGGGGGTGGTGGCGATTGTCGCGAGCGGCTGCCGCCGGCACCAAAACCCTCGGGGTTGCCACGGGTTGATCCAACCATCTGAAACGTGAAAGGTTACCATTAGCAACGCGATCCATAATACTTCCTCGATTCATAAATGTTTGGTGTAGTCAAAGACTTCCGAAATCACAGCTAAAAGTATGGACAGAATCTCTGTTTGCTACGAGAAAAATCCTAGCTTGCTGTGGGTCCATCCAAAACATCTCAAACTTTTGCAGTAGTCAGAGAATTTAGGAATGCACCACTTTGGTATTTAACTTCGGTGCTAGAACTGTAGCTAAGGTGGTCGAAAGGCTCGTCCTTTGCCTTACTTTCTTAGCTGTTTTTCAGCAGATTGATCGGTACTGTTTCGCCTATATCTCAAACTAGTGAGGTCCAATGATGCTGAATTTTTATGAGAACCTAGATCACAAAATTTAGCACAAGTTTGGTATTCAACACTCAGCCAAGAAATGCAAGGAGACCTGGATAAAAATTCCGACAAGTCTCAGCGATTGTGGATTTCATCGTTTACCAAATTACAACGAAATCTCCCAAGTTTATCGCCGTTCCTTACATGTTGAGGGTATCCACCTGGTTCAGGTGTACCCAACACAAAAGAGTTACTCAACTCCTAGTTAGCCTATTACAACACTTGCCAAAAGTTAGGCTACCCTATCGAGGAGTATGTGCAAAAGTCCTCCTAGGTCGTCTTCTAGAAATCATCCAAGTCGTTGACGGACGACTCGCTGTGAGCAGGAGAGTGAGCTCCCATCTGAGGTGCCTGTGGTACCTCACCCTCGAAATCCATACCGGAGATACCATCAATCTCCTGTGGCTCCTCCTCATCCTCCTCCATGTCCTCCTCATGGGGATGGTCATTCTGATCATGGTGCCACTGAATGTGCTCATTCGCATCCTCCAACTCAAGGCTCAGATCGTGGAGCTGCTCCTCCAACTGTGCTATCGTGGCATCTCTCTCACCCATGAGAGTGTCCTGCTCCTGAATTTGGCCCTCAAGTTGGCCAATCTGAGCATCTCTGTCCTCAAGATCCTGACTGAGCTCCTTAATCTGCTCATCCCTGGTATCTGCCATCATGTGGTAGGCCTGAGCAAGATCAGTGAGCTGCTCAAGTGCCTGACTCTGGAGAGTCTGAAGCCGGTAGAGTGCACTCATGCACCGCACGGAGGTATGAATAGTTTCTTGGGCGTGAAAGTCTACCAAGTACTGTGCGTGCTGCACCCTGTTGAGCCAAAAGGGGTCGTTGTCCTGGGCAGCAGGAAACAATCCAATGGGAGCGAGTGTGACAACCTCGGGACGCTGCGCACAAAAAGTGGTGAGCGCCCTCATGGCTGCAAGCTCCCAAGTATCGGCCAAACGGCTACCAACAGCCTCAAGCTCCAAGGCGGGCCACTCCGGGTGTAGCGGGTGCGGAAAGATAGTCACGTTGACACGGCACTGGGTAACTCCATTTTCTGCAAACTCCAGGCCGGCGTAACGTGGGGGAACTAGACAGCCCGCGGTACGCAGAACATCCCACAAAATAGAGGGAAAGCCCTCCCAGTGGAGACACTGCGAGTGTACGCGTCCATCTACATCCACCATCATAGCAACAGGCTTGGCCATCTGAACAAAAGATCAAATGGAGTGAGATAGCGAAAACTGTGAACAGCACAAGGACAGATTCTGCATAGGGTGCAAAAATAACCATAACTTCCACAGTTATAATCCAAAAATTCTCAAATTTCACCAGATCACTTCTAAGGTATTTGTGAACAACTTTGCTAGTCAACTCCAGAGCTAGATAGGTCTCTAAGATGGTCTTTCTCTTCAGGTTTTACCTTACTGTCTACCCAGAATTTTCAGTGAACAGAGGGCCAGAGTTTCGTGCACCAGGGAAAATCTACCCAGCCAAAATTTACCAAATTTTAACAGCAGCTACCTGGGTAAATTTGGAATAAGTTTTGTGTTGTGCTCTTTTACAGAAAACCGCAGGAAGGGGGCCTAAAAATTTAAGAGGCAGAAAGTTTTATTCTGGACAGAATTCTGACATTCCAAGGCTTCTGTTATTTCTCACTATCCATAAGTTCAGAATTTTTCATTTTTGAACAGAAGATAGAACACAAAATTTGGAACAATTTTCTTCAACATGAACTTTATCAGAAAAGGTCATTTTCTTTGGCCAATAAATCGCTCTTTTCGGTCACGGCAGATTTCGGACAGTTTTGCTAGATGGTCCTTAGGCAAACCATGCTTAGATGCGCAAGAACTGTACCACTTTCATACATCGTATTTTCAATTTCCGATATATATGGTTATGATGCATGCACGTCCTATGCGTCCTCACAAAATAAAATAACTGCCAAATACTTTTGGTCTTACGAAGGTAGTTTCGGTGGCATACACAACACGGCTCTCCTATAATAGCTAGTCGAGTCTTTCTAATCGTTCCTTAACTTATCGTAATCGCGGTTAGTGTACCTGCAGAAGATTGACAAAGCATATATATTTCATGAACCTTTCATGCCAGCACTCATGAAAGCGTCCGTATTCATTACCGTTGACTTATAGCAACGATATCTGTACAATTTCCGCCGTACAGACGACGTTAACATACGCTATCGAGATAGCGTATTCACGGGGGTACCGTCATGAGACGGGGGTATGAATAGCGATCGCCATACCCTGCGCCAAACCTTCTACTCCCAATATGTTCAACTAACAGTTGGCATATTGGCAGCACCTCAAGTAAGCCACTGCTTGAGGGCAGCGTTCGGTTCGCATCACCGATAGGAAGGCCAAGCTCTCTCAGTTGGCTGAGGATCCTTACCTTCTTACCTTAGCGATGAGTGCGTCGTTACAGAACTTAAGGTCGGTTGTGCATGAAAGTAAGTTTTGACAGAAGGTAATGTGCTGGAAGTCAGTTGATAATATATAGAAGTTCGATAGCCACCTAGTAACTTTCCCATAATCCCTTAGGGCTTTACGAACTAGGCACCATTCTTAACGTACCAACGCATTTTGCAACACACCTTCTAGTCAAGTTTTATGAAAATAAGTTTTTACGGCTTGCCGCATTCTCTGGCGTATGTATTTTGGCTCTGGCGCCAGCTGTTGCCAGCTGTGGCACCAGCTACGGCTCTGATACCAGCTGTGGCAGAACCACCTGAATTAATCTGGCTCAAGTGTATTAACCATCACCATTAGGGCAATTCCGGTTAATCCTTACACTTCAAACGGAGTAATCCACTGGTCTGTCGGGTATAACCTCCCGATACAACCACGGTAATCGGATCGAGCGCCATACATACAAACGCTCACGCGACGATGAGCCCAGAGAATACCACATTCCAGCAAATATTACAACATTAGCATAAGTAAATGCTACAGACCAAGTTTTGAGTTTAGAAATCAAGTACTTCAATGATCACAAATAAGTTCTTTAGAGTTTTAAGTTGCAGCGGAAATAAACAACGGGAGCTACTCGACGATACAGGATGTCTCGATGAAGCCCGTACGAGACATCACTCGGCATTATCTCCGTTGGACGGGGGCGTATCCCATTCCACCGACCAACCAGGGGGAAGAGTGCAGGGCCAAGTCAAGCTAGCAATCATGTCTTCGAAGGTCTCACCTGAAAACGAGCCACAAGCAAGGCTGAGTATACTAATACTCAGCAAGACTTACCCGAGTAGTGGAATCTACTCCACCGACTCTAGACATGCAAGGCTTTTTGGCTCAGGGGTTTGTTTTGCCGAAAAAGCGTCTACAAGTGGGTCCTTACTTTCAACTTTTAGCTCAAGATTCTAGTTTCGTTAACCATTCTAGATAAGCAACTATCCAAAAGCATACATGGTGAAGCATTAAGTTTTCATCCAACCAGTTCATTCATCATCATTGTTCCTCTTCTTACTCTGTGGGTAAAAATGGTTAAGCAGTCTCAATAGCCATGAGAAACGGACGATTCGAATCGAATTTCTTAACCTTGCAAGGGAAACCTAAACACACGTCACGTGGCTACTCCCAGAGTCACACGTGCAACTTTTCCCCTTTCTTTCCGGGTTGTGGATCGAGGCTACCCTCCGAGAGTACAAGAGCCCCACGCCACGGTTCAACGCCGGGTCGTGACCACTCTCTGCACTCGCCATATGCACATGGGACCGAAGTTCAAAGGGTAGGTTGCTGTCCACTTGCCGGGCCAATCAGGTACTTAAGCTTACCGATTCCCATAATCTCGGCATGTGTTTAGTACGTTCAAAGACTTAACCATCACTACCACACCCTGCGGCCTTAGCATTTTTCACTAGACAGACGGGCCTCAATCATAACCATCGTTCCATAGCCCGTCCGTGTCCTTATGATTGCAGCGTGTAGTAGACATTCAACTCCTATTTTCTCGCGAGTGACAGGAAATCACTCGACTTTTACCGGAGTCCTATTAGCACAGCATTCTAACGAACCTTACGTCTAGTTTTCAAGCAAGGGTTCCTGATATCATGCAACTAAATTTTCATTCAACTCCTATAAACTTAATGCACAAGCAAAGAGTAATGAGTTGCATAATTTCGGAAAGAATGGGTTATGCTCCGGGGCTTGCCTTCGCAGTTCGCTTGGGGCTCTTCCGAACTTGGGCTCGGGTCTTCAAGAGCTTCAGTTAGATTCGCTTGAGCTTCACGCTGCTCACTCTCGGACGCGGGCACCAGCTCGTAAGTTCCGTCGGCGAGAGTCGTCGATTCTACATGAATGCACAAGTTTAAGTCGTGGTAATGGTAATCGATACGATTTAAGTGTAACTACTACAACGGATGGTTTCTGGTCCTGAAATTTTGGATTTAGGCACATCAGGAAAAGATGCGCTTACTGAAAAATGTTCAGCCAATTTTGTGTAACAGATTAATTATGAAAAATATATTACATAGTCGTTGTTAGATCCTTGTTCTTTTTGTACAGAACAATTGGTGCAACAACTGAGCCTAAGAGTTTTGCAGAGCTTTCACTTAAACATGCAGAAGCTACTGTAATTTTTGTAGGATTTATTATGCAGTATTCAGAGCATAGAAAATATTACATTCCACACCTAGACTATTCAAGGATTCATTTTTACAGGACCCTACGCAGGGTTTTTGTCCCTGAAACTTTTTACACAGCAACCTCTAACACAGTGTATCTCGTAGTAAAAATTTGGGAATTTTCCAAGCTAAGATACTATTTTCTTGATTTAACGTATGTTCTTAGCACATAAATCAAATAAATAGGTTACTGTGAGATAAAAGTCTCCTAATTTTTCTCTGGCTTCTAGGCACCAATACACTAGCAGAGAAAAAGTTTCATTAGGTGATTCATCACCTAACTGTAGGGACAAAACATTCTACTTAAACATGATATGAAACTAAGTTTAATAAACAGTAAAGCTAGAGATGGAATTTGGGCCTGATCTTTTTACACATCCTAAACATTAAGCAACTAACTCACTGCCCAAAGTTTAGGGTCAGCATTGTTCTACAACAGTGCGTACAAAATAAGTCCATTAAAGCTTCCATTTAATGTAGAGCAAAATATGCTAAGATTCTGAGAAACTTTTTGTAACAAAAGTGGTAGAGTTTGTTCTAAGGATTCCAGAACAGTTGAGTTTGTATTTTTCTGAATTTTCTACGATTTTATACGAATTTTACAAGTTCACTGAATTTGAATCTAGATTTGAAACTTTCTTTTACAACTAGGTCCTTGAATCTTACGCGCAGACCCTTCTAAAGATTTAAATTCTTGCAATTGGGTCCTCGGGCGGCTCGGGTACGGCGGCCGGCCGAAATTCCGGCGAGGGGCTCGCCGGCGGCGAGGGGTGAGGGTCGGGGAAGGTTCAGGGGTGCGAGGGCTACCTCGTGGGGGTGTTGTTCAGGTGGGGAACGGCCGGGAAGGGCTCGCCGGCGTTGGAGCAGAGACGGCGGCGGCGCGGCACGCGTCGACGGCGGTGCTCCGGCGGGCTTGGGGCGGCCTGGTCCGGTCAGCGAGCTTCGGCGGCGCGTGGGGAAGCTGCTCAGGGGCCTGGCTTGGACGGAGGAGGTCGGGGTCGAGCTATCCACGGCGAGCAGGGGCGGCGGCGGCGGCGGCAGCGCGTGCGGCGGCGCTCCGGCGGTTCTGGGCGGCGTTGGGTGGGTCGGTGAGCTTCAGGGGGATGATGTAGTGGTGGCTGAAGCTTCAGTTTGGGCTGTGGGCGGCGGTGGAGGGCTGTCCACGGCGGGCGGCGCTCGGCGGCGGCAATGGCGGCGGCGAGTGCGTTCTGGGTGCGTGGCTCGCGCGGGCGCTCGGAGCTCGGCCTTTATAGGGGCAGGAGGGAGTGTGGAGGGGCCTGGGCAACGCGCGGGGCGGGGGCACGGCACGGCGCGCACTGGCCACGGCGGGCGGCAGCGGAACGCCGGCGCGGCGTGCGGCAGCGCGGGCGCGGTGACTAGGCAGCCGGGATATGGCGTGGGCGCGAGGGGATAGCGCTGGGCGTGGAGTGGTGGAGCAGCAGCTGCAGCGGCTCGGGCGGAGGGCGGACGCAGTGACGGGCGGGGCGCGGGAGCCGGGGCGGTACGGCAGGGCGCGGTGAGTGGGCGCGGCGGGCGGCGAGGCTGGGCGCGGCTGCGGCGTGCGCACGCGCGGGTGCTCACGGGGCCGCGCGGCGTGGGGAGGGGGCAGAGCCGGCCGTGGCGGGGTGGCGCTGCGGCCACTGGCCTGGCGCCTCGCGCCGGTCAAGCGTCGCCGGCCACCTGGCGCGCGGCGGTAGGGCGGAGAGGAGAGAGAGGGGGGGTGCGAGGGCCTGAATGCGAGAATTTGGAAAACTTCAGGGGGCTGGGTGCAAACAGGGCGTTTTCTCCTCTTTCTGATTTGAATTTCAAAAACTTTTGAACACGAAAGTTGTTCAGAATGAAAAGTTCTACAAGTTTGGTTTCAGGCCAAAGTTTATTTGAGCTTTAGTTCTAAAGTTATTTTAAAAACTTAAAGAAAACTCTATTCGGAGGGCGCGTCATTTTATTTCAAAATTTCATTTTCTTCCCTAGGCTTCAACTAAACTTTTATTGGTCATGCTAATACTAGTGTGCTCATTTAATTTCCTAGCCATATTTGCTTTGATGTGAAAGTTATCCAATTTGTTTCATTAAAGTACATGCATTTATGCACATACAAACTTTTAAAGGTAAAAGCAAAACCAAACTTAATCCATTCCTTTTATTTTCTTAGTTAGTGATGCATTTTATTATGCTAATAAGGCTTGTTTAACAATTAAAACACCTGAGGTGTTACAATAGGAGTTGAATGTTTACTACACGCTGCAATCATAAGGTCAACGGACGGGCTATTGTACGATGTTTACGATTGAGGCCCGTCTGTTTAGTGAAAAATGCTAAGGCCGCAGTGTGTGGTAGTGGTGGTTAAGTCTTTGAACGTACTAAACACATGCCGAGAATATGGTAATCGGTAAGCTTAAGTACCTGATTGGCCCGCCAAATGGACGACAACCTACCCTTTGAACTTCGGTCCCATGTGCATATGGCGAGTGCACGAGTGGCCACGACCCGGCGCCGAACCGTGGCGTGGGGCTCGTGTACTCTCAGAGGGTAGCTCCGATCCACGACCCGGAAAGAAAGGGGAAAAGTTGCACGTGTGACTCTGGGAGTAACCACGTGTCGTGTGTTTAGGTTTCCCTTGCAAGGTTAAGAAATTCGATTCGAATCGTCCGTTTCTCACGGCTATTGAGACTGCTTAACCATTTTTACCACACAGAGTAAGAAGAGGAACAATGATGATGAATAAACTTATTGGATGAAATGTAATGCTTCACCATGAATGATATTGGATAGCTGCTTATCTAGAATGGTTAATGAAACTAGAATCTTGAGCTAAAAGTTGAAAGTAAGGACCCACTCATATATGCTTTTCGGCAAAACAAACCCCTGAGCCAAAAAGCCTTGCATGTCTAGAGTCGGTTGAGTAGATTCCACTACACGGGTAAGACTTGCTGAGTATTAGCATACTCAGCCTTGCTTGTGGCTCGTTTTCAGGTGAGTCTTTCGAAGACAAGATTGCTAGCTTGACTAGGCCCTGCATTCTGCCTCCGGGATGGTCGGTGGAATGGGATAAGCCCCCGGCCAATGGAGATAATGCCGAGTGATGTCTCGTACGGGCTTCACCGAGACATCCTGTATCGTCGAGTAGCTTTAGTTATCTTATTTCCGCTGCAACTTAAACTCTGAAGAACTTATTGGTTATGATCACTGAAGTACTTGGTTACTAAACTCAAACATGGTTTGTAATATTCACTTATGATAATTTTTGTAATATCTGCTGGAATGTGGTATTCTCTGGGCTCATCTTCGCATGAGCATTTGTATGTATGGTTTCGATCGGCTTTACCGTGGTTGTATCGGGGGGTTACCCGACAGACCAATGGATTACTCCATTTGAAGTGTAAGGTTAGCCGAGATTGCCCTAATGGGGATGGTTAATACACTTGAGCCGGATTAATTCAGGTGGTTCTGCCACAGCTGGTATCAGAGCTGAAATACATACGCTAGAGAATGCGACAAGCCTTAAAAAAAAAAACTTATTTTCATAAAACTTGACTAGAAGGATGTGTTGCGAAATACGTTGGTGCGCTAAGGATGGTACCTAGTTCGTAAAGCCCTAAGGAATTATGGGAAAGTTACTAGGTGGCTATCTAACTTCTTTATATTATCAACTGACTTCCAGCACATTACTTTCTGTCAAAACTTACTTTCATGCACAACCGACCTTAAATTCTATAACGACGCACTCATCGCTAAGGTAAGAAGGTAAGAATCCTCAGCCAACTGAGAGAGTTTGGCCTTCCAGTCGGTGATGCGAACCGAACGCTGCCCTCAAGCAGTGGCTTACTTGAGGTGCTGCCAATATGCCAACTGTTAGTTGAATATATTGGGAGTAGAAGGTTTGGCGCAGGGTATGGCGATCGCTGTTCATACCCCCGTCTCATGACGGTACCCCCGTGAATACGCTATCTCGATAGCGTATGTTAACGTCGTCTGTACGGCGGAAATTGTACAAATATCGTTTCTATAAGTAAACGGTAATGAATACGGATGCTTTCATGAGTGCTGGCATGAAAGGTTCATGAAATATTGTGCTCTATCGATCTTCTGCAGGTACACTAACCGCGATTACGATAAGTTAAAGAACGGTTAGAAAATCTCGACTAGCTATTATAGTGAGAGGCGTATCATGTATGCCACCGAAACTATCTTCGTAAGACCAAAAGTTATTTGGCAATTATTTTATTTTGTGAGGACGAATAGGACGTGCATGCATCATGACCATATATATCTGAAATTGAAAAAGCGTTGAATGAGAGTGGTAAGGTTCTTGTGTATCTAAGCGTGATTTTGCATAAGGACTATCTAGCGAATCTGTCACAAATCTGCCATGACCGAAAAGAGAGATTTATTGATCAGAGAAAATGACCTTTTCTGGTAAAGTTCATGTTGAAAGAATTGTTCCAAATTTTGTGTTCTATCTCCTGTTCAAAAATGAAAAAAAAAATTCTGAACTTATGGATAGTAAGAAATAACAGAAACCATGGAATGTCAGATTTCTGTCCAGAATAAGCACTTCTGCCCCTTAAATTTTTAGGCCCCCTTCCTACAGTTTTCTGCAAAAGAGTACAACGCAAAACTTGTTCCAAATTTACCCAGGTAGCGGCTGTTAAAATTTGGTAACTTTTGGCCAGGTAGATTTTCCCTGATGCACGAGACTCTAGCCCTCTGTCCACTGAAAATTCTGGGTAGACAAAGAAGTGAGACCTTAAGGGAACAGCAATCTTAGAGCCTAATCCAGCCAAAGTGTTGAATAGAAAAGTGGTGCACAAATACCTTAGGAATGTTCTGGTGAAATTTGAGAATTTTTGGATCTGAACTGCGGAAGTTATGGTTATTTTTGCACTCTATACAGAATCTGTCCCTGTGCTTTTCACACTTTTTCTTGGCCTCACCCATTTGATCTTTTGTTCAGATGGCCGAGACAGCTGCCATGATGGTGGATGAGGATGGACGCGTTCACTCGCAGTGTCTCCACTGGGAGGGCTTTCCCTCTATTTTGTGGGATGTTCTGCGCACCGTGGGTGTTGACGCCAGATTTTGACACGTGTTAAATCGGCGTCAGGAGGAGAAGATTGGCCGATGCGGCAGATCTGGAAGCTACAGTAAAGAATCGGCCGATTGGGGTAACAGTTGGAAATCAGCCGATGGGTGATGCAGCTTGCGCCAACAGGATGGGACTACTTCGGACGGTCCCGGTCAAAAGTTGGTCAACAGAGCGACGCTAAGTCGGTCGGGAAGCAATTGAAAAAGTCCTGATTGGATTAGGAAACGGCGGCGGAAGATTCTGCGGGAGTCCGTTTCCTTTTTAAAAGATATTATAGATATAGTAGTTTTCCCGTTTTTAAATAACGTTGTAACGAGTCGTAATCGACCAGGAGTCCTAGTTTTAGGGTATAAATAGGAGTCGTCAGGGCTTTTCAGAGATATCAATACATCAATCAACAACAACACTTCTACTTTTCCAGCAATTTACTTTCAAGTCGGCGACTTCGTCAATATTTTCTTCTTCCACGAGTTCGTACGGATTGGCAGGGCTGCATCAACTTGATCTCCGGCCAATTGGTAGGTTCCGCTTACCGAGTAATATCCGAGCTTTAGCTACGGGCGCATCGCTGTGGCTTCATTTGGATTTATTCACCAGTTATCGATATTTACTAGAATTGCAAGTTTTACCTGTTATTCTAGTATTATCACCAGTTATCCAGCTTGAGATGAGGATAATCGGCTTCGTCATTGTTCTTCCTCGATTTATCATCATACAGCCGATTAGATCTATTTCAAGTGTTGCTTCTGTAGTAATTGTTTAGATCGCTCCAGCAGTTTTCTTTACAATTACTAGACGATCATCGGCTGATCTATAGCCGATCGTCTCTACAGCAAATCGGCCGATTCGCTGCCGACGCGCTCCTCAGGACAGATCGGAACTCCAGCCGATCGACGCGCCTAGAATTTAATATTCTATTTCCTTGTCAATCAACAGGTCAGATTGACTGGCACGCCGCGCGAACCCCACCAGGGCGATAACCCGAATAGGAGCTAAGCAGATTCTCCCGGGTCGTGTGTCCGACGCTGAAGACCCATCGGCCGATTCCTATCCGGCCGATTTTAGCGCCAACACACTTTTGGCACGCCTGGTAGGACCGTCCAAGATCTGATATGTCGAAGAACGCAAAAATCTCCGACAGCAACATCATTGAGGTCACAGAAGCGGATCTCAAGGATGACTAGAGGGAGGAATTGGCCAAACATCTAGAAGACTACAAGAAGATGTACCTCCAGTCGTTCAGTCGTACCAGAAGCGGGGAGGCAGTCAAGAAGGCCCCTGTTCTAGCACCTCGCCACATCACCATTGCTGAAGACTCGGGCAAGATGTCAGAGATGATTCAGCAGTCCGTGTATCAAGCATTCATCGACCAATCCTCGGTGATGAGCAACACGGTGTATAACGCCGTCGTCAACTCTCTGGCCAGCGGAGCCGTTCAAGGCTATCAGGGACCGGCATACGCCCCCCCAACTACTCTGCCAGCCAGAAGCCTACCATACACATCCCAATCGGCTCCTCAGCCGATATTGACGCAACGCGAGGGATACAGCTCTCCACCACCTCCGGCGTCTCCAAGATACAGCGGTGCACCATGTCTCCCATCGCTAGCGCCGCTTCAACCCGTTCAGATGGCTTCTGTGCAAACACTACCTACAAGCTCAGCGCCTTGGGGGATGTCAGCCACAACGTATTTTCCCGAGCCAGCGAACGGGCATGGCACTTATTCGGTTCAGGTGCCATACCAACCGGCCGCCCGGCCGACGGTCTCCCAGTACCAGCCGATCTTATCAGAAATCGGCAGGGGGGCAAACACTGGGGAAGCATTCAGAGGCACGGCGCCAGCAGTGACGTACGAAGGGAGTGCGGACTCATTTCGCCATCAACTATCGGCCGCTCAGCAAAATTCGCCGATTCATCACCCGGCCGTACCAGCCCTTCAACACATGCCCGCGCCGCGAACAGCTGTTCATCAGCAGCAGGTGGACTGGACGGCAAGAATAGCAGAAGTAATCCAGGATCAGTTTGGACTGAAGCCGAAAGTTCAGACTTATACTTACAAGACGCCGTATCCGTCGGCCTATGACTCGTTGCCGTTCCCACACCGCTACAAAGTTCCTGATTTCACCAAGTTCTCGGGGACGGACGACACATCCACTGTGGAGCACATCAACAGATTCATCATCCAGTGCGGAGAAGCCGCCACGCAAGATGCTATGAGGGTGCGTTTATTTTCATCATCTCTGTCCGGATCGGCCTTCCAGTGGTTCACCACTTTACCGCCAAATTCTATCATCACTTGGGCCGATCTGGAGAAACAATTCCACAAGTACTTCTATGCAGGAGTACACGAGATGAAGATTTCGGATTTGACCAGCCTCAGGCAGAGGAGCGATGAACCAGTGACGAGGTATATACAGAGGTTCAGAGAAATCAGAAACAAATGCTACAGTCTGGCTCTGACCGATGCACAGTTGGCCGATATCGCTTTCCAAGGCCTTTTGCCACAAATCAAAGAGAGATATGCTGCCCAAGAGTTTGAAAGCCTGAGCCAAATCGTCCACCGATTGTCAGGGCAAGAGGTCCGACCGTTCGAACAGCGGAGGAACTTCCAAAAGAAGGTGGCATACTTGGAGGGTTCTGAATCCGATGCGGAGGAAGAAATCGGCCTGGCGGAATGGGTAAAAGGGAAAAAACCAATATCTTGCCCCTTTGGCAAGAAGGAGCCAGAGACATTCGGCTTTGATACGTCAAAGCCGATAAAATTTTTGATCTACTGCTTCAGGAGGGGCAGATTAAGCTGTCTCAACATCACACCATCCCTACGGCCGATCAACTTAAGAAGATGAAATACTGCAAGTGGAACAATGCTACTTCTCACGATACAAATGAATATAAAGTCTTCCGCCAGCAGATACAATCGGCCATTGAACAGGGGCGGCTTAAATTTGAAACACCAACCAAATCGGCAATGCTGATGAAGATAGATCAGCATCCCTTCCCGGCCAACACGGTTAACGCTGGAGGAGACTCAAGTCAAACCAAGGTGCTGACGTCAGAATCGGCGAGAAGAGGCGGCGCTGTCGACCCCAGGAGGCAGATCACGACGGAAGAAATCAGAAGGAACAGGCGAGGGCCAGAACGACCACGCAGGCCTGTCACCTCCCAATTCTTACTAAGTAAATATCGGCAGCAGCAAGAAAAAGCACAATACCAGGAAGAGATGATACGTCGGCATGAAGATCACTGGCAATGTCCGTTCTTCATCCACTGCTGGGAGAACGACGTCAGGTTACCGTCTACCGATAACTGTCCGGAGTGTAACGGGTTGAGCTGCAACGATCGCCCGAGGCCACACTCTAGGGACAGAAGATCAGAGCCGATCAGCAGAAATCAGCGCGAGGAACGGCGCACTTCGGTGCATGATCGGCTGGGGGGCAGAGTTGACCAGTACAGCAGGTCAAAAAGCAAGATCGGCCAGCGAGATGGACTGGGGGGCAGGATCAGCGCACACGATCGGCTGGAAGAGATGGCCGGTGACAGGGTATCAGACGAAGATCCCCTAGGGAGGGAACGAGATTGGGAACACGCCAGATCATCGGCCAAACCAGTGAATCCCAGGTGGTGTCCCGATGGCCTATCCAGATCCCAGAAGCGAAGGATCCAACGCCTACGCCAGTGGGAGCATCAAGAAGAAGAACAAAGACATGTGCCAGAGAGAAGGAACGTTAAATCTCGAGTTTGGCGCCCAAAGAAAAACGATCAGGAAACGAATAACCAAGAATCGGCAGCCGAAATTGGTATGGTATTCATACTGCCGATGGAGTTCATGGCGCCCAACGATCGGGATAAAATAACAAGAACAGAGGAGGAACAAATGGCACAACTGGTATTAGAGCCGATGACGGCTACGTTTGAGAAACCAGAAGAGGACAAACGACAGCATCTTAAAGCGCTGTTTCTCAAAGGCTATGTCAACGGAAGACCCGTCACCAGATTACTGGTAGATGGAGGCGCGGCAGTCAACATCATGCCGTATGCCATGTTCCGCAAGCTGGGTAAGGGCGATAATGACCTCACCAAGACGGACATGATGCTAAAGGATTTCGAAGGCAACGTGTCACCCGCCCGCGGAGCACTCTGCGTCGACCTCACCATCGGCAGTAAGACCCTCCCTACTACTTTCTTCGTTATTAATGGCAAGGGGTCCTATAATATGCTACTTGGTCGCGACTGGATACACGCAAACTGCTGTGTCCCATCTACTATGCATCAATGCCTTGTGCAATGGGTCGGCGACAGTACAGAGATAGTCGCTGCCGATTTCGTCTACAGCGTTGCAGCGGCCGACACGCAACAGTGGAGCTGCGAGCACATCAAGTGTATATCTTGCAGGACTTGGGACACTGACTTCCTGAAAGTGTCCGATTTCGGTCTAGAGCCGATCCAAGCAGTCGGCTCTGAAGATTCAGAATAAATGGATCAGCTCGTCCGAGAAGATGGGAAGCTTGGGCATGGGTTTACGTCGGCCGATTTATTAGAGATGGTAGATTTGGGAGATAGCAGCAAATCAAGGCCAACGTACATTAGTGCCAATTTGGATTCTGAGTACAAATGTAAATTGATAAGTTTATTGAAAGAGTTCAGGGATTGCTTTGCTTGGGAATACCACGAGATGCCAGGATTAGACCAGTCTATTGTTGAACACCGGTTACCTATAAAATCAGGATATCGGCCGTATCAGCAACCTGCACGACGATGTAACCCCAAGATTCTACCTGACATAAAGGCCGAGATTACAAAGTTGATTGAGGCAGGATTTATTCGGCAGTGCCGCTACGCCGAATGGATTTCTAACATTGTGCCTGTATACAAAAAGAATGGAAAATTGCGTGTGTGCATCGATTTCAGGAACTTAAATCAGGCTACGCCGATGGATGGATATCCGATGCCAACGGCCGATATCTTGGTGGATGCTGCCGCAGGCCACAAAGTCATAAGCTTCATGGATGGGAATGCCGGATACAATCAGATATTAATGGCCGAGGAAGATATTTCGAAAACGGCTTTTATATAGATGACATCGTGGTCAAGTCAAAAGGTCACCAAGATCATCTGGCCGATTTACAGGAAGTGCTGGAGTGCACAAGGAAACATGGGCTGAAGATGAACCCAAACAAGTGTGCATTTGGTGTATCGGCCGGACAATTCTTAGGATTTATGGTCCATGAGCGTGGGATAGAAGTCAACCGCAAGACCATAGACGCCATCAACAAAGTGGTGGCCCCACAAAATAAAACTGAACTGCAGTCCCTCATCGGCAAGGTCAATTTCATCAGAAGATTCATATCCAATCTATCAGGACGTATTCAGGCTTTTACCCCTCTGTTGAAATTAAAGCCTGACCAGTAATTCACATGGGGAGAAGGACAGCGCAAGGCACTGGAGAATATCAAGCAGTATCTGGTTTCACCTCCGGTGTTAGCCCCGCCACAGCTTGGTAAGCCGTTCAAGTTATATTTATCGGCTGACGAACAGGCTATTGGATCGGCGTTGGTACAGGAGTTTGAAGGGAAAGAACGAGTGGTATACTACGTCAGCAGAAGACTTTTAGACGCCGAAACAAGATATTCCTCGGTGGAGCGATTATGCTTGTGCTTGTACTTTTCGTGTACTAAGCTCAGGCACTATTTGCTATCGGCAGAATGCATAGTCGTGTGCAAGGATGATGTGGTGAAGTATATGCTATCATTGCCGATTTTGAAGGGGCGGATTGGAAAATGGATCCTGGCTTTGTCAGAATTCGATCTAAGGTACGAATCGGCCAAGGCCGTCAAAGGTCAAGTGATGGCCGATTTCGTAGTTCAACATTGTGGACCAGAAATTGCCACCGTTGAACCAATTCCGTGGACTCTATATTTTGATGGTTCTTCGTGTGGGGTCAGATCAGGAATCGACATTGTTCTTGTGTCGCCTCGGGGGGCAACTTATGATTTCTCTCTGCCGATAGAAGCCTCTGCAACTAATAACCAGGCGGAATATCGAGCTGTTCTGAAAGGCATCCAATTATTAAGGGAAGTCAGAGCTGATGCAATCGAGATCTTTGGGGACTCCATGCTCATTGTGGATCAGTTAACAGGACGATCTGAGTGCAAGGATGACATCTTGAGGATTTATAATGAGGATTGTCTTCAACTTTTGAAAGAATTCAAATCTGCGATAATTGAACATATCCCCAGGAATTATAATGGAGAAGCCAACAGACTGGCTCAACATGCTTCTGGATATCGGCCGATTCAGGGAGCGATGACGCTAGAACTCGCGGCCGATGACTGGCGAAAGGAGATCGCCGATTATTTGAAAAATCCATCCCAAAAGGTAGATCGGCGAACACGTTTTCAGGCAACAAAGTATGTGTTGCTTGAGGATGATTTATTTTATCGGACGATTGATGGAGTTCTTCTCAAATGCTTGGGACAGAAGAGGCAAAGGTTCTGATGGGAGAAATCCATGAAGGCGTGTGTGGAGCTCATCAATCGGCTCACAAAATGAAATGGATGATCAGGAACAATGGATATTACTGGCCGACCATCCTTGAAGATTGTTTCAAGTACTACAAAGGATGCCAAGACTGTCAGAAGTTTGGCAATGTGCAACGCGCACCAGCATCGGCTATGAAACCAATAATTAAGCCGTGGCCGTTCAGAGGTTGGGGAATAGATCTCATCGGACAGATTCATCCTCCATCTAGCAAAGGGCATAAGTTCATATTGGTGGCTATAGATTATTTTACCAAGTGGGTGGAGGCAGTTCCTTTAAGGAACGTAACGTCGGCCGATATGATTGAATTTGTTAAAAGCCATATTATATATCGATTTGGCATTCCTCAAACCATCACAACCGATCAAGGGACAATGTTCACTTCTGGAGAATTCGGAGAGTTCGCCGCCGATATGGGAATTAGATTATTAAATTCTTCTCCATACTATGCTCAAGCCAATGGCCAAGCAGAATCGTCTAACAAGGGGATAATCAAGCTAATCAAGAGGAAGATAGAAGAGCAACCTAAGAAGTGGCATATGTCTTTGGCTGAATCTTTATGGGCATACCGCATGGCTTGTCATGGGGCCACTAAAATATCCCCTTATCATTTGGTTTATGGTCATGAAGCAGTCTTGCCATGGGAGATAAGGACAGGGTCAAGACGCATATCGCTACAGGATCAGTTAACGGCCGATGACTATTCCTTTCTCATGAAAGATGAACTTGACGATTCGGCGGGTTTGCGGTTAAGAGCCCTGATTAGTATAGAAGAAAACAAGAAAAGGGTGGCCAGATGGTATGATAAAAAGGTCAAGGTTAAGAAGTTCTCTCAAGGAGATTTGGTATGGAAGTTGGTGCTGCCGATAGGGTCTAAAGATCCCAAATTCGGTAAATGGTCACCCACTTGGGAAGGGCGTATAGAATCGGCCGATGTGCCCCTGGAAATGCATATATTCTGGAGACAGTCGATGGGGAGGAATTCCCAAGAGCTTTAAATGGACGATATCTGAAGAGGTACTATCCAAGCATTTGGGTAGACGCATAACTTACAGCAAAATATGTCAAGGTAACATGGCCGATTTCTCATCGGTTTTCTGGCTACACATCTGGTGAAAGAAATATTGGGATTCATTATTGAGTGGAAATTACAGATTACATGGCCGACATGGTAGAAGTCGCCCTTAGAATAAAAATGCTGGTGTGTCTACTGATTACGCCTACGCTGGATTTCTCTCTCGGTGCGACCTAGTGTTATCATGAGGGTGAGCCTTTTCTCTTTCAAGTCCTCTGCAGTGGCTCCAGTTTCAGCTTGGTTGCAGAGTTCTTTCAGCAGGAGGGTCTTCTCCTCTTCCAGATCTTCCATGGCGACTTCAGTTGTAGTTTTACAAGGAAGTGAAGAATTTTTGTTGGAAGATGGTCGTTTGCGGACCAAAAAATGAGCACTTATGAGGTCCGAATATTCCTGGACAGCGGCAGGAACATGATCTCTGAGTTCCTCAGCATGAGTTCTTATCAGATTTCTGTCTGCCTGTGATAATGGCTCTTCTGAATGCATGATTTCTATCGCTCGTTCTAGATCAGGGCTGAGACAGTTTGGCTAAACAGAGATAAAAGGAGTTACCCAGTACCGGAACGATTGAGATGCTTAAGAAAAAGGTAGAGGGGGGGTTCATACCTGGTTGACAGAGGAAGAGGATGAGGAGGACGAACAAGACATCTTGCCGTTCAGTTGGGACAGTAAAAGAAGAAGAAGAGATAAGTGATGCGTGTGCCTCTAGAGATGGTAAACGGTCTGCGCATAAATGAAGAGGAGGTGGATGGATGGTGAGACACGTCCTATCGGAGTAAATACGTACATAAATGCAAGGCAGACAGAAACGGCAGTTCAAAACCAAATCGGCGCAGTGATATTAAAGGAGCAATAATGTTTAACATATTTTTTACAGCCCAAGGAAAGCATCTATAGCTACGATCGCTCGTCGTCTAATTTGATCGGCCGAGTCTACTATTCTCTGATCATTGTCAGCCGATCCTTGTACTTCTGACACGCGGCGACGGAGTCTTATTGTTTCACGGGCCAGATGTTGTCTTTCTTGCTTCAGCTCGCCAATGATGGTTGGGAGTTCTTGGAGCTTTTTCTCTTCAGCGGCTATCTCTTTGGTTATCTGTTCCATCTCCTTGGCTAGTTCTACTCTCCTCCGTTTCAGCCGATCTATTGCGCCGACGATGTCCGGACGGCAGTTCTCGAGGAAATTGATCCTGTGGTGGGTGCTTGTGTGAGTCTACCTCCTCCTGAGTTTTGGCCATCTGAGCACGATCGGCCATACGTTGCAGCGCCCTGGAGACCGGAATTTGCATGCCCTCTATATAGGCAGCATACCCCAAGTCTTCCGACACTTCATCCGGGATGTGATCTTTGACCTCATTGAAAAGTCGTCGGATCGGCGATGCATCTTCCACCAATCGGCCGATGTCACCTTGGAGGAGAGTACGAATGCTTTCGAGCTTAGAGCGGACATCTTTGGAGGTAGAGCTCGATGGAACTGCGTGTGAGGCGATTTCTTCTTCATCGGCCAAGGAGACAGCAAAGGAAAAGATGCTATTGTTGGGAGTATCTTGCTCCTGTAAGGGAACAAAGTAAAGGGTAAGCAAGCGGTGAAAGGAAATCGGCCGATTCTGATGGTAAGATTGTTACCTCTTTGAAACGAATCTCTCTTGCCTGCGCCGGTGGAAGTGTTTCCCTTGTTTCTGGGACTGGTGCACTTGGTTCGCCGGAAGAAGAAGATTCGATCGTTATCAGTGCTCCACTTGGGCCAGCTTCCTGAGAAAGACATAAATTCCCGTGAAAATACTATGGGAAAATGAAATGAGGTGGTATTGGAAATTTGCCCTCTGTGGGTCTCCCGGCCGATTCCTGCTGTGGAGTTATAATCGGCGTACCCAAGTCGACCTGCATCAAAATTGGTTAAGTTTTCTGAATATTAAGGATGCAGGGTAAGAGATCGTGTACCTCGGCAACAGGAGCTGCTGTAATCTCAGTCCCCACTTGAGATGTGGCCGATAGTTGC
This sequence comes from Panicum miliaceum, assembly GCA_032594955.1. Taxonomy (NCBI): domain Eukaryota; kingdom Viridiplantae; phylum Streptophyta; class Magnoliopsida; order Poales; family Poaceae; genus Panicum; species Panicum miliaceum. Next base: position 37,197,216 of record CM064063.1, on the reverse strand, counting down.
GGAGACTGCGGTGATACAACTTGTGCAGCCTGGCAAAGGAATAGAATTGATGTCAGTAGAGGATTTGGAGAATATATGAGATAAGTAAGATTACCTGGACAACTTCTACTAATAGTGATGCTGCAGCGGCCCCAGCTTCGGCGGTGACTTGGGGATCGGCCGTCTCGACAACTGGTAGGGGTAAAGGGCCTGAGGCCTCGGCGAGTGTCACCTCCACTTGATCGGCCGATCCAACACGGGGAGTCTCGGCCGATACTACTGCCATCTGGCTAGCCGATCCGATGCGGGAGATTTCAGCCGATGCTATTGTCGCCTGATCGGGCGATCCAATGCGAGCTCGCACCCGACGGCTGGTTATCTTTGATGTTGGTCTTTTGGGTGCTTGTCTTGATCGGCCGGTGGAAATATCTCTGACAGTCGGAGCATGGAAGCCGATGAGTGGGTACGGTGTGTATTGGTGATGGCTATCAATCGGCCGGCCGCTTCAGCTCCGCGTCGGAGGAACATGGCTTTCAGACTAAAGGGATAAACATAAGTTAACAACAAGATGAGAAAGTAACATTGGAATCGGCTAAGGAGAAAAGGACATACCGCTGCATTTGGGTCGATGTTCTCTGGGTCCAGAATGTTGCAGTAAGATGATGGAGATTTACAGAAAAGATGTTGCTTCCATTCTGCCCACCATAATTTATACTGCTGGGTGGTGAAAGAGGCAACTGACCAGCCGTTCAAGTCAATGGTGCTGGAGTCGGGTACTAAATCGCACAATCGGCTGTAGTCAAGACTTGAGGTTAGTCCATCTCTGAATTTTGCTTGGCCGGCGAAATAGACTCGAATCGGCAGTTGGCCAAAACCCAGTTGCTTTGCTGCAGCCGATGGGCAGTAGAACTCATAGGTGGGTGAGTCCTTTCCTGAGAAGAAGTTGGCCGGCAGAATTTCCGGCTTGATCAAGATGTCCATTAATTCTCTGTCAAATGTATGAGTTGAGAAATGAAAGCATACGGGCAATTCGAAAATTGGCTCTGCGGTCCGATATGGATGCCAGATGATCATCTCTTCACTAAGGCCATTATAGAAACATCTGAAATATTCAGCTACGCGGGTAGCAGTGAATTGGCAGCCAGGAAAGGCCGATACCGCTTCTCCAAAAGATCTGCAGCGGCGACGGACCGATGGATTCTCCTCTGATTCGATGTTGGGAAAGGTCTTTGTCTCTATCCGCTGCTGAGAGACCTTGCTCATGTGTAGATTGAGCCAGAGGGTGATGAACCACCAAGGACCGCCTGGATTCCCTATCGGCTCTCCTTTCGACAGCTTGACGCCGATTTGGTGCATCAGATGGTATGCCGATCCCAGCAAATGTTTACCGAGGGGGATGGCCGATCCTTGTGAAAGAGCCTCTGCCAAAGCTTGAGTGTTGGAAGAGGGGCCGACCGCTCTGCCACAGAAGAAGTGTTTCTCCAGCCACATCATCAAGAAGGCAATGTGCTCCCTCTGTGAGACTGTCCCTGTCTTCATGTTTTTACTGATGTATCCTTTCCACCCGCCGATTCCTTTGGTCTCCAGCCGATGAGATGGCTTGAATAGATAATTGAAGGGGGTATCGGCGGAGGAAACATCTAGGCCGGTCAGCAGCAAGACATCGGCCAAGGTTGGGGTCATGGGTCCGTGTCCAAAAAGGAATGCGTTAAGTGCATCGGACCAGAAGTAAGAGGCTGCCATAACCAAAGGTTCGTTCTTTTCCATCTGAGACAGGGATAAGTCTATGCACTGGCCGATTTTGAGTTCTTCCCATTGAACCTTCCAAGACCCGGCTACCCTCTGGTACCATTCTCTCCACCCGGGTGTTTCATTCGGCCAGGATCTGAATGTGCCTACCCAATGATCTAAATCCATGGATGACTGCTTAAAGGGGATCCTATGAGTTTCTAAACTGATCAGATCCGTTGGATCAGGGCTCCCCATAGGGCCTAGACAGATGAGGTCAGGGGACTCTGAGAGAGGAATGGTGATTCTGTGCCTGAGGGCCTAAAAAAGGGAAAAAGGAAAGAAACTAAGAAAGGGTCCGGAAAATACTGAAGCAGTAGAAAGGCGAAAAGGGGGAAAATTTCGAGCATTTACCTCTGGGATGGAAGCCATCGTCGCCGATGACGCCGCTGGGGAAGCCGCCGATTGGGCCGCCGCCGCCAAATGAGCAGCCGATGGAGCCTCTGTAGATGGGGTGGTCGCCGATGGAGACGCCATTGGGAGTCGGAGCAGGCCACGGATGAGATCGCCGGAAAAGGGGGAGCACTTGGAAATCGAAGGAGCTTGGAGGAAGACGAACAGTGATGCGACAGAGAGAATGCTAGATTCGTGGAGAAGGAGAGGCGGAGAAAGCCAGTACTTAAGAGAGATCAGGGGAGCAAGGGCAAAGATGGTATTTTTACCGCGCCGTCTACACGAATTCCAGGGGAGCGGTCGTTTCGCACGCCCGGTTCGAGGAAATTGCAATCATTGTGCCACGGAATGGAAGGAGATTTTTATTGCGCCCGTTTCGGAGGAGAGGATTAAAGAAAAGAGTTTCGAAGGAAAAGTTACATTTTAGTCCGAAACTGGGGGGCATGTGTTGACGCCAGATTTTGACACGTGTTAAATCGGCGTCAGGAGGAGAAGATTGGCCGATGCGGCAGATCTGGAAGCTACAGTAAAGAATCGGCCAATTGGGGTAACAGTTGGAAATCGGCCCATGGGTGATGCAGCTTGCGCCAACAGGATGGGACTACTTCGGACGGTCCCGGTCAAAAGTTGGTCAACAGAGCGACGCTACGGTCGGGAAGCAATTGAAAAAGTCCTGATTGGATTAGGAAACGGCGGCGGAAGATTCTGCGGGAGTCCGTTTCCTTTTTAAAAGATATTATAGATATAGTAGTTTTCCCATTTCTAAATAAGGTTATAACGAGTCGTAATCGACCAGGAGTCCTAGTTTTAGGGTATAAATAGGAGTCGTCAGGGCTTTTCAGAGATATCAATACATCAATCAACAACAACACTTCTACTTTTCCAGCAATTTACTTTCAAGTCGGCGACTTCGCCAATATTTTCTTCTTCCACGAGTTCGTACGGATTGGCAGGGCTGCATCAACTTGATCTCCGGCCAATTGGTAGGTTCCACTTACCGAGTAATATCCGAGCTTTAGCTACGGGCGCATCGCTGTGGCTTCGTTTGGATTTATTCACCAGTTATCGATATTTACTAGAATTGCAAGTTTTTTACCTGTTATTCTAGTATTATCACCAGTTATCCAGCTTGAGATCAGGATAATCGGCTTCGTCATTGTTCTTCCTCGATTTATCATCATACAGCCGATTAGATCTATTTCAAGTGTTGCTTCTGTAGTAATTGTTTAGATCGCTCCAGCAGTTTTCTTTACAATTACTAGATGATCATCGGCTGATCTATAGCCGATCGTCTCTACATCAAATCGGCCGATTCGCCGTCGACGCGCTCCTCAGGACAGATCGGAACTCCAGCCGATCGACGCGCCTGGAATTTAATATTCTATTTCCTTGTCATTCAACAGGTCAGATTGACTGGCACGCCGCGCGAACCGCACCAGGGCGATAACCCGAACAGGAGCTAAGCAGATTCTCCCGGGTCGTGTGTCCGACGCTGAAGACCCATCGGCCGATTCCTATCCGGCCAATTTTAGCACCAATAGCGGGCTATCCAATTCCCCCACGTTACGCCGGACTGGAGTTTGCAGAGAATGAAGTTACCCAGTGCCGTGTCAACGTGACCATTTTTCCGTACCCGCTACACCCGGAGTGGCCCGCCTTGGAGATTGAGGCTGTTGGTCACCGTTTGGCCGACACTTGGGAGCTTGCAGCCATGAGGGCGCTCACCACTTTTTGTGCGCAGCGTCCCGAGGATGTCACACACGCTCCCATTGGTTTTTTTCCTGCTGCCCAGGACAACGACCCTTTTTGGCTTGACAGGGTGCAGCATTCACAGTAGCTGGTAGACTTTCACGCCCAGGAGACTATCCAGACCTCCGTACGATGCATGAATGCGCTGTACCACCTACAGGCACTCCAGAGTCAGGCGCTTGTGCAGCTCACTGATCTTGCACAGGCCTACCACATGATGGCAGATACCAGGGATGAGCAGATTAAGGAACTCAGTAAGGATCTTGAGGACAGAGACACCCGGATTGGCCAACTTGAGGGCCAAGTACAGGAGCACGACACTCTCATGGGTGAGAGAGATGACATGATAGTACACTTGGAGGAGCAGCTCCATGATCTGAACCTTGAGTTGGAGGATGCTAATGAGCACATTCAGTGGCACCATGATCAGAATGCCCCTCCTGGCGTGGTGGCTATGGAGGAAGATGAGGAGGAGCCACAGGAGGTTGACAGTGCCTCCGGTATGGATTTCGAGGGTGAGGTACCACAGGCACCTCAGATGGGAGCTCACTCTCCTACCAGTAGCGCGTCGTCCGTCAACGACCTGGATGACTTCTAGATGATGACCTAGAAGGACTTTTGCACATACTCCTCGATAGGGTAGCCTAACTTTTGGCAAGTGTTGTAATAGGCTAACTAGGAGTTGAGTAACTCTTTTGTGATGGGTACACCTGAACCATGTGGATACCCTCAGCATGTAAGGAACGGCGATAAACTTGGGTGATTTCGTTGTAAGTTGGTAAACGATGAAATCCACAATCGCTGAAACTTGTCGGAAATTTTATCCATGTCTCCTTACATTTCTGAGCTGTGAGTTGAATACCAAACCTGTCAGGAATTTTGTGATCGTGGTTCTCACAGAAATTCAGCATCATTGGACCTCGCTAGTTTGAGTTATAGGCAAAACATCACCTATCGATCTGCTGAAAAACAGCTGAGACAGTAAGGCAAAGGACGAGCCTTTCGACCATCTTAGCTATAGTTCTGGCACCTGAGTTAAATACCAAAGTGATGCATCCCTAAGTTCTCTAACTACTGCCAAAGGATGAGATGTTTTGGATGGACCCACATCAAGCTATGATTTTTCTCGTAGCAAACAGAAATTCTGTCCATACTTCTATCTGTGATTTCGGAAGTCTATGACTACACTAATCCTTTATGAATCGAGGAAGTAATATGGATCGCGTCGCTAATGGTGACCTTTCACATTTCAGATAGTTGGATCAACACGTGGCAACCCGAGGGTTTTGGTGCCGGTGGCAGCAGACCGCGACAATCGCCACCACCCCCGCCCAGTTTGGTGGAAGTGATGGCCGCTCAAACCGAGCTGCTGCGTTAGCTGGTGCAAGGACAGCAACACCACCAGCGGGGTGGGCAAAATGTCCACCACCCCCAAGCTGCAGGATATACGGATTTTCTGGGGACCCAGCCGCCCTTGTTCCATAAGACAGAGGAACCCTTGGACGCAGACGCATGGATTCGCACCATCGAATCCAAGTTCACACTACTTGTGGCCCCATGCTCAGAGACCAACAAAGCTCGTTTTGCCGCGCAACAGCTTCGCGGTACCGCTCGTCTGTGGTGGGACCACTATTTTGCGATGCTCCCGGCTGATCATGTGGTCGACTGGGACGAATTCAAGGCCGCATTCCGGGCACATCATATCCCCGAGGGTCTCATGGAGAGGAAGTTGAACGAGTTCCTGGCACTCACCCAGGGCACCCGCACTGTGCTGCAATACGCCCAGGCGTTCAACAATCTATGCCAGTATGCGGGCTATCACGCTGATACGGATACTAAGAAGCGTGACCGTTTCCGCAGAGGACTAAGCACCAAGCTCAAGGAGCGTCTGAACCTAGTCAGGGCTGACACCTACAACGAATTGGTCAATATGGCCATTACCCAGGAAGACTGTATCATGGCACACCGGGCACAGAAGAAGAGAAAGGCACCCGCTGGACCTTCAAGTGCTCAGCCACCAAGGTATCGCATAGTGCAAAATGCCGCACCCACAGCTCCACCAAGGGTCCCTCAGCCAGGGAGATGGATTGCCAGACCCCCACAGCAGCCAGGCATGGTACGACCCCCGATGCCTCCACAGAATGGTCCGAGGCCCACTCTTCAACAGTCTCTTCGACCCAGCCCCGCGAATCGTTGTTTTTCAAATGCGAGAGTTCCAACCACTTTGCACGAGAATGCCCTCAGTCTGGGCCGCCCAACCAAGGTCAGGGATCCAAACCGAACAACAAGAACAGGGGCTCTTACAGACCCTGCAGGTCAAGCAAGGACGGATTAACTTCACCATGCTTGCAGAGCTTCCTGAAGGAGCCCCAGTGATGTCGGGTACATTCTCTATCCATAACAAGCCTGCAATTATATTGTTTGATTCTGGTGCATCGCATAGTTTCATAAGTGCAAAATTCGGTGCAAAAGTAGGCTTGGATGTTTGTCACACAAAAGGGTCATATATGATATCAACACCGGGTGGTAAAATTGCTTCGAATCAAATGATGAGACAAGTACCAGTCAAGTTGGGTAGTAAAACCATCAACACAAACTTGGTTCTTTTACCCCTTGACGGCATAGATCTTATTTTGGGTATGAATTGGATGATTTTGCACAAAGTCACACTGGACCCCTCGTCCCGAGCTGTGGAAATAAATTCACCTAGTCACGGAGCCACCACCCTTTACCTACCATTCCTGGATTGCACGAATTCCTGTGCTTACATGATGGAAGGACTTAAGCTAGAGGATATTCCTGTGGTAAACGAGTATGCCGACGTTTTTCCGGATGACTTACCAGGAATGCCACCGGATAGGGATATTGACTTCATCATCGAACTGCAACCGGGCACTGCACCTATATCCAAAAGACCATATAGGATGCCCCCTAAAGAATTGGCAGAGCTGAAAATTCAACTCCAAGAACTACTGGACAAAGGTTTCATTCACCCTAGCGCGTCACCTTGGGGATGTCCAGCCCTATTCGTAAAGAAGAAGGATGACAGTTTGAGGTTATGCGTTGACTACCGGCCTCTCGACACAATAACCATTAAGAATAAATACCCACTTCCTCGTATCGATGTACTCTTCGATCAATTAGCTGGAGCCAAAGTCTTCTCAAAAATTGATCTTCGTTCGGGATATCATCAGATCAAGATTCGCCCGTGCGATATTCCTAAGACTGCCTTCTCCACACGATATGGACTATATGGATTCTTGGTCATGTCCTTTGGAATCACAAATGCCCCTGCCTACTTCATGTATCTCATGAATTCGGTATTCATGCCCGAACTTGACAAATTCGTCGTAGTGTTCATCGACGACATCCTTATCTATTCCAAGGATGAGGAAGAGCATGCCAAGCACCTTCGCATTGTTCTTCAGCGACTCAGAGACCATCAGCTCTATGCTAAGTTTTCTAAGTGTGAATTTTGGTTGGATACTGTAAAATTCTTGGGTCACACGATCTCCAGCGAAGGCATAGCTGTTGACCCCAGCAAGGTACAAGAGGTGATGGATTGGAAACCCCCTACCTCTGTTCATCAGATTCGCAGTTTTCTCGGCTTAGCCGGTTACTACCGTCGCTTCATCCCGGATTTCTCTCAGACTGCTAAGCCCATGACTGAACTGTTAAAGAAGGAAGTAAAGTTTGTATGGAATGAGAAATGTGAAGAAGCTTTCCACACTCTCAGAGAGCATCTGACTACTGCACCTGTGTTAGCTCAACCCGATAATACCAAGTCGTTCGATGTGTATTGTGACGCATCGGGTACTGGTCTAGGATGTGTGCTTATGCAAGAGAATCGAGTGATTGCATATGCCTCACGAGCCCTTCGGCCCCACGAGCAGAATTATCCCACTCATGATCTTGAGCTTGCAGCTGTCATTCACGCTCTGAAAATATGGAGACACTATCTCATGGGTACACAGTGCAATATCTACACTGATCATAAGTGTGACAACCCTGGTAATTACAATTCCAAAATCAATGACATTAGCCTAACTCCATGTTTTAAACCAACTAATGAGAGGGGGGAAAGAATTAAACCGGGTTCAGTTGGAATTCAAATTTAATTTGGGCACATTTGGACACATTTGAAACTTTTAAATTAACTTTAAAACCATAAGCCAAATGAGATTTTGCCTGAAACCAAAGTTGTAGAACTTTTTATTTTGAACAACTTTCATGTTCAAAAGTTTTTGAAATTCAAATCAGAAAGAGGAGAAAACGCCCTGTTTGCACCCAGCCCCCTGAAGTTTTTCGAATTTTTGCATTTCGGTCCCTCGCTTCTCCCCCTCCTCTGCCGCGCCGCGCGCGCTCGCCCGCTCGCCGCGCGCCAGGTGGCCGGCGTCGCCTGACCGGCGCGAAGCGCCAGGCCAGTGGCCGCCGCACCACCCCGCCACGGCCGGCTTTGCCCCGCCCCGACGCCGCGCGGCCAGTCCCCGCCCGCGCGTGCTGCCGCGCCCAGGCCGCCGCCCGCCCGCCCAGTCTCCGCGCTCCGCCGTGCCGCCCCGGCCCCCGCGCCCCGCCAGCTGCCGCGCCTGCCCTCCGCCCGAGCCGCTGCAGCAGCTGCTCCCCAATCCGCACGCCGCGCTATCTCCTCGCGCCCACGCCAAAATCGCGGCCGCCCAGTCGCCCGCGCCCGCTCGCCGCACGCCGCGCCGGCGTTCTGCCGCCGCCCGCCGCAGCCAGTGCACGCCGCTGCCGTGCCCCGCCCCGCGCGTCGCCCAGGCACCTCCACACGCCCTCCTGTCCCTATAAAAGCCCCGCCCGGCCACGCGCGCGAGCCCCCGGCCACCAGAACGCCTCGCCGTCGCCATCGCCGCCGCCGAGCACCGCCCGCCCGTGGACAGCTCTCCACAGCCGCCCACTGCCCAAACTGAGCCCCCAGCCACCACTACGTCACCTCACCGCAGCTCGCCGACCCACCCAACGCCACCCAGAGCCACCGGAGCGCCGCCGCCCGCGCTGCCTTCGCCGCCGCCGCCCCTGCTCGCCGTGGACAGCACGACCCCGACCCCCTCCGTCCAAGCCGAGCCCCTGAGTAGCTTTCCCACGCGCCACTGAAGCTCACCGACCGGACCACGCCGCCCCAAGCCCGCCGGAGCACCGCCGTCGACGCGAGCCGCGCCGCCGCCGCCTCTGCTCCAACGCCGGCGAGCCCTTCCCGGCCGTCCCCCACCTGAACAACACCCCCACAAGGTAGCCCTCGCGCCCCTGAACCTTCCCCGACCCTCGCCCCTCGCCGCCGGCGAGCCCCCTCGCCGGAATTTCGGCCGGCCGCCGTACCCGAGCCGCCGAGGACCCAATTGCAAGGATTTAAATCTTTAGAAGGGTCTGAGCGTAAGATTCAAGGACCTAGTTGTAAAAGAAAGTTTCAAACCTAGATTCAAATTCAGTGAACTTGTAAAATTCGTATAAAATCGTAGAAAATTCAGAAAAATGCAAACTCAACTGTTCTGGAATCCTCAGAACAAACTCTACCACTTTTGTTACAAAAGTTTCCTCAGTATCTCAAAATATGTTGCTCTACATTAAATAGAAGCTTTAATGGACTTATTTTGTACCCACTGTTCTAGAACAGTGCTGACCCTGAATTTTGGACAGTGAATTAGTTGCTTGATTATTAGGACTGTGTAAAAAGATCAGACCCAAATTCCATCTCTAGATTTACTGTTTGTTAAACTTAGTTTTATATCATGTGGAAGAAGAATGTTTTATCCCTCCAGTTAGGTGGTGAGTCACCCATTGAAATTCTTCCTATGCTAATGTGTTGGTACCTAGAAGCCAGAGAAAAATTAGGAGACTTTTTATCTCACAGTAACCTATTTATTTGAATTATGTGCTAATAACATACATTAAATCTAGAAAATAGTATCTTAGCTTGGAAAATTCCCAAATTATTACTGGGAGTTACACTCTGGTAGAGGTTGCTGTGTTAAAAGTTTCATTGACAAAACACCTGTGTAGGGTCCTGTAAAAATGAATCTTTGAATAGCCTAGGTGTAGAATGTCATATTTTCTATGCTCTGAATACTGCATAATAAATCCTACACAAATTACAGTAGCTTCTGCATGCTTAAGTGAAAGCTCTGTAAAAATCTTAGACTCTTTTGTTGCACCAATTGTTCTGTATAAAAAGAACAAGGATCTAACAGCAACTATGTAATATATTTTTCAGAATTAATCTGTTACATAAAATTGGCTGAAAATTTTACAGTAAGCACATCCTTCCTTTATGTGCCTAAATCCAAAATTTCATGACCAGAAACTATCCCTTGTAGTAATTACTCTCAAATCGTAATCAAGTGCTATTTCCACGACTTAAACTTGTGCACTCATGTAGAATCGACGACTCTCGCTGACGGAACCTACGAGCTGGTGCCCGCGTCCGAGAGTGAGCAGCGTGAAGCTCAAGCAAATCTAACTGAAGCTTTTGAAGGCCCGAGCCCAAGTTCGGAAGATCCCCAAGCGAACTGCGAAGGCAAGCCCCGGAGCATAACCCATTCTTTCCGAAATTATGCAACTCATTACTCTCTGCTTGTGCATTAAGTTTATAGGAGTTGGATGAAAACTTAGTTTCATGATGTCAGGAACCCTTGCTTGAAAACTAGATGTAAGGTTCGATAGAATGCTGTGCTAATAGGACTCCGGTAAAAGTCGAGTGATTTCCTGTCACTCGCGAGAAAATAGGAGTTGAATGACTACTACACGCTGCAATCATAAGGACACGGACGGGTTATGTAAGAGAAAGATTCAAACCTAGATTCAAAATCAGTGAACTTGTAAAATTCGTATAAAATCGTAGAAAATTCAGAAAAATGCAAACTCAACTGCTCTGGAGACCTTAGGTTAATCTTCACAACTTTTCTTACACGCATCACCTTAGATTCTAGCTAAATCATTCTTTAAATAAAATGGAAAGATTAATGGCTTTTATTCATAGACTTGTCTTGAGACAAGTGCTGGCCCTGAAAAATTTACAGTGAGAAAACTACCTGATAAATAGGCCACCCTAAAAAGATCAAGCTCAGAATCTACTTCTAGATATACTTCTTGCTAAGTTTAGTTTCATGCCATGATTGGCTAAATATTTTTATCTCTGTTGTTAGATTGTGATTCACCTAATGAAACTTTTTCTATACTGGTGTAATGGTACCTAGATGCCACAGAAAAAATTAGAGACTTTTTATCTCACAAGAACCTATTTATATTATTTATGTGCTAATAACATACATTAAATCAAGAAAATAGTATCTTAGCATGGAAAATTCTCATATTTTTACTAGAAGATACTCAGTGGTAGAGGATGCCGTGTAAAATGTTTCATGGACAAAAACCCTGTGTAGGATCCTGTAAAAAAATAAATTCTTGAATAACCTAGGTGTGTAATGTCATATTTACTATGCTCTGAAAACTGCATAATAAAACCTATAAAAATTACAGTAGCTCCTGCATGATTAAATGAAAGCGCTGTAAAAATCTTAGTCTCAGTTTTTGCACCATTTGTTCTGTACAAAAAGAACAAGTATCTAGCAGCAACCATGTATTATATTTTTCATAATTAATCCGCTGCATGAAAATATCTGAAATTTTACAGTAAGCTTATCTTTCCCTGATGTGCCTAGATCCAAGGTTTCATGACCAGAAACTACTCCCTGTAGTAGTTACACTTAAATCTTGTTTCCATGAGGAACATAAGTTCCCATGAACACACACCCCACCTTGCTTAACGAAGTCACTTATTGTACTATTCTGCTCTATTAACGATTGCCCACGAATGATAAAGTAACTCACTTCACCACAAAACTCATGTTTTACAGACTGCAACTTTATCGTGAAGGAAATCATGTCGCTTACCATCACCACTACTTAAACTTGTGCATTCATGTAGAAACGACTACTCTCGCCGACGGGACTTACGAGCTGGTGCCCGAGTCCGAGAGTGAGCAGCGAGAAGCTCAAGCAAATTTAACTGAAGCAGTTGAAGACCCGGGTCAACGTTCAGACGATCCCCGGACTAACTTTGCACAAGAAGGCAAGCCCCGGAGCATAACCCTATTCTTTTCCTAAATTAATGCACTCACTACTCTTTTGCTTGTGCATTAAGTTTATAGGAGTTGAATGAAAACTTAGTTGCATGAAGTTAGGAACCCATGCTTGAAAACTAGATGTAAGGTTCGATAGAATGCTGTGCTAATAGGACTCCGGTAAAAGCCGAGTGATTTCCTGTCACTGAGAAAATAGGAGTTGAATGTTTACTACACACTGCAATCATAAGGACAACGGACGGGCTATGGTACGATGTTTACGATTGAGGCCCGTCTGTTTAGTGAAAAATGCTAAGGCCGCAGTGTGTGGTAGTGGTGGTTAAGTCTTTGAATGTACTAACCACATGCCGAGAATATGGTAATCGGTAAGCTTAAGTACCTGATTGGCCCGGCAAATGGACGACAACCTACCCTTTGAACTTCGGTCCCATGTGCATATGGCGAGTGCACGAGTGGCCACGACCCGGCGCCGAACCGTGGCGTGGGGCTCGTGTACTCTTGGAGGGTAGCTCCGATCCACAACCCGGAAAGAAAGGGGAAAAGTTGCACGTGTGACTCTGGGAGTAACCACGTGTTGTGTGTTTAGATTTCCCTTGCAAGGTTAAGAAATTCGATTCGAATCGTCCGTTTCTCACGGCTATTGAGACTGCTTAATCCCTTTTACCACACAGAGTAAGAAGAGGAACAATGATGATGAATAAACTTGTTGGATGAAATGTAATGCTTCACCATGAATGATATTGGATAGATGCTTATCTTGAATGGTTAATGAAACTAGAATCTTGAGCTAAAAGTTGAAAGTAAGGACCCACTCGTATATGCTTTTCGGCAAAACAAACCCCTGAGCCAAAAAGCCTTGCATGTCTAGAGTCAGTTGAGTAGATTCCACTACACGGGTAAGACTTGCTGAGTATTAGCATACTCAGCCTTGCTTGTGGCTCGTTTTCAGGTGAGTCTTTCGAAGACAAGATTGCTAGCTTGACTTAGCCCTGCATTCTGCCTCCGGGATGGTCGATGGAATGGGATACGCCCCCGGCCAATGGAGATAATGCCGAGTGATGTCTCGTACGGGCTTCACCGAGACATCCTGTATCGTCGAGTAGCTTTCGTTATCTTATTTCCGCTGCAACTTAAACTCTGAAGAACTTATTGGTTATGATCACTGAAGTACTTGGTTACTAAACTCAAACATGGTTTGTAATATTCACTTATGATAATTTTTTTAATATCTGCTGGAATGTGGTATTCTCTGGGCTCATCTTCGCATGAGCATTTGTATGTATGGTTTCGATCGGCTTTACCGTGGTTGTATCGGGGCGTTACCCGACAGACCAATGGATTACTCCGTTTGAAGTGTATGGTTAACCGAGATTGCCCTAATGGGGATGGTTAATACACTTGAGCCGGATTAATTCAGGTGGTTCTGCCACACGGGTTGATTCCTAGAAAACCTAGGGTTCTTCCTGCAAAATTTTCGGGAACGGCTAGGGTCGGGTGAATCTGGTCCATTGGATCAGAATCGGCGGCGGATCGGACGAATCGGCGGAGTAAGGGTCGGGCGAATCGGCTGAGTAAGGAAAAGATCGGGTAAATCGGCCGGGTAAAGTGAAGATCAATTCTGGCCGTTAGATCTAGATCGATCGGTAGAGGAAGGGTCGGCTCGATGGAACCAAAAGGGTCGGGCGAAGCGGAGTTTTACTGAGCGTCGGCGGTGAGCGATTGCGGCGGTGGACGGCCGGAGCTTCACCAATTCCGGTGTTCCGGGGCTCAATTCAAGCTAGGTTCATGCCGGGGAGTGAGTGGGCGGTACGGTGAAGGTGAGGGTGATCACGGGTTGGCTGTGCGGCGGCTGTAAGCTGGCGGCCACGGCGGCGGGCGGAAACAGGGGTCCGGCGAGAAATTGGGTTTGGCGGCGGAGCAAAAGCGAGAGGGGAATCTGGTGCGGCTTGATACTCACCAACTCGTGGAGCTCTGGCGAGAGTTGAAGACGGCGGAGAAACTACAGATCGGCGAGTCGACGGAGAATCGGCGATACGGGATGGCGGCGTTCCTCTGATTTGCAACTTCCAGCGGCGCGCGACAATGTTGTGTAGAGGAAAAGATTTGAGTTTGGCTTGGGTTGCAAAGCGGGGCTTTGGCAGGATTTTATAGGGGCAGATCGGCCGAGATTAGGAAGGCGGTGCTGCGGAATCGATCAGGACTCGGGGTAAGAAGAAAGAAAGAAGGGCGCGAACAACAGCACGGAGTCGTTCTGGACTCTGGGTAAGGAAAGAAGAGAGAAGAAGAAGGCGCCGACAGGTGGGGCCTAGACGTCGGTGAAAGAAAGAGTCGGGTGAGCGAATCGGCCACTGGGTTGGCCGCGGGAAAAAAAAATAAGTAGAGGAAAAGAATTGGGCTGGGCTGAAGGAAAGAATAGGAGAAGAAAAGAAATAAAGATGCATGCACAATTTTTAATTTATGATTTTTATGAAAATACTTTTAGAAATTTTAGCTCCTATATTTTGGGTGTTACAGTCTACCTGCTCCTCAATATGCCAAGAAAGATGGGGGTACTCACCTTCCGCGGTGACTTGAAGAAGTCGTATGACTGCGACCAAGAGGCCATCGAGTTCGCCGCGACTACACGCATGCCAGAACCTTCAGCCGAAGTCTTCGCGGCCGCACAACAACTTTCTCAGTCGAAGATGACGATTCCAGTTGTCCCCCCCTAGAAGAAGCTGGGCCAATCAATGGTGAGGCCCAACACCAACGACGTTGGCATGAAGACCATCCAACTGCAGAAGGGCGACCTGTCCAAGACAGCACTCATCAGTGCTAGGCTGGACGACAAATAGGAACTCACGCTCGCCAACTTCCTTAGGGCTAACCGAGACATATTCGCTTGGAAACCAGCAGATATGCCAGGGGTGCCCAAGGAGTTGATCGAGCACTGCCTAAAAGTCGACCCAAAAGCCACCCCAAAGAAGCAATGACTACGTTGTTTCTCCCCCGACAAGAGGGAGGCCATCAAAAAGGAGTTAGCAAAACTACTCGTTGTTGGTTTCATTACAAAACTGTATCACCTAGAGTGGCTCACTAACCGTGTACTTGTCTTGAAAAAGAATAATAATGAATAGAGAATGTGTGTGGACTGTACCGATCTCAACAGGCACTGCCCAAAAGACCCCTTTGCACTCCCACGCATCAACCATGTCATGGACTCAACTATGGGCTGTGTCCTACTCTCTTTCCTTGATTGCTACTCGGGCTACCATCAAATTGCCCTCAAGGAAGAAGACCGGATCAAGACAACGTTCATCACCCTGTTTGGAGCATACGCCTACAAGACTATGTCCTTCAGGCTGAAGAACGCAGGAGCTACATATCAGCGAGTCATTCAGCTATGCCTCGCCGATCAGCTACATCACAATGTTGAATCCTGCATGCATGATGTGGTCATCAAGACAAGAAACCACGACGAGTTCATCTCCGACCATGAGGAAACCTTCAACAGCTTCTGCAAGTTCTGATGGAAGCTCAACCCAACCAAGTGCATTTTCGGCGTACCGCAAGGGAAATTACTTGGTTTCATCATCAGTCACCGTGGAATTGAAGCCAACCCGGAGAAGATTACTGCCATCACATACATGGGAACTCCACAGATGATCAAGGACGTCCAGAAGCTCATAGGGTGCATTACCTTTCTTCAAGCTTTTAAAGCGGCAAGACAAGTTCCAGTGAACACAGGAGGCGGCGCAGGTGCTGGAAGATCTCAAGCATCATCTATAGTCGCCGTCGCCCCCAATTCTCACGGCTCCATTACCAGGCGAGAACCTGCTTCTGTACATTGCCGCGACTACTCACGTCATCAGCACAACTATCATGGTCGAACGCTCTGAGAAGGGCCATGCATTAGTGCGCAACGGCCAGTGTATTTTGTTAGCGAAGTCCTTTTTGAATCCAAGGTTTGTTACCCACAATTCATAAACTTCTCTACGCTATACTCATCACATCCAAGAAGCTTCGCCACTACTTCGATGAATTCAAGATATCAATAATCACTGATTTCCCATTGGCGGATATACTCCACAATCGGGATGCCACAAGTGGGAAGTGGAACTAGGGGCTCTCAGCATCGACTTCAAGCCTCACACCGCCATCAAATCATAAGCACTAGTTGTCAAACCCAGGCCCACGGGTCTGTGCAATGGCCTACATCCTACAGGATAAGGGGTGGGACATGGCCCACGCCCTACACCAGTTGTAACTACTCATAACGTAGTAGAACTACTCATACCGTAGTATAACTAGTCGGAATAGAAGGAAACTACCCGAAAAGTACTCGGGTAGGGCTCCTGGGCTCATAAACGACTAGGACTTCCATGTAACCCTGTCTAAGGCAAAAAGGAGATCACCCCGATCAACACCCAAGGCAATACAAACCACACACAGGACATAGGGTATTACGCTCTCGGCGGCCCGAACTTGTCTAAACATTGTGTTCCTTGCACCTTCGAGTTCCTGATCTCGGCGACACCCTACCTACAAACTCACCACCTCGTGGGTATCCCTCGGTGGGCGTGGCGGTAAAACATCGACAGCTGGCGCGCCAGGTAGGGGTGTTCATCGAGCATCCACTGGAGAACTCGATGGCATCTTTCTATTTCACCAGCATCGTGCTCGATGAGGGCACAATCTTCATCTTCGACTCTTGGATCTGCATCGCCAACGGCTTGGGTGGCTTCAACGGCCACCAAGACGACTCCAGGAAGCCGGAAGCCTCTACACCAACTCAAAGCAGCGACCTCGATAAGTTTGTCAACAGCCTCGACGAGTTGCTACTCCCTGATCACGCCTGGGAGATTGAGATGACGTCCGTTTTTGACTCGACTTCAACTCATGTTGCACCAGGACTACTCGGATTGGATTCAAACGGATCAGAGGAGGCTACACAGTCCAAGTCCTCCTCCAACTTAGAGGAGGACTTGGATTGTCTTCTCAAGATTGGAGATGAGGGAGCCACCGCTTGTCGGGGGGCCCCGTTTTTGACAACTACTCAGACTCCGACGAAAAGTACTCGTTAACTAGTACTATACCTTCAAGTTGGAGCTTGGGAGAACTCGGGGACAAGGGAGCCACCGCCTGTCCGGAGGCCCCTGTTCTCGACAACCACTCGGAATCGGATGACGATCCCGAATCCTTTTTGGGTAATCATCTGGGTTTGACCATAACGTCTACGCCACAAGGCCGTTTCGTGTACTAGAAGGGCTTAGAGCCCTCTAAACTACTCGAGTACGACTCCCGTCTTGTGGCCTTCAAGCAGGAACTGCCCTTCAAGGAGGGCAAACCCCTCTCTCCCATCTCGGAAGAAGGAGAGGGCAGCACAGAGCTAGTCGAGTATAGCCAGACGGCTAAGAGCTCGATGGATCATCAAGTCTACATGACTTCCCTTTGCAATGCGGATGACGACGAGCTGGGTCCCGAGTACAACGTTGAACTACTCGCGGATGTGTCTGCCGATGAGCGTACGGCGAACGCCCCCCCAGGACGAGAACGAGGAGCACAGAAGGACCCGACGGTTGAAGAACGTCAAGCGCGGCCAACATAGGCGAAACGCGGAAAACCGCGCACGCAACCCAATATACCAAAGGAACCTCAACAACGCTTTCGCAGCAGCTGCAGATTGGGAGTATCGCACACTAATTGGCGCCATTGTAGAAGCAGCGCTCCTAGCTCAACAACTACCACCCAACTCCCAAATTCAACGGCTGCAGTATCTAACCTACGCGCGCTCGTGCAACTCGATGAGCAACACCCAATGTGCTCAACTCGAAACATGCTCTCGAGATCAAAGCGCCATGGTGACTCTGCACAGATTAGCCGCACCCCTAGAGGAGGCCTCGGATATCAGGGGAGCCACAATCGCCAGCGCAACCAAGACAAGAGGTGCAACAATCGACGCGCCCACCCCACAACCGACATGATGCAAGGCCTCAGGGCCAAGCTCCACCCGAGGCCAGCCTCCAGAACGCTCCCACGATTGATCTAAGGAAGAAGATCAATGACGGCCGTGACGCGCAGCTCATCATCGAGGCAAGGAGAAGGGACCGGCCCGACAGATACCACGACGATGATGATACTGACCGCATCCCCTCTTTCACCTCCAACATCACTGAGAAATCCTACCCCAAGGATTTTAAACCAATCGGGATCCCTAAATACGATGGCAAGCAAGACCTGCGTCAGTGGATTCGATGCTACTCCGTAACCATAGAGGTCTAGAGGTATCCAACTCCACCAAGGCACTCTACTTCCCCGTAGCCTTGGAATCCGCGCCCTTCACTTGGCTTGGAAGCCTGAAACCAAACTCCATCGACTCCTGGGAGGACCTCAAGCGAGCCTTCATCAACAACTTCCAAGGATCCATGATCCGAGAAGGTACTCATCATGATTTGTCCCAAGTCAAGCAGGAGTT
Source organism: Panicum miliaceum (assembly GCA_032594955.1). NCBI lineage: Eukaryota > Viridiplantae > Streptophyta > Magnoliopsida > Poales > Poaceae > Panicum > Panicum miliaceum. The sequence continues at coordinate 37,178,757 of CM064063.1, read as the reverse complement.
GAACGAGACCCTGAAGTCCTACACCCGACGTTTCTTTGAGATGTGTGCCACCATCGCCAACATTACCAACGAGGACATCATCTGTTGCTTCCAGAACAATCTCTTCGCAAAGCACACGTACCACAACTTCGGACGCAATCGGCCGACTACCGTCGTGGAACTGCCCGACATGATGGCACGATGGCTGACCAGGAGGATGAGGAGAACGATTGCTTCCCCAAGCGCAACAATGACAAGCAGGGCAACGGCAAAAACCACTTTGACAAGGGCCAGCGGAACAACTCGGGGAATCCTCGAAAATGCAAGCCAAACCAAGAAGTCGCGGTTGTTGAGCGCAATCCACATGGCAAGAAGTTGGGGAGCAATCAAGCACAGTTTGAGAAAGTTCTGCACAAACAATGCCCGATGCACCCGAAGTCACGGCATACGCTCTTCGAGTGTGTCAGCCTCCGCAAGTCACTCAACGCTCCACCCCTTCCTCAAGACAGAAAGCGAAAGATCAGGAGGACGACGACGAGGGTGACAAGTCGAGGGCTCCAGATTTCCAAGACCTGAAGAATGTCGTCAATGTCATCTTCGGCGGAGATGGTGGCTTTTCCTCCAAGCATGCGCAGAAGCTGACCCTGCGCGAAATCCTCTCTGTCGAGCCCGCCATACAGAAACCTCTGAGATACAGCGAGGTCCTGATCTCCTTCTCTAGGGATGATCAGTGGACCAGCTTCTCCGAGCTGGGAAAATTCCCGCTCATCCTAGATCTTGTCATGGCGGGCTCACAGTTGACTCGAGTACTCATCGATGGCGGGAGCAGCCTCAACCTGCTCTTTGCGAGTACTTTGAAAAAGATGGGGCTGAACATCTCCAAGATGCTCACCCCTAGTAGAGCTCCGTTTTACGGCATCGTCCCGGGAAACGCGGCTACACCACTCAGTTCAGTGGTCCTGCCAGTCACCTTTGGAACGAAGGACAACTACCGCACGGAGTACATCAAGTTTGAGGTCTACATCTTGCAGGACCACGGGACCATGGGACTGCGCACATGGCCTACATCTTGCAGGATAAGGGGTGGGACATGCCCCACGCCCTACACCAGTTGTAACTCATAACGTAGTAAAACTACTCAAACCGTAGTAGAACTAGTCGGAATAGAAGAAAACTACACAAAAAATACTCGGGTAGGGCTCCTAGCCTCGTATCTGACGAGGACTTCCATATAACCCTATCCCCCTAAACTATATAAGGGCGGGCAAGGACCCCCTCCAAACAGGAGATCACCCTGATCAACACCTAAGGCAATACAAACCACACACAGGACGTAGGGTATTAAACTCTCGGCGGCCCGAACCTGTCTAAAGTTTGTGTTCCTTGCACCTTCGAGTTCCTAATCTCGACGACACCCTACACTCAAACTCACCACCTCGGGGGTATCCCTCGGTGGGCGTGGTGGTAAAACACCAACACTAGTCAATTTCATGGCGGAGTGGCGAGAAAATCAAGTTGCAGCTCCAGCCAACACGCCCGAGCATTGGGTCATGCACTTTGATGGTTCTCTCAAGCTCAGAGGCGGAGGTGCAGGAGTTCTCTTCATATCTCCATCAGCCAAACAGCGCAAATACGTTTTCCAGATGCTATTCGAGGTCTCCAACAATGAAGCCGAGTATGAGGAGTATTTGTTCACAAACTACATATTCTCAGCCGAGTACGAGGAGTATTTGGCCACGGGACTGCACACATGGCGTACATATTCTAGGATAAGGGATGAGACATGGCCCACGCCCTACACCAATTGTAACTACTCATACAGGAGTAGGACTAGTCGGAATAGAAGGAAACTACCCGAATAGTACTCGGATAGGACTCCTAAGCTAGTATTTGGCTACGACATCCATGTAACCCTTTCCCCCAGACTATATAAGGGCGGGCAGGGACCCCCTCCAAAGCATCATCATCTAAGGCAATACAAACCACCACACAGGACGTAGGGTATTACGCATACTGCAGCCCGAACCTGCATAAGTTTTGGGTTCCTTGCACCTTTGAGTTCCTGATCTCGGTGACACCCCACCTACAATCTAATACCTCGGAGGAATCCCTCGGTGGGCTTGGAGGTTAAACACTGAAAGTCTCGTCCCGTACTCGATATATATACATTCGTATTCGTAACCGAGATACTCCGAATTCGGATCTGTATCCGACAGGTATCCGTGTTTGAATCCGTGTTGACATTTCTTAGCGTCATCACTAGGATTGTTAGTCACCGGCAACGGCGCTAGAAATTTTTGTTGGTATGTCTTAACGATTACAAATTGGATCCACAAGCGCACGGATATACCGTTGTAGCATTTCACCTTGAGAGTATTTAGGTATCGTTATTTATATTTTCCTGTAGGATGGCTTGGTGTAAAAGAGTTTACTAGGTACATAAACTGGACATTATGAATAACTATAGACTATATTTCATACGGGGGTAAGTCATGATAAATGATATGGATAAGGGTAATATGACACAGACAAAAGTCAATCTCAAGATAAAGAATAACAAATAAACCAAAGGTAAGCGGGAGCATAAGCATACAAATAATGTCCTAAAAGCATCTATTCATACAAGCAAGGGTTAAACAAGATAGATGGTTAGGGCTCAAAGCTAAGGCTCCAAATATCAGGGAGAATGTCCCGCACCGGTGTACAATCAGTCCCGTTACATCTTTCAGAACTCCTACACCATACCGTAACGTGGGGGACTACACTAACCATAGCAATTCTGCCGTAGCGGACAGATAGGGTTGTCACCACCTGCCATCTACCCCTACAACACCGTGGAGCATGGTAGTATCTGAAGGATCCCGCATACCCGGGCACCACGCCCGTGTATGAGGTCACTACCCTAGCGCCCCCGGGTCTTCCACCCTTTGGATAGACAAGTAAAGCGCTAAGGCAAGCCTAAAGGCACAACGAACCGATATCCTTACTTAGAACATCTGGCCTAATCACATATAAAGCATAACTTATGGAAGAACAAGGCATGGTATGATAAACTATCAAGATAGCATAGCAACCATGACTAAGCTCTGCATTATGAATGAGATATTTACAAGTCGAATACAAAGCCATACCGGAGGCCGAGGATTGCTCAATGACCTAGAGGACGACTAGATTCGCTAAAGAGAAGTTCTAGCCTAGCTCCACTACCCTAAGGATTACAAGTCACAAAGTGAGAGAGGGAGACATGCTCTAATGTGTGGTGTGTGTGAATGAGGGGGGAGGCCTCCTTTTATAGCCTCCAAGGGCAGTTCCCGCCATCTCTTCATACGGAAACCTTAGCCACCTGGGGGTTGGCCGAACCCAGATGGTGCTCCCTCAGCTCTACCTTCCTCTAGCTGGCTGGCATGTGGGCCCTGGTAATGATCCTTTGTGATTTGTGCCATGACGCGCCCGTTTGGTCTGATTTGTGGGCCCTCTTATCTTTCGTAATCGCAGGATGGGATCTTCTGTGTACTTTTGTCTGTGTTTGGTGTATGTTTCTTTCTTCTTGCAGACTTGTATCCCTAAAATGGCTTGTTATCTAAAACAACTGTGGAACTAGGTTAGTGATACAAATATGTGAGTAAGGTGTATAGTATTCCTTTATTTATGAGTATAGTTGATGGTCAGATTTAGCATTTAAGAACCGTCAACAACACCCCCAAGCTAGCCCTTAGCTCATCCCGAGCAAAGTTTTAGACTTTGGTTGTTGATCAGGAGTTGCTGCAATGTTGAATTTTCAACTTATACCATAGGCACAACTTGGTGTTCTTACCATGATTTTGAATAAGTTGACCTTGATCTTACTTTTTTTACCTTATTCATGTGGGGCTTGTAGCTTTACCTCATCTTTCATGGTTGAGAGTTAGAACAGACTTATAGAGTGTCAATTACTTACCCTGTTGTTCAATTATCAATCCGGAGGTTTTTATAAAGTATTTCAAAAGAAATTTTTAAAGTTCCTCAAATGATCTCTCGGATCGCTCAATATGTTTGATTCCTCACCAAGGCCTTTTATTTTGCCTTTCTTTCTCATCCTACTCCCGATGATTTGTTTTTGTGGAGCTGTAGGTATGGAGAAAAAGAAGGCACACTTGTTTCTCATATTTTGCTAAGTCAAAGACCGGATCCAAGATGTGCATATATGTGGATATTTTTGGTGGATGGTGTATGAACTCCTTTTCATTGACCATCTCTCCTTTTCTCTTTCCTTAGGATATGGGCTATCTTTCTTTTTCACTTCTTCTTTCTTTTTCTTTTTTTCTTGGACCTTTATGTGTCCATTTCTTTTTCTTTTTCATCATGCTTTTCTTGAGCATATCTTTTTCTTTTTACATAGCCCATATCCTTTTTCTTATAATGATAACTTTGGAGAGAGAGATCATGAATCAACATGGAGTTTTATTTTGTGGGTCGATGGATGGAATGCTTGCTATCTTCCAGTGTAGAAGCTTAGCATGTGCTCGAGACGTGTACGTGATCTTGATCATGGAAGTATGAAATGCATCTCACAAAGGGTCACAACAATTTGATCATCAACTCGTGGAAGAAGAAAATATTGGCGAAGTCGCCGACTTGAAAGTAAATTGCTGAAAAAGTAGAAGTGTTGTTGTTGATTGATGTATTGATGATCTTTTCAAGACCCTGACGACTCCTATTTATACCCTAGAGCTAGGACTCCTGGTCGATCACGACTTGTTACAACCTTATTTAAATTACTATATCTATACGGACTTTAAAAATGAAACGGACTCCCGCAGAATCTTCCGCCGCCGCTCCCTAATCAATCAAGATTTCCTTCAATTGCTCTTCGACCGACTTAGCGTGCTCCCTTTGACCAGGATCCTCTGGAATAATCCCATCCTGTTGGCATAGGCTGTGCCACCAATCGGCTGATTCCCAACTGTTACTTCAATCGGCCGATTCCTTTCTGTAGCTTTCAGATCTGCCGCATCGGCCAATCTTCTCCTCCTGACGCCGATTCAACACGTGTCAAAATCTGGCGTCAACAGTTTTGCAAATTTTTTATTTTGTTTTTGGTTTTGCAGATTTTTATTTGGTTTCATACATAAGGTTTTGAAAGCAGTAAAGGTAATAAGATACAAGATACCTCTCATGGGGGTCCTCCCCCAAGCTAGCTTCAGGCTCACTGCTGCTGGTCGGGGTTGTAACCCCTCCAACGGAAGTAAGCCCTCCACTCCTCCTGCTGCTGCAGGTGCCTCTGCTCCATGGCATGGATCCTCTCACCGGTGTGTCGCTGTCATGCTTGGTTGGTCTGGATCTGCTGGTTCAGCGACTCCTCGATGCCGTTGGCCTGAACCCTGAGCTCGCCTAGTTGCTGAGTGACGGAGCTGAATTCTCACGTTGAGGTTGTACGTCGTGCAAGGTGTGAGACCCCGATGGAGTTGGAGCTGGTGGATCAGCGCCCTAGGGCTTGCCATGCCCATTCGTCGGTGCTTGTGCTGTGCCACGACGATCCACCTGCCTCATGTAGATATGATGGCTGAGGCTATGGAGGTGGTGGAGTCGGTGTTGCCACCCTTCTAGCCCTACTTCTTGTCATCCTGCCAGGTAAACCAGAAACACTATGCCTGCGGGCCACATCTTGTGGGACAAGAGGGTGGTTAGCGACTGGCAGTCATACAAATGGTACCACGCATTTGACAATGGAATCTCATTTGCATATCCAAGAGAGAGAGAAAAAATCAAAGAGTCATTCGGGCCTTTCTTGAGCGTGTGACCATAAATCAAATAAGTTTCATTGATAAGAACACGGGGATCCTCAATGAAACGAATAGAATTCTCGTCTAAGACCCCGATGCGGACACGGATTTCTCCGGTCTCGATATCTATCCTTGCTTTGACGTCCCTTAGGAATGGTCCCCAAGGATAAGCTGTATGCCTAAGTCGCCCTCCATGTTGAGGACCACGAAGTTGGCGAGGACGAAGGAGCTCTTGACTCGCACCAGTAGATTTTCGATTATCTCTTCGGGAAATCGAATGGTCGAATCAGTGAGCTGCACGTACATTAGGGTAGGAGAAAGAGCAGGATATTGCAGTTGTTCAAAAATTACCTTGGGCATAATGTTTATGCTTGCCTCAAGGTCACAGAGGGCCTGATTGTAGTGGCAATCGTAGATCGAACAGCTGATCATGGGCACCCCTGGGTCTCCTTGTATTGCTGTTGGCAGTCCTCCCCATGCGTTCGCCCTTTGACGCGTACGCCTTCCTGCATGGTTAGTGCGGGATGACCTATGGGATGGGTTTCCCCACCCGGTGGCCACCATGCTGATGTTCTCAATGGGAGCTTCGGGTTGCCCCGGAATTTTCCCGGTATCCACCGCAGTAACAGCAGCAGCAAGTTGTGTTTCAATCATTTTATTAAAACTCAATTGATTTTTGAGAGCAGAAGATAAAGTTTCAATTTTTATTTTTATACTTTCCAAAGTTTTATCATTAACAGCAAGCTTTTTGTTTAAAGATTCATTGATTTTAGTTTGGCCCAGAACAAGATCTTATAAGGAAGGTTGGTTTGAATTGCAATTTGAATTGAAACTGGAGTTGTAGTTATTACCTCCTAGATAAGGTGGTGGTTCCACCCCTGGCCTCCTTGTGGACGATACCCATTCTTGTTGTTCATGAAGGCAACGTCTTCACGGGTCTCGGGGCAGTCATTCCCTAAGTGTCCTCCATTGCCGCAGACTTCACATGCTGAAGGCGAGTCTACGGCTTGAGCGTAGTTGTTCATGTGCTCCTTGAATTTTGCCCTTTCGTCTAGCCGCTTTAGGAGGAGGTCCATCTTTGCGGCGAGCATGTCCGTCTCCTTGACGGTATGCATGCCCTTGGTTCGGGATTGGAGTCGTTCTTCACTCCACCCTTAGTTGGAGACCATTTTCTCGACCAATGTAGTTGCTTTGCTGATAGTGAGGTAGAGGAAGGCTCCTCCAGCAGCAGCGTCGATGTGGGCTCTTGATGTAGGAGTCAGCCCATTGTAGAAGCTTTGGAGGATGAGCCATTCATCCATCCCATGATGAGGACAGGCGAGGATGTATTCTTGCAGCCTCTCCCAAGCTTAAGGGATTGACTCCATCCCTGTCTGCTGGAAACTTCAAATTTTTCCACGCAGGGCATTGGTTTTGCCCAGCGGGAAGAATTTTGCGAGGAATGCTGCGGAACATTTGTTCCAGGTGTTGACGAATTCCTTGTCCTTGTAAACCCATTGTCTCGCCTTCCCCAGAAGAGAAAATGGAAACAAACGGAGCCTAATGATGTCAGCTGTGATCCCCCGTATTACTACAGTTTCGCACAGCTCAAGGAAGTTTTGAAGATGTGCGTTGACGTCCTTGTTTGGCTTGCCACAGAATGGGCTAGCCTGCACCATGTTAATGAGACTCGATTTAAGCTCAAATTTCACGTCCCCCACGTCGACGTTTCATCCGGTGGCCACGTTGGCAGCAGAGGGGACGGAGCAGTCACCGAGTCTTTTTGGCCATAGGCTCAAGCGTTGATGGTGCTTGAATGACTGGTTCGGTTGCCGAGAGAATAATTTGAGGAGGGAAGACGCAAGGTTGAACCCTTCTCATGAGCTTCTCTGGATTTTCAACGATGTTTGTTGGCAGAGAGAATCCAGTCATACACTACCCTATTTTCATCCATCAGGAGAGAAAAAAAGCAACATTTGCCTGTATAAGCAATAGCTATTTCTTAAACATATTGCCAAGATTATGTATTAGTAAATCCTTTAACCAATGCCATCCCCGGCAACGGCGCCAAAAATGCTTGTTGACATTTCTTAGCGTCATCACCAAGATTGTTAGTCCCCGGAAACGGCGCCAGAAATGCTTGTCGGTATGTCTTAATGATTACAAATTGCATCCGCAAGCGCACGGATATACCGTTGTAGTATTTCCCCTGGAGAGTATTCGGGTATCATTATTTATATTTTCCCGTAGGATGGCATGGTGTAGAAGAGTTTACTGGGTACATAAACAGGACAGTATGAATAAACTATAGACTATATTTCATACATGGGTAAGTCATGATAAATGATATGGATAAGGGTAATGTGACACACACACAAGCCAATCTCAAGATAAAGAATAACGAATAAACCAAAGGTTAGCGAGACCATAGGCATACAAAAAATGTCCTAAAAGCATCTATTCATACAAGTAAGGGTTAAACAAGATACATGGTTAGGGTTGAGAGCTAAGGCTCCAGATATTAGAGAGAATGTCCGGCACTGGTGTACAACCAATTCCGTTACATCTTTCAGAACTTTTACACCATACCTGAATGTGGGGGACTACACTAACCACAGCAATTCCGCCGTAGCAGACGGATAGCATGGTCATATCCGATGGATCCCGCATACCCGAACACCACGCCCGTGTATGAGGTCACTACCCTAGCGCCCCCCGGGTCTCCCACCCTTCGGATGGACAAGTAAAGCACTAAGGCAAGCCCAAAGGCACAACGAACCAATATCCTTACTTAGAACATCTGGCCTAACCACATATAAAGCATAACTAATGGAAGAACAAGGCATGGTATGATAAACTATCAAGATAGCATAGCAACCATGACTAAGCTCTGCATTATGAATGAGATACTTAAAAGTCGAATACAAAGCCATACCAGAGGCCGAGGATTGCTCAACGACCTAGAGGACAATTGGATTCGCTAAAGAGAAGTTCTAGCCTAGCTCCACTACCCTAAGCATTACAAGTCACAAAGTGAGAGAGGGAGAGAGGCTCTAATGTGTGGTGTGTGTGAATGAGGTGGGGAGGCCTCTTTTTATAGCCTCCAAGGGTTGTTCCCTCCATCTCTTCATATGGAAACCTTAGCCACCACCTCCAAAGTGATATGGATGATGTTCCCGCCAAAGATTGGGCAGCTAGGAAGCCGTCCAGGTTCGGCCGAACCTGGGTGTCGGCCGAACCCAGATTGTGCTCCCTCAGCTCTACCTTCCTCTTGCTAGCTGGCATATGGGCCCTAGTGATGATCCTTGGTTATTTGCACCTTGACGCGCCCGTTTGGTCTAATTTGTGGGCCCTCTTATCTTTGGTAATCGCAGGATGGGATCTTTTGTGTACTTTTGCCTATGTTTTGTGTATATTTCTCTCTTCTTGCGGACTTGTATCCCTAAAATGGCTTATTATCCAAAACAACTGTGGAACTAGATTAGTAACACAAATATGTGAGTAAGGTGTATAGTTTTTCTTTATTTATGAGTATAGTTGACGGCCAGATTTAGCATTTAAGGACCGTCAAGAACCCGACTCCGAAGAAAAATATGAAAACAAATATGATACTAGTATATCCGTCCGTATCCAATTCATTTTCATCCCTACCTATCTATGTTCGGTAGCCAAAAGGAGGCCCAAAGGTGATAAGATAACAAGTCTCAAACGTTGAAAAATTTCCATGTCATCGAAGAGAATCAAGAAGAACCCAAAGGGGCAGCAGGTGGCGAAGACCTAGAGGCAGGCGAAGGGGTGAAACCAGCGGAGCACACCAAGAAGGTTCCTTTGTGTGAAGACATCCCAGTTCGCACAGTGATCATTGGCAAAGGTTTGGAAAATGACAAAGAGGAAAGGCTCATTCAATTCTTGAGGAACAACCAGGATGTTTTCGCTGGTCTTCGGCTGATTTGAAGGGTGTTAGCAGGGATGTCATGGAAATGTGCTCAGCGTGGACCCAAAATCCAAGCCGGTGAGGCAACGCTTTTGGACTATGTCCGAAGAGAGGAAGAAAGCTACGCAAGCCGAAGTAAAAAAGTTACAGGACGTAGGGGTGATACGAGAGGTTCAGTTCTCAGAGTGGCTCGCAAATTTTGTGATGGTGCCGAAGAAAAATGGCAAATAGCGAATGTGCATAGATTTCACGAATTTGAACAAGGCTTGCCCGAAGGATGATTACCCACTTCCTCGGATCGACACCCTAGTGGATGCGGCCACGGGTCAGAGATGATGACCATGCTTGACTTTTTCTCCGGATATCATCAGATCTGGAAGAGAAAGTATGACGAAGACAAGACCAGTTTCACTACCCCCTTCGGCACATATTGCTTCGTCAGAATGCCGGAGGGGCCTAGGAACGTAGGGTACACTTTCAACAGAATAGTGCGAGCAATCCTCGAGACGCAGTTGGACATGAATGTCTCAGCATATATGGACGATGTCGTTGTACGAAGCCAGAAAAGAGGTGATCATATTCAATACCTTCAAGAAACTTTCGCCAACCTTCGGCGGCACGGCCTGAAGTTAAACCGAGAGAAGTGTGTCTTCGGTGTTAGAAGAGGAAAGTTGCTTGCTTGCATGATATCAGAACGAGGCATAGAAGCAAACCCAGAGAAGATTGAATCCATCAGGCGCATGAAAGCCCCCAGAACACAACTGGGGGTTCGGAGGTTGTATGTCGAATCGGACTCCGAGTTGGTCACAGGGCATATGGACAAATCTTACAAGGGACAACACTCAGAGCTGGTCAAATACTTAGCTGCAGTCAGGGGAATGGAGAAATATTTCTTTGGCTTCTATGTCAGGAGCTTCTCGAGGGCTCTCAACAAAGAGGAAGATGAACTGGCCAAGGTAGCTGCTCAGCAAAATCCCTTTCCACCAGAAGTATTCTTTGAGACTTTGAAACATGGCAGGATACATAGCGATGAAACCCCGATTAAATTTGTGAATGCAATTACCAGCAAAGACTAGAGAGCAACGATAATGGCTTTTCTTCAGGGACACTTCGTTCTAGAGGATGAGAAGGCAGAAAGAAGAATGGCCCTTCGAGCTAGAAATTACACCATCATCAATGAAGACTTATACCGAAGAGGTGTGTGTGCACCGCTTATCTGTAACACCCAAAAATATAGGAGCTAAAATTTCTAAAAGTATTTTCATAAAAATCATAAATTAAAATTGTGCATGCATCTTTATTTCTTTTTCTTCTCCTATCCTTTCTTACAACCAGCCCAATCCTTCTTCTCTTCTTCTTCTTTTTCTTTTCCCGCGGCCAACCCAGCGGCCGATTCCCTCAGCCGACCCTTGCTTTCACCGACAGTTGGGACCCACCTGTCGGCGCCTTCTTCTTCTCTCTTCTTTCCTTACCCAGAGTCCGGAACGACTTCGTGCTGTCGTTCGTGTCCCGTTCTCTTTCTTTCTTCTTACCCCGAGTCCTGATCGACTCCGCAGCACCACCTTCCTACTCTCCGCCAATCCGCCCCTATAAAATCCCGCTGAAACACCGCTTTGCAACCAGAGCCAAGCACAAATCTTTTCCTCTACACAACATTGTCGCGCGCCGCTGGAAGTTGCACATCGGAGGAACGCCACCGTCCCGTGTCGCCGATTCTCTGTCAACTCGCCGTTCCGCAGCTTCTCCGCCGCCATCAACTCTCGCTAGAGCTCCGCAATTTGGTGAGTATCAAGCCGCACCAGATTCCCCTCTCTCTCTTGCTCCGCCGCAAACCCAATCTCTCGCCGGACCCCTGTTTCCGCCGTGGCCGCCAGTTCACAGCCGCCGCACAGCCAACCCGTGATCACCCTCACTTTCACCGTACCGCCCACTCGCTCCCCGTCATGAACCCAGCTTGAATTGAGCCCCGGAACACCAGATTTGGTGAAGCTCCGGCCGTCCGCCGCCGCACTCGCTCGCCGCCGATGCCCAGTTAAACTCCGCTTCGCCCGACCCTTTTCGTTCTATCGAGCCGACCCTTTCTCTGCCGCTCGATCTAGATCTAACGGCCAGAATCGATCTTCACTTTACCCGGCCGATTTACCCGACCTTTTCCTTACTCAGCCGATTTACCTGACCCACTTTTCATACCGCCGATTCGCCCGACCCTTACGCCGCCGATTCTGATCCAACGGATTAGATTCACCCGACCCTAGCCGTTCCCAGAACTTTTGCAGGAAGATCCTTAGATTTCCAGGAATCAACCCACAGTCCAAATCAGTAGAAAGTAATTACAGTTGAGCCCTTTCTTCTTTTATTCCGACCCCTGAATTTTCTAGAATTAGAACCCGCCGTCCAGAACCTATAGTTTTGCACCCCGACCCTCTGTATACGGTTTAATTATGTTTTAGCCCCTGAATTCTTCAGATCTAGCCTCGGGAAACTTAAAACTCTAGCAGTTAGGTCCCCAGATCACTGTTTTAACCATATCTTCATCGGTTCAATTCCGATTTTAGCTATTCTTGAGCCCACACGATCTTTGCATCATGAACTACAACTTTAGCATCTTTTCACTTTCTGTTTGTACTGTTTGTTGTATTGTTTCTTATTTGTTGTGTATGTTGATTGTGCGATCGCGTAGACAACGTGACGTTCGAGCCAAATCAAGAGCAAGCTTACGAGGAAGAGAATCAGCAGTTGCTTGAAGAAGGCAAGTGGATTTCCCCCTCTGCATATTCTATTTGAACCCAACAATAGCATGATAATTCACTTTACTTTACTGTTGCTTGCATAAACTTGATGGGTTACCTATGCTAAGGACATACCTAGTCTTTTACCCCAAACCTTGAAACACCTGGGTTTACTACTTTGTTGGGTAGTTACGCTTAGTTGCAAACTTTGGGATTGGTATTGGTTTACTCTTTTGTTAACGTTGGTCACGTTATATTTTGAGGTTTTATCGCGTAAGTTGAAGATCAACTTTGTTTAATGGGAACATGGAGAACCACCCAAGTGAACAGTGCAACCACAAAGTCATATGGCTCTGACTTTAGCCAATTAATTAGATGTGTCGTTTGCTGGTGGCCTTACCGAAAGGGCAAGGAGGGGGTCGGTGATAGGGGTCATAGCCCGGTCCTCTTGGGGTAGCTGCCTTTGCTAAGGAGCTGACCATTAGGGAGGTTTATGGACCACGCCGCTACTGAAACTCTAGCGGGCTGCCTAGCTCTCGACATGTCTTTGTAAAGGCTTCGTAGTGTACCCTCGTCACTCACCTCGGAAGTGTTTAAGGGCCTTGCAAACCCGGGCGGCTGTGGCAGAACCACCTGAATTAATCCGGCTCAAGTGTATTAACCATCACCATTAGGGCAATCTTGGTTAACCTTACACTTCAAACGGAATAATCCACTGGTCTGTCGGGTAACCTCCTGATACAACCACGGTAGAGCGGATCGAAGCCATACATACAAACGCTCATGCGAAGATGAGCCTAGAGAATACCACATTCCAGCAGATATTACAAAATTATCATAAGTGAATATTACAAACCATGTTTGAGTTTAGTAAACAGAGTACTTTAGTGATCATAACCAATAAGTTCTTCAGAGTTTAAGTTGCAGCGGAAAATAAGATAACGAAAACTACTCGACGATAAGGATGTCTCGATGAAGCCCGTACGAGACATCACTCGGCATTATCACCATTGGCCGGGGGCGTATCCCATTCCACCGACCAACCAGGGGGAAGAGTACACGGCCAAGTCAAACTAGCAATCATGTCCTCGAAAGTTTCACCTGAAAACAAGCCACAAGCAAGGCTAAGTATACTAATACTCAGCAAGGCTTACCCGACTAGTGGGGTATACTTAGCCGACTCCTAGATATGCAAGGCTTTTGGCTTGAGGGGTTTGTTTTGCCGAAAAGCATATACGAGTGGGTCCTTACTTTCAACTTTTAGCTCAAGATTCTAGTTTCATTAACCATTCTAGATAAGCAGCTATCCAATAACATTCATGGTGAAGCATTAAATTTCATCCAACAAGTTTATTCATCATCATTGTTCCTCTTCTTACTCTGTGGGTAAAAGTGATTAAGCAGTCTCAATAGCCGTGAGAAACGGACGATTCGAATCGAATTTCTTAACCTTGCAAGGGAAACCTAAACACACGTCACGTGGTTACTCCAAGAGTCACACGTGCAACTTTTCCCTTCAATTCCCGCTTCACGGAACAGGCCCACCGCCCTCGACTACACGTCCCCACAGACCACGGTACGTCGGGCTGTGGCGGCCGATGCACCCGCCATTAGCTAGATGTGAACGAATTCAAGACAGCGGGGAGTATATTCCGGCCTCGGTTCAATCCAGTACTTAAGCTTACCGATTACCATATTCTCGGCATGTGGTTAGTACGTTCAAAGACTTAACCACCACTACCACACACTGCGGCCTTAGCATTTTTCACTAAACAGACGGGGCCTCAATCACCAACATAAACAGCGTACCATAGCCCCGTCCGTCGACCTTATGATTGCAGTATGTAGTAAACAATCAACTCCTAATTTCTCGCGAGTGACAGGAAATCACTCGACTTTTACCGAGTCCTATTAGCATAGCATTCTATCGAACCTTGCATCTAGTGTTCAGAGCATGGGTACCTAGGATCATGCAACTAAGTTTTCAAACAACTCCTATAAACTTAATGCACAAGTAAAGTAGAGTAATCAGTTGCATAAGTTTAGAAAATAGGGTTCATGCTCCGGGGCTTGCCTTCTTGTGAACAGTTAGCTTAGGGCTCTTCCGAACTTGGGCTCGGGTCTTCAAGAGCTTCAGTTAGATTTACTTGAGCTTCACGCTGCTCACTCTCGGACGCGGGCACCAGCTCGTAAGTTCCGTCGGCGAGGGTCGTCGATTCTATATGAATGCACCAATATAAGTTATAGTGAGGGTATATGACGATCATGTTCACTCACGTCAAAGTTGTAGTTCACAAAATAGCGATTGGGTTGCGATGTTACTTAGTTGATATTTTTATGGGCAATTGCTAATAGAGTAGAAAAGTACAATAAGTAACTTCGTTAAGCAAGGTGGGGTGGGTGTTCATGGGAACTTATGTTCCTCATGGAAACATGATTTAAGTGTAACTACTACTGCGAGTAGTTTCTGGTCATGAAACCTTGGATCTAGGCGCATCAGGGAAAGATAAGCTTACTATAAAATTTTCAAATATTTTCATGCAGCATATTAATTATGAAAAATATAATACATGGTTGCTGCTAGATTATTGTTCTTTTTGTACAGAACAAATGGTGCAACAACTGAGACCAAGATTTTTACAGGGCTTTCATTTCATCATGCAGGAGCTACTGTAATTCTTATAGGATTTATTATGCAGTTTTCAGAGCATAGTAAATATGACATTACACGCCTAGGTTAATCAAGGATTTAATTTTTTACAGGATCCTACACAGGGTTTTTGTCCATGAAACATTTTACACAGCATCCTCTACCACTAAGTATCTTCTAGTAAAAATATGAGAATTTTCCAAGCTAAGATACTATTTTCTTGATTTAATGTAGGTTATTAGCACATAAATCAAATAAATAAGTTCCTGTGAGATAAAAAGTCTCTAAATTTTTCTATGGCATCTAGGTACCATTGTGCAAGTACAGCAAAAGTTTCGTTAGGTGAATCATAACCTAACTGCAGGGACAATTAATTCTATCCCAACATGGTATGAAACTAAGTTTAACAAACAAGTATAGCTAGAGGTGGCTTTTGGTCCCGATCTTTTTACACAGTCCTAAACATCAAGCAACTAACTCACTGCCCAAAATTTAGGGTCAGCATTGATCTACAACAGTGGGTACAAAAGAAGTCCATTAAAACTTCCATTTAATGTAGAGCAAAATATATTGAGAATATGAGAAACTTTACGTAACAAAAGTTGTAGAGTTTATTCTAAGGATTCCAGAACAGTTTAGTTTGAATTTGTTTGATTTTTCTATGATTTTATACAAATTTTACAAGCTCACTAATTTGGTTAAAACTTTCTTTACAGAGGGGTCCCTGAAAACTAGCAGAAAACCCCCTAGGAAGATTTGGGCGATTGCAATGTGGTCCCTGGTCGCGATTCATGGCGGGGAACATCCTGTCCGGCCGAAATCCGGCGGGCTCAGTCGCCGGCGGCGAGGGCAAGGTGGGGGAGGAGCAAGAGGAGGTTGGGGGCTACCTTTGGGTGGGTTTTGTGCGAGTTGGGGCGGCCGGGAAGGGGTGCCGCGGCGTGGAGCAGCAGCTCCGTCGAGGTGCGGCCGGGATTCCGGCGAACTCCGGCGAGCTGGGCGGCGGGGCTCGGGCTGGGGAGCTTCAGTGCGTCGAGGGGAATCCGTTTTAGAGTTTGGTTTGGGTGGAGGGGGGGCCGGGACGGCGGTTCCGCGTGGGGCGGTGGTGGCCGGCGACGGAGCAGCGGTATGGGCAGCAATGGTGCCGGGCGCGGGTGGTTCTGGGTGCGAGCACCAATGCGCGGGTGGCCTTTTAGAGAGACACGAACGAGGGAGGAGAGGTCCAGGCAGAGCTGGGCCGGGCGGCACGATGGGGGCATGCCGTTGGGTGCCTGGGCGGCGGCCAGCGACTGGGCGGGGAGCAGAAGCGCAACTGGCCGTCGTGCCCGTGGCGTGCGGGGGGGGAGGGGAGAAGAAGACGCGGCCGCGGTTGGGCGAGCGGGGGCGGTGCTGCAGAGCGCCGGGGGTTGGCTTGGCGCCTATTGCCGCGCAGGCATCGACTGCCAGGTGGCCGGCGGCTGTCGGGCAAGGGAGGCGGTGAAGCAGAGGAGGGGGAGGTGAGGGAGGGACCTATGTGCGAGAATTTGAAAGTTTCAAGGGGGCTGGTTGCAAACAGGACATTTTCTCCACTTTCTAATTTGAATTTCAGAAACTTTTGAACATGAAAGTTGTCCAGAATAAAAAGTTCTACAAGTTTGGTTTCAGGCAACACCTAATTTGGCTTGTGGTTTGAAAGTTAATTTAAAATTTCAAAGGTATTCATATGTGCCCAATTTAAATTTGAATTTCAACTTAACTTGTTCTAATTCCTTTCACCCTTTTATTAGTTGGTTAAGCATAGGGTTGGGCTAATGACGTTGCTTTAGAAATGTAATTTATCAGGGTTGTTACAGCGACTCAGGGAAACACGATTTGTGGGTAAAGTGTACAACCTCTGCAGAGTGTCAAACTGTTATAACAGCCGTACTCACGGTTAAGAGTGGCTTGGACCCTCACATGATAATGAAACTTGAATATTAATTAAATTGTGGTTCGTGGTTTATGTTATGGTTGATGGTACCGTTATGTTTCTACTAAAATGGGTTGGTATAAACTTAAACCTAGTTAATGGGTGCTTGTTAATAAATATTTGACCAACTAAAAGCAACCGCTGCTGCAAACCTTAGCCTATCCTAGATGGCCTTGCATATTCACCCCACTTGCTGAGTACCAACCATAAGAGTACTAAACCTTGCCTCCTGCTGTTCAGAAGAGAACTTTGAAGAGGAGATCTTCGACGACTTCGAGGAGTTCTAGGTCCTGCGTTCACCAGTCATCGCCTGTGGAAGACGGAGTTGTTGGAGACTTCATATAGGGTATAACGGTTTATCGTTTAAAACATTTGTGTCTCTTTTATACGGAGTGTAATATCGTTAAATACTTTATTTAGTTACCTTTGAGCATTGTCTTTGATATATTACACTTTCCGTCTACCATATGTGTGTGAACGAGATCCTGGCGCACATATGAGATGCATCTGGTTCTTTCTAGAATCGGGTGTGACATTATCAAAAGCATATCCAGAGACGAAGTCAGAGAACTACTCAAAGAAATTCACTCCGGGATGTGTTTTTATCGGCAAAACAGCTCTGGTAGCCAAGGCCATCAGAGAGGGTTTTTATTGGCCTTCGGTAGTGGCTGACGCATAGGAAGTGGTCAGAATGTGCTCCAGCTGCCAAAAGCACGCACACTACAGCAAGTTCTCACCTGACGAAGTACACCTGATACCTCCGGTGTGGCCTCTCGCGCGATGGGGCATCGACATTGTTGGGCCTCTGCCAACAGCACCTGGCAATTACAAGTTTGCAGCTGTAGCAGTGGAATATGTCACCAAGTGGGTGGAGGCCAAGCCCCTTCGGAAAATCGCAGCCGAAGCCTTGCAAAAATTCTTTTGGCAGAACATCATCTGTCGCTTCGGCGTACCGAAGGAGGTGATAGTGGACAACGGCAAACAGTTTGATTGCGCCACCTTCAGAGCATTTTGTGATCAGCTGGCAACGAAGCTGTGTTTTGCTTCGGTCTACCACCCACAATCCAATGGGGCAGTCGAGCGAGCCAATGGCATCATCTTTACAGGCATCAAGAAGAATATCACAGAACAGCCAAAGGGAAAATGGGTGTACGAACTACCGAAGGTCATCTGGTCACACAACACAGCAGAATCCAAGGCCACAAAATTCTCACCATTCAAACTTCTGTATGGACAAGAAGCCATGACTCCGGAGGAAATAAAATTTGGCTCCTGGAGGATGGGGAACACTACGCCCGAAGACATGGCAGCAACCGTCGACATCATCAAGACGGTGAAGCAGCAAAATGAAAAATGAATCCCTCTGCGAAAGGCCGAAGGCGTTCGTAGAAACAAAAATGAAGCCTTCTCGAGCGAAAGGCTGAAGGTGTTCGTAGAAATGAAAAATGAAGCCCTCTCCAGCGAAAGGCCGAAGGCATTCAAATAAATAAAAAACAAAGCCCTCTTGAGCAAGAGGCCGAAGGCATTCATCGAGATTGAAGAAATATCCCTCTCAAGTAAGAGGCCAAAGGCATTTGTGATAACGATAAACATTCGTCACCCCGATGCCCCGATTAAGCAAGAGGGGGTGGCGCTTCGCGATTATTTTCATGCTTAATCATGGCATCGAGTCGTCAAAAAAGTTTGCGACACATAAAACACAGGCATCGAGAAAAAAAAATAGTGGGGCTCACATAACGTTACAAATAGTATTCTTCACAATTACAAACATGCTACAATGAAGGCATTTAAGCCAGGCACAAGATATGGAGGTTTACATTCAAAACACAATACACCGAGGGAATCACATATTACACATTATACCATCATGTTTTTCATCAAATACAATATGGTCAATTGCATCTATCAAGTCTCGCATAGCAATATAGACGATGTCTTCGGCCATCTGACGGAAGGCATCTTTCGAAGGCGTCCTAGTAGCCAAAAATAACGCGACATCAGGAGACGTAATGGCTTCTTCTCTTCGGTCATTGTGTGACACGATACATAAACTTCAAAGACACGTAGTCATCGTCAACATGCTCTGTCTTGGGCTCTTGAAGCCCTTCGGGCAGAGTGTACGGGACTTTAGAGCAATTTTGCACCCTTCAGATCTCATGCCGAAGGGCGCGGTCAGCCAAAATATTGGCATGACGAACAGGGTCGCGTTGGAACCGGTGAAAAACTTTTTCGCAGCTGCATTACGCTTTTCGTACAAACGAAGCTTAATATCCAAGAATTTGCTGAAGGTAACCGAGGGAAACGTCGAATGGAATTTTGACCACATTTCACCAATAACAAAAAAAGTCACCACGGTTCATTCTCACAGGAATAATACCTTCGGTAACCCGCGCAGGTTCCACCGTAGGGTCCTACGCAGGGCCGAAGGTGTTAGTATCCAAAAGTAATATATTACAAACCCACAAATCACTTGTTCAAACAATAGATTCCTCACACCTCTCCGGCTTCTATTGCATCGCCACCAGCATGTCCCTCTTCGGTTTTTTTGTGGGTTGATGCAGGGTCGATGGTAATGTCCATTGGAGCGGCGGTCGAAGGGTCCTCGGGAGTGGAAACAGCAGAGCTTGATGGCCAGTCGCCGCACAGCACCTCCCTCGCATATGATTCCGCTTTCAATTCCACTTGTGCTAAGGAAAAATAATTAAAAGCAATATTTAAACTCGACAAGAGATGAAAGATGGGTTAGATACCTGCTCCTCCAGCCAAAGCCCTTCGTGATGCACGAGGGCAACCCCCTTCTCCTTGTAGAAAGTTTCAATAAAATTCTTGGCAATATTCTTCCGCAAAGGGGACAACCTCTCCAGCAGGACATCTTCTTCTGAGTGCCATCCAAAGGTGCGCTCGCGCAGCTACCGAAGGTGGGCCTTTGTGATGCCCGTCGAAGAGTTCGCATCACCAGGTAGAAGGCCGCAAACTGAGTGTCACACCCGGTTTAAGGACAAAACCGAATGCATATCTATATGTATGCTAGGATCAAGTTTCATACATATAGTGACATCATCAGTGAATAACAGCAACAGTATCACATAAAGAAACATAAATAAGGACTTACAAGACTATCAGAGATATGCACTTAACATGGAAATGAAGGCTCCAAACTTCACAGGCAAACGACTGGGGGTTGCGTACGCCTAGAACTCTTCATCAAATTTAGTAGCCTTCACACCTTCTTCTTCTGAGCAGCAGTTAGCAAGAGTGAGTACACTTATGCTTGGTACTCAGCAAGGCCACAAGATATAACCAGAGTAACAATTTAAATCCATCTTTAAGTTTATTAATCATGTGAGGGTCCAGGCCGCTCTTGACCATGAGCACGGCTGATATATCAGTTTTAGACACTCTGCAGAGGTTGTACACTTTCACCACAAGTCGCGTAAAAGTTCAAAAGAACTTTGGACCCAACCATGTTGTGCTAGCTAGGCACAATACCACACTTCCGAGGTGTGATTGCATAGAGACGCTACGAGGCCTTTACAAAGATTTCTTAATAAGAAGTAGTCCGCTAGAGTTTCGATAGCGGCGTGAACCATAACCCTCTGTAATGGTTAGCACCTTAGCGAAGGCTGCTACCCCAAGAGGACCGGGCTATACCCCAATCACCGACCCCCTCCTTGCCCTTTCGGTAAGACTGCTTCAAACTAGAGTCTCTAATTATTTAGCCAAGACCAGAGCCATATGGTCCTCGTGGTTGTACTGTTTTCCTGGGTGGTTCTCCACGTTCCAAATAATACATGGTATTCTTGTAAATAAGCATAGGGTCACTTGCCTTTTTCTAACGAAAAGCTACTCTTACTGCTCTTCAGCTCTTGCTTACTTGGAAACCTTGATGTTCAAGCTTCAACAGCGATCATTCTACTCGAAGCAAACATCGAGCACAAACATACAAAACAACAAACAAGTACAGCTAAGAACAATACACCAATCACAAAACAAAAGCTTTTAAAAGGGTGTGATAAAGGATAAGGCTCGTTGCTACGGTTACAAGAGCACAAGAAACACGGAAAACGAAGCTAGGGTTGAAAAGACACAACTATCGGAAAATTGGTATTATAAAAGAAACAAAAGAACTATGAGTTTTATTTATTTTAATTAGAAAACAAATGTAAAATATATTCAAAAAAAATATTCCAGATTATAATTAACTTATATTATATTTTTATTTATAAAAGCGGAGTATAACTTAGTCATATTTTATTTATGATTGTCTATGTACAAATTACACTAATTAACAATTAATTAGAAAGAAACTTGTGAGAGCATCTAAACGCATAACTTTATATTTGGTGTTCAACTAAACAAATTATATTTAGAACACATTTGAGTTGCTATTAATCAAATTAACATTAGTTATGAAAAACCGGAGGTAAAGACCTAGGTGGATTTTAATTAGAAAAACTAAGTGAGAGAACTTTAATCAAATTAAATCTATATTTAATTTAAAAACAGGAACTAAGGCACAACAACACGACTAAACAATAGCTTAGGGTTTTAGAAGACTAACGCAACAAGAACAAGTTGAAACGGATCTAAAACGACGAAGATAGGGCTAAAACAAGGCTCCAGGGACTTATCTGCGAAGAAACTGAACTTCCAGGGGCTAACATGAAGGAATCCAAGGGCTAGAACCTAATTAAACCTAAAACGCAGGGTCTGGGTGCAAAACTGGAGGTCCTGGACTGCGGGTACTAATTCTAGAAAGGTCAGGGGTCGGGATAGAAAAGAAAGGACTTAACTCTAATTATTTTTCTACTGATCTGTACTGCGGGTTGATTCCTGGAAAGCCTAGGGGCTTTTCTGCAAAGGTTCCAGGGACGGCTAGGGTTTGGCTCAGTCGGGCGGATCTGATCCGTTGGATCACGATCCGACGGCTGTGGTTGTGCGGCTCGGCTCATGCTTGGCTTGGCAGCTCGGGCGCGCCTCAGATCCGTTCTGACCGTTGGATCTAGATCGGGCGGCAGGGTGTGGGTCGGGCGAATCGGAAGCGGCTCGGCGGAGTAAGGGTCGGGCGATTCCGGTCCGTTGGATCAGGATCGGGCGGCAGGGTGTGGGTCGGGCGATTCGGACACGGCGCTGGGCGGCAGCAGACGCCGGCGGCGAGCAGGCGCGGCGGCACCTCGCCGGTGTACACCGGAATCGGTGCTCCGGGGCGCGGATTGGCACGAGAAAGAGCCGAGGAGCGAGAGTGGGCGACGGGGAACTCTCCTAGGGGCTCGGGACGGCTGTGTGGCGGCCGGAAGCATGCTCACCACGGCGGCGGGCGGAGCAAGAGCTCCGGCGAACATTCGTCGACGAGAGAGAGTGCGAAAGAGAGGGGAAAAGGGGCTGGGAGTGTTCTCACCACCTCGCGGAGCGTTTACGAGGCTTGAAGGCGGCGGAGAAGCAGCGGGACGGTGGGTCATCGGTGAAGGGCGGTTCGGGGCGGCGGCGTTCACACCGGTGAGGGATTGCAGGCGTGGTGCGTTGGCGCGGAGGGGAAGACGAGGCCGGTGATGGTGCGGGGTCCCAAGAGGAGCTCCGGCGAAGGTCAGCGTTGACGAAGAGGTGGCGTGAAGGCGGGTCGATGGCGTGGCGGCGTCGGCGAGCTCGAGCTCGGGAAATGGAGGTGCAGAGCAGCGGGGCTCAGTCATGCGGTGCAGGCATGGAAGAGGAGGGGCAGGGGTTCAGGCGCTGGTTTTAAAGGGGAGGAGAGGAGGCGGAGCGGCCGGGGAAAGGAAGGCGGCAGCTCACGCGGCGGCCGGGATTGACGCGGGCAGAATTTGCAGCGGTCGCCCGCGAAGGAAAGGGGCGGGTCACCCGGGGCGCGTACCGCGGCCATTAAGGCAGGCCAGCGTCGCAGGAAAGGAAAGGAGGAGGCGCGGGTGACGAGCGCGGGCGCGGACGCGAGCAGGATTCGCGGCGAGGAGGAGGGAGAAAGGAAGGCGCTGGCGACGCAAGAAGGAAGGTGGGAGCGGGAGGAAGAAGAAAAGGAAAGGGGAGGGAGGCGCCGACAGGTGGGCCCGCGGTGGCAGTGAGAGATAGGGAGGGGGAGGGAGAGAGGGGCGGGTTGGGCCGGCTGGGCTTTGGGCCGCGGGGAGAGAAAGGAAAGAGAGGAGAGGGAGAGGATTTGGGTCGGGCTGGGAGAAGGGAAAGAGAGAGAGAAAGATGGGATGGGCCAAAAGAGATAGGGAAAAGAAAAGGAGATTTTTAGAGTGGTTTTGGGGTATTTTTATTTTGCAAACTCAAACACGCAAACAAACAAAAACCAATGCAACGACATGAATGCAACATACATAGAATCATTTTCATTAATTCAGAAAGACAATTATTTATTTTTCCTATACTAAATTCTCTGTAAAGAAAATAAATGTTGAAATTTTTATATAATTATGAGAAAATCATTGCTTTATTATTATTTTTTTTCTAATCACATCCTGAAATCCAATAATTTTAGGGTGTGACACTGAGGCAGCCAAGGTACGTGCCGCGACCATGGCACACAAATCCCAGTGAAGACGTCTCCCAGACTCCACCATGGCAAGACACGAACGGAGCCACCTGAAGAACTGCATGATTTCCACATCGGCGGGACCAGGTTGCTCCAGGGCAGTTAGGCCATAAGAGCACAGAAGGCGAGGCACTTCTTCCCGAAGATAACCGATGCTAGTCGTAAAGGCCCTCCGGTAGCGGCGAAAGAACTCCCGTGTATATGTATACGGGAAAATACATGCTCAAAAGCATGGTGAAAAAAATGGACACATGAAGGTCCAAGTGTGTGAAAAAAAATTGGACACCTGAAGGTCCAAGAAAAATATTGCCATGTCCTTATGTTTTCCAAATAAAGGAGAGAGAGTTTCATAAAAGGAGTCTTTTATTCTCACCATCCACTGCCCATACACACGCACAATCTTGATCTACTTGTATGATATATCATCTCCATGGATCCAAGCTTTGATTTTGCAATATATGTGAAGCAAGTGCATGCTTCCAAACCTCCTACCATGAGCTCCACATAAGCTATCCTTAGAAGTAGGATTAAAAGAGGCAATGCCTTGGTAAGGATACATACACACTGAGTGACCTGAGCGATCCTATGGAGGAGTAAAGTTATGGTTGGTCTTTTCAAAAATCCATCGACCACCCAGTCATACAGCAGAGAAGTGGAGGAGACCCGAGTCAATACCATTCCACACATCAACTACCCAAACCATTATGGTAGACACATCAAGTTTCACAGGTAAAGGTGAAGCTTGGAATAATCTATATGCAGGTATCATATCAAGAGGAAGTGGTGTTCCACCTTAGTCCTAACCTTTACTCGAGGACGAGCAAAGACTAAGCGTGGGGGTGTTGTTGACGGTCATTACGGACCAACTTCGACCGTCAATTCAATCAGATAATTGGGAGAACTAATATTTCTTGCATGCATATTTATTCAAAATAATGTCAATTCCACATGTCCCCTAAAAAATAGTGCTATGCAGGAATTTGAGCAGAAATGGAGGAAAACACATCTTTGAATCCAAAGCACAAAACATCGACCAATCACGAGCAAGCAGAAGGATTGAAGGACCCACATGACAGCCTAAACACACTCTCAATCCAAGGCAACACCTCTCCGACCAATCAGAATGCACCGTTCGGCTTTCCATGGACCAAAGGGCCCATCAGAGCAAGCAACCGACTTAGGACACCGGCAACTCACCTGCCAATGACCAGAGGACCCACCTACCAGCCTCATGCCCGAAGATGGAGCCGGTTGGAGCCCACCTACCAGGTGGTTCGGCCGAACCAGGCCAAGCTCCACCGACTTAAAGCTTCAACGTGGCATCTCCTCATTGGCTCCCAATGTCGGTTCAAGGTGCAACCTGCTGAATTACCGACCGAGAGCTGCTGCGACACACCTATAAATATGAGGCGAGGGGGTAGAATTAAGACACACAACACCTTTGCCCTCTCTTGCTCTCTCACTTCCAAATCTGAGCTTTAGGCTCATCCTAGAGGTGTTAGAAGATAGGGAGAGAGTGAGGGGAAGTCGAGGAAGTGTCAGGTTTGTCAGCACTCTTCTCCAGCTTGTACCTTGATGGATACTTATCAATCAAAGTAAGTATTCGTGATTCCTTCTAAGTTCTAGTTTCCTAGTTAAGCAATAGTTCTAGTTCCTTAGTTGTTTACTGGATCAATAGTTCACTAGTTAAGTGAGTGCTCTAGTCTAAAGCTAAGCCTAGAGTTAGTAGAAGACGGTATAGATCAATAGTTCCCTATCTATTCAGCGTAACCCTCCCCGTTCGGGTATATCCTAGTGCCATATTACAGGAGCCAGCTAGGTCTTATCCTGAGGAAGCCAGTAGCCCAAAGTAGACAACTAGGACGGTTCTATCTTACCTTTGATTCTAAGCCTTAAGAATCCTCTCTACCCTTTTCCTCTAGCTAGTGTGGTGTCCTTGGACGAACTTGAATCCTAGAGAATATACACACGTTCCTCAGTGGATACGATACCCTGGAATACTCTTGGGAGAAAGCTACAACAGTATCTATACGCTTGAAGATTTATTTGTGATCATTAAAATACCCAACACCCACAATGTTGCCACCGATCAATTTGGCTCCCGAAGCCCCAAGCTCGGCAACAGCAGCAACAGGATCTTCCTGGCTAACAAAGTAGCTGCTGCTCCTGGAGGGGCTGGAGGAAGATGAATTGCAACCAGCTTTCACTAGGGCATGTACAGTGGGGATGGCTTCGATCTCTGCTACCGCCCGCATCTTCTCCGGATCATCTTCCTCCGTGGAGGACGCCTTCTTCTCACTGTCGCCTGATGAATATGATGAGCTGGAGGAACTGCGCGAGCTGATCGGCGCTTCACGGGGGCTCAGAACTGCTTCGGCGACAGCAAGGGCGCAAGCCCCTGCGCCCCCGGCCTGTGAGCCCACAACATCAACGTCCCCGCCATCATCATCGTCGCTCTCGGCTTCACGGCCGCTGACATCCAAGCCAGGAGGTCCGCCGGAATAGGAATCGGTAACATTTGGCGTGGCCGAAGGGGGTGGCACAATCGTCAGCGGAGACGCAGCAAGGGGGCCCGCCTCTTCGTCACTGGCATCCTCGAAGTACCCTTTAGCCTTCAGGGGCGAAGAAGACCCAAACAAGATATCTGCAACGCGGGACTGCTTGGACGAACCACCAGCCTTCGAGCCAAATTTCCTGTTTTTCTGTTCTAGGTGCGTGGTAGCCGAAACACTACCACCACCAGCGGTAACCGCAACCTTCTTCCCCTAGGATTTTTCTTTCTTTCTCTTCCGCCTCACCTCCACTTCCCGATGCCTAAAAGCAGCAATGCGTTGTGGGGCCTCGATCCTGAACGCCTGGAACACGCGATTTGTGCGAGTCCCACCCAACTTCTGGAAGATGGCTTTGTATTCACCTATGGACTCCGCCCCCAGGATGTCATCGGCCCAACTTTCCACAGAGTTCGCGTTGATTTCTGTACAAAAGAAACTAATGTCAAAAAACAAAACAAAGCAGAGAAAGCCAAGGTGCAACACCAGGAAGAAGACTCACGATGTTTCTGAGGTTGAAGGAGGCCGCAAAGTCTGGCATGGGAATCCCTCCGGTCCATTGCGCCTCCGGCAACCAGGCCTTAATAGACCAACCAGCTTTCAACGGCCACTAGCGGCATGCGACATACTCTTTGGTGATGTCGCGGGTGTCGTACACCTTCGACACTTCCCGAAGCATGGCTACGAAAGCCAAACGATCCTCCGTGTCTTCGACATCCACAAGTGGAGTATCACCCAAATTCCGAATCTTGTCGGTGACGAGGGGGTGCCTCTAGGTGGCGTCATCCAATGCGACCCTGTGGTAAAACCAGAACGAAGTCCAATCCGAAGGCCACTTGTTTTTGTAAGCAGTCACCGGGCTAGAAACTATCTTTCGGTAGGTAAAGTAGTAGCAGTCGTACTGGGCTTCGGCTTCGCCTTCGGTGCCATCAATAGTCATCATGGCGACTGTCTTCGGTTGATAATGCACGTGATGAAAAAAGGCAAAGTTTTCGGCCGAAGGTTGGAAACGGCAGGTCTTCGCCAACCAGAAATATAGGTTAAGGTGTGCGATAGAGTTGGGAGTCAGTTGGTGTAGGAACATGTTGTGCAACCGAAGAGTTTCCACAAACACAGGGTCCAGTGGGAAGCAAAGCCCCGCAGTGAATAAATCATGAAAGAGAATGACTTCATCCATCTCTGGATGGGCCGAACTCTCGCTAGTCTTGGGGGACGAGTGGCACCAGCAGCAATCTGTTCTCGGCAAACCATGTCGGCAAGCACGGCTTCAGTGACGCCACTCTCCCCAAGGGACCAGGTCGGGGGCTTCGCGCTGTCAGTCTTTGGCGCCATGACCGTTGGAAACGACGTGTGAATGAGCGAAGGCTTCGTAAGGAAAAGCAAGCGAGGGCTCGGACAGGCAACGAAAGACAAGGAGCTAGCTGCGAGCCAAAGCTAAGAGGAAGCAAGGCGCAAGAAGAGCGTAAGGAAAATGATGGGAGGCGCCGCTTATATATGGCTCGCTGGGGAAAGACATCTTTGCCCTTTCACATACTACCATTTGCCAACGGGCATCCGCAATCAACTGAGGGGCTTAGTGGTCTTTTCTTGCGTGGTCCCTTCGCCCTAATTTTCCTATTTTTTTCAACATTTTTGGTTTTTATTTTCTTTTGTATGTTTTCGTTATTTTTGCAGTAACACAGCGGATCTGTCCACACAGCATCGATGATCTGTCACACTCAGTTTTTAAAACGAAACCGAATGCATAACTATATGTATGCCAGGATCAAGTTCCATACATATAGCGATGTCATAATAAAATAATGAGCAACAGTATCACGGAAAAGAGACTTACAACGACCAAAAGTCTATCAGAGATACACAGCTTATCCTAAAAATGAAGACTCCACACTTCACAAGCAATCGATTGGGGGTTGCGTACGCCTAGAACTCAGCAACACCTTCAGAAAACTTCACAGCAACTTTCTTTTCTGAGCAGCGGTTTTAGCAAGTATGAGTACACTTATGGTTGGTACTCAGCAAATATATTAGAAAATAAATGACATGCAAGGCTTAAACAAGGAGAAAGGCTGGCTGAATAAAGTGGTAAGTATTTTAATGAACAGTTAAACATAACAATCTTTTTACTAAGCCACGAATGAATATTGCCCACATTTATGAAATAAAGAGATAACTGAGTAATAAATAAACTTGGAACAATGAACAACTGAATTATATCACAGATTCAATTTAATTAAGTCATGTGAGGGTCCAGGCCGCTCTTAACTGTGAGCACGGCTGATATATCAGTTTTACACTCTCTACACTTTACCCACAAGTCGTGTTACCCGTCACGCAGTGCTGGTACTATCATCACACTTCCGAGGTATGACTGCATGGTTACACTACGAGGCCTTTACAAAGACGCTCCAACACAGTGCACCGCTAAGGTTTCAGCCGCTAGGCGAGTGCACCCTGCCCCAAAGCGAGTGTACCCCGTAGGCGTACCAACCCCTTTGGCAAGCCGAGTACCCCTCTTGAACCTAGTCCCCCCCCCCCCCTCCCTCTTGCACCTTTCGATAAGCTACTAACAAACTAGAGAAATCTAATTAATTAGCCAAGACCAAAGCCATATAGTTCTTGTGGTTGCACTGTTTTCCCGGGTGGTCGCTTTATGGTTTAAATTAATCATTTAATCATCATTCATCAGAGTGGTTCCAAAAGAGGTAAAACATGTATCAAGTATTATTTTCATAAAGCACCCATAACCATAGTTCAGCAACTAAGCAAACTACTCACTATTTTGAAAGAAAAACCCAGCTTTCAAGGACAGTGAGGTTTTGTATTTTAAAGAAAAAATAAAAAATTCTGATTAGACTAAAAAATCAAACTAATTTATTTTAAATCAGAAAAATATGAAACTAGTACCAAAAATTTTCTAAAAGTGTACCCTATCTGCTGTCACTTTATTTGAATCTTATTAATTCAAAAATAATAGTCATAAATATAAGCAAACAAATATTAGGAACATGAAAAAATTTAATCCGAATAACTTACAAGTAAAGTGCCAATAGATATATTATATATTAAAAAAAATGCTGGCACCCATTTCATATTTCTTGATTTAAAATGAATTACTTATAATTTTTTTAGTTTAAACTTGAATATTTTAATTTTTACAAAATGAAAACCACATTTGAAACCACTCAAAGGAGCTAAATTTGCTCAGTTTTGATAGTTGGATGGTCTCCATTATCCGGTTTTGTAGTTGAAGGTTGAAAATCGGACTTTTGTGATAGTTCGAGGGTATAAAGTGGACTTTTTCCTTTAAATTATAGGTTGTTTTAGCTTTTTTTAGATATATAACATTTGTTATGCACCTAGATACACGCTACAACTAGTCTAAAAAATTAAAACAACTTATAACATTATAAATATTTTTTAATATTCTAATTTTGGAGTAGAAGCATGTTTATTGGTGCACTTACCTTCCTATCGATCTTGTCTTGTTCCCATGCTTCATGTAGCAGTTCCTTAATTTTCTCTATATGGTAGCATTTGATGCGTGGAGTGTTCAACCTTTGTCCCGGCAGGGCTCCCGGCAGAAAAGTTTCAAGGAAACAAATCTGTCAAGCACAATCTGTCAAGCACAACTTTTATCATGTCCGTAAAAGAAACTGTTTTAAAAATGCTCACTTACCAACAGCAAAAGCGAGCAACCCACGATTGTTTGGATACTTTATTTTTCGCTTGCTGCCGGGCAGAGATACCATCCTTTAGATACTGACAAACCATACTGCACCAATTCAATCTGCTCATCCATTCAAAGTCAGAGCACAGCCACGCGACATTTGGAATGATGTAATTGCTCTTAGTTGACATCAGCAACTTGCCGACCAAAGTGCAGAAGAAAGAATAGGCTTCCTTCTTGACATCATTGACTTCTTTTATGTACTCAATTTTATCCTTGACATGGATCATTTTTACGACAATCTCTCTGACTATCCCTCCTTTGGTACATGACACTACACGCTCCACTTTTTTATTATGCTTTACCAGCTCATCGCACAGTTTGTTGTACTCTGGTATAAATTTTTTTTTATCCATTGTGTATGTATTGCCATCTCCAGCAGGGATACCAAGTATACGTTCCACCACCTCTGTTGTGACCTTTATTGATCTGTCTTTGGAAACACTAATGATAAATGATTCATCGTCAGAGCTAACTTTGGACATAACTATCAGAAACACTATTGTTTCTCTAGAAAAAAGTCTCTCAGTTTTGATGTCCAGCATGCTACCGAAATCATAATATTCTACTGTAACTCTCGCTTTCGCTGATAGAGCATTAGCTGCCAAAATAACATCTTTTGGTACGCACCGCAGACTTCCATAGCTATGGGTTTTTTGAGTACCCTGCAAAAAATTCAAATTTGTTAATAAATTTTCATAGTCATGGCAACCATTTCATATTAAAAAAATGCGTAAAACAAAAAAACCGTGACAAACTTTTTTGACCGTCGATAAGTTTCTTGATTGATGGGAGAATCATCTTGTTTGCTTTGTGGCGAAGGATGTAAACAGCTGCTTGAACCCTGTAGTTATAAATTTGTTCCTGCAAAAAAAGAACACCATACAACAGGGTTGGTTAGTGTAAGAATGGGCACAGCATAAAAATCTAAAAAGAAAAAAAACAAACTTTTGTTCGTGCAAAAAGGGGACATAAAAAAGTTATGAAAAAGGATAAAAATTAGGAAAAGAAAAAATATATCTTCTAAAAAATTACATGGACATAAAAAATTTCGTGGGTGAAAATAAATGGTTGTCAAAAAATTTTATTTGCACATAATATATTTAAGACGTAAAAAAATACATTGCAGAAAAAAAGGTTAAAAACAGCTGATATGTATAAAAGAAAAGGAGCATACATTATCAACATGGGCCACTCTCCTCCCATCCCAGGAACTCATGACATTCATCACAAATATGCCGCAATCGATGCTACGGCGATGGGGGAAGGGGTGCGGAAAGAAAAGATGAGTGAGAAGAAAAGGCATGTAAAAAACTTTATAAAAGAAATATAACAAGAAGAAAGATTACTTTGTATCCTGCCGCGCTGCATCTTGGTATGCCGTTGTAAAATCCTTGATTTTGATGTCAGAATCAGAACCGTAGAAAACTTCGAATAGCAGCTCATTTTTCTCTGT
Source organism: Panicum miliaceum (assembly GCA_032594955.1). Lineage (NCBI taxonomy): Eukaryota > Viridiplantae > Streptophyta > Magnoliopsida > Poales > Poaceae > Panicum > Panicum miliaceum. The sequence goes on along the minus strand of CM064063.1, from coordinate 37,147,500 downwards.
GGAACAAAATTAAAATGATATAGTTGAGACAATTTGAATAAAAAAAGTTATGCAAACAAATATTTATGTATTGCAAAAAATTAGTGTACCTATGTAAAAAAAATATCTGTGAAAATATACTTACTACGGCTGCAGTTACTTCCCTCATTTCATCCGTTACTTTTGTTGAGCTCAGCACATCAAACTCTGAAGTCTGCGTATCTAGGTGCATAACAACTTATAATTTGGGAAGGGAGTATTGATCTATAATGGTTGTGTGCTTCTACTGTACATGAATCTTGCTCATTAGTGCCCTACACTGGACATGGCCAAAATGAAATTCAGGTTTCGGACCATTACCCTTGATTCATGTTAGACCCTAGCATTTTGCAGATCCGGACCGATAAAATATGACACTTGCGCAGTTTAATAGGACACATGAGCATTGGGTGCACATGTTTAGTAACAGCGTGTAAGTTGAGTAAGGGTGAAGCCAACTTATATATCTTTATGTTTCAGCCCTAGCATCTTTAGGTTAACTCTTTTACACGAATCAAGAATAAAAATATAAGTAAGATGCTATGTGTACGCTGACGCGCCTCTCGAAAGAGCTCAGCAGTGCGGCTTTGAGGATGGGATATTGCACAAAATAACCCAACATTAGGCTCCATCAGGCGGGCAAGTTCAGACCGGGCTGCCCACTATTTTTCATGCTTGGCTCGAACATGTCCAAATTTTCTTGGCATGCAAAACCAACTCCATATCCGGCTCTAAATGAGTGTCGGGTCGGGCTTACCCCGATGAGCTCAGTCCAGATCGGGCTTATTTTGCACAGACCTAATTCATGTGCTTACTCTATCCCTGAATATAGCTAGTTCAAATATTTTTATAATTAACTAACAATATCTACAAAAGTATTTTATTTGAAATAGAAAAAATTACAGTTAGTGAATGGCTCTGCCCATCGACCTTGAACCTAAGCATGTGTTTGGTTTGGAGATTAATTAGGAATAAAAATCCTATTTCAAAGTTGCTCTAATTCAGTTTGTCTATATGCCAAACTAAAAAATTAGTCAACTTTCAAAATATTTCATGTATCTTTGGCACGAGAAGGCCCAACTCGTTAGCTTGATAATGGAATTGTTTCTAAACAATAAATGTAAGTCCACATTGGCTCCATATTGGAAAGAAAGAAAGAAAGAGTCACATTAATTCTCGTGGCATGATCAGTCATGCCAGGCAGTACAACGTGACAAAGTGATCATCTTCTTAAAAAAAATGAATTTTACATGTCCTATTTTTTTTCCCGAAGGATTCATCCTTGGTAAGATCCCTATGTGTTTGAAGGCTCTAAGTAGTGATTGATTTTGCCATTGTTATTGATGTGGGAGAAAAAACACTTACCTCAAACTCAAGACTGGCTAGACAATCACATAATGATCTTTTTTGCGTCTTTTATTTTCTATTGAATATTTAACATTAAATGTTAACTTAATGCATATGTTCTCAATAAGATCCTTTCTGTTGTGGCTTGATCCAAAGGAAAGATGTGGGACACGTGTTCGGATCGGGTTGGGTAAAACCCAATTTTTTGTCCATATTTTTTGAATTGGGTTGGGATTTATCAGGTCAAAAACCAGCCCGTACCCAGTCCAATTTTTATAGCAGGCTGCAAATTTCAACCCAAGCCCAGTCCAATTTTTATAGCGGGCTGCAAATTTCAACCCAAGCCCATTCAACACATTACTAAGTTGGGTCAGGTGGCCCATGATCATGTCTAGGTACGAGACTTTCGTTGTTGTGAGTTCCGGTGGACCTGGATCTCGTGGTGCGCCGGCTTGTGGGTATAGCGGGCCAGTCCAGGTCGGAATCTGTTGTGCACTCTAACAGGTGAGAGTTAAAAAGGTGTGAAACCATGAACTTGTGGACCCCGGTTCCAAGTCAAGCATATTTAGTGTTTTTAATTAAGATTTCCTCAAGTATCTATAATATTGAAGTCAATTTAAGGTTGCTATAAAATTCCATGGGCCGATGATTTTATTGGCTATTCATATTGAATTTTTTAGAAGATGAAAACAAGATAATTCATACTGATACTTTGCCAAATCCAAAATTACTCTCAAGTTTCCATTTTCTTTGGTCTCCACTAGTTATGCTGTTTCACAATGGTTATGTGGATAAAAGGAAAAAAAACGTTACAACCTTTTTCACCATCCAAATCATACAGCCTTTGTTGCTTATTACATCATAAAAAGCAAGGAAAAACAGCAAAAGAATATCACACTTTTGATAAATAAATGATGACAGGTAAGTTGAAAACTTACAGGACGTGCACACATGAAACTCAAAACACTCTCAATCTCAACAATTCAGTAAACCACAAAGGCAATACGTGTTGAAGGAATTAAGTTTTCAGAAATTAAACCATAGACGCCTTGCGTCCATCTGTGATAAACCGTGTAGCTCATCACCTCTTGCTCGGAACCATGATTACACGAATATCTGCACCGTATTAATAGCTCTTCCTATCGACCTTGATAGTGATAGATTGATGATCTGGGAGGACACCCTGAGGAGCGTTCCTCACAGCATTGACAGTCGCCATGGCACCCGCGTCATTCTGCTCAAACTCGAGGAGCAGATGCTTCAGGTTCGACAGATTCTCCATGCCAGACACGCCACTCGATCCATCAGCAAGGCCTTTCTCGAACCTCAGTTCAAGCACTTGGACCGTTGGCAGTGCATTGGGCTCAAAGGTCACCAATGGTGAGGGGCACCGGATGCACAGTTTTTTAACACTCCGTAATCCATGAGCAGGGAACCTGACTCGCTTCTTGTTCCCAGGCGTTTCAGTGGCATCAGAATACAGTTCCAGTTCCCTCAGGTTATCGTGTTTACTGATCTCTTCGATGAAGTTCACAGAGCTCTTTGTGGAGCCACCGCATGACAATGTCTGCAGAGCCTTCATATTAGCAATGCCGTCAGGCACCTTGGCACTCCCAGCAAGCAAATGCATTAGCTTTTCCAGCCTGACAATACTGGGGGGCAGCTCTTTCACCTTTGTGGAGCTCACATCAAGTGTCTCCAGACACCTTAGGTCCCCAATTGTTGCCGGTAGCTCACTGGTATCACTGCCTCTGAGGCTCAGGTACCTCAGCAACACTAACTTGCATAAGCCGTCCAAGCATACCGGACCATGACAGCCTTCATGGTCCAGAACACGCAGCACTTTTAGATTGGTCAGCTGAGGCGCAGCATTGGCGTGGCCAAAGACGGTGATTGAGCGAGCATGAGACAAGTCTGTAGACTCATTTCGCACTGCAGGTTGATCTTGCTTGCTACTGTTCCTCAGAGATAGCCGGCGGACTGTGCTGCTGTCTGGGACATGCTGCTGCTGAGCATCCATCACAGTGGCAAAGTTCTCTTCTATGGACTTGCAGACAATGAAATCATGTATCAATGGGTGAACTCTGCAACTCCTTGGGACACCATCATGGTTCAGATCTAATGGCTCTACCAAGTTTCTGCTGATGAGCTCATTGAGGTAGTTTCTTGCTGTTTCCTCTGCGCTTACGCTCCGTGCTTCAGCGATGAATCCTTCAGCAATCCATCGTCTCACTAGGCGCTCCGTGTCAACCTCGAAGTTCTCAGGAAATATGCTTAGGTACAGCAAACATGTCCTGAGATGCGGCGATAGATCGTCATAGCTAAGATTCAGTATTTGCTTCAGCCCATCCGATCCATCTGAATGAGGACTACATAGTGAGTTCAACCCAAGCTTCTCCCATTCATCTCTTGACTGATTATGTGCTAACTTGGAAGCTATGTTAACTACAGCAAGTGGCAGACCAAAACATCTTCTCATTATTTGGGCAAAAACAGCCTCCAAATGTTGAGGACAAGGATGTTCATTGGCGAAAGCTTTCTTCAGAAACAATTTCTTGGCATCGGCATCACTAAGGCAGTCAATCTTGTGCACAATTTTTCTCGAAACAGGATAACTATCCATTGGCAGTGTATCATTCCTTGTTGTGGTGATTATCCTACTACCATGATTATTCTCTGGAAAACAACACCTGATTGTTCCCCAATGTTCCTTACTCCACAGATCATCAACCACAATCAGATACCTGTTTCACAGAATTGAAAAGGATGCATAGATTGATGAAGCAAATTATCAAAACAGTGTGTGATTCGGAAGCATATTGAACCATGGAAATTGCTAAACGGTAAATTCAGAAATTAAATTGGTCCTACCTCTTGTCCTTCAGCAAATTTCTGATGCTGTCGATGACTTGGTTAATGTCCTGGCCTCCACGGTGCCTGTCGCCGAGTTGCGAGAAAATGTCCGTGAGAATCCTGACCAAGTCAGGCTTCTGTCCGACGGAGACGAAAGCCCGGCAGTGGAAGCCGTTCTGCACTTCAAGGCGCCGGTAGAACGCATTCGCAAGAGTCGTCTTCCCGGCGCCGGCCATCCCGACGATGGAGACAATCTTGAGGTCCGTCCTGCCGTCAGTGTCCATGACAATCTTGGAAAGCTCCTCCACCGGCCCCTCGAGGCCGACTAGGCTGCCGGGATCGATGAAGAGCGCCGTCAGCCTGGGGTCCATTGGCCGTGCTGCCTCCGGGACGGGTAGCACGCAGCTGTAGCGGTTCCGCTGCTCGCTCAGCTCAACGACGCGCTTCTTGAGGTCCTGGAGCTCGTTGGCGATGTCGTGGCGGGCGGCGAGTGTCCTGAACTTGTCCATGCCGCGGCGAAAGAACCCGAAGAATCCGGAGGACGAGGCGCCCGCGCCGGCGTCAACGCGGATGGCGAAGAGGTCGACCCAGTCCTCAATGTCGTGGGCGAGCTCGCGGACGCGGCCGATCCAGGCCCTGGTCTGGGTGTCGGGGTGGTCGAGGGACACGCAGTGGTGGATGGCGGCGCGCATGCTCCCGAGCTCAGCCTGGAGGAAGACGACGTCGCCGCGGACGCCGGAGAGCAGCGCGTACTCCTGCTCCAGCAGCTCGCCGAGCTTCCCCGGCAGCGCGTCCACCATGCCCGTCAGCGCGCCCACCACGATGTCCATCTCGCCGGCGCAGATCGGTCCGCTCTGGATCTCGATTATTCGCGCGTCTCGCCGCCGCGCCGCGCTCGCCGCCGAGGATGCGCGTGGACTTGCAGAGCACCCGAAGTCTTCGTCGCCTAGTCCTGGCCTCCTGGTGATAGCGTGGTGTCGGGGTGCGTGTAATAATTTTTTTTTTCAGTAGACGAGCTGCTAGGAAGCGGAAGAAAATTCGCTGCGGCGGTGCCGCACAGCGCTGCTCGTGCGACACCGCCCAGGATGGTGCCGCGTGGCCATCGGATGGATCAGGACACCCGCGGCCGCAAGAGCTGCGCGTCGTTTCGGAGCCGACCTGCTCTCATGCGACGGAGCCGCAGCTGGAAAGCCAAGCGCGCGATTCCAACGATCCAGTGCTGCGACGGAGCGTCGGAGCCGATTTCGCAGCATCGCGGAAGCCGGACCCTCACGTAGATTGAAGAAAGGACCGTGAAAAAAGATCTGACACCAAACTGCATAATACTGCCGCCGCCACCGAGCATCCGATGCCCTAGTTTTGCATTGGCTATCATCGATGGAGAGTTCTGCATCCGCCGGGCACTCATATTCAGGTGCCGGGAACATCGGCCATGCTGTTCTTCCATCAATACCGATGGCCGAGCCGGACACCGTCGTCGAGTCAATTGCGGCTGCTGAGATTGCAGTTCACGTTGTTTCACCATCGAGATCACCATCGGCTCCGGGCATTGAGTTGGTCACCGGTGCTTCCACAGTCTCAATGGTGATGGAGATGCCAACAAATTCAAGCATGCAGACATCAGAGGTGCCTGAAGCCATGGCAGCTCAGGATCCGCCAACTGATCAGGTAGTCCAAAACTAGCAAAATAAGCTTTGAACTATGTTTCCATATTGTGGTTTCATGTTTTAATTATTATCTCATTGTGCCGTAGGTGGGTATTAATCATGGTCGATCTGCAATTGTACCACAAGTTGGAATGTCTTTCAAATCAGAGTATGATGCTGATGTTTTTTTCCTGCGGGTCAGGATCCTAAAATTGATGTAGCGTGCCCTTAACACTGACTGCCGCTGGAAAATTAAACCACCTCACATCAGATGGCTGAGTTGCGATGTACTCCGTAGAAAGTCATCTTCAGTGGGGTTTCCTAGGAATTTCAATCTCATTAAATGAGCTGCCACGTAAGAAAAATAATGATATAGAAAGAAATTTACGAAGAGAGAGAGAACGGATGGATTTCATCATGATAAAATTAGGTATACACTGTTTCCAAGACTATAAAACCTGTCGAAATTAGCATCGGGGCTAGAGAGTTTTATTTTATCTAACTTCATCCAATCTCATATATCGTAATTAAATGCTATAGCTCGTCTATGAAACCGTGAAATAAAACTAATACATTGTAGGACTTGTTTCATTCATCAACCTAAATTTCTTTAGATGCTTGTCACTCTTAAAAATAGTGAAGTGAAACTCCCCACTAGAAATAGCCTAATAAAGCCTGCTACTTAGTTTCCAAATCCTAGCATCCTCCTTTTACAGGTAAACCAAGATATAATTAGTGCATCTATCTTGATTTGTCCCAAATCAAACCTTAGTATCCTCCTTTTACACACGTGAGTGCGGTAAAGCATGTTCCGTCCTGAACCTAAATACATTTTTCTCCAATCATTCACATGTACAAGTCTATCTTGATTTGTCCTAAATCAGAACCTAAACCTTGACTAGCAGTAAACACTAATATCAATCGTCTTAAATCTATATAAAATTCTAACTGTTATAATGGTAAAAAGCTTTAAAATTCGACTTAGAAGTTAGAACAAATATAGATATATATTTGTGATCATACGAGGAATGAAAATACACACCTTATCAAGCAACAGAGTTCGTACCTTGAATTGCAAAATAATTTGCAGCAACCGTAAGTATTAGTTTAGTAAATTTAATAAATCAAAGATATCATGGCATGTGCTGTTTAACCAATGGATATGTACTCTGTAGTATTGATTGACTTACTTATTTTTGAACTTATTGACTGACTTACTTGACTCCAAATTTATCATGTACTCTTGGGCAGGCTCTCTCTGTTGTTTCTAGTGGGCTGCTGACCGGGCCGTTACCCACCCGCTGGAGAACGAATTGGGCTCGAGTTTTTCAAGTTGTAGTCACCTTTTTTATCTTTTCTACGTTGGGCTCGGAACATCAGACCGGCCCAAGGCGATAGCAGCTCCGGTTTCCCACAATCAATCGCAGCCCCAAAGCTCAAACCAAATCTTGGCCCAACTGTTTGGCCTGAAAATGCAAAATCCCGTATTCGAGGAGTAGATATGGGCTAGGCTGGAATTCGAGTTTGATGCTAGGATCGAACTCGGATTTTCCACGATTAGAGAAAACATTCAAGAAAGGTAAATGTTCATTCATATGTTGACCGTGCTATATCATTTGGTTGTTTCTATAAATATTAATTTCTTCCTAGTTTTGAAGCGCAAGTGAAGTGCATATCTTTCCGCCATCAGTTTGACTGATTGGTGCACGCAGGTACTGTAGCATGCAGCACAGTTAAACAAAATAATTAAATTTGACTCCTATTTTTTATGTTTGAAGCTTAAGAGAGCCTCTAGATGAGGCAAAGTAATTAAGTATAATGAATTACTCACATTCTCCCATGAGCTTACTTATGTTTTTGGGTTAAACTAGTTGATGCATTCAATTCAATACCAAGAAGGGGTTAGAATAATATAAAGAGCCAAAGTGCATTACAAACTCTCAAACAAATTGAAAGTTTTAAGTTAGATAAGATGTCGGAATTCCTAAAAAAATAGAGAAAAATAAAATTTCTTTCTTGACCATTATAAGTGATCCTGAAACGAAACCACTACTAATAGGATCTTTTCCCCCTCTAAGATTTCTAGCTCTCTTCCAAAGGAGGACCAGAAACCGCCCAAAATTTCATATAAACGTGCAACAATGGAGCACAAAACCTCTTGAAATTTGCACTTTTGAAGCGTTAGAACCTTTTTTATTTTCTTGGAATTGCTCTGGGCGGACACCTTGGTATACTAGCTTAGTGGTATAACCAACAACCTTGGCAACTAATATACTAAGTAGAGTACATCTCGTCGTAGCAAACCAAAGGGACCGAATGGCAAGGAAAGTCCATTCTTCACTGCCTAGCACCGAAGCCAGCAACCTACCCCGCTCCATTTGCCTCCATGCGAAGCTAGACCGCCATGTGCACGCGAATTCTCTCATCAATGTACGCTCATGCATTCACCTCTGCACGAGTGCATATATATCTATCGTTCAATCGCACAAAGGTCGAATCATTCGCGTGCAGTGGAGAACGCTACCTCGCGTAACAATTGGGTTTCATCTTCCAAAACCCCGTTTGGATCAAAGCAACTGCTCCGGTGCTTGTCCTTTCAACGCCTCTCCAAAAAGGAGGGCAGTTGCTCTCTCCCTCTCTCTTTGTAAAAAACCTCAACTTGCCGCCGCGACATCTATTCATCACGCACGCTGCTGCGCGCTGATGCGTCGCAGAAGGGGGAGAACAGTTGCTACAGGTGGGTTCGCACGAATGTTCTTCTTTCTCCTCCAGCTCGCGGCGGTGATGGCCGCCGGGTTAGGGGAGGGGGTGTTGCCGAGGGGCCGGTGGTCACCGGCGGCCTTAGAAGAGGGGGACGGGGTGGAAAGGAAGACCGGACGGGTGGTGGCATGACCCGCCCCTACAAATGGTCTTATTCAAAAAAATTCATAACTTTTTCATATGATCTCAGATGTAGTTAAACTTTATATCAAAATTGTAGAGAATGACGAGATATAAAACTTCGTAATTGATAATTTTTTCATTTAAGGTCTTTTAATGGTCCAAAAAATTATTATAATTTCTCTAATTTTAAAATCTAAAAGTTTTGATTTTTTTCAAACAACCTCAGATATAGTGTAGCTACATATCAAAGTTGTATTGGCAAGATCTATAATTTTATAGTTCATACATTATTCATTTAAAATCTTTTAAATCACAAGATTATTTAATAGTTGTACATTACATATGGCTATGACTAAATAGTATCTTGTATATGCACTGAAATATATTTGGTATATTTTTTTATTATAGTTCACAATAACCATAGTGTAGAAATTTTACTTTTTTTATTTGTTTTGCTATATGTAAAGATTTAAATGAATTTTTAGAATAAAATTCAAAAATATTTTTTGGGACGGGTGGTGGTGTAACCCGCCCCTACAAATCAAATTTAGAGTTAATATAAAAGAATAGCATACCCCATAGAATCACAAATGACTGTGTAGTATGGTGGGAGAGGAAGGTACGCGTGAGGTTTGAAGTATGCGGTTCGAACTTCGGGTGATGCCAGTGTGCATATTTCATCAAAAAAATTGTACCTCGATAGTACAGGGCCTTGTGGTGGTGGCTGGTTAGCTGGAATATTTTTTTCTTTTTTATTTGGCCTTTTTTATTTTTTTCAATTTTTTGATTTTCTGGAAATAGATTTGTAGGGGCAATCGATTTTCAAGGGCGGGCGCGTTACCCGTCCCTAAAAATAGTATTTCTAGCTGTGAGAAGTAGAGGCGGGTACCACACCCGCCCCTAAAAATATAATTTTACTCGCCACTAGAAACTCTTTTTGTAGTAATGATATTATCAGGGTTTTTAGGTTTTAGGGCACCCGAATTATAGGAAATGGTTGTGGGAGGCGGTCGAGATAGTGGCGATGACAACAGGCGAGGCTATGAGCGGTTTGAGGAGGGCGAACCGATTAGCGTGGGCGGGAGAGGGGGGTACATAGGCCGAGCCGCTAGGATAGGTGGGCAAGCGAATGAATAATAGAAATAGATGATAGTACTAGGTTCATACTCGTGCGTTGCTACAGGTGGTAAAGATTTTAAAGATTTTTAAAACAATATATAGATCATATGCGATATGGTATTGATCTTAGCAACATACGTAGTATTATTTAAAGCTAATTAAGATCCGAATGTATTTTTTTAATCAAGCAGCGCGAATAGCAAAACTACATATTTGATATATAAGAAAAGAGAAGAATCTTAAATTCGAGGTCGGGCGGTTCACAATTAAATCAAAATTTCTAGCAATTAATATATAGCATACCCTTGATACAATAGTGCATCTAAAAACATACTTACGATAGTATAAGAGATTTTGTAAATATCCCGGTAGATGTATTTCTAGTTTGGCACCAAGGCATTAGGCATATGCACATCAAGTCAGTAGCATTTACAAACTATTTGTCTCAGTTTGGAACCAGAAAAGGAATTTCAATAATTCTAGCAATTAACTGTTCCAAATATTTAGGCCTTGTGGCAGTTCATGTCATAATTGTTTTTGTCTACATCATTTTGTATGCAGGAGCCAACTCGTTCCTCTTCACGCAATACAAGTACCTCGCCGCCTTCACGGCGATCTTCGCGGTGGTGATCTTCCTCTTCCTGGGCTCCGTGCACCGGTTCAGCACCGACAGCCGCCCATGCAAGTACACCCGCGGCCGGACCTGCAAGCCGGCACTAGCCAACGCGACGTTCAGCGCCATCGCCTTCCTCCTCGGCGCCGCCACCTCCGTCGTGTCCGGCTACCTGGGCATGCGGATCGCCACGTACGCGAACGCCAGGACCACCCTGGAGGCGCGGCGCGGCATCGGGGCGGCCTTCGCCACGGCATTCCGGTCCGGCGCCGTCATGGGCTTCCTCCTGGCCTCCCTCGGCCTCCTGGTGCTCTACGCCACCATCAAGGTGTTCGGCCTCTACTACGGCGACGACTGGGAGGGCCTGTACGGGTCGGTCACCGGCTACGGCCTCGGCGGGTCGTCGATGGCGCTGTTCGGGCGCGTCGGCGGCGGCATCTACACCAAGGCGGCGGACGTCGGCGCGGACCTCGTCGGGAAGGTGGAGCGCAACATCCCCGAGGACGACCCGAGGAACCCCGCGGTGATCGCGGACAACGTGGGCGACAACGTCGGCGACATCGCCGGGATGGGGTCCGACCTCTTCGGCTCCTACGCCGAGTCCACCTGCGCGGCGCTCTTCGTCGCGTCCATCTCGTCATTCGGCGCCGACCACGACTTCGCGGCGGTGGCCTACCCGCTTCTCATCAGCGCCGCGGGGCTCCTCGTCTGCCTCGTCACCACGCTCCTCGCCACGGACCTCTTCATGGTCAAGACCGTCCGCGGCGTGGCCCCGGCGCTGAAGCTGCAGCCCATCATCTCCACCGTGCTGATGACCGTCGCCGCCCTCGTCGTGTCGTTCGCGGCGCTCCCCGCCAATTTCACCATGTTCGATTTCGGAGCGGTGAAGCAAGTAAAGAACTGGTAAGAAATGGCAGTAATCCTCGCTCGCTCACTCATGGAAACCTTACCTTACCTGAGAGCTGCACGCCTCACCGGATTAAGCTTACGACAATTTGGCCGCAATGGCAGGCACCTGTTCTTCTGCGTCGCCATTGGACTATGGACCGGTCTCGCCATCGGGTTCACCACCGAGTACTTCACCAGCAACGCTTACAGGTAATTAATTTCGTCTACAACAATAGTGCCGGATTTTAAAATGTCTAGTTGACGGTGTCCGAATGAAACTCGCAGCCCTGTCCGGGATGTGGCCGACTCGTGCAAGACCGGCGCGGCGACCAACGTCATCTTCGGGCTCGCCCTCGGGTACAAGTCCGTCATCGTGCCCGTCTTCGCCATCGCAGTGTCCATCTACGTCGGCTTCACGCTGGCCTCCATCTACGGCATCGCGGTGGCGGCGCTCGGGATGCTGAGCACGGTCGCCACCGGGCTGGCCATCGACGCCTACGGCCCCATCAGCGACAACGCCGGCGGGATCGCCGAGATGGCCGGCATGAGCCGCCGCATCCGGCAGAGGACCGACGCGCTCGACGCCGCCGGCAACACCACCGCGGCCATCGGCAAGGGCTTCGCCATCGGGTCCGCCGCGCTGGTGTCGCTGGCGCTGTTCGGCGCGTTCGTGAGCCGCGCGGGCGTCGCGGACGTGAACGTGCTGAACCCCAAGGTGTTCGTGGGGCTGCTCGTTGGCGCCATGCTCCCCTACTGGTTCTCGGCGATGACGATGAGGAGCATGGGCAGCGCGGCGCTCAAGATGGTGGAGGAGGTGCGCCGCCAGTTCGCCGCCATCCCGGGCCTCATGGAGGGCCGCGCCGCGCCGGACTACGCCCGCTGCGTCAGGATCTCCACGGACGCGTCGCTCCGGGAGATGATGCCGCCCGGCGCGCTCGTGCTGCTCGCGCCGTTGCTCGCCGGCACCTTCTTCGGCGTCCGCACGCTCGCCGGGCTGCTCGCCGGCGCGCTGGTCTCTGGCGTCCAGGTACGCCTCGCGCTTTTGTCGCAGAGTTGCCTTTTGTGGTCTCGCCGCGTCATTCATTTGATCAGCTAGCATTCCCTTTGCGTAGATCGCCATTTCTGCTTCCAACAGTGGCGGAGCATGGGACAATGCCAAGAAGTATATAGAGGTACACACTAGAATCTGGAAAGATTGTTTACGGAAACTTTTATGATTTTGTTTAAATTTGTAGGCTGTTCGAGTGGTCACCTGACATTTTGAGATGTTCACACAAGCAGGTGCATCCGACCACGCCAAGTCACTGGGTCCCAAGGGGTCTGACGCTCACAAGGCCGCCGTGATCGGTGACACCATCGCCGTCCCTCAACATCCTGATCAAGCTCATGGCCGTCGAGTCCCTCGTGTTCGCGCCATTCTTCGCCGCCCATGGCGGCCTGATATTCAAGTAGACAGGGGGTGAGAGCCTTTTAACAATGTAATACACCCTGATGAGCATACTGTACAACACAGATATCACAACCGGCGAAAAGAGAAAGAAGAATTGACACAGGCTGAACGAACACATAATTCTGTAACTAGAACTTTGCGCGTGGAGTCAGGATGTTGCCCCTGTGTTCTCTCGTTTCTCAGGGCGTACGTAAATTACAAGCATTCCACCGTAGCTCGCAGCCTCGCACCATGGTACTGCCAAGAATAGTGCAAGAGATGACAATCATAACCAAGAGCAAAAAAAAAATGTTCGAATCGGATCACAGCATTCATTCAACCTCTGTTTCTCCTGAAGCAGTAGGGTACCATTGCAAGTTTTACACATGATGTAATCAACGACAATGCACAAGCAAATGCGCTTTTGAAATGCCCAAATCCCAATGCGTCAGACTAGATGCACTTTTGAAATGATACCTTACTCAAGTCCTGCATATTCTTTTTTGCCAAATGTGCATAATGTTTAGCGAAAAGAAGAAAAACATTCTGCGTAAGTTATTCTATCACATGACTACGATTATTTATCCAAACAGCATGTCTAGCCAAATCTATGAATCAACAAATTACAATCATATAGGGTGAGTTAGCACAAACTCCTGCGAAAACGCCGGTCAACCAGAACTATTTCCTCCTCCTTGTTTTACAACAGTAATATCTCAGTCAATGATTGTAGAGAGAAATAATGGAGAAACAGGCACATACTCCCTGCTACTCCATTAGCTCATAAAGAGGTACAATAGCGAGCGCAGCAGCAAGGCCCATTCAATGTTCTAACCGACAGACATTCCAATTCTCATGTTTGTCAGATCTTTCCTTGCAGAAAACTAACTTTACAGGCTCAAAAAGGATAGCTGGCATTCTACTTGAGATATTAAGGTAGGTGCAACCTATGTCACCTCCAATCGTGCTTCCAGCTTGAGATCAATGGATTCAGCCTTTGGATCCAAACACATTCCGATTCCTTCCTGTCGGCCAGCGAATAGATTGGGTATAGGGACAAACCAGCTCTGGACAAGTTGTCATCTTACTGAATAAGGCTCTGAATCACTTGGGTTTGTGGTATTTACAGCCTTCTCGGTAGACATACTGCCCACATCTTTTATACAATCACCTCCAGCTTGCCGAGAAGCTTCTGCATTCTGTACGGAATGTTGATGCTCCTCGGAGTTTGTGTCGTGCTGCCTAAGAGCACCATTGGCTTCAGTACTTGATGTGCTTGATGTTGGCGACTCGGGAGCATGTTTGTTCTGTAGATCTGTGTGCTTACTAGCCGTACTAGTGACCGCAGCAATTTTAGCACAACTAATTCTGGTTTCTATCTTTTGCCTCTTGCGGCCGTCCCCATCTGCATGTTTCCCATCCATCGTGTTCACTGGTCTCCTTTTCACTGTGGATATATTTAAGGGCACATCATCCTCTGAAGGCCTAGCAGGCTCCTTTGGTGGTGGATTGAAGTCCTCATCGTCATCGTCATCATAGTCCACAAGTCCAGCAGATTTAGGCCTGAAAGCAAAATTAACAAATTAAACTAGAATTTGGGAGTCCTCCATGATATGATTTTCATGCTTGCCATTACATGTAACAAGAGAAAGAAATACAACAGATATATCATAACCAAAACGTGGGAACTCAAGATTATCTCAATTGTCCATGGAAGAATACCTAGAGGCGCCTTCAACATTATCAGCTTCACTTCCATTGGGCACCTTAGCCTTGCTATGCTGGTTCTGTGCATGTTTAGCCCGCCGGCCGGAGCCTGAATCTTCTTCATCACTAGAAAGAACAGATATCATGTCACATGCAACCCAAATTCACAGGATAACTTCTGAACATAATAGCACCCTGGAATATCTAATCAAGGGCATCACCAACCTGTACTGCAATTGATCAAAAAAAAATGTACTGCAAAAACAATGAAGAAGTCAATGACCAATAAGGAAATAATAACAAACCTGTCCTCGTTGAAGTAGTCTTCCTCTTCCTTCTCAAGACCTCTTTGTTCTGCTTTCTTTCTCACGTCAGGTACACTAGCACTCAATCTCGGTTCAGCACTCTCCAGATACTTGCCAAAAGAAGGAAGAACAAAAGAGGGGCTATCTCATTCAGTAAAATACATACTAATACTAAAATGGTAGGCAGAAAATAAGATTCTGTTAGCAGTACGAAAAGTATTATCTATTTGTCAAAAGCTCAACATGGGATGCATAGTACACAAGAAATGGTTCAACCTGTTGATACTTGAGTTTGAAGGCCTGAATACTCCCAAAGTGTTCAAACTTTGTAAGTTGATCCCAGAAAGACTCAGTAACATAGATAACGAAAGCTTTTATATTTTCCTGCAGGTAAGTACCCAGTGAATTAGGCAGAATTCATAGTAGCAACCAAGTAAAAGCCAGAATTCAAAGTGACAACCTAGTGATTCTGAAAATGTACCTTTCGTATGTATTCCAACAATTCGAGTACTCCTGAATGTAGCATATTATATTTATCCCCATTTTCAACAAACACATCAATTATTGGTTTCAACAAGTTGAACTTCACAACATGGCGAATAAGCTGCTCATCCTACAAAATATAGAATGTCAACTAGGATACGAATATGATAGCTAGGTGCTTGTTTAATTCATCACATTCATGCTAGTCATATCTCCAGATTCTAGATAGCACAGATGAAGATATATATGCCCAGTTAATTCCACTGAGAATCCAGCGAATAAAGTTTACCAAACAATAAACACTGGGGTCTGGTTTAACTCAAGAATGAGCACTAAGTTCAGACAATCATGGTCTGCTCAGATTAACGCAGAAGAGGTAGTATCCTGCAGATACCACCTAGAAACAGTTACTTGCAGGAAATTGTTGTGGATAAAGGCAAAAGCAAAATGCAATGCCTGGTAATAGCATTCCTGCAGATTTGGAACTTGTAATTGGTGAAACTTCTAGACCATAAAGCGAGATCAGTAAGAGCTATAATGCATTGATGAATATATTTCAAACATGACAGTATTGCATAACTTCAAGGGAACTTCCAATTTTCCAATAATGTAAACAAGAAAAGTTGAAAATTCATAATACTTACATTTCTGGATATAATAGTACGCATAAACCTAACAGCTGCTACAACCAAAAACTTCTCCCTCCGTCGAGTCAATGCAAGGATTTTCTCGATAGCATTGTTCATAAGAAAATTACACCTGCAAAATTAACATTTAGAACATGCATAGAAAGATGGCAAAAGTCCCATGGTATAATGGAAGAAGTGTGAATAGAATAGTACTTAATTTTGTAAGGATGATGAACTACGCAAAAGCACAACAGCTCACAAACATTCAACAAAATCTCAGGCTTGATTCGGTGTTCTCCAGCATTTCTACCAGCACCTACGGAGTTAGATTGTGATCGAGAAATGCTCCTTGGGGGACAAGAGGATGCTATTACATCAACCAAATAGTCAAGATGCCTTTCGTAGAAAATCTCAATAATGACGTCCCTCTGCAGCAAGGGAATGAAGTGTTATTACAGCTAAATCTGATCAAGAAAATGTGTGAAGTTTCAGATATTTTTAACAAATTTCAACACAATAAGATGCAGAAAAATGACCACAATCCACCACCACGTAAGTTACAGAAAATAATGGCAAAGCAATTCATAATGTTTTATAATTTACATTGCATAATCAGTGACTGAATGATCAATAGACTTTACTTCAGGTATAAAGATATAGGTGGCAAATGGTAGGAAAGTGCAAGATAATTTTAGTAAGATTTAAAGATCACGATTACAAGATATGTAGCCTGAATTTGTAAGAATCAAATGAATAATTGCTGAAAGAGCTATTGTAAATTTGGAAACGTTGGGGTGTAAAAGCACCCATTCTCTAATGTAGCTCAACAGTAAAAGACAATATGTGACTTACAACTTAGTATGGTAAAAAAAACATAACTTACATGTGCTCCAGACATAGTGAAAGAATCCATCAATATTCGAAGGATTTCTAGAAACTGACAATGCATTTCCTCGCCAAAGTCAGTTACCATGCCTTTAACCTAAAAATTAACATTGCGATTATGAACAAAACATGGCTACAAAAGAAATAATAATATGTTGAGAAAATCTTCCATTCCAATCTTCAGGTCAGTTACAACCATGTGTTAAGGAACTCCCTGATAACAGGTAATGCCGTGCGTTAATTAGTATATACTAAACAAACACAATAAGTTGTATTTAACAGACTGTATTTTGATCATATCCCATGTGGCCTTGTGGTTATTTCTTGTTAAAACATCTGAGATAAGAAACAGTTGGCACTCCACTTCAGTTAAAAATGAGCAGTTTCATATATTCAAAATGCTACACACTCTGATCAGAATAAAGCTAGCTTTGGACATCAACCATGGAAATTGACCATTCACTTTCAAATAACAAAGGATTATATGTTACAGATCTTCTAATGGTGAATCTACTAACATCAATCTAATATTGTAAATCTAACTGTTGTATATATATGATAGTCAAAGCTTAAAAATTTTGACCAAAAAGAATCCTAAACATTTATAGTTCTGATCAGAGGGAGCACAAAGAATGCAACAAGTGTCACTGTGTGTAAAGTGCTGTGTATTTCACATGCTTCAACAAAGGTGCAACTTACCAGAAGTCCTAGAAGAGAATTTCCTTCTTGCTGAACAATATATGACCTCAATAGGTTAGGGTCCTGATTAAGAAAAAGTATAAGGATATCTGTCCTGCATTCATCAATAAACTGCAGTTAGAAGTTAGAACAAAATGTGGTGCACCAAGAAAGACAGGATAATTTAAATGCACTGTTTGATAAGTACCCAGCTGAAACAATTTTTCTATCGTGACTTTGCAACACATCAGAAATTATTTCAAAAACGCCTTCACCTGAAAGATCCCTGCAGAAAAGTAGGTGGTTAGCTCATGGCGTGCTACTAAGAGTTACAGAAATCAAACACAATCCACAGTTATCTAAAAGAATAGCAGCAGATTCCTCTGGTAGATTATGGGTTATATGCATCCTATGAAGCATATTGCGCACCACGAGACAAGGTTACAGGTAATGAACACATGAAAATCTGAATGATAACCCCTGATATACCTATGACAAGATATCCTCAGCAAATCTGAAGTCAAATGATAGTGAGGTTGCCAGGTAGTGAAAACAATGACAACACCAAGCTCAGCACACCGGTATTATAAGGTCGCATTTCTTTTCGTTTTTGTATTGCAGATAGCCTACAGCCATGCATTCATTTGCACATTTGGAGAATTCATACAATAATACCATGGCGCTTTTGTGTTACGCCTTTACAGTACAAAGAAAAGAGAATGAAGGGCCTACCGAAACAGTCGCAACTGCTGAACAAGTGGTAAGCTCTTACTAAGAGTGCAAAATTCATGCAAGAACAGAACCTGTGAATACCAGAAACATTGTTAGCAGTGTCACCAAACAAGATGCAAAGCATTCCATTTTCAATCCAGATTCCAGTAATTGTGAGGCCAACAGGCAGGCAAAGAAAACTATCTTACTACAGATCATCTAATCATAAGGACAACCGAGCCTCTGTGCAAACAATGAGATCATGAACAATGCCATTACAAATGAGGTGAGACCCACATTACATCGAGTAGCAAATTTTAAGATTGTGAGACTTTTGTGTAACATTAAACTAAATTCCCTAAAGGCAATGCAGAACCTAAAAGTCCAACTTCCTATAGAGAACTAAACTCAGGTAATTATCAAATTTAGCAAATTATATGATTCAAGAAGAATTAATCCATCAGATCTAAAACAAGGCATGGCTGATCCAACTATCTACTGTTAACAAACGCCAATAAATCGACAAAATCATGAAAATAGTGATAATTTTAGTCCTTGGTTACCATTTGCATCAATGCAAAAAACAATGGGGCAGTCTCGCCTGTTAGCTGTAACTTTCGGATGCCTATCTAATTTTCAATGGTAACTTCACAAAGAACAGTTCAAAACAAAGACATCAGATCGTCATTAACAAGAATAAGAACACTATCTCACCAGTTCTCGTTTCGATTCCATAGAAATATCTGATGATCTCATCCTAGCAAATAGCTGTCTGATAAAAAGAGCATCATCCTTTAGTAAGGAAATAACCTGCAGGCAGATCATTATTATATCATAAGTAACAAAAAGGGGGGGAATTTGTGAGGATACCAACATGGTGAGGCAGAAACACTAACAGAAGCATTATTTGTGTGTATCATTGTGTTCAGACTTGCTAGAGTGGCATCATCCAATATTCGTGGTAGTATAACATCCTGCAAATGCCCCAAAATTGTCAAAACTGTACACAGGCTAAGTAAAAGGAGTACTGGCACATAACGAGGATATAGAGATGTTAGCCAACAATTATGAAGCGATACTGACCTTAAGATAGCCTATTCTGTATGTTTGATGTATCTTTGAAACCACAGAAATGTTTTCAATATGTATGGCCTGTGGGGAGAAACAGTCATACATTAAATAACCATTAGTTCTCAAACAGTAAATATGTGCAAGAAAACTCAGAATACCTCTTTGAAAACTACATGATCCTTTAGAAAAGCACGGTGCCTTTGCACTCTTGGAACCTCTGGGTCATCTGTACAGAGTATATCTAGTTAAAATAAGAAAGTAGCAGCCGTGGATTCATTGTAGTTATAATCAAATTGCATATAATTGCGTGTTGTAATGAATGTATATGAGAAACAAGGGGAAACAATGAAGATCACGTACATTCAAGGGCACCTATTATGTCAAGAATAAACTCATCAGAGAAGATCTTGTCAAAGATTGATGGACTGTTCAACAATACTGCAGAATGAAAATTGATAGTCAGTACCAGTCTAAAAACACTAACAGGCTCACTTTAATACAGGTATATACTTACTTATTCCCTTGACTAATTTGAAAATCATGTGAAGATCATCTAGGTTCTCTAAATCCTCGCACATTCTGAACATGTCCACTAGCTTTGGAAAAAAGTCACGCTGCACGAATTTGCATGTAGTATAAGACTTCAAAGACAAGAATAACCATGCCCAAGAAAAAGATGGTGTAATCAACTCTATGCATCTGGTTGTTGTGCAGCTCTCTATGAAGTTTTAGTCACACTTCAGGATGCTGATTCACATCAAACCAATTCATTTCGTACATGCGACCACGACATGGCAAAGGTTAGACGACTTACATCTTGTGTTATCAACTCTGCCACGCGAATCTGATCCGTAATGCCGCCCTCTAATACAGTCTGCAGATTTTTAGCACCGGTACATTGTTTCAAGTAAGCCAAACATTGAATTATAAGCATTTAAGCTCCCAAGCATCAAAAGAATATTACAATTTCCCTATTTACAAAGGTAAATTACTTAGGCGTTCCTTGTGACTCCTGGTCCTCCCATAGCAAAATGAAAAGGTATGAAAGCATAAAATAAATTCTATGAAATAGGTAAACACCAGAGTTAGCAATATCAACAACCCCTTCCAATAGGCAGTCCTGGTTCCAAAATTCTCATACAACTTTTCGGCAATGATTACATATGATTCCTATAGCCCCTCTTCACCCCTAAATATCAATGATTACATATGAAACCAAATAAACAAAGTTTTTTCCCTTCACACTCTTGGGTAAAACTAGACTCTGCTAGAAGAATAAGCAGCTACTCAAAATTTTGATATGAGCCTACTAAATTTCCACATGTATTCATCAAGAGGAGATGGGACTTCGAAAACATGATCAAGCAAGGCATAGACCACAATTCTCGGCCCAGACACAAAGCATATTACTAGTGTCACAACAAATTGATAGAGAGCTTAAACATTGGACCAAAACATAAAAGGTAATAATAAATGTTGTGGCTAAGCGGTGGGATGCAAAATAATAACATTTTTCACATGAGAAGAACACAAAAAAAAAATCCAACCTTTAGAATGAAAGGAAGATTAGATAACTCAACAGGGGGAAGCTCCCTGAATTCACCATTAGCAGAGCGGAACGAATCGTCTGCAGAGGGGAGAATGATTAGTAAACATAACGATACTGAGACAAACGCTAGACAAGGTGAACATCACATGCATATAGGCAAGACAGTAATATGTACAGCTGTGCAAAGGTCAAGTCATTGCACAAATGTATCAGTACTCAGTATCACAAAGTGTAAGAAAAGGTGGAGAAGAAAATAAAAATAAGAAAAGAATCATGAACCAATGAAGCCCAGAAAAGCATGCCCATAACTCTTGAGATTTAGTGAATCACCCATGGTCACTTCAGGAGTTAACATCACCACATTTTCCAGCTATTAGCTTGTACCTAACTGCACTGCGTGTTCTATATATGCTATGAATATCGTAAACCTTCACAAAAAACACTGAAGATGTCTATTGCTAGTCATAGGAAACAGGGTCGAAGACAGCAGCGTTCCTCGACCCGGGAACATCGCCCCGTCCAGGGAACGCGGGGACATTTTCATCCCATCCTTGTAGCGTCTCGCAAGTAGCGTTCTCAACCCTATCGACCCAGGAACTTTGTGACAATGGAGGGATTAGTTATCAAGCTAACAGTAGGTACAAAATAGAGTAGCAAATGTTACTAAACTCTACCAATGTTGGGTACATTTACATTTTCACTCACATAAGAATAAGCAATGATGGTTAAGGGTCAGGTTGCAGTTGTGCGGCACTCCAGAATCTACTTTGCCACGGATGTAACCAATAATAGTAAGACACTTTTCTGCTATATGTCCCTCATAGATACTTTCAGCAATTGCTTTTAAATAATTTCAAAACGAATGCTTTTGAAAAGCCACTGCAATCTCAAGTGGACAGGCAGAGCCTAACTTCATTAAAAACTTGAGCACACAGTAGCACATGTATTGAGCCAAGTGGGATGTACCATTTGAGTGCATTATTCTAGAGGCTTCTAGAGATTCTGATGCTTGACGAGGACCAACTTCCAGGGCTGCAGGACATGGTTAAGATGAGAAGAGTATGCGAGTATGCATGGTATGGATAAACAACCGCAACATATTTAATAATAATTAAAAAAACTCACCACCAAGGTTACTGAACTGTAGGTTTCTCTGAATGTCACATATGTGTTCCCTGCACAGCACCGACAAGAACAAAATATTAAGCCAAAGGGGATGACTGAACAAAAAAACGTAATTACAGGGCGGCTTTTGCTTCATCTACCATATGTAGGAGCATCCTGCAGCTTCCTGAAAGCTTAGTGCTAAGTCAGTTGCTGCTTCATGATCCCTCCATGAAATTATCGTTTCTAACAAAGAAAATAGATTAGAAAGTTATGTAGAAGATATTGTTTAGCCTGAAAATTGGATTATAGTGTGTTAGTTCACCTTCTTGTTTTCTGTAAATGTCGTCAGATGTGATGTTGTGCACAAGTAGTGTTTCATTGTCCTCTTCATCCAAAACGGTCAAACCAAGTTCTTTTGAACCCTGGAAATCAACCCAAATTGAATTCTTTGTAAGGTCCAAAAGGTAAGCCTACAAATTAGAAATTGTAAAACAATGACAGAATATTCTGGTGTCATACATTAGAAGCACTTTGTGCTAGTTTTCATTTGTATTGGTTTATTTAGACATCAGGCACTGTACCATGAATCACAATCACAGTATGAATGAGTGGTGTCTGCTCCGACAAGGTTTTCTTCATAGTCACAGGAAGCGGGTTAAGGTAGCATTCCTCGACCCGGGAACATTGTCCCTGACCTAGGAACGCGGGGACATTAACATCCCTGCCTTGTAAAAAACTATCCCAAGTAGCATACCCTGTTCCTCGACCCCATTGACCCGGGAATTTTGTGACTATGGTTTTCTTATTGTATCTTTGATAAGGTAACTGTGACACACAAACCAAGATTGTGATGAACCATGAGACTCATCTGTTCAATGTGAGTTGTTAGTCGATACCATATTGGTTGCTCAAATGAGATTTAGTTTGGATGGCTTATATCGTTTTGCATGCCTTAAAAGTGTACCCCCTCGGAGGAAAAGTGCGAGAAATCGCATTGATGACTAATAAAGTAGGGTTTTCACTCGTGTGGGTTGAAGGAACCAAGGTAGCAACTAGTTAACCTTTTATGGCAAAGCCTTTTATGGCAAAGTAAGCACAGAAATCCAACTGAGTCACACCATGTGGTTTTCAAATTTGGTGGGGAGTCACAGTATTGCCATAAAAGATGCAGCTGCAATATACGGAAATATGTGCTGGCCAAAAACATGATACTAGGCTAATTGGTTTCAACTCAAAAACTTGGCCTTACGCAAAGCATTGTGATCAGGAATGTTTCATTGAGAAACAAAAAGTTGTCGAAAATCCTGTTATCTGTAGAAACATTACAAGGGCTACTAAAACCAAGCATGTTGTAACAAGGTAGCAAACTAAAAATTGATTAAGAGGCAAACAAATCTTTGGGCACTACTAAAAAAAATAAGGAGTTGAGAAAGTGGCGGATTCAGCTTAACAGAGCCATATAAAAGAAATAATAAGTATCATCAATATTAGCACAGAATTTTTTCATACCTCAATGTACTCAATAGAAACATGCCCTGTTCCTTGATCATCCCACTTCCCACCATCAGCCAAACGGTATACTTTGACACGCTGGAACAGTTAGATATTGTAACCATCATTTATTGTACGAGTAAAGGAACAAAGAGTGTACAAAGTAGACATGAGACAAATAAGTTTTTTGATAGTTACAAGCAGGAGCAAGCATACTGGTCAAATTCAGAAACTAAATGAATTTGCACTGCTCAATAAGAGCATAAAGGTAAAATCATGCAACCAAAAAGTTTAAAACCAGGAATGATAGTAGTCTGGTGCCAGTTTTAGTTTACATTATATTTACTTCCGCATCAACTAAGTAACAAAATACATTCTTCTACTTCGTAGTGTTCAATTCCATCTCTAAGATATGCTTGTCCCAGAAATTGTGATGATTTAGCATCAACTATCAAACCATGGCATCACAAACAAATGTGCTTGACACAGGAGCTCCTCTTGATATTCGAGTCGGCACTCGGCAAAGCTACTTTCGGATGAATTTCAACGTTCTTGTAGCGTCTGTTGACATTTTTTGTCCTGTAGAATGTAGATACTACTGCAACATTTCCGATTCATAGATTCACGCCTGCAGCTTAGGTATCTCTAATAGGTAAGGCCTAACTTAAAATTAATTCATCAAGTTCAAGAGAACGTTCTACTGGGCCTTACTCATATGTTACTACAGAATCAAGGAATAAGGATGAAATCTGAAGCCTTTCCTGTAGACCAACAAATAGTGGTAGTAGTTTCTCAGCGGTCAAAGGGGTAGTCATAACTCAAATACCACAGTCACTACACCTCAGTACCTCATAGTGATGTCTTACCCATTTTACAGAGAGAGGACAACTACTAAGCCTATGAGTTGACTCATACAGATTCATTTAGTGTCTACTTATATGTGACCAAAGAAAAACAAAGACCAATATTAGGGGCAGGCTATATGCCACTGCTCTATTCCCGACATAGAGGACTTGTTGGGATGCCTGTTATCTCTATCTCAGCTGCTAAAGGAATATGAACAGCACTGTAGGGATTTTTCTTGTTATCCAACTTCTATATCATACAAAGTCCATGTCTGTTTTTCCAGAATATTTCGAAGAAGCACCTGACCATAGACTTGTGCAAAATAGGACAGAGTTGTTACGAACTTAGATTTGCATCGGATTAACTATCATAGAGAAGTTGGAAAAAGGCATGGCTGAACGGGGTTACGGTTTCTAATGGGACAGATAGATATAGCTTTGGATGAGAGAATTAGAGGGGTAAGAATGCTTCAACTATATATGTGTGGTTAACACAAGTCAAACCTTAACTTTTGATCTGTTCAG
This sequence comes from Panicum miliaceum, assembly GCA_032594955.1. NCBI lineage: Eukaryota > Viridiplantae > Streptophyta > Magnoliopsida > Poales > Poaceae > Panicum > Panicum miliaceum. The sequence goes on along the minus strand of CM064063.1, from coordinate 37,122,718 downwards.
ACTCTTAATACATGGACCTATAACACAGTCAAGACCCAAATTTGCAAATTACTAAAAACAACGATTTGATCTAATCATATCGATGTTAAGTTCATGTGGTTAGACTGCCACCCTGGCACTCCATCTCTGCTGCACTGGCTCTGCCATCTGGATCCTCCCATTATGTGCCCACATACTGGCAAACCTCCCTATCATTGGTACCTCATACCTCTGCTGCAGCTTGGCATTATGACATGCTGCTGCAGGAACATACTATCCACAACAAAAGTTATCTCCTACTGAAACATTCATCGCATATGCTCATCAATGGGAATGATGACTTAACAAATCATGACTAGCAGTGTCTGTTTGATAGTGAGTCGACCAAAACTTGGATTGCGCAGTATAACTACAGATACAAATATGAGCATAGATCATCTGGCAGGTACCACAAGCTGTTTTGGACAATGTGTCCTGACATAAACAACCGCCACTGAAGGGAACATCTTCACTCCCTTTTACTATCACTCTTTTAGGTCAGCGCCAGCGTGCCAAATTGCATGGTACAACATACTGCCTTTTCAGGAGTGCAGCAAGTGCAAAGTTGTTTTGTTTTTTCCTTCAATGAATTAGACACTCGGTGAAGCTGGGATATTTGGGTTCAGAGGAACAAAATCACACTGGTATATATGATCACATGTGACAATAAATTTAGAAGAAAGCGGATTCTGCTCCTATATGTTCAGTTTAAGAACGTTGATCACATCCACCTAGGCTGGAACATTTGGTTGTTATGAAATTTCAGTTGCGCAAGCTCTAAAGTCTCCAAGATAGAAGGACACTAATACTGGCACAGAAATAGCCAAAGGGTAGCAACTTACAGATATGGCATTTGTAATTTTGTATTAATATGATTCAATCATGTAGGCTCCATGTTGATGTAATGATATCAGTAGTGATTACATCACACAAAAGGCACATTTCTTTTTGTTTAAATATGCAAACTCATTGTGCTGCAAAAAAAGGACAAGGCTTATACACATGTCCAAACGGCTCACTCAGCGGCTATCCTCAATAAGTTCACTGAAAGAAAGTCAGAAACTAGGTGATTCGGAGTAGCCGCAGTTAAGCATGTCTCGCTAGCTCCAAACCCACAGCCGCCGATACTGCTAGCGCAAAAAACAAAAACCCCTACCCACCTTAGTCCTCATCAACAAGAAAACAATTTTTCTGATACCTCGCTCATTACTACAGTTCGCTAAGAAGTAAGCATACCTAATCCCCTTCGAAACACCAAACTGCCAGCTCCAAGAGCAGCCAACTCGGATCTAAGGCACGGCTCGCCCCCAGAAACTCCCCACCGCCCCCGTGCGGAATTCCCGACAGCTGCCTTCCAGAACCCACTGCGCCGTAGAAAACCGAAATCGCCGCGCGCGCCGGACGCAGGGGCAGGGCTAGCCTATCGAACAGCCACAGGCGGATCTGCCGGCCGTGGAGCTCCCGGAACCCTACTGAGCAAGCCGAGAAGCAGGGAGCCGGGCCCTCACCTGCATGTTGCTGGTGTGCGTCGCCGCCGCGGCGTCGCCCCCCGCCTCTGCGTCCCTCCGCTCCTGCTCCGCCATCGGGCCGTGCCGCCGCTGCCTGCCGCCTATTTGCCCCCCGGAGCGTCGCAGGGTGAGCGAGGCGGTAGCCTCTTTCCGCCACCGGGTGGCTCTTCAGCGGGTGGAGGGCGCGGGCGGCGAAACCCTAACCACCATCAACGAGCTGCGGCTGCCGCTCTTCCGCCCTCTCGCTCCTCCAGGCGGCCGTCGCCTTTCCCCTTTTACCCCTCGGGTTTTCGCCAATATTTTTGTGTACGCGTGTTCGTTGTGTTTACCCCCCTCGCAATTAGAGAAGGGAAATGGCGTGCTAAAAGACTTGGAGCAGCCAGCGAAAGCAACCTGCGGGGGTGGACGGGAGGAGGCGGTGTGAGTGTGTGACGATGATGAAGCAACCCGGTACGTCATGGTCGGAGATATTGGTCATCGCCTCAGTGGTCGTCGCTGCTCCTTCAGAAAAAATATTAGCGCATATTGGTGAACCTGATCCAAATTTAGTAACGCGGCTAAAGCTAAAGCTTTTCTGATTTGCTACATCATGTCTATAAAACTTGGACAAGATAACATCACCTCTATGAAATAAAATTTAATAAAATTATTTTTCTTTCAATTAACTAGAACTACACTAAAGAAATCAAACCTCCAGCTGGTGTTGGTCCTCACCTCATAAGTCGTACTACACCCACTTAAAAAAAATATTAACAGGCTTGGTTTGCGATTGGTGAACCTGACCCAAATTTGGTAACGCGACTAAAACCAAAACATTTAATATTTTGCTACATTATCTGTATAAAACTTAGAGATAAGATAACATCCCACGGAATAAAAATATCTAAAACTAATTTTCTTTCGATCAACTAGAACTACACTAAGAAAATAAAACCACTAGCTAGATTTTTTCTTTGGCTGGTCATCAGTTTGTCGATGTATGTTTCAAGTCGTTGGTACTTATCGCCTTGCCAACCTCCTTCCCCTCCTCACATCTCTATGCTTACCTCCTTTGCTTAGTCTATACCTCTTGCTCCTTCAAACCCATCAAATATGGAATAGCTTTCCCTAAACTCTGCTCCTAAAGCAAACCTGTAATGATGGTGAATAAAATATTTTCATTAGTTCATACTGATTATAAAAAAAATGTGTTTTTAACTGTCCTCTAGAAGGTAGCTAAAATTTATACTAGTATCAAAATAAATAATAGTAAAAGATGATGGAGAGAGAAAGGATAGTCAAAATCGAATTAACTAAGGTAACCATAATAAAAGAACATGTCAAGAGAAATACGCCTACGGAAAGAAAGAGATATAGCAATAAAATGAAAACATACCTTTATTGTTTCCAATATTCCATCTGGTACCGTCTCTGGTATACTAACCCGTCACCATTCTATATTAATATTATGTTTAATAGGTCATCTATCAATACATAAGATTGTTGGAAGATGTATTCCAGGAACAGTGATAGAGGTGATGGTTATGTTGACAGCAGAGCTCTTCACCGAGTCTTATTGTTCTCCTCTAAGCAGAGTGAAACAGAAAAGTTGAGATGGAAACTTCCAACGCAAGGGGAGGGAGAAATTTTGAAAGGAATACCATGCTCGCAAGTAAATCAAATAGGATAACGTAAAACATAATATTGAAGAGGATATGGTATCGTCCAATTTATTAATCTACCATGGTTCGTTTTTAATCTCTTGTTGAATATATTTTGAAGAAACCACAATTCAATTAAGCATTTATCTTAAATAAAGACAGACACATACGATAAATTAGTTTGAGTGGCATTGAATTTAGCTAGATAATTTCAAAGCTCAAATAAATCTATAATAAATTAATATTAAAATAGCGTGTCACAATTTTTTTCTCATAACCATCATACGTAGATGTTTTTTATTTTATCAATAAACATAGCTATGTTGTTTTAGAACAATTTTATTTGTTAATTTTGTCTAATAAATTTTTATTATAACCATGAGTAATTTTGCCATAGTTCATCATAATCATAACTTATTTCTTCCTGTCTTCCACCTACCATTGCTTATATTATGAACTAACACTTCTTTGTAACTCTTTTATCTCTTGCATCACATAAACCTTCTCCCACATCCTGTTCATTGAGTTGTCTCATGTATCAATTGCTAATTTGTCATTGTCACAAATCCTCTTTTATTTTAAGCTAATTATAAATACGAACCTAAAGGTTTGCTGCACATCCTTTTAAAAAGATGACATCAAACCTAAACTCTAAAGATCCTTAAAAACACTCACTTTGAGTAAATTTTAGTTGCTTCTTAAATTTGTCGAGGAGTGTTATTTAGATCACGAACTTTGAAATGCAGATTCAAATTGTTAAACCTTTTAAATAATCTAGATATATAGATATATATAAAATACCTATTAATACCACATATATGTATGAAGTTATTATATTGATAAAGTCAAAATCATAGAGATATTTTCAATGCTGGACATAGATAGCATATTTAACAAGTTTATTAATTTTAATTTCTTATTTTTAGACTTATGATGCTAGATGATATTTTGTGATAGGTTTAATGACCAGCAAAGCATTTCGTTCAAAAATGTTTATTGGCTACGGTGAAGATGGATAAGACTCGACCAAGATGGAGAATAAAGGGAGAGATAGCAATATAGCAAGATAGGAAAAGAAGAAAACAATATAAAAATGAAAATTAGGAAATACCCGTTACTCGTTCCCATTAGAAATAATATTTTCCGGTTTGATTGCCTACCTGGCAGTCTGGCACCTCTGCATCATCAAAATCATCATCATCCTCTTGCCCTGCTTCGAATCCTCCGCCCGTCGCCAAAACCCACGCTCCACCCACCCTCGCCGCCTCCGCCTCCCTCACCTCGCCTCCTTAAACGTCTCGGCCCCACCGCCTCTCACGCTAGCTCCCGCACCCACCACCGCGCGCTGCTGCCATGTACTCCACGGCCATGTCCCTCTCCGCGGCTTCGGCTTCGGCTTCGGCTTCGGCGGCGGCGGTCGCCAGCGGCGCCACCGCGTCCAGGCCCAACGCGACCCGCCCGGCCGCCGGGCTCCGCTTCTGCGGCCTACGGCGCGAGGCCCTCGGGCTCCGCTCGGTCCGCTCCTCGCCGCAGGTGGTGGCCGCCAGGCGGAGCGTGGCGGCTGCGGCGACGGCGGGGAATGGCGCGGCCGGGAGCGGCGGCTTCGACTACGACCTCGTGATCATCGGAGCCGGCGTCGGCGGCCACGGCGCCGCTCTCCACGCCGTCGAGAAGGTCAGTTACGCTCACACTGCGCTGCAGGTCTTGCTAGGGGGTATGTAATGCATGTTGGGCGCGGTTGCCGCTGTCGTCGTGATCTGGTCAATGCAGATCGAGAGATGGTGGCGCCAACTCTCGAAGCTTGTTTGTACATGAGACTCTTAGTACTTTGTGTCCATGTTCAGGCTAAGGAATGTATTTGGTTGCTATGCTGATACTAAAGCTTGGAATATATTTTAGTAAGGCAAGAGTTGCAGGCCTGCTCAAATTCAGCCGGAATAGAGCGAGATGCATGCTTCAGTTCTGTGGCTTGGTGCTGTTGCAGGCCTGCTCAAATTCAGCTGGAACCTGGAAGTAGCAAGATACATGCTTCAGTTCTGTGGCTTGGTGCTAGAGCTTAGTTTCTTGGGAAATCTCTCTGAATTGTTAATTTTGGGTGATTCTATAATTTGATTGTTTTAAGAAGGTCTTTCAGTAGTTTAGATAAAATGCTGTAGTAATTGACTGTCAATATCGGATTGTGTAGAAATAGTGAGAAGAGAAGAAAAAAATATGTAGAAACATGCAGTTGCAAGGATGGCCCCCCTGAACTTGGGACATCCCGTGCTTAGTATTTGCTCGAGTTTGAACTTTTCTCAATGACTAAGTATTTGTGACAATGTACATTATTATTGTTAAGACATTTTTACTTGCTCTATGCATCTAAATGTCCAGAGATCTAATTTCACCGTAAATTATTATAGGATCTATGTTGGTATTTTGGTACTCACTAATTGGAGCTAGTGGATTGGCAAAGCCTTTTGTGTATATACTGCTAAAGTGTGATGGGAATTTCCTCTTCTTTTTCTGACTATGCATCATTTGCTATATTGCTTACATTGTGTTTATATTACTTTGGTCAGTCAGACAAAATAAATAGCAAGAGTAGTCTTTGTGTCTGGCTCCCACTTGAGTTGGTTCTTTGTAGTTACTCTCTGATGATCTGGAATTGTCTTTAAGAAGTGACAAAGTTTGGCTATCTTTTTGGCATTATGCTGTTACTACCACCTGAGCGTCGAGTTTGCTTTGCATATATAGGGAACTGTTCTATAGTAGTAGTACTTATGTTTTCTTTCAAAAAGCAGTATTGCTTTGCTAGTTCTGATGACTGCATCGAGAAGTCTTGATATATGTATTTTCCCAATAATAACTAACTGTCTGGATGCCAGTAGGTGCATATAACCTATCAAACGTGTCTGTATTTTTTGGAGTTATCCTATGAATGAATTTCATGATTCGTACGAAATTCCATGTTACTCAAAGGGCACAGACTGGTTTATGGGCATTGAGCTCTATTTATGCTGCCAGCAATTGATAACTTCACATATTTGAAGAAGTGTTGCTGATGATTTGGCTCATGCAGGGCTTGAAAACTGCGATAATTGAGGGAGATGTCGTGGGTGGGACTTGTGTGAACAGAGGTTGTGTTCCATCAAAGGCTCTCCTTGCTGTAAGTGGTAGGATGCGGGAACTTCAAGATGAACATCACATGAAGTCACTGGGCCTACAGGTGATACTTTTGTAATGGAACTAGTGATTGTGATGCATGATTTGATGTATCAGCAATGGTTTACAAACTACATTGAACCTCAATAAACAGTTGTGTTGAATCTGCGCTGTACTAATTGTTTTACTATCAGACGTTGGCACATCAATTTGATCAGCCAATTAACAAGGCCTTGGTAGATCCTATTCTTAGCTTAAAAATGGGAATACATTTAATGGACCATCGTACCATATTAACTGCAGTTTGTAGATAATCTAAATTGAGCTCTGTTTACTTGTTGGACTTATTTTGTTCATCTTTGGTTCTTTTTAAAACATTATGACGCCATGTCTTTGCTCCAAGCATATGTTGGCCTATACTCTGCATTTTATTTTAAAAAAAATCAGCCCAGAATTTACCTTTTCTCTTGGACCATTAACTATGATTTCTACCTTTTTTTCTGGTATCATGTTATTCTTCTCCTGACTCTGCTAATCATTTTCCATGCTTGTAACAGGTCTCCTCAGCAGGATATGACAGACAGGCTGTTGCTGACCATGCAAATAATCTTGCCTCTAAAATACGCAGCAACTTGACTAATTCAATGAAAGCTCTGGGTGTGGATATACTGACTGGTGTTGGCACAATTGTGGTAGGTCATCTGTACATTTTCCTTTTTTTCGTCAAATACTTTTCTATCTAATGTTGTGTTGGTTGCAAGTAGTAGTGTTTGTCATCATCTGGTTGGTCCGTATATAAATTTCACTTTCACTTGCTATTCTTAGCTATCAAGGGATCACAGTTGGATAAATCATGGGGATTAATCTGTATCCTAAATATAGGCCTTTCCCAAATTTTTAAAAAACTTGTATATGGTTTAGCATTTCAATGACTAAAATTGGTGAACTTTTGTTGCATCTGAGCTACTTGAAGAGTCGATTGTATCTGGGTTCTTAAAGAGTCAATTGCATCTGGGCTACTTAAGGAGTTGAACACAGTAGTTATCATATCATCCTACAGGAGTACAATGTACATCTTCCTGAATTGGAACACTGAGTTAAATATCCTCAATCTGAAAACATGTATATTCAGTTATATAAGATGTCATGTATAAACATTGGATTGAGCTATGCCTGCTGTATAGTTTTTTTTTTAAATGTCGTAGAGTATCATTTGTAGTGATTAAAAATGTTACTGTTTCTGATGTCTGTAGGGGAAGCAAAAAGTGAGATATGGAAAGGTTGGTTTTCTAGACAATGAAATCACTGCTAGAAACATCATAATTGCCACCGGATCTGTTCCTTTTGTCCCCAAGGGCATTGAAATAGATGGTAATTGCTGTTTTCTCTGGAACTTCATGTCACCAATACAATTGACCTGGTGAAATGAGAAACAATACTGTTCAAACTTCAAACCTATCATGCTCCAGATAGTTTGTGATCCACATTCCGTTTTGTTTTAGTGTAAGTAATATTGAAGTGCATCTAGAAATGCACACCGACACTACTATTATTATAAAAAAATTATTTTACCCTTTAGCTCGTGCAATATTTTTACATGATAGTAGTTCAAGGAGTGTTGGACATCACACATTTAAGCCACCTTCTTTTTTTAAGATATTAGCATATAACTGCCTCCTATTTAATTAACTTTGCATGGTAGTCCATTCATTTACCATTATCACAGGATGGTGTGTATTAAGCTAGTTATAGAAATGTAAAAGTCGATCCTAGACAATCCCTGTTAATGAGTAGAGATGAAAACAGGAACTACCTTTTGCTGTTTTGGATAGTTATGTGAGTGTTGGGTAGTCTTTTCTTTGCTATCTATCCTTTCAATCAATGTACCAGGGACCTGGTAATAACCGCATAAGAAATCAGATCTATTTACCTGCTGTTGTTTTAGCTGTATCTTGACACTGGGAGATAGTTTAGTGTATGAAGCACAAGTGTACCTTGAAATTTCAACGCTTCATATATATGTTGTATACTGTAGCTAGAATGTATTATTGGTCATTCCTATTACATTGTAGCATTCTTTAAAAGCTTGCACCATGGTTTTATGCAGGTAAAACTGTGTTCACTAGTGATCATGCACTAAAACTTGAGTCAGTCCCCGACTGGATAGCTATTGTTGGAAGTGGTTACATTGGACTTGAATTCAGTGATGTATACACGGCTCTGGGAAGTGAGGTATATGAACAATCATTCAACACATCATTTGCCTAAATACATGCTTAGGAAGAGCTAGTTGTGGTAGTTAGTTTAGCAAATTTTCCTTTATCTTCTATCATGGAAACATGGTCTCATGCAGTGTAGGAAAGTAAAAAGAAAAAGCTATGCACATGCATAGTGTATTCGGAGGGCATTTGAAGTGATTGCATTATTGGCTGATTTCTTTTTCTCTGTTTAACCATCAAAACACTTACTTTTTATTTCTGTTTTGTTGGTTCATAATGTTGACATAATAGTGTACATTCTATGCATTATATAGATGTTGACCTAAGTGCAGTTGTATGTTGCGGTACTTTACTTTTTCTTCCAGAACGTGCCATAACAGGCCTGCTTGATATTTCCGATGTTGAGCTAAAATGATTTAAAGTTCCATTCTTGAGATGATATTGTTGACCTATGGGTGCTCATGAGCCACCCCTCCCTATCCTCCTCCCTCCCCCCATCTCCCCCCCCCCCCCCCCCCCCCCCCCCCCCCCCCCCCCGGTCGCTCTGTATAATTGCGTGTGGCCTTTTAAATATTGATGGTTTTCATGGCTGGCCACGCTGGGCCTATTTCAAAACCATGTAGTGGTATGCATCTTCTCTACTTTACATATGAACTGGGTTGCAATGTTAAGCTCCAATATGTTGTGATTAATTTGACACACAGAATTACAAGTGAGGATGAACCTGAAAACTACATTATGCTTTGATCTACAATTGAACTTTTCTGACATCAGATGAAGTTTCATCTATATTCATACAAATTTTGATCGATCAGGTTACTTTTGTTGAAGCTCTTGATCAATTAATGCCTGGGTTTGATCCTGAGATTGGGAAATTGGCGCAGAGGATTCTTATTAATCCTCGTAAAATTGACTATCACACTGGTGTTTTTGCAAGCAAGGTAAAGTTAACCTCAACTCAAGCTTTTTAATGATGTGTAATCTTCCAAAATGGTTGTATAATTTATCCGTTGAAGTGTTCATGTCTCTAGATTACCCCAGCAAAGGATGGTAAACCTGTTCTAATTGAGTTGATTGATGCTAAGACGAAAGAACACAAGGAGACACTTGAGGTAATGGATTATTCCCTTTTGCCTTCAGTTCTTACTTTAGGTGGTTTCTACAAATATTTGGGGTACTTGCATCACTATGTTCTCTTGAGCTGAATGGCTTACACTGGAAGATAGCTGTGTATTTGATGCCGCTACAATAAATTAACATTGCCAACCTAGGTATAGCTGTTTTATATACATGTTATTATGAATTATCCAAACTGATATGCCAAAGTAAATGTCTGGATAGCGTGGGCAGTATGTAGTAGTTTGATGCTTGTAATGTTCATATATTGGCATTCCGGTGATGCTTTTAATATGACATAATCAGGCATTTCAAAAATTGCTTATATCTGTGGACCTTTGATTATTACAAATTACAATCATGCTTTACTCAAATAAACAGTATTTCCGCTTGTTTCATACATGATATATTTTTTTATCTTGAAACTTGGAATATCTATCCACAGGTGGATGCCGCACTTATAGCTACTGGAAGGGCACCCTTCACCAAAGGACTTGGCTTGGAAAATGTAAGTGCATGAAAATGGTTGCCATCATAATTTTGATATTTTTAATTATGGTAGTATCTAAATGATGCCTTTTTGTGCAGATCAATGTTGTTACACAACGTGGTTTTGTTCCTGTTGATGAACGGATGCAAGTTATGGATGCAGATGGCAATGCGGTATGCTAAATATATCATGTGTCACTGTTACTATTTTCTTCCTTTGCAACAATTATATCACTAGAGCGTGTTTCATTCACTTTTGCTTCATAAACATCGATTGGTATATAGGTTCCTAATTTGTATTGCATTGGAGATGCCAATGGTAAGCTTATGCTTGCTCATGCAGCCAGTGCACAAGGAATCTCAGGTAAATATTATGTTCACCTTTTACTTTTATGCATGCTCTTCTCCTGATCACTATAGTTGTTTTATGAACAAGTGTTCATCTGGATGTAGTTGTGGAGCAAATCAGTGGGAGAGACAACATCCTAAATCACCTAAGCATCCCAGCTGCCTGTTTCACTCATCCTGAGATAAGCATGGTTGGGTTGACAGAGGTAAGTCAGGCATCTTTATCCAATCTTAATATCCTCTGCTCAACATAGTTAGAATCAGTGTGGTAAATTTAATCCGACTAGGTCACTTTTCGTAAATTTACGACCTTTTATCAACTTGTTGCTTTTTTGGTAGCAAAATGACTCTCCAATCAAATTTTCTCGTGCTTTTGCAGCCACAAGCTAGGGAGCAGGCTGGCAAGGAAGGATTTGAAATAAGTGTTGTAAAGACCAGTTTTAAGGCTAACACAAAGGCTCTGGCGGAGAATGAAGGAGATGGACTTGCTAAGGTAATACAGTACTACTTTTCGACCCTGCTGCATTCTAGATACAACAGAGACTTGCAGTGGATACAAACACCAGACTGTTATGCTAAGGACTCTGTATGGGTCCTGTAACCTCTAACTTTGAAGTGATGAGATGTACTCTTTTGCCTCAGATGATTTACCGTCCTGACACCGGAGAAATTCTTGGAGTTCACATTTTGGGGTTGCATGCTGCAGACCTCATCCACGAGGCATCAAATGCCATTGCCCTTGGAACTCGTGTGCAAGTGAGTTTGATATGAACTTTGTTAGTTTTGTAGCATTTGTGCTGTCTGCATAATGATAAAAAGCTTGAATTTTCACATAACCATTTGTACCCTGCAGGACATCAAGTTTGCTGTTCATGCACACCCAACCTTGTCGGAGGTTCTGGATGAGCTCTTCAAGGCTGCCAAGGTACATGTGCCTATTTACCCTTGTTGTACTATGCATATAATTCTTTGTGCTGAAAATATGAGCAAACTTCATGTCTTGCTCTTTTTTTTCCTTCAACAGGTTAATGCTGGTGCTTCGAATTCTGTAAATGAGCCAGTTGCGGCGTAGAGAGAAACAAGAGTGGGAAAGAAACCATCTGCAACAGCCCAACTCCAGTTATATGCCCTTAGTAACTCCAGTTATATATCCTTAGTGCTAGATGTGTCTTCTACTCACATAAAACTGATTTTTGTAACCATTCGCGGGGCATTTTCGTTAGGGAATATAGTACGGACTCTACCTATTTACTGAGGGAAAGGGAGATCCAGTTGTCCTCCCTATGTATGAGAGAACTACAAATTTTGCAGCCCATTGTAAAGAGTAAATGTGTTTCTTTGTCGAGTTATCTTGTCTGAACTTGGGATTGCTTGATACACGGCATGTTTGGGGGGAGTATTAGACCTGTTTGGATCCATCCTAGCTACAGCTATCCAGTTAATTTTTTGTAGCTAGGTGCAGGCAACTAATTTAATAGTGTTGGAGAGTTTTCAGCTGAGATTAGCAGTGTCCTAGAGCTAAAATGAGTTCAATAGCGACGTCGAGGAAGCCTTATCCAGCTTCACACTTGGTCTTTGGGAAGATGCCTGCCAGAATTTTTTATAAATTAAATTTTGATAATATGATTCTTATATAAAATCTTCAAAACAAGACTGCACCTGAGTCATATTTTTAAAATATTGTTTTCATAATTTTTATGAATCTATATTTTTTTATAAAGATAGAATATTTTTACAGTTGAGAGGAACCATGTTATATGTTTACGAGAAAAATATTCCAGATTCGAAAATAATTATACCAATTTTGAAAGTTTTTAGAGAAAAATAATCCAGCTAAAAACTGTTCTAGCTCCATGACAAGCCAAATTCAATAAACAATTTGTAGTGGGTCAAACTGCCAAAGTTTGAACCCTCGGTACCCATACCTTTTTTTTTTAAAAAAAAAACCCTTGGTGCCCATTCCTAGAGCACCGAGGTTACACATTGCGACACAAAGACACCTTGTCACGCCAGCCCCCTTCCCTATTAACATACCATGCCGCAAAAAATTCTGCATGTGGTTAGAAAAAACCTTGTCTCACCAGCATATCATCTGATGTGTTATTATAACCATGCTAAGCAACTTGGTGCGCGTAAAAAATTGAACTTTTAATAATACAGTTTGATATGGTTAATAATAAAATATCTGATAACAAAGAGTTAAAAAATAAATATAGTCCGATACAATCTAGAACGAAATATTGATTGAAAAGGTTGAAATTAAAAATATGAGCATCTATAGAGAGCGTGGCTATTACATTTCAGGTGCATGGTTGTCCAAATGATCCGTCTATCCGATGTTGTTGGCTGCCTATTCCACCAGGATCGGGTTTCTGCTGTCAAAAAAAAAAGGATCGTCTTTCTGATCGACTGAACTGTTTGCTGCGTCAACCGGCTGACGTACGCAGCATGACCTCGAGAGACATTCCAGAAGGTCAGACAGTGTGGTACATTACCGGCTACTCCCCCTCCGCACCCTCAAATTCCCCAATTTTTCTGTTTTTGGCTGCGGGGAGCCGATCGGAATTAGGCGGGGGTGGGGCCCACATGCAGCACCAAGCATCTTCACGCCCCAGTCCCCACCAACACACAAAGAGACGGAGAGATTCAGATCCACACATCCGCGTCCCCCCCCCCGCCCCCCCCCCCCCCCCCCCGCCTCCTCGGTTTCCTCTCCCACCACCACCAACCCCCAGATCCCGGCCATCCCCCGCCAGCCGCCCTCTCCGGGGAGGCGCGAGCGAGGCACGGGCGTAGAGGGGCGCCAGGAGGAGGCGGAGGCGGGAGGCGCGGCGGGCGCCGAAGGGGGAAGATGTTCCTGTGGGACTGGTTCTACGGGGTGCTGGCCTCGCTCGGCCTGTGGCAGAAGGAGGCCAAGATCCTCTTCCTCGGCCTCGACAACGCCGGCAAGACCACGCTGCTCCACATGCTCAAGGACGAGGTACGCTGCCCGCCCCCAGATCTGATCGGATCCTGCCCATTTCGCGGCTTCCCCCCCTGGGGATCCCTCTGATCCGTGCTTCGTCTCTCGATCGTCTGCAGCGGTTGGTGCAGCACCAGCCGACGCAGCACCCCACGTCGGAGGAGCTCAGCATCGGCAAGATCAAGTTCAAGGCCTTCGACCTCGGCGGCCACCAGATCGCGCGCCGCGTCTGGAAGGACTACTACGCGAAGGTCGGCCTCGGTCTTTATACGATCCTCCCTTTCCTATACGTGTCGTGTGGTCGGGCCAGATCCGTGCTTTTGCGTGATGTGTTCGTCACTTTGGGCGCTTGGTTGAAAACAACGTTTGTTTCGATCCGTGCGAGGTTAGGAAAGATTGTCCTTTCCTTTTCTGGCGATGTTGATGGGGCGCAGGAAATGGGCGACTTGACGAAATTGAACTTTGGTTTAGTAATTCTGATGTATCCACTAATTCTATATGGATGTGATTCATAGGCATCAGGCATCAGGCATCAGCCTTTGTCATCGAATTTCATGGGCCAGCTGTGGTTGATGGAGTAAATTTGAACATAAAAAATTGATATCCTTGTTTGTGTTGTGGGTTGAGCTGCATATAGAGATAAAGGTGAGGGTACTAAAGAAGAGCTAATGTTTAGAAGATCATTTGCGGAGAGGTGCATGCTATTGTACGTGGTACACATTACTATTTTAGGAGGTGACTGCATCAACTATAGCTTTTTGATACACATAATACCGATACACATAATACATTGTGTATGTATCGTATGTCTTTCAGTAACTTCTCTTTGGGGGCATGAGTATTCTTTGACATTTATAGTTTGTGTTCTTTAGACATAAGCATTTGCTTGTATACCATGCTACTTCCTTCACTTTTTGTTACCATGACTTACAAGGTTTTTGGCAAAGTAAATATTCTACTCTTCATCTTCAACTGTTTTTTTAGCAAAAGTGCACCTTGGACCTTTAGCCATTTGGTGGTGGCTAACGAGTCATTTGGAATGCATTAGCATATACCTTTGCTTTGAGCTGGTAATTTGTCATCTTGCTCTATTCTATAATAGTATTACATCTGTTATTATTTTGTGTTTATTTGCAATGGTGTATGGTGAAAGCCAAGAAGGCTTACAGGTAGCCCAGGAGCTCACACACTCAGAGAACACATGCAGTGGTTTTGGTGCTGCAATTGTGTCCTGTATTTTCTGATTTCTCTCCTATTTGTACACAACATACACTTCAAAATAGCCTGGGTCAATCAGCTAATAACCACAGCCATTACTACTTTGATTTGGCTATTATTCTCACTAAGTAGCAGCTGGAAATCTGCTACTAAAGACTCCGCACCTAGACACTATGAACCTGGACAGATTCATGCATGTACAGGTTTACTGCTAACATATGGCCACGCCTCATTTTACGGTAAAGGGACACCCAAATTTGTTTGCATGGTTCATCCTCGCAAGCTTGCCAAATCATAACACAAACACATCTTCCCTTTTAAATTGAATGTGGGGCTAAATGTGTTTTGGTACATAGCTATGGGTAACTGATGCTATCATATATTTTTGTATGTCTTTGTTTTAATGTACTGTCCTTATTCCTCGTACTAAAATATGTGAAGCTGTAATTATCTGCAATCAGTTGTGATTAGCTAATTCATTCACTTGTGTTTATACTCGTCTTCCATCTGGAGCAGCTATTCATATGTTTGCCTGATTTTTTTTTTCATATCACAACAGGTTGATGCTGTAGTATACCTGGTAGATGCATATGATAAGGAGCGATTTGCTGAATCAAAAAAGGAACTTGATGCTCTCTTGTCTGATGATTCATTGGCCAATGTTCCGTTTCTCATCCTTGGCAACAAGATTGATATCCCATATGCTGCCTCTGAAGAGGAGCTGCGGTATCACCTAGGCCTTAGCAACTTCACAACTGGGAAGGGGAAGGTCAACCTTGGCGACTCTAATGTCCGTCCTCTTGAAGTTTTCATGTGCAGTGTTGTCCGCAAGATGGGCTATGGAGATGGATTCAAGTGGGTCTCCCAGTACATCAAGTAGGGTGCTTGCCGAGGCATGCTCAGCCCAGCGATTTTTTGCCTTGTCATTTGTTCTGGCTGGTTGTTCCTCACAACAATGATGATCATCATGATGGTATCATGGAGGGCATGAAGAGAAAAACAGTGCTTAACATTGGGGAACATGTTGAATCTTTAGCCTCAAAACAGTTTGTTATGTCAAAACTCCTGAAATTCTTTTGCTTTTCCATAGGACGTTTACTAAGGACTTGAGTGGCGATGGATTATAAGATTATTGGTTTCTTAAATTATGTCTTATGTTCATGGATTACAGCACAAGGGTTGCCGTCACAATTTCATTGCCTGTGTTACTTAGTTTGATGATTTTTTTTCCCCTTAGTCCTGGTACTGAGAATTACCTCCTTCCTCGAGAGAATGATAGTGCAACACATTTTTCTGCAGTTCAATAGTGTGCGTGCGTGATTAAAAAAATTGGGTAAAAATGGGACGGCTCAGTTCAGAATTTGGAGTTCCCATTTCGACTGGACTATGCGCTTACAAAGAACTCTTAGTATTTCCCAAATCAGGTGCCTCTTTTTAGTTCACATTGTGCTGGGAAAGAGCAAGGCTTCTATGTTTGCAATGCAGCCTGGCCGAAAATGGGCTATAATAATCTGCATATATTCATGCAAAAAATGTTTTTGAAATCATTTTGCTGGAGGTCATCTTATTTGCCTCGATTATTTTTGCTTGTGGTCATCGATCATCTTGGCGCGTGTGAAGAGTATAGGCGGCTATCCCTTTCTGATTGTCAACCATCAATCGGTGGCGGGCAAAGGAAAACAAGTTGCCTGCACGTGCGAACACCTGGCCTCCTTGCTCTCAGTTCCTATCACTTGTAGATTCGTGTGCTAACACAGCACGCCAGCAATTTGTCTACGGTTTCTCTTTTCCTTTGGAGAGATACTCTCTCATGTCGATCGGGGGCATTCGGGCTCGCTTCCAGTTTTCCCTTTTCTCTTATGATTTTTTTACAAATCATTATTCACTCCTCTTGGTAGCCAGTACAAGAGACTATACTGTACACTCTCACTTTACTTTAAAAGACAGTCGTCCAGGAATCCTAGCGGTGGTACGTTGAAAATGGTGAAATCTGAACTATTGTGCACCAGTGAACAAACTCTGCGAAAAAACACCCGTGCATCCTACATATAATCAGTCAGTTTATATAATATATAATAACATCTAGATCCATCATATCATGGGAAGATATCACCGTCTACCTACCTTTCAAAGACACAAATGCTTTTATTTCAAAAAAAAAAGACACAAATGCTGGTCATGTGGTTATACCTGCTATGGAGTACTTCCAATAATCGTCCAAGCATTCAGCTATATATATTGCCAACAGAAAGGGCAGCTCAATCCACACAACGATATATTTGGCATGCTCCATCTATTGGATGGAGCCACTCCAAAAGTAAAACCAAATCAATTGAGCCATGACACAAGTGTAAAGAAGCCCCACAAATGTAAGCCATGCTGACCTTCTGACTAAACTTTCAATAACAGTGGTCTGGCTTCATGCACTAGTTCTCTACAACAATAACCACATTTCACCTAGAATATTATGCTTCTTCGGGACAGCTTCTAGGCTTGCTCGCACGACATCATCCTTGTCACCAACTCCAACTGTGGAACCACTTGGTTGAAGGCTCTTGGGCTAGCTCAACAACTTCAATAACTACCTTCTCCTCACTTACCATGCACACAATGTCATGCTACACATCGAGTTACCTTTAAACAAGGACCTTACCTAAGTCGAGGCACTCCCCTCCCCAAGGCTTCTCGCTACCTACATGCCCCTCTTCACATGTCCCTCCCATTACTTCCGTATTCTGTGGAAAGTCATAGTTGTCGTATTGTGTATATCTGTCTCAAGGATGCCTTTGTGTCGTAATGGTACTTTTTGAAATGGGACATACAAGGAACATATCTAGCAGACCGAGGCGAAGCTAGACCATATCCCAAGAATCCCAAAATAAAATTTCAAACTACGCCTTTTAGCCCATGAAAGTTACTAGCCCAATAGCCCTCGATGTCCAGCCCTGTATGCCTATGTAGCTAGGCTTCGGACCACAATAATTTTTTTAATCGGCCACCCCTACAATTTGCTTCACGGTCCGCCATTGAACATACCACTAAGTTGAGTTCAACATTTAATCTGTGTTGCTAGGGTTTCTCACTCCATGGGCCTTTTCCGGAATATTGTCTTGAGTATTGGAAAAGAGCACCACAAAGCCTAAGAGGGTTATTTTCTTAAAGTACAAGAGATGATGGCAGAACCGTGAGGTCAGTTAAGAGGCTTGGCTTGCAATGTTCCTAGGTAATCCATTTAACAATGAGGAACATGATAGTAGGGTTCTTGATAAGGTGGAGAGGTTATGCAACTTTGAGACGCTTAGTTGCTTGCAAGTAAGAAATAGTCAGAACTTGTTCTGGCTATTGAGAAATCTATGTTTTTTAGGAGAAAGTGGGAGATTGGGTGAATCATATCTGTGACTAGATGGGGAGGAATTAGATTACACTCTAGTTTTATATTTTAATATATACATGTTTCTTTTTTTTATCTTGCATTCTGGTTTTGATATCACGTATGTACTCCATCCGTTCCAAAATGTAGTTTGTTTTGATTTTTCTAGATTAGTAGTATTTGCTATACATCTAGATATAGTGTAGATGTAGGTACATATCAAAATCTATAAATCTAGAAAAGCTAAAACAAACTACATTTTGGAACGGATGAAATGTAGTTCGTTTCTATACATCTAGATATAATATACATCTAGATATAATGTAGGTTAGATATAATATACATCTAGATATAATGTAGGTCTAGGTACATATCAAAATATATAAATCTAGAAAAACTAAAACAAACTATATTTTGAAACGGATGGAGTAGATGCTATACACAACTCATGAAATAAATCGATTTAATGTTTTTAGATTGGGAGTTCGGGACACACAATTTTAACCGGCGGACTGTTGCCCCAGCCCGTCCATAGAAGTCAACGGGCTTGACTGGCGGACGAAATTGGGCCAGGCCCAGGCTGGGCTCAGGCTTTTCTCGCCGGGCCTTTTCCTGCTCAACGATATAAGAGCAAGCCGAATAGCCGATGCCGCTGGTACAGTATTTCATCGCATCGCCGCTTTTGCCCGTCTGACCGCAGGCACGTTCGACCGTCGCGGCGGCGGCCTCGCCGGCGATGCCACCAGCCCAGCCCTCTCCCTCACCCTCACCTCCGCGACGCATCTGAGATACTGGTAGCCCAGAGCTGCCACTCGCGAGCCGGCTGAAGCGGTTCCCCTCTTGCTCCGACATCGAACTCCTCCCCCGTCCGGGAAGCGAAGGCGGCCGTCCTCTCCTCCCTCCTCCCCCTGCTCTCTTCGCTGTTCGCCGCACCACCGGCCGGCGCAGGGATGCAGAACCCCGCCACGCCCGCCCCGGCGGTGGCCCCTTCCAAGGGCAAGTCGGCGGTGCAGAACCCTAGCGGGCACCACGCCGCGACCACCGCCCCGTCGGGGACGCCGTCCAAGGGCAATTCGGCGGCGGCGCAGGCCGCGGCCGCGGGCCAGGGCTCGTCCTCGCATCACCACTCCGCTGGCGGCGGCGCCGGCGCCGACGCGTCCGCCCCCACCCTCAAGCGCAAGCGCGGCGTCTTCCAGAAAGACCGTACGTGACGCTTATAAATCCCCTGTTTGGCTAATTTTAGCCTTTGTTCTGTCTTTTGGGCATTCAATTCAGTTGTTGCTCATTCTCAATTTGTGTGTTGAAATGTTTGCTGGCGTTCTTGCAGTGCAGCACATGATGTACGGATTTGGGGACGCTCCAAATGTGAGTTTACTGAACTATAAGGATATGATGGGGACTATAATGCAGTTATTATAGTTTAGAGCAGGAATTTAGATATCTACTGATGATAGAAGGCCGTACTGATGATAATCTGCATTGGACCTTCAATTCGCAATGCTAATGTATGATGATTTAAATAACTTCCATGTAAATGAAGAAGCACATAGTTTTTTCCTTACAAAAAGTTGAAATTTTCTTTGCTCACATATGTGTTGTTCCTGACTTTGCAGCCACTTCCAGAAACTGTTGCGCTTGTGGAGGACATTGTTGTGGAATGTGTCACTGATCTGGTAAGCTTATTATCCGTTTCTGTCTTCTGTGCAATGCCAAGATCCAATGTGCACTATTTGTAAGGCTTTGTAGATGGATGGAAAAAACGATTGATGCTTTGCCTTATGGCCCTGTTTTAATGATTCAGAATGTTGAAATGTTATTCCTGTTCCAACGTTCATGTTTGTTACCTTCACTCAGTGTTCTGGTGTTCTAAGAAGACGGATTAAGTTTAGAACCACTGTGCATGGCTTCTATTTGAAGCTTCTGGAGTCATTATTGGCTATTCTTTTGAGATCTATTTTTGTGGTATGCCTATGCAGTTTGCCCGTTTTCTTATAAATTGAAGGGTTATCGTGTATCTGGGTATCGAGTCTGACTAATCTGTGCTGTGCGCATTGCGCTCTGCTATGCCACAAATTATATCTTTCATCATAAAACTTTGGTAGTTGATGTTGTTCGAGCATTGCTTTGGATCGGAACTTATACTATACATGAATTTGTTCGCATCAAGCAGTTGGCATCAGGGCTTTGTCGAATGATCCAGAATTTTGTTTGACCAACTGCTATCATAGCTTACAGAGTGAAAATTTAATCGTATCACATGGAGCCTTGATTTGTTAATTTGATTACTTTCTGAACGCATTATGTTTATTCATACATGATTTTGCTGTATGAAAATTATGGGCTGTTTAGTTGACAGCCGGGCCTTTCCCCATTTACCATCTGTACTTCACACTCTGTTTTGAGCAAATTCACGTGCTTCAAATATACACACTGGTGTGCACTACAGGTGAGTGTGGTTGAAATATCGAAGTAGACACTGTCTGCAAGTAGCTGCGACTTGGTAGATGGATAAAATCACAGACACATGTGGCATATATAGTGTACTATTATTTGCAGCTTCATCATTCACTGGATATATAATGTGCCTTTTTCTCAGGTCCACAAGGCGCAGAACGTTGCATCAAAGAGGGGGAAGCTCCTGACAGAGGATTTTCTTTACCTTATACGCAAGGTACATTTTCCTAACTCCACATTTGATTACCTTGCTTATTTGCAGTGCAGCTCACATTTCATTGCTGGTTTTTAGGATTTACGGAAACTGCACCGTGCTACTGAACTACTCTCCATGAATGAAGAGCTCAAGCAAGCAAGGAAAGCTTTTGACGTGGATGAAGAGACGCTGGCTACAAATGCCGTATGATATCTTCACAGAAGCCTCAGAAACCTTCATACAATATGCATTAGTTTTCCTTTCAGCTGTTTCTGCTGAAAGGAATTTATAATGTTGGTTTTTTAGGGCTTTTGCCTTGTACTGACCAAAATATCATATCATTCTTGTTGTGGATACTTAACAGTTGATACGTACTGACAACAATAAGTAGATTTTACACCATAGTTCTGAGATTAGGCAATAATTTTCAGCATAGTTTTATAAAGCTGACCCAGCTTCTCCTTCAAGTTGAGAGAGCATAATCCAGGTAGCATATCACTTCACGTCTCCACCATAAACCTAGGCACTGAAGATAGAAGAAAAGTAGCTTAACAATAGCAGGAAATGCAGAATGCATCTGTTTTGCAGTAGGACGACTAGCCGAACTTGTTTTGAATGTCAGTGACTTCGAGCTCTCCTTCCAAGTGTAACATCTTCGCCATGACCGCGACCAGCTCGGGCCATTCGCAATACAGGATTTCCTCAATGTCGTCATCGTTGTACTCATGCAGGTGGCTTCTTACATTTCTGTTGAGCTGCAGTAGATCGGACTGAGTCTTTTTGTACTCGTTTTGAGCATTGACAACCCACTGGTTGATCTGTGCATTTGCCCTGGCAGTATCCAACCAGTCATTCTCGTAGGGGAGCTTAGAGAGTATACTCTTCTTCTTTGCCTTGTTTGTACGAGTACGACCAAGGCACTTGACAATCCTATCTTGTAGCATCAGGAAGACCTCGGTGCTGCAAACACAAGCAGCAAAATGAGCCTTTGGCAACAAACAAAGACGATAAAACCGAGTCGAAAAATTTACCGGTTTTTCATGGGCAGCAGCGTGGCATTGTTCACAATCAAGAACTCATCTTTCATCGTAAGGTTGTCATCCCCCAAGAGCGCGAGGAATCCCCTGTAGTCCGGAGGCAGCTTGGCGACATCCCCACCGGAGATTCTGATCAACGCCTGCAGGACCTTGGACAGGTTCTTGTAGTCGTTTCTCACACGCTCAATGCTGAATCCTTCACCATTGAAACTGACCCCCCTTAGCTTGACACTCCTGGTGCTCCCGATCCAGACGTTGGACACCTGCAGGGGAGCGGCGAGGCACTTGCCAACCGAGTGCTGGCTCCTCAGTATCAATGTGAGCTTCCTGCTGATCCTGGTCGCGTTGTCAGATAATCGCCAGAATTTCCTCCTTGTTCCTAACACCGGGACCTGGATCAGCATCGGGTTGGCCTTGGCGTAGCTCTTGGCGTCGCACAGACCTTCGGCGGACGACTCGTCGATGTCCTCGGTGCTACGAACAAAGAGAGCAGAAATGAGTCTGTTACCACAGATAGTAAAACTGAATAAAAATGAGTGCTCTGACGAAGCAGCAAAGAGCGGCATCTCACTTGTTTTGATACTGGGAAGCCGCCACTCCGTTGGCAAGTACTCCATTGCTCCACTGCAGGTGTCCAATGTTTGGACCAGCAGCCTGCTGAAAAATACCCAGTCATGCACACGAAGCCGAAACATCCAAGTGAAAAAATTGCACAACCTGCTGTGGTCTCAGACACAACAGATTGGTGTCCAGCAGGGTCTTACTAATCAGTTTCTTTTCGAGAAAGAAGAATCTTTTGCCTTTTTTTTAAAAAAGAAAGTTCTCATGTCATGGGACGGTCGTTAAAGGCTGAGATTCCTCATATTGCCTTTTCATCCTGAGAAGGCAAGATTTTACTGTAGATTAAATGTCAATCTTGATTATGGAGCTCTAAGCACGTTGGCAAGGATTTAGCATTTTACTAAAATGGATTGGGACGGTTGGAACTAAGATTCCTGTTTGGAAGATTAGGATCACTCCAGGAATTCTTAGGATTTAGTTCAAGTTTTTACACTAAGTCCTGGGGATTTGTATGCCCAAACTCCACTTCCAGACAGGGAAGGCTGCCGACAGTGTGAGAACAAGCGCATACACAGCAGGGACACAAAAGGTGGAAGGAAATGAAGGAAGAACACCGTATGCTACTGCCAGTATTCTGTTACCATGGACGTGGATTCGAACCTGCGTCAGGGCGCCGCTGCCAACGGTGGCCGGCGAGACGCCATGGCGGCCTAGAGCCTGCTGATGAGGCCGAGGAACAGCGGCCGGCGGATCATGGCTGTAGTACTGCGGCTGGTAGTAGGGGTAGTGGCCACCGCCCCCGTGATGGTCTTCTTCTCCCCCGAAGCACCTGAGGGCGTTTCCCATGAAGGATCACTCTCTATCTGCTCCAGCAGCTGCTCCACTTGCTCACCTACCGAGCTTAAAGCTAGCTGCCAGAGATGAGGGAAGAGCCAAGAGAGAGAGGCGTTAGCGAGCACCGTATCTTGTTTGAGTCAAACTCTAGCCAATATGTTACGAGTTGAGATATAGCTTTAGAGTTTTTTAGAGTTTAAGTTGTTGTACAATCTTTTGTAATCTGTAGTTCAAACCAACTTATAACAGATATGGCTGTTTAACTTGTAAGCCAGGCAATGGGCTATTCCACGCAATAGGCTATTCCTTGCCTATTTAACAAAGTTGCGGCCCCCAAAAGGGGTTCAACGCTTCCCAACTTTCACATGGTTATCAGAGCCATCCTCTAAATCAATCTCATCCATGTCGAGCTCCACCAGCGCCATCCTTCGTGCCTCTTTCGGTCACCCCGTGACTGAAAAGCTTTCCAAGTCCAATTATGCGCTATGGAAACTGCAGGTTCTTCATGCTATCCGTGGCGCGCAGCTCATGGAGTACATTGATGGATCTTCCCCCGCTCTGGCCAAGCAAATTGATGGAGGAGCAGAAAGCAAGGAGAAGATCCCCAACCCAGCATACAAGACCTGGCCGGCCCTTGACCAGCAACTCTTCAGCTACCTTGTGGCGTACCTGTCACGAGATGTTCTGAAGCAAGTTTCCAGCTGTGAAACTGTGGCAGATCTGTGGCAAACTCTGGAGGAGCTGTTTGCATCCCAAACTCGAGCGCGCGCGGTGAATACTCGCATCGCGCTTGCGACCACGAAGAAGGGAGCATCCTCGGTCGCAGAGTACGTCGGGAAGATGTGTGCTCTTGGCGACGAGATGGCGGCGGCTGGCAAGCCGATTGATGATGAGGAACTTGTCTCATACATCTGCACCGGTCTTGACATCGAGTTCAATCCGGTGGTTTCTGCCATCCTTGCTCGGGTGGAACCATTCAGCGTCACCGAGCTCTACACACAACTTCTTGTGTTCGAGCAACGCATGGATCTTCTTCACGGTACAACATCTTCATCAGCAAATGCTGCCACCCGAGGCCGAGGTGGCTACAACCATGGCCGTGGCAACGACTCTGGTGGTCGCGACAGCAATAGCCGTGGTCGCGGGAACAGCTCTGGTGGCCGAGGACGTGGCGGCTACAACAACTCCGGCAAACCTAAGGTGAAGTGTCAAGTATGCAAGAAAGAAGGGCACACTGTTGTTGAATGTTGGTACAGGTCTGATGAGGATTTCGTCGTGCCGGAAGAGAAGAGCGGTAACACTGCGACCCACTCCTATGGCGCTGACTCCAACTGGTGCAACGACTCAGAATCTACAGATCATGTGACGGGTGAACTTGACAAGATGGTGATCCGGGATCGGTACACTGGAGGAGATCAGGTTCACACTACGAACGGGGCATGTATGGATATTGCTCATGTTGGACGTGTTATCTGTCGCACTCCTAAACGAAATATTTTTCTCAATAATGTTCTTCATGTGCTCACTGCCAAGAAAAATCTTTTCTGTCCACAAACTTGCTGCCGATAACAATGCCTATCTAGAATTCCACCCTAACTTTTTTCTTATAAAGGATCGGGCAACGAAGAAAACTCTTCTGGAAGGAACATGTAGAGGAGGTCTCTATCCTCTACCCCCCCGATGCTTTCAAGAATAAACAGGTGCTTCACGCCGCTGGTGCCACCAAACCTTCTCTAGAAAGATGGCATCAACGGCTTGGGCATCCCTCCTTTTAGATCGTCCAGCAAGTTGTCAAGAGAAACAAGTTACCTTGCTCCTCTGAGTCTAGATTAGTTTCAGTTTGTGATTCATGTCAAATGGCCAAGAGCCATCAATTATCTTATCAAAGGTCTTCGAGTCGTTCTAGTTTTCCTTTAGAGCTTGTTTTTTCAGATGTTTGGGGACCCGCTTGTGACTCCTTTGGGAGAAATAAATATTATGTTAGCTTCATTGATGACTATAGAAAATTCACTTGGATCTATCTTCTCAAACATAAATTCGAAGTCTTCCAACGTTTCCATGAATTTCAAGCTCTAGTTGAAAGGCAACTCGATAGGAAGATCCTTGCAATTCAGTCGGATTGGGGAGGAGAATATGAAAAATTAAATTCTTTCTTCACCAAGGTCGGCATTGCTCACCATGTCTCATGCCTGCACACTCATCAACAGAATGGTGATGCAGAAAGAAAACATAGGCACATAGTGGAAGTTGGTCTTTCCCTTCTTGCTCAATCTTCTATGCCCCTAAAGTACTGGGATCAAGCTTTTATGGCTGCTGTCTATATAATTAACAGAACTCTGAGCAAAGTCTTAGACCACTCTACCCCCTTGGAGCGTCTTCTTAACATGAAAGCTGACTATAGCTCTCTCAGGGTCTTTGGCTGTGCCTGTTGGCCAAATTTGCGCCCTTATAATTCTCACAAGTTCGAGTTTCGATCTAAAGAGTGTGCCTTCTTGGGTTATAGCAATCTCCATAAGGGATTTAAATGCTTAGACATTGCATCTGGTCGCATATATCTCTCTCGAGATGTGGTGTTCGATGAAGGTATTTTTCCCTTTGCAAAACTCAACCCTAATGCCGGTGCTCGCCTCCGGTCCGAGCTTCTCCTTATACCTTCCTATCTTCTCATCCCTCTAAATTTAGGCAGTGCACAGGTGCATAACAACAGTCACAATATCCTACCATCTAATGCCTCTGACCAGCTGCCTAGATCGCAGGTTGAAATAGAAGAAAACAGAGAAGGAAATCGTCATTTTATGCAGGGCTCAACCGGTGTGGAACACGAGGAAGATCTCCCTGGCGATATTCCAGTACGAGGTCCGGACGGATCGTCCTCAGATCACGCATTGATTGCTGCTGCTTCGTCGCCCTCTCCCGTGCTGCCACGACAAGCGCTGCCTCCCGTGTCCCTGGCACCCGTGCCGCCCGAGCGAGGGGGGCATGGATCTTCTGCGGCACCTTCCTCTTCGTCGCTTGAGCCACACGGTGAGCCACAGACGGACGGATCTGAGGAGGATGGGCGCCTCGGATCGGACGCGGCCGCTGCTCCTGTGGTTCCTACTGCAGCATCTGCACCAGCACAGGCTACAGCTACAACTCGCCCTAGCACCAGATCTCAGAGTGGAATTCACAAACCCAAGATTTACACCGACGGCACAGTAAAATATGGTATGCTCTCTACTACTGGTGAACCAAATAATCTGTCTGAAGCTTTACATGATAAAAATTGGAAGAATGCTATGGATGCCGAGTTTCTTGCTCTTCAAAGGAATGAAACATGGCATCTTGTACCACCAGAAAAAGGGAGGAATATCATAGATTGCAAATGGGTATATAAAATCAAAAGAAAGCCAGATGGTAGTATTGATCGGTACAAAGCCAGGTTAGTTGCTAAGGGTTTCAAACAAAGATATGGTATTGACTATGAGGATACTTTTAGTCCTGTAATCAAAGCAGCAACTATTAGGTTGGTGCTCTCTATTGCAGTATCAAAAGGATGGAGCCTTCGTCAATTGGATGTACAGAATGCGTTTCTTCGTGGCGTTCTAGAGGAAGAGGTTTATATGAAACAACCTCCTGGGTACTATGATAAACAGTTTCCAAGTTATGTGTGCAAGCTTGACAAGGCACTCTATGGTCTCAAACAGGCGCCTCGGGCCTGGTATTATCGGTTGTACATGAAGCTTCAGGAGCTTGGGTTTAAACCGTCAAAGGCAGACACCTCTCTTTTCTATTTCAACAAAGGAGACTTAACTATGTTCATGTTGATTTATGTAGATGACATAATAATAGCCAGTTCTTCTCAAGAAGGAACAGGACGGCTACTTCAAGCTCTCAAGTCAGACTTCGCCCTAAAGGATTTAGGGGAACTACACTACTTCCTAGGAATTGAAGTATCCCGCACAGGTAATGGGATCATATTGTCTCAAGAGAAGTATGCCAATGATATACTTAAAAGAACAGGGATGTTGAATTGCAAACCAGCCAACACACCAATGTGCACGACTGAAAAACTGTCTGCTTTCCAAGGGACAGCTCTCGGTACAGAGGATGCAACTCGATATAGAAGTATTGTTGGGGCTCTACAGTATATAACTCTGACAAGGCCGGATATCTCTTTTGTAGTCAACAAGATCTGTCAATATCTTCATGCTCCGACCACAACACACTGGACTGCTGCCAAACGTATACTAAGGTACATCAAGCACACCATGAGAATAGGAGTGAGAATCGAAAAGTCTGCGTCAACTCTTGTGAGTGGCTTCTCGGATGCCGATTGGGCCGGATGTGTTGATGATAGGCGTTCTACAGGAGGTTTTGCTATTTTCCTTGGGACTAATCTCATCTCATGGAGTGCACGCAAGCAGGCCCCTGTGTCACGATCGAGCACAGAAGTAGAATATAAGGCTATGGCGAATGCAACAGCCGAAATCATTTGGGTACAGTCTCTTCTTCAAGAACTTGGGGTTAAATCTCCTTCTGCTGCCCGCACAAAACATATAGAAATTGAATATCATTTTGTGCGTGAAAGAGTAGCACAAAAGCTTCTGAACGTGCGTCTTGTTTCAACCGGAGATCATATAGCAGATGGGTTTACGAAATCGCTGACTGCTGGCAAGATGGAAGAATTCAAGAGCAATCTTAACCTAGGATCACCAGGCTAAGATCGAGGGAGGATGTTAGCGAGCACCGTATCTTGTTTGAGTCAAACTCTAGCCAATCCGTTACAAGTTGAGTTATAGCTTTAGAGTTTAAGTTGTTGTACGATCTATTGTTATCTGTAGTTCAAACCAACTTGTAACAGATATAGCTGTTTAACTTGTAAGCCACGCAAGGTGCTATTCCTTGCCTATTTAACAAAGGTGCGGCCCCCAAAAGGGGTTCAATGCTTCCCAACTTTCATAAGAGGTAGTGGGACTGCAAAAGAGGAAAAACAAAGGAGACCTTGACCCGAGACCTTCAATCAGAGCGACTGTTCATGATGGGATGGCACAGGACGAAGCCCAATTGACTTGAGATGACCATTCGGTTTGCTTTTGGTCAGGATAACGTTTGTTTGTATGTACATGAAAAATTACATGAACACGCTAGGTCTACATCAGCCTGTGACTCCAAGCAACAGCAGTTAAAAGACAACATTCAGGCTTGCTCTCGGCAGTTAGTCCAGGGGTCAAAACTGACGGTGTTTAAGTGAAGGTATTCCTCAGCTTGGTCTTCTGGTCATCAGTTAGGCCTTCAGGGAAGACTACATCGAAAGTGATGTAGAGGTCTCCTTTCTTGTTGCTCTTGTACAGTGGCGTGCCCTCGTCTTCGAACTTTCTGACCTCTTTCGGCTTGGTGATCCCCTGCAAATTCACAGCAATGCAAAGTTGAGCTATTGCAGTTCCACTCACGACAAATTCTTTTAAGTGTGTAAAACTCAAAATTACCCCCCTATTTACCTCGGTCCCGATTTCCACCGAATGGTTGTCGAGGTGGTTGAAGTTTTTCTTGAAACCAACAAGAGCTTCAAGCTGCAGGAGAAATGGGAGCTCAGTGGTTGACAACAGACAATATAACCAATGGAAGAGCTTGAGAAAATGGAAGAGGCGGCGACGATTGCCAAAGTTGCTGCTGTGAGATAAATAAGCTAATTGATGCTACTCTGATGGAATGAATGAGGCTAGAGGTTCAGACTAATAAGGCCTTCAGCGAGACCAAAGAATCAGCACTCAGCAGAAATGTTGACAAAATTGTTTGGCTGAATTTCTATCTTAGAATGTAAGAAGAGCCCGTCGAGCTTGTAACCAAATGCTTTATCTGTTTATTAACATCTATCCAGAAAGATCTTCATCCAGGAACAAGCACAAAATATTTGCATTGGTTCTCTCAACGTGACCAGACCTTCTTCGATTAAAGGCCCTTTGCGGAAGATCTGCAGGTAGAATTATTAGCGAGAGAACAAGACTAAAAAGAAGTGAAGATTACTAGTGAAATTGTCGCTGTTGCATGTAAATCATTGCCTTCTCTTCTGAAGCGTTCATGCCGTGCTGTCCGAATCTTAAACTGCCCAGAAAGTGATCTTTGTCAGGGAAAGATGCTGCCAAGCCCTACTTATTTGCATAAAAAAAACTAGGGTAGATAGCAACCTTCAAACCCCCAGGTTCTCCATCAATCTTAGGTTCACCATCCTCGTAAAATAAAATTTTCTGGAAGCAGAAAATATATAATCTATTAAGATCATACATAATGAAATCAACCAAAAGTGTTTTGCACCCATGATTCCACAATCCACATGCCTTAGAGAATCAACTTAAGCAATTCTTGTAATGATGCTGGTGCAGGAAAAAATATTGTTGGTTTAGAAGAGAATAGAAACCAGGGTGTTCAGTCATGTAGCTCCAAAAGGTTGCAGGATGCCAACCACTATAGATAAATAACTGGAAGAAACAATAGGCAGTTGCTTTGTACCTGTCCATCTTGCATTCCCTTTTCTATATCAACATTAATGAAGTAACCTTCTCTTACGTACTTCACATTTGGGCATGATTCACAAACCTGGAAAACGAAAATGTATCACTATATCATTGCAGAATGTATTAAATTAAACCAGATCTAGTACATGGATCACAAATGAACACCCTTCAAGATAAAATATGGAAGGTGAATGTTCTTCATCATGAAAACCATGAAAAGATGAAACAAGAAACTATATCTGAACATTTCACATTACAGTTTTAAATATAGGATCTAAATCATACAACTGCATAAAAGAATATGACAGATTAGAAATTTACCTGCTCACTAATTTGAAAAAACGTTCCAGGGGCAATTTCTCGTTGGCGAATTTCATTCCTACATTTGCATTGCCTATTGCCAGGAGCTGGTTTAATCACATTTTTCTCCCTCCAAACCTATCATTCATCACCAGCAAAATGCCAAGTCAAAGCAAATAATTTATATGATGCCATAAGTGCAAATAATTTCCATAAAAGTCTGAAACTTACTTGAAGAATGAATTAAAAATGTTACCATGACTCTCTTAATTTTTTTATCATAATAAGTCCGAGTTGCATATTGATGTTACCTTCACGGAACTACCCATGTACAAATAAGCGAAGCATCCAATTCAACAATGACATCATCACCCTTAATTATTTTCTCTTCCTCCTTTTCCATCCCTCCGCCACCAAAAAAACTGAAGTTTTTTTAGAATGAATAGAAAAAGGTCATTAACAATGGGAAAGAAGCGAAGATTTAGGTGACATAGAAACATGCTAAAAATATTTGTCAACAGAGTTACATTCAACTAAAGAGGAATAGCATATTTTATTTGAGTAACAAGATATATCTGCCTAACAGCATATAATCAGTAAACAAATGTGCATGACAGAAGTGCACTAACATACACAAGCATATAGAGTTTGCTGATTGTTAGATGAACGAATATACAACCAGACATGGATGACTATCGTACCACATGGTTGCATTCTATTCTTCATAGAGCCAAATTCCAATAGCCTACAACTCAAAATAGTAATCTTGGCTGACAAAACTTTTAATACTTTCAATTAAATCATGAAGAAGATTCTATCCACATTAATTATTTTCATTTACAGCACATGAATCAACAATTTTGCAGTATGAAGGGATCCCCCAGCTAAAGAATAAATAAAAGGCATCACATGGTCCATGTCCTAAAATGATCTCATGTACCAAATCGTAAAATTCACACAATACCAAATGAGTTGGTCAGGACATCACAACCATGATTCTATAATCCTCATTTTCAGATGTCTATGGATCAACAAAACAATTGTGAGTCACTTCACTTTATTTTTGTTGAGTAACTACACATACTTTAACCTAATCCACAACGTACTCAATAAATGTCTTAAGAAAAAAAAAATTCCATCGTGTCACTCTTCGAAAAATAAGACAGATCTTGTTGAAGTACTAGAACCCGCCATTTTAAGTTGAAAAAAATATAATAGCATCAATATATAATGCAACGTAGCTCGCAATAAGTTTGTCGTTCTATGTCATGAACAATTATATATTTAGCAGTCATGATAAGATGATATGAACAAAACAAAATATTAGGATAGCATGCACTTTTGTTCTTACTTGCTAAACACGTGTTCGACGTTCATAGCACGACCACCTCCGCCACTATGCCCGCTCTGGAATTGCTTCAACACATCCTCGCCATACGAGTCATAGATCTTCCTCTTCTCCTGATCCACTTCCTCATAGGCTGCAAGTTCACAACTTCACAGCTCAATAACACCAACACTTTAAGCTAGAGCCTGAGCACTCAACTATATTTCCCTTTTGTTCTCCACAGTACTAGTACATACCATTGTTGATCTCGGCGAACCGCGCGTCCGCCTCCTTGTTGTTGGGGTTCTTGTCAGGGTGGTATTTCAGCGCGAGCTTGCGGTACGCCCTCTTGATTTGCTTCTCTGATGTATCTTTCGACACTTGCAGTATGTCATAGTAGCTCGTTCTAATCCATTGATGCAGAAAAACTATCAGAACGATCATTACAATTTCATCAATGTTTACAGGTGATTCTGTGAAATATTGTAAAAATACCCAGAATTTGAGCAACCAGGACTTCAAGAACAGAGAACATACTAGGTAGGTAGCAGTTGAACGGCAAAAGGAACAGGGAATTGTAAGAGATGATATGATCAAATATGCAGCAAAGAACTCTTAGCTTCCAGAAGCGAAGGAAGTGATTTTGAGCAGTACATCGTGTGAAAGCTATTCGGGATCCGTTCGAAACCCTTGAGCAAGGTGCGATCTTTGCACCCCAACAGACCGATCTGACGATGCAACGACTACACGAGGTGCAAAGCGAACCCCGAGAACACGAAAGAACCCCGGCCGGATACAATCGGAATCTGGAAAGAACCAAGCTGTGACGGATCCAGGGCTGCACCCAGCAAGCGCAGGCACCGCGTGGTGCAGCAGGAGGAGGAGGATGGCGGCGAGCAGCGCCGCTCTCCTCCGCGCCGCCATTGCCCCCCACGCACCACAAGACGCGCACCTCGCCTCGGCTCAAACGGCGAGGCCAGACAAGACGAGAGAGAGCGTGGCTGCCGCTGTGGCGAGGCGAATGAGCCCCCGGGATCCCGTCGACGGCGGCCCTTCGTCTTCCTTTGGATCGATTCAAGAGCTTCCAGTCCAGGAGGAGTGACGTCGTCTTCTCTTTGGTGCGCGGTTCGCGTGCGTGGCAATGGCCGGGGGCCTTTGGGAAAGCGGTCTCCGGCTTTTGGCCGGGCTCTTGCGCTTTTTGGCGGCCTGCGACTGCGGCTTCGGCTTCAGTCTCCGGCTGCAACACGTGCTAATTGGACGCCACGTGCTGTGAAGGCAGATCTTTCTCTCTAGCGAAATACTATCACATCTGAATGCATCTCTCTCCAGTTTTATCAAGCCCTTCGGCACGATCGCTGATGAATGCCATCTAATAATGGTGTGATATGTTTGTTCAGTTTGTACAGCTTCATGGGAAGGTAGAGCAAGCGCCGTCGCCGACAGTGGTGGAGCTTGAGCTCAATATGGAAGGGGTCGGTAGCTACAAGTAAATTAAAGTGTAAATTTATCCAAGTATGTAAACTATGCAGAAACACAGATAACACGGGACACAACACATATTATATGTTTTCGTACGGTACAAGTCACCCTTATGATCAGTGGCAGACCCAAAACTTTTCTAGAGCCTCGGCCAAACATAGTAACTAATAATAAGTTGATGGTGTTGTCCTTTGCTACCTTAGATCGTGCTGCTAATTTATTGCTTTGTGTCAAGGTCGGACGTGCAGCTCATAGGTACAACAGCAGAATTATCAAGCATGAGCGATTATATCGTGTGTCTTTGTCATCGGTCTATTATTTTTTACTTGGGCAGATTGTGATGTGCACATACAAGTGCACCGCTCAGCAGGGAGCCCGGGCACGTGCCTTGGGCGGTCCAGCCTGGACCGCCCCTGCTTATGATAACATATTTCTATTTACCAATGGATAAAGTGAAGAAGGGTTATTGGTGACACATCAATAATTTACACACCGACTAACTAAAAAGAAATTTTGCATGATGATAAAAGCTAAACCATGCATACAAATACAATAGGCAATTTGATCTGAGCAGGTATAGATTATATTCTATAGAGTTTGTATTAGATGTATATAGAATCTTTGTTAATAGTTGATTTTTTCAATCTAGGACAGTGGCGGCCATGGCAAAAGTTTAATCCTCGGGGTTGGCCTAGGGTTAAGTTGGCCTATTAACATTTGCAACAAGAGGATTAACATTTGTAATAAGAGGATTAAATTGCAAACGTCCTAGATTGAAAAATCTTCAGATGTATATAGAATCTTGTTGCAAAAGTTTAACCAAAGGTGGCAAAAGTTTCATCCTCTTGTTGCAGTGCAGTTAGTTTAGATAACCCTAGGTCAAATTAACATGCTAACATGCTTGGCTGCACCCCCCCCACCCAGTAGAATTCCTGGCTCCGCCCCTGATCTAAGAGTTTTTTCTTCTTCTTTGGGGACAGGTCCAATTACTTTCATCTATTCATCTCACAAACTATATGACACAAGAGAAAATGTAGACCACTTATCAACCCAAAGAGTGGAGACTTCAATCTCTTTGTAGGCAGCGGCGTAGCTAGAATTCTAGGCTAGGGTGGTCCACTCAGCATAAATTTCTTAACACTATAAATAATATGCAAATATAATATAGAATTTAGCAAACCCAATCAGGTAATAAAGTCTTCTTAACATTTTAGGATAAACAAGTATGAATTTTGCGAAATACAAGTACTTGCACACCCACAATTGCACAGTCATCCAGCTGTGTAGGAGCATCGTCGCAGCTCGCTGGCTTCAGTAGTCCCACGCTGCTGCGCTGCGTGGCCGTCGGCAAGGCCTAGCCTTCCCGTCCAATACCAAAGTACCTAGGATTAGGGATTTATTAGGGGAGACCAAACCAGAGATGGGAGAGAGCAAGGGGTAGTTGTCCATGCTGTTCCTACTGTGGCTCCGATGCTCCATGCATAGTCGGACTCTCGCTATAATCCTAGAGGGGAAGACTAAACAGAATGCTATAATCCTAGAGGGGAAAACTAAACGCAGAACGACGTCATGGCAGAATGGGGGCAAAGTTTACTTCTATTGATTGATTTCTAAACATCTAAACATGAGTAATGGGCTTGGACTGTATTTTGAGGGTGGGCCATGGCTCACAGGGATCATCATGTAGCTCCGCCTTTGTCTGTAGAGAGAATTCCTTACTTGGCCCTAAAGATGACTCGATTCCCTATAGGATCTTGAAAGATGAACAATGTCTTCTTATTTGATATCAACTTGCAATTTTTGTGCCCAATTTGATATTATCATCAGGTCCGTTAGATCATTCTGTTAGACTTTTCTTTGTAGCCGTTAACTTTTGCATTGTTGGACAAAAGTTCCCTCGCTTGCCACGCCAACCCACATTCCGTTACCTCTGTTGCGCCGCCGCTCCAATCGACGACGAAAAAAAAATGGCGATCCGATCCACGCCGCTGGGAGGGGGATCCAGCACCGGCGAAGGCTGCTGTGCCGCCCGCGCCCCAAGAGGCCCACCCCTGCCTTTGCGGCGGCGCAGGGGCTGGCTGCAGACGCGGTGGGAGGCCGCGCCCCGGCGACGCGTGCGCGTGCGCGGGCGCGGGCACCCGGCGGCCGCGCGGGTGCCCAGCCGTGCCCTGAACCTGCAGCATAAACTTGAAGGACTGTACACGGAACGCGGAAATCCAGCAAGCTGAGGATCGAGAGCTTCGTCCACGGTTCTGACGGTCTGGAAAAGCAGGACTTCCTTGCACCGACTACAAAGCCAGGTAGATCGTTAGGCTGCTGCCTTCCTCGTTGAGCAGGCAAATCTGTACCCCGGACAAGTTACCGTCGTCGCCCTTGGTCCGCTGACCAACCTTGCTCTGGTCTGCTCTGCTTTCCTTTTCTTTGATTGCTCACTAGGCTGGATGCATCTAACATTGCAGTATCACTGTGTTCTGATCTAAATTGTATGGCTTCCTCCGATGGAAATGCGTTAGCCCTTGTACAGTCCTTCTTGTGGTCCTGTATGTATTGCTGGTGTGGTTCAAATATGCTATTTCTATTTGCTACTTAATCATGCCATGTTACTAAGATACATTGCGGCAAACAATAGAGCTAAAAAGTTAGTAAGAGGCAAACTCGTCATTTCACAGCCACTAAATAGCAAAACTAACAGAAGTGTCAAATTGGGCACAAAAGTTGCAAGTTGATGTCAAATAAGGCATTGTTCACCTTTCAGGGCTAGATAGGGAATTGAGTCATCTTTCAGGATCACATAAGAAATTCTCTCCTATTCGTAGGACGGACCACCAAAATAAAAGCAATGACTATGGAAGAATGGAACAGTTTATTTTTTTTACTAAAAAAATATTTAACCAATGCAAGTGTTTAATATGGAACATAGAAGTTTACTTACCCACGCATCGCATTTTATTGCGAACGCATAGAGAGTAAAATTAGACCTATTTGTCGCATAATTGTACCATCATATAAAATATTTACCCATGCATGGCATTGTATTGTAGACGCATAGAGAGTATAATTAGACCTACTTGTTGTATAACTGTACCATCATATAAAATATTTCGAAAAGTTGAGCAAACGTGATACAAATATTGGAAAATGAGGAGGGGGAGAATGAGCCAAGGGTAAAATAGACTTTTTTTATTTATCTCACGTTATTATGAAGTATAGTATTAGCACAAGGACGAGTTTGACCATAAAACGAAAGTTGAGAAACTATATTGGCCAATTTAAAAGTTGAAGGATGAAGTTGGCCCTCAGATCAAAGTTGAGGACTAAAATACCTATTCTGCCTATTTTTTATAGTTATGATGGTTTTGTTAAATCCATCATCTACTATGTAGTAAGCCACCTAATGCCACATGGAACATTATTGATAACTAAACACCAATAGCATTGCGAATTATGTACTTAACGGCTATAAAAATAAGACATATTTTAAGAGAAAAGTGTGCGCACCGATCAAATGTAAATTCTTCATTCGGCTTGTGTTGCATGACATGCTAGATGGCGGACCGGCGAAAGAGACATGGGTTACAAGATGATGACTCATGAGCCTTATGCTCCCAATAGCAGAGACGATTGACCATCTATTGATCAACTGCCCTTTCTCGAGAGAACTTTAGTTCATTTTGCTACGCAGATTTGGCTGGGATGTGGCCGCTCCAAATGCTCAAGCGCATACAAGCTGGTCGACTGGTGGGACACTACGAGGAAGAACATACCGAAGGATAATCGACAGTGCTTCGACTCCATGGTCGTGTTAACCTACTGGATGCTCTGGAAGGAAAGAAACAACAGAACTTTTGATCGATGTGTTAGAACTATTGATCAAGTTCTAGTTTGGGTGGTTGATAAGATTCGTCTCCATTCCAAGCAGGGTTTAGGCGCCTCGAACCTGTTGTAAACGCTTTAGGTAGGTAGTGTAGTATTTTTGGTCAGTAAGGGTTGGTTTTACGTCTCCGAAATCAATTCTTTATTTATTTCAAACTCTTCTTCTCTTAATGAAAACCAATTCTTTATTTATTTTAAATTCTTCTTCTCTTAATGAAAAATGTGCTAGGGTTGTAGATTTTTATTTGCAAAAAGTAGCCAAAAAGATCGTAGACTTTTAAAACCTACCATCACACGTCAATTAGCGCATATTACAGGGGTGCAGACGAAGAGAGAGAGAGAGAGACTAGGCCGGAGCCGGAGCCGCAGCCCGCAGCCGCCCGCAGTCCAATTCCAACGTGACCCAATTCAGCAATTCCTTCACCGCTACCGAAGTCTACTGCCATTCCTACCCCTCCTAACCCCGCGTCGCCACGAGCTCGCCGCGCAGGCGAAGGAGGGGGACCTCGCCGGAGAAGAGGCCATGGGCCCGCCGCAGCCAGCTAGGGGCGGCCCCATCAACATCGAGGCGTGCGCGCGGCCGATCGCCGTCGACAACCGCATCAGCCTCCCCTACTACTTCCGCATCGCGGGCAGCCTCCTTCGACAGGTCCAACCCTACCCGCCCCTTCGGAATCTCGTGCGGGGGATCGCCCCTGCGCCCTCTAGATCTCGCCTTCTGTCGCGTGAAGTATTAGCTGCGCGATTATTTTATTGTCGATTGCACGCGGCTCTTTTCGATTGGTTTGGGCGAACGAATTGGGGGTTGTTTTTGTTTCGATGTTAATGCGAGTGCTCTTAAGTTTGGAGTCAAATTGTGTTAAAACTTTGGTGCTCTGATGTTGTCGGTGCAGGCTAATATATATCGGAACGAGAAAAACATCCTCGACCTGTATGTAATCCTTCTGAGATACTCGAGGTGGGCTGAGCATTCAATCATTTGATACTCGCATCTTGGTACCGTGATTGTTTGTTGCACCTGAAACTTGATTGGCTGCAGCTTGTTGTGCGAGACGATACCGAAGCATCGCGATTTCCTTGCCTTCAAGTTTAGAGAAAAGGCATTTTTCGATGTAAGTCCACTCAATTCATTATTAGATATCACATCTGTCGCCTTAAATCTACTCTTGAGCAACATAGACTTTTCAAATCCCAACTGGGCTTGTAGAAATTATTTTGCAAATAACTTCTTTTGGCCTTCTTTATTTCATCTCCGAACTCTCTATTTATTTTCCAGTTTTTATCTAAATGAATGAGCCTTTGTTGCAGAAACTTAGTGATGTTATCAAAGAGCTTGAGTCATTGAAGCCGGTTGTGCAGCGGCAGGTTGCCGAGCATCACAGAGGAGGTACTGTGGAATCTAATACTAATAGTCTAAATGGAACCTATGCTACAACTCGTAGGATAGAGCAGCATACCCCAAGCTTGTATACTCCACAGGTATGCATTGCATTACATTGCATTTCCTAGTCTGTAATAATGTAATATTGTGAAGCATTCTGAGAAGAAGATATGGAGAATGTGTACTTTCATATTCTCATGTGCTGTTATAATTTTTCATCCTTTTTCTTCTTCAGCCATTTGTAGGTAGTGCTAATGGAGCACTGCAAAAATCCTTCCAAATTGGGAGACAAGTGCCATCATTACCGAGTGTCCAACATGATAGGCAGACGCATAAACAGTATGTATACCTTTTGGTCATATTTATGTCTGTGATATGTTTTGTTTCACTTAGCTTAACTATAGTGTGGCCATTTAGTTATATTTCTGATTAACAGTTAGCCATCACTTATGTAAAAGGAGTGCTGGCATGTTAGTTATCTAACAAAGACACTGTAGTAGCTTGATTGTTAAGCGGAAAGATAGGCTTACAGGGAACATATGGCCCTCATACACTAGCTTAATTTCAAGGGTGGTTATTTCAGAGGAACTTTGCAGGAAACGAAGCGTACTTCTTGAAAATTTTATATTTTCTTTCATTACAAACAAACAGTGCCATATTTCCAATCAGTTGGTTTTATCTATCTGCTCAAAATTTCCAACAATTAGATAAACGAATAACACTACATCTAGGGTTTTCTGTTGATTAATAATTTCACACACTTTATATTTGTAAATTAGAGAAACAACATTCTAGTGAGAGGAAAAATACCAATAAGCTTACAAAATCAGTGTTTTTGGCAGAGACCAACAACTTATGTAGTTAAAGTGCTTTGGCAGAATCATAATTAAGCTATTCCTTCCATTGCCTTCGTTTAACTTCTATTTTCCTTTACTTTTCTAGATATTGTTCTTATCCAGTGTGCTTTCTGTAGATAAAAAATGGGCTATTCTTTCCCTGGTGTACAAGTAGCCATATGTGTTAGATTAGTTGTATCTTTGGTCCTTTTCTTTCTTATGGTGTTTTATGCACTGAACCATCTCATTTTTGGTCTAAACTATGCAGATTTATGGACCTGCCTTATCCAAGTGAAGAAACACTAGCTAGACATTCCATATTAGGACCTAATGGTCTTCATGGCCGATGGAATGTGCCTGTTACTGGAATTAAGGTATGATTCTTTTAGTTTCATTGTTTCGGTGTATTTGGCTGAGAATTTGACCACAAGCAAGCATTATCTAATGTATCTCTACTGCTCTTTTCAGGTTCAATATCCAAACAATTTTGAATTAACACAAAGTGATATGACAAGGTGACAATTCATTAACTATGATAGTTTTTAGCTTTACTATTTGTAGAAGTATTTTTTTCTATTGCTCTGCTGCAAACAGTTCTTGTAATTCCTTTCATTTTAAAAAAACTGAGACCCCTTTGTTTCAAGTTGTTCTACCTCAACTCAACGTCTCAACCATACTCCTAATTTGGATATTTTTAGGACCTTGACTGTTTCCTGTAAAATTCTTACGATCTAAGCATAATATATCATTGATTAACAAGGTGTGCTGTCTCAGCATGTAAAAAGTTGCAGGAAAACCAAAAGAATCCAACTTTTATAGAAACTAGCAAAGAACAGTTTATGCTAAAAATCACTGATATGGACAAATTCCAATTTTTACCGGAAACTTGCCAATATTTTTTTAAGTATAAACTACTATCAATTTTTTTTAAAATTTAGGATGTTTGTACTTTATATTGGTTTCTGCTTGTTTTTGAATTTTAAATGTTTGGGTTTATATTGTATATAAACACCCATCCCGTATGTATCTATACATTTTGAGAGTCCAACATTGCCCTAGCAATAGTTATTTCTTAACACGTAGTGAGATACTCATATTTGATAAGAATTTAATATTGTTATAATAATTCTATTGGTATATCATAAGGGCACTTGCTGATTAAATTTCAATTTTGGAGATATTTGCAAGTTGAACAAAGCCTTATCTTTTTAAGATGTATCGTTTTAATGATCTATCTGTTTTGTAATTTTTAGTTAGTTTTTAACAAAGTTTTGAAATATTTTTAAAGGTGATGTTCCGTATCAATATAAAGCCATCTGAACAGGTATTGATTAGGTTGGCTCGACTGGATATAATTTTGAAAGAGGGGTTACTCGATCAACCAAGTTGAATGAGAAACATAACCTTACGCTTGAGATTAGACTAGAAGACGGAGACACATATGAAAATGATTGGAAGAGGGACTACAATAGGAAATTAGTCATATAACTATGCCATTTCCTTTTGTTTGACATTATCTTGCTTTCTTCTGCAGTTTAGTACCATCCATCTTGAACCAAGATGGTTCACTTGGTCCCAGTACAGCACCTCCGGATAGCTCCACAAATGACAATGAGGATATGAAATCTGTTCTTTCTCTTGATGATGGTCGATGGTCTGTACCAGCAGAAGAACGAACCCCAATTCCTTCTGCTAGTTTGGAAGAAGAGTTGTTCCAATTGAATATCAAGCAGCCTTCTCCTCCACCAGTCCTGGCGGAGGTACAAAGACCTATGTCTCCATCAAGAGTTGCTGATCCAACACCAGGACTTCCGACCTCAGGAACCGCCCGTTTTCAGAACTTGCATGTTGTAAGTTCAGAATGCATCTTTTCCTTTTAAAATCATCATATTATTTGGGCTTGCAGCTATACCAATCACATTATGTTTCTTACATCGGTATTTTATCTGTAACAAGTTCGGTTCTTCCATCAGCATTCCATGTCTTAACTCCTTGCTCTCTTCTGACTTTTTGATTGATTATTTCAATTTACATTGTTGTTAGCCGATCAAGTTGATGGAGTGTTTTCTAAGGGTTGCTGAATCAAACACCAAAAGAAGCCTAGAAACTTGTGGGGTTCTTGCTGGAACCCTGGTACGTACATTGTTTATAGGAAATGAGAACGGTGGTTTGGCAGAATTTCTAACACTAGTTGTATTTTCATGTAGAAAAAAAGAACTTTTTATGTGACCACATTAATTATTCCAAAGCAGAAATCGACATCTAATACGGTAAGATGTTAGTTTTTACTTCTGTTTTATCTTGGTCGTCCTTGTTGTATCTCCATTCGTTCTGTGCATGTTGCTAGTGACATGTGTAACACAGTACCTAAACATAGTACTGAATGCCATGTTTTTCTTTTTCCAGTGTGAAGCTACAAATGAAGAAGAACTATTTGAAGTTCAGGACTCATGCTCACTTTTCACTCTTGGTTGGATTCATGTGAGTTCAATTTAACTTGGACATTTTCTTTTGTTTGCTCAAGTCAATAAGGTAGATGCGCTGTATGTCTGTATCCTCCCGAAAGAAAAGAAGAAGAAAAGGTTATATGGTATATGTACCATACTTGATATAGGTAAATAAGAAACCAATGAAGATGCTTACTTGTTCTCCACCTGTGTAACTATTTACTGAAAGAACTAGTGAAGAAAAGCTGCTTCTCTGCCTTTTAAAGTGCAAAAATCTCTGCTTAAGCATGGGAGTTCTTTACGAATGTGGATACTAGGATATCAAAATCATTAGCTTGCATTGACCTGTGACAGTTGGATATGGATAGTTGGATGTCTTAGAGAAAGATTATTTATATATGCCTATGGTCTTCATTATTTTTATACTAGGATTACAAATGTGCTCTATACTCTATAGTACAGAAGATTTTAAACAGCATTTAACATGCGTGCAAACCACTGTATGAACTTCGTAAACTATGAATCGTTAGTCAACTTTTAGAGCAACACATCTTGGACTTCCGCACATTTATATTATAAATGTTGCTGGTGTAATTTGGGTGTTAGATAATCTTCCAACCTTCAAGGAGTTATGAATCTCTATTAAATGTCATGGGATGCTTGATGTTTTCTGTAACTACAAATAGTCTATGGTTGACTGATTACTTTCCACTATACTACAGAGAATATTGAATTCCTCAATTTATTCCTTTTATTTTTCCAGACACATCCAACACAGTCCTGCTTCCTGTCTTCCATTGATCTCCACAACCATTATTCTTATCAGGTGATGCTTGCTGGCAGACTGGATCTCACAATATGTTACTGCTTATTTGGTGTCACACTTCTATGGTTACATTAGAGTACTTGGTGTTTGTGTTGCCCTAAGCACTTGATCATTTGAGTCTTAACTGTTTCCTTATTGGTTAAATGTTTAAATGTGGAAAACTTAATTTGCTATTGTGAAGATGTTCTCCAATACTAATACAAGATCCCAATTCATTTTTCACAGTTCCAGATCGAATGATCAATAGAATAGTTCAATGAGATTTGGTCATCTGTTCATCCTTATTCTGTGTTAGGGAACCTTGCTCAGGGATGTAAGCTTGGCATCCTATCATTTGATGAATATTGTTATGATTATATCTTCTTGCTTTGATAAATCTCTCAGGTTTATGATATTTCTTGCATATGAAAGAT
The DNA here is from genome assembly GCA_032594955.1 of Panicum miliaceum. NCBI lineage: Eukaryota > Viridiplantae > Streptophyta > Magnoliopsida > Poales > Poaceae > Panicum > Panicum miliaceum. Next base: position 37,080,228 of record CM064063.1, on the reverse strand, counting down.
CTTTGGTGTAATAAAATTATAAAAATGATGTTTAAACATTATCTAGTCTATTTTCTTAGAGAAACAGAACCCTCATGGCGGCCAACTTGGGTCCTGGCCTGTCTCTGCGACAACAGCTCATATTGCTGTTCCAGAAGGTAGCTGTTGTAGTCTGTAGGGTACCTGCTGCTTAGCTATTGTAGTCTCTAGAGTACCTTCTGCTATTCCTTAGGGAAGAGGTAGAGTAGGGAAAGGGAGAGAAGCTAGGGAAAATGGAAAGGGAGTGTCTGTTATAAGTGGGTGAAGAGAAGGAAGAGAATGAAAAAGAAAGAGACCAAAACAACATGTTCCCCCTTGAATTTTTGCTAGATTTATCAAACCAGTATGAAAACTTTGAAACAGGTACTTTGTTCTGTTTCCTTGTTTAGTTTTGCTGCTGTGCTAAAAGCCATGTTCTTAGACTGTCTTTCCTTTGGGGTTTTTAGTCCTGTTGTCGCAACTCCAATCTATGCAAAACCAAGACACCAACTCCAATACATCATGAAGCTGATATCCCCATCTTATTCTTTGTTTTCCATTTCTGGGCCAAATCCGTTGGTGTCTTGGTTTAAAACTTTGAAATTGGAAGACTTGATATGTGGTGCAAACATGAGGTATTAGCAACAGCAGTTTCTTGGAAAAAAATAGCTTATCAAATTAATTGTATTGAACAGATTGATTTGTGTTATTCTTTACACTTTAACGAGTGAAACTTTTTGTGGTGGGGCATTGATTTATTACTGGCTGATCAAATTGAAAGTGTTAAATGTTTAATTAGATTATTTGGTCTACCTTTTTTTGTCGATAGGTCATGCTACCTGAAGCAATTGCAATAGTTATGGCACCTACTGACACAACAAGGTATATTCTCCACCTACGCTGTCGACATCCTTTTCTTGCATTGATATTTAACACTTTTGTTGATATATAATATATCACTTCCCTATTGGCAAATTTGTTTGACCCGATTTAACTGACCTTTGTATTGCTTGGATGCTCCAGAGCTCGTGTTACCATAGTTTGTACGCCTTGTAGCATTGGGGGACATCTGACTAATCATGGTCATGTATTTGTTTGACCAGAAAACATGGTATATTTCACCTCACGGATCCAGGTGGTATGGGTGTGATCCATGATTGTCAAGAGAGAGGTTTCCATCCTCACAAGGCACCTCTGGATGGCTCGCCAATTTACGAGCAGTGCTCCCATGTCTACATGGACACCGATATAAAGTTTGACATGATTGATCTCCGAGAACGATGACAAAGCTCAACTTCACTCGGTCTATTTGGAGCCTATACTTAAGGCAGTTCAACAAATCGCTGCCTTATTTTTTTAGTTGTGCTTAAGAAATACGAATTTTTATGTAAGCAGTTGTCCATAGCTATTGCATTGTATAGAGAAAATTGGTTACCTTCAAGGTCCTTGAGGGCTCGAAGCCTTGTTGTAATTCATCCCTTTAACCTCGCAAGGCACGACCATGTGACAAGATGAGGAAGTGCTGTATTTCATTTTTATGCCTGTCTTTGTACATCGTTGAATGTTTGACCTAAATAACATTAAATAGCATCGATTGTTTGAGCTCCATTTTGTTTTACGAGACATTAGGTTTCCTTGTTATTTGTTGTGATTTGTGAAGGTTTTTAATGGATGCTATGTCTATACGGGTTTTTTTTTTCTCAGCTTACTTGTGGTCTGAAACCTCGAGATGAATACATCGCGTTCACTCCTGAAAGCTAGGGACATTGCAGGCTTGCAGTTTAGTCGACCTAGCGTTTTCTTTATTTCGCTTGTATGTTAATAGAACTACCTTGGATAAATGTAGGTTTAGGATTTTCAGCTCGTACAATTTCAAGGGTCTAGGGGAACCAAAAGCAACTTTTCTTTTGATCAAACTATAACTAAAATCTGAGGAAATTCTAGCACAATTCGAACTAGATTGGTCGGCCAGCCATTCTATCTCGATCCACGGATGGTTCTGGCAAGTCCTGGTTTGCTTCAGTTATAACACTATATCTGATCAAATTTGTTGCAACAAGCCAGGCACTGGCACGTGGAAATCATTTTCTTACCAGTAAAGGTAAACCCAACCTAGATTCGCTGAAAGTGCAAGCATATTAAATTCCTGGGGATGTAACAGTGTCTCAATACAAAATATGAATTAAAGAACTAACAGTGTGAACTATTCCAATAAATAATTTGCACTCTAACTTTACATGAACAGCTGGAGTAGCTCGGTTAGATCGTGTGGCTGTTAACCACAAAGTCGGAGGTTCAAGCCCTCCCTCTAGCGCATTTTTGTATTCTATTTTTATTTATCGTGACGTTTTTCCTTTTTGCAAATTACTTTTCCTTACCAATTTTTATTACAATCCCTTTATTTATTTTGCACTCTATTTTTATTTATCGTGACGTATGTTTTTCCTTTTTGCAAATTACTTTTCCTTAACAATTTTATTACAATCCCTATATTTATTTCGTATTCTATTATTATTTATCGTGATGTTTTTTCTTTTGGCAAATTACTTTTCCTTACCAATTTTGTTACAATCCCTATATTTATTTTTTTGCTTGCCATTTTCCAACTTTTCATTACCAGTTTTACTTATTCTATCTTATTTCAATTCCCACATTTCTTTACCAATTCGTTTTAAATCCCCATATTTATTACTCATAATTTTTATTAATTATGTTTTTTCTCTCTCCAACTTTTCTTTACCAGTTTTATCTATTCTGTCTTTGTCAAGCAATTGTATTTTGGTCCCCATATTTATTTATTTATTTATTATCTTTTACTTTTTGTGCCTTTTAATTTTGCTCCTCAAACTTCTCTTTACTTCTATTCATTGTCTTTTTGCCATTTCCAACTTTTGTTTATTTTAAATGTTTTAAAAACGGTCAGTTTCCTACTGTTGTTTACCCAATCTCATTTATTCTATATCTGTAAGTCATAGTATTTCCATGCACGGCTATCTCGGTCCGTCCCTAGCGACCTACAAACTTGCACATCCTGACATAAACGCCGGCGACCGGCGCCACCATTGAGCTCCCAAGGCGGCGTACCGCCTGCGGCAGCGGCGGGTGGCACTTGGGGTCGCACACCGGGCAGATGCTCCGGCAGGCTTCCATCGTCTTCCAGCACGCCGACTTCCAGTGCAAGCAGCAGTAGCAGGTGAACTCGCGGTCGTCGTCGACGCATTTCGACCTCTGGCAGAATATCAGGTAGATCTTGCTCCCGTCTCCGTCGTCTTGGCGCCGTCCAGCCGCGACCGCAGCCGTCCCTCCTCCGGCAACACCCGGCAGCTGCTGCCTCGTCGTGCCTTCCAGGAACATACACAGGAATTAATTACCGGCGAATTGGCGACAAGACAGGCTAGAGATTCACAAACGCTCGCGATGAAATGCATGGTGTGGTTACAGCTTGCGGAGATGGCGAGGTTTCCGAGTAGCACGGCGAGCAGAATCGCCGCCGCCGCGTCTGAGTTCAAGCGGCCATGGCCGCCGCCCATCATCATACTTGTTGGCTAGGCTGCCGTCCTGCTACGTTGCTCGATTGTTCTTTTTGTATATGTTGTGCACATCCCTAGCAGTTAATGCGCTAGAGGGTCGGTTTGCATTGGGAGATATACCACACCGGATGCACCATAAACAATGGCAGCGTATCCTATATATGGAAGTTGGGTGCACCTGTGCGATCAAGAGAACTACTCCATCTATACTAAAATACAAGCATTTGAAGCGTTCGAAAATGGGTCCAACAATATAAATATTTGTGAAAACATAACAACCTAACACCACTTGAAATTAATTGATCCCGGATCCCACCTTCATTTTGATTGACGTGTGTAAATCAATTTGTCATATTCCTGCATTTTGATTGTAATCCCTGCTATCCAAATTTAAACATGTCATTTATGGGATTTACTCTAACTACCGGCACAATTGACTTTTTACTAGGGATGAGCGGATAATACTTTCTTCGTATCCTCAATCATATCCTTTAGACTGATGCAGAGCGGATCTGATATTATGCAGAAATAATTACAGATATAGAAATTTGAGTAAAATATTTTCAAATTTATCCCGCTAGTTCACTTAGCTCCCCAAATTTTCAATACGTGTATTTAGATCCCTAAACCAAAATCATATTAAGGTGTTCATCCTAGATACCAACCTCACCACGCGAGCATCCAAAGTCGACGTACCATACCACGTAGTGTCCATGTGAAAAACATTTACAAAAAATCCACCTAGTTTCTATTATCTTAACACAGTGTCCTATCTCCTCTCCTCCGCGTGGTCCTCCGCCCGCGTCAGGGACAGCAGGCGGCTTCGGTCCTCTACTTGCCGCCTGCCTCCCGCCACCCCCTTGAATCGAGCACCAGGCCGCCTCCCTCCGCATCTCCATGCGTTGGTGCCTGGTGGTGCTGGCGCCAGGTCGCGGCACCAGCATCCGCGCCCGCGCGGCCCAGCGTGGGTGGAGGCGGCGGCGGGCGGGCCAGCTAGACGGGCAGACCTAGCGTGTGTGGGGGCGGTGGCGTAGGCGAGGCAGCGGCTGCCGCTGCGGTAGCGGCTGTGCGAGGGGCAGCCGGGCGCGGGAGCTTGGGGGCCTGTGGCAGCAACACGCGAACGCTCAGGGAGCATGCCACAGCGGGAGGCGCGCGTTCACGCGGGGAGCTGGGAGCATGGGCCCGTGGTGGCGCCAACGCGGTCTGCGCGCCCACTGTGGCAAGATAGGTGGCGGCGCGACCCGCCCGTGGGGATGCTGAAGGATGCGCCGGCCCGACGGTGGCCACGGGGTGCGGCACAATGGGCTCAAGGATGGGTGGCGCCAAGCTCGACTGCTTGACGAGCTCGTTGGGGCACCGTGGCAGTAGGGGCTTCCGCCTCTCTCTCTGCGCTGCAACCATGGCCAGCGAGACACGCGCAAAGGCGGCGATGAGGAGGGAGGTGGGCGGACAGCCAGTGCGCAGGAGGGAGGCGGTGTGCCGGTGGAGCAGGATCGGAGCTTGGCGGTGGATGGCTGAGGAGCAGGAGGGAGGTGACGAACCTAGGCAGGAAGGAGCAAATGGGAGCAAATGCGGATAATATAATGCAGGGGGATTCTTTAATATGATTTAGGAATCCAAATATGAGAGTTTGGAAAATTCAAGTGAACTAGCGGGATAAATTTGGAGGAACCAGAGCATATTTTACTCTATATATTTTATGGTGCGAATATGGTATAGAGTTGGACCGGTATCGGAGCGGAGGCGGATTAAAATACACTACTACAGATATAGTTTTTAAAGATGAGTAAAATTGTATTTATAGGGACGGATGCGGTACCCGTCTCTACTTCTCGCAGCTAGAAATGCTGTTTGCAGGGACGGATAACGCGGCCGTTCCTAAAAATCCCATTTGTTGAGGCGGACACCCCGTCACCCGCCACTAGTAACCGATTTTAAAAATATAGCTGCACCAGCCCCGCCCGTAGCGCCGCCCGCCGACGCTAGAGCCCAGGCCGGCCCCCCGAGCGCTCGCATCGCCGCGCCAACGCCGGAGCTCGAGCCGGCCGTACGGAGCCTGAGCCAGCTCGGCGTCTGCAGCGCCGCATGACGCCGCCGGAGCCGAGGCCGGAGAACGTCGACGGCACCACCCACTCGGCGGCGTCGGGTTCGGGGAGAGGCAGAAGGGCGCGGTGGCGGCCCACCCGCTCATCGTCAGGCTGGAGCTCAACCTCTGCAGGAGGGTGTGGGCGCGGCCGCGGCGGCCTTCCCCACTGTGAGCTAGCATGCGTAAACAGTATCAGGCACCGCTCACATTGTGAACGGCCTTATGTAGAGGATTGCCGATTAGCCGGCCGCCAGGCGTTATGATTTGCCGATTATAAAATATTACGTGTGTGTAGGCTGCGGATGTTGCATGGGCACCTAGTCTTGCTTGGTGAGGCCGTGAGGGCTAGCTTGGTCCGGTAATGCTGGGCCTCCTGCATGTGGGGGTGTGGATTATGGGGGCTTTCGGGCGTAAGCCTTGCTCGGCATCTTACCGATGCCGTCATTAGTGATGTCTTTGGCACCACGTTTCTCATTAGAGGCATTATCATGAGGTCTTCCATCTCTCGGGGTTCTCTTGGTTGAAAAACCTAAGGCTGGATCTCTAGCCAGTAGTACACTCGGCGTCAGTGAACGTCGATCATACCCTCCTTGAAGGCACTACTATGAAGAACCCCTCCTCCCATATGCAGGTGCTGATGCGCAGGTGACACTTCATCATTGTTAATACTTGATACAGAGGTAGCTTAGTTGAATTGTGTTATTCTGGTGGTTTTATCTTGTTAGTTGCTATCATCGTGTGTGTTTAGGTTGTTGTTTGTTGTAATACTTTTTCTTTATTAACGGCCGACATTTTATTGAAAAAAATATATGCCCAAACTTTTGTTGTCGTTTTTTTTGTAAATATACGTGTCAACATTTTTTTGACACAAGAATATGTGTTAACTTTTGCTTTTGTTGGAAACTTTGTTTTTACAGCCGAGTGCAAAGGAACGTCTCGTAGCCAGTAGAATGCGGATTTCCACCAAGTAGTCCTGCACGGCAGCGATCCAAATCCAGTATTTATGTTTTAGGCTTTCAGCTAGTGGCAGGCATGTCGTTCTTTTTTTTTTCCGCGAGGAGAGGTACGTGTACTGATGTGCCTGATTAAGTTATTTCAAACTAAGACTATAATTAACAATGGATCGTTGGAGGTACGTCGAGAAGATGCACGCCTGCTTCATTGCTCTCGATCTCTATAAAGATCACCAACATACCATTGCCATGCTCAATAACATGAAAGCATAGAGTTAATAAGCAATTGAAGCTCTTATCCCCCATGGCAAACTCACCAACGCCGACGACCATGGCCCTGGCAGTCTTGGCTCTTGGGCTGGCACTCCTCGTCGCCGCCGGCCCCGCGGCTGCGCATCACTGCAGCTGCCGGCCAGGCTTCTGCTGCAGCAAGTATGGCTACTGCGGCACCACCAGCGCCTACTGCGGCGACGGGTGCAAGTCGGGGCCGTGCTGGGGCTCGTCTGGGGGCCGTGGCAGCGTCGCAGGTGCCGGTGTGTCCGTGGCGAGCGTCGTCACCAGATCTTTCTTCAACGGCATCAAGTCTCACCCCGGGAGCTGGTGTGAGGGCACAGGCTTCTACACGAGAGGCGCCTTCCTGGAGGCGGTAGGCGCGTACCCGGGCTTCGCTCGTGGCGGCTCGGAGGCCGACCGCAAGCGCGAGATTGCTGCCTTCTTCGCGCATGTCACGCACGAGACCTGGCGTAAGTCCATGGAGCCACCGCTAAAATGCAGAACGAAGCATTCGTGCATTCGCTTGTTGCAGAGGCTGAAACTTTGTTAATAGAGCTTTCCTCGTTAAGAAATTTTTCCAGAATCCAAACATTCGTCCTAATATTGCTGACGTCTTTGCATGTAATTCATTGCAGATTTGTGCTACATCAACGAGATCGACGGGGCGAGCTCGAACTACTGCAACCCGGGTGACATGCAGTGGCCGTGCTACCCAGGGCAGGGGTACTACGGCCGGGGCCCGCTGCAGCTGTCGTGGAACTTCAACTACGGGCCGGCGGGGAGGAGCATCGGCTTCGACGGGTTGAGGGACCCGGACAGGGTGGCGCAGGACCCCGTGGTGTCCTTCAAGTCGGCACTCTGGTACTGGATGACCAACGTGCACCGGGTCATGCCCCAGGGGTTCGGTGCCACCATAAGGGCCATCAACGGCGCCGACGAGTGCCACGGTGGGAAGAATGCCGCCGAAATGAGAGCGCGGGTGCGCTTCTACTTGCAGTACTGCAAGCAGTTCGGCGTCGACCCGGGGAGCAACCTCACATGCTAGGTGCTCTGTTCGTCCATGCATGATGCTCATTTCATGTGAATGAGGCCGTAAATATACAACCATTGGATGGATTTATACTTGAGCCAATGTATATAGAATGTATTTATATTTTTTTCTCATGAGATTGATCAACATATACTGCTAGAATCCTTAGCATTAATACCAGGCGGGGAACCCCGGCTAGTACCAGCCCGGTACCGACTGTCCGGTACTAAATACGCTTTCATTCATTTAGTACCGGTCGGGTTGCCTGTTACTAAATGGTATATTTAGTACCGGCTGGTAACACCGGCCGGTACTAAATGATTTCACGCCCAAAAAATAAAGAAAAAAATATTACGGGCGCGCATCATCGCAAGTCCTCAAGCCACAAGTCACGCGAATTTTTCACACATAAATGCGCGTGCGCGAGGATTCGGACCCACGACCTCCGATCTCACGCATAGTTTCCTTACCATCCCACCTATGCATCACATATGACTAGGTGGAAGATGTTTTCCTTTTGAAATAACCCATGGAGGATCATTTAGTACCGGACCAAGACACCGGCCGGTACTAAATGATATTGACCGGTACTAAATGGCTGCGCCATTTTAGTACCGAGCCAAAACACCAGCCGATACTAAAAGGTGATATTTAATACGGGCCCGTGTCTTGGCCCGGTACTAAAATGGCTACAGGAGCTTTCAAATTTGGACCCGGTACTAAAATGACTCCGTGACAACTTTAGTACCGGAAAAGTTAACCAGTACTAACGTGCGCGATGAATGCTACATTAAATGTATACAAGACATTTAAAATACAAGACATATACGGAAAAAAGGTTACATTAAATGTCAAGTGGCACATTAATGTATGAATATGAATGGAAGTTGCTATTTAAACATGGATAAAATGGTGTGCGTGATAACGAGTGCCACCACTCATCGAGAAGCAAGAAGAGTGTGCATGGGAGTGGGCGGCGGAGGATGATAAGCAGGACGAAGAGGAGGTGGAGAATGAAGACAACAAGGATGACTGACAAGGAGCCTCGCGCGCGCCGCACCGTACATCCATAGGTATTAGTAATTTGTTGATTAGTTATACCTAGTGGCTGCAAGGCATTGGTTTGTTAAATTGTATGAAAGGTCTGGATGATAGCCGTTATTTAGATGTAGTGGTAGCGCTTTGATTAGTTACACCAAGTGACATGGCAATTATGGATATATAGCACACTGTTGCAATGCACTGGAACTGGCCTAGATGTTTCATCATATAGGTTGACTTTTTGACCAGTAGGTTTTAGTTATTACAGATGCGTTTTTGATTCGCTAGCACGAGGAGTTGATTCTAAGCCTGTTGAATGCTACTCAGCTTCTCTGACCCCTAGGCCTCTCGCCCTATCGCCATCATATAGGTTGATTGGTAGGTTAGATAGTACGTCTAGTGATGACCTCCGGGCAAGCTCTAGACCCCATTTTTTATTTTTCTAATAAAGTTCCCCTTATGCGGATGAAGTTATCTGATATCTCCACTCTCTCCTCTCTAATTAAATGTTTTGAAAAGAAGATAATGGCTGTAGCATGTTGTTTAACAGGGACATATGGATTCTCATTTTCCACATTGATTTTCTTTATGTTGAAACTAGTACTTCCTTGGAGGGAATTATATTATTTTTTAATTTGCATATAGAATTACGAGAATAATATTATTGTTTTCATTTTTCTTTTGGTATTATGTCTGCACCATATAATTGAAAGCAACAAGTAGAATGATGCAAGACAGAGGCACAATGTGTTATTGTTTTTGTGATGATAGATATGCATAATTTATGGGTAGATATTTGGGTTCTTTAGGTTAGCTAAGATAATGATAGATGTGGGTACATTTGAAAGAGGTTTTTGGGTAGTTGGGTTAAGTTAGATAGATAATTTAGAAGTCGGTATGCTATTCTAGGTGGGCTCACCTAGATTTGAGCATGCATGATGGCGGTGTAAAGATGGTTAAAGCGTGTTGCCCTTTGGGGTCCGCCCTGCATGTTATATAGGCCAAGAAACACCCTCGGCGTGGTTTACAATCAGAGTTGGTTTGGATCATGGCCAGCTATCCTGATTACAAGCAACAAGAATATCTTACATCTATCTACAACAACTACTAGCTCACGATCCAAACCAACACCAGATAAACACAAGAGTTTGTTACAAGTTATTTTTCTAACATTCCCCCTCAATCACAACTTCCTAAGTTGAGATTGTTCTTGAATAATTCCAGCTTGCCGACAGGTAGCGCTTTTGTGAAGCCATCAGCTACTTGATCTTCAGTTGTCACAAAATGTATGGAGAGTAATTTTTGTGCCGCTCGTTCTCGAATAAAATGATAATCCACTTCAATGTATTTTGTTCGTGCATGGAACACTGGGTTTGCTGATAGATATGTAGCCCCAATGTTATCGCACCAAAGCTGAGCTACTTTAGGAGATTTAACTCCTAGTTCTTCAAGTAACTTCTGCACCAACATGATCTCAGCGGTAGCATTTGCTACTAACTTATATTCTGCCTCGGTGGAGGACCTGGACATAGTAGCTTGCTTCCTGACACTCCCACCATATCAAGTTGGACCCCAAGAATACTGCAAAGCGCCGGTTGACTTCCTATCATATGAACATTTAGCCCAATCTGCATCAGAGAATGCACTAACAAGCATAGACATGGATTTCTGTATTTTGAGTCCAACTCCCATAGTATACCGAAGATACCTTAATATTCGTTTTACTCACCTTAATATTCGTTTTACTCCTGTCTAGTGAACAACTGTTGGTGTGTGCAAATATTGACATACCTTGTTGACATCAAATGAGATATCAGGACGTGTGAGGGTCAAATATTGTAATGCAACCATTGTGCTCCTGTATCTTGTAGCATCTTCTGATCCTAGCACAGTCCCTTCATAAGCTGTCAGCTTCTCTGTAGTCGACATGGGTGTATTAACCGGTTTACACTGCAGCATGCCAACTCTTTTGAGCAGATCACTAGTATATTTTCCTGAGGGAGAAGAATTCCATCATTGATCTTCTTGACTTCAATGCCCAAAAAATATTTGAGTTCTCCAAGATCCTTAAGAGCAAAGAGTTCATTGAGATCTCTTAATAATGCCTAAGTAGCTGCATGGGATGAGCTAGCTACAATAATACATCAACATATATTAATAGAAATATTGTAACTGGACCTTTTTGATAATAGAACAAGGAAATATCAGCTTTAGAATGTTGAAACCCAAGCTCTTGCAATTTCTTACTTAACCGAGCATACCACGCCCTTGGCGCCTGTTTGAGACTGTACAAAGCTTTATCAAGTTTGCATATGTAATTTGGTCTACTTTTGTATTCGTAACCTGGTGGTTGCCTCATGAAAACTTCTTCCTCAAGAACACCATGAAGGAACGTGTTCTGTACATCCAACTGGCGAAGGCTCCATCCTCTGGATACTGCTACAGACGAGACCAATGATGGTTGCAGCTTTAACAACTGGACTAAATGTGTCCTCATAATCAATTCCATACCTTTGTTTGAATCCTTCTGCAACTAAACGGGCTTTGTACATGTCTATAGAACCATCAGGTTTCCGTTTTATCTTGTAGACTCATTTACAGTCTATGATATTTCTGCCATATGCAGGAGGTACTAGGTGCCACGTTTTGTTTCTCTAAAATTCCTGATACTCACAATCCATAGCATGTTTCTAATTTGAATTACCAGACGCTTCTTCCAAACTTTGAGGCCCACCTGAAGCTGTTAAGAGATCATACCTAACTGTGCCATCGGTGAAATTCTTGGGCTTCCGAATTCCACTGAGACCTTGTTTTTGGGCGAGTAGCAGTAGCATCAGTGACAGGTCCAGGAGCATCAGCTGGTTCAACAACATCAGGTTCCACCAGTGGTTCTTCGCTCGGCACAGCTTCTGCTTCGGAGTTTGCTTCCCCACGGGATCCGCCGGGTTCTCCTCTGGAAGCAGACGCGGGGGTGACGTGGCGGAGCGGGGCGGCTCATGAGCGTCGCTGGTGCCCTGCAGTGGTGACGTGGCGGCCCAGGATTGATTCCCCGGGGAGCTGTCCCCCGGAGCACCCGACCAGTCTGGTTGGTGCGTCGGAGCGCTCTGTCCTATACACCGGTGTTGGACACCGATCCCGGAGCGAGAAATACAAGCATCCATGATGTTTTTCCGCATGATATCAAGCATCCATGATATTTTTCCGCATGATATTTCCAACTTCATTATTAAACATACCACATCTATGACAAAAATCCCACCTTTATCATAGTTCTTCGGTGGCAGCCCTCAGGCCCTACGGAACTATGACAAAAATAAAACATGTGTTACAGAATAACATCTCATATCGTCACAAAAATGGTACGCCATCAACTCCTCGTATCTGTGATGACCGCGAATCGTCGTAGAACTATTGAGCCACATGTAGCGTTGGGACCCATAGGCCACATGCGATGATAGAGGGTCCATCGTGTCTACGTGGATGCCACGTGTAGCCACCTGGACCCGCCGGTCCACGTGCCAGGCTTGTGGGTCAACTATGTCAACATGGGTCCACTGGAGAGGTGTGACTTGCGCATCCACGTGTACGAGTGCGGGCCCAGCAGGCTGACGTGGCTAACACGTGTAACTGTAGGTCCCGGTTGACCGGTCCAATATGTCTACCTGGCAACCACGTGTGATGACTGGGACCCGAAGGTCCACATGTTAGGGCTGTGGGTCAAATATGTCAACGCGGGGTCCACTAGAGAGGTGGGACCCGACCGTCCACGTGTATGTGTGCGGGGCCAGCTAACCGACGTGGCTAACACGTGTAACTTTAGGTCCCGGTTGACTGGTCCAGGATGTCTTGGCAGCCACGTGTGCTGACCGGGACCCAAAGGTCCACGTGTCAGGGTTATGCGCATCCACGTGTAAGAGAGCAGGCTTAGCAGGCCAACGTGGCTAACACGTGTAACTGTAAGTCCTGGTTGACTGGTCCAACATGTATACCTGGCAGTCACGTGTGCTGACTGGGATCCGAAGGTCCACACGTCAGGATTGTGGGTCAAATATGTCAATGCGGGGTCCACTAGAGAGGTGGGACCCGGCCGTCCACGTGTATGTGTGCGGGGCTAGCTGGCCGACGTGGCTAACACATGCAACTTTAGATCCCGGTTGACTGGTGGCAGCCACGTGTATTGACCGGGACCCGAAGGTCCACGTCTCAGGTTTATGGGTCAAATATGTCAACGCGGGATCCACTGGTGAGGTGGGATCCGGCCGTCCACGTGTACAAGTGCGTGCCAGCAGGCTGTGGTGGCTAACACTATTTAATGCGGGTCCCGCAGATAATAAGGCCTAGGCCTATTTCAAAGTTGGGCCCGAAATGAAATTGCTGTGGATCTGGCCCAGGTTTGAGTGAGCCACCAGGATCTACTCGATTTGGCCTAGGAAGAGAAAAAGGCCCGCTGTGAAAATAGGTGTGTCAAACGAGCCCCTAAAAAGGGAGGAAAATTTGTTGCTGCACGGGTTCGAACATGGGCCAAGGCCAGCTCGGCAGTGGCAATCCACCACTGCGCTAGTCAAGTGTTTTCGCCTAGCTCCACACTCGCATTCTCTTTGAACAAAAAATGTTGGCCTTCCCCGTGCGACGGTTACTGTCCCCGCGCACCTTCCCGAGACGGTTGCCATCCACCCTGAGACGTGGCGCCACCTAAACTTCCTGGCGATGACGCGGTCATCGGCGGCAGTTCCCAAGAGGGGTCTTCAAGAGATCTCCTCCTCCACGTTCTCGTCATTCCCACGCCATTTCGAAGAGGGGATTTCAAGGTCAAACTCCTGCTCTCATCGTTCTCAGCTCGCCCCTCCCCAAAAGAGGGGTTCTTTCAAGAAATCCCCTACTGCACTGTAGTCCCGATCGAGCTATAGTGATCCACCACCTCCTCTTCGATCACCGCATTGGACATTGAGCCGCTACACCTATCCAGCGCACCAGCTCGGTGGCGTCCACGCGCCGCAGCTCCATCCACACCAGCGCTCGAGCCCTCGGGTGGCCACGTCTTGCGGTCCTCGTTCCGCGACGTCGCCGGTACTCATGGAGGTGAGGCGGCACCAGTCGTCGCTGGTGGAGCTCCCAACTGAGTTGGCCATTCAGATCGCAGGCCGGCTCACCACCTCGGAGCGGCCAATGGACGACCTCCGTGCACTTCGGGCGACCTGCCGCCTCATGCGCCGTGTGTGCCGCGACCCCGAAGTCGGCCGACGCATCTCAGTAGAGCGGTTGGCCGACGACATGGCGTTGGACGACCCCGATGGCTATGACACCCTCCTTCCTCGCGTGGCCCAAGTCGTCAATTGGGAGGCCTGCTTCATCACTGGGATGCATGTCGTCTTCCATGGACCTGTGATCACACCCATGCCAGTCCTCAACGAGAATCTCGAGCGCGCCGCCACGGGTCGGCACAAAGTGGCGGCCTATGTGGTCGCCGTCCTCTTGTACATGGGCATTGGCAGCGCCGGCGTCGACGATACCGCTAGGCAGTACATGAGACAGGCCGTGGCCGTGGAAGAATCAGTGGTGGCACCGGCAGGCGGCGGCTACACAATGTTTAGGGAGTGTTTCAAGTGTCGCCGGAGGGCCGCGAATGTGATCTGGAGAGGATGTCGGTGTTTTACCGCCAAGCCCACCGATGGATACCCCCGAGGTGGTGACTTGTAGGTGGGGTGTCGCCGAGATCAGGAACTTGAAGGTGCAAGGAATACAAAGTTTAGACAGGTTCATACCGCCGAGAGCGTAATACCCTACGTCCTGTGTGGTGGTTTGTATTGCCTTAGATGTTGTATATTTGGAGGGGTCCCTGCCCGCCCTTATATAGTCCGGGGGGACAGGGTTACATGGAATTCCTAGCCAGATACGAGCTCAGGAGCCCTACTTGAGTACTTTTCGGGTAGTTTCCATCTGTTCCGACTCGTTCTACTACGGTACGAGTAGTTCTACTACGATATGAGTAGTTACAACTGATGTAAGGCGTGGGCCATGCCCCATCCCTTATCCTAGAATATGTACGCCATGTGCGCAGTCTGTGGCCCCGGGTCTAACAAGCCCCCGAGCTCTTCGTAGTCGAGTACTGCAGGCTTGCGAGTACTTCTGAAGGCATCTTCGAGTTCTCCCGAACTCCATTTTGAAGGTGTGTTCCGAGTACTTCCTTGGCTGCATTGAGGCTGTGAGGTGCTCATGCCCCGAGTAGTTGTCAAGTCTTCTTTTATATGGGGTGTGATTAAACTCGCACTCAATATGGAGTAGCTCCCGAGCCTTAGGTTGAAAAGAATCAAACCGAGGGTCAAATTAGCCTTGAATCTTCTATGCTTATCTTTTAAAAGATTTGAAAAATAAGTCACCGTTGACACATGTCACTGCGGCCCCCGAGCCTTGAATCTAAATCCCCAAGGTTTGGAAAAAAGGATCCAAAGAATCGTGGCATGTAGTATATGACGGTAAGGTTTTGATGGTTAAAATGGGCAAATTGGCTCAGAAATTTGAAAACCGCGTTTTTCGGAATGAATACCCTGAAAAAATGGTTAAACCAATAACTTCTCCAAAAAGCGTCCTAAATTACCGCTGAGATCAAATCTTTTTCCTTGATTCAATGGCTAGATAAGATGTCTGGGTTAAAAATTTGAAAAACCCCTTATTTCGGAATAAAATTCTTGTAATAATGGTTAAACTATTATCTTCCCGAGAGAAATTCTCGAAAGGCTATTAAATCTGGTTTTTCTATGAATCTTCCGAGTAGTTTTGCGGCGTCCAGCCTCGAAGCGTGAGAGCTTAAACGATCCGCCGAAAGCACGTTGAGTGCCCTGTCAAGCGCAGCCCCTGAGCATGGGAACTAGAGGAGTTGAGATTGCTGACGGTGCATAAAACTAGTCGGAAACCAGTAAACGTAGTGTTATAAGAGAAAATCTCCTTCAGTAAACTAGGCATAGTACTAGCCGAGAACTAGTAAACAGAGTATTACTGGAAGTATGGGAGCAATGCCACTTTAGTAAACTACGCGTAATACTAGTCGAGAACTAGTAAATGGAGTGTTACTGAGCGATGCCCCTTCAGTAAACTACGCGTAGTACTAGTCGGAAACTAGTAAACGGAGTGTTACCAGAAGTATGGGAGCGATGACCCTTCAGTAAACTACGCGTAGTACTAGTCAAGAACTAGTAAACGGAGTGTTACTGGAAGTATGGGAGCGAGGCCCTTTCAGTAATCTATGCGTAAGACTAGTCGGGAACTAGTAAACGGAGTATTACTGGAAGTATGAGAGCGATGCCCCTTAATTAAACTACGCGTAGTACTAGTCGAGAATTAGTAAACAGAGTGTTACTGGAAGTATGGGAGCGATGCCCCTTCAGTAAACTGCATGTAGTACTGGTCGGGAACTCGTAAACGGAGTATTACTGGAAGTATGGGTGCGATGCCCCTTCAGTAAACTACGCGTAGTACTAGTCGAGAACTAGTAAACGGAGTGTTACTGAAAGTATGGGAGGGATGGCCCTTCAGTAAACTACGCGTAGTACTAGTCAGGAACTAGTAAATGGAGTGTTAATGGAAGTATGGGAGCGAGGCCCCTTCAGTAATCTATGCGTAAGACTAGTCGGGAACTAGTAAACGGAGTATTACCGGAAGTATGAGAGCGATGCCCCTTCAGTAAACTACGCGTAGTACTAGTCGAGAATTAGTAAACAAAGTGTTACTGGAAGTATGGGAGCGATGTCCCTTCAGTAAACTACGCGTAGTAGTAGTCGGGAACTAGTAAACGGAGTATTGCGGGAAGTATGAGAGCGATGCCCCTTCCGTAAACTACGTATAGTACTAGTCGAGAACTAGTAAACGGAGTGTTACTGGAAGTATTGGAGCGATGCACCTTCAGTAAACTACGCGTAGTACTAGTCAGGAACTAGTAAACTATGGGAGCGAAGCTGACTAGTCGAAGTTGATTCCGACTAGTTGTTGACCATGCAGAGCTAGTCGCCGAGTAGTTTAAGACTCGTCCCCGACTAGTTTCTAGTTGAGACGAGTAGTTGAAGTAATCATCGGCGTTGCCGATTTGTCGAAGTAGTCGTTGCTGCGGCGCAAGCTGGAGTCGAGCCGAGTAGTTGAGGTCGTCGCTGCAGCGCGTCAATGTTGTGACGTGAGCTGAAGTCGAGCGGAGTAGTCGAGGTCGGCGGCGGCAGCGCGTCGGCGTTGCAGCGCTAGCTGAAGTCGAGCCGCGTCGATGAGGTTGGTGGTGGCGATCCATCGATGTTGCGGCACGAGCTGAAGTCGAGCCGCGTCGTCAAGGTCGGAGGCGACGGTGCGTCGACGTTGCGGCAAGAGCTGAAGTCGAGCCATGTCGTCGAGTTCGGCGGCGACGGCGCGTCGACGTTGCAGCGTGGGCAGTAGTCGAGTCGATCAGAAAGTTGATTTTCGTCAAGGTCATTGACGAGTTCGTTGATATCCTGATGGGATGTTGGTGCAGATGCCTTCAGCTTGCTGGTGTCGACGAGGTGACTACGAAAGTTGCTTGCACCGTTTAGTGACACGGACCCAGGAGCCGAAGACAAATGCCGTGCCTTCTTGAAGCGCGACGGAGAGGTTGAACGATGCCCTCAAGTTTGCCTGTGGATCTATGAAGACCCCTACCTAGCGCGCCAGCTGTTGGTGTTTTACCGCCAAGCCTACCGAGGGATACTCCTGAGGTGGTGAGTCGTAGGTGGGGTGTCGCCGAGATCAGGAACTCAAAGTTGCAAGGAACACAAAGTTTAGACAGGTTCGGGCTGCCGAGAGCGTAATACCCTACGTCCTGTGTGGTGGTTTGTATTGCCTTAGATGTTGTATATTTGGTGGGGGTCCCTGCCCGCCCTTATATATTCTGGGGGATAGCGTTACATGGAATTTCTAGCCAGATACGAGCTCAGGAGCCCTACCCGAGTACTTTTCGGATAGTTTCCTTCTGTTCCGACTAGTTCTACTATGGTACGAGTAACTACTACGATACGAGTAGTTCTACTACGATACGAGTAGTTACAACTGATTTAGGGCGTGGGCCATGTCCCATCCCTTATCCTAGAATATGTACGCCATGTGCGCAGTCCCGTGCCCCCGGGTCTGACAGAGGGAGGTGGCGCAGGCCCCTGAAGCGCATGGCGCCGGCACCGACGCACGCTGGTCTTCCGTGCGCATGCGAGAATTGCAGCGCCCGTCTACAATGAGGGACATACAGACTGTTTTGCAACGAGGACTGCCAGATTCATGGTGAAATCAAGCTGTTCTTGGAGACAATTTTAGAGTGAATTAGTAGTGTAAGTTTTGCTTTTCTATTGCTTTTGCTTGATGAATTTTAGAGTGAATTTGTAGTGAAGTAGTGCAGTATTTGTATTGCTTTTCTGTTGCTTTTGCTTCATGAGGTACAGTGACCTTGTGGCCAATGTAAATATATATATATATATATGATTAATGAACATCTTAAATACTCTAAAAAAAGTACAAACTTACTCAATTTTCCACAACTATGTGGTCTGCCATAAGGTACCAAAAAGAATGACACCATAAATCGATCAGCATATATACACATCTACTGGTTCTTAAGCTAGTACCACAATACTGCCAACTTCCCATTACTAAACATTTGCTTGTCCATTACACAAAAGCAAAAGACTGGTGGACAAATATTTCTTCTTCTTAACGCCAGCCAACTCAGTTGTCATCGTCGTTGTCAGTCAAAGTGTATCACTCGCGCTCGATCAGCTTCCGCTTGATAGCAACGTGAAGCTCCTTTACCTTCTTTCGCATCTGACATTTTAGAAGGGGGTCAGTTAGCATGTGGAAAAGATAAACTGCATTCATGCCAATTGCAGTACTTAAAGCGTAGGAACGTCACCTGTTTACCAGACAGGGTAGGAACATCGTCGTCGTCATCGCTGTAAAGACTGATGATCAGCGAACATGCCATCCTTGGGAAAACAATGTCATACTTCTCTCCTACATGCTTCATTACAATTGAAACAAGGTCACAATATATCGAACATCCATGACAGTTACATATTTATATATAGCACATTTTACTCCATTGCATTACACTATCTTGTGCATATAATAAATTCATCTATCATTACTTATCTCAAACTGTGAACCTCGTACCAAACCCCAATGCTCTGTAGCATATCCAGGCACTCACCTTCTTTCTGTTAGGGCCGGCAATATTGACTGCTTCAGAGATTGCTAGCATGTCTGGCCAGTCGGTCTGCACGTCTAGCTTAGAGTCAGTGGGAATAGCTTCGGTGAAGATGTGGCGGCTCCGGCGCCAACTCGATGGGCGGCCAATTGCTCGCGCCTATCATGAGATCACAAATTATAGTTTAAAGTACATGTCACATAATCAAGATTAAGTATGTGGTATGAAATGAAAAGATCATAATGCCGAAATATGATTATATGCTTCTATATTTAGTTGGAATCTGATTGCAACAGAAAATTAAATGTCAATCTAGCAAAAGTGAATCTAGCAAATGTGAATCTTTATCTACTGAAAGGGTCTGGCTCACCGAGTCATTGTTGCATGATGCTAATGAGGCGGTGGCCCTTGCTTCCGCTCCATCCCCTTGATTCCTGGGGGCGGCGACGACTGCTTCAAAGCCGGGTAGCATGTCTTCGACTTCGAGCTTGATGTCCGCGTCGAAGACCATGGTGGGCGGCGCATTGACGACTTGCAATGCTGCATCCCCTTGGTTCCTGCGGGCAGCGGCGATTGGTTCAGAGCCCGGTAGCACGTCTTCTACTTTGAGCTTGTCGTCCGCATCGAAGACCATGGCAGCCAGCGCCTCGATAATTGGCGGGCTGCTCCCCGTGGTGGATGATGGGCCGCGCCGCCTTACCGACGGCCTCGAGGTCGTGGGACTTCGCGAGAAGGCATCTTGTGCATCGCGCACCTGCTTGCGGCTCGCCATCATCGCAATGCAGGTGGGCGAGAAGGATGCGGGTGGTGATGGGAGGGGAAGAAGGCGATGCGGGCGGCGATGGGAGAGGCAATGTATAAAAACCCCAGCTTTGATGGAACGATTTGGGGGAAGAAGGCAAAGGCGCCACGGCGGTTAGGCTTCTCAAGGAAGAAGGTGGGGACACGACAGTTGTTTCCACCCAACAGCCACCGACATATGGGGCCCACAAGCTAGGGCCCACAAGCAAGGGCCCACAAGCAAGTGACGCAACGCGCTGACCAGGAGGCACCTTCTCCAAGCGTGCGGTGTCTTCTGTGAAATTGACATGCGGGTCCCACCTGTCGGCGCCCAACGCAAAGAGGGCTGGTTGTGTTCCCGCGCACCTCCCGAGATGGTTGCCATCCCCCCGAGACAT
This sequence comes from Panicum miliaceum, assembly GCA_032594955.1. Classification (NCBI taxonomy): domain Eukaryota; kingdom Viridiplantae; phylum Streptophyta; class Magnoliopsida; order Poales; family Poaceae; genus Panicum; species Panicum miliaceum. The sequence goes on along the minus strand of CM064063.1, from coordinate 37,059,957 downwards.
GGCACCGCCTGAACCTCCTCGCACCGAGGACATGGAGCACATCGACTAGGTAGTTCTTTTGTGTTGATTTTGGTTGATAAGGTCCAGCACTGGATGGCGGACCATCTAGCCAATATTGGCAGTGTAAATTACAAAATTCAACATATTTTGGACTAACTCCATAGTGTCATTCTTTATTAGCAAATAATCTCACGGGTGCGGGGCGAGGACAAGGTTGCAGTGCTTTGAGCACAAGGCTGGCACAAACCGTGAATTCCCTCAGTGCAAAGACGGTGCGCAGGCTGTCACCGCATTCCACGTTGCATGGTGCGTAGGCAGTCACCATGTTCCACGTTCCCGGTGACTAGCACAGCACGCGGCTTGCTCACATCCACCCCTTGTTCCGGGCCAGGACGCGGTGGTGGCTGTACCTCTTCTTGTTAAGGACGAGGAGTTGGCCTTCCTCACGATGTGGTCCCTAACCTCATTTAGCCTGGTCCACCAGTCTGCCAAGACGAGGCAGACAAGGCGCGGTGGAAGACGCGCAGAGCGGGGCCGCTGGGGACTGGAATTTCGTAGCCCCGGTGCTCGTTGTCGGACTTGTCCGTCTCAGTCTAGGTGTCGGAGTCGTCGGAGTCGAACAGATCTGCAGGAAGGTCACCCTTCGGGGCGGCGACGCCGAGGTCGTGGGGGTGGAGGAGGAAGGCGCCACCACCGCCGGAGGAGGCTGGGAACACCCTAGAGAGCCCCCAGCACCTCTGTGGCCTACATCCGCGGGCAACGGTGGGTTGAGGTCAGCAGCGTCAGAGCGCGACGGTGGCAACCCGAGGTCATCGGTGTCAGTGCGCGAGCATCGTGACGCATGGGCGACGTAGCGCCCCAAGAAGGTGCGCCCGACGGCGCGGCGGGAGCGCGATGAGAAACCGCCACACGACGACGATGCTGAGGCGCCGGAGGCGTTGGAGACGGTTCGCTTCATGGCGTCGGATGGGCTACAGCTTGCAGGCGAAGAGATTGTCTAGTGGTAGTGGAACTGGCGAGGACACTGATGGTGGGGAAATGGCGATTAAATAACGGCGATGGTGGATGGCAGCCAGCTCATCGAAGAACGTGCGCGGGAGAACAGGAGCCTGGACGGCCACCGCCGGCGGCCGTGGCATCTGCATCGTCGATGGGCACATGAACGGCTATGAGATATCGGGCTTGACTAGAAAAAGGCCCACGGTAAGTTTTTCAGACCATCTTACACAGACGTTCTTCATAGTTACTGTTACAAGTAATTTCAAAAGTATTGTCGATTTGAACTACGTATGTCTCCAATAAGATTAAAAAAATTACAGAAAAAATACATTTAGGGTCATATATACTATTATAGCCCAAGTTTGAGATATGGAAACAAAATTCAATTGTTCGATATGGATAATTCAAACATCTAAGTCTAAGGTAGTAAAAAAAATGATTAATATCAAAAGTTTGTCAGGAAATTCTACAAACTAACACAACAACATTTTTTACGTCCATAAGCTTGAGAAAAAAATCAAATGGTTTTAACAAAGCCGGGCCATCATTGATCACAAATGAATACATCTCCCACATGGTTTCCTAGAACTTAACTCAAACTTTTAAGTTTGCATAGCTCAGAATAGTTTTGACATCATATACACCTCAAATTTTGACACAAACTCATATTGACCTTACAATTAGAGAATGTTAAGTTATATTAGCAATTGTTATGCAATATCATTTTGTTTTTTTCTACTTTGGTGTAAAAAACTAACTGATATGTAAAAGATCTAAGAAATAGAAACTAACTAGAACAAAGACACCACTAAATGGTAGAGTGTGATTTTAGACAAAATTAGGAAAAAGAATCATCAAATATTGAGTTCTTATGATGGAGAAATACTAGTTCCAAGTTTTAATTTCAGATTAAAAAGAGAAAGATGGACTATTTACGAGCTCTTATGCCTCTCAGCCAATCACGCTCACGCGCTACCACGTGGAGCAGTAGGTGACGCCCGCCTCCTTACCACCTAGGTGGCCGAGATGAACAGCTATGAGAAATCGGGCTTGACTAGAAAATGGCCCACGGTAGGTTTTTCAGCCCATCTAACACAAACGTTCATAGTTACTATTACAAGTAATTTCAAAAGTATGCTCAAATTAAACTACGTCTGCCTTCAATAAGATTAAAAAAACTACAGAAAAATTATATTCAGGTTCACATATACTATTATAGCCCAAGTCTGAGATATGGAAACAAAATTCAATTGTTTGATATGGATAAATCAAACATCTAAGTCTAAGGTAGTGCAAAAAAAATTATTAATATCAAAATTTTATCAAGAAATTCTACAAACTAACACAACAACATATTTTAGGTCCATAAGCTTGAGAAAAAAATCAAATGGCTTTAACAAAGCCGGGCCATACATTGTTCACAAATGAATACATCTCCCACATAGTTTCCTAGAATTTAACTCAAACTTTCAAGTTTGCATAGCTCAGAATAGTTTTGACATCATATACACCCTTAAATTTTGACACAAACTCATATTGGCCTTACAATTAGAGAATATGAAGTTATATTCGCAATTGTTATGCAATATCATTTTGTTTTTTCTACTTTGGTGTAAAAAACTAAGTGATATGTAAAAGATCTAAGAAATAGAAACTAACTAGAACAAAGACACCACTAAATGGTAGAGTGTGATTATAGATAAAACTAGGAAAAAGAATCATCAAATTTGGAGTTTTTGTGAGGGAGAAATACTAGTTACAAGTTTTAATTCCAGATTAAAAAGAGAAAGATGGACTACTTACGAGCTCTTATGCCTCCCAGCCAATCACGCGGTACCACGTGGAGCAGTAGGTGACGCCCGTCTCCTCACCGCCTGGGTGGCACATTTCCATTTCCCTACTATACTATAAACCTAAAAAGCTAGTACCATCACAAGCGTGTAGTTGGTCTCGTGTTGGGGAAAGCCCACCACAAGTATGTGGTCTTCAGTTTGATTCCTTCAAGCCTCTTTTTTTCTGACAAATTTACTTAATTTTTCACCAGAGTATTCGTGGTGGAGTAAAAACTTTATTTATTTGCGAGACTTGGAGTAAAATCACTATCAACTTCACAATCAACCCTTTTGTTTATTTGCAAGCGTGTCGCAACCATCATAAATTGACAAAATCAGACATTTGCCACATGGTTCACCAAAGATAAGAACAACACATTTTCAAACAACATCATACATTGGATTGTTAACCATAGATAGTAACTTCCCAAATTCATACATCACGCTAGCAATTCCACATCACCAAAATAACATCAACAATTACTATTACTGATTAGATATCCACATCACTCATTTGCATTTTCACAAGTGCCCTCTACCTTTTTTTGGCTTTCGACTTCCAAATTCCAAGTTCATCTTCAAGTGCAGCAATCTTGGCTTGTGCTTTAGCAAGCACCTTGCTCTTCTTGTATAGTTCATCACCTATCTCATGCATGTGCTTCCTCATGAACTCAAATTCATCGAAGGATTTGGAGGAGTCGTCATCGCCAGTGGAGGAGTCATCGATGGAGGCAGACATCTTGGCCTCGAATTGCGCCTTCTGTTGGTGATATGCCCAAGAGGCAATCATGCGTGGGCTGGATATTGATCCGAGGAGGATTAGAACCCTGATCGGCAAGACAAGTAGGAGGAGCTGCGAGCCGTGATCTGCTTCCTCTTCACCGACGCGCAACTACGTTGGGGCGGGCTACCCAAACTCTACTTCCGCTGCGCTGCGCGTCTAGTGGTATTGATCCATGATCATCCGCTTACATGAGATCCCTGTTGAACGCAGTAGCTAGTGTGGCGTCCCCATTTCCTTTCACCTTCTTCGGTGGTTGGCCGTGGGCTCACTTAGGCGGCGGCGAGGCCGTGCAGGCCGCCTTTGTCTTCGACGGGCGTCCGCGTGGACGCTTGGCCGGCGGCAGCTGACCACGGGGGTGCTTGGCCGGCGGCGAGACCGAGGAGGGTGAGTATGCCTTCGGCAGCTGACCACGGGGACGCTTGGCCAGCGGCAAGGACGAGAAGGGCGAGTCTACCTTCGGTGGGCAACCACGGGGATGCTTGGCCGGCGGCGAGGTGGAGGAGGGCGAGTCTGGCTTCAGCGGGCGACCACAGGGGCGCTCGGCCGGCGGCGAGGCCGCGGAGGGCTACCCAGCCTTCGGCGGGCGACCACGGGGGCGCCTGGCTGGTAGTGAGGCTGTTTAAAGCTCCTTGGACTTCGGTGGGCGACCGCGGGGCTACTTCGCCGGCGGCACCAACGGCAAGGTTGGGTCCCTTCCCGCCACCGGCACCGTCAGATTTGTCGCCTTGGGGAAACCCATGCCGCAGTCTGAGTCGTTGTCGCTGATTAGCTCGATGAGGATCATTCCGCTTGCCTTGTTTGCCAGAATTGAAAGAGGTAGAGGAAGGGGAGGAGGAGTAGGCAGGATAAGGGGGAGACGCTCAGGGATATTTAAGTAATTTCCATCCATACATGATTTCACTCACAATGCGTTTAAGCCTAGGTTGTTGACGTGCCTCGGCACATCCCACACCAAAGGACCTTTCTGTCCTTGCCTTATCCTTTAGGACTACCCGAGCCAAACGTGCCTCACTGCTGCTTCTCTGCTCGCCACCCGCCATTGCCGCCAGAATCTGGCCCTGCTGTCCGCTCGTCTCTACCGCCGGCGCGTAAGGATGTCGGTTGTTGCTAAGTCCTCATCCGGAAGAAGGCAAATGTCAAATATTGTTGGCGAGGAGACTGGCTTGCCCATGATGATTTGCCGGATATGCAAGATGGCAAGGGTGCGTGAGGCTCGGTCGAGGAAGGAGAATGAGAACGTTGGTTGGGTGCATGTCAAATGCCTGGTGAGTGGATTCAGCTTTGATTTGGTTTTTGTGCTTTGAGATCTTTGATAAGGTTTAAGCAAGTGTTTCTTGTTCATTTAGTGTTGTGGCCACTTCAGATGGTAGAGTGGTTACTTGAATGATTTGGTGAAACACGAGATCGTCCACGTACATTTTGATGATGAAGAAGAGATTCAAGAAGTCCAGTCCATGGAGCAGATTCATGCTGCTGGGAGCCCTGGAGCAGTTGGTGGCATGCTGAAGAGCAACGAATTGGAAGCAAAGCTGGAGAAATTGACCCAAGCTATAATTTTCTTCTGTCTGTTGGCTGTAGCCCTTGTTGCCATGGGAGTTGGTTATGCGTTGAGGTAGAATGTAGGTGTGATTTTTCTTTTGTTATGTGATGAGCATAAGTGCTTTGATATGCATTTGTGTGTGATGAACACTAGTGACTTGATGTGTATGTTTTCACATTCATGGCAAAAGCTAGAGTGAAAATGAACCATGGCATTTTCAAAAAAGAGTGCGTTTGCATAGAAAGAGAGTGACACAGAGCAAGGATTGGATCGAGCTTGATTTTAGATGCACTTTACAAAAAGAATCGGGTCATTTCGAGGTTGTACAAGGGAGAAAGACTAATCCAAATTTCAAATCGGAGATTAAAAGGAGAAAGAGTCTTGTTCACATGAAATGTTCACGGTATTCATAAGGGATTCTAAGAACACTGACATGTGGGGTCCATGGGTCAGAGGGACACCATGGTCCGAAATTTTCACCGGGCGACAACTCTACCGCCGAAGCCGAAAACTTTTCCCTCGAAATGTCCCTTGTACCCCCTCAAGCAAATGCCACACCACTACGGCGGTAACCAAACTCTAAAGGGTATTTGTGGCAATCTTGTCCCTTTTCCATCTCTTCTCCACCTCTCGCCTTTCCCCTCTGCGCCAGCAGGCTCCAACGCACCGGCACTCGACCCCTCAGCTCCACCGGAGACCACCACGCTGGAGCTTCAACCTCGTCGACGACGTTGAGCGCACCGGAGCTGCTTCCCCATCGGCCACTACCACCGCACCGGATCTGCTTCCCTGTCAGCCACTACCACCGTACCAGATCAACTTCCCCATCGCCGACTACCGCCACACTGAATCTGGTACCCCTTCAACGACGCCCGTCGCACCGGATCAGCCACAACGTCGACGACGACATAGCATCGCAGCAGCCTCACCATCTTCGATGCGTAACTACCCTGACGATTCACAATGGTCAAAACCCGAGGCCGTGCATCAAGAGGTATGCAAAATCCATCTACCTTCTGTGGTTCTAAGTAGGGACACATTCATGCACGGTTTGGGATTGGAGGTTCTAGTATGTCTGCATTCTACTTCCAAACATGAATATGTAATCAACCTAGCTCCCTAACACTTAAAATCTGTTTCACACATGTAAGAACCTACACAAAGTGAATGGGAAGGCCGTGAATACGAAATGCAATGGCAAGCCCGCATCAGGGAAAATAACAGAATAATGGAGGAGCTTGGCATGAGTGGTTTATCAACTGAGTTTAGTTCATTGTCTGGAAAAAAACAACTTCAAAGGGTCAAAGTCCAGGCAGCAAGGGGAAAAGGTCTAGCAGGGACGCTTGTCATGGAGAAGGGTCTGATTTATCAGATTACATCCCTGAAGATGAGGAGCCCGATGATGGAGCTGATGATACGGACTTAGAGGAGCAGCTGACACCCCTAGCAAATGAGGTGCATCTTCTATCTTGGCTGTGGGGCGGGGGATGCATGAACTAGATATTTCCAATGGTTAGAAGCAGCACTAGTTTTTCCAATGCTGGGACTACATATTCCATTGCTTATAAGTGCTTCTAATTTATTCATATGCTTACAACTTATGCCTTTTGAAATCTACAGGGCCCTGTGCAAACTGGACGTAGGAAGGCGGGGAGAAGAAGTGTTGCCATGGCTCCTGGAAGAGGAGGAAGACAATCCAAGAGGGTGAGGTCAATCCCACCAACAGATGTCACTCATGGAGCCTCATCAAGGGTACTGAAAAGGCTAGACAGAGCAGGAGCACCTCAACGGCCTGTTCATCAAGGATTGGCGCCAATTGCAGAAAACAGTAGCGGTGGTGACAATGCTGTGCAGGAAGAATCGCCAGCAGTTGCAGAAAACACTAACTGTCATAAGGACTTAAATGGTTGTTCAAGTCCTTTCAAAGACTGGACACCATGTCCAGATGATGGTAATGGCCTCAACGAAGATGAGACTGGATGGAATACCGACTCTAGGCAGTCGGATTCGTTGACCCTAAAGCTTTTTAGTGTTGATGGTTTTATATTTGATGCATGATGAGAATTTGAATGAAATCTCTGCAGAACCTACACAAAGAGGTGGCCCGAGGAAGGCGAGGCAAGCAACACGGGGAATTATGCTTAACAAGATGAACAAAGTTATGGGGAGAAGGATGCCCATCTCTATTGCTTAGGGGAACCGAACGCCGCATGATCCGATGCAAGCTGCCAAGTTTGCATCAGAGGCTGGTGTTGCTGTTAGGTCTCAAGTTCCTATCTTGCCATTGGAAATAATACAAAGCACAGTCTGAACATTTTGGTGGCTTCGTGGGAAGGCTATCTTTCAGTGCCTATCTACTAGTCCCTATTTTACATCCAACTCTTATATGGCCCTTGTGTAACTCGGATTTCAATTCTAATCACTAGGGCAGGTTAGCAATTGACACAAGGCACCAGCCAACAGCAGATGCTTGTGTCAGTGTGTTCAAGTCATCGATACGGCAGAGGCGGTACAAGTTGAAGCAACAATACTTTGTTGGCGTCCCTGCAAATGAGATCCCCACAACCTCTCCTGTCTCCAACATGACTGATGCACAGTGGTGTAAACTTGTTGACAAGTGGTCAAATGCACACAACAAGGTAATTTTCTTTTAGTGTGCTTTCAAATATGTACTTATGATGGAGACTCACACATACATCTCTTGCAGGCAGTTTCTGACTAGAACAAGCGAAATCGGGCCAGAGTCCTATTTTCTCCAGCAACAGGATCTTGCTGCTATGTTGCATAGTTGCATTGATATGTAAGTATCAACACGCTTCTAATGTAACCTTTCCATTCTTCAGCTTCCTTAAATGAGTACACACATACACAGTTGCACTTCAGTCTGTCTCTCGTGGCAAGTCCCATTATTCTTTAAGTTTGATTCATACATTTGGTACTCAGAACAAGAACAAGAACAACGATGCCGAACCCATTGAAGTCAACGAGGATGAACCCCAGCACCAAGTTGATGAAGCTGACGAAGAAATGGATGTCGTGGAAGCCTTCATGGTCTACCATACCAGCCACAAGAAGGGTATGAGTCCCGTGGCTAGAGATGCATTTGTAATTCCCTTCTGCAAGACTTTTGTCCTTCTTTGTCCAACACTCTATGTACATGATGCATCATATATTGTTAACGTGCATGGCTGCCCCTGTATTTTGGAGGTGTGTTATATTAACAATATTTAGTAGCAGTCATCCAATCTGCCTTTGTTCCTAGTTTGTTTAATGTACTCCTTTTAAATTAATAGTTCATCTTTTACATTTTCTAGATGTTAATGGAAACTATGCGGGCAGAAGCTGTTGCTGATGGGCAGCCAAGATTGCCTAGTGCTGAGGTTGTTTCCAAGACCCTCTCCCAGAACAGCTCCAACACCACTTTCTTGAAGAATGCTAGTATAGCCACTCCCTCTTTGATGGCTCCGTCAGCTAGTGAAGAAGAGCTTCATGAAGAACTTGCTGCTGAAAGACAAGGTTCAGCTGTTCTGCATCAAGAACTGGAAGAACTAAAGAAGACGAGTGCAGAAGCGCTGGCGAGAACTCAAAGGCAGTATGAGGAGCTGAAGAAGCAACAGGAAGATAGCAATCGCATCCCTTCGAAGCTCTTGACCCAGAACAACCCTGGTACCTCTTCTCAGCCCTGATCCTATGTGTGTGGAACTGTAGTCGTGACCTCCGGTGATTGTGTTATGTCATGGTGGTGTCGTACCTCTTCTCAGCCCTAAACAGTCAGTTAGCTAATTGTGGTGGGGTCATGAACTTATTTGGTTGTAACTTATTTGCGGAATAATTCTGCTATATCATTTGTTGTTCTGTGACTAAATGGTTCTGTATGGGGCGCCACAGCACGTCCGGGGCGCCACAGCACAAGAGATGAAGCTGATTCAGGTGCAGCACCAATAGGCAGAGCAGGTGAATCAGCTCACTAGTCGAAATCAATGCATCAGTGACGAGCGACTTTCGTCTCTGTAAAGGCGAAATACGTCACAATGGGAGTTCTATGACGAATTTTTGACGAATTTTCCTTCGCCATACAAGTCGCGTCGAGCTAGATCTACCGTGATGAACTTCCCCAAAACGTCACAGAACTATTTTTTTCTTCTGTGACAGAAAATCTTTCATCGCGGAAGCATATTTTAGTTCTATGACGTGTCGAAAAATGTCACAACACTACCAGATCCACGTGTTCCGGTCCATGCTGGCAGATGACATGGTGCCGTCCATGTTGGCAAGTGACGTGGCCAGGACACGCTGGCATGCCATGTGGCTTCGTCCACGCTGGCAAGTGACGTGGCCAGGACACGCTGGCATGCCACGTGGCTTCGTCCACGCTAACAAGTGACGTGTCGGGCGGCACGTGCCGCAAAGGGGAACGACACGCGGCAAGCTAGCATAAGGCCACGTGGCACGCTAACGTTACGCCGCATGTCATTATTCTGTCAACCCACGTGTCGAAGCCACATTTGGACACGTGTCATCTTGTAACCGGACCATGTGTCATTTGAAGACGTAGCCACGTGTCCTTTTCATGTTTGTCCACGTGTTGTTTTCCTGCTCGCCCACGTGTCCTCGCCTGATTCGGCCACGTGTCCTCTTGCTATTCGTCCACATGCTCTTCTCCTGTTCGCCCTTATGTCAGTTTCCAGTTTACACACGTGCCGTTTCCTGGTTCACCCACGTGTCGGTTTCCTAATTGCCCACATGTCCGTTCCTGGCTGTGCTGTGCCAAGTGTCGGTTGCCTGTTTGTTCATATGTGCTTGCCTGGCTTGGCCATGTGTCCTTTCCAGGTTATGCCATGTGTCTGTTCCCTGTTTGTCCATGTGTCCTTTCTTGGCTTGCCCATGTGTCATTTTCTTGTTTGCCCACGTGCCCTTTCCCAGTTCTGCCATGTGTCGGTTCCCTGTTTGTCCATGTGTCCTTTCCTGGCTCGCCCACGTGTCATTTTCCTGTTTGCCTACGCGTTATGCCCATGCTAGGCCACGTGGCGTTTCCCTGTGGATCCACATGTAGGACACATGTTCTTTTCTGGATGTTACACGTGCCATATCATACACGTCCACGCCATACAGAACCATTTAGTCACAGAACAACAAATGATATAGCAGAATTATTCCACAAATAAGTTACAACCAAATAAGTTCATGACCCCACCACAATTAGCTAACTGACTGTTTAGGGCTGAGAAGAGGTACGACACCACCATGACATAACACAATCACCGGAGGTCACGACTACAGTTCCACACACATAGGATCAGGGCTGAGAAGAGGTACCAGGGTTGTTCTGGGTCAAGAGCTTCGAAGGGATGCGATTGCTATCTTCCTGTTGCTTCTTCAGCTCCTCATACTGCCTTTGAGTTCTCGCCACAGCACGCCTCGACGTGAGCACCCGCTTGTTCGTGCGTCAGAGGGTTTGACCCCCGACGCGACCTTCCACTCCCGTGGGACAACGAGGGCCCCACATCCCTAAGGCGGGTACAGCCGAGCCCGTGCCCTCGGGGTTGGGCGAGGCAGAGCTCGCCCTCCGGGGTCAGGTGAGGCCGAGACCGTGCCCTCGGGGTCGGGCGAGGCGGAGCCCTCCTCGTAGAGGTCGGGCGAGACCGGGGCCACACCCCTGGGGTTGGGCGAGGCGGAACCTGAACCTCGGCAGTCGGGCGAGGCGGCTCGCGCCCCCTATCTGGGCCTGGTTCAATGTCCCTTTTGCCGGCGGACCGCCCGTGGCCGTGCATCGGCCTGGTTAGGCCTAGCTGCATAGTTGGGAGAGTTAATTCGCAGTTAGTCCCCTAAGGACCTTACTTTGGGCTATCCGTGATATTCACCCCCGTCAGTAGTATTCCCAGGGTTGTGAACAAGATTTCAAGGTAAAACAAGAATTTCTGATCGATGAAGGGCACAGGCATTGGGATGCAATTCAGCAAAAGGGAAGACCGATTCATCAAAAACAACATCACGAGATATATAAACCTGACCAGTAGAGATGTCTAGACACTTGAACCCCTTATGGAGGTTGCTATGTCCAAGGAAGCCACACTGTTTTGAGCGGAAAGCAAGTTTCCTTGTATTATACGACCGGAGATTTGGCCAACAGGCACAGCTGAAGACACGCAGGGCTGAGTAGTCTGGCTTATCATAGAACAAGACTTCGAGCGGTGTGGCAAAGTCATGAAGCTTTGTTGGGGCTCAATTGATCAGATATGTGGCCGCTATGAAGGCCTCATCCCAAAACTTGAGAGGCATGCTCGCTCGAGATAGACAAGCCTACTTCAACTATGTGCCGGTGCTTGCGTTCAGCAGATCCATTCTGCTGGTCAGCATGAGGATAGGAGATGTGATGGGTGATCCCTACTTGGTGGGAAAAGGAATTAAGTTTTTCATACTTGCCACCTCAATAAGTCTGCATAGCAATGATCTTGTGACTGAACGCTCAACTAAGTTTTGAAACTCATGAAAACATTTGAAAACTTCAGTTTTGTGGCGTGATAAATAGATCCATGAGGATTTGCTGAAATCATCTATGTAACTAACATGGTATTTCTTCCTTCCCATAGAATCAAGAGCAGGAAAGTTTTTCATACTTGCCACCCCAATAAGTCCGCATAGCAATGATCTTGTGACTGCATGCTCAACTAAGTTTTGAAACTCATGAAAACATTTGAAAACTTCAGTTTTGTGGCATAATAAATAGATCCATGAGGATTTGCTGAAATCATCAATGTAACTAACATGGTATTTCTTCCCTCCCGTAGAATCAGGAGCAGGACCCCATACATCAGAAAAAATAAGTTCCAAAGGAAATTGAGACACACTTGACGACCTAGGGTAGGGTAATTAATGACTTCTAGCCTGTTGACATGCATCACAGACCGAGTCTTTATTCTCATAACCAGAACAGGGAAGGTTATTGCTACTAATGACACGATGAACTATCTGATGTGATGGGTGTCCTAGGCGATCATACCACCATGTAGAGGAGGGTTTTGAAGCAACTAGGGCTTGTCTGCTCCTAGATGGGTGCATGCTGGAAGGAAGAGGGTAGAGGCCTCCTCTACACTTGCCTCGAAGGAGCACCTTCTTCGTTGCCTGATCCTTGATCAAGAAAAAGTTAGGGTGAAACTCAAGAAACACTTGATTATTAGAGGCAAGGCGATGAACAGATACAAGGCTTTTGTGCGAATTGGGAACATGAAGAACGTTTTCAAATGTAAATCACGGTTCGGATTATGTACAATAGCATGACCAACATGAACAATGTTCATACCTCTTGGCCGTCCAGATCTGTTCAATGCCGTTGTAGGTGCCGTTCATGGAAAGCTTGTTCAGATCTCCTGTGATGTTGTCTATTGCCCGGTATCCACATACCAGTTGGTGTCGACTCTGTAGGAGTTCATGGAAGTAGCGACACTTCTTTCATCAAGGACAAACTCTTCATCGTACCTGTACCAGCAATCGGTGGCCGAGTGGCCATCTTTGAAAGAAGCTTGGCACTTCACCTTGTTCTTGCCGTGGCTTTTCCCATTGTTGTTGCTGTTGTAGTCTCCTTTGTTGCCGTTGCCGCATCCTCGATTCCCACTGCGTGCATGGCCATTGCCACAGCCTCCTCCACGGCCGCCATGAGACGCCATGTTGGCCGATGAATTGGAGCCACCAGTCTGCAGGTTGACTCGTTGCTCGAAGGTGAGAAGCTGTGTGTACAGGTCTCCCATGATTGGTTCAGGACGCGAGAGGATGGCTGACACTGTGGGATAAGTCTTTCTACTGTTGGTCTTTGTGGTCCTCGGCATGGTGGTCTTGCTGCCCCAACAAGGACAGCATCTACCAGGACAACATTTAATGTCTTAGACTAGCTTTTAGGATAACATTTAGGACAACATCTTAGACTAAGCATCACTAGCTTTTAGACAAGCATCTTAGACTAGCATCTTGGCATATGTTTGGCTGTCTTGGCCAGCTATAAATATGTATCCCCAACCCCTTGCTCCAACTTCTAGTGTCATCCTCTCGATGAGAGTAAGAATTTTGATACTAACAACTGGTATCAGAGCCGTTCTATCTTATAGCTTAAACATCTCCTGCTCATCTCCTTCCCACGCCTCCCTTTGTCCTCAACCGGCAGCAGGAACACCGGCTGTCCCTGCTCATCCCTCTTCCCCTGCACAGACAGGCAACAGCTCGTCTGTGGCAGCCTCTTCCCCACGCAGCAGCCCCCCACTAGCGCGCCATGTCCGAAGGACAGTCTCAGCGCTCGGTCACCACGAGTGCGCGGCACCGGCAGGAAGCCGAGCTCGCCGCGGCAGAGGAACACAAGTGAGCAGCGGCAGAGACCGCTGCGATGATGGTGAGGGTGTCAAGGCTAGCGGCGGCGGAACTGGCAGCAGCAAGGGCGGATGCAGCACGTGCGACGGTAGTAGAGCTCAAGGCTCTACGCGGCAGTAGCATCAGCAACTCTGCCTCTGCCGACGGCAGCACCGACGTGGAACTCAAGCAGGCGAGGGAAGTAGCAGGAGAGCGGGTGGCGCAGTGGGCAGCCGCGCACCCCGACGGGCGTGGTGGCAGCAGTCCAGATGGGCATGGACGAGCCGGCGGTGCTTCTGGCGGGGACACGCCGGGTCGACGGAGATCGCGGCCGTTACAGGCGGCGTGGCTCTCCCTCCCTGGACCGGTGCCATGGTCACCACGGGATCCAGGCTATAGTCAGGGATGTTGGCCCCGGCGGTGGGTGGCCTAGCCTCACCAAGACCAACTATGTCGAGTGGGCTGCGGTGATGAGGGTAAGGCTCTAGGTGCGGCACATGTGGGAGGCAGTTCGGTACGGCGACGTCGACTACGACGAGGATCGACGGGCGCTGGATGCCCTCATTGCTGTAGTCCCGCCCGAGATGCAGTTCTCGCTTTCCAAGAAGCGGACTGCCAAGGAGGCCTGGGAAGCCATCGCTGCGGCAGGCATCGGCAGCGACCGCGCCCGCAAGACCACACTGCAGGCACTTCGCAGGGAGTGGGAGAATCTGGCCTTCAAGCCAGGTGAGGACGTTGATGACTTTGCTTTCCGTCTCAACACTCTGCTGCAGAAGATGGTGCAGTACGGCGACAACACCTACGATGAGGAGAGAGAGATGTTGATAAGCTCTTCCGCTGCGTCCTCGAGAACTGCAAGCAGATCGCTCGCTCGATCGAGTCTCTGCTAGACCTCTCCACGATGTCGATCGAGGGGGCGATAGGTCGCCTCAAGGTCGTCGACAACGATGAGCCACAGTCTCTCTCGGGGCCTATCACCATTGGCGGGAAGCTCCATCTCACTCGGGAACAGTGGGAGGCCTTCCAGGGTGACGGGAGGAGGGGGGAGCCCTCCTCCTCGACAGACGGCCGCAGGCGCGGCAAGCCGCGCAAGGCGCGCGGAACCGCCCAGGCCGGGGTGCGAGGTCATGCCGAGGGTAGCGCTCGCGGAGGCGCCTAGGGCGGAGCTACCGGCGCGCATAAGCCGGCATGAGACGACACCTGCAACAACTGCGATAGGGCTGGCCATTGGGCCAAAGACTGTCGGCAGCCACGACGCGGCCAGGCCCACGTCGCATAAGTGGAGGAGGAGGAGCCCGCTCTGCTCCTGGCACACGCAAGCATCGAGCTACCTCTAGCGGCATCAGTCGCAGCGGCTCTCCTCCACCTTGACGAGCCGAAGGCACACACCTTTCTCGGTGACGCCTCCAACAACGACAAGACTGACGGGTGGTGCCTCGACACCAGCGCCACCCATCACATGACCGGTCGGCGGGAGTTCTTCACCGAGCTTGACTCCAGTGTCCGAGGCTCCATCAAGTTTGGGGACGGCTCCGGCATGGAGATCAAGGGCGTCGGCTCCGTCATCTTCACCGCCGAGTCTGGTGAGCACAGGCTGCTCACCGGAGTCTACTACATCCCCGCGTTGAGGAACTCTATCATCAACTTGGGACAGCTCGATGAGAACGGTTCACGCGTGGAGATCAAGGACGGAGTCCTGAGGATTTGGGATCGCCATCGTCGCCTTCTTGCTAATGTAATCAGAGGCGCAAATTGACTCTACGTCCTTAATGTGCAACTGGCACAACCCCTCAGCCTCGCTGCTTGTCGGGACGATGAGGCGTGGCAGTGGAACGAGCACTTCGGGCACCTTCACTCTGAAGCCCTGAAGCGGCTCAGTGCCAAGGAGATGGTGTGAGGCCTGCCATGCCTCGACCACGTGGAGCAGTTTTGCAACGTCTGCATGTTGACGAAGCAGAGGCGGCTCCCCTTTCCCCAGCAGACGAGCTTCCGAGCCAAGGAGCTGCTCGAGCTCGTGCACGGGGACTTGTGTGGCCCGGTGACACCGGCCACACCGGGAGGACGACGTTACTTCCTGCTGCTCGTCGATGACCTCTCCCGCTACATGTGGGTGATGGTCCTCGGCAGCAAGGGAGAGGCTGCGGACGCCATCAGGTGCGCGCAGGCTGCTGCAGAGGCGGAGTGCGGCCGCAAGCTGCGCGTGTTGCGCACCGACAACAGCGGCTGAATTCGAGTCGTACTGCACTGATGAGGGCATTCAGCGCCACTACTCCGCACCATACAGCCTGCAGAAGGAACGGCGTCGTCGAGCGGCGCAACCAGACGGTTGTGGGGATGGCTCGAGTCCTCCTCAAGCAAAGGGGGATGCTGGCTGTCTTCTAGGGCAAGGCGGTGGTGACGCCTATCTATATCCTCAACCGCTCGCCTACCAAGGTGCTCAATGGCAGGACGCCTAATGAAGCTTGGCATGGGCGCAAGCCGGCGGTCTCCCACCTGTGGGTCTTCGGCTGCCTCGCGTTCGCCAAGGAGTTTGGCCACGTCGGCAAGCTTGACGACAGGAGCACTCCGTGGGTGTTCATCGGCTACGCGGAGGGCTCGAAGGCCTACCACATTTTCGACCCGGAGACACAGCGTGTGCACACGGCACACGACGTAGTGTTCAACGAAGGGTGAGGATGGGCATGGGACAAGGCGGCGGACGACGGCTCGACTCCGACGTATGACGACTTCACTATCGAGTACGTTCACCTCGAGGGAGCTGGGGGAGTAGGCAGCTCCTCTTCACGGAGCATGCCTACCGCAGTCCCCGAGCCTCCACCGACCCTGGTGCCCGCTACTCCAGCAGCACCACGCTCCCCAGCCACGACTCTGGCTGCGACTAACTCTTCGTCGACACCACTACCATCGGCGACCCCACGCACTCCAGCACCACCAACCACCCCTCCGGGCATGGCTACTCCAACACCAGCTCGTGTCGACCATAGCCCGGTGGAGTTCGCTACTCCGCTCTCTCATGACGAGCAGCGCATCGACGCGTACCACGACGGTGAGCCATTGCGGTATCGTACGATAGAGGACCTTATCGGCGACCAACCGGTGCCAGAACTGGTACCTCACGATCTGGAGGCGCAGTTGCACCTTGCGTGCGATGACGGCGAGCCTTGATCTTTCGCAGAAGCCAAGAGACACGCAGCATGGTGTGCCGCGATGTAGTCGGAGATGGACGCGGTTGAGAAGAACCACACCTGGGAGCTTGCTGGCCTCCCTCATGGTCACTGCGCGATCACCCTTAAGTGGGTGTTCAAGCTGAAGAGGGATGAAGCCGGCGCCATCATCAAGCACAAGGCTCGCTTGGTGGCGCGCGGTTTCGTGGAGCGGGAGGGGATCGACTTCGACGATGCCTTCGCACCTGTGGCACGGATGGAGTCCGTGCAACTCCTCCTTGCGCTGGCTGCCCAGGAATGCTGGCGAGTTTACCACATGGACGTCAAGTCGGCATTTCTTAATGGCAACTTGAAGGAGGAGGTTTACGTGCACCAACCGCAGGGATTTGTGATCCCCGGCAAGGAGGGCAAGGTGCTACGCCTGCGCAAGGCCCTCTATGGCTTGCGGCAGGCACCGAGGGCGTGGAATGCCAAGTTGGATTCCACGCTCAAAGTGATGGGCTTCGAGCAAAGCCCGCACGAGGCGGCCATCTACCGGCGGGGCAATGGAGGAAATGCCCTACTAGTGGGTGTCTACGTCGATGACTTGGTGATCACCGGCACCAAGGATGCGGAGGTGGCGGCGTTCAAGGAAGAGATGAAGGCCACCTTCCAGATGAGTGACCTGGGACCTCTCTCCTTCTACCTGGGGATCGAGGTGCACCAGAACGACTCCGGGATCGCTCTTCGACAGACCGCCTACGCCAAGCGCATCGTTGAGCTGGCTGGACTCAGCAACTGCAACCCAGCTCTCATTCCGATGGAGGAGAGGATGAAGCTGAGCCGCAACAGCACAACGGAGGAGGTGGACGCTACGCAATACCGGCGTCTTGTGGGGAGCCTTCGCTACCTCTCCCACAC
Source organism: Panicum miliaceum (assembly GCA_032594955.1). Taxonomy (NCBI): domain Eukaryota; kingdom Viridiplantae; phylum Streptophyta; class Magnoliopsida; order Poales; family Poaceae; genus Panicum; species Panicum miliaceum. The sequence continues at coordinate 37,042,404 of CM064063.1, read as the reverse complement.
ACGGCCGGACTTGGGATTCTCCGTTGGCTATGTTAGTCGGTTCATGCAGCGACCGACGATGGAACACCAGCAGGCTGTGAAGAGGATCATCCGCTACATTCTGGGGACTCTTGACCACGGTCTCTACTACCCGAGGTGTCCTGGGAAGGCACACTTCGTCGGGTACAACGACAGCGACCACGCCGGCGACATCGACACCAGCAAGAGCACGAGCGGGACCCTCTTCTTCCTCGGCAAGTGCCTCGTTAGCTGGCAGTCTGTCAAGCAGCAGGTGGTGGCCCTATCCAGCTGCGAGGCCGAGTACATAGCGGCCTCCACCGCTTCGACTCAGGCTCTCTGGCTTGCTCGACTGCTTGGTGATCTCCTCGATAGAGACACAGGAGCGGTGGAGCTCAGGGTGGATAGCAAGTCCGCTCTGGCCCTGGCAAAGAACCCCATTTTCCATGAACGGAGCAAGCACATCCGGGTGAGGTACCACTTCATCCGAGGCTGCTTGGAGGAAGGGAGCATCAAGGCGAGCTACATCAACACCAAGGACCAGCTTGCGGACCTGCTCACCAAGCCTCTTGGGAGGATCAAGTTCCTTGAGCTTTGTTCCCGGACCGGGATGGTCCAACTTTCCCACAAGACAACGCACAAGACTTAGGGGGAGAATGTGGGATAAGTCTTTGTACTGTTGGTCTTTGTGGTCCTCGGCATGGTGGTCTTGCTGCCCCAACCAGGACAACATCTACCAGGACAGCATTTAGCATCTTATACTAGCTTTTAGGACAGCATCTAGGACAACATCTTAGACTAAGGATCACTAGCTTTTAGACAAGCATCTTAAACTAGCATCTTGGCATATGTTTGGCTGTCTTGGCCAGCTATAAATATGTATCCTCAACCCCTCCGATTGGCATGACATTGTGTGAGAAGTAAACTAGAAAATTGCTCCAACTTCTAGTGTCATCCTCTCGATGAGAGTAAGAATTTTGATACTAACAGACACAACTGGATTGTAGTCGGCATCAAGTCCGGTGAGGATGTGGCTGACTAGTTCCTCATCATCAAGTGGTTTACCACCAGCGGCCATCTCATCTGCCAATGACTTCATCTTGTTAAAGTAATCAGCCATGGACATACCTCCTTTTTGTGTGGTGGTCAGCGCAATCCTTGTTGTAACCATGCGTGCACAGGTTTGCGAGGCCAGCATCTCTTCGATGCTGATCCAAACTTCAGTTGCCGTCTTCTTGGTGGCAACTTGAGTGAGGATCTCCTTGGAGATCGTGGAGAGCAAGTAGCTCAGCACCTGTTGATCAAATACAATCCACTTGGTGTAGGTATCGTTGGGCGCCATGATCTTCTTTCCATCAACGAGGACTTCAATCTGCTTGGGAGGTGCAGCAGTCAAGCTGTCCAGGTACCCCTCAAGTTGGGGACCACGGATGGCAGGCATGACTTGCACCTTTCATAGCTGGAAGTTGTTGCGCATGAGCTTCTCCGTGACCGGGAGCCCGAGCAGCGCATAGGCAAGGGAGAACGTCGACGAGCACTCCATAGATTAGATGGATTTGAGGTTGCCTCTTGGTACCATGTAAAGATAGTTAAAGCGTGTTGCCCTTTGGGGTCATGCCCTGCATGTTATATAGGCCGAGGAACACCCTCGGCGTGGTTTACAATCAGAGTTGGCGGCAAGCTATCCTGATTACAAGCAGCAAGAAGATCTTACATCTATCTACAACAAATACTAGCTCACGATCCAAACCAACACCAGATAAACACAAGAGTTTGTTACAGGTTGTTTTTCTAACAGGCGACGGCGGCATGTGGCGGCCGTGGGCACTCGAGGTGAAGGCCGCTGGCAAGGAGGCGCTGCCAACATCCACGGTGCATGGGCGAGGAGATGTTGTGACCACTGATCCAGACCGTGGGCACCGGGCATCGCCGTCATCATCATTCAACGACTTCATGTCGTTGCGACCGAGTTGCTAGATGTGGTGACTGAATACTGATCCCGGAGTCCACATTATAATTCTGATTACCGTGTGTAAATCAATTTGTCACATTCTTGCATTCTGATTATAATCCATGCTATCAAATTCAAACATGCCATTTTTTGGGATTTACTCAACAACCGGTTAGCACAATTTAGTTTTACCTGATGTTTGATCTGTCCTAAAAATCGTAGAAAGGCTTGTATTGTTGCACTAGAATTAACTTACTAGATTATGCTTATTAGCTCAATTAGAAAAATATGGATCCGGCCGTAACGTGTACAGAATTTGATGGTTATTTTGTGGTGGGTCGATAGTGATTTGTTGGGAATATATAGTCACTAAGGCTCCAATCAAACCTTGGCACTAGAACTCATCGTGGATGGGCTAAACAACCTGCCCGAAAATAGCCTAACTTGATCCGACCTGACCTATCCTAGGACAGTTGGTGGGCAGGGTTTGATCCCACACTTATCATCTAAATGAACGTTCAATGCTCGATTGTCCTTTGATGGTTAAACAGCTAGTGATTGTCTGGTGTACCATTGAAAATATATCTTGCACAATTCAAGGGAAACAATGAAAATAAAAATGACCCATATATATGAGTGGTTTGTGTAGTAGTGTTGTCTTATTTGACCCCACATCGCCTGTGTTCATGATGAAATAGTTAACCGGATACATCATTGTTACTTGGAAGTCTCACTTGTTTTAGAGTTTTAGTGCATCTCTGCCCCCACCTTATGTAAACAAAAGACTTCATCTAGAATATCCAGTTTATAGCTCAGGTGCAGGTGGATAGGCCTGCATAGCCTTTTCAGTTTAAAACTCTAAAAAAGGTTTACATAAGGCGTGTAAACAAGTTCAACTTGTTATCAGTACCATTGAGAGCTTCCATGCACAAAGAAGTTTTCTTAGTCCAGTTCTTGATGTGTGAACTTTGCTTTTGTTGGCAACTTTGTTTGACAGCCAAGTAGAGGAACATCTTGTAGCCAGTAGGATGTGGATTTCCACCAAGTAGTCTTCCACGGCGGCCACGATCCAAATCTAGTATATGTGTTCAAGGCTTTCAGCTAGTGGCAGGTACCTCGTTTTTGTTTTTTTCCGTGAGCAGGTACGTGTTGACTGTCTTCTCAAAAAAAAGGGTACGTGTTGACTGATGTGCCTAATTAAGTTATTTCAAACGGACACTACAATTAACAATCGATCGTTTCGAGGTACGTCGCATGCCAGATCGAGAAGACGCACGCATACTTCATTGGTCTCTCGATCTCTATAAAGATCACCGGCATGCGACTGCCCTGCTGCTCAGCAACAACCTGAAAGCATAGAGCAAAGCAACTGAAGCTCTTACCCATCATGGCAAACTCGACAGCGCCAACGACCATGGTTCTGGCAGTCTTGGCTGTTGGCCTGACACTCCTCATCGCCGCCAGCCCCACTGCCGCGCATCGCTGCGGCTGCCGGCCAGGCCTCTGCTGTAGCAGGTATGGCTACTGTGGCACGACCAGTGCCTACTGCGGCGATGGCTGCAAGTCGGGCCCGTGCTGGGGCTCATCGGGGAGCCGTGGCGGCGGTGCCGGTTCCGTGGCGAGCATCGTCACCAGGTCATTCTTCAACAGGATTCTACAAGCGAGGTGCATTCCTGGAGGCCATCGCCGCATACCCGGGCTTCGCGCGTGGCGGCTCGGAGGCTGACGGCAAGCGCGAGATTGCTGCCTTCTTCGCTCACGTCACACACGAGACCGGACGTAAGTCCATCATCGAGCCATCACCACGAAATTAAAAAAAATACAGAAATGAAACATTCGTCAACAGGGTTCATTAGAACAAGTGCTGTTTGTAACTTGGTAATTCAATTTCCTTGGCTCGATGGCGTCTTTGCATGTATTTCACTGCAGATTTGTGCTACATCAACGAGATCGACGGGGTGAGCTCGAACTACTGCAACAGCAGTAACACGCAATGGCCGTGCTACCCAGGGCAGGGGTACTACGGCCGGGGCCCGCTGCAGCTGTCGTGGAACTACAACTATGGGCCGGCGGGGAGGAGCATCAGCTTCGACGGGCTGAGGGAGCCGGACAGGGTGGCGCAGGACCCCGTGGTGTCGTTCAAGTCGGCGCTCTGGTACTGGATGACCAACGTGCACCGGTTCATGCCCCAGGGGTTCGGTGCCACCATCAGGGCCATGAACGGCGCCGACGAGTGCCACGGCGGGAAGAACGCTGCCGAAATGAGTGCGCGGGTGCGCTTCTACTTGCAGTACTGCAAGCAGTTCGGCATCAACCCGGGGAGCAACCTCACTTGCTAGGTGCTCGGCTCGTCCATGCGTGATGCTCATTTCATGTGAATGATGCCGAGAATATATATACAACAATTCGATGCATTCATACTGAACCTTGTTGGCAATATATATAGAATGTATTTGTTGTATCTCTTGCGTTTTACCAGTATGTTGTAAAATACAAGAAATATATGGAAAAACTTGTTTACACTAAATATAATGTCAGGTGGTGCATTAATATATGGATATGACTGGAAGTTGTTATTAAAATACGGATAAAAAGGTGTTCGTAATGAGTGTCATCGTGTAGCGAGAAACAAGTGGAGTGCGTGTGGAGAGGTGGAGGATGAGCAGGAGGTGGTAATTCATTGATTAATTAGTTGGGCCTAGTGGCTGCAACACATTGGTTAGTTAGATCGTTATTTAGGTGCAGTGGCAGCAAAGCCTCTTGGTTAGTTCGATCCGAGCTGGATGATGACCATTAGTTAGTCAAATCTAGTGGTATATATGGCCAAAGGGGCTGCCCGGCCTGGCACGGCATGGGCCCATCTTGGCACGACCTATTTACGGCACATCCCGTTCTTACACGGCCATGTTAACGAGCCATGCCAGGCCGCCCGACGCGGCACCCCAATGGCCCAGACACGGCGCGAGGGCAAGAGGATTTGACATGGGCCAACGAGCATGATGCGCCGTGCCGGCCTGCTAGCCAGTGGGAGGCTGGAGCAGCGGAGTGAGCAGGGAAGTCGGGCGGTTGGACCACCAAATAATGGAGCAGCCACGGGCGGAGCTGAGATCGGAGAGGCTGGGTGGCCGGAGCGGCGACTGGTGGAGCTTCGACTGGCGGAGCGGTGGCCGGCAAAGCGGAGAGGCCGGGTGGGAGGTCTAAGCGTCAATTGACGGACGGAGAGGCCGGAAGGGAAGTCAGAGTGGAAGGCGGCATGGAGAGGCCGGAGCAGAGGCCGACAGCATGGTCACGTGGACCAGTGAGGTGAGTGGAGCCTTGGGTGCGGCTGGCGGCAGGCGGTGGGAAGCAGGGTGGTGGCGGCAATCAGCATGGACGGGAGGGAGTGGGCGTGTGGCATCCGGGTTGAGGTGGGGACTGGAAAAGGAATAGGAACTTAGAGTTTCAGTAGCAAAATTAAACGGACCAATCAGACCGACTACTTAAACAGGTCATGCTTGGGCCACCCGATGTGCTGCATATACGACCCAAGCATGAGACGCCCTATCGGGCTGTGCCAGCTCGGACACGATGTGGACCTGAATGGGCCGTGCTTGGTCGTGCACCGGGCCGACCGTGAGGCACCACCCATTTCGCCAACTATACCAAGTGGAGGAGGCCAAGCTCTTAATTCGTTAGTTAAAATAAGGATATTAGTGTTTTGTGCAAGATATCATGATATGAAATAAATATATGAAGTAGGATTTATTATGGAAGGATATTTTTCATTAATACGAGGGTGATCGTTTATGCAAACTTTTGACTGTCAATGATCAATATGTTAAAGAAAAGGTCAAAGGGAATATCAAATGGATTGAACCTATATCTAATTTACGGAACAATTACTTCAAATAAAATAGCCACCACTTCTCTACTATTACTAAAGCAAACGATGATTCGTTGGTCCGTCAATCAAAATTCTAATAGGAATCCGGACGATCGTATGTTGAATTAAGGGTCCGAAACCATTTAGAATTAGCACTTGGCGAGTAAAAATAGAAAAAGACTGAAGTTCTCAACCGGCACATACTATATTATTATAAAATACATATGGTGTATAATATATATATTTTTATATACTAATTAATATATTTATATAGTTTCTCGTAGCAACACCATGGACATATCTGTTAGTTAATTATAAATCTTGAAGACACGGAAACATATCAAGATGTTCCTGAGGGTTTTGATGTAACCGTGGTTAGTTCCTTGTCTTTGACCTCGTGCGCCTCTCCATACCCAATACAAATCCCCATCAAATCGAGACATCTTATAAAAAAAATGTTCAGCAGAGGAAGAAGCTGAGGTGGCGGTGCGTGTGGCTAGCTAGCAGATGTTGCACTTAGCTAGGCAGCTTTCTGTGATGGTTGGAGGTGTAGTAGTGCCAGGAAGAGAAGGCCAATGGACAGGTGGCGCGCAACATAATAGCAGGCTGATAGTGGGTGCGTGGCGGGCTTCGCATTGTAGATGGCACATTGTAGTATTGTTGGGTGTCTAGTGGATCCCAGTGGTACTCTATAAAGGTCCGGACCAACGATGCTGCAGGATGTTAGGAGGCAACACCCAACAAGGAATAGCCGATAAATGAGGCTAACGCCTATCCCAAGCTTTGTCGAACATGTATGCAATTTATTAGGCACTTATTAATTTTTAACCCTAATATTTTAGTTGCTGGCTTGCCATTAGTTAAACAATTTGTTATTTTTCAATCACCCATACTAGATTCAATTGACTCAAATGGTGGATGGCTTCTTGGGTTTTATAGGGTGATTGTTCGTAGCCTCCATAGCTGCTCGATTTATAGAGGAAAAACAGAATTTTATATCAAATATTCTTTTATGACATGGGAGTAGGTTGTCAAAGATTTGAAAGGTTATCCTAGAAGAAATATTGTGGTAGGTGGCACACTTGGTGGAAGATGGATTGGAAGGGAGGAGAAGAATGAGGAGCAAAAGGGTCGATTTGAACCTCAAAATGTCAATCTCAGAGAATTTAATGGTGTGTCAATTACATGGAAAGAAACGTCAAATATTATAGTATCAATCATTTTCATTGCATATAACAATCTGTCTGTTAGGAATAATACCTGGTCAAGCCAAAATAGCAATCTTAACTCAAAACAATAGGCGAACTGCATGTAGTTCAGCTGGTAAGGTTTCTTTGTTGTGGAATCTGTCCAACCGGGTTCGAGTCCTCGACTCGGCACGGGTGTTCGTATATTTCTGGATTTATCTCAGGATTTAACCGGTACTTTTCTTTCATGGTAGACGACGTGCCCATCGATAGCGAGACGCCTGTGGTGATTTCATCAATCTCGAGGATCTGCCGCCTCAGTCTCTTGGAGGTGATCATAGGGGTAGGGTTGCGTGCGTGTATTCAAAAGGGTGAGTGCGTGTGTGTACGAGCGACTGCGTCTGTACTGTGTTTCGCAAAAAAATTCAAAACAACAGAAATAATATATGTTTCCATGATAAAACACAAACTGTGAAATCTTTGGGGCTAATCAAATCGTGGTTAACAGAAAAAAAATACCACAGAAGTCAACTGTAGCTTCAAACTCAGACCGGGCAGGATGCTCGAACACATGGAGATCCTTGTCCACTTACCGAGTGGTGGAAAATCACACCGTTCGGCTGGGCTGAAAGCAGCCGCTGGGCTGTTTCCTGCTGGCTGCCGCTGCTGGCGGGTTGCCTGTAGCAGTAGCTGCAGCCCAGCCACCACACAAGCAGCCGAACGGAGTGAATGAAGTTGCCAAATGTTGTTGAATGCGCTCTGGTTCAACGTTACCAGCCGATATGATCATGTAATGAAGCCAACTTGATCCAAATAAATTTCATCTTTTTTTTGGCACACCTCCAGATGTTTATCTGTTTAATTGCTCATCATGCAAGAAAAGGAAACTACCACCCAGGAAGTATAGGTACATAAACAGCAAATCTGTTAGACAATTAGAGACTGAAGAGGTACACACTACGTATCGGCCATTTTTATGGTGCAGGGTTATGTTTCAGACAAGCTATACAGTAGAAAATATCATGAAAATAATGACGTACCCACTTATTACTATAGCTCATGCATACCTGTGGCAAAAAGCTCATCTGTGATGCAAGAATGATGCTCGCATATGTCCCTTCCAGATACACCTGGAAGCAAACCAATTTATAATGACTGAGTCCCCTCAAAAAGAAAAAAAAATCATTATGAGATCAAACTTTGTAAAGAAACATCACAGAAGTAGCACATACAACACTCAGTCACTTTATATTTTGAAGATTATCTTAATTAATTGTGCCATTATTCTAGCTAGAGATAGCAAAATATAAGAAGATTGAACCTGACTTGGATTACCGAATAGCCTGAGAAAAACATGTATAGGAGGAGCAGAGGGGATAGAGTACCTCATGGAGATTTACTGGCTGGTGACAAGAGGAAAAGACATGTTAGGTCGGTCACTTGGAAACATTTCGGGTTAAGTGTAAGTTACCTTGTTTAGTCTTCAAGCTACATTCTAGTACTGAATACCAGTATTTTTTTTCTTTTTGAGATGCATACCTGAGCTTCTTAGTTTATAACATACAATAAGGACAGTGTTTAATAAAAGGAATACAAATTAAGGACATCAAAGAGGTAAGCATAAGGCATGAATTTACCAAAGACAAAGCTTACACTGGATCATCTGTCCCACTTGTGGAATTGGTTGAAGTGTGTAGCCACGTCTGCGCTTTAAATAGGACCAACAAAAAACGTTGGCGTGGCATATACAACACGAAGACATGGAGATCAAGTATTGATTATATTCAAAGAGATTATATATATCTATCTCTAATTCTATCTCTAGACGTTATCTAGTTAAACACGTTGGGAGTCCCACCCCTCAATGACAACCTGCTGCAAAGTTGACATGTCTTCTAAATTATTGCATCTTCTTCACTGATCACACCTGATCATTAAAGGGATATGATCCTGGTACTGAGCAACTTTCGAGCAACCCTTTCTCTAACAAAACGATAATCCACTTCAATATGTTCTGTTCTAGAATGGAACACACCAGATTAGGCACCAAATAGGTTGCACTAATATTATAACACCAAAGAATTACTGCCTGCAGCATATACACCCCTATTTCTCTAAGGAGTGTGTTATCCATATGATTCATGAACCACCAATGATTGGCCTTTTGTAGTACGTACTGTACATCATTCAAAACCACTGAAGACTGCCATGGTTTCACTTTATCAAAGTGTCCCAAGTTGTCTGGACCCTACCTGCAGGAAAAATTACATTATTTAAGAGTAACTGTTGTTCTCTTCCCACCATATGATGATTGACACCAGCTGTTGTTTTAGGGAGAAACATATTCACGACAGAATCTGCCAACATCCCAAAAGTTCACCTCAAGAATACCATTGTCAAGAAACAAAACTACAAAGTCCATTACACGCCATGAAATTAAAGATAAGTTGACACTAACATCTCAGCTCGTTAATTGTTGAGAACTAGGGCAAGAAGGACAGGAATCTCAAGAACTCTTGAACTGAACAGCACCTGCATCCTTGACTTCTGCCGCAGGTTCAGGCGCGTCTGTCACTTTGGGAGATGCTTCTGTTTGTGATTTTTCGTCGTACTTTCCAATTGCACCTGAAACTGCGAAGAATCAGATTGAGCACCTTCTTGTTTTCATAGAAATGTTGCGCTACAGCAGAATATATAATAAGATGAACTCCTGCAAGCTTAGCAAGATGATCTATGGCCAGTCGCCAAGACAACAACTATGCCCTAAAGAAAACAGTGATATGAAATTATCAGATATGTAGTTATGTATACAGGGTCTATCGTTTTAGTATTAGTATGACCAGGAAAACAAGTTTTCAACAAGACGATAATTTATATGGTCAAATAAATCATAGAAATGTAGAGCGAACCTAGCAATTTATGGTTTGATATATAGCACCCTGTCACAATTTTACTAGTGCCCATACACGCTTGGTCTTGACCTACCGTGCCATATATGGTACTCCCTCCATTTTTATTTACACGTTGTATTAAGTTTATCCTAAATCAAATCTGGTTGACTTTGACTAAATCTATAGAAAAATAGAGCAAGAACTAATCAACATATGCACTATCAACATATATTTCATGGTGCCGATTCAATGAAACAAATTTGGTATTGTAAATGTTATTATTTTTTCTATAAATTTGATCAAAGTTGGCCAATTTAACTTAACGAACCTAATGCGACGTGTAAATAAAAATAAAGGAAGTACTTAGCGCGGGGAATTAAATTACACAAAAAAATGAACATAAAAGAAGAGAACTGGGCATTTATAATGGGTGAGCTATGTCACTTAAGGTTTAGTTTCTACTCAGTTTGAGAACTAATAACCAAATGTAGCATATATATCAAATCCTTATTGCCATGAGCAAAAAACATCCAAATTAAACTGCTTGCCCTAAAATATAAACCTTTAATTTCAACAACATCAACGTACCTCCCTTCCAGAGATTCGGTCGAATCCAACCTAGAGCTTCAGAACCAAGCATCTTTTCGCTGAAAGGCTTCTTCACTTTTGATGTGCCGGCAGCAATATCAGCAACCTCCAATCGATGGGCCAAGTCGAATGGATCCCCATATAAAGGCTCCGAGAAGTAGATGATGTTCTTCTTGTACTTGGATACACTTGTTCCGCTTAAGCTTTCACTGAAATTCTTGGACACGAACAGTGTCAGATCACCGACGTCCTTCACCCTGGTCCACTCCGGCGCACGGTCAAGGAGGTTGCACTTGTAGATCATGGTTCTGTAGGTGAACTCCTCTGTGTCATGGAACGTGCTCACCATGGCGCCGACCATGTGCAGCTCACCGTCTGATTCCAGGTAGCTGCGGTGGCAGAGCCCAGAAGGTGGTGACAGCGACGGCAACGGCGTTGCTGTTGGAGTTGCATCGGTGGCGTTGCTGCTGAAGACGATTGAGATTTCCCCAGTGACGTCGATGGCCAAGAACTTGTCTTGGCAGTGGACGATGGAGGCCACGGAGCATTCCAGCTTGGTGTCGAGCAGCGTCCATGCGCTGTCCACCCCGGCCCGGCAGAACGCGACCTCCGTGGAGGACGCGAGCACGGCCATGGCCACGCACTCGCGGCCGGCGTCAGGCGGCGCGGAGAGCACGATCTCATGGAAGAACACGCCCATCATCTCCTCCAGCTTGATGGCGTTGGCTGCAAGCGCGTTCCCGGAGATGTTGCCGGAACGGAGAAACCACCGGCCGTGGACCTTAGACGCGCGCTCCCATGAGCTCGCCGCCGCGACGTGATCGTCCGCTGGCGGGAGGCCGACGCGGGCGCCGGTGAAGGGATTCAACAGCGTCACGGACGCCGCCTCGTCCATCAGCGCCAGCCATCCGCAGGACGAGCCGCACGGCACCTTGCCGCGCACGTCGGGGAGGGTCAGGGAGAAGGCTGTCTTCTCCGAGAAGCAGTAGAAGCTGACGGTGTCCGAGTCGGGGTCGAACGGGAGCAGCAGGAGCGGCCCGAAGGTCGCGAACGGCACGGCGGCGCGCCACGGCGAGCACGCGGACCGGAAGGACGCCACGTCGTGGCCGGACGCGAGACGCTTCCCGATGGACTCGAGGAGCTCCTTCGGCATCGAGCTCCAGTCCGGCAGAGGCTGAGCCATGGAGGACAGCTGGGACGACGTCAGCTGTGGATGGTCACGCAAGGAATGGTTGTCTACTGTGACGATGTTCGATGGATTGGAGAACAGGTGATGGGGATCGAAAGGATTTCAAAATGAACATCAGATCCATCTGGTGGCAATTTTAGCAAGAAACGGCGAGGGCGAAATGGCGAACACGTGAACGAATGTGTGAATCCAAATGAAACGAGGAAGAAGCCAGCCTGGGGTTATCTTTCCGTTTTGCAAATGCAAAGAGAGGAAATCATTGAATGTAGTGTCATTAAGATATGCCCGAGATACAGCACGCAGATTTGGCAAGGTGGTCAGAAAGGCCAAAACAAATCGCTTTGCTTTTGACCTATTCGCAGATTTTTTTTTTCTTTCTCACACTAGCGTATGAATCGTTGCATGCACCAGGCCATCGCCTGATGAAGAACCGTCTAGCACAGTGCCAGAAACAGCCAGTTTGTCTGCCACACTACGAGTTACAACGTTTTTTCTGCAAGGTAACATATAACATGTATGTCTTTGCAGTGATGAGGCAAAGGCACCTTTAAAACATACGAAGTTGCTAGCGTCCGGACGTCCGATAAAAATTTTCATCGGACGTCTCCATTGCAACATCAAGAATACACATTTGCAATATAAAAAATCGATATTTGCAACATCAAAAAATACGTACTAAAATGCATCAAAATATCTGGATGCAAAGAGTAAAATTCCTGCCGCAACATCATAGCTCTGTTTCATGCAACATCCATTCAAATTTACGCAAATCAAAACAAGACTACTGCAACATCAAATTCATACAGGTGCAATATGGAAAAAAAACTACCTCCACGAAATCAACCAGCAAGAAGAATACCCCCATGGCAACACCCCCAAGGCAACATGAATTTCGATCTCAACATCTTGAATCAACCATTGCAACATTCAAAAAATTCTACTACAACATCATGGGGCTCCCCCCCTCCCCTGGATCTCTACCGTCGGCCTGGAGCTCGCCGCCGCCCACGCGGGGCACGCTGCCGGCCTCATGCGCCGCCGCCCCGGAGATCCCGCGGTCGCCCTCGCGCGCCGCCGCCCGCGCGAGCGAGGTCATCCTCGACGGCGTCAGCGTCAGCCTCCTCCATTACGCGCGACACCTCGTCGTTGGTGGCCTCGTGGCCCACGCTCTCGAACAGCGCCGCCAGCTCCGACCGCAAGATCCGACCGTCATCGTTCGCGTCGAACTTGCGCTCCATTGCGTTGAACACACACTCCATCTCGTCCTTCGTCTCCGCTGGCGCTAGGGTCGCCGGCGCCAAAGACGACGACGATGCCTTCCTCGGCGACAGGGATGATGGCGTGCTGCCCGCCGCGGAGGAGGACGGCGAGGATGAGAGGGCGCCGCGCTTGTCGCCGCCGGTCTCGTGCGGCAGCCACGGAGCAAGGGGAGAGGGGGCTGTGCTTGCAAAATGAATGGTTGCGGCGTGGAGAAGCGGCCATGCGAATAAGGATGATTCGTTTTTTTTAATTGGGGATGCTTTTGACGGTCAACGCGCCGTCCGATTCTAGCTACTCCATCGGACGCACTGACTATAGCATTCCCGTAAAACATAAGGCCAAAGAGTTTGTTCACTTCTTTGTCCTTTGTCATGTTTAATTTGTTATTTTTTCTAACCGTTGGAAAAAGATGATCTATAGGGATTCCCTTCTTCTTCGTCTTAATACCGCATTCTCCCTTCATCCGGAATTGCGTATTTGCCGATATTTGAGTCATCTGGCTAAGAAGCATCTCGTCACCATTATATTCCTGCTATTCGTATTGAATGCAGAGCCTCACGGTTAGCTTGTCCCCTATTTTTCTTACAGACAATAGTGTTGGGGAATCACATTTCTACTTGATTTCAAGTTAAATTTGCCAAAACATTAAATATCATCAAATTAATTTGGATGCGTCTTGGCGGAGAAATAGCCTGTCCCAATTTGGCCACACATGTCTGGCCCCCTTAATGGCCTCAACGTCTGGGTGTCTACATTAAAGTTGTATATCCTTTCAAGATAATGAATTTAGATACCAAATTCACCACAATCGAGCTTCAAACGTAGAAGATATAGCATATGCAATCCCAAATTAAGTTTGAACAAATACCGCAAATATATATCGCATTTCTTGTGATAACACAATAGTCTAAATAAAATATGAAGCACATGTGGAAATTGGGTTATATGAGGCGCCGAGTGGCATGCATGTTGGTATATGAAACAGACAAATAATGCCATTGAATTGAGTAGAAAAGTGATCTTTAAGGAGTGTCAACAAGCTTTTTATAATCATCAATAAGAAACAAAATGCCAGAGCTAAGCTAACAAATTGAGAGGTTCAATACCCTTAAGATTGCCATATGCTCCATCTCACCTATTCAAGTTAATTCTAATATGGATGCTTCTATTTCTTGTGTTGATTTAATTGATATATCATGTTCATCAATTAACAATGAAAATATTTGTGTTGTGACTAACCATTCAACAAATAGAGAAGGTCAAGAAGGACTAGGAGGAAATGAAACATTGCTTGTCAAACCTACTCTAGATATTGGTGGACATGGGCATGATCTTGAGCTATCGATCAGTTCATGAAATGGAGTTAAGGGAAAGGGCCTAGTGTGAAGAAGCTTGATGATGGAGAAAATGTTACTTGACATATATGCCATGAAGAAAGCCACAGGTACTATAAATCCAAGCAACGACTCAAGAAGCAGCAGAATAAAAAAAATACCACCACCCCAACATCACCAATGAGAAGATCAAAGGTCCCCACTATCTCCTCAAGAAGAAGAAAGGGTGGGATGCATGTTGGTGGCCTACAAGGTTGCGCATGCAAGGATAGGGTAATAACAAAACCATTTAGGTGCCTAACGACATCACCAATATATATTAAGGGCACAGTGAGAAGGCTACGATTCCGAGGGACTCATAAGGATATGGTGACTTGCATGAGAAGATGAAGCGGACATTCGAGAAAAGAGTCCAAGTACAAGAATCAACCTTACTAGTCCAATTTTTTATCATATATGCCTAAATCCTCCATGAGAAAGTAATATGGGGTAGGGGTAACTAGATCCAACTTCATGTAAATGTTTCGTCTAATCCCTATACATATTTAGGATTGCATGTGAATATTTATTTCGTACTATATGCATTATAATTTATATCTTGGACCATATATTTAATTAATTTCATGCAGTGCCCAATTGTCTCACTCATGGTAGGTTGCTATTGCTATGTTTAATATTCATGAGCTATCTACATGATGCTCTGTTACTTTTAGGTTAGTTGTTTTTTCCATAAATTTATCAACACATATCTTTGTTGTTCCATAAGTTTAAAATAATATGCATATTCCTACAAGTCATTAATTACTTATGTGGACATATCTAGTGGGAGCTTATCCTATGTTTCATGATTTTAAGACTAGCACGTTTGTGAGCTTATATTTAATTTGTCCCTTGTTGAGTTCATGATATATATCCTCCTCAAATTTATATATGTGTGTCAACACGTATCCTTTTAGTGCCATGCGTTAAAATAATAGGTATACTACTCCTACATATAAATTAATTAGTTGTATGCACACATGTAGTGGAAGCTTATGGTATATATGTTTCATTATTTATTTTGAGACTAGCTTGTTTGTAAGCTTATATTTGTTTAGTCTCTTGTTGAGTTCATAGTATCCTCACCAAAAGTTTGATATGTCTTAATATGTCCAAGTGGTTAATGGTTTACACTTAATCCTAGGAGAGAATCTCCTTACAAATGCTTCTAAACTTTTATAGAAGAGAATATCCAACTTTATTTATCCACTGGTATGTTCACTTTTATTGTGCTCATGTGCTTCAACCACCATGCCACCACTTTATTGCAATATCCTTTATCCCTTAACAAAATTGACTAGAACAACAATTGAAATATCTTCGAGACCTAAATTCTTGCTTCCGCTTCATTGTTGACAATGATAGCTCTTAAGCGCACTAATTATTATCCGCAAGCGCACGGATCATTATAATTTTCCTTAGAGTATTCCTTTTAAAATTTATCAATTCATGGATCAATGGCGGACCAACTAAGATTTTCTTTCTATCCTAAAGAATCAATCCTAACATGAAGTGTTGATTGCATATAAGAGATAAACCTGATGTTATGATGAATTATATATATGAACACAGGTTGCTCACATTCACATATACAAATAAATAACATAACCGAAGATAGCAAGAGCATATTCCTAGTTGCAGTTCTATCCAACAAGAAAGCATAGCAATCTTTAAACTACTGCCTCTGGTGTACCCCTGAGTACTGACTGCCTCACTAGTCACCTAAATCCTATCGCGATCCTACCATTTTACGCGAGTCGCTAACTGATCTGATCCGATGACAAAAGATCATTGCTCCTATAATAGATGTATTAGATCATCACCTACCATCAACAATCTGCTACTGGCTTCCGAGCTCCACCATGACACAACTACGTAGGGAAGCCATGGTGGCTAGGATATAGCCTCAGTCATCTTGTAGACAACTTCCAAGAGTTGAGGTGGCCCTCAGCTTTTCCTATGCGTTTGTTCATGGGTTTCCTAGAGTTCTAGTGACTGGATGCTGATGCCTAGTTGAGGAAGGGGATATTTATACCCTAAAGGTGCCGTGGGACGAAAGGCACGTCAACCGGAGCAAGGAAACAGCTAGGCCAATCAGCCTAGGTAGGTCCAAGCCTAAAGGCCTAGAGGATCCGACCTCAAACACCCAAAGCTTTTGTAAATCTTTTCGAGCTGATCTATTCAGACACCAAATTCACCCTGATCATAGTTCAGATATGGGAGATATGGCATGTATAGTATCTACTATTCATGTGGGACTTTGATCTTCCAATTTTGAGGTTCTTTTGGCTCAACCATGATTTTAACTTGTCAAAATATCAAATGTTTCACTCCTAAATCTTTTGGAATAAAGGTTTATCGAGTGTGCCACGTTTGGATCCCGAATTGGGCTAGGCCAATCAGCCTTTAAGCTCTAAGATGATCGTCCCACCATGTTCTAGGGCCTTTTGGTGCTCATCTTTTTTCATGTGGATTCCTTGCATCATCAGAAGTTCAGGCCCTAATCAAGCTTGAACAAAAAAAATCCCACCTATTTATAGCATATTTCCTGCTATTTTATAATATACTCCAAAATTCATCACACATGTGAATATGGGGTTACTTCATATGCCAAGTGGCAGATTAGTATAAGAATTAGTACAATAATATCATTAAAACACTACCAAAACGGTATAGTTAATGAGTGTCAACAATCCCATGCTTAAATCTTGCTTGTCCTCTAGTAAGTGCAGGATACTTGCTTACTAGGAAATTAGTGTTGCCATTCGATATCATCCCTACACTCAGTTATGCATAGGCCCTGTTTGGCAGAGCTCCCAGAGCAACTTCTAGGCTAATTCACGGAGGAGCTCTGCCAAATAGTTTTTTCAAAGGAAAATGATTCATACTTATTTTGTAAAGTGATTCTCTGAAATGAACCACTCGCATTGCAAATTAAACAGTAGGTGCGAGTTGGGTTACAAGGAGAAGCAAGATGTGATAACACCTATTTCTCATATTAGGCTTTGCCCTCATATTAGCAATAAGATAGAGTGCATGTCTCCATACCCAATGAAATTTATAGATTAGCCAATGCCTAACAACCTTTGTCTTCAATTGGAGTCATCCATTTATTAGTTGCAAGCATGTTAGTTAAATATTTTAGTTCTTGCATTTATTATTTTCTATGTTTAATGTTTTTAGAATGACCCAACATTCTTATTTAATTGCATAGCATCCTAACAATAAGATTCAGAGCATGATTCACCACATTACAACCATCATGTGGATTTGGTATAATCTAGAATGAATTAGGGAGAGTGTTACACTAATTTGTGTTATGCCACATTATCTCATTAGCATTTTTCTAGAGCTAATGTTGAAGATCATAGAAGTCTTGTGTTACAATACATTATGACAAAACATGCAGGTAAAGAAAAAACTACATATCCAAAGGTTTCCCATCCATCTAGTCGAAAGGGTTGCACATAGAGTGGAATAACCATGAGTCTTGAGGTACCGTTACAAATTGTTATACAAAAGAAACCGTATGTAACACGCTCTTTGTGGAACCCTCATTAAGGTGTAACTATATGCGAAATGACTATGTGTTTCGGTAGCAAAGCAATATCCGTTCGCCTTCATAAGAAAGGATAGATCGTTGTGCAAGCAGACTGGCTCATTAATTGTTGGTATTTCTTACGATCACAGATAAATCTGCAAGCGCGCGAAATACTGTTATAGAATTTTACCCATAAGATTCAGGGAGTCATATTTATATTTTTGTAGGAAAGGTGGCGGTTAAAGAATTATTGAATTCAAGAGAATATCTTGATTCGATATCCAAAGTCTAAATATGGGTAATTGATAATATGGTAGAGAGGTAGGTGACACACAAGAGAGACCAAACTCAGAAAGAAGGATCTAAGAAGATGGAAACAGGGATACTGGTATACTTCTATACTTAAAGTATGCATAGCTCAACTTATACACACATACACATGTTTAGGACACAGCACTAGGCTCCCAGGCACTACTGATAGATCGGAATATGACTGGTAGAGGAGCCTCTAGCACATTACGTCACTTTATGGACCACTTACGTCCTATCTGAACGTGGAGTACGAAGGACGGACAGGGCTATCACCATCTATCGCCTACCTCTACAAACCGTGGAGTAGACCCATAATTAAATGTAACCTTTAGCCCAGACACCACATCTGCGCTATGATTACTACTCTAGCCTCGCGCAAGAACATCCATCTTTATCAGGAGTCTTAGTACTAGAGCACCCGATTAAGGGTGATGAACCGATGTTGTGGCACTGGATTTACTCGTCTAAACATGAAAGATTTATGATACAAGCATAAACTATGAAAGTATCACATGACTTGCAAGAAGCAGATGAACCAAATATATGCTAAGTTAAAGAAGCTAACTTTATGGCATAACTCAAAGTCTTACAAGAAAGAAAAGGATACAAATCATACCCAATTCTCCAAGAGGACTCGGAGACCCTTAAGTACAGCTACTCTTCACCTAAACTCCACTAGCCTAGAGAACTTTATAAAGAGGGAAGAATGGCTACATCTTGTTTTGTGTTCAAATGAGATACACCTCCTTGTATTTATAGGCTTGCAAAGGCGGTTGTCACCGGTAATCCGGCACCAAAAACCATCAAAACCGACTTAGGGACTCTTTCGGGAGGTGACATGTGGTGGATGGAGGCGAGGTGTGACAAGGTCGGTTCGACCAAACCAGTGGTTCGGCGACCTACTGTTGCCGCCTCTCGCCATCGTCTTCGGTCAGATCGCTGACAAGTGCGTCCTTTGGTCTTTGGTCAGTGTCCCGCGCTGAGTTGACGTGGTTTGGCCTTGGTTGTGGGCCCTTTGATCTATGTGGTGTCCATATGGCAAGTCTTGATTTGTTGGAAGTGTGTTTCCATGGTTTTGGGTGTGTTTTCTCTCTTTATTTAGTCTAATTCCTGCATGCATAAAAATCTCCAAGGACATGCTATATTATGTATAAATGAGTATGCGTGTAAGAAATGCTAGTTCCTCATTATTTTTTGGATAAGTTGAGGTTGGATTTGGTACTTAATGACCGTCAATATTAATCACAATAAAGACACAATTAATTATTTCAGTGAATATTCTAGATTGCTTTCGATAAATCGTACAATGATTTTGAAGAAAGCTTAGTAATATGGAACTATAACATATAATTCTCGTAGGCAAGCCATCTGCAATATCTATTTAAACTACATATATTAGATATTTATTTAAACGCATTATATATAACTCAATGAAGTTAATGTTACATACTACGCATGCATCATGATGATAATCTAGAGAACTTAAACCTACTAGATTGTACATTCACTACCACTACATTACTTAACTAATAACATCATGATGATCTACAATTGGAAACTGCTACCGAAGCATTACAATTAACAGAAAAACTAAAATAACAATTTTGATCTTCTAGAAAGTTTTTGTGGTACTACCCCTTTGCTACCTAAATCATCTCCACAACAAGATCAATTATGTTTTGAATGCCTCAAAAGGTATGACCTAGTGTAACTATGAATGTACAATTTGCATTCGAATCAAATTTACATAATCCCATGTCTTTGAAAAAAATATCAATTTAGATAGACTTTGGTTACCATTTATATATGCTTTTCCATCCGCATTCATTACTTTTTCCTTTCCAACCTACCTTCATGTGCATTTGACATGCATGCGTTTAGTAAAAACCTTACCTTGAGCTATGCCAGCCCCTGTTATTGCCTATCTATCATGAGTGATTTCATTAATCTACATTTTGAGTTTCCAATTCGGATCTTACATACTCTAAAACTTAATTGCATATTGTACCTACTATTGCATGATGTCTCTTTGGATTTTATTATGATTTGGCTTGTATTTCCTAGATTGTGCTCATAGTTACTACATGATATAAATATGCATTTTGGCTACACTACTATAGATGTCAAATTTCCTCTACCGGAGTTAAGAAATAACTGTAGACATATATTTTCTATAAATTTGAAGCCCTCACATTTAGCCTATGAATGTAGATATGTTGTAATGGTTTAGCAAAAACAAAATAAATGTATCTAAAGTAACAAGTTTTAGTTAGACTTTTCATATATCAATAATGGTAGAGGGTAATTTTAGATACAAATTTAGAGTGTTACTTCAGAGTATTTTAATATTGACAACTGTGGGTAATTTTAGTGGCTACTTTATGATATTTTTCATATTGACCCAAATGGTTAATTCACTGCAAATTTAATGGTTACTTTAAGTTGTATTACTTTATGTTATTTGTTCATATTAACTCAAATGGTTAATTTAGTGTAAATTCAATGCTTATTTTATATTATATTTTTATATGACAAAGATTGATTATTTTGAAAGAAATTAGATCCACAATGACTATTGTTGTCAATAATGATTGAGTGCACAATATTGATGGTCAGTGTTTTTGATCTCCTGTACCATGTCCTATGAGGATTACCATAGAGGCTCCAATAGGAATCTCCAACGAGTAATAATAAGATTTGTTTAATATAATGTTAGGAGGAATGTCATGCTGGCGGTGCCTAAGATATCGAAGTTCCTCTATTAAATTTGAAGTTCTCACAATGAAACTACCAGCCATCAACGTACATTGTTATACTACCTTTGGTCATAAATACTTTCACATTGACATGTTATGGTATTCAATTTAGTTTTGACCACTATTCTAAGACAAATCGGGCATACGATTTTTATGTTCTTAAACTAAATATTTTTAAAACTGTTGATGATCAAAGTTTTAAAAGTTTGATCTGATTTCGGTCAAAGTTTCAAGTATTTATATCAGGAGGGAGTAATGTTTCCGCAGGCCATCTTGACCATTCAGTTATTGTAGTCAATCACTATTGAATTTTGTCGTGTTCATGAATTTGTGGAAAAAACTTATCAGGAAAAAAATTCATATGACGTATAAACTTAGCAAAAAAATCTTCAAAAATTTCTGCTAACTCGAGTTACATTGGTACAACACTATATATATATATATATAGGCGCGCACACACACACACATATATACATATACATATATATACATATATATATACAGAGAAAATTATTAAACGACAGAGGAAAAAGCACATATGAAAGTACTATAGCATTCTGCAAGCAAATGGGCATACATATATATAGGAAGCAAACTATTATTACTTGCAGGTTGTCTCCCTGACAAGTGGCAAGGTGTTTTATTCATTACAATCTTCATAAGAAAGCAAACAGAAATGTCTACATAGTAAAGCAAGTAGTACAGGCATACAAAAGCATCACATACCCAAAACAGCCACAAGCGTCCTGTTTATTTGTTATACAAACCGTATAGAAAATAAGGATGTGTTTTGTGGCCGCATCAGTATTTCTACGGTCCATCTCACTCGTGAAGGTTCCTCAGAATCATGGGGAGCCCGAACCTGGGCATCAGGGTGATGGCTTCCTTGGGCGCGTGGACATACTTGGGCGAGAGCTCGAAGGAGAACCTCTGGAGTATCATGGCGATCCCAGTACGCGCCTCGAGCATCGCGAAGTTCTGCCCAATGCAGGCCCTGGGCCCCTGGGAGAAGGACAGCAGGGCGTTGGGGTGGTTGGCGGCGGCCTTGGAGACGCCGTGCTCGAACCTGGCAGGGTTGAACTCGTCGGCGTCATGGCCCCAGACGTCCTTGTCCCGGTGCAGCAACGCGATCGGTATCGAGAGCAGGGTTCCCTTGGGCACCCTTATGCTGCCGAGCTGAATGTCAGAACCGGCAGCTCTTCTTATGAACACCACCGGGCTGTAGAGCCTCAGCGACTCAAGAAGATTGCCCCCAGCGTCTCCAAGATACAGCGGTGCACCATGTCTCCCATCACAGACACCGCTTCAACCCGTCCAGATTGCTTCTGTGCAATCGCTGCCACAAGCTCAGTACCTTGGGGAACATCGGCGACGATGTATTTTCCCGAGCCAATGAACAGATACGGGAGTTATTCAACCCAAGTGCCACACCAATCGGCCGTCCGGCCGACGGTCCCCCAGTATCAGCCGATCTCATCAGAAATCGGTAGGGGGGCAAGCACTGTAGAAGCATTCAGAGGCGCGGCGCCAACGATGACATACGATGGGGGGGCGGATTCACTTCGCCATCAACTATCGGCCGCTCAGCAAAGTTCGCTGATTCATCACCCAGCCGTGCCAGCTCTTCAGCACATGCCCGCACCGCGAACAGCTATTCATCAGCAGCAGGTGGACTGGACGGCAAGAATAGCAGAAGTAATCAAGGACAAATTTGGATTGAAGCCAAAAGTGCAAACTTACACCTACAAGACGCCATATCCATCGGCCTATGACTTGCTGCCGTTCCCACACCGCTACAAAGTTCCGGATTTCACCAAGTTTTCAGGGATGGACGATACATCCACTGTGGAGCACATCAACCGATTCATCATCCAGTGCGAGGAGGCTGCCACGCAAGATGCTCTGAGGGTGCGTTTGTTTTCATCGTCTCTGTCCGGATCGGCCTTCCAGTGGTTCACCACCTTGCCACCAAATTCTATAGTTACATGGGCCGATTTGGAGAGACAGTTCCACAAGTACTTCTACGCAGGAGTACACGAGATGAAGCTCTCGGATTTGACCAGCCTCAGGCAGAGGAGCGATGAACCGGTGATGGGATATATACAGAGGTTCAGAGAAGTCAGGAACAAATGCTACAGTCTGGCCCTAACCGACGCACAGTTGGCCGATATCGCTTTCCAAGGCCTCCTGCCACAAATCAAAGAAAGATATGCTGCCCAAGAATTTGAAAGCCTGAGCCAAATCGTCCACCGTTTGTCAGGACAAGAGTTCTGACCGTTTGAACAGCGGAGGAATTTCCAAAAGAAGGTGGCATACTTGGAAGGATCTGAATCCGATGGGGGAAGAGGAAATCGGCCTGGCAGAATGGGTCAAAGGGAAAAAACCGATATCATGCCCTTTTGGGGAGAAAGAGCCAGAGACATTCGGCCTTGACATGTCAAAGGCCGATAAAATTTTCGATTTATTGCTTCAAGAAGGACAGATTAAGCTATCTCAGCATCATACCATCCCTTCGGTCGATCAACTTAAGAAGATGAAATACTGCAAGTGGCACAACGCCACTTCTCATGATACAAATGAATGCAAAGTCTTCCGTCAGCAGATACAATCGGCCATCGAGCAGGGAAGGCATACAAAAGCATCACATACCCAAAACAGACACAAGCGTCCTGTTTATTTGTTATACAAACCGTATAGAAAATAAGGATGTGTTTTGTGGCCGCATCAGTATTTCTACGGTCCATCTCACTCGTGAAGGTTCCTCAGAATCATGGGGAGCCCGAACCTGGGCATCAGGGTGATGGCTTCCTTAGGCGCGTGGACATACTTGGGCGAGAGCTCGAAGGAGAACCTCTGGAGTATCATGGCGATCCCAGTACGCGCCTCGAGCATCGCGAAGTTCTGCCCAATGCAGGCCCTGGGCCCCTGGGAGAAGGACAGCAGGGCGTTGGGGTGGTTGGCGGCGGCCTTGGAGACGCCGTGCTCGAACCTGGCAGGGTTGAACTCGTCGGCGTCATGGCCCCAGACGTCCTTGTCCCGGTGCAGCAACGCGATCGGTATCGAGAGCAGGGTTCCCTTGGGCACCCTTATGCTGCCGAGCTGAATGTCAGAACCGGCAGCTCTTCTTATGAACACCACCGGGCTGTAGAGCCTCAGCGACTCAAGAAGATTGCCCCCAGCGTCTCCAAGATACAGCGGTGCACCATGTCTCCCATCACAGACACCGCTTCAACCCGTCCAGATTGCTTCTGTGCAATCGCTGCCACAAGCTCAGTACCTTGGGGAACATCGGCGACGATGTATTTTCCCGAGCCAATGAACAGATACGGGAGTTATTCAACCCAAGTGCCACACCAATCGGCCGTCCGGCCGACGGTCCCCCAGTATCAGCCGATCTCATCAGAAATCGGTAGGGGGGCAAGCACTGTAGAAGCATTCAGAGGCGCGGCGCCAACGATGACATACGATGGGGGGGCGGATTCACTTCGCCATCAACTATCGGCCGCTCAGCAAAGTTCGCTGATTCATCACCCAGCCGTGCCAGCTCTTCAGCACATGCCCGCACCGCGAACAGCTATTCATCAGCAGCAGGTGGACTGGACGGCAAGAATAGCAGAAGTAATCAAGGACAAATTTGGATTGAAGCCAAAAGTGCAAACTTACACCTACAAGACGCCATATCCATCGGCCTATGACTTGCTGCCGTTCCCACACCGCTACAAAGTTCCGGATTTCACCAAGTTTTCAGGGATGGACGATACATCCACTGTGGAGCACATCAACCGATTCATCATCCAGTGCGAGGAGGCTGCCACGCAAGATGCTCTGAGGGTGCGTTTGTTTTCATCGTCTCTGTCCGGATCGGCCTTCCAGTGGTTCACCACCTTGCCACCAAATTCTATAGTTACATGGGCCGATTTGGAGAGACAGTTCCACAAGTACTTCTACGCAGGAGTACACGAGATGAAGCTCTCGGATTTGACCAGCCTCAGGCAGAGGAGCGATGAACCGGTGATGGGATATATACAGAGGTTCAGAGAAGTCAGGAACAAATGCTACAGTCTGGCCCTAACCGACGCACAGTTGGCCGATATCGCTTTCCAAGGCCTCCTGCCACAAATCAAAGAAAGATATGCTGCCCAAGAATTTGAAAGCCTGAGCCAAATCGTCCACCGTTTGTCAGGACAAGAGTTCTGACCGTTTGAACAGCGGAGGAATTTCCAAAAGAAGGTGGCATACTTGGAAGGATCTGAATCCGATGGGGGAAGAGGAAATCGGCCTGGCAGAATGGGTCAAAGGGAAAAAACCGATATCATGCCCTTTTGGGGAGAAAGAGCTAGAGACATTCGGCCTTGACATGTCAAAGGCCGATAAAATTTTCGATTTATTGCTTCAAGAAGGACAGATTAAGCTATCTCAGCATCATACCATCCCTTCGGTCGATCAACTTAAGAAGATGAAATACTGCAAGTGGCACAACGCCACTTCTCATGATACAAATGAATGCAAAGTCTTCCGTCAGCAGATACAATCGGCCATCGAGCAGGGAAGGCTTAAATTTGAAACCCCAGCTAAATCGGCAAAACCGATGAAGATAGATCAGCATCCCTTCCCGGCCAACATGGTTGACACTGGAGGAAATTCACGTCAAACCAAGGTGCTGGCGTCAGAATCGGCGAGGAGGGGCGGCGCCGTCGATCCCAGGAGGCAGATCACGACGGAAGAAATCAAAAGGAACAGGCGGGGGCCAGAACGACCACGCAAGCCCGTCACCTCCCAGTTCTTACTCAGTAAGTATCGGCAGCAGCAAGAACAATCAAGATACCAGGAAGAGATGATACGCCGGCATGAAGATCACTGGCAATGTCCGTTCTTCATCCATTGCTGGGAGAACAACATCAGATTGTCGTCTGCCGATAACTGTCCGGAGTGTAACGGATTGAGCTGCAACGATCGCCCGAAGCCACACTCTAGGGACAGAGGATCGGAGCCGATCAGCAGAAATCGGCGCGGACAAGAGGAACAGCGCGTTTTGGTGCATGATCGGCTGGGGGGGCAGAGTTGACCAGTACCACCGGTCAAAAAGCAAGACCGACCAACAGGATGGACTGGGGGGCAGGGTCAGCGTGCACGATCGGCTGGAAGA
Organism: Panicum miliaceum; assembly: GCA_032594955.1. Classification (NCBI taxonomy): domain Eukaryota; kingdom Viridiplantae; phylum Streptophyta; class Magnoliopsida; order Poales; family Poaceae; genus Panicum; species Panicum miliaceum. Next base: position 37,016,351 of record CM064063.1, on the reverse strand, counting down.
GATGGCCGATGACAGGGTATCAGACGAGGATCCCCTAGGAAGGGAACCAGATTGGGAACACGCCAGATCATCGGCCAAACCAGCAAATCCCAGGTGGTGTCCCGATGGCCTATCCAGATCCTAGAAGCGAAGGATCCAACGCCTACGCCAGTGGGAGCATCAGGAAGAAGAACAGAGGCAGGTGCCAGAGAAAAGAAATGTTAAGTCTCGGGTGTGGCGCCCAAAGAAAAATGATCAAGAAGCAAACAACCAAGAATCGGCAGCCGAAATCGATATGGTGTTCATACTGCCGATGGAGTTCATGGCGCCCAACGATCGAGATAAAGTAGCAAGAACGGAGGAAGAACAAATGGCACAACTAGTGTTGGAGCCGATGATGGCTACGTTTGAGAAACCAGAAGAAGAAAAATGGCAGCATCTTAAAGCGCTGTTTCTCAAAGGCTATGTTGACGGAAGACCCGTCACCAGATTACTAGTAGATGGAGGCGCTGCAGTTAACATCATGCCGTATGCCATGTTCCGCAAGCTAGGCAAGGGCGATGAAGACCTCACCAAGATGGACATGATGCTGAAGGATTTTGAAGGCAACGTGTCTCCCGCCCGTGGAGCGCTCTGCGTCGACCTCACCATCAGCAGTAAGACCCTCCCTACCACTTTTTTCGTTATTAATGGCAAGGGGTCCTACAACATGCTGCTTGGTCGCGACTGGATACACGCAAACTGCTGTGTCCCATCTACAATGCATCAATGCCTCGTGCAATGGGTCGGCGACAGCACAGAGATAGTCACTGCCGATTCCGTCTACAGCGTTGCAGCGGCCGACACGCAACAGTGGAGCTGCGAGCACGTCAAATGTATATCTGGCAGGACTTGGGACACTGATTTCCTGAAAGTGTCCGATTTCGGTCTACAGCCAATCCAAGCAGTCGGCTTTGAAGATTCAGAATAAATGGATCAGCTCGTCCGAGAAGATGGGAAGCTTGGGCATGGGTTTACGTCGGCCGATTTATTGGAGATGGTAGATTTGGGAGATAGCAGCAAATCAAGGCCGACGTACATTAGTGCTAATTTGGATCCTGAATACAAATGTAAATTGATAAGTCTATTAAAAGAATTCAAGGATTGCTTTGCTTGGGAATATCATGAGATGCCAGGACTAGACCGGTCTATTGTTGAACACCGGTTACCTATAAAATCAGGATATCGGCCATATCAGCAACCTGCACGACGGTGTAACCCCAAGATTCTACCTGATATAAAGGCCGAAATTACAAAGTTGATTGAAGCAGGATTTATTCGGCAGTGCCGCTACGCCGAATGGATTTCTAATATTGTGCCCGTATACAAAAAGAATGGAAAGTTACGTGTGTGCATCGATTTCAGGAACTTAAATCAGGCTATGCCAATGGATGGATATCCGATGCCAACGGCCGATATCTTGGTAGATGCTGCCGCAGGACAAAAAGTCATAAGTTTCATGGATGGGAATGCAGGATACAATCAGATATTGATGGCCGAAGAAGATATCTCGAAAACGGCTTTCAGGTGCCCAGGTCATCTTGGTTTATTTGAATGGGTTGTTATGACCTTTGGGTTGAAGAACGCTGGCGCTACGTATCAACGGGCCATGAATTACATCTTCCACAAGCTCATTGGTTCATCGGTGGAAATTTATATAGATGACGTCGTGGTCAAGTCAAAAGGTCACCAAGATCATCTGGCCGATTTACAACAAGTACTGGAGTGCACAAGGAAGCATGGGTTGAAGATGAACCCAAACAAGTGTGCATTTGGTGTATCAGCTGGGCAATTCTTAGGATTCATGGTCCATGAGCGCGGGATAGAAGTCAACCGCAAGACCATAGACGCCATCAACAAAGTGGTGGCCCCACAAAATAAAACTGAGCTACAGTCCCTCATCGGCAAGGTCAATTTTATCAGAAGATTCATATCCAACCTGTCAGGACGTATTCAGGCTTTTACCCCTCTGTTGAAATTAAAGCCCGATCAGGAATTCATATGGGGAGAAGGACAGCATAAGGCACTGGAGAATATCAAGCAGTATCTGGTTTCACCTCCGGTATTGGTTCCACCACAACCTGGTAAGCCGTTCAAGTTATATTTATCGGCTGATGAACAAGCTATTGGATCGGCGTTGGTACAGGAGTTTGAGGGGAAAGAACGAGTGGTATACTACGTCAGCAGAAGACTCTTAGACGCCGAAACAAGATATCCCTCGGTGGAGCGACTATGCTTGTGTTTATACTTCTCATGTACCAAGCTCAGGCACTATTTGTTATCGGCAGAATGCATAGTCGTGTGCAAGGATGATGTGGTGAAGTATATGCTATCGTTGCCGATTTTGAAAGGACGGATTGGAAAATGGATCCTGGCTTTGTCAGAATTCGATTTAAGGTACGAATCGGCCAAAGCCGTCAAAGGTCAAGTGATGGCCGATTTCATAGTTCAGCATTGTGGACCGGAAATCGCCACTGTTGAACCAGTTCCATGGACTCTATATTTTGATGGTTCTTCGTGTGGGGTCGGACCAGGAATCGGCATTGTTCTTGTGTCGCCTCGGGGGGCAAGTTATAATTTCTCTCTGCCGATAGAAGCCTCCGCAACTAATAACAAGGCGGAATATCGAGCCGTTCTGAAAGGCATCCAAGTATTAAGGGAAGTCAGAGCTGATGCAGTCGAAATTTTTGGAGATTCCATGCTCATTGTGGATCAGTTGACGGGGCGATCTGAGTGCAAGGAGGATATCTTGAGGATTTATTATGAGGATTGCCTTCAGCTTTTAAAGGAGTTCAAGTCTGCAATAATTGAGCATATCCCCAGGAATTATAATGAAGAGGCCAACAAACTGGCCCAACATGCTTCCGGATATCGGCCGATTCAGGGAGCGATGACGCTAGAGCTCGCGGCCGATGACTGGCGAAAGGAAATCGCCGATTACTTGAGAAATCCATCCCAAAAAGTGGATCGGCGAACACGTTTTCAGGCTACAAAATATGTGTTGCTTGAGGATGATTTGTTTTATCGGACGATTGATGAGTTCTTCTCAAATGCTTGGGAACGGAAGAGGCAAAGGTTCTGATGGGAGAAATCCATGAGGGCGTGTGCGGAGCCCATCAATTTGCTCACAAAATGAAATGGATGATCCGGAACAATGGGTATTATTGGCCGACCATCCTTGAGGATTGTTTCAAGTACTACAAAGGATGCCAAGACTGTCAGAAGTTTGGCAATGTACAGCGCGCGCCAGCATCGGCTATGAATCCAATAATTAAGCCGTGGCCGTTCAGGGGTTGGGGAATAGATCTTATCGGAAAGATTCATCCTCCATCAAGCAAAGGGCATAAGTTCATATTGGTGGCCACATATTATTTTACTAAGTGGGTGGAGGCAGTTCCTTTAAGGAACGTGACATCGGCCGATATGATTGAATTTGTTAAAAGCCATATTATTTATCGATTTGGTATTCCTGAAACCATCACAACTGATCAAGGGACAATATTTACTTCTGGAGAATTCGGAGAGTTCGCCGCCGATATGGGGATTAAATTATTAAACTCTTCTCCATACTATGCTCAAGCCAATGGCCAAGCAGAATCGTCTAATAAAGGGATAATCAAGGTAATCAAGAGGAAGATAGAAGAGCAACCCAAGAAGTGGCATATGTCTTTGGCTGAATCTTTATGGGCATATAGGATGGCTTGTCATGGAGCCACTAAAATATCCCCTTATCAGTTGGTTTATGGTCATGAGGCGGTCTTGCCATGGGAGATAAGGACAGGGTCAAGACGTATATCGTTACAAGATCAGTTAACGGCCGATGACTATTCCTTTCTCATGAAAGATGAACTTGACGATTCGGCAGGTTTACGGTTGAGAGCCCTGATTAGTATAGAAGAAAACAAAAAAGGGTGGCCAGATGGTATGACAAAAAGGTCAAAGTTAAACAGTTCTCTCAGGGAGATTTGGTGTGGAAGTTGGTGCTGCCGATAGGATCCAAAGATCCCAAATTCGGTAAATGGTCACCCACTTGGGAAGGGCCGTACAGAATCGGCCGATGTGCCCCTGGGAATGCATATATTCTGGAGACAGTCGAAGGGGAGGAATTCCCAAGAGCTTTAAACGGACGGTATCTGAAGAGGTACTATCCAAGCATTTGGGTAGATGCATAACTTGCAACAAAATATATCAAGATAACATGGCCGATTTCTCATCGGTTTTTGTCTACACATCTGGTGAAGAAAACATTGGGATTCATTATTGGATGAAAATGACAGAGTACATGGCCGACATGGTACGAGTCACCCTTAGAATAAAAATACCGATATGTCTACTGATTACGCCTACGCTGGATTTCTCTCTCGATGCGACCCAGTTCTATCATAAGGCTGAGCCTTTTCTCCTTCGGGTCCTCTGCAGTGGCTCCAGTTTCAGCTTGGTTGCAAAGTTCTATCAGCAGGCAGGTCTTCTTCTCCTCCAGATCTTCCATGGCAACTTCAGTTTTAGCTTTACAAGGAAGTGGAGGATTTTTTTCAGAAGATGGTCGCTTGCGGACCAAAAAGTGAGCATCTATAAGGTCCCAATATTCCTGGACAACAGCGGGGACATGATCTCTGAGTTCCTTAGCATGAGCTCTTATCAGATCTCTGTCTGCCTGTGATAGTGGCTCTTCTGAATGCATGATTTCCATCGCTCGTTCTAGACCAGGGCTGAGACGTTTCGGCTAAACAGAGATAAAAGGGGTTACCCAACATCAGAACGATTGAGATGCTTACGAGAAAGGCAGAAGAGAAGTTCATACCTGGTTGACAGAGGAAGAAGATGAAGAGGACGAAGAAGACATCTTGCCGTTCAGTTTGGGACAGTAAAGGAGGAAGAGAAGATAAGTGATGTGTATGCCTCTGGAGATGGTGAATGGTCTACTTATAAAGGAAGGAGAGGTAGATGGATGGTGAGACACGTCCTATCGGAGTAAATACATACATAAATGCAAAGCTGACTGAAGAAATAGTTCGAAACCAAATTGGCGCAGTAACATTGAAGGAGCAATAAATGTTACAATGTTCTTTACAACCAAGGAAAAGCATCTATGGCTACAATGGCTTGTCGTCTAATTTGATCGGCCGAATCTTGTACTCTTTGGTCGTCATCGGCCGATCCTGGGACTTCTGACACACGGCGACGAAGCCTTATCGTTTTCTCTTGCTTCAGCTCACTGATGATGGATGGGAGTTCTTGGAGTTTCTTTTCTTCAGCGGTTATCTCTTTGGTTATCTGTTCCATCTCCTTGGCCAGCTCTGCTCTTCACCGTTTCAACCGATCTATCGCGCCGACAATATCCGGACGGCAGCTTTCGAGGAAATTAATCTTGTGGTGTACCTCCAGAGTCCGGTGCTTGTATGAATTGACCTCCTCCTGAGTTTTTGACATCTGAGCACGATCGGCCATATGGCGCAGCGCCCTGGAAACCGGAATATGCATGTGCTCTATATAGGCAGCATGCGCTAAATTTTCTGATACTTCTTCCGGGATTCGACCTTTGATCTCGTTTAAAAGTCATCGAATCGGCGACGCATCTTCTACCAATCGGCCGATGTCATCTTGAAGGAGAGTGCGCATGCTTTCAAGCTTGGCGCGGACATCATTGGAGGTGGAGCTCGATGGAATTGGGTGTGAAACAATTTCCTCGTCATCAGGTAGGGAGACGGCAAAGGAGAAGATGCTGTTATTGGGGCTGTCTTGCTCCTGTGAGGAAATAAAGTAAAGGGTAGGCAAGCAGTAAAAGGAAATCGGCCGATTCTAATGGTAAGTTTGTTACCTCCTTAAAGCGAATTTCTCTTGCCTGCGCCGGTGGAAGCATTTCCCTTATCTCAGGGGCTGGTGCAGTTGGCTCGTCGGAGGAGGAAGATTCAACGATTATTAGTGCTCCGCTTGGACCAGCTTCCTGAAAAGGATATAAAAGAAGATCCTGTGAGTATGCTATGGGAAATTGAGATAAGATGGCGTGAGAAATTTGCCATGCCTCTGTGGATCTCCCGGCCGATGTCTGTTGTGGGGTTGTAGTTATCATACCCAAATCGGCCTGTATCAAGATCGGTTAAGTTTTCTGAAGGTTAAGAGATCAAGGTAAGAGATCGTTTACCTCGACGATGGGAGCTGCTGGAGTCTCGGCTCCCACTTGGGACGTGGCCGATTGCTGCGGAGATTGCGGTGGGATAGCTTGTGCAGCCTGGCAGAGGAATAAAGTTAATGTCAGTAGAAGATTTGGAGAATATATGAGATAAGTAAGATTACCTGAACAACTTCTACTAATAGTGATGCTGCAGCTGCCCCGACTTCGGCGGTGACTTGGGGATCGGCCATCTCGACAACCGGCAAAAATAAAGGGATTGAAGTCTCGGCCGGTGTCACCACCATCTGGTCGGCCGATCCGATACGGGGAGTCTCGGCCGATGCCACTGCCATCTGGTCGGCCAATCCGATACGAGGAACCTCAGCCGATGCTATTGTCGTCTAATCGGCCGATCCGATGCGAGCTCGCACTCGACGGCTGGTTATCTTCGACGTTGGCCTTTTCGGTGCTCGCTTCGATCGGCCAGTAGAGATATCCTTGATGGTTGGAGCATGGAAGCCGATAAGTGGATACGGCGTGTATTGGTGGTGACTATCTATCGGCCGGCCACTTCGGCTCCGCATCGGAGGGACATGGCTTTCAGACTAAGGAGATGAACATGAGTTAATGACAAGATGACAATATGGAAAGAAATAACATTGGAATCGGCTGAGAAAAAAGGACATACCGCTGCATTTGGATCAATGTTCTCTGGGTCCAGAATGTTGCAGTAAGACGATGGAGATTTACGAAAAAGATGTTGCTTCCATTCTGCCCACCATAATTTGAATTGCTGGGTGGCAAAAGAGGCAACTGACCAATTATTCAGGTCAATAGTACTGGAATCGGGTACGAAATCGCACAGCCGACTGTAATCAAGACTTGAGGTCAGTCCATCTCTGAATTTCGCCTGACCGGCAAAGTAGACCCGAATCAGCAGTTGGCCAAAACCCAGTTGCCTTGCCGCAGCCGATGGATTATGGAACTCGTAGGTGGGAGAGTCCTTTCCTGAGAAGAAATTGGCTGGCAGAATCCCCGGCTTCATCAAGACATCCATAAGCTCTCTGTCAAAAGTATGGGTGGAGAAATCGTAGCTTGTGGGTAATTAAAAAATTGGCTCAACTGCTTGATATGGGTGCCAGCTGATGGTCTCTTCACTAAGGCCATTATAAAAGCATCTGAAGTACTCAGCTGTGCGGGTAGCAGTAAACTGGCAGCCGGGGAAGGCCGATGTCGCTTCTCCAAAAGATCTGCAGCGACGTCGGACGGATGGATTCTCCTCTGACTCAATATTAGGGAAGGTTTTGGTCTCTATCCGTTGCTGAGAGACCTTGCGTATGTGTAAATTGAGCCAGAGGGTGATGAACCACCAGGGACCACCAGGGTTCCCGATCGGCTCCCCCTTCGACAGCTTGGTGCCGATTTGGTGCATCAGGTAATAGGCCGATCCCAGTAAATGTTTCCCAAGGGGGATGGACGATCCTTGTGACAAAGCCTCTGCTAAAGCTTGAGTGTTTGAAGAGGGGCCAACTGCTCTGCCACAGAAGAAATGCTTTTCTAGCCACATCATCAAGAAGGCAGTATGCTCCCTCTGTGAGACTGTCCCGGTCTTCATATTTTTGCTAATATGCCCTTTCCACCCGCCGATTCCTTTAGTCTCTAACCGATGTGATGGCTTGAACAGATAATTGAAAGGGGTATCGGCGGAGGAGACATCGAGGCCGGTCAACAGCAGAACATCGGCCAGGGTCGGGGTCATAGGTCCATGTCCGAAAAGGAATGCATTAAGTGCATCAGACCAAAAATAAGAGGCTGCCATGACCAGAGGTTCGTTTCTTTCCATCTGAGATAAAGATAAGTCTATGCACTGGCTGATTTTTTGTTCCTCCCACTGAACCTTCCATGATCCGGCCACCCTCTGGTACCATTCTCTCCATCCGAGGGTTTCGTTTGGCCAGGATCTGAAAGTGCCTACCCAGTGATCTAAATCCATGGATGATTGCTTAAAAGGGATTCTATGAGTTTCTAGGCTGATCAGGTCCGTTGGATCCGGGTTCCCCATAGGACCCAAACAGATGAGGTCAGGGGATTCTGAGAGTGGAATGGTAATTCGGTGCCTAAGTGCCTAAAAAATGGAAAAGGGGAAGAAACTGAGAGAGGATCCGGAAAGTACTGAAGTCGTAGAAAAGCGAAAAGGAAAAAATTTCGAGCATTTACCTCTGGGATGGAAATCATCGTCGCCGATGAGACCGCTATGGAAGCCGCCGATTGGGCCGCCGCCGCCGAAGGAGTTGCCGATGGAGCCTCCGTGGATGGAGCGGTCGCCGATGGTGACGCCATTGGAGGGTTGGAACAGGTCGCGGATGAGATCGCCGGGAAGGGGGAAGCACTTGGAGACCAAGAGAGCTTGGAGGAAGATGAACAGTGGTTCGTTGGAAGAGAATGCTAGATTTTTGGGGAAGAATAGACGGAGAAGGCTAGTACTTAAGAAAAATCGGGAGAGCGAGGGCAAAGATGGTATTTTTACCGCGCTGTTTACACGAATTCCAGGGGAGCAGTCGTTTCGCGCGCTCGGTCCGAGGAAATTGCAATCATTGTGCCGCGGAACGGAAGGAGATTTTTACTGCGCCCGTTTCGGAGGAAAGGATTAATGAAAGAGTTTCGAAGAAAAAGTTATGTTTTACTCCGAAACTGGGGGGCATGTGTTGACGCCAGATTTTGACACGTGTTGAATCGGCGTCAGGAGGAGAAGATTGGCCGATGCAGCAGATCTGGAGGCTACAGTAAGGAATCCGCCGATTGAGGTAATAGTTGAAAATTGGCCGATTGGTGATACAGCTTGCGCCAACAGGATGGGACTATTTCGGAGGGTCCTGGTCAAAAGTTGGTCAATAGGGCACACTAAGTCGGTCAAGGAGCGATTGAAGGGAATCCTGATTGGATTAGGGAACGGCGGCGGAAGATTCTGCGGGAGTCCGTTTCCTTTAAAAGTTCTTATAGATATAGTAGTTTTCCTATTTTTTTAAATAAGGTTGTAACAAGTCGTGATCGATCAGGAGTCTTAGTTTTAGGGTATAAATAGGAGTCGTCAGGGTCTTGCAAAGGACATCAACACATCAATCAACAACAATACTTCTACTTTTTTCAGTAATGTACTTTCAAGTCGGCGACTTCACCAATACTTTTTCTTCTTTCACGAGTTCGTACGGATTGTCAGGGCTGCATCAACCTGATCTCCGGCCAATTGGTAGGTTCCGCTTATCGAGTAATATCCGAGCTTTAACTACGGGCATATCGCTGCAATTTCATTTGGATTTATTCACCAGTTATCGATATTTACTAGAATTGCAAGTTTTACCTATTATTCTAGTATTATCACCAGTTATCCAGCTTGAGATCAGAGTAATCGGCTTCGTCATCGTTCTTCTTCAATTTATCATCTCACAGCCGATTAGATCTATTTCAAGTGTTGCCTCTGTAGTAATTGTTTAGATCGCTCCAGTAGTTTTCTTTACGATTACTACACGATTATCGGCTGGTCCATAGCCGATCATCTCTACAGCAAATCGGCCGATTTGCCGCCGACGCGCTCCTCAAGACAGATCGGAACTCCAGCCGATCGAAGCGCCTGGAATTTAATACTTTATTTCCTTGTCAATCAACAGGTCAGATTGACTGGCACGCCGCGCGAACCGTACCAGGGCGATAACCCGAACAGGAGCTAAGCAGATTCTCCCGGGTCGTGTGTCCGACGCTGAAGACCATCGGCCGATTCCTGCCTGGCCGATTTTAGCGCCAACAGAGACACAAATGTCTTTAAACGATAAACCGTTATACCCTATACGAAGTCTTCAACAACTCCGTCTTCCACAGGCGATGACTGGTGAACGCAGGACCTAGAACTCCTCGAAGTCGTCGAAGATCTCCTCTTCAAAGTTCTCTTCTGAACAGCAGGGGGCAAGGGTGAGTACTCTTATGGTTGGTACTCAGCAAGTGGGGTGAATATGCAAGGCCATCAAGGATAGGCTAAGGTTTGCAGCAACGGTTGCTTTTAGTTGGTCAAGTATTTATAATCAAGCACTTATTCACTAGGTTTAAGTTTATACCAACCCACTTTAGTAGAAACATAACGATACCATCCACAATAAGTATTAACCACGAACCACAATTTAATTAATCTTCAAGTCTCATTATCATGTGAGGGTCCAAGCCACTCTTAACCGTGAGTACGACTGTTATAACAGTTTTACACTCTGCAGAGGTTGTACACTTTACCCACAAATCGTGTTTCCCTGAGTCGCCCGGGTTTGCAAGGCCCTTAAACACTTCCGAGGTGAGTGGCGAGGGTACACTACGAAGCCTTTACAAAGACATGTCGAGAGCTAGGCAGCCCGCTAGAGTTTCAGTAGCGGCGTGGTCCATAAACCTCCCTAATGGTCAGCTCCTTAGCAAAGGCAGCTACCCCAAGAGGACCGGGCTATGACCCCTATCACCGACCCCCTCCTTGCCCTTTCAGTAAGTCCACCAGCAAACTACACATCTAATTAATTGGCTAAGGTCAGAGCCATATGACTTTGTGGTTGCACTGTTCATTTGGGTGGTTCCCATGTTCCCATTAAACAAAGTTGATCTTGAAATTACGCGATAAAACCACAATATAAAACGTGACCAACGTTGTTAAAAGAGTAAACCAATACCAATCCCAAAGTTTGCAACTAAGCGTAACTACCCAACATGAATAGTAAACCCAGGTGTTTCAAGGTTTGGGGTGAAAGACTAGGTATGTCCTTAGCATAGGTAACCCATCAAATTTTATGCAAGCAACATTAAAGTAAAGTGTATTATCATGCTGTTGTTGGGATCAGATAGAATATGCAGAGGGGGAATTCCACTTGCCTTCTTCAAACAGCTGCTGATTCTCTTCCTCGTAAGCTTTCTCTTAGTTTTGCTCAAACGTCACGTTGTCTACGCGATCACACAAACAAGCATACACAAACAAATAAGAAACAGTATAACAAATAGTACAAGCAGAAAGTAAAAAGATACTAAAGTTGTAGTTCATGATGCAAGGATCGCGTGAGCGCAAGAATCGCTGAAATCAGAGTCGAAACGATGAAGATATGGCTAAAACAGTGATCTAAGGGACCTAACTGCGAGAGTTTTGAACTTCCAGGGCTAAATCTGAAGAAATTAGGGACTAAAACATAATTAAACCTTATACAAAGGGTCGGGGTGCAAAACTAGAGGTTCTGGACGGCGGGTACTAATTCTAGAAAAGTCAAGGGTCGGGACAGAAAAAGAAAGGGCTCAACTCTAATTATTTTCTACTGATCTGGACTGCGGGTTGATTCCTGGAAAACCTAGGGGTCTTTCTGCAAAAGTTCTAGGAGCAGCTAGGGTCGGATGAATCTGGTCCGTTGGATCAGAATCGTGCGGCGGGTCGGGCGAATCGGCGGAGTAAGGGTCGGGCGAATCGGCAGTATGAAGAGAGGGTCGGATAAATCGGCAGTGTAAAGTGAAGGTCGGGCAAATCGGCGGAGTCAAGAGAGGGTCGGGCGAATCGGAGCTTTGCTGGGCGTCGGCGGCGAGCGAGTGCGGCGGCGGACAGCCGGAGCTTCACCGAATCCGGTGTTCCGGGGCTTGGTTCAGGCTGAGTTTATGCCGGGAAAGGAGTGGGCGGTACGACGAAGGTGAGGGTGGTCACGGGATGGCTGTGCGACGGCTGTAAACTAGCGGCCACGGCGGCGGGCGGAAACAGGGGTCCGGCGAGAAATCAGGTTTGCGGCGGAGCAAGAGAGAGAGGGGATTCTGGTGCGGCTTGATGCTCACCAACTCACTGAACTCCGGCGAGAGTTGAAGACGGCGGAGAAGCTGCGAAACGGCGAGTCGACGGAGAGGCGGCGACACGGAGTGGCGGCGTTCCTCCGGTGTGCAACTTCCAGCGGCGTGCGACGGTGTTGAGTAGAGGAAAGGGTTTGAGGATGGCTCTGGTTGCAAAGCAGGGCTCCGGCGGGATTTTATAGGGGCGGATTGGCCGGGAGTAAGGAAGGCGGCGGCTCTTGCAAAGGAAAGGGCGGAACTGCGGCTAGTAAGGTAAGCCTGCATCGCGGGGAAGGAAAGGGAAACGCGGGCGACGGCGCGGAGTCGATCCGGACTCGGGGTAAGGAAGGAAGAAGGAAGGAGAAGAAGCGCGGACGACGGTGCGGCACGCCTGCTGTCGCGGCGGAGAAAGGAAACAGAGGAGCGGGAGCGATGCGGAGCAGAGGAAGAAGAAAGGAAAGAAAGAAGAAGGCGCCGACAGGTGGGTCCCAGCTGTCGGTGGAAGAAAGGGTCGGGTGAGCGGATCGGCCGCTGAGTTGGGCCGCGGGAAAAAGAAAAGAAGGAGAAAGAAGAATTAGGCTGGGCTGAAAGAAAGAATAGAGGAAGAAAAGAAATAAAGATACATGCACAATTTTATTTTGTGAATTTTATAAAAATATTTTTTAGAATTTTGATTCCTATATTTTTGGGTGTTACAATTTTGTTTCTAAAATTTAGTGTTCACAACTTTTCTGTTCCAAATTTTTTGTTTGTTCAAATTTTCTTCTTGAGTTTATGTTTCAAAAATTTTGTCTCCAATTTTTTCACATTGTTTGGGATATTTTGTTTTTGCTAAAAATTTTATGTTATATATGATTGTGGAAATTTGGTTTATAAATTTTTTATATAAATTTTGCTAATAAAATTATTTGTATATATTTTATTTAGGTGGGGACCTGCGGATGGTGGGATGGCTGATCGTGTGATCGCGTCATACTACATGTGGGGTGTGGGCGTGCGGCAGCATGTGTCCACATCAGGGAGGCTGTAAAAGAAAACTAGAACGTTGTGCGCCCGCATCACTGCACCAGTGAGACTAGGTGAATCAAGGACTGTCTGATCCACCGGACGGAGGGCTCGGAACGGGCACCCGTGAATTAGTTAGGCTCCCCTAAATTAGAAAAATTAAATATAAATTAATTATAAAACTAACTGCATAAATTTAGAATTTATTCATGAGACGAATTTATTAAAACTAATTAATTCTGATTAGTATATATTTACTGTAGCATTATATGGACTAATTAGGAACATCTAATAGATTCGTCTCGCGAATAAACCTAGAGATTATGTAATTTATTTTATTATTAATATATGTTTAAGCATTCAAACATCCGATGTGACGGTGCTTAAAATAGTTCAGGAACCAAACATCCTCTTAATTCATATTCTCTTAAACATCCTCTTAATTCATATTCTCTTGGACCCTTTACAACAGAAAAGGCAAAGCTGAGCACGCCTGTCAGGCTCTCGTCATCCCTTTCCCCTCCCAGCGCTGCCTAGCTCGTGCAGATCCGGCCCCTCTCTGAGTCTCCGGCGTCCTCGCCGGCGGCGTGAGGGAGTGGGCCGGCCCCGATTTCCCTTTTCTTATTAGTAGTAGTAGTTTATAGTTGCCCGGATGGGCGCTTGGCGGCCGTCCCGCGGTCGCCCCTCCCTTGCTGCTGCTGCCGTCGCTATCGCCGTGGTGATGCTCGCTGTCCGTGGGTGCAAGGTGAGTCCGAATAAAATAAATCCTCCCCTCTCCACCTGGGCAGATCTCTCCGCTTCCGCTTCTGTCCATCACCGACCGGATCTGCTCATCCTCCCCCCTCCGCCCAGTTCGCCCCCTCCTTTTCCCTTTCCCCACTCCATCCGACCGGATCTGTTCATCATCGCCTCCGCCCGTTTTTTGCTGGATCCTGTCGTATCCCGTGGCCGCCGGCGAGTCGCGTCGACATGAGCACAATCAGAAAGGAGATCAAGAGAAGGATAGCTTGGGGAAGGGGATGACCCTGACCCCGAACGAGTTCACTATTGATTTTAGAAAATAAATCCGCCTTTGTCTACTACATGGCTTGGGTGATATACCCAGATGCCAACTCTGTCCATAGGGCCCCACACACGCTCACATGCGAAACGTTCACACACGCCACCTCGAAGACGTATTCCCACCTGTCCGTCTTCAGGTTCCTAACGCCGTAGACGTGATCGTTGCACCTCCCCCCGCTAGAAAACTTGCTTGTCCGCAAGCAAGCTCTATAGGAAATCGCTGCTGCAGAACATAGAAGTCTTCCTAGGTTGCAGAATCCTCAGGGATATGAGACCACTTGACGCGCACTTGCCCGATCGCTGTGTTCCCCTTCTTCACCAGCCGGTGCTCCAGAATAGCTTCAGGCATCAGTGTTGCTGTATCCAGGGTGATGAGCTTGGCGATGTCAAAGTACACCGGCGAGTAGTCAGCGGTAAAAGGCTTCAACTGAGACACATGGAAAATATTGTGAACGCGGCGGTTCGCAGGAAGCTCAAGACAATATGCAGCAGCTCCCACACGGTCCAGCACACGGTAGGGACCAAAATATTTGAAAGCAAGCTTTGGAAAAGGGCGGTTCACCACAGACGACTGAGCATAGGGTTGCAACTTCAGCAGTACCATATCCCCCACCTGATACTCACGATCAGTGAGATTGCGGTCTGCATAAAGCTTCATACGGTTTTGTGCTTTAGCCAATTGTTCCCTGAGAGCGGCCATTTGCAGTTGACGATCCTGAATGACATCGGCCACTGTAGGTTGTGTCTGAAGGTAACACTGGCAATGTAGGAAACCTGTCTTCATGGCCATACAGAGCTTTAAAAGGAGAACAGCCCAGAGCTGAATGAAAACTAGAGTTGTACCATAACTCTGCTAAGGATAACCAGCTCTGCCACTTTTTTGGTGACTCATGTACTGAACAACGCAAATACATTTCCAAGCATTGGTTTACGCGCTCCATTTGCCTGTCACTCTGTGGGTGGTAGGATGTGCTCATTAACAACTGAGTGCCATGTAACTTGAACAATTCCTTCCAAAACAGGCTGAGAAAGATCCTGTCTCGGTCAGTCACAATGGTGAGAGGGAACCCATGTAACTTGATCACTTGGTCCATCACAGTCTTAGCAACCACAGGTGCTATGTATGGGTGTTTTAGAGGAAGAAAATGGGCATACTTGGTCAAACTTATCCTGCCAGGCCCCCTGAGGTATGGGCAATGGCTGTAGCAGTCCATCTGGATGTTCATTAGAGTGTTTGGCCTGTTGACACACTTAGCATTGTCTCACAAAGCTGTCCACATCTTTCTTAAGGTCTTTCCAGCAGAAGTTGTTCTTCACTCTATAGTAAGTAGCATTAACTCTTGAATGGCCCCCCAGTAGGACTAGAATGCATGGCAGCAATGATTTTTGTTTGCAGGGCAGAATTACTGGCAACCTAGACTTTACCATTGTGTCTGATTAACCCTTGAGACAAAGAGTACCCTTCCTGATCAGGACTTTGCACAGCCAACTTAGTCAACAACTGCTATGCAGCTGGATCGGTCATGTAGGAATTTATGACCTCCTGCAGCCAGGTAGGTTGAGAAGAAGGAACTGACTGAAGGGCCATCAAATGACCCACCTGAGAAAGAGCATCAGCCACTACATTTTCCTTGCCTGTCTATATACCACTTTAAATTGCAAACCCATCAATCGAGTCATAGCTTTGTGTTGCATTTCAGAATGCAAATTCTGTTCAGTGAGATATGCCAAGCTCTTGTGGTCAGTTCTAATGAGAAACTCCTGAAGTTGCAGGTATTGTCTCCATCTCTCCACTACCATGATTATTGCTAAGAACTCCTTCTCATAAATAGAGAGGTTCCTGTGAGTAGGACCCAAAGCCTTACTTAAAAATGCAATTGGTTGATTATGTTGGATCAAAACAGCACCAATTCCACTGTCACAAGCATCTGTCTCTACAATGAATTGGGAGTTGAAATCAGGTAAACCCAAGACAGGTGCTGTGACCATATCTTGCTTCAAAGCAGTAAAAGCCAAGTGTGCCGATTCATCCCAGCCAAACTGCTTCTTCTTCAAGAGTTGTGTCAAAGGCTTTGCAATAAAATCATAATTCCTCACAAATCTTCTATAGTAGCCTGTGAGGCCAAGAAATCCTCTGAGCTCAGTGACACTAGTAGGAACAGGCCAGGCCAACATAGCACTTATTTTAGCTGGATCAGTAGCAACTCCCTCATCCGAGATAATGTGGCCCAGGTATTCAAGCTTGTTTTGAGCAAATGAACATTTGCTGAACTTCAGGAATAGTTGGTCTCTAAGCTTGTCAAATACGTGCTGAACATGTTGAACATGGTGATCCAAAGTTTGGCTGTATATTAATATGTCATCCAAGAACACAATGACAAAACTTCTTAGGAAGGGGGACAAGATGTTATTCATAAGACACTGGAAAGTAGCAGGGGCATTGGTGAGCCCAAAAGGCATCACCCTGAACTGATAGTGGCCATGGTGTGTTCTAAATGCAGTTTTGCTTTCATCCTCTTGCAACATTCTGATTTGATGATAACCAACCTTCATATCCAGCTTAGTGAAAAATTTTGCCCCAAAGACTTCATCCAACAACTCCTCAATTACTGGCATAGGGAACCTGTTCTTTATGGTCATAGAGTTCAATTTTCTGTAGTCTATGCAGAATCTCAAACAGATCTGTGTACTTGTCCAGCAGAGCCTGGAATGGTTGGGTACTGACTTAGTGATGTTTGGCTGAGAACACTCCACAAGAGCATACTTGTCGGTGTTTTACCGCCACGCCCACTGAGAGATACCCCCGAGGTGGTGAGTTTGTAGGTAGGGTGTCGCCGAGATCAGGAACTCGAAGGTGCAAGGAACACAAAGTTTAGATAGGTTCGAGCCGCCGAGAGCGTAATACCCTACGTCCTGTGTGTGGTTTGTATTGCCTTAGGTGTTGATCGGGGTGATCTTGTGTGATCTGTTTGGAGAGGGTCTGCCCGCCCTTATATAGTTTAGGGGGACAGGGTTACATGAAAATCCTAACCGGATACAAGCTTAGGAGTCCTACCCGAGTACTTTTCGGGTAGTTTCCTTCTGTTCCGACTAGTTCTACTACGGTACGAGTAGCTACAACTGGTATAGGGTGTGGGCCATGTCCTATAAGATGTACGTCATGTGCACAGTCCCGTGGGCCCGGATCTGATAGTTCTGACAAATCCAATGTTGCATGTTTAACACCTTGCAGTTTGACTGTATGATCTCCATTGTTGAATTCAATGGTTCTTTCTTCCCAATTGCATTGCATAGGGCTGTGTGTCTTGAGCAAGTCATATCCCAAAATTCCATCATATACATCCAAGTCCAATACTCTCATATCAGTACTAATGGTGTGTCCCTGGCACCACCAAGTCAATTGAGGCACTATCTGGTCAGACAACACTACTTGGCCATTTGGCAGCTTGACGTGTTTTGGGGGAGCAGATACAGAAGTCAGACCAGTCAACTTCAAGAACTTAGAGCTCACAAAGCTGTGGCTGTTGCCACTATCCATCAGCAATAGCATGACTTTGTTTTGAACTAGGGCTCTGACTTTGATACATTCAGTATCCTCAGAAGCAGACATGGTGTTTAATGAGAGTTGACAGAACTCATCATTCAGAGTGTCTTCCATAGCTAATTGATGAAGAATTTCTTCAGTTAAGTTCACATCCAAATTGTTCACCACTATAGCATTCAACCGAGTCTTGGATCTCTTGGTGCATTTTTCAGCATGGCCTGGCTCATATTTTTCAGCACAGTAATAACAAAGCCCATTAGCTCTTCTATAGTCCCTCTCTTGTCTTTCTCTCCACAAGTTACTCTGTGGAGTCTGCTGTTTGGGTTCATTCCTGGGTTGTTGCAGTTGTTGTCTGTAAGCCCCAAAATGCTTCTAAGTTTTGGACTTGCCCCTCTCCAAAATTTTCTGCTGTATTTTAGCTAACAGGATAGCTTGAGTCACAGAATCAGGCTTCTGTAACAGAAGTGGTGCTTGAATTTCCTCTTTCAACCCTCTGATAAATTGGGACACAAAAAATACTTTGTCATATGCTGAGTTGTGCATACAGACCCTGAATTGCAATGATTCAAATGCTGTAGCATAGTCTTCCACTGAACCTTGCTGTTTCAGTTCCAACAACTCAGGCATGCTTCTCTGTAGTCATCCATACCAAATTTCTCCTCCACAGCATTTGTAAACTGCTCCCAAGAACCCAAACCATTCTGAAGTTTGTACACCTGCAGCCACTTGGCAGCATTTCCTTCAAAGCTCATTGAAGCCATAGAAACCCAAACCGACTGAGGCAGGCCATACACATGGAAGTAATCTTGACATTTGGTTTCCAAATTCTCGGGTCTTGGCCATCAAACATGGGAAAAAAAGGCAACTTGGGCTTGTAACCCCTGTGTCCTGACTGATTATCTTGCTGTCCTCTACCCGAACCCCCACTATGACGATGATGAGGAAGATCACGAGATGGTGGACGGGGACGCAGCAACACTGGTTCAGGCACAGCAGTAAAAGCAGATGGACTGACAGGAATGCGTTCTTCCTCCTCGCGCATGCGATCCATGGTGAGATTGGCAACGGCCTGCCCAGTGGCATCAACCTTCTGAGACAAAATTTCCTGAGCCTTGCCATACTGCTCGAGCACTTGATTGGTGAGTTCGAGCTGAGTCCTCAGTTGATGCTGCACAGTACCAATATCCGTCATCCTGGCAAAACCAAATCCAGACTCTCCATCACCTGATCCCAGTGCTCTGCATCTCGTGCGGCCCTCGCGTCCATGGCCTCCCAGTGCACATCCTCGAGATTCGCTCGTTCCTCCATCGCTTCCAGCACAAACTTCGTCTGAATGGAAGGTTTGGGGGGCGCCGTGATCGCTCGCACCGGAAGCCGATCGAAATGTGGGAAGGAATTACGGGCGCGACTCTAGTGCAGAGAGCTACCGGAATCAAGCCACCCTACCGAACCCGGTATTCCAATCAAGGCCGACGGAATGCAGCGAACAACTCCCCTGCGCGTGGAATCGCCGATCCAGAAATCCGTCTACTGCCGCCCGCGCCCACACAGCCGCCGCCACCACACGCCACCAGAAACCCAAGTGAAATCCCACGAAATCGACTGCCCCGAGTTGAATCACCCGCAAATTCGAGCCGAGGTAGAGTAGGAATT
This sequence comes from Panicum miliaceum, assembly GCA_032594955.1. Classification (NCBI taxonomy): domain Eukaryota; kingdom Viridiplantae; phylum Streptophyta; class Magnoliopsida; order Poales; family Poaceae; genus Panicum; species Panicum miliaceum. Next base: position 36,997,137 of record CM064063.1, on the reverse strand, counting down.
GCAGAAAATCAAGGCGCAGGGTCGAATTGACGCGACACCGGAGCCGATCTCAGCAAACCCACCCTATTTTCAGCCCAAATCAACGGAGTAACGTGAGACAACAGCGGATGCAAGCCAAGGAAAGGTGTCTCTGGTACCAACTGTCGTATCCCGTGGCCGCCGGCGAGTCGCCGTCGACGTGAGCACAATCAGAAAGGAGATCAAGAGAAGGATAGCTTGGGGAAGGGGATGACCCTGACCCCAATCGAGTTCACTATTGATTTCAGAAAATAAATCTGCTTTTGTCTATTATATGGCTTGGGTAATATACCCAGAGGCCAACTCTGCCCACGGGGCCCCACACACGCTCACATGCGAAACGTTCACACACGCCACCTCGAAGATGCATTCCCACCTGTCTGTCTTCACGTTCCTGACGCCGTAGACGTGGTCGTTACAGATCCACTCGCCTTCTTCACGGATCCAGTTGCTGGCGCCCATATTCTGGCCATTCTTGGTCTGGATTTGGTCGTTTCCATCCCAACTCCGGTCTCCTACGCTACAACCACGTGCCATGAGGATATCAGTCCCACCGTCAGCTTCTTCTCCGACCGTCCTTGAGCAGCTCGTCACCACCACCATCAGGCCAAGACTAAGCCGTTCTCAAAGGCTTCGGCGCGTTCATCTACAACAACCTATCGTCGCCGGAGATGTTGGTCCCTGCCGGCCGTCTTCCCCAACTCCAACCCCAAAGCAGATGCAAGTGGGGCCCTCCATCTCGACGTCTGTGGCGTCAGTCGCCAGCGTTCTGCTCAGGCCCCGGTGGAAGGAGCTTCGGTCTCAAGCCCCTGTGCTGTCTGTTCCCAGGAAGCTGCTAAGGTAGTGATTGGTTGGCTGCTTTAGTCCTATCCAGGCTTCCGTAATGCAGCTTCTGTGTGTTTGGATTCCTGTATAAGGGCATTAGCCAGGCTTAGCTAATGCAGCGGAGGGATGCTAGCCAGGCTTGCTAGAAACGAGAAAGAGATTCGTTTCCAGCAATGCAGGCTTGGCTTAGCCATCGCTTTCATTTCTCTTCACCTCCCGTCACTTTTCTATCTCTTCACCTCCCCTCCTTTTCATCTCTGACCAGGAGCTCGCGACTCGCCCACGCGGAAGCTCGACGCGGCCAGCGGCGCTTGCTTGCGCGCTGCGACTCCGCATCGCCGTGGTTTACCTTGGAGCTGAAGAATCTGACATCTCTCCTCAAGACTTCCACCGTCTTCGTTCGCGACTTTGTTTGCCAAGCTCTGCGCCATCCATCGAGGACCCCGTCTTCGCCGTTCATCTACACTTCGTCGGCACTCTACATCAATATTCTCCGACGAAGATGCTCCACAACGACGGTGAGATGGTCCCACCCCAACCTACCACTAAGTGGAGGCCCTTCCGCCGCCTCGACGTCGTTGGCGTCGAATCCGCCGGCGCAGTGCTTGATGACCTTGAAGCAGACGATCCGACGGCGCCTTCCTTTCGCGTACGGTTTCATGGATGTATCCTTGTATTCGTATGTGTACTTGGTGGGCTTCGGAAATACTTGATGAAATGTATCCTACGCCTTCTATGAAGGTGCAACTGTACTGCTCTTATTAATATTAATATATATTTAAATTATCAAAAAAAATCTTAATTCGTATTACCTCATCGGTAATCATGCCCATGATATGAGTCATCGACAATTTTGGTCCAACAACTTGTAAATTGGTGCACTTACAGTAGGTGATATATTTGACTACACCGGATCAGATAGAGTGTATACGGTTTGTATTCTACCACACTTGTTTTGTTTTATTTTCTCATCTCATCTTTAGGGAATTAATTTCTTTCTAAAAATTAAGAAAGAGCCAAAATTGCTCGAAATAAATAATAATTGTTCCATTGTAATATTCTACTCATAATTGACTATTGATACATAGTATAAAGATAGCTTTAATGAATTATCTAATTTCTTTTACTTACTAAACTACAATTTTTAAAATACAAAATCTATAATCAGATATGGTACCATTCTTGGTAAACGGTATATTTTAAATTTAAATAAAAGAAAAATATTTTGTCTAAACTTAAATGGTATAAATAAACTTAAATCGTATAAATAGGGGTAAACAGGTCTTTTGATGTCCATAGAAGTTGTCTGTTATGTCAGAATCAGAAGAAACAAATTCTAATAAAGAAACAAAATATCTCTCATTTTTCCAAGAAAAATATCTCCCATTTCCAATGCAGATATTTGTTTCAACTTTGAAATAGAGGTTCTTGTGTTGACTAAATACATTGCCTTGTGACACGAATACTAATATCTAAATAATGCTCAATTATTTATTCTGGCACGAATGTACTCTCCCCTTACGATCTGACATGTCCAAGTACATTACCGTCGTTATGCTTGGACTGTAGATGCATCAATTTATCAAGTTGTTGTATTAAATTGAGCATTCTACAAATTCTTAGATCAACACGCACCCACCTACCAAATTGTTGTATAAACGGTGCAATTTATTTATTTTTAAACCAGTCAAGGTTGAAATGCCAGACATGTCTGACTAGAAAAAAATACCATGGCAATGATATTCACATGATATCTAACGTGCACACTATAATTCCTTTGTCACCTCAGGAACCTATAGTTTTTTAGGTTTTCTCGTCGTGTTCTTTACAGCTTTTCTTTTTTCACCTATATAATTCTATTAATCCTCTTCTCTGTCAATACATGATGCGTGATAGTATGCCGTTGACCGCTTAAAAGAAGGAAAATCCGAAAAAGATGCAATTCCCTTGTCATAAGCTCATTTGTAATGACCATGATATGCAATAGCCGGAAAGAATCTTCTACGTCTTGATATTTGCGAACAGACAGGTAAGAGATTTGTAAACAATTTGGAGTCAAATCCACTCAATCAAACAAGGACCGATGTGAAGCTGTAGATCTTCGCTTAAACGTTACTCTCCCTACACGAGGTAAGTTGGAGTATATTATAGGAAAAAAGGGCGTATTTCTGATTCATTTTTGAAGGATTATTTTCTGGTTTAAAACGACAAGTGAGGAGGAGACTTGGCTTCGCCAGTTTCGCCTAAACCTCGGGGTGCTTCCCAGACCAGAACACAGCCATGGCGATCTCCCAGATCTCCCGCGGGGCCCTGGCCCTCCTCCTCGTCGCCGCCGCCGCCTTCGCTGCCGCCCCGGCCGCGCTCGCCGACGGCGACGACGTGGTGGCCCTCACCGAGTCCACCTTCGAGAAGGAGGTCGGGCAGGACCGCGGCGCCCTCGTCGAGTTCTACGCCCCCTGGTTCGCCATCGTCCCCTTTCTCTCTCTCCCGGATCGACGCGCGATTTAGATGGATCGGGTCCGTGGTTGGGTTGGGCAGCGAGTTGCGGAGTCTAGATCTTCATGCACCTGAGTGCCCGGTCGGTTTAGCTGCGGCTGCTGGGATCGGGGGATGCTGAGGAGGCTGTAGTTCTCGAGTTGTTTCGATTTGGGCTCAGATAGTCTGGTGGGTACTGTTTTTTGGATTTTCTTTCTAGGAGGTCTTTCGGTATGAATTGATCGGGATGTGATTAAATTTCTGCACAATTGGTAAAACTAATCCTGAATTCAGTTGAATTACGAATCATGAAGGTTAGTTCACTTATTTTCGGTATCAAACATGAACCTGAGATCAAGATCTTCACTTCCTCACTGTGGGATTCGATTTGTTGCCGGAAACTGGAAGATGTCCTTCTTTGGGGCGTGCGTTTGATAGGTTTTTAGGGAGGGTGCAAGATCTAGCTGGAATTACTTATGGTTGCTTAGACACTACATGCAGCATAGTGCTCACATGTTAGTGAATAGTTTAACCTTCTGAAAGTTTGTACTGCATTTGAATTTGAGTATTTCTGTGTATCAGCATTTCAGCACCTCAAAGAATATCTGATCTAATAATCTACCTATTTTGTTTGTTCAGGTGTGGTCACTGCAAGAAGCTTGCTCCCGAGTACGAAAGGCTTGGCGCAAGTTTTAAGAAAGCTAAATCCATCTTAATCGCGAAAGTATGGAATTTTACTCAATCCCTGATATAAATTCTATGCCACAAACAATGGACTAGAAAGTGATAGGCACTTGGTGCATGCATATCATGATTAATTGCCTTCTGCAGTTTTGTGGTTTGATAATATCATTGGACTTATTATTTAACTCCAATTTCTTATTTTAGGTCGATTGTGATGAGCACAAGAGTGTGTGCAGCAAGTATGGAGTTTCTGGGTATCCAACAATTCAGTGGTTCCCCAAAGGATCCTTGGAGCCCAAAAAGTGAGGCTACACAATATTAAACTTTCGGTGGCTTTCTCTGTTTTCCATGTTTCATGAGTCATGACAAATTTCTTTGACAATTTAGGTATGAAGGACAACGCACTGCGGAAGCCCTTGCTGAATTTGTTAATACTGAAGGAGGTGGGTATTTAACCCTCTCTAGATTCCTTTGAAATTGTTGATTTAACACGCACACCTCTTGATCTTCGCTCCACTCGTTGTATAGAAAGTAACACAACTATTTTCAAATTTCCAAAGTAACTATATACTCCCTCCGATCCAAATTATATGTCTAGATACATAAGCAAAACTATGTATCTAGAAAAGCCAAAACGACATATAATTTGGAACGGAGGGAGTATTATGAATTATCAAAGTAGCCACATTATGCTAAACAAATGTCTAAACTTATGTGGGTTCTGGCTTTCAGGCACAAATGTGAAGCTGGCAACCATTCCTTCAAGTGTTGTGGTGCTCACCCCAGAGACTTTTGACTCAGTTGTCCTTGATGAAACAAAAGATGTCCTTGTTGAGTTCTATGCCCCATGGTAGGTTTCTAGGCGTTGTTAACTTACACATGGTCTTCTGCATCATCAATCCCTGACTTTTCCTGGTGAATCTAATTGATTGGGTACTTTTTTGCTGTACAGGTGTGGTCACTGCAAGAGTCTTGCTCCGGTTAGTACATGAGTCTGCTTGAGTTTATGCTACATATTCTATTGCAATTTTACTGTTGCAAGCATCATTAGCGATCTTTGTCATCTCTGCATGTCTAATTGTATTCTTGTATTTTTTTTCAGACTTATGAGAATGTGGCTTCTGTTTTCAAGTTGGATGAGGGAGTCGTTATTGCAAACCTTGATGCTGACAAACACAGGGATTTGGCTGAGAAGTATGTTCTATCTTGCATCGAAAAATGATTTATCTGCATATATTCCCCTGTTTGTGCTATCTAGTACGTAGGTGTGATGTTGTTTTCCTGTGAATACAAGTAACAGTATTCATATGCATCACAACATATAACACTTTCGTTACCCTTGCTTGCTCTTCTGTACTCAATAAATACTGTACTGTACACTATTGTCTATAACTTGTGATGCCACTTTCAGGTATGGAGTTACTGGATTCCCTACGTTGAAGTTTTTCCCAAAGGGAAACAAAGCTGGTGAAGATTATGATGGCGGCAGGGACTTGGGTGACTTTGTCAAGTTCATTAATGAGAAGAGTGGTACCAGCCGTGATACAAAGGGTCAACTCACCTCAGAGGTTTGTGACATACTCACTGTACTGCATGGCTGCACATTCAGGCAAAATGCTAACTCTGGCCATGCTCTGTTTGTTATTTGTTAGGCTGGCCGCATAGCAAGTTTGGATGCCCTGGCGAAGGAGTTCCTTGGTGCTGCCAGTGACAAGCGGAAGGAAGTCCTCTCCAGTATGGAGGAGGAGGTAGCTAAGCTCAGTGGTTCTGCTGCCAAGTAAACTCTCACCTCAGTTATTACTTAATTTTAAGCTATTTAATGATCTCAATTCATGTTGTAATAATGTTATCAGTTCAGTGAGTAGAATTTCATTGGATTTCCCTTGGTTACTTAAATCAGGCATGGAAAGGTCTATTTAACCATCGCAAAGAAGATCCTAGAGAAAGGCAATGACTATACTAAGAAGGAAACTGAGAGGCTTCAACGCATGTTGGAGAAGGTGGGAAACAATGATCTCAATGCCCAGTTTTCGTTGATGTGTCCCATCGTCCAGATTAGGTTACTCATGTTTATGATCTTGTTGCAGTCCATCAGCCCCTCGAAGGCTGATGAATTTACCATCAAGAAGAACGTTCTGTCAACATTCTCTTCCTAAGGCAACGGCTGGCTCCACTTTCACGTTTCAGATATAGGCGAAGAAAACTGCAAGATTAGGGGATGTGATAATGAGAGTTGATTGTTGGTAGAACTAATTTTGGAGGCTTCCCTCGATCATACGTGATACTTTTATCATTTTGCAGCTCGCACTTCTTTTCTTCGCGCTTACATGGATTTTATTACGTAGCCCAATAGTTTACTTTTGTGGATGGAGAGAAGAGATAGAAAACATTGTGACTACAGAACAGAGTTTTCGATTCCAATAATAAGGCTCACTCTATGGGCTTATATATGAACCGGAAAGCTGATGAGTGCGGCCATTATCCTGTTTTCCTACGAGTTTGACGCATTCTTGAAACATTTTCTGTAGAAAGGACGTGTGCCAACATCATCTCATCGAAGTTACTATTGTTTTCAGTGTATGGTGGTCGATTGGATGTTGTACAATCTAAACATTTTCGGTAAAAAGAGGTATAAACAGCACGCGCTTGAGAAAATTCAGTTTCCGCGGCCATAGTTTGATCGTTTCTGGATCTGGTTGGATTTGTTTTTTCTCATTTCTGACCCGCCGAACAATGCTGATTACTTTGGTAAGCTTAAAAAAAACAAAAAAAAATCAAACTTCCGAACTTCTAAAAGTAGGCGTCGGCTTCGAAGAACAAGTTAGGGAAGCTGAGCTATTTACGTTCTTGCGAAACGGCTACCAGGTCCTGCACCACCTCACCCTCAAATTCGCAACCCCGTCCCGCCAGGCGCAGCAAATCTGGGAAGGCGATCGTGAAGGCGCCGCTGCAATTGGAAGGATCCCCCCCCCCCCCCCCCCCCCTCCCCCCGAATCGATCCCGCCAGATCCCCTCGCATTAACTGCATGCGCGCGATCAATCCAGCCTCCGATTGCCGCTCGGATCGTAGGAACCCTCCGCCCCGCCGCGCATCGGCAAATCGTCATTGCAATCTCGTTAAAGATCCTGAGACCCAACTGCAGTTCGGGCGTCCTTGGCATCGGCTGGTCACCAGAGTATGGAAGCCTAGCTACGAGGCCTAGGCCCCCTACCTAGTCGTAGCTACCTGCGCCGTGCCCTCCCCGGCCCGCCGTGTCGCGTCCCGTCCGGTCCGTGGCACGCGGCGCCTCCTATAAATATGCCGCCTCGCCTGCCTGCCTCGCCAAGAACAACCAACTGCTAGCCCACGGCGAAGGGGAGCGCGAGCGCAGGAAGCTAGCGTGCGGAGGAAGGAGGAGCTGAGGAGAAGCAACGCGATGGGGCGCCGCAAGGTCTCCATGGGGCTGATCCCCAACCGCCGGGTGCGGGCCGGCACGTTCGCCAAGCGGAAGGAGGGGCTCAAGAAGAAGGCGGGCGAGCTCTCCGTGCTCTGCGGCATCGACGTCGCGCTCGTCGTCGCCGCGGGGAACGGCGGCGCCGCGGCGGACGTGTGGGAGTCCAGGGAGGGTGTGCTGGCCCGGTACCGCGCGCTGGGCGCCGAGGCGCGCGCGCGGCACACGCACCGGGCGTACCTCGACGCCGAGCTCGGCAAGGGGGAGGCCAAGCTCGCCCGGGTGCGCCAGGGCGGGCCCGACGCGCTCGCCCGCTGGGACAGGGCGCTGGACGGCGTCGCCACGGAGGAGGAGGCGCGGCGGCTGCTCGACGCCGTCGACGCCGCGATGCGGGCCGCGGAGGACAGGCGGAGGGCGCTGGGCCTGCCGCCGGTCGACGACGCCGAGGACGGGGTCGTGCTCGACGGGGTCGCGCCGCTCGACTTCGCCTGCGCCGGCGACGACGACTACCTGCTGCACGCGCCAGGCAGCGACGCCAACAACTACCAACAGGCCATGTGGGGCAGCAACGACTTCCAATTCCAGCAGGGCGGCGCCGCCGACATGCAGCACACGGGATACGGCTTCCAGCAATACACCAGCGGCGCGGGCATGGAGGGCTACCACTTGCAGATGGGGCCGGACATGTACAGCAGTGGCGACCACAACAACGGCCACCTCGCCGACGCCTACCAGCAGTACCAGCAGCGCGATCCCATGCGGCAGCACGGCTACGGCTTCCAGTGCGCCCACGCCAGCTTCTTCGACGTGCCCTCTGGCTACGCCCAGCCCAGTCTGCCCACGTGGAGCGCCGACGAACCGCGCCACGCCATGCTGCCGCTTGAGTACCCCTCCGCCGACGCCGGCCTCAACTACGCGGACACGCCGGCGGCACAGGGCGTCGGCGGCAGCTCCTTCACCATGGGCGCCGCCAGCGGCAACTTCGTCCACTCGCCACCAGCGCTCTCCCTCGCCATGGGCACCGCCAGCGGTGGCGGCGACGGCGACTTCATCAACAACGCGCCACTTGCAGCAGTCCCCTCCTATACCATGGGCGGCAGCGGCGACAACTTCACCAACGCGATGACAGCCCAGCCCGTCGCCATGAGCTACGGTGGCGACCTGACGATTGCCGGCAGGTACACGGCGCAGTGGCAGGCACCCCCGCACCCCCAGCGCGCCGGCGGCAACCAGAGGCCCAGCATCGAGCAGCTACATTACCTCAGCGACCTGGAAGACACGCAGCTCCACCTCTCTGGAAACTAACCTTCCTTCCACTACAGTTAGTTAGTTGCACACTTTAGCAAGTACCAAGTAGTGTAGTCCGTCTGAAGTCATACAGAGTCGATCAAGTCACCTGATGTCAGTCGCCACCGCCAACGCCGCCGAACAATTTTGCCGGCCACGCCAGCGAGCAATGGGCAGTTTTGTACAAGTCACCTGGTGTCTATGGTACCGTCAGTTCAGCTTCTCGGCTGGGTAGAGATCGGGCAAAATTCTGTCAGTTTTGTACCGTCCGCTTGGTTACGTTGATAAGGAGCGCAGTTCTTTCGTTAGCATTTATAGGGGATCGGTCAATTTAGGATTCAGAAGTTTTATGAGCCTGGGAAATTTGCAGCAAGTTTGTACCCTTCTCTCGAGGCTATCCTGGCAATCATGTAAATATAATACCTACAACCATACTCTGTCTTTCTTTCTCTAAGCAATCAAACATCAGATAAAAAGAAAGCATATGATGCCACCAGAAACTATATCTGAACCTTGACGGTGCCGCAGTGAAGCAGTCGTTTAAATTCTTGCTCATGTATGAAATGAAAATAATCTGTGATATGATCCACATCACATTGCATTCCTAGAACCGAGGTTAATTAGTCTCACAACTCACAGCGCTGTGTTCCCTAAGTCGAACACAACAGAGCAGGTCAAACACCATTACAAGACTCAAGACTGTTAACAGTTCCTAAGTTGACGCAGGATGTGCAACAGATTATGTGTACGCTCATCCACATCAACTTAGTTCACCAGAGATGTTGTCATGGTTAATCTTGGGATTGATCACACCGTAATCTTATCCTCGATAAAATCCACATCACGGTCCGAACGCTGGCCACAGTTTGGAGGGCTTTTGCACTCGGCATCCTGGATTGACTTTGGGTAAGAGAAAGACCTTTGATCCAATTGAACACCCACAGCTTGTCTCTGATCATGGTCAAGCTCATCAGCATGCACATGACCACGCTCTTGGTCTTGTCCATGTCCACTGCTGGACAACAGATCACATGGATGGGGGCTCTGCACCCTCATTTGCATTGATCTCAGAAGTGCGGTTCGCCTCAGGTCTCCACCATGGCACATGTCGTTAGGTGAAGAGGGGATCCGACCTTCATGTTCAGTGCCACTGCCACGGCGAGCTGGCGAGCAGACCACTGCTGCGAGGGAGCAGCTTGGGAGAGGATATGGATTTGCAGAAGAAAACCAAGTATATGGCCTCTGGAATCGATGAGGAGATGAAATTGGACTGGTTGAGGGGCTGCTTGTTGTATCAGTCTGATTACCATTGGTATTTACCTGAGTGTCAGAGTACCGGTAATCATCTGACTCTTCTGACATAGGTGAGTACTGTGTGCTCATTTCATCCCTGAAAGGATGCAAATACAAGAGTCATGACACAATGTAATCCAGAAAAATGTAATAGAAAGTGGTAGCATATAACAAGACCATTGGAATGAAAAGGAATTGGCGTGCAAAGTCCGGATAATTTAACGTTGCTAACACGACCTGAGATACATTCCTCTAGTGTATTATTTTTTTTTACACTTTTACTCTACAATTTTCTCAAATGAACAAGGGTGTTTCTACTTTCTAGTGCAATTTGGACAATTTTCTGACGGTGAAAACAAATCACAATGAAATACTACCAACCAAGCATTAGCGACAAGGAATTCTTAGTACCAAAAACTGTACGACAAATGCTCTACATTGTTTTAAGGAAAACGTAATCTAAAAACACATGCCTCCTTTTCTACATACCATTGGTAGTATGACCGTCAGGTAATATCGACGACTCGGCCCAAACACAAGTGACAAGTCTCTCCTAAATTCAATGCAAGAGCAATCTGGTCCTAGACCTAGAAAAACCCAACTCAACCCCAAGTCTTTACCCGAACTGATTTTGTTTTCTTCAAAGACATGTTAATCTGATGGATAGTATAAACCTGCAGATGGCCAAGCAGGGCTGAAGATGACTAAGGTAAAATCTGCCAAGTCTATCTTGGCTGCTTGTTATCTCAGTTGCATGCTACATTCCATCTCACCGGTAGCATTAAGATATATAAAGCAAACAATACAACTAGAAGGAAGGTAGACAGAAATACATTGACCTGGCCTGAATCATTTGCTTTTGCATATGCAATTAATTATAAGTTTTCTGAGGTCACAGGAGAAGTTGAAGACCCCACCAAAGAAATATAGTATGTTATGTTGCCATCTAGTTACCATAAGAAGCTGTAACTTTTCATGCATATCAACTTTTATGGACAATGTGCATGAAAGGATGTATGGTGAATGAAGGTATGGATACCTGAAGCAAGAAGCAATCTCCAGCCTCACTGGGGAAATGATGATATCTTCAGCAACTGAATCTCCAACAGACAACCCATTCATGCTGGATGCCATTATCTGCAAGGGCCTGTTCAGCAGTTAACAGATGAAAACTAAAACTGAAATGATGGGAGAAATAGTTGAGGTTTATCACAAGTAAAAATAAAGGAATAAGTAAAGTATCCTCAGGACCTATAAGATCTCTTGCTAACGGAAAAGAAAAGAATCATATACGAGCAACAGACATACATAGCTCCAGCCTCTGGAATCCAATGTTTACCTCTGTTGTTTGGCAGCTAATGGATACATATAGATGCTGCCTCCAGAAATTCGATCTTTGTTGACTTTTAGTGATACCGCGAGTAGTCTGGGACATACCTTTGTATATAAGCTAAATCTTATCTAGAAACATGCCTATTCTATGGTGCTTTCAGCATGACAATCCCCTTCATTGGTGAATTAAAAATGGTATATTATCTCCATCCTTCTACTCAACCTAATTAGTATTTTAGTACAAATTCCAATCAGTGCCACACCTCCAGTATTCCAGGAATATAATGTGAGATAATCAGTATGAAAGCATCTCATCATTTCCGACATTTATGATACTGGCACAAAATTACACTGAATGAAATGCGCAAGTGCACGCACAAACCACTCAATTGAGAGGACAGAATCAACTGAAACGTTCTGTATCTCCGCAAGTCCTTAAAAGAACAATGGACAGCCTAAAAGACCCTCAAATTGAGGAATTCAGTAACCACCTTGAACTAGAGAGACCAAGGAGATACACGTCTGGGCGTGTTCTGCTCATTCTGATCAAACACCCTCAAATTTAGGAATTCAGCTCAGGAATCAAGGGAAGGAAGCCAGAATTCCGAATCACCCATTGAAAAAGCTACCCTGCACCCATTTCTTATCAAAATGTGCGCAAATCGGGGCAATCTCTTTAGTTGGTTCTGCACCTTCTTGTGCAAAGATAATAAGTTCTCCTGCCTAGTATCGAAAAAGAAAAAGAAAAAGGAAATCTTAAGCTTAATTATGTATCGCATCACACAGCTCCTAAGCAAGCAAATGAGTCCACGGCTCGTGCTAATCCAAGAACATCTTTCCACATTACCTCCGATGGAGCCATCCGTACACCCGGTTCAGATCGAGCCAAACCAACATTAAGATCAGTAGATCACCCACCTATCACGGAGCCAACTGTGTGTGGGCAACAGGGAGCGAGAGAGAGACGGACCTCGGTGAGGTAGCGCTTGTGGAAATGGAGATTGTCGACGTAGACGTCGTCCTCGGGGCCCCTCCCGCGCTTCCCACCGCCGGGCGCCGGCGCCATTGCGGCCTGGCCTCCGCCGCCGTGGCCGACCATCTGTGCAGTGGGAGCGAGCTGTGTCGAAGTGTGAGCTCCCGGACCAGGGGAGAGTTAATGCGGGGGAAGGGGAGCGAAGGGAAAGCGACGCGGACGGCGGAGCGCGGCGACGCTAGCGAGCGAGCGAGCTCCGTAGCTTGCTTTCCTGCTACAGCTACGGTTTTCTATCCTGTTCCCTCTGACGTGTCGACCCGCGTGGGGGTCGAGAAGAATCTCGCTCGCTTTGGCTTTTCTTTTCGAGTCGTGTCGAGCAGAGCAGATGAGCAGAGATTTTCTTTCTTCGTCGGCAACTGGGTTTCGAGAGTTAAACTTTGGCCGTGCAACCTCAAATCAAATAAAATCTTATCATTCAGAATTATTAAATAAAATCTAACTATAAAACTAATTGCAGAATTTTTGAACTAATTCGCGACATGAATCTAATAAGATATATTAATTCATAGCTAACGATAGTTAGCGGATGATTACTGCAGCATTATTGCAAAATATAGATTAGTTAGTCTTATTAAATTCGTCTTGCGAATCAGCACCTATCTATGAAAAAAATTTTTGAGTAAATTTTATTTGGTATTCTAAATGGTAAGATTTTTTTTAATATGACGGGATTAAAGATTTATTTTTTACACTATCTGAGCTTGTTTCCAGCATTCCAGGATTCCAGGATCCGAAATTCCCCATCAGCGACCATGTTCGCGCCGGGACTAGTTGTCGAGAGGGCGAACGAAAACTTTGACCAGACGAGCGACATCCAAGTCCAACCAGGTCGTGCAATGAGCGATCCGGAGCGTGTTGACTGACTCTGTTAGATTATCCAAAATGTCGTGTAAACTCCTTTTTTATAGAAGAATGCTAGCTATACAAACATTTCATTAAAAGGTATAATAAAACAAACACTGCAATCGCCGAAGGAGGTCACTCTGTACATATGGGGACATTCCAGTGGAGTTGCAGACAAAGCTCATCGCAGTCCTTTGGGCCATCTGGTCAGAACGGAATGCAGGGGATAGTATTAGGCAGGCCAGCCATGTCTGCTGAAAATTGTGTTGGAGACTGATGCAAGTAATGTGTGTTCAGCCCTGCTTGGTGCCGAGTTTGACAGTGCACCAGTTGGTGTACTCTCCAGGGAGATCAAATTCTGTATGTTTTTGAATTCCGTAGATGTAAAGGTCCAATACACACCGTGGTTTTGTAAGGGGTGTTTGAATTCGGAGAATAATTTTTAGTCAGGGTCACATCGGATATTTGGATGCTAAATAAATATAACTATAAACTAATTGCATAAGGTGGTGCTAATTCACAAGACGAATCTATTAAACCTAATTAATCCATTATTATTAAATCTAATTAATTCATCATTAACATATATTTATGTAGCCCAAGCCCAATCTGACAGCCTGTGGTGTTGCTTGTGGCCTGCTATTGTAAAATAGGAGTATGATTTGTGTGTAGACGTCGGCGGCTTATTATCTTGTGTATAAATACCTTTTGTCTTAAAAAAATCTACAAACAGCTCCCAGCAACACGGTTCCGACAACACCTCCGAGGACTTCGTAGGTTCGAAATTTCTAGCAGTTTGAGTAAAAAGGTTTGACCTGTTTCATAATGAATCGAACAAAAAAAGCATATAAAAAAAGATCCGGCCAACTTACGAATATTACCTCCCCGTACACCTGGTTCATTTCTGGAAAATATACTATATTGTTTGCTTTCTAGTTTTGGCAACCCCCTCAATTTCCCCGCAATTTTTAGCGCCAACCAACACTGGTCGCACGCCGAAAAGGAAAAACCCATGGGCCCCGCGAACACCTTCTTCTTTCCCCTCCTGTTAAATTGCCCAGCAAAAAGAACTGGAATTTCCACCACCGCCGCTACCGCTTGCCGCACACAAAAGCAAAACAGACACATTGGTCAGATCCAAGAGACTTTTATATGTGCCCATCATCTGCAGATACATGTTTTTAGGGTTCCAGCCACAAAAAGAGATCCACGGGAAAAAAGAACACCCTCCCCGCCCCCCGCCCATGCAAAAAATGCAGATATTTGTGTTACAAAGTTGCTAGAAGTGCAAAACCTAAACTTCGTGTGTATCTGGATATATGTACTGGATCAGCCTCATTGCTTCCCCACCCCCCTCCCCGCCCCCGAAATTTTTTTTTCACTGTTGTAGATGCGTACCTGTAAGATTGAAAATCAGAAATAAAATTAGAAAATTGAAAAGAGACATACAGGATTTTCCTGGGAAAAATAACTGAACTACATGTTTTGACAATACATTATTGCCTGATGATGCATATTAAGTTGCCTTTTGTTGCATGTAAAAATGCTCTAGTGCTGGTGCTTCTGCTGTCTAATCAGTTTTGTGACTTGGTATGTGCAAGGAAATTAAAATGGATTTAAATAAGCTTTCACTTGAGTTTGATTATGATTTTCTAGATGATTTAGATATCAATCCTTCCTATTGCACTCAACCAGTCTTTGGAAAGAGAGCAGTAAATGATAATGAGCATGGTCTAAAACTTACAAGACTCAACTGTTTTGGGCACACAATGTAGCTGCAGTTGGCAACAATTTAGTTGAAAATCACCTCAGATGTACACACAAATGCTGATAACTCACCAGATGTAGCAGTAAATGGCAATCAACAATTAGGAGGATGACAACGAAGAAAATGAAAATGAGTGGTGAGAAAAAGAAGAGGTTGTATGGTGGAAAGAGAAGAAAAAGGGAGAAAATGCAGCATACAGATTGCAAAGGGAGAATGATAGTGAAGATAATTGGTGATAGATGGCATGTGATTTATTTTGCTCCCGATCACAACCATGACCTTGTTGTGAAGCATTCCCTAATAAAATTCATGACGTCTCACAAAGGCATCCCTAGGCAGGAGAATGAATGTATTGCCTTTGTTGCATGCGTGCAACTTAGGCACTGGGCGCATAATACAGCTGATGAATGAGTTCTGTAGGTCTGCACAGCTGATCCCATATGAAGGGAAGGATGTTGGCAACTTCCACTCAACCATCCGAAGAATGGAAAAATACAAGGACATGCAAGAGATATTGGACTACTTTAAGGAACTAGAACAGGAAGATCCTGAATTTTTTCATAAGATTAAACTTGATCCTGAGCACAGGATTGAGAGCCTCTTTCCCTGATAAAGATTGCCTAATGATACCTTATATTTTTCCTAATGAAGTATAAAAATTTTCCAATATGAAACCATGTTATTGCCTAGGGAGATTTGAGTACTGGGTGTAGTGGGAGCCAAGAGGGGTTAAAAATGCATCGCTTAAAAAAGCATGAATGGTGTGCTTATATAACTCTGTTTTATTTACAAAATAGATTCGTACAACTAAAAAAAAGTTAATATATGGTTACTTATGTAGACAAGAAATTATATTGTTTGTACTTAACCAATTATAAATGAACTTTGCCGCAATTATAATCGTAAACTGACCACTGACAACATACAATAGATTGGTGCTTAACAATGAGGTGCTTGTTATGCTACAGGTTCACAGAAGATAAAAAATACTGCATAAAGAATGTACCCCTCCCCATCACAGCCTGAAAAAAAAATCCTACTACCCACTAATTCCGAACTAGCATAGAACTACCGTAAGTAAAAACTACTATCAGCCATTTTTATTCAGAGTAATGTGTAAAACTACTAACAGTAAACTACCATCAGTAAATTGGCAGCGCAGAGCTAGAATCAGTCATCAGATACACCCCCCCCTACGGCTAATTCTACCAATCAGTAAACTGCAAAAAGTTATGGAAAGAAAGGCTATCCCCCTGACAGAGCAAGAGCTAGATTAAAAAAATGATGGATATTCTTGACTCACCTTTCTGCTGCGTTCAGAAAGTCCACGTCCTCAACTTTGGGTCGCTCACCTGATGTGAACCTACGATTCCGGGCCCCCCCCCTCCCCCCCATTGATACATAACCAAAATCACCCGGAGATGGGCGTGGTTGCCCACGCCCAGACGAAGATCTGCACATGAAAAAAACCCAAAATCAAACTCAACAAAAACAACGGGTGTGTGAGGATTTGGGGTGTGCGCAAGGACATGCACTAACCTGGTCTCCCCCACCTCCCCTCTATCCCTCTTGCCGAGTTCCAGATGATTGCGCCAATAATCTCCAACAAATTGAAAACGAGAAAAACCACACATCAAAAACGGTGAACAGGGAGGAGATCTGCGCATGCGGCGGGTGCATAGAGGAATGCACTCACTTGTTCTCCCCCTTCTCCCCTCCCCCTATTATCTCGCCGGATTCCAGATGCTTGCGCTGATGATATCCACCAAATCAAAATGTGGAAAAAAACCACACATCAAAACGACGAAGAGGGGGGTTTTGCTTGCTCGCACAGGGGAGGGGTGAATCACTTACCTTAGCTCCTGAACCGCCGCAGTTGCCCATCGGGATCCCGAGGATGGCGCCGATGCAGGGGATGCGAGTAGATGGAGGCGAATCGCCGGTAGATGCGAGCGATGAAAGAGGAGAGAGAGACTAACCCTAGAGAGAGAGAGGGGGGGATGAAATGAACATGCGTCCAGAATAAAATTCTACACCGCTCTCTCACTGGCCTTCTAGAATATGGGACCACCCGATCAGCTGCACGTGGGTGCGCGCGGGAGCCCATATCATTGGATGGGGCGCGGATGGAACGGCCGTGCAACTGGACAAAACTACAACCGATTATAATAGAGTCTTTAGCTAAAAAAACTACCAGAGCTGGAAACAGTACTAACAACGTTTCTAGAAATATCATGGATCATTTCACCTAAAACGTTCGCAAAAGAGGTTCCATGTAAATCTCTCCTCCTAGAAACATTCCATATGCTTCTTCATCTGTTTTTCCGCCATGACTATTTTCCAAAAAAGCCCTCCAACTTTAATCAAATCAACCTGCAGTCCCATGCACAGCTCCTTCCTTCGTTTCGCTTCCTTTGGCCCCTCTCCCCCTCCTCTCCCCACGTCCCCCTGCAATCTTCTTCTCCGATCTCCCAAATCGGCATCATCTCTCCCTCAAATCCGTTCCCCCTACCTCCCCAATCTCGTCGGCCTGGTGAAAGTGCACGTAACGAGGGCTGAACCTCGCCATCCATGACCTCTGATCCAGCGACCCCTACGTCGTCGTTCGCTCCTCTCCCCTCCCCATATTCCCCTACAATCCTCTCCTCCGATCTCCCAAATCATCATCATTTCTCCCTCAAATCCGTTCAACCTACCTCCCCAATTGTTGGGGTTTTAACCCTTGTGTAGGCAGTATCTAGATCAAATCCTCTAGTACTAGGTAGCCGCACGCTTCATTAACTGCTTGCATGCAGCGTATGCACCAAGACAACTTTTGCTTGGAACTTGCGCCGGGCCTTGTACCTAGCGCCCCTTTACTGTAATCTATCCCCTTCCCCTTGGGACCTCTATTTAAATGAAAGCACACGACAGGTACCGGCATCCAGTCAGAACCCTAGAGTAGAAAACCTTAAAGGTGTGAGTATGTTCATCTTCTCGTGCAGGCAAACCACTCGGTTGTGCCTGAGAAACTATTCGGTAGGTGGTAGGTTTCCAACACCAATCTCGTCGACCTGGTGAAGGTGCGCGTGGTGAGGGGGTCAACCTCACCATCTGCGACCTCCGATACAGCGACCCCTATGTCGTCGTCCGCATCGGCAAGCAGGTCCGTGCGATCCTCCTCCCCTTTCTTCCTCTTGCTTGCTTGCTTTGTGTTCTTTCAAAGACAAGGTTTCAGAATTTCCTTTGATTCCCAGCTGATCGATTTCGCCTAACTGAAAGATCTATCGAATTTCGTTCCAATCAAATCCCTAGCCCACAGCAGAGTGCCAGTTACTTGAATTCATTTTCCATGATTAGAGTTCCCCTGTTTTAGTTAGGGTTGCAGGTGCTAACTTAATTATTTCTTCATGGTACCTTCCATTATCCTTCCTTCTGCATCACACAGGCTGTATTATGCTCTCTCTCTCTCTCTCACACACACACACACAAATCTAATTATATATTATTCCCAAACCGAGTATTATCATTGTTGTCATCGTGGTTATATATTATTCCCAAACTGGAACCAGTTGTAGCAAATAAGCAAAAGCTACCCAACATAAAGGTAAACCCAGGTTGAAAAGGAATGATCATAAAGACTAGGCATATCCTTAATTAGAATCCATCAGGTTAAGAAACAAGCATGCATAAAGAAAAGTTATATTTATTGTGATTATTAGGATAAAAGAATGATCAAGAAAACACTTCCATTACTTCTAGAGAATAGCTGCTCAGAGTCTTCAACTCTTGTTCTTGGAACTCTTAATCTTCAAAGCTCTTGGATTGCGCTCCTTCTAACGTCAAACGAGCATCGGACCGAAGCACAACAACAACAAACAAACAAAAACAACTAAAAACAGGTAAAGGAGAGGGCTCATTGTTATGGTCACGAGAGCGCAAAAAATGAGGAAAACGGAGCTACGGTCGAAAAGAAACAGCTATCGGAAGATTTATGTTATAAAAGAGAACAACAGAACTATAAGCTTCATTATTTTAATTTATAAAACTAATGTAAAATATATTCAAAAGAGAATATCCCTGATTATAATTAACTTATATTATATTTGCATTTATAAAGATGAGGTACAACTTAGTCAAATTTTATATATAATTGTCTATGTACAAATTACACTAATTAAACAATTAATTAGAAAAGAAACTGGTGAGAGCATCTAAACATCGAACTTTATGATTCGTGTTGAACTAAACAAATTAAGTTACAAACACATTTGAGTTGATATTAATCAAGTTACATTAATTATGAAAACCGAAGTGTAGCTCTAATTGGATTTTATTTAGGAAAACTAGATGAGATGATATTAATCAAATTAAATCTATATTTAATTTTAAAAATAGGAACTATGGTACAACAACACTACTAAATGATAGCTTAGGATTTTAGAAGACTAACGCAAAAAGAACGGATCAAAACGGATCTAAAACACGAAATCTACAAAAGAAACAAGGTTTGAGGGACCTAGTCGCGATTAACTATAGACTGCGAGGGCTACCTGCTGATTTTGGCAAGACACAGAAAATAGTGTTCGTGAATAAATCAAAGTTTAGGGTTAGATCTGAAAAAGATCACGGGTGGGGTTGAGTTGTAAAGATCTAATCTACTAGGGGGTTTTCTGCAGATTTCGCAAGACACATGAAAAGACCGAAAATTATAGAATTCACCGGGGACTAATCTGCAAATTCTCGATCTCCTCCATGGCTGCCGAGCAGGACCTTGATGCTGGCAAAATTGCCGGCGATTTAGGGCACAAGAGAGAGCGGGGAGCGGGGGAATAGAGAGAGGACGACGAGGGGATTCAATTCTATACCTTTCTTGTGGTGGAGATGCATCGTAGTGGCGGGAATCGAAGCCGGAAGAAGAGGCAGCGGTTCTATTCGTGGCTGTTCCTGGTGGCAGCGTTGCACGAGGCAGAGGCACGAGGGGGCGGGGTGCGGCCGGGCAGGCACGGCGGCGCTGCAGAGATGGGACGATGCAAAGCAGGGCTGCGTAGGTAGGGCGTGCAACACAGGGTCAAGCGGCGCGTGGGTGGTGGGGAGGCGTAGCAGAGGGCAGGCGCACGGGGACTGGTGCACACAGGGGTTCGGTTGGAATGGGCGGCGGCTCTGGTTCGCCTCTGGGCGGTGCAGGAGGGTGGCAGCGCTAGGCAGAGTGACGCGCGGGCACAGGGATGGCGCGAGCAGATGGCGTCGCGAGCGGCAGGGGTACGGGGACGCCTGGGCGCCCGGTGGAAAGGCAGGGCACGGCCGCGCTGCAGGGGGTGATGGGGGGAGGACACGCAGGAGGAAAACGCGAGGCAGAAGGGGGCAACGGCGGCCTCTGCTCGGCTCCTGGTGGCGGCGCTGCGCGAGAGGCAGGGGACGCGGGGAGCAGGGGGTCGCGGTGGAGTGCTTCGCGAGGCAGGGTTGTGGGATGCGACGCAGTGGCGGAGGAGGGAGCGCGAGCAAAGAAGACGCGGTCCTAGGGTTTCGCGTAGGATTTATAGGGGCGTGGAGGCCTGGGGTTTAGCGAGCAGGGTGGTGCACGACCGAAGGGTTCGCGAGGAGGGGTCTTGTCGAGTTTTATAGGGGCGCGAGGTCTGGCCGTGCATGGCACGCACGCAAAACAAGCGCAAGGTGGCTGCAGTACGCAGCACCCGGACTCGACCTGGCTGTTGTTGTGCGTCGGTCGAGTGGCTCGGTCTATCGGGCCTTGTGGGCTGGCAAGCTGCGAAGGATGTGGCCGGAGCAGATTCAACCGGTGGAGATAGGCTGAGCTGAAACGCGGTTCAGATGAGAGTCGAAGAGATTAGCGAGTCGGTCGAAGCTGACCAGACCACTTAACGGCATGAACAAAAGAGAGAAAGATGGATCAGGCAGGTCGAAACCTTTTGAAGGGCGTAGATGGTCGGGTTTGCATGACGCATACGTCGAGAATAGCATCATGAGTCGTTCAGTCTTGAATGATGTCTAAAACGAGCACACGGCGAAACGCTACCTCAGCTTGCAGGTGGTGTACGATGAGGTCGGGCATACTTGAACGGACTGAACTCATTCATGCACAGGAAAACCAAGCATAGCACGGTAAGGTGGCGGTGTCAAGGAAGGAAAAGAGAGGAGGATGGTGATGACCGAAGTGGGTCGGATCAGGTTTGGGTTTTGGCGAGTCAGAGGTCAAGGTCATGTAGCGACGACGTAGGTCGCCGTAGCTAGCATTTACGACACCGGAGCATCGTTGGAAAATGTCGAAATCGAGCTATGGCTCCTTTTCAAGCGTGATTTGATCAAGGACAGATTAGAGAATGAGAAACTCGATGGGGCATCTTAGGGACTCGGAGAGGACAGAGTTAAAAGGATGGACAACAAATAAACGGCTCGGTTCGACAACGAGGAGATAAAGAAAGAAAGAAAGAAAGAAAGGGGAAGCGGGAAAGCTTCTGGATAACTCCAACTTGGTGAAGGAAGGCGATCGACAGTGAGTGTCAGTCATGTAGCTTTGACGAGCTATTAAGCTTCAGAAAGAAAAGGAAAAAGACAAAAACATGGGTGTTCGCTTCGGTACCTCAAGGAGAAGCTTTTGATTTACTTTTTGTCGTCAAAACGCGACAGATGACGAGATTACTCGGTGACCTAGCTCAACAGCATGGTTCTACGGTCTTGGGGCGAATTGGACCAAAAATGAATTAAGTCCAGCTCGAGATGAAAAGAAAACGAATTAATTTTCTAAAACATATTATTAGGCTTAAAATAAATCTAGAAAAGTCCAGATACACATTTGTTGACGCCAGATTTTGACACGTGTTGAATCGGCGTCAGGAGGAGAAGATTGGCCGATGCGGCAGATCTGAAGGCTACAGAAAGGAATCGGCCAATGGAGGTAATAGTTGGAAATCGGCCGATTGGTGACACGGCCTACGCCAACAGGATGGGATTATTTCAGAGGACCCTGGTGAAAAGTTGGTCAAAGGGGGCACGCTAAGTCGGTCGGGGAGCAATTGAAGGAAATTCTGATTGGATTAGGGAGCGGCGGCGGAAGATTCAGCGGGAGTCCGTTTCCTTTTTAAAGTTCGTATAGATATAGTAATTTAAATAAGGTTGTAACAAGTCGTGATCGTCCAGGAGTCCTAGCTTTAGGGTATAAATAGGAGTCGTCAGGGTCTTGAAAAAACATCAACACATCAATCAACAACAATACTTCTACTTTTCCAGCAATTTACTTTCAAGTCGGCGACTTCGCCAATATTTTCTTCTTTCACGAGTTCGTACGGATTGGCAGGGCTGCATCAGCTTGATCTCCGGCCAATTGGTAGGTTCCGCTTATCGAGTAATATCCGAGCTTTAACTACGGGCGCATCGCTGTGGTTTCGTTTGGATTTATTCACCAGTTATCGATATTTACTAGAATTGCAAATTTTACCTGTTATTCTAGTATTATCACCAGTTATCCAGCTTGAAATCAGAGTAATCGGCTTCGTCATTGTTCTTCTTCGATTTATCATCATACAGCCGATTAGATCTATTTCAAGTGTTGCCCTTGCAGTAATCGTCTAGATCGCTCCAGCAGTTTTTCTTTACGATTACTACATAATTATCGGCTGATCCATAGCCGATCATCTTTACAGCAAATCGGCCGATTCGTTGCCGACGCGCTCCTCAGGACAGATCGGAATCCCAGCCGATCGACGCGCCTAGAATTTAATACTCTATTTCCTTGTCAATCAACAGGTCAGATTGACTGGCACGCCGCGCGAACCGCACCAGGGCGATAACCCGAACAGGAGCTAAGCAGATTCTCCCGGGTCGTGTGTCCGACGCTGAAGACCATCGGCCGATTCCTATCCGGCTGATTTTAGCGCCAACACACTTTTGGCACGCCCGGTGGGACCATCCAAGATCTAATATGTCGAAAAACGCAGAAATCTCCGACAGCAACATCATTGAGGTCACAGAAGCAGATCTCAAGGACGACCAGAGGGAAGAATTGGCCAAACATCTAGAAGATTACAAGAAGATGTACCTCCAGTCGTTCAGTCGTACCAGAAGCGGGGAGGCAGTCAAGAAGACTCCTATTCTAGCACCTCGCCACATCACCATTGCTGAGGACTCGGGCAAGATGTTAGAGATGATTCAACAGTCCGTGTATCAGGCATTCATCGACCAATCCTCAGTAATGACCAACACGATGTATAACGCCGTCGTCAACTCTCTGGCCAGCGGAGCAGTCCAAGGCTATTAGGGACCGGCATATGCCCCTCCGACCACTCTGCCAGCCAGAAGCCTACCATATACATCCCAATCGGCTCCTCAGCCGATATTGACGCAACGCGAGGGGTACAACTCTCCATTGCCCCCGGCGTCTCCAAGATACAGTGGTACACCATGTCTCCCATCACAGACACCGCTTCAACCCGTTCAGATTGCTTCTGCGCAGTCACTGCCTACAAGCTCAGCACCTTGGGGAGCATCAGCGACAGCGTATTTTCCCGAGCCAGCAAACGGGTATGGAAGTTATTCAACCCAGGTGCCATACCAATCGGCCGCCCGGCCGACGGTTCCCCAGCATCAGCCGATCTTATCAGAAATTGGCATGGGGGCAAACACTGTCGAAGCATTCAGAGGCACGACGCCAGCGATGACATACGATGCGGACTCGTTTCGCCATCAACTATCGGCCGCTCAGCAAAATTCGCCGATTCATCACCCGGCCGTGCCAGCCCTTCAGCACATGCCCGCGCCGTGAACAGCTGTCCATCAGCAGCAGGTGGACTGGACGGCAAGAATAGCAGAAGTAATCCAAGATCAGTTTGGACTGAAGCCAAAAGTTCAAACTTATACCTACAAGACGCCATATCCATCGGCCTATGACTTGCTGCCGTTCCCACACCGCTACAAGGTTCTCGATTTCACCAAGTTCTCAGGGATGGACGATACATCCACTGTGGAGCATATCAACCGATTCATCATCCAGTGCGGGGAAGCTGCCACGCAAGATGCCCTGAGGGTGCGTTTATTTTCATCATCTCTATCCGGATCGGCCTTCCAGTGGTTCACCACCTTGCCGCCAAATTCCATCGTTACATGGGCCGATCTGGAGAAACAATTCCACAAGTACTTCTACGTAGGAGTACACGGAATGAAGCTCTCGGATTTGACCAGTCTCAGGCAGAGGAGC
Organism: Panicum miliaceum; assembly: GCA_032594955.1. Lineage (NCBI taxonomy): Eukaryota > Viridiplantae > Streptophyta > Magnoliopsida > Poales > Poaceae > Panicum > Panicum miliaceum. The sequence continues at coordinate 36,972,961 of CM064063.1, read as the reverse complement.
GATGAACCAGTGATGGGGTATATACAGAGGTTCAGAGAAATCAGGAACAAATGCTACAGTCTGGCTCTGACCGATGCACAGTTGGCCGATATCGCTTTCCAAGGCCTCTTGCCGCAAATCAAAGAAAGATATGCTGCCCAAGAGTTTGAAAGCCTGAGTCAAATCGTCCACCGATTGTCAGGACAAGAGGTCCGATCGTTTGAACAGCGGAGAAACTTCCAAAAGAAGGTGGCATACTTGGAAGGATCTGAATCCGATGCGGAAGAGGAAATCGGCCTGGCAGAATGGGTCAAAGAAAAAAAACCGATATCATGCCCTTTTGGGAAGAAAGAGCCGGAAACATTCGGTTTTGACACGTCAAAGTCCGATAAAATTTTTGATCTATTGCTTCAGGAAGGACAGATCAAGCTATCTCAACATCACACCATCCCTGCGGCCGATCAACTTAAGAAGATGAAATACTGCAAGTGGCACAACGCTACTTCTCATGATACAAATGAATGTAAAGTCTTCCGCCAGCAGATACAATCGGCCATCGAGCAGGGGCGGCTTAAATTTGAAACTCCAACTAAATCGGCAAAGCCGATGAAGATAGATCAACATCCCTTCCCGGCCAACATGGTTAACGCTGGAGGAGACTCAAGTCAAACCAAGGTGCTGACGTCAGAATCGGCGAGAAGAGGCGGCGCCGTCGATCCCAAGAGGCAGATCACGATTGAAGAAATCAGAAGGAACAGGCAGGGGCCAGAACGACCACGCAAGCCCTTCACCTCCCAATTCTTACTCAGCAAGTATCGGCAGCAACAAGAACAAGCAAGATACCGGGAAGAGACGATACGCCGGCATGAAGATCACTGGCAATGTCCATTCTTCATCCACTGCTGGGAGAACGACATCAAATTGCCGTCTGCCGATAACTGTCCGGAGTGTAACGGATTGAACTGCAACAATCGCCCGAGGCTACACTCTAGGGACAGAGGATCAGAGCCGATCAGCAGAAATCGGTGCGAGGAACAGCGCGTTTCGGTACATGATCGGCTGGGGGGCAGAGTTGACCAGCACCACCGGTCAAAAAGCAAGATCGGCCAGCAAGATGGACTGGGGGGTAGGATCAGCGCGCATGATCGGCTGGAAGAAATGGCCGATGACAGGGTATCAGACGAGGATCCCCTAGGAAGGGAACCAGATTGGGAACACGCCAGATCATCGGCCAAACCAGCAAATCCCAGGTGGTGTCCCGATGGACTATCCAGATCCCAGAAGCGAAGGATCCAACGCCTACGCCAGTGGGAGCATCAAGAAGAAGAACAGAGACAGGTGCCAGAGAGAAGGAATGTTAAATCTCGAGTTTGGCGCCCAAAGAAAAACGATCAAGAAACAAGCAACCAAGAATCGGCAGCCGAAATTGATATGGTGTTCATACTGCCGATGGAGTTCATGGCACCCAACGATCGGGATAAAGTAACAAGAATAGAAGAAGAACAAATGGCACAACTGGTATTAGAGCCGATGATGGCTACGTTTGAGAAACCAGAAGAAAAAAATGGCAGCATCTCAAAGCGCTGTTTCTCAAAGGCTATGTCAACGGAAGACCCGTCACCAGATTACTGGTAGATGGAGGCGCTGCAGTTAACATCATGCCATATGCCATGTTCCGCAAGCTGGGCAAGGGCGATGAAGACCTCACCAAGACAGACATGATGCTGAAGGATTTCGAAGGCAACGTGTCACCCGCCCGCGGAGCGCTCTGCGTCGACCTCACCATCGGCAGTAAGACCCTCCCTACCACTTTTTTCGTTATTAATGGCAAGGGGTCCTACAATATGCTGCTTGGTTGCGACTGGATACACGCAAACTGCTGTGTCCCATCTACAATGCATCAATGCCTTATGCAATGGGTCGGCGACAGCACAGAGATAGTCACTGCCGATTCCGTCTACAGCGTTGCAGCGGCCGACACGCAACAGTGGAGCTGCGAGCACGTCAAGTGTATATCTGGCAGGACTTGGGACACTGACTTCTTGAAAGTGTCCGATTTCGGTTTACAGCCGATCCAAGCAGTCGGCTCTGAAGATTCAGAATAAAATGAATCAGCTCGCCCGAGAAGATGGGAAGCTTGGGCATGGGTTTACGTCGGCCGATTTATTAGAGATGGTGAATGGTCTGCTTATAAATGAAGAGGAGGTGGATGGATGGTGAGACACGTCCTATCGGAGTAAATACATACATAAATGCAAAACAGACTGAAGGAGCAGTTCAGAATCGAATCGGCGCAGTAACATTAAAGGAGCAATAATGTTTAACATATTTTTTTACAACCCAAGGAAAGCATCTATGGCTACAATCGCTCGTTATCTAATATGATCGGCCGAGTCTACTACTCTCTCATCATCATCGGCCGATCCTGGTACTTCTGACACGCGGCGACGGAGCCTTATTGTTTCACGGGCCAGATGTTGTCTTTCTTGCTTCAGCTCGCTGATGATGGATGGGAGTTCTTGGAGCTTCTTCTCTTCAGCGGCTATCTCTTTGGTTATCTGTTCCATCTCCTTGGCTAGTTCTGCTCTCCTCCGTTTCAGCCGATCTATTGCGCCGATGATGTCCGGACGACAATTCTCAAGGAAGTTGATCCTGTGGTGTACTTCCTGAGCTCGTTGCTTGTACGAGTCGACCTCCTCCTGAGTTTTGGCCATCTGAGCACGATCGGCCATACGTCGCAGCGCCCTGGAAACCGGAATCTGCATGCCCTCTATATAGGCAGCATACCCCAAATTTTCCGATACTTCATCCGGGATGCGATCTTTGACCTCGTTGAAAAGTCGTCGAATCGGCGACGCATCTTCCACCAATCGGCCGATGTCATCTTGGAGGAGAGTACGAATGCTTTCGAGCTTGGAGCGGACATCGTCGGAGGTAGAGCTCGATGGAATTGGGTGTGAAGCGATTTCTTCGTCATCGGCCAAGGAGACAGCAAAAGAAAAGATGCTATTGTTGGGGGTATCTTGCTCCTGTAAGGAAATAAAGTAAAGAGTAAGCAAGCGGTGAAAGGAAATCAGCCGATTCTAATGGTAAGACTGTTACCTCTTTGAAGCGAATCTCTCTTGCCTGCGCCGGTGGAAGTGTTTCCCTTGTTTCAGGGACTGGCGCACTTGGTTCGTCGGAAGAAGAAGATTCGATGGTTATTAGCGCTCCGCTTGGACCAGCTTCCCGTGAAGATAGTAATAGAAATTTGCCATGCCTCTGTGGGTCTCCCGGTCGATGCCTGTTGTGGAGTTATAATCGGCATACCCAGATCGGCCTGCATCAAAATTGGTTAAGTTTTCTGAATATTAAGGGTTCAAGGTAAGAGATCGTTTACCTCGGTGGCAGGAGCTGCTGGAATCTCGGTTCCCACTTGAGACGTGGCCGATAGTTGCGGGGACTGCGGTGGGATAACTTGTGCAACCTGGCAGAGGAATAGAATTGATGTCAGTAGAAGATTTGGAGAATATATGAGATAATAAGATTACCTGAACAACTTCTACCAATAGTGATGCTGCAGCAGCCCCGACTTCAGCGGTAACTTGGGGATCGGCTATCTCGACCACCGGCAGGGGTAAAGGATCTGGAGTCTCGGCGGGTGTCACCTCTACTTGGTCGGCCGATCCGACGCGGGAAGTCCCGGCCGATACCACTGCCATCTGGCTGGCCGATCCGATGCGGGGGACTTCAGCCGATGTTATTGCCGTCTGATCGGCCGATCCAATGCGAGCTCGCACCCGACGTCTGGTTATCTTTGATGTTGGCCTTTTTGGTGCTCGCCTTGATCGGCCGGTGGAGATATCTCTGATAGTTGGAGCATGAAAGCCAATAAGTGGATACGGCGTGTATTGGTGATGGCTATCGATCGGTCGGCCACTTCGGCTCCGCATCAGGGGAACATGGCTTTCAGACTGAAGAGGTGAACATGAGTTAACAACAAGATGATAATATAACATTGGAATCGGCTAAGGAAAAAGGACATACCGCTGCATTTGGATCAATGTTCTCTGGGTCCAGAATGTTGCAGTAAGACGATGGAGATTTACAGAAAAGGTGCTGCTTCCATTCTGCCCACCATAATTTAAACTGCTGGGTGACGAAGGAGGCAACTGACCAACCATTCAAGTCAATGGTACTGGAGTCGGGTACTAGATTGCACAGCCGGCTGTAATCAAGACTTGAGGTTAGTCCATCTCTGAATTTTGCCTGGCCGGCGAAATAGACCCGAATCGGCAGTTGGCCAAAACCCAGTTGCCTTGCCACTGCCGATGGACTGTAGAACTCGTAGGTAGGTGAATCCTTTCCTGAGAAGAAGTTGGCCGGCAGGATCCCCGGCTTGATCAAGACGTCCATTAACTCTCTGTCAAAGGTATGAGTGGAGAAATCGTAACATATGGGCAATTCGAAAATCGGCTCTACTGCCTGATATGGGTGCCAGCTGATCATCTCTTCACTAAGGCCATTGTAGAAGCATCTGAAGTATTCAGCTGTGCGGGTGGCAGTGAATTGGCAGCCGGGAAAGGCCGATACCGCTTCTCCAAAAGATCTGCAGCGGCGACGGACCGATGGATTCTCCTCTGACTTGATATTGGGAAAGGTCTTGGTCTCTATCCGCTGCTGAGAAACCTTGCTCATGTGTAGATTGAGCCAGAGGGTAATGAACCACCAAGGACCACCTGGGTTCCGTATCGGCTCCCCCTTCGACAGCTTGACGCCGATTTGGTGCATCAGATGGTATGCCGATCCCAGCAAATGTTTTCCAAGAGGGATGGCCGATCCTTGTGAAAGAGCCTCTGCCAAAGCTTGAGTGTTTGAAGAGGGGCCGACTGCTCTGCCACAGAAGAAATGTTTCTCCAGCCACATCATCAAGAAGGCAGTATGCTCCCTCTGCGAGACTGTCTCGGTCTTCATGTTTTTACTGATGTATCCTTTCCACCCGCCGATTCCTTTGGTCTCCAGCCGATGAGATGGCTTGAACAGATAATTGAAGGGGGTATCGGCGGAGGAAACATCGAGGCCGGTCAGCAGCAGAACATCGGCCAAGGTCGGGGTCATGGGTCCGTGTCCGAAAAGGAATGCGTTAAGTGCATCGGACCAAAAATAAGAGGCTGCCATAACCAAAGGTTCGTTCCTTTCCATCTGAGACAGGGATAAGTCTATGCACTGGCCGATTTTGAGTTCTTCCCACTGAACCTTCCAAGATCCGGCTACCCTCTGGTACCATTCTCTCCATCCGAGTGTTTCATTTGGCCAGGATCTGAAAGTGCCTACCCAATAATCTAAATCCATAGATGACTGCTTAAAAGGGATCCTATGGGTTTCTAAACTGATCAAATCCGTTGGATCAGGGCTCCCCATAGGGCCCAAACAGATGAGGTCAAGGGATTCTGAGAGAGGAATAGTGATTCGGTGCCTAAGTGCCTAAAAAAGGGGAAAAGGAAAGAAATTGAGAGAGAGTCCGGAAAATACTGAAGCAGTAAAAAGGCGAAAAGAAAAAAAATTTCGAGCATTTACCTCTGGGATGGAGGCCATCGTCGCCGATGACACCGCTGGGGAAGCCGCCGATTGGGCCGCCGCCGCCGAAGGAGTAGCCGATGGAGCCTCTGTAGATGGAGTGGTTGCCGATGGAGACGCCATTGGGGATCGGAGCAGGCCACGGATGAAATCGCCGGAAAGGGGGAAGCGCTTGGAGATCGGAAGAGCTTGGAGGAAGACGAACAATGGTGCGATGGAAAAGAATGCTAGATTCGTGGGGAAGGATAGGCGGAGAAAGCCAGTATTTAAGAAAATCAGGGAAGCGAGGGCAAAGATGGTATTTTTACTGCGCCGTCTGCACGAGTTCCAGAGGAGCGGTTGTTTCGCGTGCTCGGTTCGAGGAAATTGCAATCATTGCGCCGCGGAACGGAGGGAGATTTTTACTGCGCCCGTTTCGGAGGAAAGGATTAAAGAAAGAGTTTCGAAGAAAAAGTTATATTTTACTCCGAAACTGGGGGGCATGTGTTGACGCCAGATTTTGACACGTGTTGAATCGGCGTCAGGAGGAGAAGATTGGCCGATGTGGCAGATCTGAAGGCTACAGAAAGGAATCGGCCGATGGAGGTAACAGTTGGAAATCGGCCGATTGGTGACACGGCCTACGCCAACAGGATGGGATTATTTCAGAGGACCCTGGTGAAAAGTTGGTCAAAGGGGGCACGCTAAGTCGGTCGGGGAGCAATTGAAGGAAATTCTGATTGGATTAGGGAGCGGCGGCGGAAGATTCTGCGGGAGTCCGTTTCCTTTTTAAAGTTCGTATAGATATAGTAATTTAAATAAGGTTGTAACAAGTCGTGATCGACTAGGAGTCCTAGCTTTAGGGTATAAATAGGAGTCGTCAGGGTCTTGAAAAAACATCAACACATCAATCAACAACAATACTTCTACTTTTCCAGCAATTTACTTTCAAGTCGGCGACTTCGCCAATATTTTCTTCTTTCACGAGTTCGTACGGATTGGCAGGGCTGCATCAGCTTGATCTCCGGCCAATTGGTAGGTTCCGCTTATCGAGTAATATCCGAGCTTTAACTACGGGCGCATCGCTGTGGTTTCGTTTGGATTTATTCACCAGTTATCGATATTTACTAGAATTGCAAGTTTTACCTGTTATTCTAGTATTATCACCAGTTATCTAGCTTGAAATCAGAGTAATCGGCTTCGTCATTGTTCTTCTTCGATTTATCATCATACAGCCGATTAGATCTATTTCAAGTGTTGCCCTTGCAGTAATCGTCTAGATCCCTCCAGCAGTTTTTCTTTACGATTACTACATAATTATCGGCTGATCCATAGCTGATCATCTTTACAGCAAATCGGCCGATTCGTTGCCGACGCGCTCCTCAGGATAGATCGGAATCCCAGCCGATCGGCGCGCCTAGAATTTAATACTCTATTTCCTTGTCAATCAACAGGTCAGATTGAGTGGCACGCCGCGCGAACCGCACCAGGGCGATAACCCGAACAGGAGCTAAGCAGATTCTCCCGGGTCGTGTGTCCGACGCTGAAGACCATCGGCCGATTCCTATCCGGCCGATTTTAGCGCCAACAACATTTTAAACCACGAAAAATATATCCAGAAGAATCCCAAAAATTGCAAGGAAAACTCTAGAGATAATTTGGGACACGAGGAATCCAAATAAAATATTTGGGACATAAAAAAAGATTTTAGAGTCTTCCAAAAAAAATAGATCTAGCTCTAGGATAAATGAGAATAATTGCTAGAAAAATATGTAAAATTCTCGGAAAACCCTATTGATAGATGAACACATTCTAAAAGATACTCTTATCCTAAAATTAAATATTTTAGGGTGTGACAATGACCCTATCTTGTAATATATTGTGTGTTATACCTGTTGATATGTACAGAGTACTCTTATGGTACTTGTCAATCGTAGGATTTTTTAGAAGACTCGATACGCATGGGTTAAACTTCTCATAGTGCAACGACTCTGGATGTAGGCAGTAACTTGGCATTCGGTAGTTGGCCCCGACTTAAGCGAATCAAGGTTTGCTCGCGTCGCGTGATACTCTGGATTGCTTGAATTGTATAGGTGTGAGGACCTCTTTGACGTTCTCGTAGTAACTTAGCGCAATTGGTTCTCTTGAACCATGTAGGCTAGTACTCAAGGTATTCGGAACGTGCGCAAGTAATCTTTGTGACTTTGGCCTTAGCAGCTTGTGGAGAGAAGTCGTGCGGAGGTGACTCGTGGCGGTAGCTCCTGAGCGTTTCCGGTGACTTGGCGTAGTTAGCATATCATTAGTACTCATGGCTGGAGCCCCCGAGTTCTACAGTAAGATTGGAAACAAAAGTAGTCATTTGAGAACCAAATCAACTCCTTATTGATGAAGAAATGTTGCGCTGCAGCTGACAACTTTGAGTACAAGTTATCTAGGTTCCAGAAGTTTGGAACCTCCTGGCTGTCAGATTCTTGTAGTCGATATGACCTTGTTCTTGTAACTTTGGAGACGATGAAGGGCCCTTCCCATCGCAACTTGAGCTTGTGTAGCCGGGTCTTGCCTTGGATGCGATGGAGGACCATATCGCCAATACTAAAGGATCTCTGCTGGACACTACGGTCATGGTAGCATCAAATGCCTTGAAGGTAGCGAGCTAACTGCACTAAGACATTGCATCTGACTTCTTCTGCCGAATCTAGCTCTAGCCGTCTCGCCTCGTCAGCCTCACCTTCTTCATACATCTCCAATCTTTGAGATTGCCACATGATATCAGCAGGGAGGATAGCTTCTGACCCGTAGACTAGAAAGAAAGGTGTCTGTCCTGTGACTTTGCTTTGTTGAGTGTGTAGCCCCCAGACGACAAGTGGTAATTCATAAATCCACTTGCCCCCTTTTTGTTGTTCTCTTCGTAGAGTCTCTTCTTTAATCCATCAAGGATCAAACCGTTGGTGCGTTCAACCTGGCTATAGGCTCGCAGGTGAGCCACCGACACATACTTGATCTCAATGGCGTTGTTTTCACCGAATTCCCAGAACTCCTGAGAGTGGAAATTTGATCCCAGGTCAGTGATGATAGTGTTGGGGAAGCCGAACCGATGGAGGATGTCGCAGATGAAGTCGACTACTCTGTTTGATGACAGCTTTGTAATCACCTTGTACTCGATCCACTTCGTGAACTTGTCGATGGCCACCAACACGTGAGTAAAACCTCCTAGCACTATTGTCAAAGGCCCAATCATGTGCAGACCCCAGCATGCGAATGGGCAGGAAAGTGGTATAGTGATGAAGTTGTCTGCCGGGATGTGAGCTTGCTTGCTGAAGAACTGACAATTGGTACATCGATGAATGAGATATTCGGCATCTACCAAAGCCGTAGGCCAGCAGAACCCTGATCTGAACGCTTTCCCGACTAGTGTCCTTGATGCTGCGTGGTTGCCACAGGTTCCTCCATGAATTTCTTGTAGTATATCTTTGTGTTCCTTAGTGGGGACACACTTCATGCGTACGCCTGTTGCTGATCCACGCTTGTACAGTTTGTCACTGACCAGAACGTACCCTTTGCTCTGCCTGATGACGCGTGCAGCCTCGACGCTCTATTCATCGACACCATGGGGTAGTTTCTAATCTCTGATGAAATCGATGAAAGGTACCCGCCAATCAACCTCGATCTCTTGACCTCTCGGCTAGCTTCATATGGAGCTTGATCAATGATCATTGGATCTGGTTTCTCGATGGACGGGTGGTGTAATTCATGGACGAATACTCCCGGAGGGACATCTGCTCGGTTAGAGTCCAGCTTCGAGAGTACATCCGCTCCCACGTCGTTGTCTCAGGCCACATAAAGGATTTCCAGGCCCAAGAAATTACTCTCCAGTTTGCGTATCTCCATGACATACGCATCCATAGAGTCTTTGTTGATGTCCCACTCCTTGTTGACTTGTTGAACGACCAGCAAGGAGTCACCGTAGACAAGTAGTCGCTTGATGCAAAGGGAGACTGCCAGGCGTAGCCCATGCAGTAATGCCTCGTACTTGGCTTCGTTGTTGGAGAACTCATAAAGTATCTGCAATATATATTTGAGTTGTTTGCCTTTCGGTGAGATGAATAGGATTCCTGCGCCGTCGCCTCCGAGCTTGAGTGAGCGGTCGAAATACATGGCCCAATGCTCTGGCACACTAGCTGGAGCTGCAACATGGTTTTCCAGCCACTCTGCTATGAAATCGACTAGTGCTTGCGACTTGATGGCTATGCGTGGTTTGAAGTAAAGGCTGAGAGCACCCAGTTCCACAGCCCACTTGGAGATGCGTCCGGTGGTATCCCGATTGTGGAGTGTATCTGCTAATGGGAAATCAGTGACAATTGAGATCTTGTATTCGTCAAAGTAGTGGTCTTCCCGAATTGGTCTTGCTGGTTTCCCGACTTCTTGCCTCACGGGTTGCGGTCCACAATCGCGACGAGATCGTCAGACTTGCGCTTTTGGGAAGATCCTGAGTAGTCCCGCTGGCCCTTGTCGAAGCGGTTGTCGTTGTTCCGCTTGTCCCCATTGTCGTTGTCGCGCTTGGGGTAGCGGTCACGCTCTTGGTCTTCCTGGTCTGCCCATCGCTGCATCATATCACGGAGTTCGACGACGGTCTGGGGGCGGTTGCGTCCAAAGTCGCTGTAGAGGTGCCGCTCGGCGAAGCCGTTTTGGAAGCAGTCGATGACGTCCTCGTCGGAGATGTTGGCTGTTGGTAATTTAGCGATGTGTGAATAAATATGCAAGCGCACAGATACCACTGTAGCTTTCGTCTCAGAGTATTCCAAGGGTTATCGGATCCAAGGGAACGTGTGTGCACTAACTTCTATTCTAGTCGGTCCAAGGACACATCACGATAGGGGGTGAGGGTAGAGAGGATTCCTAAGGTAGCACTATAGGTGAGTTAAAGGTCGATCTCTCAGGAAAAAATACTCGCTTCGGACACCGGCTTGTCTGACAGGCTACTCAGGCCAACAGCTCTATGCTATATATATCCGAACATGGAGAATTACAATGGACCAATAGGGCTTTCACCACCTACGACCTACCTCTAGCAATCCGTAGGATATAAGTCAAACGAAGGATAACCCTTAGCCTAGACACCACACCTACGCTACTGATTACTAGTGCAGTCTAACTACGTCCGAGCTCTCGTAGCAAACTACAACACTCCATACAAGTACGGAGCGACGAACCCGCGAGTAAGAGAACTGGTCTCACTCAGATATAAGCATTACTACTGTATACTATAGACATACATGAGAGCATACAAGGCTATACTATGATAGCAAGGGTTATAGACTACTCATGCATATAAAGAGGACCAAGTATAACACTATAAGAAGGAATCATGAATACAAACTTACTTAACTCTGAAGGAAGCTAGCATCCGTAGAGGTACAAGCAGGGAAGAGAGCGCCGACACCCCAGCACTCCACCCAGCTACCCCTCACTCTCTCCCTATTTCATAAGCACTACCAAGGCAGCACTAAGCCTATAAAGAGCCTTGAGCTAAAATGTAAGAGTGTAAGCACAAGAGAGGAATGGTAAAGTGTGTCTCATTTAGGAGCCCCTCCCCTCATATTTATAGGTGTGTCCCATGGTGTGCTCAGCTAGAATTCAAGGTGCAGACACTTGGAACCGCCATTGGGGACCAATGAGGAAGCTACATGTGGTAAAGGTAAGTCGGTGGAGGTCAGCCTGGTTCGACCGACCTAGCCAAGGCTCCAATTGACCTCTCCCTTGGCAGGGCGGCTGACTAGTGGGCCCTCTGGTCCATGGTTGGTGACTTGGCTGAAGATAAGTCGGTTTCGCTTCGGTTGTGGGCCCTTCAATGCATATGATGTTGAATGCTTGCTCCTGATTGGTTAGAAGGGTGCTGCCTTGAATTGAGAGTGTGTTTCCTTTCTCTTGAGGTGTGTTTTCTCCTCTAGTTGACCTGCATACAAATATTTAGCAACACTTGTGGAATTTATTAGTAATAACTCATACCACTAATGTTGATGCTTATCTTCCATGTATTTATGCAGGAGTTGACGCCATGGATTTGGCACTTAAGCGACGTCAACATTGGCGATGGTGGCGTGGGTGTCGAAGAAACACCGAGTGTAAGACCTCGAGGTCTCGTTCCGCTCCTGCTTGCATTGAGACAAGTCATGGCGGGTACCTGCTCGAAGCATGGAGCCCTGGAAGTTGTTGACGAAGACCCGCTTCAAGTCCTCCTAGGAGTCGATGGAGTCTGGCTTGAGGCTTTCAAGCCAGGTGAGTGGTGCTGGTTCCAAGACCATAGGGAAGTAGATGGCCTTGGTGGTGTTGGAGCCACCTGCGACTTCGATAGCTGTCGAGTAGCAGCGCAGCCATTATTGTGGGTTTTGCTTGCCGTCGTAGTTGGTGATGGCGACCGGCTTGAACTCTCTTGGGTACCCGTGTTGGAAGATCTCTGAGTGAACGCTGGAAAGCAATCACTGTCGTCGTGGTTGCGGAATCCCCCATCGCGATCCTGACGTATTGATTCGATGACGTTCCGGGCATCACGGTTGTCGTTGATGACCTCTAGCAAGTCACGATGGCCTTGGCCTCTTGGGGGATGGTTTCCGCCTCGTGGTCTTGCAAGTTGTTGGTTGCCTTGTCCGTGTGGGGGCTGATGAACCTCCTGGTTGCCTCGGCCACCCGCGGACTGTTGGACCTCCTGGTGGCCGTGGCCGCCCTGGCGGTCATTGTCCCTTATGGGATTGGCTCTGCCTCCCGGTGTACGACTGGCCTGAGGGGCAACACTCGCACTCCTCGAGTGGCTGTGACGTACGGATGACATGGGGTTTTAATGGTCTAGCTGGATGAGTGCACGTTGAGCCAGCTGCATCACCTGTTGTGTCTCTAGGTTTTGGGGTAGTTGTTGGAGTAGAATCGGGGCTTCCGCGTTGTTTCCGATTGGGGTAGCATACTCGCGGTCGGCGGCTGCTGCGAAAACACCGTTGAGGTTGCGCTGGGGGCGTTGTCGGGCGCGGTCCTCTACGTTCCCCCTGCGTTTGGCTCGCTTGGCGTTCTTTGCCCTGCGCGCCCTCCTGTGCTCCTAATCTTCGTCTTGAGGTGCGTTCGCCGTGTTTTCATCACCGGAGATGTCCGCGAGTAGTTGGTTGTCGTATTCTCTTCCAGGTTCGTCGTCTTATACATGGTTGTGAATCGAAGCCATCAGACTTGGCACTCCGGCGAGTACTCGCCAGAGCTGGAGCTGTAGTCGACCAACACGGTGCGGCCCTCTTCCTCGGTGATGGAGGCGAGGGGCCTACCTTCCTGATAAGGAAGCTCTTGGATGTAGGCCACAAAGCGAGTGCTCTCATCGAGTAGCTGAGAGGGCTCCATGCCCTTCCAGTACACGAACCGGCTCTGCAGTGTAGATGTGATCGTTAGACTCAGATGACTACCCGTAGAAGGTTCGGAGTCATCATCTGATTCTAAGTACTTGTTGAAGATGGGAGCCTCCCGGCAGGCAGTGGCATCTTTGTCCCCGATCTCGAGAAGGCAATCCAAGTCCTTCTCCAATGCGGAGAGGGTTTCGAATTGCTTGGCCTCCTAGTAAACAGTGGCCGCGTTGCGTAGCCCGAACAGGAATCGGGTACGCAGATCTTCAGACCGAATCAGATCCGGTCTGAGAAGTCCTGGTGCAGCACGAGTTGAAGTCGCGTCGAAAACGGACCGCTTCTCGATCTCCCTGGCTAGGTCAGGGAGCAGCATCTCGTCATGGTTGTTGATGAACTCGTCGAGATCGCTGCGTGAGGTTGCCGCTGGAGCCTCCAGCTTCGTGTTGTCGACGAGGTGCCGACGAAAGCTGCCTGCGCCATCAGCGACGCAGAACCACGAGCCGAAGAGGAAAGTTGTGCCCTCGTCGAGCACCGCGCTGGTGAAGTTGAACGTTGCCATCGAGTTCTCCTAGGGCTCGTCGACGATCGCCCCTACCTAGCGTGCCAGCTGTCGGTGTTTTACCGCCAGCCCACCGAGGGGGGTGGTAGGTTGTAGAAGGGGTGTCGCCGAGATTTGGAACTCGAAGGTGCAAGAAACACGAAATTTTAGACAGGTTCGGGCCGCCGAAAGTGTAATACCCTACGTCCTGTGTGGTGGTTTGTATTTCCTTAGATGTGGATTGGTTTGGAGGGGTCCATGTCCGCCCTTATATATAGTCTAAGAGATATGGTTATAGATGTCCTAGCCAGATACGAGTTTAGGTATCCTACCAAAGTACTACACGTGCAGTTTTCTTCTGTTCCGACTAGTCCTACTTGTGGCCGAGTAGCCTACAACAGGTATAAGGTATGGGATATGTACCGTCCCTTATTCTAGAAAGTCTATGCCACCTGCGCAGTCTCATGGCCCCGGACATGACACACTTTGTTTCTTGCGAGGAAATCTTCAAAATGAGATTCTGCTTGAATACTTTTGGATGATTTTTCAGTGGAACATTTTTTTTAATGCCGAACATTTTTTTAAACTGGAACAATTATTCCACAAAATAAAAAAATATTCCGCCTTCTGTTCCAAATGAATGAAAGAAGAAATCACCAACAACGTTGCATCCCTTTATGGTCCGTGTGCATGCGCGATTTGGGCTGGTGTGGTGCTGATTTGGGCCGGCGGGATGCTTGTGCGACGCGCGAGATCCGACCCGCGCGCGCGACCCCTATTATTAGGCCCCTCTATAGGCTTTGTGTATTTTTCTTCCTCTGCTCTTAATGAAATAGAAGGACGGTGAGGGAGGTGTGGGCGGAGCGCGGCTTGGTGGCGTGCAAGCTGCTAAATTAAAAAGAAGAGCAATTCGCCCGTTTGAGTTGAGAACTGGGCAACCATGGAACTGTTTAAATAATCGTCCTAAACAAAATGCTTGAAACCACCCCGACGGCTGGGCTTCTAATGACTAATCGTTCCAACTAGATTAGCCTAGACTATATCGCCGGAACCAACGGAGCCCGGGCGGGCGAGAAAGTCCACCTACAGAATTCGCAGCGTCCTGCAAGATGGAGAACCCTGCTGGGGAATCCTTGGATTTGATGCAATTCCTCAAGGATTGGCAGGGCGTAATCCAGTGGCTCGTCAGCAGCGGCTCATCGACTGTAGCCGACGCACTCCGGCTGCACGAGGACCTGTGGCGCCTCAAGACGACTCTGGCTCGTGCGGCCATGACGGCAGACGAGGCGGAGTGGTGGCGCTTCGCGCACCCTGGCGTCGGCGAGCTCCTCGCCAGGCTCAAAGACGCCGTCTATGACGCAGAGGACGTCCTAGACGAGTTCAGCTACCAGGAGGCGCACCAGCGAGCCGAGGGCCTCTTCGGCCAGGCAAGTCAACTCCTGTCCTCGTCTCCTGATTTCTTCAAATCTTGGGCCCTTGGCCCCAGGAGCAAGGTGAGGGACGTCCATGGGAGGCTGGAGCATGCTGCCGCTGAGCTTAAAGAAGCCATGGATCACTTGAGATCTCGGCCTGCTGCATCCGAGATGTGGAGGAGGCCTCCCACTAGTTCTTTCCCAGCTCACAAGTCGGAATTGGTGGGCAGAGATGACGAGTTGAAAATGTTGATAGAGCTCTGTGCGTCGTTTAAGAATCAGGGTGGAGGTGACCGGATTCCTGAATCTAGCGGTGCTGCTGCTTCTGTGCTGAAGAGGAGAAGAACTGAGGAGGTGAAACCGAATGTTGTGTCCATTGTTGGAATGGGAGGGATGGGGAAAACTGCCCTGGCACAACACGTTTTCAATCATCAGACAGTTCGTAAGCACTTCAAGGACCAGCGCTTTTGGGTGTCCGTGTCCGACGATGGCTTTGATGTCCTAAGGATAACTAAAGAGATACTCTACTGTGCTTTTCCTTACAGGCAGTTTGAGACGACTAACTTGAACCACCTGCAAGCAATCCTTCTAGATGCAATGAAGACCAAGAGATTTCTTCTTGTCCTTGATGATGTGTGGAATGAAGACCTGGCCGAGTGGCACAGATTTTATTCACCATTTGCTGACCTCGAAGGTGCTATGATCTTAGTAACCACTCGGTCTAAGAGTGCCGCAGAGATGATGAGCAGAGTGGATCTGTTATTGTATCTAAATGGCTTGCCAGCTGTTACTTACAAGGAGTTCTTCAGGACGTGTGCATTTGGCTATCATGGGGAAGGGGAATCCAGTAGCTATAGCAGTAACTTGCAACGGATATGTTACCGCATCGCCGACAAGTTGGGCAGATCTCCTCTTGCTGCAAAAACTGTAGGAGCACTGCTGAGCTCAAATATCAGCGAGGAACATTGGACAAGTGTCATGGATAGCGAACTGTGGGAGCTCAATCAGAACAACAATGGCATCTTGACTGCCCTTCAGTTGAGCTTTCAGTATCTGCCGGCACATTTGAAGAGATGCTTCTCATTTTGCTCCATCTTCCCAAGAAATTACACGTTGCAGAAAGAAGAACTGATAGATTTTTGGATTGCTCTTGACTTCGTTGCCCCTGAAGGAAGGATGAGAGCAGAAGACATCGCAGTCAAGTACCTGGACGAGTTAACAAGCAGGTTTTTCCTTGACATGATTGGTGATGGGCAATGCTACCGGATGCACGATTTGATGCGTGAAGTCGTGCGATCATCATCATTTTCAGAGTGCCTTTTGTTGCGAAGTGGCTGTCACCTGAACAAAATTCCTTCCACTGTTCGCCATGTTTTTGTGCATGCTGAAGATATCAATATGCAGATTGAATTAGATGAGTGCAAGAAACTACGTTCGCTTGTAACAGATGGTAGGGCGAATCTCGATATAAATTTTGCTACAAAGCAAATCACAAGTATTCGTTGTCTGAAGCTAGATGTCAGCATGAAGGGGCTTCCAGAACATGTTGGGAACTTGAGGCATCTCCGGTATCTGGACATTTCTAAAGCAGATATTGCAACTTTGCCATCATCATTTTACTGCCTGTACAATCTGCAGGTTTTGTACCTCGGCCATAGGTCACGGTGTAATAGTGGATACTTTCAGAAGAACTTCTCCAAGCTGACTAAGTTGAGAAAATGTCTCCCAGCCACAATTCTGTCAAAAGTATGTTCGATCGGGAAACTGACTTCTCTTCAGACGTTCTATTCTTTCGATGCTCGTAAAGAGGATGGGTATAGAATTGGTGAACTGAAGAAAATGACTCAGCTCCAAGGTTCTCTACAAATCAAGAATCTTGAGAATGTGAGCTGTCAGAGAGAAGCTAAGGAGGCAGGTCTCGATAACAAGATATACCTTACAGGTTTGGTTCTGCACTGGTCAAAAGGAAATACTAGTACTAGCCAGGCAGTGAATGATGACCATTCTGACGTCTTAGAAGGTCTCCAACCAAACTCAAGCATCAAGCTACTAGAAATAAAATCATGTCGCGGTACCAGACTACCAACATGGTTGAATGAACAAGACCTGCCTTGTCTTGATAGATTTGTATTGTATGACTGTATCAATTTCAAGAATATGTCTTGTCTACCGCCTTCCATCACAAAACTGCACCTTGTACGAGTCGGGCTTGAGAGGTTCCCTGAAATATGGCGCCCACATGATGACAGTCATGGAAATCATCAAAGAACCAGAATATGCCTCACTGAGTTGCTCATTGAGAACTGCTTCAATCTGACAAGTCTTTCAGAGCTGCTTGATACACCGTGTTCTTCACTCAAGTCACTGTGTGTCAAGAACTGTGCAGAACTGAATTCACTCCCTGAGAACTTAACAAATTTACCTCTCAAGGAGCTGAAATTAATTAATCTGCCGAAAATTAGTTGCCAGGAGGGTTTTCAGCTACCTTACACCCTGACAGATTTTGAGCAGGATTCTTGTCAAATGTTGGAGACTTGGTTTCCAGAAAGCTTGGTAAAACTCAGCTCTTTATGTACACTGAAACTACGCCATAGTCCTGATGTTAAGTACCTCCCAAGCCAGGTAACATGCCGATTGACATCGCTGAAGAACTTGATACTTGAAAGCTGCAAAAATCTGACAGATTTAGAAGGGCTAAAGGCTTTGACAGCGCTAGAAAATTTGCACATTGTCAACTGTCCTTCAATTCGCCAGTCCGCAGAACCCTTGTTAACTGAAATAGAAGGGGTGGGTATGTCGAAGCTGATCTACTTGACCATTGATGACACAAAGCTTCTCAAAACGCAATTTTTCAAGAATGGCTTGCATTCCCTCCACAGGCTGAAAGTATGCAGTTCAAAAGAGTCCCGCATGTTTGATGATGAGGCGATGCAGGAGGTGCTGAAAAGCTTAAGATCACTCAAAGGATTATGCCTACAGAGTTGCACCGCGCTTCAATCCATTCATGCAGTTCTGCACCTACTGCCATGCCTTGAAACGTTGAGTATTTCTGACTGTCCTTTCCTCCACAGCTTTCCATCTCTGTTGCCCCCCTCCATCAGGCAACTACAGGTAGCACACTGTGATGAGAAACTGATGACACAATTAGTTAAATATAAAGAAATGCTAAGGCCTTTCGACACATCATTCTCAGACTTCTGAACGGATTCTTGTACATGGAATGCAATCATTATTTTTTTATAATGTTCCTGCTATTGTCGGATTTTTTTAACCAATGTATTAAGTAGTTGAATGAAACGTAGGATCGAGTATGTTTGGCATCTATCTATAGTACGTAGATTACTATTGTAATTGGCCCTTTATTATAATCCTGGTCCCGGCTTATCTCTTAAGATGTTAGATGTCTTGGCATTTTATGGTATATTTTAATTTCAAAATACACTATAAATCACAAAAATGTTTAGTGATCTTATGACAAAGTATATGCATGTGTTCATATTTAAACACATTAAACAAGAACATAGATATGGACAAGAATATTAGAATGTATTCAATAGTGGGGCCAATGCCGGGAGTACTGGATGCGGATGTTGACACTCTGATCGAGCCTGTTCGGTATAGTCGTACTCAATTAATACAAGAAGATGACTGCAGTGAACGACTCCAGGATGTAGGCGAAGTAGTTGTTCACATCGAGCAGTCACGTAAGAGAGTGTGCTCCCAAGTATCTGACTGTCCGCCTATCCCGAGCTGAATCTCAGCAGTAAGCTCTGTGCACACAGAGGAATGCTATGGAAAGGTAGTGGTTGCAGCAAGCAGCAGAGGAAGTGATGTTATGTCAGGTGCAGGAAAATGAGGAGGTCTCACCTTATATAGCCACAAAGGAGCAAAGGAGAGGACAAATCTGGACGTCATGACTTGGAGGACAGCCATGGCTATCAAACGATCAGTTACAAGTAACTGACTAGGATAATCGCCATCAATCACGAGTCGTAAATGACGGAAATAATCACCAATAACAAGTCTTTCATATTCCAGTCATCAATCACCACAATCAGTATAATTGTCTGAAGTACATGATTAGAATACTACTGTTAAATTTTAAGGTTGCTCCTCTTGTGTGTGCACAGAAGCAAGAGATTTGCTCAAATGGGCTTTAATGTGAGATACCATTTTTACCATAGCAGTAAAGTTAAGCAAATATGGACATCCTTTTCTTGAATATTACTTCCCACAAACTCGAAATCGAGATTTGTTAATAAACACAAGGGATCTTGGAATCTAATCTATTTTTAAACAAATGACATATCCATGAGTGCCACACCTACATTTTTCTATAAATCTAGAATTCTTGTTTATTGAATTTTTCAATAAATATAGAAATTTTGTTTACATGACATTTTGAAAACACGTGGTTGGGGCTCATGCACTCTACCAGATAAATAATTATGGTGTGTGTGCTAAATTGTTGGTTACTTAATATAAAATTCTTGTTTTGTAGGATTTTTGGAATACACCATCACAGTTTACTAGAGTTTTTGTAAATATAAAACTTTATTAGTAGATTTTTTAAAACATGTGCGCAGGCACGTGCATCTCTACTAGTATATTGAAAAGGAAAGAGCATTTCACGTACGTGATATGGTAATGCTTTAGATCAGACATCCAATGTTTGTTCTTCGGTCGGAGGCTCGATACATGTTGCAAGAGACAAGCACCGATGTTATAATTAGTATTTCTTTATGATTCGTAGTGGATGTTGCATGAAATATTATGTCATTATTGCAGTGGGAATTTTCATCCTCGAATTGGATGTAAGAATTATTTGTATACATGTTTTTCTGATGTTGCAAGTTGTTGACATCAAAATTTTGCAAGTACAAATGTGAAAACATGAGGAAGCCCGTCGAAAACCGATGGAGAAGGTCAATAGCTCATTCGATCCAAGCTGTCAGAAGATTTGGTCAGAGCTGGCACACATAGTCAAAAGCTCAGTCAAAGGCGGCATGACAGGGAAGTACGAGTTGGACATAGAGATGACGTCATCAAGAAGATCCAGGAATCCGGTTCATTTTGGAAAGTCTATAGATATAGTAGTTTTATCGCATTTTGAGTCAAGTTTCTAATGGATCGTAATCGATCATGAGTCTTTAGTTTCCTTTAGTTTTCAGAGTATAAATAGGAGGAGTCAGAATTTGTACTAATAATAATCATCAATCAATACAACTTTTTCCATCACTTTGCTAAAAATCCTAGGAGTAAGAGTAGTGTACTTTTTCTCAGCGAATTCTTCAGCAAGTAGGGCTGCATCGAATCGATCTCCGGCTTGTTGGTAAGTTCGTATCTATCAGATTTTCTAGACTTTGATTACCGGCGCATCACTTTAGTTTCGCCTAGTTTAATCTACCAATTTATCGATTTCTATCAAGTTCTTGTAAGGCTGCATCCTTCGATCTCTTGCTACTTCTTAATAGATTTTACAATTTATCTAGTGATAATCATAGATTTATCAGCTTTCATCTAACATTTTTATGCAATAATCCAATAGCTTATTTCTTCATTGATTTTCACTAAAACTATTGAGTTATGTTTAGTCTTGTACTTCGTTGTGGGTAATCCTATCAGTTAGTTCATTTTCTCTAACTTTGTTATTTCAAGCTGTTTTGGTTAGGTCCGATCCTTGAATAATAATGGTAGGTAGGTCCGATCCTTGAATAATAATGGTAGGTCAAATCTTACCAGCTGGATTCGATTATCAAATAACGATAACCCGATTGCAATAGCTTGATAGCATCAATCGGTTATTTTAGCTGATTTAGAACTCAATGATATGCATAAATTCTGATATAATTAGATGCTTCGGCTAATCATACTCGGGATCCGACGGCTGCGTGGGCTGGGACGACACGGGCGCCGGCGGCGACGACACACGACGGAGGGCGGCGGCGGACTCGCCGGACTTGGCCGTAAACGGTCGTCCGGGCTCGGTTTCGACCGTGGGCTGCACGAGAAGGACGCGGGCGCTATGGGTATCGCATCTAGAGGCTCGGGTTGGCGAGACGAGGGCCGGAGAGGGGCGCACGGCGTTGACGCGCGGCCGCGGAGCTTCGGCGAGGTAACACGCCTGCGGGAAGGCGGGGAAGAGGGGGAAAATAGGCCGGTGAGGATCCTCACCCCACGGCGGAACTCCGGCGGTGGCTCACGGTGATGGAGGAGCAGCGACGGCGTCGGGCGGCCGAGGTGTGGCGGCTTGTGCAGCTAGGGTTTTGCGAGGCAGGGGCGGCGGCTGTGGGTTTGGGAGATCAAGGGCGCGGGGCGGCGGCTTTATACAGGCGGCCGAGGTGCCTCGAGGTGCGGGCCCAGGGCATTGCGCGGGCGGAGGCGGCGCCGTGTTGCGGCCGGACTCGAGGTCGAACCCGAGTCTGGCTTGAGGTCGGAGACGGTTTCGATGGTCGGGGCCCGCCTGGCGGTGAGGGGAAGAGGGAGAGGAGAGCGCCGGGGCGGACTGGGCTGCTGGGTCGGGGAGGGGAGAGGCGAAGCGGGTGGGCCGCTAGGCCGCGGGGGAAAAGGAAAAGGCCGGTTGGCCGGGCCTTGCGGGAGGAAAGGTAGGAGGGGAAAATGAAAGAGTGGGCCGGCTGGGCTGCGGGAAGAAGAGAAAGGAGGGAAGAAAAGAAGGAAATGGGCCGGGCCAAAATAGAAAAAGAGGAAGAAAAAGAAAAACATCCAAATGCATTTGAATTTGAATTTTAAATTTAAATTCAAATTGAAGATAAGCAATAAAACAATGCAATGCGGCATGAAATGCACAAGACCTATATTTCATATATATTTGTTTTTATGGTTAAGTAAATTATTATTAATTCACGGTAATTGCTCTAAAATCAAAAGAACTTGAATAAAAACCTTATGGATGCTGAAAATAGTCTAGAAAAATTTATTTAGGTTCCTAATATGAAACTTAGGGTGTTACAAACCTACCCCCCTTAAAAGAAATCTCGTCCTCGAGATTCGGCTGGGCTAGCAAAGAGCTGGGGAAATTCTGTCTGTAACTCGTCCTCTCGTTCCCAAGTAGCCTCATCCTCTGCATGGTGACTCCATTGAACTTTACACATCCGAATCCTCTTACTCCGGGTGATTCTCTCCAAGGTGTCTAGGATTTTCACTAGGTACTCGGTGTAATTCAAATCATCCTGCACATTCAACTCCTCCAGTGGCAACTGTTCCTCTGGTACCCTCAAGCACTTTTTCAACTGTGATATGTGAAACACGTTGTGCACATCTGCAGTCGCGCAGGTAGCTCTAGCTGGTAAGCTACCTCGCCTTTCTGTTCCAAGATCCTGAACGGGCCAATGTGACAAGGTGACAACTTCCCTTTGACCTTAAATCTGCGCAAACCTCTGATAGGTGACACTTTCAGGTACACAAATTCTCCTTCTTCAAAAGTCAACTCCCGTCGTTGAGTATCAGCGTAACTTTTCTGCCTCGACTGAGCCACTTTTAGATTCTCACGGACAACCTGTACCTATCGTTCGACCTCTTTAATGATCTTAGGCCCGAACAACTGGCTTTCACCTAGCTTTCTCTTACATCTGCATTTCCTGCCATACAATGCCTCAAACGGTGCCATCTTCAAACTGGCCTGATAACTGTTGTTGTAAGAGAACTCTGCAAACGGCAAACTCTTATCCGAACTGCCTCCGTGTTTTAGGGCATAGGCCCTAAGCATATCCTCTAACATCTGATTTGTCCTTTCTGTCTGCCCATCAGTCTACGGATGATAAGCAGAGCTGAAATTCAACTTCGTGTCCATTGACTCATGCAACTTCTGCCAAAATCGAGACGTGAACTGAGTACCTCTATCTGACACTATCTTCTTAGGTACCCATGCAAACACACAATTTGGGAGATATATAACTCTGCTAATCATGCCCCTGTGTAGGTAGCCTTCACCGGAATGAAGTGAGCTACTTTGGTCAAACAATCCACTATGACCCATATGGAATCATAACCATCTCGTGCGCGTGGCAATCCCACGATGAAATCCATACCAATTTCTTCCCATTTCCATTCTAGCACCTTCAGTGGCTGCAACAAACCGGCGGGTCTCTGATGTTCTACCTTGACTCTCTGACACACATCACATAGTGCCACATGAGCTGCAACATCACGCTTCATGCCATACCACCAATATCGCTCCTTCAAATCCTGAAACATCTTGGTACTGCCAGGATGGGTGGAATAAGCCGAGTCATGAGCTTCTTGCAAAATCTTCTCACGAAGGTGATCCACATCGGGCACACATATTCTCTTTCGGAACCACACAGTTCCATGTTCATCTTCAGTGAAGTCAGGTGCCTTGCCTGCTTCTATCATCTCTTTTATCTCCTGAACCTTAGCATCCTCAAGCTGACCCTTCCGTATCTCCTGTTCGAGAGTCGGCTCCACTTCTATAGTGATCCCTTCCGTGTTGGCAACGAACCCAAGGTTGAGTTGTTCAAACTCTTTATGCAATTCCCGAGGCATTTGGCTAACCACTGTCACATTCACATAGCTTTTGCGACTCAAGGCATCGGCAAGCACATTTGCCTTCCCTGGATGATAGTGTATCTCCAAGTCATAGTCCTTTATGAGCTCTAACAATCTTCGCTGCCTTAGGTTGAGGTCATTTTGAGTGAAAATGTACTTCAAACTCTTATGGTCGGTGTATATCTGACATCTGTGACCCAGCAAATAGTGCCTCCATATCTTCAGAGCATGTACAACTGCTGCCAACTCAAGATCGTGCGTGGGGTAGTTCTGCTCATGTTTCCTCAACTGACGAGACGCATATGCAATCACGTGTCCCTCTTGCATCAATACACAACCAAGACCTTGTTTAGAAGCATCACAGTAGATGTCGAAACTCTTGTGAATATCAGGCATAACCAATACTGGTGCGGTATTCAACCTTTTTCTCAACTCATCAAAGCTGTTTTGGCATGCCTCTGACCATATAAACTTCTTTTCTTTCTCTAGTAGTGAAGTAAGAGGTTTCACTATCTTAGAGAAGCCTTCTATAAATCTCCGGTAATATCCTGCGAGTCCTAGAAAACTCCGGATCTCTGATACTGTCGTTGGTGGTTCCCACTTCAATACATCTATGATCTTCCCTGGATCCACTGCAATACCTTCGTCTGTGATAACATGACCAAGAAACGAGACCTCACTCAACCAGAATTCACACTTGCTGAGCTTGGCATACAACTGATTTTCTCTGAGTTTCTGCAGAACAAGCCTCAAATGTTCTTCGTGTTCCTCCTCATTCCTGGAGTACACCAGAATATCATCAATGAACACCACAACACTCTTGTCAAGATATTCCATGAACACTTTATTCATCAAGTACATGAAATAAGCTGGGGCATTGGTCAACCCAAATGACATTACTGTATATTCATAAAGTCCGTATCGGGTAGTGAAAGCTGTCTTGGCAATATCTGAGGGTCGTATCCTCAGCTGATGATGCCCTGACATCAAGTCAATCTTAGAGAATAATCTAGCTCCCTTCAACTGATCAAACAAATCTTCTATACGAGGAAACAAATACTTGTTCTTGATAGTAACCTCATTCAATGCTCTATAATCAACACACATCCTGTGTGTACCATCTTTCTTTTCAACGAATATCATGGGTGCTCCCCAAGGTGAAGAACTAGGACGAATGAACCACTTATCTAGCAATTCTTTTAGTTGTTTCTTCAGTTCCTCTAATTCACCAAATCGTTCACCTTCTGGGCTCGTGAGAATCACTGACCTCTTGGCACACTGAATAACTGTGTCAACCTTGCTCAGCCATCCCATTCCGAGTATGATGTCAATTCCCTTAGAATCTAGTACGATGAAATTGGCACAAAATTCCCTGCCCACAATCTTGAAACTGACACCAAGACATTGATACATGGCCTTCCTATTTCCCCTTGGTGAACTAACTAGCATGTGGTTTGACATAGTATGCACGGGAATGCCATGTTTTGCGACAAACTAAGCAGAAATAAAGGAACGCGATGCTCCAGAATCAAATAAAACGGATGCAGGGGCTGAGTTGACTAGGAACATACCGAACACAACGTCCTGAGCCTCCTGAGCAGTCTCCGCGGCCATGTGATTCACACGCCCGCGGACGTAGTTCTGCTTGCCCTTGTTGCCCTGTGGCGTCTGGTTATTGTTCCTGGGTTGCTGCTGCTGTGGGGTCTGCCTCTGTCCACTGTTGTTGAACTGGCCTGGAGTATTCTGGGCGTTCCTCTTGGGACAACCATTGGCATAGTGTCCAGTCTCGCCACATCTGAAACACGTGTTACCACCAGTGGAAATGGGGGTATTGTTCATCACAGGTGTTCCAGTAGGGATGTTCTGGCATTCTGCGGGAAGCTGGGGTGCTGCACTAGCTGACCAGCACGCTGAGCATGCTGCTGCTGGTTCTGCTGATTGGGGTGCTGGTACTGATTCTGCCCGTAGTTGATGTTCTGTCCTCCAGTGCGGAAAGGTGTTCCTTTCGGGGGCGCGAAACGAGGGCGTGAGTTGTTGCTGAACTGCTCTGGCGACTCAAACTTCCTCTTCTGCTCACCCATCTCCTTGCGAGCATGCTCCACCATGATGGCATTGTCCACCATCTTCTGGAAGTTTTCAAAAGTGTGCACCATCAGTTGATACTTGATTGGACCAATCAGACCATCCCTGAAGTGATACTGCTTCTCTTCATCATCTGCTACCTCTATGGGAGTGTAGCGAGACAGCTGGATGAACTTGTCTTGGTACTCACTCACATACATTGTTCCCTGATTCAGTGCAAGGAACTCTTGCTTCTTGAGCTTCATCAGACCTTTAGGGTTGTGTTGCTCACTGAACTTGCTCCGGAATTCCTGCCAGGTGATGGTGTTGGGGGTGTCATGAGCTGCGGTGTAAGCATCCCACCAATCTGCAGCAGTTCCTTCCAGTCTGCCTGAAGCATACAAGACCATCTCCCTGTCAGTACACTAGATGATGTTCAACATCTTTTCCACCGTCTTGATCCAGTCATCACCTTGCAGAGGATCAGGTGAGTGAGAAAATGAAGGAGGTTTGTGGCTCATGAATTCCCTATGCCTGTCTCGAGTTGGCGGCGGCGGTGGTGGTCGAGCTTGGTTCATTTGGGCCTCCATGTTGGCAATAGTGTTTGCCATGTTGGTTTGCAACTGAGTTTGGACGGCGAGAAACTGCTCCATCCCTGCTGGTGGCGCCTGGTACTGTTGACTCTGCTGAGGATCGGGGTTGGTGTTGTTGCTTCCTTCGTGATGTGGTATTGCAGGCTAATCAACCCCTAACCCAGACGTGGTGTTCACCATCTGATCGGTTAGAAAAATGGGACTCATGAAATCAATCATGGAAAAAGGATAGGAGCAAGGATAAGATAAAGACAACAAATAAAATAGATAACCCCAAGCTTTACTAAACTATCTATATTTATTAAAACTTGATGTAATTGTGGTCATCACTCCACACTTCATCGCAATCATTACAAAGATCCAACTCAAATTGTTGTCACAAAATCAAGCACACAAGCACATTAATTATGACTAAACAAACTATAAAGACCGTTCGAACTAGTGATTACAAAAGGACTCTTAAGGACACTCCTAACTTAAACTCCTAGATCTAGCATCTCTAACGGTAGCGGGTGCGGTAGCCGGGCTCTCCGTAGTGGACGCGCTTGCGGGGAGGTGACTCTGGCAGGTAGTCGATGGACTTGTCACTGTCGTACTCCGGGGGTAACTCCTGATCTTCCCTCAGCTGAGCTTCCAGAATTGCCTTCTCCCTGAGTGTCTTCGTCAGCTTCCTCTTGACCTCCTGGATCTCTGCTCCGGCAGCATCCAAGTCAGTGCTGAGGGCGGCGACCAACTCCTAAATGGTGTCCATGAGCAAGCTTCCTTCCCCAGGGGGTGGAACAGGGATCTGAGCGCTAGTAGCACCCTTCATGCGGCGTGGGAACTGCTGAAACTCGGTGCCCTGGAGCTCATCTCGATAAGCATGGTAGAGATAGTAGAGAGCTCTCCTGGCAGCTTCACTGGTCCCTGCGTCCAAAGTCCTCCTGGGCACGTTGTCAAAGTGCTTGTAGTACTCCATCCGGCTGCCATACCTCTCATCCGGAACACTGATCACCACTACCACTAACCACTCCTCCTCCTCCTGAGCATTCTTGAACAAGGAGGCTTCATAGCGTGGCATTAGTGGGAAGCCGATTCTCTGCATGGCCCTCCATAGAAGCGCTGGGAATGGACCTTCAACAAAGTCCAAGTGGTGTATTTTCTTCTCATAGTGGGGCTTTTGTGGCGGTACGTCTGCTGTGGCGGCTGGCTCTGGATCATCATCGGGGTCATCGTCACTGCCATGTGGTGCAGCTGGGTCATCACCACCATCTTCTGCTTCGTCTCCTCCTGCAGCGTCTGGATCGGCATCGTCTCCTCCTGCAGCGTCCTCATCGCTGCCTCCTGCAGCGTCTGGGTGGTCCTCAGGCGGCTCCATGGGCTCCTCCTCAGTGTCGGTGTCCACCTAGCCTCCTCTGTAGTAGCTGTAGTAGTCGTTGTCGTCGTCATCGTTGACCTACACGGGCTCCTCCGGTTGGGCACCTCCTGAGGATGCTGGATCGGATGAGGCGGTCCACGGGTGCTCTTGCGGGCGGTCTGCCTGGTTCTGGACATCTGTAGCAAAAACGAGGACAACGCAAGATAGAGGATATTTAGAAAATGCTATGGGTGACCTTAAAGCAAGGAGTTTGAAAACATCAACACACTTGTGAGGCAAGCATGAAGTCAAAGATGAGATAATAGTGATATACTCAAGAAATAAGCAATTTTCAAAAGCAAGCAAGCAGAAGCTAGGTTACTAAGCAATATAAGCCTTAAAATTCAACCATTACTAACTAGACTAACGTCCTACAGTCAACACCGCTCTGATAACACTTCTGTCACACCCGGTTTTGAAAAGGAACCGAATGCATCTCATATGTGTGCCAGGATCAAGTTTCACACATATGATAGACGATACAAGTGTATACTCGAAACAATATCATAATGAAAGAGAGTATTATAGTACTTTATTACATGACTGAAAGTCTTAATCTTAAGCGAATAAATAAACATTTATAACTAGCAGCGGACTTCAACTTCACAGGTAGATGACTGGGAGACATACGCATAGAACTCCTCAAAATCTTCAGGGAACTCCGGACAATTATCTTGTTCTGAGCAGCATTGGTTTAATAAAGCAAGCGTGAGTACACTTATGGTTGGTACTCAGCAAGTGGAGTAAATTATATGACATGCAAGGCCAAAATCAAGGAAAAGCTGACATGGTTTGACAGTGATAAGCATTTTTAGTTAACCAAGTTTTATTTAGCCAGCATTAACTAAGTGTAAGTATATACCAACCCTTAAATAAATAATAGAGCTAAATAACAACAACATAAATATAGAACATCAATTTAGATCATCTCGAAGTTCAATTATCATGTGATGGTCTAAACCGCTCTTAACCGTGAGCACGACTGATATATCAGTTTTTCACTTTGCATAGGTTGTACATTTTACCCACAACTCATGTTTCCCTTGATGCCCGGGTTTGCAAGGCCCTTAAACACTTCCGAGGTGAGTGACATGGATTCACTATGAGGCCTTTACAAAGATTCCCTAACTTATGACAATCCGCTAAGGTTTCAAGTCAAAGCGGTCATAACCCTCCCTAATGAGGAAGTGCCTTAGCCAAGGACCACATATCATAAAGCCTCAAGAGGACCGAGCTATACCCCGATGATGCAACCCTTCTTGCCCTTTTGGTAAGATTATCATAAGCTAAAGTTTCTAATTAATTAGCCAAGACCAGAGCCATGTAGTATTGTGGTTGCACTGTTTTCCTAGGTGGTTCTCCATGTTTCAATTAATGCAATGATCTTATAATTATCACCATATAGGTATTCCAAAACATGAAGTAAAACAAGTGTAGCGTAGCTTTCAAGTTATCCAACCAAAGTCTAAGTAAAAGCAACTATGGTAGCTACAACATAAAGTAAACAACCCAGGTTTAATCGAGGAATTTCAAAAGAAACTAGGCATATCCTTAATTTGGGATCCATTCTATTGTAGACACATGCATGCATATAAAGTAAATGTGTGTATTTAGAAGTTATTAGGACCGAAATATGATCAAGGACCACTTGCCTTCTTCAAAGTACTGCTGCTGCTCAGGGGCGTCTTCAAAGCTTTGCTCTTGCGGACCCTCAAACTGCGCACCGTCTAATGCAACACACAGGTACATACAAACAAACAAGTACAATAAATATGAAATAGTACACCAAACAATATAAACAAAGCAAAACAACATTTTAAAGCTACTACATACGTCGCAAGGGTCGCGTGAGCGCGATAATCAATGAAAATGGAGTTAAAATGGAGGCCTAGGGTTTCACCGGTACGCGGGTTTTGACTCGGTTAGATCTAATCTAACCCGTCGGATTGGGATACAACGGCTGCGCGGTCTGGGGCGGCACGGGTGGCGACGCTGGCACCGGCGGCGACGGCACACAGCAGCGGGCGGCAGCGGACTCGCCGGACTTGGCCGTAAATAGCCGTCCGGGCTCGGTTTCGACCGCGAGCTACACGGGAAGGATGCGGGCGCTACGGGGATCGCATCTAGAGGCTCCGGTTGGCGGGACGGGGGCCGGAGAGGGGTGCACGGCGGCGGCGCGCGGCCGCGGAGCTTTGGCGAGGTAACGCGCGCGCGGGAAGGCGGGGAAAAGGGGGAAAACAGGCCGACGAGGATCCTCTCCCCACGACGGAACTCCGGCGGCAGCTCGCGGCGACGGAGGAGCGGCGAGGCGGCGACGGCGTCGGGCGGCCGAGGTGCGGCTGCTTGCACGGCTAGGGTTTTGCGAGGCGAGGGCGGCGGCTGCAGGTTGGTGAGATCAAGGGCGCGTGGCGGCGGCTTTATAAGGGCCGCTGAGGCGCCACGACATGCGGGCCGGGGCATCGCGCGGGCCAAGGCAACGCTGTGTCGCGGCTGGACTCGGGGTCGAACCCGAGTTTGGCTCGAGGTCGAACCCGAGTCTGGATCGAGGTCGGGGATGGTCCCGACGGGCGGGGCCCGCCTGGCGGTGATGGGGACAGGGAGAGGAGAGCGCCGGGGCGGACTGTTTCGCTGGGCCGGGGAGGGGGAGAGGCGAAGCGACTGGGCCGCTGGGCCTCGCGGGGCAAAAGAAAAAGGCCGGTTGGCCGGGCCTTGCGGGAGGAAAGTAAGGAGGGGAAAAAGAAAGAGTGGGCCGGCTGGGCTGCGGGAAGAAGAAGAGAAAGGAGGAAAGAAAAGAAGGAAATGGGCCGGGCTAAAAGAGAAAAAGAGGGAGAAAAAGAAAAACATCCAAATGCATTTGAATTTGAATTTGAAATTTAAATTCAAATTGAAGACAAGCAATAAAACAATGCAATGCGGGATGAAATGCACAAGACCTATATTTCCTTATAATTGTTTTCATGGTTAAGTAAATTATTATTAATTCACGGTAAATGCTCTAAAATCAAAAGAACTTGAATAAAAACCTTATGGATCCTGAAAATAGTCTAGCAAAATTTATTTAGGTTCCTAATCTGAAAATTAGGGTGTTACAAAAACCATTCAAAATAAAAAATAAAAATAAAGAGAGAAAGAAAGAAAGATAGCCCCTATCCAAGAAAAATAATAAAGGAGAGATGGTCCATGAAAAGGAGTCCATACACCATCTACCAAAAATACCCACACACATGCACATCTTGATCAAGGTTTATGACTTGTTTCTCCTTTGGATCCGGTCTTTGACTTAGCAAAATATTAGAAACAAGTGTGCCTACATTCCTTCCATACCTACAACTCCACAAAAACAAGCTATCAGGAGTAGGATGAGAAATAAAGGCAAAATAAAAAGGCCATGGTGAGGAATCAAACACTTTGAGTGATCCGAGAGATCATTTGAGGAACTTTGAAATTTATTTTGAAAAACTTTATAAAATCTCCGGATTGATAGTTGAACAAAGGGTTAAGATTGACACTCTACGAAACTGTTCTAACTCTCAACTGCCAAAGATGAAGTAAAGTTATAAGCTCCACATGAGTAAGGTGAAAAGGTAAGATCAAGGACAACTTATTCAAAATCAGGGTAAGAACATTTTGTTGTGCCTATGGTATATGTTGGAAATGCAACATTGGAGCAACTCCTGATCAACAACTTAAGCCCAGACTTTGCTTGGGACGAGCAATGGGCTAGCTTGGGGGTGTTGTTGACGGTCCTTAAATGCGAAATCCGACCGTCAACTATACTGACAAATAAAGGAAAACCATACCTCTTACTCACATATTTGTATGAGTAATCTAGCTCCACAGTTGTATTGTCTATCTAGGCGTTTCAGGAATGCAAGTCTAAAATAAGAAGAAATCACAAAGAAGACGTAGCATAAATGCACAAAAGATCGTCTGTTGCGCTACGCAGGATTGAAAGGCCCACAAATCAGACCAAACGGGTGCGCCAAGGCACGAATCACCGAGGATCAACACCAGGGCCCACATGTCAGCTGTCCAGAGGAAGGCAGAGCCAGGGGAGCACCATCTGGATTCAACCGACCCCCAGGTTCAGCCGAACCTGGACGGTTTCCCGGCTGCCAGATCTTTGGTGGGAAGATCATCCTTATCTCTTCAAGGGCGGTGGCTAAGGTTTCCATACGAAGGGATGGTGGGAACCGCCCTTGGAGGCTATTACAGGAGGCCTCCACCCCCCCCTCATTCACACACACCACACATTGGAAGCCTCCCTCCATCTCTCACTTTGTGACTTGTACTCCTTAAGCTAGTGGAGCTAGGCTAGAACTTCTCTTTAGCGAATCCAGTCGTCCTCGAGGTTGTTGACCAATCCTCATCCTCCGATATGGCTTTGTATTCGACTTGTCAGTATCCTATTCAAAATGCAGAGCTTAGTCATGGTTGCTATGCTATCTTGATAGTTTATCATACCATGCCTTGTTCCTTCATAAGTTATGCTTTATATGTGGTGAGGCCAGATGTCTTAAGTAAGGATATCAGTTCGTTGTGCCTTTGGGCTCGTCTTAGCGCTTTACTTGTCCATCTGAAGGGTGGGAGACCTGGGGGCGCGAGGGTAGTAACCTCATACACGAGCGTGGTGCCCGAATATGCGGGATCCCTCGGATATGACCATGCTCCACGGTGTTGTAGGGGTAGATGGCAAGTGGTGACAGCCCTGTCCGTCTGCTACGGCGGAATTGCCGTTGTTAGTGTAGTCCCCCACGTTCGGGTATGGTGTAGGAGTTCTGAAAGATGTAACGGGACTGGTTGTACACCGGTGCGGGATATTCTCCTTGATATCTGGAGCCTTAGCTCTGAGCCCTAACCATGTATCTTGTCTGACCCTTGCTTGTATGAATATGTGCTTTTAGGACATTCTTTGTATGCCTATGCTCCCACTAACCTTTGGTTTATTCGTTATTCTTTACCTTGAGATTGGCTTGTGTGTGTGTGTGTCACATTACCTTTATTCATATCATCTATCATAACTTACCCTTGTATGAAATATAGTCTATAGCTTATTCATACTATCCCGTTTATGTACCTAGTAAACTCTTTTACACCATGCCATCCTACGGGATGATCTAGACGATCATGGACTGTGTTGGCATTTCTTAGCATCATCACCAGGATTGCTAGTCCTTAGCGATGGCACAAAGAAACACCGTGTTGGTATGTCTTAACGATTACATATTGGATCCGCAAGCGCACGGATATACCGTTGTAGCATTTCACTCAAAGAGTATTTGGGTATCGTTATTTATATTTGAGTAAAATGCACCAGAGGTCCACCAACTTGTAAGGGTGTGTCATTTAGGTCCACGAACTCCAAAAGTTCATTTTTAGATCCATCAACTTATAATTTGTGTCACTTAGGTCCATAAACTTTGAAAACATTGGTCCATATACTCTGAAAGTGCATTTTTGGGTCCATAAACTTATATTTGTGCCACTTAGGTCCATAAACTCAAAAAGCGCATTTTTAGGTTTGTGGACCTAGGAATGGACTTTCAGAGTTTGTGGACCTAAGTGACACCCTCTTACAAGTTGATGGACCTATGGTGCATTTTACTCCCACTAAAAAGAGGTAAATTACATGACGGATTAAGGTTTCTAGAGGAATAATCAGCTAAGTCTCAGCGATTGGATCAGGAGAATCATTCCCACCATTACAAGTACGATCTGGAAACCTACCCTCAATGGTGCCCTGAAGGTTTGACTAAGTCGCAAAAGAGGAGGGTTCAATGCTTGACGCATAGAGAGTTGATGGATCCAAAGTCTGGCGCCGCAAATAGAAGGCCGGTGAGTCTAAACCATTGGCAAAGATCAATATGGTATTTTATTACCTGCTGTTGGCTCTAAAATCGAGCAGGAATCGGCCGATGACCTTCAGCGTCGGACACACGACCCGGGAGAATTTGCTTAGCTCTTGTTCGGGTTATTGCCCTGGTGCGGTTCGCGCGGCGTGCCAGTCAATCTGACTTGTTGATTCACAAGGAAATAAGAGTATTAAATTCCGGGCGTTACGATCGGCTAAGGTTCTGATGACCGGCGAATCGGCCGATTTGCTGTGAAGATGACCGGCTATGGATCAGCCGATAATCACGTAATAATTGCAAAGAAAACTGCTGGAGCAACTTAAACAATTATTACAGATGCAACACTTGAAATAGATCTAATCGGCTGTATGACAATGAACGAGGAGGAGCGATGATAAAGCCGATAGTTTCAATCTCAAGCTGGATAACTGGTGATAATACTTGAACAACAGGTAAAACCTATAATTCTAGTAAATATCGATAACTGGTGAATAAATCAAAACGAGTCGATGCAGCCCTGCCAATCCGTACGAACTAGTGAAAGAACAAAAAGTATTGGTGAAGTCACCGACTTGAAAGAAAGTGCGATGAGAAAGTAGATTGTATTATTGATTGATTGATTTTTTTTTCACAAAGCCCTGACGACTCCTATTTATACCCTAGGACCAGGACTCCTGATCGGATTACGACTTGTTACAAACTTGATTTAAACAGAAAACTACTATATCTATAATATTTTTATAAACGAAACGGACTCCCGCAGAATCTTCTGCCGCCATCTCCTAATCCAATCAGGATTCTTTCCATTGCTTCTTGACCGAGTCGGCATCGTTCCGTTGACCAACATTAGGCCACTTTTGACCGGGATCCTCTATTGTGGTTCCAATGGTTTCACCCTCCCTATCTGTTGGTGCAAGTTGCATTGCCAATCGGCCGATTCCCAACTGTAGCCTCAATCGGCCGATTCCTCACTGTAGCCTTTAGATCTGCCGCATCGGCCAATCTCTTCCTCTCCTGACGCCGGTTCAACACGTGTCAAAATCTGGCGTCAACACATGCCCCCCAGTTTCGGAGTAAAACATAATTTTTGCTTCGAAACTTTTTTCTTTAATCTTTCCTCCGAAACGAGCGCAGTAAAAATCTCCTTCCGTTTCGGGGTCTTCTACATGATGATTGCAATCTTCTCGAACCGAGCGCTTGAGACAACTGTTCCCCTGGAACTCGTGTAGACGGCGCGGCAAAAATCCCGCCTTTACCCTCTCTCTCTCGGATTGTACTTAAGTACCGGCGTTCTCCGCCACTCTTTCTCTACAAGCCTAGTAATTTCCTCCAGCGAATCACTGTTCATCTTCTTCCTCCGCCCTCTCGATCTCCAACTGCACCCTCCGGCGATCTTGCCTGCAATCTGCTGCATCTTTCTAATGGCGGCGCCATCGGCAACTTCGCCATCCACGGAGGTTCCGCCAGCAACTCCCTCAGCGACGGCGGTCCCATCGGCGGCTCCACTGGTGGCTCCATCGGCGACGATGAGCTTCATCCCGGAGGTAATCATCCGAAACTTTCCTCTTTTATTTTTTACTGCTCAAGTATTTTCTAGACCCATTCTCAGTTTTTCTCCTTTCTCCCTCTTTTTTAGGCATTTAGGCACCAGATTACTATTCCCCTTTTCGAAACCTCCGGTCTCATCTGCTTAGGTCCCATGGGGAATCCAGATCCAACCGATTTGATCAACCTAGAAACCCACAGAATTCCTTTCAAGCAATCACCCATGGATTTGGGTCAGTGGGCAGGTGCCTTTAGATCTTGGCCGAATGAAACTCCTCGCTGGAAAGAATGGTACCATAGATTAGCCAAGTGTAAGAGAGTTCAGTGGGATGAGTTGAAAATCGGCCAGTGCATCGGTCTCTCTCTGTCCCAAATGGAGAAAAATGAACCTTTAGTAATAGCGGCCTCTTATTTCTGGTCTGACGCGCTCAACGCATTCCTCTTTGGGCACGGACCTATGACTCCAACCCTGGCCGATGTTCTGATGTTGACCGGCCTTGATATCTCCTCCCCTGATACACCTTTTGATTATCTGATCAAACCAACCCATCGGCTAGAAACAAAAGGAATCGGCGGGTGGAAGGGGTATATCAGCAAGAATATGAGGACCGGGACGATTTCAGAGAGAGAACATACGGCGTTCTTGATGATGTGGCTAGAGAAACACTTCTTCTATGGCAGAGCAGTTGGTCCTTCATCCAATACACAAGCCCTGGCAGAAGCTCTGTCACTAGGATCGGCCATCCCCCTTGGGAAGCATCTGTTAGGATCGTCCTATCATATGATGCGCCAAATCGGCGTCAAATTATCAAAAGGGGAGCCAATTGGCAATCCTGGTGGTCCTTGGTGGTTCATCACCCTCTGGCTCAACTTATACATGAGCAAGGTTTCCCAGCAGCAAATAGAGACCAAAACCTTTCCCAATATCGAGTCAGAGGAAAACCCCACCATACGACGACGCTGTACCTCTTTTGGAGAAGCAACATCGGCCTTCCCTGGCTGTCAATTCACTGCCACCCGAACGGCCGAATACTTCAGATGTTTCAACAACGGCTTCAGTGAAGAGACTATCTGTTGGTATCCATATCAGACAACAGGGCCGATTTTCGAGCTTCCCGTCTGTTACGATTCATCATCCAATACTTTTGACGGTGATCTCATGGATATCCTGACCAAGTCAGGGATTTTACCGGCCAACTTCTTTTCTGGCAAAGATTCCCCCACCTATGAATTTTATAATGCATCAGCCGCAGCAAGACAATTTGGCTTTGGTCAACTGCCAATTCAAGTCTACTTTGCCGGCCGAGCAAAATTTCGAGATGAATTAACCAAGTGCCTTGACTATAATCGGCTGTGCAACTTAGTACCAGACTCCAGTACCATCGACCAAAACAACTGGATGGTGGCCCCTTTTTCCGTCCAACAATTCAAACTGTGGTGGACAGAATGGAAGCAGTACCTCTTCTGTTCGTCTCTGTTGACACAAGATTTTGACACGTATTGAATCGGCGTCAGGAGAAGAAGATTGGCTGATGCGGCAGATTTGAAGGCTACAGTAAGGAATCGACCGATTGAGGTAACAGTTGGAAATCGGCCGATTGGTGATACAGCTTGCGCCAACAGGATGGGGCTACATCAGAGGGTCCCGGTCAAAAGTTGGTCAACGGAGCAACGCTAATTCGGTCAAGAAGCAATTGGAAAAGTCCTGATTAGATTGGGAGACGGCGGCGGAAGATTCTGCGGAAATCCGTTTCCTTTTTAAAGATATTATAGATATAGTAGTTTTCCTGTTTTAAATAAGGTTGTAACAAGTCATAATCGACCAGGAGTCCTAGTTTTAGGGTATAAATAGGAGTCTCAGGGCTTTGCAAAACATCAACACATCAATCAACAAAAAACTTCTACTTTTTACTAGTACTTTACTTTCAAGTCGGCGACTTCGCCAATACTTTTTCTTCTTTCACGAGTTCGTACGGATTTGCAGGGCTGCATCAACTTGATCTCCGGCCAATTGGTAGGTTCCATTTATCGAGTAACATCGGAGCATTAACCACGGGCGCATCGCTGTGGTTTCATTGGGATTTATTCACTAGTTATCGATATTTACTAGAATTGCAAGTTTTACCTGTTGTTCTAGTATTATCACCAGTTATCCAGCTTGAGATTGGAACTATCGGCTCTGTCATCGCTTTTTCTCGTTCATCGTCATATAGCCGATCAGATCTATTTCAGGTGTTGCATCTATAATAGCCGATCCAGCAGTTTAGATCGCTCCAGCAGTTTTCTTTACAATTATTACGCGATTATCGGCTGTTCTATAGCCGATCATCTTCACAGCAAATCGGCCGATTCGCCGATGCGCTCTTCAGGACAGATCGGAACCCCAGCCGATCGGAGCGCCTGGAATTTAATACTCTTATTTCCTTGTCAATCAACAGGTCAGATTGACTGGCACGCCGCGCGAACCGCACCAGGGCGATAACCCAAACAGAAGCTAAGCAGATTCTCCCGGGTTGTGTGTCCGACGCTGAAGACCATCGGCCAATTCCTGTCTAGCCGATTTTAGCGCCAACACACTTTTGGCACGCCCAGTGGGACGACTTCAAGATCTGATATGTCGAAGAACGCAGAAATTTCCGACAGCAACATCATTGAGGTCACAGAAGCAGATCTCAAGGACGACCAGAGGGAAGAATTAGCCAAACATCTAGAAGATTACAAGAGGATGTATCTGCAGTCGTTCAGTCGTACCAGAAGCGGGGAAGCGGTCAAGAGAGCTCCTATTCCAGTTCCCCGCCACATCACCATTGCTGAGGACTCGGGCAAGATGTCCGATATGATCCAACAGTCCGTCTACCAGGCGTTCATCGACCAGTCCTCGGTGATGACCAACACGGTGTACAATGCCGTCATCAGCTCTCTGGCCAGCGGAGCAGTTCAAGGTTATCAGGGGCCAGCGTATGCCCCGCCGATCACGGTGCCAGCCAGAAGCTTACCAGGCACGTCCCAATCGGCTCCTCAGCCAATATTGACGCAACACGAAGGGTACAACACTCCGTTACCTCCAGTGTCTCCAAGATACAGCGGTGCACCATGTTTCCCATCACAGACACCGCTTCTGTGCAATCACTGCCCACAAGCTCAGTACCCTGGGGGACATCGGTAACGACGGCTTTCCCCAATCCATCAACCGGGTATGGAAGCTATCCAATCCAGGCGCCGCCCCAATCGGCCGTCCGGCCGACAGTCCCTCAGTATCTGCCAATCTCATCTAAAATCGGCAGGGGGGCAGGCGCTGCAGAGACACTTAGAAGTACGGTGCCGATGATGACGTACGACGGGGCGGCGGATTCACTTCGCCATCAACTGTCAACTGCTCAGCAGAATTCGCCGCATGCTTCGATTCATCACCCAGTTGTACCACCACCAGCCCTTCAACATATGCCAGCACCGCGAACGGTCGTTCAGCAGCAGGTGGACTGGACGGCAAGAATAGCAGAGGTGATTCAGGACCAGTTTGGGCTAAAGCCAAAAGTGCAGACTTACACATACAAGATGCCATACCCATCGGCCTATGACTTGCTGCCATTCCCATACCGCTACAAGGTACCCGATTTCACCAAGTTTTTGGGGCTGGACGACGCATCCACCGTTGAACACGTCAACAGATTCATCATCCAGTGCGGAGAAGCCGCGACGCAAGATGCTCTGAGGGTGCGTCTATTTTCATCGTCTCTATCCGGATCGGCCTTCCAGTGGTTCACCACTTTGCCACCAAATTCTATTGTTACTTGGGCCGATCTGGAGAAGCAGTTCCACAAGTACTTCTACGCAGGAGTACATGAGATGAAACTCTCAGATTTGACCGGCCTCAGACAGAGGAGTGATGAACCAGTAACTGGATATATACAGAGGTTCAGAGAAGTCAGGAATAAATGCTATAGTCTGGCTCTGACCAATGCACAGTTGGCCGATATCGCTTTCCAAGGCCTCCTACCACAAATCAAGGAAAGGTATGCTTCACAAGAGTTCAAAAGCCTAAGCCAGATCGTTCACTGATTGGCAGAACAGGAAGTCCGTCTGTTTGAGCAGCGGAGGAATTTCCAGAAGAAGGTGGCATACCTAGAAGGGTCTGAATCTGATGGGGAGGAGGAAATCGGCCTGGCAGAGTGGGTGAAAGGCAAAAAACCAATATCATGCCCTTTCGGAAAGAAAGAGCCAGAGACATTCGGCTTTGACACATCAAAAGCCGATAAGATTTTCGATTTATTACTCCAGGAAGGGCAAATTAAGCTATCTCAGTATCATACCATCCCTTCGGCCGATCAGCTCAAGAAGATGAAGTACTGCAAATGGCACAACGCCACATCTCATGATACGAATGAATGCAAGATCTTTCGTCAGCAGATACAATCGGCCATCGAGCAGGGGAGGCTCAAATTTGAAATCCTGGCTAAATCGGCAAAGCCGATGAAGATAGACCAGCACCCTTTCCCGGCTAACATGGTTGACACGGGGAGAAATTCACTTCAAACCAAGGTGCTGACGTCAGAATCGGCAAGAAGGAGCGGCGCCGTTGATCCCAGGAGGCAGGTCACAGCAGATGAGGTCAAAGGGGAAAGGCGAGCTGAGAACAAGAGCAAAGGATCAGAACCGTCGCGTAGACCCTTCACCTCCCAGTTCTTGCTCAGCAAATATCGGTGGCAGCAGAAATAATCAAGCTACCACGACGAGACGATCCGCCGGCACGAAGATCATTGACAATGTCCGTTCTTCATCCATTGCTGGGAGAACGACATCCGATTGCCGTCAGCCGATAACTGTCATGAGTGCAACAGATTAAGTTGCAACGATCGCCCGTTTAAAAGATCACGCTCTAGGGACAGAGGATCAGAACCGATCAGCAGAAATCGGCACGAACAAGAGGGACAGCGCATTTCAGTGCATGATCGGCTAGGGGGCAGAGTTGACCAGTATCACCGGTCAAAGGGCAGGATCAACCGACAGGATGGACTGAGGGGCAGAATCAGCGTGCACAGTCGTTTGGAAGAAATGGCTGATGACAGGGTATCAGATGAAAACCCCCTTGGAAGAGAACCATGTTGGGAACACGCCAGGTCATCGGCCAAACCAGTAAACCCCAGGTGGTGTCCTGATGGTCTATCCAGATCCCAGAAACGGAGGATCCAACGCCTGCGCCAGTGGGAGCAACAAGAAGAAGAACAGAAGCAGGCGTCGGAGAAAAGAAACATTAAGTCTCGGGTTTGGCGCCCCAAGAAAAACAACAGCCAAGGAGCAGACAATAAAGAATCGGTAGCCGACATCAGCATGGTGTTCATATTGCCGATGGAATTCATGGCGCCTGACGATCGAGACAAAGCGACAAGAATGGAAGAGCAAATGGCGCAACTGGTGTTAGAGCCGATGATGGCTACTTTTGAGAAACCAGAAGAAGAAAAACGGCAACATCTTAAGGCGCTGTTTCTCAAAGGCTACGTTGACGGGCGACCTGTCACCAGACTACTAGTAGATGGAGGCGCCGTAGTCAACATCGTGCCGTATGCCATGTTCCGGAAGCTAGGCAAGAGCGATGAAGATCTCACCAAGACGGACATGATGCTAAAGGATTTCGAAGGCAACGTGTCTCCCGCCCGTGGAGCGCTCTGCGTCGACCTCACCATCGGCAGTAAGACCCTTCCTACTACCTTTTTCGTTATTAATGGTAAGGGATCCTACAACATGCTGCTCGGTCGCGACTGGATATATGCAAACTGCTGTGTCCCATCTACAATGCATCAATGCCTCGTGCAATGGGTCGGCAACAATATGGAGATAGTCACTGCCGATTCTGCCTACAGCGTCGCAGCGGCCGATACACAACAATGGAGCTATGAACACGTCAGGTGTATATCTGGTAGAACTTGGGACACTGACTTCCTAAAGGTGTCCGATTTTGGTGTACAGCCGATCCAAGCAGTCGGCTCGGAAGATTCAGAATAGATGGATCAGCTCGTTCGAGAAGATGGGAAGCTCGGGCATGGGTTTACGTCGGCCGATTCATTAGAGATGGTGGATTTGGGAGATAGTAGCAAATCAAGGCCGACGTATATTAGTGCTAATTCGGATCCTGAGTATAAGTGTAAATTGATAAGTTTATTAAAGGAATTCAAGGATTGCTTTGCTTGGGAATATCATGAGATGCCAGGTCTAGACCGGTCCATTGTTGAACACCCGTTAACTGATCTACGATGAGCATGGAATCTCCAAAAATCTCAACTGCATCAGCTTTGACTTCCCTTAATAATTGGATACCTTTTAGGACGGCTCGGTATTCCGCCTGGTTATTGGTTGCTGATTTTATAGGCAACCGGTGTTCAACAATGGACCGGTCTAGACCAGGCATCTCATGGTATTCCCAAGCAAAGCAATCCTTGAATTCTTTTAATAAACTTGTCAATTTACACTTATATCCAGGATCCAAGCTAGCACTAATGTACGTCGGCCTTGGCTTGCTACCATCTCCTAGATCCACCATATCCATTGAATCGGCCGACGTAAATCCATTCCCAAGCTTTTCGTCTTCTCGGACGAACTGATCCATCTATTCTGAATCTTCAGAGCCGACTGCTTGGATCGGCCGTAGACCAAAATCGGACACTTTCAGGAAATCAGTGTTCCAAGTCCTGCTGGATATACACTTGACGTGTTCACAGCTCCATTGTTGCGTGTCGGCCACCGCAACACTGTAGGTGGAATCGGCGGTGACTATCTCTGTACTGTCGCCGACCCACTGCCCAAGGCATTGGTGCATTGTAGATGGGACACAGCAATTCGCGTGTATCCAATCGCGACCGAGCAACATGTTGTAGGACCCCTTACCATTAATAATAAAGAAGGTAGTGGGAAGGGTCTTACTGTCGATGGTGAGGTCGACGTAGAGCGCTCCACGGGCGGGAGACACGTTGCCTTTGAAATCCTTGAGCATCATGTCCGTCTTGGTCAGGTCTTCATCACTTTTGCCTAACTTCCGGAACATGGCATATGGCATGATGTTGACTGCGGCGCCTCCATCCACTAGTAGCCTGGTAATGGGTCGTCCGTTAACGTGCCCTTTGAGAAATAGTGCCTTGAGATGTTGCCGTTTTTCATCTTCTGGTTTCTCAAAGGTGGCTGTCATCGGCTCCAAAACCAACTGCGCCATCCTTGTCGCCTTATCTCGATCGGCAGGCGCCATGAACTCCATCGGCAATATGAACACTATATTGACATCAGCTGCCGATTCTTGATTGTCAACCTCCTTCCTGTTGTTTTTCTTGGGGCGCCAGACCCGAGACTTGACGTTTCTCTTATCCAGCACCTGCCTCTGCTCTTCTTTTAGTTGCTCCCATTGGCGCAGGCGTTGGATTCTCCGCTTCTGAGATTTAGACAATCCCTCAGGGCACCACCTGGGGTTTACTGGTCTGGCCGATAGTTTAGCGCGCTCCCAGTCTGGTTCCCTTCCTAGGGGGTTTTCATTCTACACCCTAGCATCAACCATTTCTTCCAGCCAATCGTGTACGCTGGTTCTGTCCCCCAGTCGCTCCTGCTGGTTGATCCTGCCTTTCGATCGGTGATACCGGTCAACTCTGCCCCCAGCCGATCATGCACTGAAAGGCGCCGTCCTTCTTGTTCGCGCCAATTTCTGCTGATCGGCTCTGATCCCCTGTCTCTGGAACGCGATCTTTTGAACGGGCGATCATTGCGACTTGATCCGCTGCACTCAGGACAGTCATCGGCCGATGGCAATCTGAGGTCGTTTTCCCAGCAATGGATGAAGAACGGACATCACCAATGATCCTCGTGTCGGCGTATCATCTCATCATGGTATCTTGACCGTTCCTGCTGCCGCCGATATTTGCCGAGTAAGAATTGGGAAGTGACGGGTCTACGCGATCGTTCTGATCCTTCGCCCTCGTCTTCAGCCCGTCTTTTCCCTTTGACCTGATCCACCGTGACTTGCTTCCTGGGATCTACGGCACCGCTCCTTCTAGCCGATTCCGATGTCAGCACCTTGGTTTGAAGAGAGTTTCTTCCCGTGTCAACCATGTTGGCCGGGAAAGGATGCTGGTCAATCTTCATCGGCTTTGCCGGCTTTGCCGGGGTTTCGAACTTGAGTCTTCCTTGCTCAATGGCCGACTGTATCTGCTGGTAGAAGATCTTACACTCATTCGTGTCATGAGATGTAGCGTTGTGCCATTTGCAGTACTTCATCTTTTTGAGCTGATCGGCCGAAGGAATGGTATGGTATGGTGATAGCTTGATCTGCCCTTCCTGGAGTAATAAGTCGAAAATCTTATCGGCCTTTGATGTGTCAAAGCCGAACGCTTATTGTTCTTTCTTTCCAAAAGGGCACGATATTGGCTTCTTCCCTTTGACCCATTCTGCTAGGCCGATTTCCTCTTCCTCGGATTCAGACCCTTCCAAGTATGCCACCTTTTTCTAGAAATTCCTCCACTGCTCAAACGGACGCACTTCCTGACCGGCCAATCGGTGAACGATCTGGCTTAAGCTTTCAAATTCTTGTGAAACATACCTCTCCTTGATATGTGGCAAGAGGCCTTAGAAAGCGATATCGGCCAACTGGGCATCGGTCAGAGCCAGGGTATAGCATTTGTTTCTGATTTCTCTGAACCTCTGTATGTATCCAGTTACTGGCTCGTCGCTCCTCTGTCTCAGGCTGGTCAAATCCGACAGCTTCATCTCATGTACTCCTGCGTAGAAGTACGTATGGAATTGCTTTTCTAGATCGGCCCAAGTAACAATGGAATTGGGTGATAAAGTGGTGAACCACTGGAAGGCCGATCCAGATAGAGACGACGAGAATAGGCGCACCCTCAGAGCATCTTGTGTGGCGGCTTTCCCGCACTGGATGATAAATCTGTTAACGTGCTCCACGGTAGAGGTGTCGTCCAGCCCCAAAAACTTGGTAAAGTCAGGAACCTTGTACCGGTGGGGAAACGGCAGCAGGTCGTAGGCCGATGGGTATGGCGTCTTGTATGTATCAGTCTGCACTTTCGGCTTCAACCCGAATTGGTCCTGAATTACTTCTGCTATTCTTGCGGTCCAATCCACTTGCTGCTTATGAACAGCTGTTCGGGGTGCCGGCATATGTTAGTGGATTGGCAGTGGTACGGCTGGGTGATGGATCGAAGCATGCGGCAGATTCTGTTGCATTGTGGTCATCTGAGCAGTTGACAGTTGATGGCGAAGCGAATCCGCCGCCCCATCATACATCATCATCGGCGCCGTGCTTCTGAGTGCTTCAGCGTCTGCCCCCCTGCTGATTTCTGACGTGGCTGGTTGATACTGAGAGGCTGTCGGCCGAACGGTCGAATGGAATGGCGCTTGGATCGGATAGCTCCCATGTCCGGTTGATTGATCGGGAAAAGCTGTCGTTGCTGGTGTCCCCCAAGGCACTGAGTTTGAGGGCAGTGATTGCACAGAAGCAATCTGGACAGGCTGAAGTGGCGCTTGGGATCGGAAACATGGTGCACCGTTATACCCTGGAGGCACTAGAGGCAACGAAGTGTTTTATCCTTCGTGTTGCGTCGACATCGGCTGAGGAGCCGAGTGGGACGTGCCTGGTAAGCTTCTGGCTGGAGGTACAATGGGTGGGGCGTATGCTGGCTCCTGATATCCTTGAGCTGCTCCGCTGACCAGAGAATTGATGACGGCGTTATACACCGTGTTGGTCATCACCGAGGATTGGTCGATGAAAGCCTGATAGACGGACTGTTGAATCATATCGGACATCTTACCCGAATCCTCAGCGATGGTAATGTGGCGGGAAACA
Organism: Panicum miliaceum; assembly: GCA_032594955.1. Classification (NCBI taxonomy): domain Eukaryota; kingdom Viridiplantae; phylum Streptophyta; class Magnoliopsida; order Poales; family Poaceae; genus Panicum; species Panicum miliaceum. Next base: position 36,928,319 of record CM064063.1, on the reverse strand, counting down.
GGAAGAGGAGCTTTCTTGATTGCTTCCCCGCTTCTGGTACGACTGAAAGATTGCAGATACATCCTTTTGTAGTCCTCTAGATGTTTTTCCAGTTCCTCTTTCTGGTCGTCTTTGAGATCTGCTTCTGTAACCTCAATGATGTTGTTTTTAGAAACTTCCGTGTTCTTTGACATATTGGATCTTGAGGTTGTCCCACCGGGCGTGCCAAAAGTGTGTTGGCGCTAAAAATCAGCCAGGAATCGGCCGATGACCTTCAGCGTCGGACACACGACCTGGGATAATCTGCTTAGCTCCTGTTCGGGTTATTGCCCTGGTGCGGTTCGCGCGGCGTGCCGGTCAATCTGACCTGTTGATTGACAAGGAAATAAGAGTATTAAATTCCGGGCGTTCCGATCGGCTAAGGTTCCGATCTATCCCGAAGAGCGTATTGGCGAATCGGTCGATTTGCTGTGAAGATGACCGGCTATGGATCAGCCGATAATCACGTAATAATTGCAAAGAAAACTGTTGGAGCAACTTAAACAATTATTACAGATGCAACACTTGAAATAGATCTAATCGGCTGTATGATAATGAACGAGGAAGAGCGATGATAAAGCTGATAGTTTCAATCTCGAGCTAGATAATTGGTGATAATACTAGAACAACAGGTAAAACCTATAATTCTAGTAAATATCGATAACTGGTGAATAAATCCAAATGAAACCACGGCGATGCGCCCGAAGTTAAAGCTCAGATGTTATTCGATAAGCGGAACCTACCAATTGACTGGAGATCGAGTCGATGCAGCCCTGCCAATCTGTACGAACTCGTGAAAGAAGAAAAGGTATTGGCAAAGTCGCCGACTTGAAAGTAAAGTGCGATGAAAAAGTAGATTGTATTGTTGATTGATTGATTGTTTTTTTTCACAAAGCCCTGACGACTCCTATTTATACCCTAGGACCAGGACTCCTGATCGATTACGACTTGTTACAAACTGGATTTAACAGAAAACTAGGAAACGGACTCCCGCAGAATCTTCTGCCGCCATTTCCTAATCCAATCAGGATTCTTTCCATTTCTTCTCGACCGAGTCGGCATCGTTCCGTTGACCAACATCATGCCACTTTTGACCGGGATCCTCTGTTGTGGTTCCAATGGTTTCACCCTCCCTATCTGTTGGCGCAAGTTGCATCGCCAATCGGCCGATTCCCAACTGTAGCCTCAATCGGCCGATTCCTCACTGTAGCCTTTAGATCTGCCGCATCGGCCAATCTCTTCCTCTCCTGACGCCGATTCAACACGTGTCAAAATCTGGCATCAACACCTGCAGAATACCAGAATCAATCCAATGAAGGGAGCGAAGAAGAAGCCACTATGCACCTGGTTTTGCACCCCCAACAAGCTCGCTTTGATAAGCCAGAAGGGGAGAAGCATCGGCAACTCAAAGCTTTGTACTTGAAACGCTTCGTTGATGGGAAGCCGATGTGGCAGAACCACCTGAATTAATCTGGTTCAAGCGCGCTAACCATCACCACGAGGGCAATCAGGGCTAACTCGCACTTCACACGGAATAATCCATTGGTCTGTCGGGTAACCTCCCGATACAACCACGATTTTTGCCGATCGAAACCACACATACATGTACTCACACGAAGGTGAGCCCAAAGGATACAACAATCCACAAATTTTATACCACAGGTTTCATCATAAATTATTATTACAACGGAGTTCAAATTCGTAAAATAAGGTACTTCAGAGTTCAAAATAATTGAGTTCCTCAGAGTTCAATGCAGCGGAAAAATAAAAATAAACTACTCGACGATACACGATGTCTCGATGAAGCCCGTACGAGACATCACTCGGCATTATCATCGATGGCCGGGGGCGTATCCCATTGCACCGACCGACCAGGAGGAAGGGTACACGGCCAAGTCAAACTAGCGATCATATCCTTGAAAGTATCACGTGAAAACGAGCCACAAGCAAGGCTGAGTATACTAATACTCAGCAAGGCTTACCCGACTAGTGGAATATACTTAGCCGACTCCTAGACATGCAAGGCTTTTTGGCTTGAGGGGTTTGTTTTGCCGAAAAGCATATACAAGTAGGTCCTTACTTTCAAATTTTAGCTCCAGATTCTAATTTTCTTTAACCATTCTAGGTAAGCAACTATCCAATATCATACATGGTGAAAGAATTAATTTTTCATCCAACAAGATTAATCATCATCATTGTTCCTCTTCTTACTCTATGTGGTAAAAGGGTCAAGCAGTCTCAATAACAGCAAGAAACGGACGATTCGAATCGAATTTCTTAACCTTGCAAGGGAAACCTAAACACATGTCACGTGGTTACTCCAAGAGTCACACGTGCAACTTTTCCCTTCAATTCCCGCTTCACGGAACAGGCCCACCGCCCTCGACTACACGTCCCCATGGAACCGGCCATGGCGGCACATGCACCCGCCATTAGCTAGATGTGAACAAATTCAAGACGGTGGGGAGTATATTCCGGCCTCGGTTTAATCCGGTACTTAAGCTTACCGATTACCATATTCTCGGCATGTGGTTAGTATGATCAAAGACTTAACCACCACTGCCACACACTGCGGCCTTAGCATTTTTCACTAAACAGACGGGGCCTCAATCATCAACATAAACATCGTACCATAGCCCCGTCCGTCGAACTTATGATTGCAGCATGTAGTAAACATTCAACTCCTATATTCTCGCGAGTGACAGGAAATCACTCGACTTTTACCGAGTCCTATTAGCATAGCATTCTATCAAACCTTACATCTAGTGTTCAGAGCATAGGTACCTAGGATCATGTGACTAAGTTTTCATTCAACTCCTATAAACTTAATGCACAAGTAAGGTAGAGTAATAAGTTGCATAAGTTTAGAAAAATAGGGTTCATGCTCCGGGGCTTGCCTTCTTGGGTAAAGTTAGCCTGGGGCTCGTCCGAACTCGGGTTCGTGTCTTCGAAAGCTTCAGTTAGATTCATTTGAGCTTCACGCTGCTCACTCTCGGACGCGAGCACCATCTCGTACGTTCCGTCGGCGAGAGTAGTCGATTCTATATGAATGCACAAGTGTAAGTTGTAGTGATGGCACATGATCTTTATTTTCTTCGCGATAAAATTGCAGTCCACAAAAACATAGATTTGGTTGTAAAGTTACTTAGTTACGATTTCTTGGGCAAGCTTAGGTTAATGAAGATTAATTTCTACAGGATGTTTTACAGGGTTTCTGTGTATGAAACATTTTATACAGTAGGAGCTACTCTAAAGTGTCCTACAGTAAAAAGTTGAACATTTTCCAAGCACAAAAACTAATTATCTTTATTTAGTGCACTCTTCCTACCACAAAATTATATAAATAGGTTACAGAAAGGAAAAAGGTTCTAAACTTTTTCTGTGGTATTAGGCATCACTATAACATATCTAGAAATGTTTCACAATATGAATCACAATATAACAGCAGTTACGAATTAGTTCTATTATTTCATGGCATGAAGAAAGTTTAACAAAAAGTTTAGCTAGAGATGGGTTTTGGTCCTAATATTTTTACACTGGCCTACACATCAAGCAACCAATCTACTATCCAAACATCCGATCCTGAACTGGTCTACAACAGTGGGTACAATTAAAGTCTATTAAACTTTCCATTTAATTTAGAGTAAGATTTATCATGCAACTGACGAAAAACATATAACAAATACACTTTCTTCTAACGATTCCAGAACAATTGATTTTGTATTTTTCTGATTTTCTATGATTTTATATGAATTTTACAAGCTTGCTGTTTTTGAATTCAAAGTTTAAACACAGGTTTACAGTTATGCCCTTGGAAACTTGCGTGCAGACTCTTTTAAAGATTTCAATCATTGCAATTGGGTCCTTGGGCGGCGCTGGCAGAGCGGTCGGCCAGATTCCGGCGAGGGGAAAAGGTCGGGGAGATCCAGGGAGGTGAGAGCTACCTTGCGATGGCCTTGGTCGGGGTTGGGGGTGGCTGGAGGTGGCTCGTCGGCGCGGAGCAGAGGGGCGGCGGCGGTGCGGAGCGTCCACGACGGTGCTCCGGCGAGGAGGGGAGGGCGTGGGCTGGTCGATGAGCTTCGCGGCATCGAGGGGAACCCGTTTCGAGGCATGGCTTGGACGGAGGAGCTTCGGAGTGGGCTGTCCGCGGAGCAACAGGGAAGCGGCGGCGGCGCGGGCCACGCTGGCGGTGCTCCGGCGGTCGAGATGGCCGTGGAAGAGGCCGGTGAGCTTCAGTGGAGGGAGGGCAAGCTTGCTAGGTGATGGGTTTGGGCAGTGGGAGGCTGGAGGGTGGGACTCCACGGGCGGTTGGTGCACGGCAGCGGCAATGGCAGCGGCGGCGGCGTTGTGGGGGTTGAGGCGCGCGCGAGTGGCCTTGTGTTGCCTTTTATAGGCTGCAGGAGGGGGGGGGGGGGGAGAGAACCGAGCAACGCTGGTGAGGGGCGGCACAACGGGGGCGCATTACTGGTCGTGGTGAGTGGCGAGCAGAGTCGGCGCGGCGTGCGGCGGGCGCGGGCAGGGGATTGGGCGCTGAGGATTTGGCATGGGGAGCGGAAGATCACGCGGTGCGCAGGTTGGGCGAGGAGCTGCAGCAGCTGGCTTGCCGGGCGGCGAGCGCGGTGACTGGCGGGACGCGGTGGGGACACGGGCACGGCGTGGCTTGTCTATTGGGCGGGGCGGGCGGCGAGCAGAGGCGCGCGTCGCCGGCGTGCACGTGGCTTGCGTGGACTGGGCATGGTCGCAGCGTGGGGAGGATCACGTGCGAGCGGGGCGCGGCCAGGCATTGGCTTAGCGCCTAGCGCTGGTCAGGCATCGTCGGCCAAGTGGCCAGCAGCGACTGCGCGGCGGGCGGAGGGTCGGGCGAAGCGGAGGGTCAGCGGCGAAGCGAAGGGTCGGGCGAAGCGTAGGGTCGGGCGAAGCGACTGCGCAGCGGAGGGTCGGGCGGAATGGAGAAGGAAGGGTCTGCAGCAACGGCGCGTTGGAGGGTCGGGCGGGGCGGAGAAAGAAGGGTCTGCAGTGAAAATAGAAGAAAAGGCAAGGGCTGGTTTGCAAATTCAAGTGTTTCTCAAATTTTCGTGTGGCAACTCAAAAATTTCTGAACATTAAAGTTGTTCAAAATGAAAAGTTACACAAGTTTTGTTTGAGGCCAAAGTTCATTTGAGTTCTAGTTTAGAAGTTAATTTAAAAAAACTCAAAAAGTATGACTCAGAGGGCACGTCATTTCGTGGGCAAAAATTTGTATTCTCTCCTGGGCTTTAACTAGACTTTTATTTATCATGTCAATAATGATGTGCCTATTCAATTTCGTAGCCATGTTAGCATCGATGTGAAATTTATTTAATTTGTTTGATTAACGTACATGTACTTATGCACATATACACATCTATTTTTAATTCAAAGCAAAACCAATTTATAATTCGTTTCTTTTAAACTTTTCTTAGTTATTTATGTATCGTGTTAAGCTAATGAGGCTTATTTAGCAATTTAAATACCTGAGGTGTTACAGCCTTCCCCCCTTAAAAAGAATCTCGCCCCGAGATTCGGGCAATAGGCTTAGTGTGGATAGTGCGTGTACCTTCGGTAGAGTTGAGAAAACCAGAGAAATTTTGGTTTAGATAGCTTTCAGTTTCCCATGTGGCTTCTTCCCCTGTGTGATGATTCCATTGAATTTTGTACATTTTAATCACTTTCCTTCTTGTGCTTCTTTCTTTTTGATCCATGATTTTGATAGGATACTCAACATATGAGAGGTCGGGCTCTACCACTACTTCTTGTTGTTTAATAACCTCGGTAGGGACTCGAACACACTTCTTGAGCTGAGACACGTGAAAGACTTCATGGATGGCTGCAAGCTGAGGGGGCAGTCGTATTCTATAGGCTACGGGTCCACAACTCTCGATGATTTCGTAGGGACCAACATAACGGGGAGATAGTTTTCCTTTGACTCCGAATCGTTGTACACCCTTGGTTGGTGAAACTCGAAGGTAGATGTCGTCACCAACTTCAAATTTTAGTGGCTTTCTCCTTCGGTCGAAATAGCTCTTTTGCCTGGATTGTGCGGCTCTAAGGTTTTCTTGTATTATTCTCACTTTCTCTTCTGCCTCGATTACCAAGTCTGGTCCAAATATTTTGCGTTCTTTGGTCTGTGACCAACTCAAAGGGGTTCGACACCTTCGTCCGTATAAGGCCTCAAATGGTGCCATTTTCAAACTCGCTTGATAGCTATTATTATATGAGAACTCTGCTAGGGATAGGCATTTGTCCCAATTCTTGCCATAGTGAATGAGGATGATAAATCTAGTGTCTTCAAGAATTTGGTTCACTCTTTCAGTTTGTCCGTCAGTTTGAGGATGATAGGCTGAGCTTCGAATCAATTTAGTACCAAGAGAAGCTTGCAATTGTTCCCAAAAGCGTGCTACAAACTGAGTACCACGATCGAAAATAATAGTCTTCGGTACTCCATGTAGGCAAACAATGCGATCGAGATAAATCTCGGCATATTTCTTGGCAGTATAGGTGGTGTGTACCAGAAGAAAATGTGCCGTCTTTGTGAGCCTATTAATGATAACCCATATCGAATCATGTCTCTGTGCGGTACTTGGCAATCCAACAATGAAATCCATACTTATGTCTTCCCATTTCCATAAGGGTATGGGCAAAGGTTGAAGTGTACCGGCTACTTTCAAGTGGCTAGCGTTTACTCTCTCACATGTGTCGCATTCCGAGACATATTTAGCGATTTCTCTTTTCATTCTAGTCCACCAGAAATTTTGCCTAAGATCTTGATATATTTTGCTACTGCCGGGGTGAATAGAAAATTTGGAAAGGTGTGCCTCATCAAGAATTTGCTTACGGAACTCATGATTCTTTGGAATGACGATGCGACTTTCGAACCATAGAACTCCCTTATGGTCCTAACGGAAACATTTGTATTTCTCTTCTCCTAGAGAGAATTTTTGTTTGATGATCTTAACTCCATCATGTAGTTGTGCCATGATGATCTGGTCGTGAAGAGTGGGCTCAACTGAGATGTGATGCAAGGTGCCTTGGGAAATCATTTCCAAACTAAGCTTCCTCATTTCCGAACATAATGTCTCATTATAGAATTCCACTGATAGGCAATGGCAATGGGCCTTGCGGCTTAGTGCATCCGCGACTATATTAGCCTTGCCGGGGTGATAGTGCACCTCGAGATCATAATCCTTCATTAATTCTAGCCATCTTCTTTGTCTCATATTCAGATCCGCTTGGGTGAAGATATATTTGAGACTCTTGTGATCGGTGTAAACGTTACAATGAGTGCCCATGAGATAATGTCTCCATATTTTTAGAGCATGAATGACTGCTGCTAATTCGAGATCATGAGTCGGATAATTCTGCTCATGGGGCCGAAGGGCTCGTGAAGCATAGGAGATAACTCGATTTTCTTGCATAAGCACACAACCAAGACCAGTGCCAGAAGCGTCACAGTAAACATCGAACGGCTTGGTGTTATCGGGTTGAGCTAACACAGGGGCTGTAGTCAAATGTTCTCTGAGCGTGTGGAAACCTTCTTCACACATCTCATCCCACACAAACTTTACTCCCTTTTTCAATAGTTCAGTCATAGGCTTAGCAATCCTGGAGAAATCCGGAATGAAACGGTGATAGTAACTGGCTAAACCAAGAAAACTGCGAATCTGATGAACAGAGGTAGGAGGTTTCCAATCCATCACTTCTTGTAACTTGCTGGGGTCAACAGCTATGCCTTCGCTGGAAATAGTGTGACCCAAGAAGTTCACACTAACCAGCCAGAATTCGCACTTAGAAAATTTAGCATAGAGCTGATGGTCTCTGAGACGCTGAAGAACAATGTGCAGGTGCTTAGCGTGCTCTTCCTCATTCGTGGAATAGATAAGGATGTTGTCAATGAAAACTACGATGAATTTGTCGAGCTCGGGCATGAGATACATGAAGTAGGCAGGGGCATTGGTGAGACCAAAGGACATGACCAAGAATTCATATAGTCCATATTGTGTGGAAAAGGCGGTCTTAGGAATATCGCATGGACGAATCTTTATCTAATGATATCCAGATCGAAGATCAATCTTTGAGAAAACTCTAGCTTCAGATAATTGATCAAAGAGAACGTCGATGCAGGGAAGTGGGTATTTATTCTTAACGGTAACCGCATTGAGAGGTCGGTAGTCCACACATAATCTTAAACTGTCATCCTTTTTCTTTACAAAAAGGGCTGGACATCCCCAAGGCGATGCGCTAGGATGAATGAAGCCTTTGTCCAGTAATTCTTGGAGTTGTGTTTTCAGTTCGGCCAATTTCTTAGGTGGCATCCTATAGAGTCTTTTGGAGATAGGTGCAGTGCCTGGTTGCAGTTCAATAACGAACTCAATATCCCTATCTGGTGGCATTCCTGGTAAATCGTCCGGAAAAACATCGGCATACTCGCATACCACTGGAATATCCTCTAGGTTGATCCCTTCCATCACGAAAGCACAAGAATTCGTGCACTCCCGGAACGGTAGGTAAAGGGTAGTGGTTCCGTGACTAGGGGAATTTATTTCAACAGCTCGGGAAGAAAGGTCCAGTATGACTCCGTGCATAGTCATCCAATTCATTCACAAAATAATATCCATGCCTTCAAGGGGTAACAGAACAAGGTCCATGTTGATGATTTTACTACCCAATTTTATCGGTACTAGCCTTATTATTTGGTTGGAAGCAATTTTTCCACCCAGTGTTGATATCATATATGACCCTTTTGTGTGACAAACATCCAAGCCTACTTTCGCACCAAACTTTGTACTAATGAAACTATGTGATGCACCAGAATCAAACAATATAACTGCAGGCCTGTTATGGATAGAGAATGTACCCGTCATTACTGGTGCTCCTTCAGGAAGTTTTGCAAGAGTGGTGAAATTGATTCGTCCTTGTTTGATCTGAATGGTCTGCCTCTTGCCTTTGTTCTTATTATTCTGGTTAGAGCCTTGGCCCTGAATTGGCTGCCTAGGCCGAGGGCATTCTCGAGCAAAATGACTGGAACTTCCACAATTGAAATAACGATTGGCGATGTTTGGATGAAGGAATTGCTGAGTAGTGGGCCTTGGTCCAGTTTGCTGAGGCATAGGGGGTCGTACAACACCTGGTTCCTGCGGAGGCCTGACAATCCGACATCCTGGCTGAGGGGCCTTCTGTGGAGCTGTAGGCGCAGCATTTTGCACTAATCGATACCTCGGTGGCTGAGCTCCTGAGGGTCCAACTGGCGCCTTTCTCTTCTTCTCGGCATGATGAGCCACAATACAATCTTCTTAGGTAATTGCCATATTTACCAGCTCATTATATGTATCGGTTTTGACAAGGTTCAGTCGCTCCTTGAGTTTGGTACTCAATCCTCTGCGGAAACGATCCCGCTTCTTAGCATCCGTGTCTGCGTGATAGCCCGCGTACTGGCACAGATTGTTGAAGGCCTGAGCATACTGAAGTACAGTGCGAGTACCCTGAGTGAGAGCCAAAAACTCATTTAGCTTTCTTTCCATAAGACCTTCTGGGATATGGTGTGCTCAGAACGCAGTTTTGAATTCGTCCCAAGTGACGACGTGATCAGCCAGGAGCATAGCAAAGTAATTGTCGCATCAAAGACGAGCTATACCGTGAAGCTGTTGCGCGGCAAAGCGAGCCTTGTTTGCATCCGAACATGGGACCACAAGTAGAGAAAATTTGGACTCGATTGTGCGAATCCAAGCGTCCGCATCCAAGGGTTCCTCTGTTTTGTGAAACAAGGGAGGCTGGGTCCCAAGGAAATCCGTATAACCGGCAGCTTGAGGTTGGTGAACATTGTGTCCACCCCGCTGTTGGTGCTGTCCTGCATGAGCTGACGAAGCAACTCGGTTTGAGCAGCCATTACTTCCACCAAGCTGGGTGGTGGCAGTGGCTGTTGTTGTGATCCACTAGCGCTAGCACCAAAACCTTCCGGGTTACCACGGGTTGCTCTAACCATCTGAAATGTGAATTTTTATCATTAGCAACGTGATCCATATTTCTTCCACGATTCAAAAGGATTAGCGCGGAAAAGTAGACTTCCAAAAGATCATGGATAGAATCGTGGACAGAATACTGTCTGCCATAAGAAACTTATAACTCCTGGTAGGTTCATCTAAAATTGCTCATATTTTGAAAGTGGGTAGGGAATTTAGAGATGTACAACTTTGGTATTCAGCTTAGACGCTAAATTGATGGCCAAGATGGTCGAAAGATTCACTCTTTGCTTCGCTGGTTTGGCTGTTTTTCAGTAGAGTTATAGTATCTTGCCTATAACTCAAACTAGCAAGATCCAATAGTGCTGAAATTTTGTGGGAACCTAGATCACAAAATTTAGGACACATTTGGTATTCAACACTCAGTCAAGAAATGTAAGGAGAGATGCGTAAAAATTCCGACAAGTTTCTGCAATCGCAGATTCAACTGCTTTCCAATATCACAATCAAACCACCAAGTTTTTATAGCTATGGCCTACATGATTAGAGTATCCAATGGTCAAGTTGTACCCATCACAAAAGAGGTAGTCAACTCTTAGTTATCCTATTACAACACTTGCCAAAAGTTAGGCTACACTATCGAGAAGTATTTGCAAAAGTCCTCCTAGGTCATCGTCTAGAAGTCGTCGAGGTTGTTGACGGACGACTCGCTGTGAGTAGGAGAGTGAGCTCCCATCGGAGGTGGCTGCGGTGCCTCACCCTCAAAGTCCATACCTGAAACACCGTCAATCTCCTATGGCTCCTCATCATCTTCCTCCATAGCCACCACATCGGTAGGGGCATTCTGATCATGGTGCCACTGAATGTGCTCATTAGCATCCTCCAACTCAAGGTTCAGATCATGGAGCTGCTCCTCCAAGTGTGCTATCATGTCATCTCTCTCACCCATGAGAGTGTCGTGCTCCTGAACTTGGCCCTCAAGTTGGCCAATCTGGGTGTCTCTGTCCTCAAGTTCCTCACTGAGCTCCTTAATCTGCTCATCTCTGGTGTCTGCCATCATGTGGTGGGCCTGTGCAAGATCAGCGAGCTGCACAAGCGCCTGACTCTGGAGAGTCTAATGTCGGTACAGTGCATTCTTGCACCGCACGGAGGTCTCGATGGTCTCCTGGGCGTGAAAGTCTACCAAGTACTGTGAGTGCTGAATCCTGTTGAGCCAAAAGGGGTCGTTGTCCTGGGCAGCAGGAAATAAACCAATAGGAGTGAGCGTGACGACCTCGGGGCACTGCGCACAGAAAGTGGTGAGCGCCCTCATGGCAGCAAGCTCCCAAGTATTGGCCAAACGGTGACCAACAACCTCAATCACCAAGGCGGGCTACTCCGGGTGTAGTGGGTGCGGAAAGATGGTCACGTTAACACGACACTAGGTAACTCCATTCTCTGCAAACTCCAGTCCGGTGTAACGTGGGGGAATTGGATAGCCCGCGGTACTCAGAACATCCCACAAGATAGAGGGAAAGCCCTCCCAGTGGAGACACTGCGAGTGAACGCGTCCATCCTCATCCACCATCATGGCAACAGGCTCGGCCATCTGAACAAAAGATCAAATGGGTGAGATAGCGAAAAACTGTGAACAACATAGTGAACAGGTTCTGGACAGTGCACAAAAATAGCCATAACTTCAACAGTTCTTGTCCAAAAATTCTCAACTTTTACCAGAACATTCCTAAGGTATTTGTGAACAACTTTGCTAGTCAACTCTAGAGCTAGATCAGGCTCTAAGATGGTCTTTCTTTTCAGGTTTTACTTTACTGTCTACCCAGAAATTTCAGTGAACAGTGAGCCAATGTTTCGTGCACCAGGAAAAATCTATCCAGCCAAAAATTACCAAATTTTTACAATAGCTTAATGAGTAAATTTACAACAAGTTGTGTGTTGAACAGTTTTGCAGGAAACTGTAGTAAGGGGGCATAAAAATTTATGTGGTAGAAGCGCTCATTTTTGGCAGAAAGCTGACATCTCAAGGTCTTTGTTGTTTCTCATTATCCATATGTCCAGAATTTTTCATATTTAGACAGGAGGTAGAACACAATTTTTGGAACAAAAATTTGAACATGAGTTTCTTCAGAAAGGATAATTTTCTAAGCTTAATAAATCTATCTTTTCAGATATGGCAGAAATGTGACAGATTTGCTAGATAATCCTTATGCAAAGACAAATGTGTGGGCGCATGAACCTTGCCACTCTCACGCATCGCATTTTCAATTTCAGATTTATATAGTCATGATGCATGCACGTCCTATTCGTCCTCACCAAAATAAAATAATTGCCAAATGGCTTTGGTCTTACGAAGTTAGTTTCGGTGGCATACACAATACGTCTCTCACTATAATAGCTAGTCAAAAATTCTCTAACCGTTCTTGAACTTATCGTAATCGCGGTTAGTGTACCTGCAGAAGATTGATATAGGATATATATATCCATTGAACCTTTCATGCCAGCACTCATGAAAGCGTCCGTATTCATTACCGTTCACTATAAAAACGGCATCCGTACAATTCCCGCCGTACAGACGACGTTAACATACGCTATCAAGATAGCGTATTCACGGGGGTACCGTCTTGAGACAGGGGTATGACCAGCGATCGCCATACCCTGCACAAAATCTTCTACTCCTAATATAATCAATTAATAGTTGGTATATTAGCAGCACCACAAGTAAGCCACTGCTTGAGGGCAGCGTTCGGCTCGCATCACCGACAGGAAGGCCAAGCTCTCTCAGTTGGCTGAGGATTCTTACCTTAGCGATGAGTGCGTTGTTACAGAAATTAAGGGTCGATTGTGCATAAAAGTAAGTTTTGACAGAAAGTAATGTGCTGGAAGTTAGTTGATAATATTCACAAGTTGGATAGCCACCTAGTAACTTTTCCATAATCCCTTAGGGCCTTACGAACTAGGTACCATCCTTAACGAACCAACGCATTTTGCAAACGCATTTTTCTGGTCAAGTTTTATGAAAACAAGTTTTTAAGGCTTGTTGTATTCTCTGGTGTAAGCATTTCGGCTCTGGTACTAGCTGTGGCAGAACCACCTGAATTAATCCGGCTCAAGCGCGCTAACCATCATCACGAGGGCAATCAGGGCCAACTCGCACTTCAAATGAAATAATTCATTGGTCTGTCGGGTAACTGTAACACCCAAAATATAGGAGTTCAGATTTCTAAAAGTATTTTCATAAAAATCATAAATTCAAATTGTGCCTGCATCTTTCTTTCTTTTCTTCTCCTATTCTTTCTTTCAGCCAGCCCAATTCCTTTTCTTCTTCTTCTTTTCTTTTCCCGCGGCCAACTCCGTGGCCGATTCCCATCCGACCCTTGCTTTCAGCGACAGCTAGTACCCACCTGTCGGCGCCTTCTTCTTCTTTCTTGTTTCCTTACCCAGAGTCCGGAACAACTCCGTGCTGTCGTTCGTGCTCCGTTTTCTTTCTTTCTTTCTTCTTACCCGAGTCCTGATCGATTCCGCAGCACCGCCTTCCTACTCTTGGCCGATCCGCCCCTATAAAATCCCGCTGAAGCCCCGCTTTGCAACCCAAGCCAAACTCAAATCTTTTCTTCTACACAACATTGTCGCGCGCCGCTGGAAGTTGCACATCAGAGGAACGCCGTCGTCCTGAGTCGCTGATTTTTCGTCGATTCGCCGTTCCGCAGCTTCCCCGCCATCATCAACTCTCGCCAGAGCTCCACGAGTTGGTGAGTATCAAGCTGCACCAGAATTCCCCTCTCTTCCTTGCTCCGCCGCAAACCCAATCTCTCGCCGGACCCCTGTTTCCGCCCGCCACCGTGGCCGCCAGCTTACAACCGCCGCACAGCCAACCCGTACCCACCCTCACCTTCACCGTACCGCCCACTCACTCCCCGGCATGAACCCAACTTGAATCGAGCCCCGGAGCACCAGATTTGGTGAAGCTCCGGCCGTCCGCCGCCGCACTCGCTCACCGCCGATGCCCAGTAAAACTCCGCTTCGCCCGACCCCTTTTCGTCCCATCGAGCCGACCCTTCCTTTGCCGCTCGATCTAGATCTAACGGCCAGAAGTGGTCTTCACTTTACCCGGCCGATTTACCCGACCTTTTCCTTACTCAGCCGATTCACCTAACCCACTACTCATACCGCCGATTCGCCCGACCCTTACTCGCCGGTTAGTCTGATCCGCCGCCGATTCTGATCCAACGGACCAGATTCACCCGACCCTAGCCGTTCCCGAAACTTTTGCAGAAAGATACCTAAGTTTTCTAGGAATCAACCTGCAGTCCAAATCAGTAGAAAATAATTAGAGCTGAGCCCTTTCTTTTTTCTAACCCGACCCTTGACTTTTCCAGAATTAGAACCCGCCGTCCAGAATCTATAGTTTTGCACCCCGACCCTCAGTTTAAGGTTTAACTATGTTTTAGCCCCTAAATCCTTCAGATCTGGCCTCAGGAGATTCAAACTTTAGCAATTAGGTCCCCAGATCACTGTTTTAGCCATAGCTTCATCGTTTCAATTCCGATTTCAGCGATTCTTGAGCCCACACGATCTTTGCAACATGAACTACAACTTTAGTATCTTCTTACCTTCTATTTGTACTGTTTGTTGTGTTGTTTCTTATTTTTTTGTGTATGCTTGTTTGTGTGATCGCGTAGACAACGTGACGTTCGAGCCAAATCAAGAGCAAGCTTACGAGGAAGAGAATCAGCAGTTGCTTGACGAAGGGAAGTGGATTTCCCCCTCTGCATATTCTATTTGATCCCAACAACTACATGAAAATACACTTTACTTTATTGTTGCTTGCATAAACTTGATGGGATTACCTATGCTAAGGACATACCTAGTCTTTTACCCCAAACCTTGAAACACCTGGGTTTACTATTTATGTTGGGTAGTTACGCTTAGTCGCAAACTTTGGGATTGGTATTGGTTTACCCTTTTAACAACGTTGGTCACGTTATATATTGTGGTTTTATCGTGTAATTTCAAGATCAACTTTGTTTAATGGGAACATGGAGAACCACCCAAGTGAACAGTGCAACCACAAAGTCATATGGCTCTGACCTTAGCCAATTAATTAGATGTGTAGTTTGCTGGTGGCCTTACCGAAAGGGCAAAGAGGTGGGCGGTGATAGGGGTCATAGCCCGGTCCTCTTGGGGTAGCTACCTTTGCTAAGGAGCTGACCATTAGGGAGGTTTATGGACCACGCCGCTACTGAAACTCTAGCGGGCTGCCTAGCTCTCGACATGTCTTTGTAAAGGCTTCGTAGTGTACCCTCGCCACTCACCTCGGAAGTGTTTAAGGGCTTTGCAAACCCGGGCGACTCAGGGAAACACGATTTGTGGGTAAAGTGTACAACCTCTGCAGAGTGTAAAACTGTTATAACAGCTGCACTCACGGTTAAGAGTGGCTTGGACCCTCACATGATAATGAAACTTGAAGATTAAATAAATTGTGGTTCGTGGTTTATGTTATTGTTGATGGTATCTTTATGTTTCTACTTAAGTGGGTTGGTATATACTTAAACCTAGTTAATAGATGCTTGATAATAAATATTTGACCAACTAAAAGCAACCGCTGCTGCAAACCCTAGCCTATCCTTGATAGCCTTGCATTTTCACCCCACTTGCTGAGTACCAACCATAAGAGTACTCACCCTTGCCCCCTGCTGTTCAGAAGAGAACTTTGAAGAGGAGATCTTCGACGACTTCGAGGAGTTCTAGGTCCTGCGTTCACCAGTCATCGCCTGTGGAAGACGGAGTTGTTGGAGACTTCGTATAGGGTATAACGGTTTTTCGTTTAAAGACATTTGTGTCTCTTTTATATGGAGTGTAATATTGTTAAATACTCTATTTAGTTACTTTTTGAGCATTGTCTTTTATATATTACACTTTCCGTCTACCATATGTGTGTGAACGAGATCCTGACGCACATATGAGATGCATCTGGTTCTTTCTAGAATCGGGTGTGACAGAAGTGGTATCAGAGCTATGTTGACTGTAGGACGCTAGCCTAGATAGAAATGGTCGAAATTAAGGATTTATCTTCTAGAAAGCCATATCAGCATCAAAAATTCCCGTTATATTTCCACATAAAAATCTATTTTTACATAAACCTTCTACCATTTTCCTTCTTAAAGAAAAACATCCTGAATTTTACTCCCGCTCTGCCAGATGGTCAGAATTTACCAAACTGCTCGCAAGCGCACCGGAGGTCGCCAAACTCGCATTGCCCCAGCTGAACCAACTTCTCCTACCCCAATCCAAGCCCCTGTTGAAGAGGAAGCTGTGGAGGAAGAACCCGAGGAAGTCTATTATTTCGTGGATGGTGAAGATGGTCGCATCATGGCGGTTGATGAAGAAGGAAATCAGTTCACCCCGCCGGCATCACCAGTCGTTGGGACACCGCCACCACCCGCATTTGTCCTTGCTCCAGCCCCTACCCCAGCCCCGGTTGTTGCTGAAGGAAGCTCGAGTAACTTCGAAGATATTAGAAGAGATGATGACGAGGACAACAACAACGATGAAGACAACAACTATCAGAGTGATGAAACTACAGGGATGAGGCAGCTTTGCTGTGTTCGCACTTCGGACAGAGAACCCGGCCACTTGTCTCTGGTACTACAAGGTGTTCTCCAAGAGTTGGGCAACCGCGTGAGATCTCACTACCACACGCATCACTACACCGACCCTGCGCTCGGCGACTACTACCTCTCTCGCGTCCACATCAGGATGGAAAGTGCCAGAGGCCTGAGAACTCTCACAGCACACGACTCCACCACACCCCACGCTACATATGACGCCGCCGTCAGCAGTGCCGCCAGGAGAGCTCTATGGTCCATCTGCCATACCTACCGCCAGGAGCTTCAGAACACGGAGTATCGCCACCTTCCTCGCCGCCTCAGTAGAAATGAAGAGACTGTGATTACTCTGGGAGAAGAAAATGAAGACCGCCTCAACACTCTTGCTCGAGTCACCGCCGCTCTCAACATTGAGCTGGAAAGCGTCATCACTGAGCTGGACGATACTCAGGACAAGCTACTGGAGGCCCATGAAAAGATCCGCATACTGGAAGCTCGACTTCAGGGAAGAGCGCCGCTACCCCCACAGATGGATGAACCCCGCTTCCCCGCTTTGTCACCACCCCGCAAGAAGCTTCGTCGCGGCGAACCCGGCTCCATAACTCACCCCGAGGAATAGGCATTTAGGCTCTTAGGCTAATATCTCTTTAATTTCTCGTTAGAATCAATTTTTGGCTTGAGAGGACGACGATGTAATGATTGCTTGAGAACAAATGTTTGCTTTGAGTGCTATAAGAATTGCTTGATATAATATATACATTAATATCAGTTGGAGTCTTATAAATCCATATTTTGTTAAGATACTATTTTCTATCTACCTATCTCTAGTACACCTGTCTTATCCTGGGTTTATTCCCTAACGGTCAGATGGTGAACACCAGGACAGGTGGAGGACAGAATATCCCTAGCTCTAGGCGTGCTCGCGTAGTCAATCAACAGAGAGAGTTGCCAACACAGCCCAATCGAACAATGGAGCAATTCTTGGCCGCACAGATGCAGGTGCTGCAGAACCTCACTGCCACCATCCAGAACATACAAGGTCAGCAGAATCAGCAAGCACCACAGCAAAACCCGCCACCAAGAGACAAACACAGAGAATTCATGAGCCACCACCCTCCTACCTTTTCTCACTCTGTGGACCCCTTGGACGCTGATGATTGGTTGAAGGTCATCACTAAGAAGCTGGACATCATGCAGTGCAGTGACCGTGAAAGGGTCCTGTATGCTGCAGGACGTCTGGAAGGTGCAGCCGCTGATTGGTGGGACGCTTTCACTGCTGCCCACGCCAATGCCAACGCTATCACCTGGGAGGAGTTCAGAACCAACTTTTGCAGCCACCATATCCCAGCAGGACTAATGAAGCTCAAGTAGAAGGAATTCCTGAACCTGAAGCAAGGTAGCATGACTGTCAGTGAGTACCGGGACAAATTCACTCAGTTGTCTTGTTACGCGCCCCACGAGGTGGATAGTGACGCAAAGAGGCAGGAGCGCTTCTTGGAGGGTCTGATAGGGCCGCTCAACTATCAGCTGCATAGTCACACTTTTCCAAACTTCCAGACTTTGCTAGACAAAGCCATTGGTCTGGAGAGCAAGCGCAAGGAGCTTGGGGAACACAAGCGAAAACTTCAGTCCCAGGTACAATCCAGCAGCAACACCCGACCCCGCTACAACACACCCCAAGGATATCAGTCACGCTTTGGAGGACAAGGTTGTGGCAGAACCACCTGAATTAATCCGGCTCAAGTGTATTAACCATCACCATTAAGGCATTCTCGGTTAACCTTACACTTCAAACGGAGTAATCCACTGGTCTGTCGGGTATAACCTCCCGATACAACCACGGTGAACGGATCGAGCGCCATACATACAAACGCTCATGCGACGATGAGCCCAGAGAATACCACATTCCAGCAAATATTACAGCATTAGCATAAGTGAATATTACAGACCAAGTTTTGAGTTTAGGAACCAAGTATTTCAATTATCATAAATAAGTTCTTCAGAGTTTAAGTTGCAGCGGAAATAAACGACGGAAACTACTCGACGATAAAGAATGTCTCGATGAAGCCCGTACGAGACATCACTCGGCCTTATCTCCGTTGGACGGGGGCGCATCCCATTCCACCGACCAACCAGGGGAAAGAGTGCAGGGCCAAGTCAAGCTAGCAATCATATCTTCGAAGGTCTCACCTGCAAACGAGTCACAAGCAAGGCTGAGTATACTAATACTCAGCAAGACTTACCCGTGTAGTGGAATCTACTCCACCGACTCTAGACATGCAAGGCTTTTTGGCTCAGGGGTTTGTTTTGCCGAAAAGCATCTACAAGTGGGTCCTTACTTTCAACTTTTAGCTCAAGATTCTAGTTTCGTTAGCCAGTCTAGATAAGCAACTATCTAAAGCATACATGGTGAAGCATTAAATTTTTCATCCAACCAGTTCATTCATCATCATTGTTCCTCTTCTTACTCTATGGGTAAAAATGGTTAAGCAGTCTCAATAGCCGTGAGAAACGGACGATTCGAATCGAATTTCTTAACCTTGCAAGGGAAACCCAAACACACGTCACGTGGTTACTCCCTAGAGTCACACGTGCAACTTTTCCCCTTTCTTTCCGGGTCGTGGATCGGGGCTACCCTCCGAGAGTACAAGAGCCCCACGCCACGGTTCGGCGCCGGGTCGTGACCACTCTCTGCACTCGCCATATGCACATGGGACCGAAGTTCAAAGGGTAGGATGCCGTCCCCTTGCCGGGCCAATCAGGTACTTAAGCTTACCGATTCCCATAATCTCGGCATGTGTTTAGTACGTTCAAAGACTTAACCATCACTACCACACCCTGCGACCTTAGCATTTTTCACTAGACAGACGGGCCTCAATCGTAACCATCGTTCCATAGCCCATCCGTGTCCTTATGATTGCAGCGTGTAGTAGTCATTCAACTCCTATTTTCTCGCGAGTGACAGGAAATCACTCGACTTTTACCGGAGTCCTATTAGCACAGCATTCTATCGAACCTTACGTCTAGTTTTCAAGCAAGGGTTCCTGATATCATGCAACTAAGTTTTCATCCAACTCCTATAAACTTAATGCACAAGCAAAGAGTAATGAGTTGCATAATTTCGGAAAGAATGGGTTATGCTCCGGGGCTTGCCTTCGCAGTTCGCTTGGGGCTCTTCCGAACTTGGGCTCGGGTCTTCAAGAGCTTCAGTTAGATTCGCTTGAGCTTCACGCCACTCACTCTCGGACGCGGGCACCAGCTCGTAAGTTCCGTCGGCGAGAGTCGTCGATTCTACATGAATGCACAAGTTTAAGTCGTGGTAATGGTGCGTGATTACGATTTGAGAGTAATTACTACAATGGATAGTTTCTGGTCATGAAATTTTGGATTTAGGCACATCAAGGAAAGATGTGCTTACTGTAAAATTTTCAGCCAATTTTATGTAACAGATTAATTATGAAAAATACATTACATAGTTGCTGTTAGATCCTTGTTCTTTTTGTACAGAACAATTGGTGCAACAAATGAGTCTAAGATTTTTACAGAGCTTTCACTTAAGCATGCAGGAGCTACTGTAATTTTTGTAGGATTTATCATGCAGTATTCAGAGCATAGAAAATATGGAATTCTACACCTAGGCTATTCAAGGATTCATTTTTATAGGACCCTACACAGGGTTTTTGTCCCTGGAACTTTTTATACAGCAACCTCTACCACAGTGTACTTCCTAGTTAACATTTGAGAATTTTCCAAGCTACGATACTATTTTCTTGATTTAATGTATGTTATTAGCACATAAATCAAATAAGTAGGTTACTGTGAGATAAAAAGTCTCCTAATTTTTCTCTGGCTTCTAGGTACCAATACATTAGCATAGAAAAAGTTTCATTGGGTGATTCACCACCTAACTGCAGGGATAAAACATTCTACTTAAACATGGTATGAAACTAAGTTTAATAAACAGTAAAGCTAGATTTGGAATTTGGGCCTGATCATTTTACACAGTCCTAAACATCAAGCAACTAACTTACTGCCCAAAATTTAGGGTCAGCATTGTTCTACAACAGTGGGCACAAAATAAGTCCATTAAAGCTTCCATTTAATGTAGAGCAAAATATGTTGAGATTCTGAGGAACTTCCTGTAACAAAAGTGGTAGAGTTTGTTCTAAGGATTCCAGAACAGTTGAGTTTGCATTTTTATTAATTTTCTACGATTTTATTCGAATTTTACAACTTCACTGAATTTGAATCTAGATTTGAAACTTTCTTTTACAACTAGGTCCTTGAATCTTACGCGCAGACCCTTCTAAAGATTTAAATTCTTGCAATTGGGTCCTCGGGCGGCTCGGGTACGGCGGCCGGCCGAAATTCCGGCGAGGGGGCTCGCCGGCAGCGAGGGGTGAGGGTCGGGGAAGGTTCAGGGGTGCGAGGGCTACCTTGTGGGGGTGTTGTTCAGGTGGGGGACGGCCGGGAAGGGCTCGCCGGCGTTGGAGCAGAGGCGGCGGCGGCGCGGCACGCGTCGACGGCGGTGCTCCGGCGGGCTTGGGGCGGTGTGGTCCGGTCGGCGAGCTTCAGTGGCGCATGGGGAAGCTGCTCAGGGGCTCGGCTTGGACGGAGGGGGTCGGGGTCGTGCTGTCCACGGCGAGCAGGGGCGGCGGCGGCAGCGCGGGCGGCGGCGCTCCGGTGGCTCTGGGCGGCGTTGGGCGGGTCGGCGAGCTTCAGTGGGGTGATGTAGTGGTGGCTGGGGGCTTAGTTTGGGTAGTGGGCGGCGGCGGAGGGCTGTCCACGGGCGGGCGGCGCTCGGCGGCGGCAATGGCGACGGCGAGGGCGTTCCGGGTACTGGGGCTCGCGCGCGTGGCCGGACGGGGCTTTTATAGGGGTCGGAGGGGGTGCGGAGAGGCCTGGGCAGCGCGCGGGGCGGGGGCACGGCACAACGCGCACTGGGCGCGGCGGGCGGCAGCGCGGGGCGCGGTGACTGGGCGGCCGGAGATATGGCGTGGGCGCGGTGGGATAGCGCGGGGCGCGGAGTGGTGGAGCAGCGGCGGCAGTGGCTCGGGCGGAGGGCGGGCGCGACGACTGGCGGGGCGCGGGGGCCGGGGCGGCACGGCGGAGTGAGGCGACTGGGCGGCCGGGCGGCGGGGCTGGACGCGGCTGCGTCGCGTGCACGCGCGGGCGTTCACTGGGCCGCGCGGCATGGGGGCGGGGCAAAGCCGGCCGTGGCGGGGTGGTGCGGCGGCCACTGGCCTGGCGCCTCGCGCCGGTCAGGCGACGCCGGCCACCTGGCGCGCGGCGGTCGGGCGCGGAGGAGAGAGAGGGGGGGGGGGCGAGGGGCCTGGATGCAAGAATTCGAAAAGTTTCAGGGGGCTGGGTGCAAACAGGGCATTTTCTCCTCTTTCTGATTTGAATTTCAAAAACTTTTGAACACGAAAGTTGTTCAGAATAAAAAGTTCTACAACTTTAGTTTCAGGCAAAATCTCATTTGGCTTATGGTTTGAAAGTTAAATTTAAAAGTTCAAAAGTAACCAATGTGCTCAAATTAAATTTGAATTCCAACTGAACTCGTTTTAATTCTTTCCATCCTTTCATTAGTTGGTTTAAACATAGAGTTAGGCTAATGACATTGATTTTGGAAATGTAATTACCAGGGTTGTCACAACCTTCCCCCCTTAACAAGAATCTCGCCCCGAGATTCGGTAATTCTTAGTGTGGGCGTGGGTGCACATACCAGTGGTTGAGATAAGAAACCCAGGGAAATGTTGGTTCAGGTAGCTCTCCGTTTCCCAGGTGGCTTCTTCTTCCGTGTGGTGATTCCATTGTACTTTATGCATTCTAATTACATTCCTCCTGGTCTCTCTTTCTTTTTGATCCAAAATCTTAACTGGGTGTTCGATATACGAGAGGTCGGGCTCTAACGATATTTCTTGTTGTTCCACAATCTCAGTAGGGACTCGAATACACTTCCTGAGTTGAGATACGTGGAAGACAGCATGGGTGGCCGTGAGCTGAGGGGGCAGTCGTAATCTGTAGGCTACGGGTCCGCAGTTCTCAATGATTTCGTAAGGACCAATATAACGGGGAGCTAGTTTGCCTTTGATTCCAAATCTTCGCACTCCCTTGGTTGGCGAAACTCGAAGATAGACATGATTGCCAACTTCGAACTTTAGGGGCTTTCTCCTTTTGTCAGAATAGCTCTTTTGTCGGGCTTGTGCGGCTTTAAGATTTGCTTGTATTACTTTTACTTTCTCCTCTGCCTCGATTACCAGGTCGGGTCCAATTATTTTACGTTCTCCGGTTTGTGACCAGCTCAAAGGAGTTCGACACCTTCGTCCATACAGGGCCTCAAATGGTGCCATTTTCAAACTCGTTTGATAGCTGTTGTTGTACGAGAACTCTGCTAGGGGTAGACATTTGTCCCAATTCTTGTCATAGTGAATGACGCAAGCTCTCAGCATGTCTTCAAGAATTTGGTTTACTCTTTCCGTTTGTCCGTCAGTCTGAGGATGGTATGCTGAGCTGCGAAGCAGCTTAGTGCCAAGAGACGTTTGCAGTTGTTCCCAAAATCGTGCTACAAACTGAGGACCACGATCGGAGATAATTGTCTTAGGTATTCCATGCAGGCAAACAATACGATCGAGGTAAATCTCGGCATATTTCTTGGTAGAATAGGTGGTGTGTACCGGGAGAAAATGTGCCGTCTTCGTGAGTCTGTCCACGATAACCCATATGGAATCATGTTTCTGGGAAGTGTTTGGTAGTCCCACGATGAAGTCCATACTTATGTCTTCCCATTTCCAGGATGGTATAGGTAACGGTTGAAGTGTACCGGCTACCTTCAAGTGGCTAGCTTTTACTCTCTGGCATGTGTCACATTCTGAGACATACGTAGCAATTTCTCTTTTCATTCTAGTCCACCAGAAGTTTTGCCTTAGGTCTTGATACATTTTGCTACTGCCGGGGTGGATAGAGAATATGGAAAGGTGTGCCTCATCGAGAATTTGCTTGCGGAGTTCACGATTCTTCAGAACGACTATACGACCTTCGAACCATAGAACTCCCTTATGGTCCTGGCGGAAACATTTGTACTTCTCCTCACCTAGAGAGAGTTTTTGTTTGATGATCTTAATTCCTTCATCATGTAGTTGTGCCATGACGATTTGGTCGTGAAGAGTGGGCTCAACTGAGATGTGATTTAGAGTGCCTTGGGAAACCATTTCCATGTTAAGCTTCCTCATTTCTGCACACAAGGTCTCATGGTAGGACTCCATGGATAAGCAATGGCAATGGGACTTGCGGCTTAGTGCATCCGCGACTACATTAGCCTTACCGGGGTGATAGTGTACTTCAAGGTCATAATCCTTGATTAATTCTAGCCATCTCCGTTGTCTCATATTCAGATCGGCTTGTGTGAAGATATACTTGAGACTCTTATGATCCGTGTAGATATTGCACTGTGTACCCATGAGATAATGCCTCCATATTTTTAGAGCGTGAATGACAGCTGCAAGCTCAAGGTCATGCGTGGGATAATTCTGTTCGTGGGGCCGAAGGGCTCGTGAGGCATATGCAATCACTCGATTCTCTTGCATAAGCACACATCCTAGACCAGTACCTGATGCGTCACAATACACATCGAATGACTTGGTATTATCGGGTTGAGCTAACACAGGTGCAGTAGTCAGATGCTCTCTGAGAGTGTGGAAAGCTTCTTCACATTTCTCATCCCATACAAACTTTACTTCCTTCTTTAACAGTTCAGTCATGGGCTTAGCAATTCGAGAGAAATCCGGGATGAAGCGGCGGTAGTAACCGGCCAAGCCGAGGAAACTGCGAATCTGATGAACAGAGGTAGGGGGTTTCCAATCCATCACCTCTTGTACCTTGCTGGGGTCAACAGCTATGCCTTCACTGGAGATCGTGTGACCTAAGAACTTTACAGTATCCAACCAGAATTCACACTTAGAAAACTTAGCATAGAGCTGATGGTCTCTGAGTCGCTGAAGAACAATGCGAAGGTGCTTGGCATGCTCTTCCTCATCCTTGGAATAGATAAGGATGTCGTCGATGAATACTACGACGAATTTGTCAAGTTCGGGCATGAAGACCGAATTCATGAGATACATGAAGTAGGCAGGGGCATTGGTGAGTCCAAAGGACATAACCAAGAATTCATATAGTCCATAGCGTGTGGAGAAGGCAGTCTTAGGAATATCGCACGGGCGAATCTTGATCTGATGATATCCCGAACGAAGATCAATCTTTGAGAAGACTCTGGCTCCAGCTAATTGATCGAAGAGTACATCGATGCGAGGAAGGGGGTATTTATTTTTAACAGTTACCGCATTGAGAGGTCGGTAGTCCACACATAATCTTAAACTGTCATCCTTCTTCTTTACGAATAGGGCTGGACATCCCCAAGGTGACGCGCTAGGGCGAATAAAACCTTTGTCCAGTAGTTCTTGGAGTTGAATTTTCAGCTCTGCCAATTCTTTAGGGGGCATCCTATATGGTCTTTTGGATATAGGTGCAGTGCCTGGCTGTAGTTCAATAACGAACTCAATGTCCCTATCCGGTGGCATTCCTGGTAAGTCATCCGGGAAAACATCGGAATACTCGTTTACCACAGGAATATTATCTAGCTTAAGTCCTTCCATCTTATAAGCACAGGAATTCGTACAATCTAGGAACAGTAGGTAAAGGGTAGTGGCTCCGTGACTAGGTGAATTTATCTCAACGGCTCGGGAAGAAAGGTCCAGTGTGACTCCATGCATAGCCATCCAGTTCATTCCCAAAATAATGTCCATGCCGTCAAGGGGTAAAAGGACAAGGTCCGTGTCGATGGTTTTACTACCCAATTTGACTGGTACTTGTCTGACCATTTGGTTTGAAGCAATTTTACCACCCGGTGTTGATATCATATATGACCCTTTGGTGTGACAAACATCCAAGCCTACTTTTGCACCGAATTTTGCATTTATGAAACTATGCGATGCACCAGAATCAAATAATATAACTGCAGGCTTGTTATGGATAGAGAATGTACCCGACATCACTGGGGCTCCTTCAGGAAGCTCTGCAAGCGTGGTGAAGTTAATCCGTCCTTGCTTGACTTGCAGGGTCTGTCTCTTGCCCCAGTTCTTGGTGTTCGGGTTGGATCCTTGACCTTGGTTGGGCTGTCCAGGCTGAGGGCATTCTCGTGCAAAGTGGCTGGAACTCCCGCATTTGAAACAGCGATTCGCGGCGCTAGGTCGAAGAGACTGCTGAAGAATGGGCCTCGGACCATTCTGTGGAGGCATCGGGGGTCGTACCATGCCTGGCTGCTGTGGGGGTCTGGCAATCCATCTCCCAGGTTGAGGGGCCCTTGGTGGAGCTGTGGGTGCGGCATTTTGCACGATGCGATACCTTGGTGGTTGGGCACTTGATGGTCCAGCGGGTGCCTTTCTCTTCTTCTCTGCCCGGTGTGCCATCATACAGTCTTCCTGGGTAATGGCCATATTGACCAATTCGTTGTAGGTGTCAGCCCTGGCTAGGTTCAGACGTTCCTTGAGCTTGGTATTCAGACCTCGGCGGAAACGATCACGCTTCTTGGCATCCGTATCAGCGTGATAGCCCGCATACTGGCACAAGTTGTTGAACGCCTGGGCGTACTGCAGCACGGTGCGGGTGCCCTGGGTGAGTGCCAGGAACTCGTTCAACTTCCTCTCCATGAGACCCTCGGGAATATGATGTGCCCGGAACGCGGTCTTGAACTCATCCCAGTCGACCACATGGTCAGGCGGGAGCATCGCAGAATAGTGGTCCCACCACAGACGAGCGGTACCGCGAAGCTGTTGCGCGGCAAAACGAGCTTTGTTGGCCTCTGAGCACGGGGCCACAAGTAGTGGGAACTTGGATTCGATGGTGCGAATCCATGCATCTGCGTCCAGGGGTTCCTCGGTCTTATGGAACAAGGGCGGCTGGGTCCCTAGGAAATCCGTGTATCCCGCAGCTTGGGGTTGGTGAGCATTGTGCCCACCCCTCTGCTGGTGCTGTCCTTGCACGATCTGACGCAGCAGCTCGGTTTGAGCGGCCATCACTTCCACCAAACTGGGCGGGGGTGGTGGCGATTGTCGCGAGCGGCTGCCACCGGCACCAAAACCCTCGGGGTTGCCACGTGTTGATCCAACCATCTGAAACGTGAAAGGTTACCATTAGCAACGCGATCCATATTACTTCCTTGATTCATAAATGATTGGTGTAGTCAAAGACTTCCGAAATCACACCTAGAAGTATGGACAGAATCCCTGTTTGCTACGAGGAAAATCATAGCCTGCTGTGGGTCCATCTAAAACATCTCAAACTTTTGCAGTAGTCAGAGAATTTAGGAATGCACCACTTTGGTATTTAACTTCGGTGCTAGAACTGTAGCTAAGGTGGTCGAAAAGCTCGTCCTTTGCCTTACTGTCTTAGCTGTTTTTCAGCAGATTGATCGGTACGGTTTCGCCTATATCTTAAACTAGCGAGGTCCAATGATGCTGAATTTTTGTGAGAACCTAGATCACAAAATTTAGCACAAGTCTGGTATTCAACACTCAGCCAAGAAATGCAAGGAGACATGGGTAAAAATTCCGACAAGTCTCAGCGATTGTGGATTTCATCGTTTACCAAATTACAACGAAATCACCCAAGTTTATCGCCGTTCCTTACATGCTGAGGGTATCCACATGGTTCAGGTGTACCCAACACAAAAGAGTTACTCAACTCCTAGTTAGCCTATTACAACACTTGCCAAAAGTTAGGCTACCCTATCGAGGAGTATGTGCAAAAGTCCTCCTAGGTCGTCCTCTAGAAATCATCCAAGTCGTTGACGGATGACTCGCTGTGAGCAGGAGAGTGAGCTCCCATCTGAGGTGCCTGTGGTACCTCACCCTCGAAATCCATACCGGAGATACCATCAATCTCCTGTGGCTCCTCCTCATCCTCCTCCATGTCGTCCTCATGGGGATGGTCATTCTGATCATGGTGCCACTGAATGTGCTCATTAGCATCCTCCAACTCAAGGCTCAGATCATGGAGCTGCTCCTCCAACTGTGCTATCGTGGCATCCCTCTCACCCATGAGAGTGTCCTGCTCCTGGATTTGGCCCTCAAGTTGGCCAATCTGAGCATCTCTGTCCTCAAGATCCTGACTGAGCTCCTTTATCTGCTCATCCCTGGTATCTGCCATCATGTGGTAGGCCTGAGCAAGATCAGTGAGCTGCACAAGTGCCTGACTCTGGAGAGTCTGAAGCCGGTAGAGTGCACTCATGCACCGCACGGAGGTATGAATAGTTTCCTGGGCATGAAAGTCTACCAAATACTGTGCGTGTTGCACCCTGTTGAGCCAAAAGGGGTCGTTGTCCTGGGCAGCAGGAAACAATCCAATGGGAGCGAGTGTGACAACGTCGGGACGCTGCGCACAAAAAGTGGTGAGCGCCCTCATGGCTGCAAGCTCCCAAGTATCGGCCAAACGGCGACCAACAGCCTCAAGCTCCAAGGCGGGCCACTCCGGGTGTAGCGGGTGCGGAAAGATAGTCACGTTGACACGGCACTGGGTAACTCCATTTTCTGCAAACTCCAGTCCGGCGTAACGTGGGGGATCTAGATAGCCCACGGTACGCAGAACATCCCACAAAATAGAGGGAAAGCCCTCCCAGTGGAGACACTGCGAGTGTACGCGTCCATCCTCATCCACCATCATATCAACAGGCTCGGCCATCTGAACAAAAGATCAAATGGAGTGAGATAGTGAAAAACTGTGAACAGCATGGGGACAGATTCTGTATAGTGTGCAAAAATAACCATAACATCCACAGTTCTCATCCAAAAATTCTCAAATTTCACCAGATTACTCCTAAGGAACTTGTGAACAACTTTTCTAGTCAACCCCAGAGCTAGATAGGTCTTTAAGATGGTCTTTCTTTTCAGGTTTCACCCTACTGTCTACCCAGAATTTTCAGTGAACAGAGGGCTAGAGTTTCGTGCACCAGGGAAAATCTACCCAGCCAAAATTTACCAAATTTTAACAGCAGCTACCTGGGTAAATTTGGAACAAGTTTCGTGTTGTGCTCTTTTGCAGAAAACCGCGGGAAGGGGGCCTAAAAATTTAAGAGGCAGAAGGGCTTATTCTGGACAGAATTCTGACATTCCAAGGTTTCTGTTATTTCTTACTATCCATAAGTTCAGAATTTTTGATTTTCGAACAGGGAATAGAACACGAAATTTGGAACAATTCTTTCAACATGAACGTCTCCAGAAAAGGTCATTTTCTTGGGTCAATAAATCGCTCTTTTTGGTCATGGCAGATTTGTGACAGATTCGCTAGATCGTCCTTATGCAAACCACACTTAGATACGCAAGAACCTTACCACTCTCATACAGCGCATTTTCAATTTCAGAGATATATGGTCATGATGCATGCACGTCCTATTCGCCCTCACAAAATAATATAATTGCCAAATGCTTTTGGTCTTACGAAGATAGTCTCGGTGGCATACACAATACGGCTCTCGCTATAATAGCTAGTCGAGTCTTTCTAATCGTTCCTTAACTTATCGTAATCGCGGTTAGTGTACCTGCAGGAGATTGACAAGCATAAATATTTCATGAACCTTTCATGCCAGCACTCATGAAAGCGTCCGTATTCATTACCGTTTACTTATAGAAACGATATCTGTATAATTTCCGCCGTACAGACGACGTTAACATACGCTATCGAGATAGCGTATTCACGGGGGTACCGTCATGAGACGAAGGTATGAACAGCGATCGCCATACCCTGCGCCAAACCTTCTACTCCCAATATGTTCAACTAACAGTTGGCATATTGGCAGCACCTCAAGTAAGCCACTGCTTGAGGGCAGCGTTCAGTTCGCATCACCGACAGGAAGGCCAAGCTCTCTCAGTTGGCTGAGGATCCTTACCTTCTTACCTTAGCGACGAGTGCGTCGTTACAGAATTTAAGGTCGGTTGTACATGAAAGTAAGTTTTGACAGAAAGTAATATGCTGGAAGTCAGTTGATAATATATATAGAAGTTAGATAGCCACCTAGTAACTTTCCCATAATCCCTTAGGGCTTTACGAACTAGGCACCATCCTTAACGTACCAACGTATTTCGCAACACACCTTCTAGTCAAGTTTTATGAAAATAGGTTTTTACGGCTTGTTTTATTCTCTGGCGTATGTCTTTCGGCTCCGGCGCCAGCTGTTGCCAGCTATGGCACCAGCTACGGCTCTGATACCAGCTGTGGCAGAACCACCTGAATTAATCCGGCTCATGTGTATTAACCATCACCATTAAGGCATTCTCGGTTAACCTTACACTTCAAACGGAGTAATCCACTGGTCTGTCGGGTATAACCTCCCGATACAACCACGGTGAACGGATCGAGCGCCATACATACAAACGCTCATGCGACGATGAGCCCAGAGAATACCACATTCCAGCAAATATTACAGCATTAGCATAAGTGAATATTACAGACCAAGTTTTGAGTTTAGGAACCAAGTATTTCAATTATCATAAATAAGTTCTTCAGAGTTTAAGTTGCAGCGGAAATAAACGACGGAAACTACTCGACGATACAGAATGTCTCGATGAAGCCCTTACGAGACATCACTCGGCCTTATCTCCGTTGGACGGGGGCGCATCCCATTCCACCGACCAACCAGGGGGAAGAGTGCAAGGCCAAGTCAAGCTAGCAATCATATCTTCGAAGGTCTCACCTGCAAACGAGTCACAAGCAAGGCTGAGTATACTAATACTCAGCAAGACTTACCCGTGTAGTGGAATCTACTCCACCGACTCTAGACATGCAAGGCTTTTTGGCTCAGGGGTTTGTTTTGCCGAAAAGCATCTACAAGTGGGTCCTTACTTTCAACTTTTAGCTCAAGATTCTAGTTTCGTTAGCCAGTCTAGATAAGCAGCTATCTAAAGCATACATGGTGAAGCATTAAATTTTTCATCCAACCAGTTCATTCATCATCATTGTTCCTCTTCTTACTCTGTGGGTAAAAATGGTTAAGCAGTCTCAATAGCCGTGAGAAACGGACGATTCGAATCGAATTTCTTAACCTTGAAAGGGAAACCCAAACACACGTCACGTGGTTACTCCCTAGAGTCACACGTGCAGCTTTTCCCCTTTTTTCCGGGTCGTGGATCGGGGCTACCCTCCGAGAGTACAAGAGCCCCACGCCACGGTTCGGCGCCGGGTCGTGACCACTCTCTGCACTCGCCATATGCACATGGGACCGAAGTTCAAAGGGTAGGATGCCGTCCCCTTGCCGGGCCAATCAGGTACTTAAGCTTACCGATTCCCATAATCTCGGCATGTGTTTAGTACGTTCAAAGACTTAACCATCACTACCACACCCTGCGACCTTAGCATTTTTCACTAGACAGATGGGCCTCAATCGTAACCATCGTTCCATAGCCCGTCCGTGTCCTTATGATTGCAGCGTGTAGTAGTCATTAAACTCCTATTTTCTCGCGAGTGACAGGAAATCACTCGACTTTTACCGGAGTCCTATTAGCACAGCATTCTATCGAACCTTACGTCTAGTTTTCAAGCAAGGGTTCCTGATATCATGCAACTAAGTTTTCATCCAACTCCTATAAACTTAATGCACAAGCAAAGAGTAATGAGTTGCATAATTTCGGAAAGAATGGGTTATGCTCCGGGGCTTGCCTTCGCAGTTCGCTTGGGGCTCTTCCGAACTTGGGCTCGGGTCTTCAAGAGCTTCAGTTAGATTCGCTTGAGCTTCACGCCGCTCACTCTTGGACGCGGGCACCAGCTCGTAAGTTCCGTCGGCGAGAGTCGTCGATTCTACATGAATGCACAAGTTTAAGTCGTGGTAATGGTGCGTGATTACGATTTGAGAGTAATTACTACAATGTATAGTTTCTGGTCATGAAATTTTGGATTTAGGCACATCAAGGAAAGATGTGCTTACTGTAAAATTTTCAGCCAATTTTATGTAACAGATTAATTATGAAAAATACATTACATAGTTGCTGTTAGATCCTTGTTCTTTTTGTACAGAACAATTGGTGCAACAAATGAGTCTAAGATTTTTACAGAGCTTTCACTTAAGCATTCAGGAGCTACTGTAATTTTTGTAGGATTTATCATGCTGTATTCAGAGCATAGAAAATATGGCATTCTACACCTAGGCTATTCAAGGATTCATTTTTATAGGACCCTACATAGGGTTTTTGTCCCTGGAACTTTTTATACAGCAACCTCTACCACAGTGTACTGCCTAGTAAAAATTTGAGAATTTTCCAAGCTAAGATACTATTTTCTTGATTTAATGTATGTTATTAGCACATAAATCAAATAAGTAGGTTACTGTGAGTTAAAAAGTCTCCTAATTTTTCTCTGGCTTCTAGGTACCAATACATTAGCATAGAAAAAGTTTCATTGGGTGATTCACTACCTAACTGCAGGGATAAAACATTCTTCTTAAACATGGTATGAAACTAAGTTTAATAAACAGTAAAGCTAGATTTGGAATTTGGGCCTGACCTTTTTACACAGTCCTAAACATCAAGCAACTAACTTACTGCCCAAAATTTAGGGTCAACAATGTTCTACAACAGTGGGCACAAAATAAGTCCATTAAAGCTTCCATTTAATGTAAAGCAAAATATGTTGAGCTTCTGAGGAACTTCCTGTAACAAAAGTGGTAGAGTTTGTTCTAAGGATTCCAGAACAGTTGAGTTTGAATTTTTATGAATTTTCTACGATTTTATTCGAATTTTACAAGTTCACTGAATTTGAATCTAGATTTGAAACTTTCTTTTACAACTAGGTCCTTGAATCTTACGCGCAGACCCTTCTAAAGATTTAAATTCTTGCAATTGGGTCCTCGGGCGGCTCGGGTACGGCGGCCGGCCGAAATTCCAGCGAGGGGGCTCGCCGGCGGCGAGGGGTGAGGGTTGGGGAAGGTTCAGGGGTGCGAGGGCTACCTTGTGGGGGTGTTGTTCAGGTGGGGGACGGCCGGGAAGGGCTCGCCGGCGTTGGAGCAGAGGCGGCGGCGGCACGGCACGCGTCGACGGCGGTGCTCCGGCGGGCTTGGGGCGGTGTGGTCCGGTCGGCGAGCTTCAGTGGCGCGTGGGGAAGCTGCTCAGAGGCTCGGCTTGGACCGAGGGGGTCGGGGTCGTGCTGTCCACGGCGAGCAGGGGCGGCGGCGGCGGCGGCAGCGCGGGCGGCGGCACTCCGGTGGCTCTGGGCGGCGTTGGGCGGGTCAGCGAGCTTCAGTGGGGTGATGTAGTGGTGGCTGGGGGCTTAGTTTGGGTAGTGGGCGGCGGCGGAGGGCTGTCCACGGGCGGGCGGCGCTCGGCGGCGGCAATGGCGACGGCGAGGGCGTTCCGGGTACTGGGGCTCGCGCGCGTGGCCGTGCGGGGCTTTTATAGGGGCCGGAGGGGGTGCGGAGAGGCCTGGGCAGCGCGCGGGGCGGGGCACAGCACAACGCGCACTAGGCGCGGCGGGCGGCGGCAGAACGCCGGCGCGGCGTGCGGCAGCGCGGGCGCGGTGACTGGGCGGCCGGAGATATGGCGTGGGCGCGGTGGGATAGCGCGGGGCGCGGAGTGGTGGAGCAGCAGCGGCAGCGGCTCGGGCGGAGGGCGGGCGCGGCGACTGGCGGGGCGCGGGGGCCGGGGCGGCACGGCGGAGCGAGGCGACTGGGCGGCCGGGCGGCGGGGCTGGACGCGGCTGCGTCGCGTGCACGCGCGGGCGTTCACTGGGCCGCGCGGCATGGGGGCGGGGCAAAGCCGGCCGTGGCGGGGTGGTGCGGCGGCCACTGGCCTGGCGCCTCGCGCCGGTCAGGCGACGCCGGCCACCTGGCGCGCGGCGGTCGGGCGCGGAGGAGAGAGAGGGGGGGGGGGGGGGGGGCGAGGGGCCTCGATGCAAGAATTCGAAAAGTTTCAGGGGGCTGGGTGCAAACAGGGCATTTTCTCCTCTTTCTGATTTGAATTTCAAAAACTTTTGAACACGAAAGTTGTTCAGAATAAAAAGTTCTACAACTTTGGTTTCAGGCAAAATCTCATTTGGCTTATGGTTTGAAAGTTAAATTTAAAAGTTCAAAAGTAACCAATGTGCTCAAATTAAATTTGAATTCCAACTGAACTCGTTTTAATTCTTTCCATCCTTTCATTAGTTGGTTTAAACATAGAGTTAGGCTAATGACATTGATTTTGGAAATGTAATTACCAGGGTTGTCACAAAGGTGGAGGATATCAACAGAGTCAACAGAATCAACGAACTCCACAGCAGTCTCAACGCTACAACCAGCAGACTCAGCGCCACTCCAACCCGCAACCGTACCATCCAGGCTATGCCACAGGTGCACCAGTGCGGACCAACAATCCAGTCACCCCGGTCCAACCTAATGGATGTTTCAAATGTGGAGAACTGGGTCATTACGCTAACAACTGCCCGAAGCGTAATGCGCAAACTCCTCAAAATCAGAGGAACAGCGGACAAAGGCAGACTCCTCAGCAGCAGCAGCCGCGCAACAGCAACCAGACACCACTAAGCAACAAAGGACAATAGAACTACGTGCGCGGAAAGGTGAATCATGTGGCTGCAGAAACAGCTGAAGAGGCTCCCGACGTTGTGCTCGGTACGTTCCTTGTCAATTCTAAACCTGCATCAGTTTTATTTGATTCTGGAGCATCACATTCATTCATTACTGAGCAATTTGCTGCACAACATAATTTACCAATGAGCCCTATGAAACAAATATTACCAGTAAGCTCCCCGGGCAAGGAATTGAAGGCCAGCCACTTATGCCCAAGGGTCAGCATGAATATTATGGGGATAGAATTCCTAGCCAATTTAATAGTCCTAAAGACTAACGGCATCGATGTGATCCTCGGAATGGATTGGTTATCAGGATGTGATGGTGTTATTCAATGTCGCAAGAGACAGTGCTCTTAACCAGCCCTCAAGGAGATAAAATAGAGTTTGTGGCATCAGCTTTGCCCAGTGCAGTTGGGACAGTGAACCAAATGAAGGGAATGCCTCTGGAAGATATCAGAGTTATCAGTGAGTATCCCGACGTCTTTCCAGAAGATTTACCAGGTATGCCGCCTGTTCGTGACATTGAGTTCAGTATTGATCTTTTACCTGGTACTGCACCTATCTCTAAAAGACCCTATAGAATGGATGTTAAGGATCTAAATGAACTAAAGAAACAAATAGAAGAAATGTTAGCTAAGGGATTTATCCGTCCTAGCTCATCCCCGTGGGGAGCACCCGTAATCTTTGTTGATAAGAAGGATGGCAGCAGAAGGATGTGTGTAGACTACAGGTTGCTGAACGATGTGACAATCAAGAATAAGTATCCACTGCCCAGGATTGAAGATTTGTTTGATCAGATGAGAGGTGCCAAGGTTTTCTCCAAGATTGATCTGAGATCAGGATATCATCAGCTAAGGATCTGACCAGAGGATATACCCAAGACAGCCTTCACTACCAGATATGGTCTGTACGAGTTTACTGTGATGTCGTTTGGATTGACCAACGCACCAGCATACTTCATGTACCTGATGAACAATACCTTGACAAGTTTGTGGTTGTGTTCATTGATGACATCTTGGTGTATTCACAGAACGAGGAAGAACATGAAGAGCATTTGAGGATGGTGTTACAGAAACTTCGAGAGAATCAGTTATATGCCAAGCCGAGTAAATGTGATTTTTGGTTGAGAGAAGTTTCTTTCCTTGGACATGTTATCACAGATGGAGGAATTGCAGTAGACCCAAGTAAAGTTCAAGATGTTCTGAATTGGAATCCACCGAAGACGGTGCCTGAAATTAGAAGTTTTCTCGGACTTGCAGGCTACTACCGCAGATTTATTAAAGGCTTCTAAAAGATCGTGAAACCTATGACTTCTTTGTTGGAAAAAGGGAAAGAATTTAAGTGGGATGATACATGCCAGAAGTGTTTTGAAGAGCTGAAGACAAGATTGACCACGACCCCTGTGTTGATAATGCCAGATATCCACAAAGGGTTTGATGTGTATTGCGACGCTTCACGGATGGGTCTTGGATGTGTGTTAATGCAAGAAGGCAAAGTTGTGGCCTATGCTTCAAGACAGCTGAGAAAGCATGAGCAGAACTATCCTACCCATGACTTGGAATTGGCTGTCGTCGTGCACGCATTGAAGATTTGGAGGCACTACATGATCGGAAACAAGTGTCAGATCTTCACGGACCATAAGAGTCTGAAGTACATCTTCACGCAACAGGATCTTAACTTAAGACAGCGCAGATGGCTATAATTAATCAAGGACTATGATTTGGATATTCAGTATCATCCTGGCAAGGCTAATGTTGTGGCAGACGCCCTAAGCCGGAAAGGACAAGCCAATACGATGATTGCTCGATTGATGCCTCAAGAATTATGTTGGGAGATGGCACGTTTGAATCTGGGAATTGTCACTCATGCGGAAACCATGACTATGGAGATGGAACCGACATTAGAACAAGAGATCAGAAAAGGACAGTTGACAAATGCTAAGATCAAAGAGATCAAGATTCAAATTGGTTTAGGCAAGACTAAGGATTTCACCGAAGATGAACAAGGAACCGTTTGGTTCAGAAAAAGGATTTGTGTGCCTGAAGTTGACCACCTTCGTGAGCTTGTTCTGAAGGAAGCACATGATTCCGCTTATTCCATTCATCCTGGAAGTACCAAAATGTATCAAGACTTGAAAGAAAGGTACTGGTGGTATGGTTTGAAAAGAGACGTAGCAACTCACGTAGCTTTGTGTGATGTATGCCAGAGAGTGAAAGCAGAACACCAGAGACCAGCAGGTTTACTCCAGCCTTTGAAAGTACCTGAATGGAAATGGGAAGAGTTTGGTATGGATTTCATTGTAGGGTTACCTCGTACTCATGATGGTTACGACTCAATATGGGTTATGGTGGCAGATTGACAAAAGTCGCACATTTCATCCCAGTCAAAACAACCTACACCGGAGCCAAGTTAGCAGAACTGTACATGTCACGAATTGTGTGTCTGCACGGTGTTCCAAAGAAGATAGTGTCTGATCGAGGTACTCAGTTCACGTTGCGTTTCTGGCAGAAATTACATGAATCCATGGATACAAAGCTCAATTTCAGTTCTGCATATCATCCGCAAACAGACGGTCAGACTGAGCGAACAAATCAAGTATTAGAGGATATGTTGAGAGCATGTGCCCTCAAACATGGAGGTAGTTGGGATAAAAGTTTGCCATATGCAGAATTCTCCTACAACAACAGTTATCAGGCAAGTCTCAAGATGGCCCCATTTGAAGCATTATATGGAAGAAAATGCAGGACACCCTTGTATTGGAATCAGACAGGAGAAAATCAAGTTTTTGGACCAGAGATTCTTCAGGAAGCGGATAGACAAGTCCAGATAATCCGGGATAATCTCAAGACTGCCCAGTCACGACCGAAAAGTTATGCTGATACACGAAGAAGGGAATTGACATTTGAAGTTGGAGATTTTGTGTATTTGAAGGTATCACCCATTAGAGGTTTACGTAGATTCAAAGTGAAAGGAAAGTTGTCACCACATTATATTGGTCCTTTTCAGATCCTGGAAAGGAAAGGTGAAGTGGCATATCGATTGGAGTTACCGGCAAGATTGTCAGATGTCCATGATGTGTTTCACGTATCACAGTTAAAGAAATGTCTGAGAGTGCCAGAGGAGCAATTACCGTTGCAGGAACTTGATGTACAAGAAGATTTAACTTATACAGAGCAGCCGATTAGAATATTGGAAATATCTTAGAGGGTTACACGGAACAAGGTGATCAAAATGTGCAGAGTACAGTGGAGTCACCATTCAGAGGATGAGGCAACTTGGGAAAGGGAAGATGAACTGATTGCAGAATTCCCTCAGCTGTTCCCTAGTCCTTCTTAATCTCGAGGATGAGATTCTCTTTAAGGGGGGTAGGTTTTGTAACACCCAAAATATAGGAGTTCAGATTTCTAAAAGTATTTTCATAAAAATCATAAATTAAAATTGTGCCTGCATCTTTATTTCTTTTCTTCTCCTATTCTTTCTTTCAGCCAGCCCAATTCCTTTTCTTCTTCTTCTTTTCTTTTCCCACGGCCAACTCCGTGGCCGATTCCCATCCGACCCTTGCTTTCACCGACAGCTAGGACCCACCTGTCGGCGCCTTCTTCTTCTTTCTTGTTTCCTTACCCAGAGTCCGGAACGACTCCGTGCTGTCGTTCGTGCTCCATTTTCTTTCTTTCTTTCTTCTTACCCGAGTCCTGATCGATTCCGCAGCACCGCCTTCCTACTCTTGGCCGATCCGCCCCTATAAAATCCCGCTGAAGCCCCGCTTTGCAACCCAAGCCAAACTCAAATCTTTTCCTCTACACAACATTATCGCGCGCCGCTGGAAGTTGCACATCAGAGGAACGCCGTCATCCTGAGTCGCTGATTTTTCGTCGATTCGCCGTTCCGCAGCTTCCCCGCCATCATCAACTCTCGCCAGAGCTCCACGAGTTGGTGAGTATCAAGCTGCACCAGAATTCCCCTCTCTTCCTTGCTCCGCCGCAAACCCAATCTCTCGCCGGACCCCTGTTTCCGCCCGCCGCCGTGGCCGCCAGCTTACAGCCGCCGCAAAGCCAACCCGTACCCACCCTCACCTTCACCGTACCGCCCACTCACTCCCTGGCATGAACCCAACTTGAATTGAGCCCCGGAACACCAGATTTGGTGAAGCTCCGGCCGTCCACCGCCGCACTCGCTCACCGCCGATGCCCAGTAAAACTCCGCTTCGCCCGACCCCTTTTCGTCCTGTTGAGCCGACCCTTCCTCTGCCGCTCGATCTAGATCTAACGGCCAGAAGTGATCTTCACTTTACCCGGCCGATTTACCCGACCTTTTCCTTACTCAGCCGATTCACCTAACCCACTCCTCATACCGCCGATTCGCCCGAACCTTACTCGCTGATTAGTCTGATCCGCCACCGATTCTGATCCAATGGACCAGATTCACCCGACCCTAGCCGTTCCCGAAACTTTTGCAGAAAGATCCCTAAGTTTTCTAGGAATCAACCCGCAGTCCAAATCAGTTGAAAATAATTAGAGCTGAGCCCTTTCTTTTTTCTAACCCGACCCCTGACTTTTCCAGAATTAGAACCCGCCGTCCAGAATCTATAGTTTTGCACCCCGACCCTCTGTTTAAGGTTTAACTATGTTTTAGCCCCTAAATCCTTCAGATCTGGCCTCAGGAGATTCAAAACTTTAGCAGTTAGGTTCCCAGATCACTGTTTTAGCCATAGCTTCATCGTTTCAATTCCGATTTCAGCGATTCTTGAGCCCACACGATCTTTGCAACATGAACTACAACTTTAGTATCTTCTTACCTTCTGTTTGTACTGTTTGTTTTGTTGTTTCTTATTTGTTTGTGTATGCTTATTTGTGTGATCGCGTAGACGACGTGACGTTCGAGCCAAATCAAGAGCAAGCTTACGAGGAAGAGAATCAGCAGTTGCTTGACGAAGGCAAGTGGATTTCCCCCTCTGCATATTCTATTTGATCCCAACAACTGCATGAAAATACACTTTACTTTATTGTTGCTTGCATAAACTTGATGGGATTACCTATGCTAAGGACATACCTAGTCTTTTACCCCAAACCTTGAAACACCTGGGTTTACTATTTATGTTGGGTAGTTACGCTTAGTCGCAAACTTTGGGATTGGTATTGGTTTACCCTTTCAACAACGTTGGTCACGTTATATATTGTGGTTTTATCGTGTAATTTCAAGATCAACTTTGTTTAATGGGAACATGGAGAACCACCCAAGTGAACAGTGCAACCACAAAGTCATATGGCTCTGACCTTAGCCAATTAATTAGATGTGTAGTTTGCTGGTGGCCTTACCGAAAGGGCAAGGAGGGGGTCGGTGATAGGGGTCATAGCCCGGTACTCTTGGGGTAGCTGCCTTTGCTAAGGAGCTGACCATTAGGGAGGTTTATGGACCACGCCGCTACTGAAACTCTAGCGGGCTGCCTAGCTCTCGACATGTCTTTGTAAAGGCTTCGTAGTGTACCCTCGCCACTCACCTCGGAAGTGTTTAAGGGCTTTGCAAACCCGGGCGACTCAGGGAAACACGATTTGTGGGTAAAGTGTACAACCTCTGCAGAGTGTAAAACTGTTATAACAGCCGTACTCACAGTTAAGAGTGGCTTGGACCCTCACATGATAATGAAAATTGAAGATTAAATAAATTGTGGTTCGTGGTTTATGTTATTGTTGATGGTATCTTTATGTTTCTACTTAAGTGGGTTGGTATATACTTAAACCTAGTTAATAGATGCTTGATAATAAATATTTGACCAACTAAAAGCAACCGCTGCTGCAAACCCTAGCCTATCCTTGATAGCCTTGCATTTTCACCCCACTTGCTGAGTACCAACCATAAGAGTACTCACCCTTGCCCCCTGCTGTTCAGAAGAGAACTTTGAAGAGGAGATCTTCGACGACTTCGAGGAGTTCTAGGTCCTGCGTTCACCAGTCATCGCCTGTGGAAGACGGAGTTGTTGGAGACTTCGTATAGGGTATAACGGTTTATCATTTAAAGATATTTGTGTCTCTTTTATACGGAGTGTAATATTGTTAAATACTCTATTTAGTTACTTTTTGAGCATTGTCTTTGATATATTACACTTTTCGTCTACCATATGTGTGTGAACGAGATCCTGGCGCACATATGAGATGCATCTGGTTCTTTCTAGAATCGGGTGTGACAGTAACCTCCCGATACAACCACGGTTTTTGCCAATCGAAACCACACATACATGTACTCACACGAAGGTGAGCCCAGAGGATTCAACATTCCACAAATTTTACACCACAGGGTTCATCATAAATTATTATTACAACGGAGTTCTAATTTGTAAAACAAGGTACTTCAGAGTTCAAAATAATTGAGTTCTTCAGAGTTCAATGCAGAGGAAAAATAACGATAAACTACTCGACGATACACGATGTCTCGATGAAGCCCGTATGAGACATCACTCGGCATTATCATCGTTGGCCGGGGCCGTATCCCGTTCCACCGACCAATCAGGAGGAAGGGTACACGGCCAAGTCAAACTAGCGATCATATCCTCAAAAGTATCACCTAAAAACGAGCCACAAGCAAGGCTGAGTATACTAATACTCAGCAAGGCTTACTCGACTAGTGGAATATACTTAGCCGACTCCTAGACCTGCAAGGCTTTTTGGCTTGAGGGGTTTATTTTGCCGAAAAGCATATACAAGTAGGTCCTAACTTTCAAATTTTAGCTCCAGATTCTTATTTCTTTAACCATTCTAGGTAAGCAACTGTCCAATATCATACATGGTGAAAGAATTAATTTTTCGTCCAACAAGATTAATCATCATCATTGTTCCTCTTCTTACTCTATGTGGTAAAAGGGTCAAGCAGTCTCAATAACCGCGAGAAACGGACGATTCGAATCGAATTTCTTAACCTTGCAAGGGAAACCTAAATACACGTCACGTGGTTACTCCAAGAGTCACACGTGCAACTTTTCCCTTCAATTCCCGTTTCACGGAACAGGCCCACCACCCTTGACTACACGTCCCCATGGAACCGGCCATGGCGGCACATGCACCCGCCATTAGCTAGATGTGAACGAATTCAAGACGGTGGGGAGTATATTCCAGCTTCGGTTCAGTCCGTGCTTAAGCTTACCGATTACCATATTCTCGGCATGTGGTTAGTACGTTCAAAGACTTAACCACCACTACCACACACTGCGGCCTTAGCATTTTTCACTAAACAGACGGGGCCTCAATCATCAACATAAACATCGTACCATAGCCCCGTCCGTTGACCTTATGATTGCAGCATGTAGTAAACATTCAACTCTTATATTCTCGCGAGTGATAGGAAATCACTCGACTTTTACCGAGTCCTATTAGCACAGCTTTCTATCTAACCTCACATCTAGTGTTCAGAGCATGGGTACCTAGGATCATGCGACTAAGTTTTCATTCAACTCCTATAAACTTAATGCACAAGTAAGGTAGAGTAATAAGTTGCATAAGTTTAGAAAAATAGGGTTCATGCTCCGGGGCTTGCCTTCTTGGGTAAAGTTAGCCTGGGGCTCGTCCGAACTCGGGTTCGGGTCTTCAAAAGCTTCAGTTAGATTTACTTGAGCTTCACGCTACTCACTCTCGGACGCGGGCACCAGCTCGTACGTTCCGTCGGCGAGAGTAGTTGTAGTGATGGCACGTGATCTTTATTTTCTTCACGATAAAGTTGCAGTCCACAAAAAGGGGTGGTGTTGTATTGGAATTTAATTTTCGCAGTATAAGCATGGATTAAGCACAAACACTGATCTAGGTAACTTCTGGTGATGAAAGTTTTATTCAAAGTACATTATGCAGAGATAAGAGTACTGTAAAAATTTTAGACATTTTTATGCAGCAGAATAATTATGAAAAATATATTACGCAGCCACTACTAGAACATAGTTATTTTTATACAGAACGAACCATTCATGTATTGATGCCAAAAACTTTACAGGGGCTTAATCTATCCATATATGTGTTACTGTAAATTTTTCAGATTTTACTGTGCAAGATACAAAGCATAATAAGTAGGACAATATACACTTAGGTTAATGAACATTAATTTCTACAGGATGTTTTACAGGGTTTCTATGTATGAAACTTTTTATACAGCAGGAGCTACTCTAAAGGGTCCTACAGAATAAGTTGAACATTTTCCAAGCACAAAAACTAATTATCTTTATTTAGTGCACTCTTCCTACGACAAAATTATATAAATAGGTTAAAGAAAGGAAAAAGGTTCTAAAGTTTTTCTGTGGTATTTAGGCATCACTATAACATCTCTGGAAAAGTTACACAACACGAATCACAATATAACAGCAGTTACGAATTAGTTCTATTATTTCATGGCATGAACAAAGTTTAACAAAAAGTTTAGCTAGATATGGGTTTTGGTCCTAATATTTTTACACTGGCCTACACATCAAGCAACCAATCTACTGTCCAAAAATCCGATCCAAAACTAGTCTACAACAATGGGTACAACTAAAGTCTATTAAACTTTCCATTTAACTTAGAGTAAGGTTTAGCATGCAACTGAAGCAAAATATGTAACAAAAGTTGTAGACTTTCTTCTAACAATTCCAGAACAGTTGAGTTTGTATTTTTCCCATTTTTCTACGATTTTATATGAATTTTACAAGTTCGTTATTTTTGAATTCAAAGTTTAAACACAGGTTTACAGTTATGCCCCTGGAAAGTTGCGTGCAGACTCTTATAAAGATTTCAAACATTGCAATTGGGTCCTTGGGCGGCGCTAGCAGAGCAGCCGGCCAGATTCCGGCGAGGGGAAAAAGGTCGGGGAGATCCAGGGAGGTGAGAGCTACCTTGGGGTGGCCTTGGTCGGGGTTGGGGGTGGCTGGAGGTGGCTCGTCGGCGCGGAGCAGAGGGGCGGCGGCGGTGCGGAGCGTTGGTGACGGTGCTCCGGTGAGGAGGGGAGGGCGTGGGCTGGTCGATGAGCTTCGCAGCGTCGAGGGGAACCCGTTTCGAGGCTTGGCTTGGACGGAGGAGCTTCGGAGTGGGCTGTCCGCGGAGCAGCAGGGAAGCGGCGGCGGCGCGGGCGGCCCTGGCGGTGCTCCGGCGGTCGAGATGGCCGGGAAAGAGGCCGGTGAGCTTCAGTGGAGGGAGGGCAAGCTTGCTGGGTGATGGGTTTGGGCAGTGGGAGGCTGGAGGGTGGGACTCCACGGGCGGGTGGTGCACGGCAGCGGCAATGGCAACGGCGGCGGCATTGTTGGGGTTGAGGCGCGCGCGAGTGGCCTTGTGTCGCCTTTTATAGGCTGCAAAACGGAGGGAGAGAACCGGGCAACGCTAGGGAGGGGCGGCACGACGGGGGCGCGTTACTGGTCGCGGTGGGTGGTGAGCAGAGCCGGCGTGGCGTGCGGCGGGCGCGGGCAGGGGATTGGGCGCTGAGGATTTGGCGTGGGGAGCGGGAGATCACGCGGCCCGCAGGTTGGGCGATGAGCTGCAGCTGCTGGCTTGCTGGGCGGCGAGCGCGGTGACTGGCGGGACGCGGTGGGGACACGGGCACGGTGCAGCTTGTCTATTGGGCACGACGGGCGGCGAGCAGAGGCGCGCGTCGCCGGCGTGCGCGTGGCTTGCGCGGACTGGGCATGGTCGCGGCGTGGGGTGGAGCGCGTGCGAGCGAGGCACGGACAGGCATTGGCTTGGCACCTAGCAACGGTCTGGCATCGCCGGCCAAGTGGCCAGCGGTGACTGCGCGGCGGGTGGAGGGTCGGGCGAAGCGGAGGGTCAGCGGCGAAGCGAAGGGTCGGGTGAAGCGTAGGGTCTGGCGAAGCGTAGGGTCGGACGAAGTGACTGCGCGGCGGAGGGTCGGGCGGAACGGAGAAGGAAGGGTCTACAGCGACGGCGCGTCGGAGGGTCGGGCGGGGCAGAGAAAGAAGGGTCTGCAGTGAAAATAAAAGAAAAGGCAGGGGCTGGTTTGCAAATTCAAGTGTTTCTCAAATTTTCGTGTGGCAACTCAAAAATCTCTGAAGATGAAAGTTGTTGAAAATGAAAAGTTACACAAGTTTTGTTTCAGGACAAAGTTCATTTGAGTTCTAGTTTAGAAGTTATTTTAAAAAAACTCAAAAAGTATGACTCGGAGGGCACGTCATTTCCTGGGCAAAAATTTGTATTCTCTCCTGGGCTTCAACTAGACTTTTGTTTATCATGTCAATAACGATGTGCCTATTCAATTTCGTAGCCATGTTAGCATCGATGTGAAAGTTATTTAATTTGTTTGATTAACGGCACCTTGATTAACGTACATGCACATATACACATCTATTTTTAGTTCAAAGCAAAACCAATTTATAATACGTTTCTTTTAAACTTTTCTTAGTTATTTATGCATCGTGTTAAGCTAATGAGGCTTATTTAGCAATTTAAACACCTGAGGTGTTACAGCCGATGACCAAGATGCTAGTCGATAGTGGAGCGACAGTGAATCTGATGCCGTACACCACATATCGTAAGCTTGGAAAAGGGCCAGAGGATCTGATCAAAACTGATATGACCCTCAAGGACTTTGCTGGGAACGATTCTCAAGCCAGATGAGTGTTGAACATGGATTTGATATTGATAGAAAGACATTTCCTACAACCTTCTTCATCATCGATGGAAAAGGTTCGTACAGTTTGCTTCTAGGACGCGATTGGATTCATGCAAATTGTTGCGTCCCTTCTACCATGCACTAATG
Organism: Panicum miliaceum; assembly: GCA_032594955.1. Classification (NCBI taxonomy): domain Eukaryota; kingdom Viridiplantae; phylum Streptophyta; class Magnoliopsida; order Poales; family Poaceae; genus Panicum; species Panicum miliaceum. Next base: position 36,883,411 of record CM064063.1, on the reverse strand, counting down.
CCTTGTCCAATGGCAAGGAGACGACATCGAAGTGGTATTGGCCGATACAACTGTCAGCGTTGCTACGGCCGATGCACCAGCTTGGGAATTCGATGGAACATAATGCCTGTCAGGGAAAGCGTGGGAAGGTGAATTCCTGCAGATGTCCGATCTAGGACTAAAGCTGATCCAAGCAGTCGGCTCTGACAGCTTGTTTTAAATGGATGATGAGTTCGACCAAGAAGGCAAGCTGGGGCACGGGTTTATGTTAGCCGATGAGTTAGAAGAGGTAGACATTGGTTTAGAAGATAGACGAAGGCTGACATTTGTAAGTGCTAAATTAGATTATGAGTTTAAACGATAATTAATAGAATTATTGAAAGAGTATCGCGATTGTTTTGCTTGGAAATACTATGAGATGCTAGGATTAAGCCGATGGATTATTGAACATCAGCTCCCAATCAAACCAGGTTATCGGCCATATAAGCAGGCTCCGAGGAGGTTTAAACCGGAATTGCATGCTGATATTAAAGCCGAAATAACTAGGTTATATGAAGCAAAATTTCGGACTTGCTGATATGCCAAATGGATTTCTAATATAGTTCTTGTTTTTAAGAAAAATAGAAAATTACGTGTGTGCGTGGATTTCAGGGACCTTAACAAGGCGACGCCGATGTATGGCTATCCGATGCAGATAGCAGACTTGCTGGTCGATGCTGCAGTAGGGCACAAGGTGATCAGCTTCATGGATGGAAATGGAAGATATAATCAAATTCTAATGGTGGAAGAAGATATCCCGAAGACTGGATTCAGATGTCCATGACCTTTGGTTTGAGAAATGCCGGTGCCAGATATCACCGTGTCGGTATTTAACCTCCAAGCCCACCGAGGGATATCCCCGAGGTGGTAGATTGCAGGTTGGGTGCCGCCGAGATCAAGAACTCGAAGGTGCAAGGAACACGAAACTTTAGACTGGTTCAGGCTGTAGTATGCGTAATACCCAACATCCTGTGTCGTGGTTCGTATTGCCTTAGATTGATGTTGTTTGGAGGGGCTCCCTGCCTACCCTTATATAGTCTGGGGGGATAGGGTTACATGGAAATTCTAGCCAAATACGAGCTTAGAAGTCCTACCTGAGTACTATTCGAGAAGTTTCCTCCTATTCCGATTAGTCCTACTCTTGTACCGGTAGTTACAACTGGTGTAGGATGTGGGCCATGTACCATCCATATCCTAGAATATGTAAGCCATGTGCGCAGTCCCGTGGCCCCGGGTCTGACAAGCCCCCGAGCTCTTCGTAGTCGAGTACTGCAGGCTTTCGAGTACTTCTGAATGCATCTTCGAGTTCTCCCGAACTCCGTCTTGAAGGTGTCTTCCGAGTACTGCCTTGGCTGCTTCGAGGCTGTGAGGTGCTCATGCCCCGAGTAGTTTTCAAGTCTTCTTTTATATAGGGTGCGATAAAACTCGCACTCCATATGGAGTAGCCCCCGAGCCTTAGGTTGAATCGAAGAATCAGGCTGAGGGTCAAATTAGTCTTGAATCTTGTGCCCATATCTTTCAAAAAATTGAAAAAATAAGTCATCGATGACACGTGTCCTACAGCCCCCAGACCTTGAATCCAAGTCCCAAGGTTTGGAAACAAAAGGATCCAAAGAGTCGTGGCATGGGTTGTATAAAAAAGTGAAGAATTTGAATTGATGGTAAAAATAGGGTAATTGGTTTGAAATTCGTAAAACCTCTTTTTTTGGGAGCAGATCCCTGAAAAAATGGTTAAACAACTAACATTCCCAAAGTAGCCCGAAATTACCGCTCAAAACAAATCTTATCCCGAGGAAAACATTTCAAATTCCGCATAGTAATTGCTGGGCCACTGCTAGTTATTCAACCGCGCGGTGACATAGGGTTTACTTTCCCTTTCGCTTGTGCTTTCACTGCTCTTGCCCTTCGTCTTCCTCCATCTCGCAGCCGCCACCGCCTCAAGATTTCAGATCCAAGCCAATCGTAGTTGATCTTCTCCTGTTAGGAGTAGTCGTCGAGACTTTCCTCCTCCTCTAGAGCGCTGCTTCGCCACCCCAATCCTCAGCCCCCAAGCGCATGCGAGTGAAGTGACTCATGACAACAAAGATGGTCGGCAAAAAGGGTGCCACCAAGATGAAGGGGAAGGATTCCCAGCACGCCGCCACAACGGGCGATGGGTGGAAAACAAGTAAGTGTTCTGAGGCTGACCTCAAAAGGCTGGTAAATGAGTGCTTTCTTCAGCCCAAGGAAATTATCCAGTGGCGCTCTGCCACTAGTGATAAGAGGCCGTACGAGAAGGCTGAAGAGGTTAGCCCTCCCGACTAGTGATTTCTTCCGCGGTCTTCTCTTCCATTATAACATCCAGCTCCATCATCTCAACCCCAATTTGATTCTTCACATCGCCATCTTTGTCCATTTCTGTGAGGCTTTCTTGGGGATAGAACCCCATTTTGATCTTTTCTGCTACCTTTTTCATCTCGAGCCATAGCCCACCGAGGACAAAATTTACGAAGTCGGTGGAGCCGGAATGCATTTATGGCAGGGGATGGAAAAGAAGTACATCCCCTACAAGTTCTCGACTAGTCTATCGGGGTGGAGGGAGTGATGGTTCTATATTGGAAACCATGAACCCTCGCTTCCCGAGAGGACTGCTTGAGCGCTCAAGATTGTCGGTGAATAAACCTTGGCATGCTAGGACATGAGCCAAATTGAAGACTTGCTCGGCATGATCAAGAAGCATAGAAATGGAGGAGTCACTGGGGCATCGGTGATGTACTCGTGGGTGGGCAGGCGAATCCCGTCGTTGCAGAAGCGTGCGCGATATGGCTTTGAGCACCTTGGACTCTTAGATCCATCTCTGTTTTCTGTAGAGTGTATTTAGAAAAATGAAGCCGTGCTGCGAGTAAGCCGGGTACTCATGGGTGCTGAGACCGTGCCATATGTGCCGAGCCTGTATTCAATGAAAAACACTCCCAAACAAGTAGGGGTAAGTAGTCGTATCCTTTTGTCGAGTACTTCTGATACCCTTTAATCTGATTTTGTACTGACAGATCTTGAAATCTTGTTGCAGGATGATGTGAATGTCTATAGAAGTATGCCTCCAATGTCGGACATTGATTGTCCGAGTCACATGATGCTGTCGGCGTTCTGGGCGCCCAAAATCTCTCGACCCACTATCGATCCAGTTAGTGGGGAGGAAGATGAGGGTACTGATGATGATCATACCTTGGTGGAGGTGACTAAAGGCACGAGGACAAGGACCTCCCAGGAAAGCCTGAGCTCTTCTGGTGGTGACCTTCTTCCTAGCCACTCGAAGAAGCCAAGAGTCGCCAGCCGAAAACTTTCTGCGAGTTGTTTTGGTCATTCTCGTTTACCAATTCAGTTTGATATCTTTCCCTTTTCCTGAATCTTCGATACTAGTTCCCCGAACCCTAAGTATTTGAGGCAAGAGGTCGGGGGAGTAGTCGAGGATGATACTGTGAGGGAGCATGATGTGCCCTCCATCATAGTGGACCCGTCATCAGGTTCCGCTGGGGCTGCATCAGGCGATGCTGCGGGTATTTCAGCCCCCAAGACAGAGAAGGCATCTGATGCTGCGATTCCTGATACGGTGCCGGCGACCGTAAGTGACATTGAGTCGTCGGTGCTGCCCGAGGTCCCAACCCAAGTCGGTGTTGAAACCGGCAGGACCAAAACAGGAGCCAGAGATGTGTCCCTAGAGATGCTTGCAGGTGAGCCCATTGTGTCGCCTCCTCCTACAGGTAGCAATCTACCTGTCACCCGACTGCTTACGAAGTGCAAGGTGACTGGTAACCCGCAACAGTAGCCTGGCCCTGGAGATCAAGGAGTTGTGGGTCCTTCCTCAAGTGGAATGCTGGTGACTCCTCCTAAGTGGCAGTATGCCATCCCGACTGATCTTATTGAAGATCCAATGCTGTCGTCGGCAACCTTGATGGAGTTTCAAAATACTTTCAAGGAATTGTATAAATTTTCCACAGTAAGTGTCCTGTACTGATGATATCTAACTTTGCTGACTAGTATTTGGTTTTCTGACCACTTTTTTCTATTGCACAGACATTGGCATATCGATCCAGAATCAAGTCGGACAAACTCAGTGCAGTAGAAGATGGAGCCCGCCAATTGCAGGAGAAAGACCGCCATATTGGTTAGAAAACCATGAAAAATGTCGAGCTTCGGAATGAAGTGGACACCGTTAAGTAGGAGCGCACTCCGGAAGTCTAGATCTTGAAGCAGGAGATACAAAATCTATCAAACAGGAACAAGGCTATAGCCAAAACTCACCGAGGTAACATGTTGACTGCTTTGTCTTGTTCTGGTGTATCCATGTGTTTTGTCTGAGCTTGCACGGGTACTTCTTCTTATCACATGCCCACAGAACTCAATAATATAATAAGATATAAAGAAGATCTGCTGACTGATGGGAAGAATCTGCTGTACCATTACACAGATGAAGTGGAGCTTCTGGGTAAACAACTTGAAGATGTTGACGTGCAATTCGTAGAGCGCCTGCAGCAGATCAAGAACATGGCAGAAGAGAAAGAAACAAGAGAAAAGGAACTTGAAGAGCTTAGGAGTGCTGCGCAGATAGTCGTCGACATGGTGGATCCTCCAGAAGAAGGGGTGGTTAGCGACAAGACGTTGTTGGAGCGACTTTGCGAAGCCCCTCAGAAGATCACCGGCTACATCTCGGAGACCACCAAGACATATGTGGCGCACATCCTGGGACTCGTAAAGTCCAATTGGCCCAAGGCCAACCTGGTCGACGGTATGTCTGCTGACTGCTCTAAGGAAAAATTCTTAGAGTTTGTCGAAGAAGTGAATCCAGTGGCTCATCAGTTAGTTAATAGCTTAGAACGGGAGTGAGAACAATGGACAAACCACTAAACAATCCATCCAGCTAAGGGGAATGTACATATATTTATATTGCATGTTTGATGTAGTCGGATGCTGACTGTTTGAGTAGTACCGGTAACCGTAGGACTTAGATTCAATGCTTGAAACGCCCATGTACGGTTACCCGGAAGGCAATTCATCTGGAGGTAATCAATGGTTTTGCATTCAAGACTTAGACTCACACAGGAGTTTATATAAATTATGGTTTGCTCGCGTTGTGCGATACCTTGAAGTAGGCATGGGACCCTCCTCAACTTTATCGTAGTGACTTGTGCCGTTGGTTATGGTGAACCGTGTAGGCAGGTACTTAAAGTAGTCGGAGTGTTCGCAAGTAGTCATTGCGTTGTGGCCCTGGAGGATTCGTGGCGCTAGCCCCTGATTGCTTTTGTAGACTTAGCATAGTTAGCATTTGTGTTGGTACTCGTGGCCATAGCCCCCGAGTTCTATGTTATGGTGTGGAGAGAAAAGCAGTCATTTGGGAACCAAATCAACTCTTTGTTGAGTAAAATATGATGCGCTGCAGCTGACAACTTTGTGTACAAGTTATCTAAGGGTAAAAACACTGTAGGAACTCGATATTTCGGGAGTTTGGGACCTCCTGGCCCTCAGGTACTGTAGTCGATATGACCCTGGCCTTGTAACTCTTGAGTTGATGAAGGGCCCTTCCCATCGCAAGTTGAGCTTATGTAGCCCAGTCTCGTCTTGGATGCGACGGACGACCAGATCGCCAACGTTGGAGGATCTTTCTTGGACGTTGCGGTCGTGATAACGCCGAACGCTTTGGGTGTAGTGGGCTGACTGGATCAAGGCATTGCATCTGACCTCTTCTGCGCAGTCGAGTTCAAGCTGTCTTGCCTCGTCTGCCTTGCCTTTTTCGTACATCTCTAGTCTTGGAGAATCCCACATGATGTCAGCGGAAAGGATAGCTTCTGACCTGTAGATAAGAAACAAAGGTGACTGTCCTGTGGCTTTACTCGATTGAGTGCGTAGCCCCCAAACGACTAGTGGTAGCTCATGTATCTACTTGCCTCCATTTTTGTTGTTCTCGTCGTTGAGTCTTTCCTTTAATCCATCAAGGACCAAGCCGTTAGAGCGCTCAACCTGGCCATTGGCCCGCGGGTGAGCCACCAAAACATACTTGACCTCAATGGCACTTCTCTCGCAGAATTCCCAGAACTCATGTGAGTGGAAATTGGATCCCAAATCCGCGATGATAGTGTTGGGGAAGCCGATCTAATGCAAGATATCGCAGATGAAACTAACTACTCGGTCTCCAAAGAGCTTTGTAATCAGCTTGTACTCGATCCACGTCATAAACTTGTCGATAGCCACCAACACATGAGTGAAACCTCCTGGCGCTGTTGTTAAAGGCCCAATCATGTCAAGACCCCAACATGCGAACGGCTAGGAAGGTGGTATGGTGATGAGGTTGTGTGCCGGGACGTGAGCTTGCTTGCCAAAGAACTGACAGTTGGTACACCGGCGGATGAGTTCTTCGGCGTCTGCTAAAGCCGTCGGCCAGTAAAAACCTGATCTGAATGCCTTCCCAACTAGTGTCCTGGAAGCTACATGGTTACCGCAGATTCCTTCATGAATTTCCTGGAGTATTGCTTTGCCCTCCTTAGTCTGGACACACTTCATGAGGACGCCTGTTGCTGATCCGCAATTGTAGAGCTTATCCCTGACCAGCCCTTTGCTCCGCCTAATGATACATGCAGCCTCAACGCTCTTTTCATCGATGCCTGGGGGTAGTTTCTGCTCTTTGATGTAGTTGATGAAGGTTTGCCGCCAGTCAAATTCGATCATCATGACCTCTCGACTAGCTTCTTGGGGAGCTTGCTTGATGATCATTGGATCTTCTCTTTTAATGGACGGGTGGTGTAGCTCATGAATGAAAACACCTGGTGCGACATTTGCTAGATCGGAGCCTAACTTGGAGAGCACATCAGCCCGCACATTCTTGCCTCGGATCACATGGAGAATTTATAGACCCGAGAATTTGTTCTCCATCTTGCAGATTTCTGCGACATGGAGTGTGAAGGGATCCTTCGGGCAGTGCCTGTTGAGATCAGTATCATCCACACACATCCTCCTTTCATTATTATTCTTTTTCAAAACAAGTACAGGGTTTGCTAGCCACTCAGGGTGGTAAACTTCTTTAATAAAACCCGCCACGAGTAGTTTTGCCAACTCCTTTTTGATAGCCTCCCTCTTGTCTGGAGCGAACCGACGTAGTCGTTGCTTCTTTGGGGTGGCTTTTGGATTGTCTTTTAGGCAGTGCTCGATCAACTCCTTGGGCACCCTCTGGCATATCCACTGGTGTCCACGCGAATATGTCTCGGTTAGCCCTAAGGAAGTTGATGAGCGCACTTTCCTATTTGTCGTCCAGCCTTGAAGTGATCAGGGCCATCTTGGATGGGTCGCCCTCCTGCAGTTGGATGGTCTTCAAGCCGACGTTGCTGGTGTTGGGTTTCACCGTGGACTGGCTTAGCTTCCTTTGCTGATGTATGGTTGGAATCTCCATCTCCGACTGGAAGAGCTGCTGTGCGGCCGCGAAGACTTCAGCTGAAGGTTGTGCCACACGAGTAATCGAGGCGTACTCAATTGCCTCTTGGTCGCAGTCATATGACTTTTTCAAGTTGCTGCGAAAGGTAGGCACCCCTATCTTGCCTGGCATCTTGAGGAGCAGATAGTCGTAGTGGGGTACGGCCAAGAACTTGGGTACGATGACTCAAAGTCTACCACCTCAAACTTGATGTACTCCATACGGTAGTTTTCTTTTGTCCCAAAGGTAACTGATAGGGTTACCGAGCCAATCGGCGTAGCCGCGTTGCCTGGGACGATATCGTAGAACGGAGCCTTACTGGGGGTGAGCATCTTGGATATGTTCAGCCCCATCTTCTTCAATGTACTTGTGAAAAGCAGGTTGAGGCCGCTCCAGCCGTCGATGAGTACACGGGTGAGTTGTGAGCTCGCCACTACAGGGTCCAGAATGAGCGGGAACTTTCTCAGATCAGAGAAGCCAGTCCACTAATCCTCTCGGGAAAAAGAGATCGGGGCCTTGTAGTATGTTAGAGACCGCTATATGGCTGGCTCGACAGACAGGATCTCACGTAGAGTAAGCTTCTGTGCGCGCTTGGTAGGAAGCCGCTGTCGCCACCGAAGATGACGTTGACGACATTTTTGGGGTCTTGGAAATCTTGTGCCCCCGACTTGTCTCCATCATCATCCTCCGTCTCCTTCCCTTTGTTTCCTGGTCGGGGAGAGGCGCGTTGAGCGACTTGCACAGGGTGATGCACTGGAAGAGCGTGTGCTTGGACTTTGGGTGCATCGGACATTGCTTGTGCAGGATCTTCTTATACTTGTCCTGCTGGTTCCCCGACTTCTCGCCATGCGGGTTGCGCTCAATAGCCATGATTTCATCGTCTGGCTTGCCCTTTCGGGAGGATCCAGAGTAGTTCCGCTGGCCTTTGTCAGAGCGGTGGTCGATGTTGCGCTTATCATTGTTACGCTTGGGGAAGCGCTCATTCTCCTCATCCTCCTGGTCGGCCCATCACTACATCATATCATGGAACTCCACGACAGTCTTGGCGCGGTTACGCCCGAAGTCACAGTAGATGTTCTTTGAGGCGAAGCCATTCTGGAAGCAGTGGATGACGTCCTCATCGCTGATATTGGCGATGGTGGTGAGCATCTCAAAGAAGCGCTGAGTGTATGACCTCAGGGTCTCGTTTTCCTCCTGCTTGACCTGAGACAAATAGTGACAAGTACTTGCTCGAAGCATGGAGCCCTGGAAATTGTCGATGAAGACCTTCTTCAGATCCTCCCAGGAGTTCATGGAGTTTTCCTTGAGGCTTTCGAGCTAGGTGAGTGGTGCGGACTCCAGTGACATTGGGAAGTATATGACCATGGTTGTGTTGGAGTCGCGTGACAGTTCAATGGTGGCGGAGTAGCAATGAATCCACTACCGTGGGTCCTGCTTGTCGTCGTACTTGGTGATGCCGACTGGTTTGAACTTCTTTGGCCGATCGCGGGTGGTGATGTTGTGAGTGAATGCTGGGAAGCGATCACTGTCGTTGATGTAGTGGAGATCGCTGCCACACCCGCGACATCTCGAGCCAATGATGTGTCGAGCGTCATGACCTTCGTTGATTTTCTTCCTCAGGCCGACTGTGGGCAATTCATGAAAATCTCTACGGTGGCCTTGCCCCTCCCCCCCTCCCCCCCCCCCCCCCCCCCCCCCCCCCCCGCAGAGTGACCTCCGGCCTGAGGCCTGGCAACCTGGTGGTTGCCCGACTATCGTGGAGGCTGTTGGACTTCTTGGTCTGCATGGCTGCTCGCGGAGTGCTGGGCGTGTCGGTATTTAACCTTCAAGCCCACCGAGGGATACCACCTGAGGTGGTAGATTGTAGGTTGGGTGTCGCCGAGATCAGGAACTCATAGGTGCAAGGAACACAAAACTTTAGGAAGGCTCGAGCCACAGTATGCGTAATACCCTACGTCCTGTGTGGTGGTTTGTATTGCCTTAGATGATGTAATGTTGCTTGATCCTTTGGAGGGGGTCCCTACCCGCCCTTATATAGTCTGGGGGGAAAGGGTTACATGGAAGTCCTAGCCAAATACAAGCTTAGGAGTCCTACCCAAGTACTACTCGGGTAGTTTCCTTCTGTGCCAACTAGTTCTACTCCTGTACGAGTAGTTACAACTAGTGTAAGGTGTGGGCCATATCCCATCCCTTATCCTAGAATATGTAGGCCATGTGCATAGTCCCGTGTCCCCGGGTCTGATAAGCCCCCAAGTAGTGCAGGCTTTCGAGTACTTCTGAAGGCGTCTTCGAGTTCTTCCAAACTTTATCTTGAAGGTGTCTTCCGAGTACTTCCTCGGCTGCATCGAGGCTGTGAGGTGCTCATGCCCTGAGTAGCTGTCAATCTTCTTTTATATGGGGTGCGATGAAACCCGCACTCCGTATGGAGTAGCCCCTGAGCCTTAGGTTGAATCGAAGAATCAGGCTGAGAGTCAAATTAGTCTTGAATCTTCTACTCTTATCTTCCAAAAATTCGAAAAATAAGCCGTCGATGACACGTGTCCCGCAGTCCCCGAGCCATGAATCCAAATCCCAAGGTTTCAAAAAAATAATCCAAAGAGTCGTGGAATGGATTGCGGAAAAAATTAAGAATTTGACTTGATGGTTAAAATGGGCAAATTGGTTCAGAAATTTGAAAACCTCTTTTTTCGGAAATGACATCCCTGAAAAAATGGTTAAACAAATAACTCCCCCAAATGAACCCTAAATTACCACTCAAAATAAATCTTATCCTGAGAAACTCTTCAACTTCCGCATAGTGATATGCCGAGTTGTTTCAAGCGCCCAGCCCCGAGTATGGGAGCCAGACGAGCCGCCGAAAGCACGCTGAGTGCCCTGTTGCGCCCAGCCCCCGAGCACAGGAGCTAGACAAGCCGCCGAAGGTACGCCAAGTGATTTGTCGCACCCAGTCCCCAAGCATGGGAGCTAGACGAACCACCGAAGGTATGCCGAGTAGCGTTTGTACCGACCGAGTCAGAGCAGATACGCCACATGGTCGGCTGCGCCAGCCTCTGATGTCGGTGTTTTACCGCCACGCCCACCGAGGGATACCCCCAAGGTGGTGAGTTTGTAGGTAGGGTGTCGCCGAGATCTGGAACTCGAAGGTGCAAAGGAACGCAAGGTTTTAGACAGTTTCGGGCTGCAAGAGCATAACACCCTACGTCCTGTGTGGTTTGGATTGCCTTTGATGATTATTGTCCCCGAGGGGGTGCCTGTCCACCCTTATATAGTCCGGGGGGACAGGTTTACATGGAAGTCCTAGTCGGGTACAAGCCCAGGAGTCCTACCCGAGTACTTCTCGGGTAGTTTCCTACCGTGTCTGACTAGTTTCACTACTCTACGAGTAATCCTACTGCATTACGAGTAGTTACAACAGATGTAGGGCGTGAGCCATGTCCCATCCCGTATCTTAGGAAAAAGTGTGCCATGTGTACAGTTCCGTGTACCCGGGTCTGACAAGCCCGCGAGCTCTTCGTAGCCGAGTACTTTCAGGCGTCCGAGTACTTCTGAAGGTATCTTCGAGTTCTTCGTGAGCTTCATCTTGAAGGTGTCCTCCGAGTACTTTCTTGGCTGCGTCGAGGCTGTGAGGTGCTCATGCCATGAGTAGTTGTCCAGTCTTCTTTATATGGGGTGTGATTAAACTCGCACTCCATATGGAGTAGCCCCCGAGCCTTAGGTTGACTCGTAGAATCAGGCTGAGGGTCAATTTAAATTTGAATCTTCTATCCTTATCTTCCAGCACATTTAAAAAATAAGTCGCTGATGACACGTGTTCCGCAGCCCCCAAGCCTTGAATCCAAATCCCCAAGGTTTGGAATAAAGGATCCAAAGATTCGTGGCATGCAATGTGTAATAGTAAAGATTTGATGGTAAACATTTGCAAATTATTGAAGAAAATTTGAAAACCTCTTTTTTCGGGATGAGTTCCCTGAAAAAATGGTGAAACAAATAACATCCCCAACAAACACCCAAAATTACTGTGGCATAACCACCTGAATTAATCCGGCTCAAGTGTATTAACCATCACCATTAGGGCAATCTCGGTTAACCTTACACTTCAAACGGAGTAATCCATTGGTCTGTCGGGTAACCTCCCGATACAACCACGGTAGAGCGGATCGAAGCCATACATACAAATGCTCATGCGAAGATGAGCCCAGAGAATACCACATTCCACATTTTTACACCATGGAGTTCGTCATAAATTATCATTACAATAGAGTTCCAAATTCGTAAAACAAGGTACTTCAGATTTCGAAATAAATGAGTTCTTCAGAGTTCAAGCAGCGGAAAAGATAACGACAACTACTCGACGATAAAGGATGTCTCGATGAAGCCCGTACGAGACATCACTCGGCATTATCTCCATTGGCCGGGGGCGTATCCCATTCCACCGACCAACCAGGAGGAAGAGTACACGGCCAGGTCAAGCTAGCAATCATATCTTCGAAGGTCTCACCTGAAAACGAGCCACAAGCAAGGCTGAGTATGCTAATACTCAGCAAGACTTACCCGTGTAGTGGAATCTACTCCACCAACTCTAGACATGCAAGGCTTTTTGGCTCAGGGGTTTGTTTTGCCGAAAAGCATCTACGAGTGGGTCCTTACTTTCAACTTTTAGCTCAAGATTCTAGTTTCATTAACCATTCTAGATAAGCAGCTATCCAATATCATTCATGGTGAAGCATTAAATTTCATCCATCAAGTTTATTCATCATCATTGTTCCTCTTCTTACTCTGTGGGTAAAAGGGGTTAAGCAGTCTCAATAGCCGTGAGAAACGGACGATTCGAATCGAATTTCTTAACCTTGCAAGGGAAACCTAAACACACGACACGTGGTTACTCCTAGAGTCACACGTGCAACTTTTCCCCCTTCTTTCCGGGTCGTGGATCAGGGCTACCCTCCGCGAGTACACGAGCCCCACGCCACGGTTCGACGCCGGGTCGTGACCACTCGTGCACTCGCCATATAGTGGGACCGAAGTTCAAAGGGTAGGATGCCGTCCACTTGCCGGGCCAATCAGGTACTTAAGCTTACCGATTACCATATTCTCGGCATGTGGTTAGTACGTTCAAAGACTTAACCACCACTACTACACACTGCGGCCTTAGCATTTTTCACTAAACAGACGGGCCTCAATCGTAAACATCGTACCATAGCCCGTCCGTTGTCCTTACGATTGCAGCGTGTAGTAAACATTCAACTCCTAATTTCTCGCGAGTGACAGGAAATCACTCGGCTTTTACCGAAGTCCTATTAGCACAGCATTCTATCGAACCTTACATCTAGTTTTCAAGCATGGGTTCCTAACATCATGCAACTAAGTTTTCATTCAAATCCTATAAACTTAATGCACAAGCAAGAGAGTAATGAGTTGCATATTTTTGGAAAGGAATAGGGTTATGCTCCGGGGCTTGCCTTCTTGTGCAAAGTTAGTCCGGGGATCGTCTGAACGTTGACTCGGGTCTTCAACTGCTTCAGTTAAATTTGCCTGGGCTTCTCGCTGCTCACTCTCGGACTCGGGCACCAGCTCATAAGTTCCGTCGGTGAGAGCAGTCGTTTCTACATGAATGCACAAGTTTAAGTAGTGGTGATGGTAAACGACATGATTTCCTTCACGATAAAGTTGCAATCTGTAAAACATGAGTTTTGTTGTGAAGTGAGTTAGTTTATCATTCGTGGGCAATCGTTAATAGAGTAGAATAGTACAATGAGTAACTTCGTTAAGCAACGTGGGGTGGGTGTTCATGGGGAACTTATGTTCCTCATGGAAACATGATTTAAGTGTAACTTCTACAGTGAGTAGTTTCTGGTCATGAAATCTTGGATCTAGGCACATCAGAGAATGATAAGCTTACTGTAAAATTTTCAGATATTTTTATGCAGCAGATTAATTATGAAAAATATAATACACGGTTGCTGCTAGATTTTTGTTCTTTTTGTACAGAACAAATGGTGCGAAAACTGAGACTACGATTTTTACAGGGCTTTCATTAAATCATGCAAGAGCTACTGTAATTTTTACAAGATTTATTATGCAGTTTTCAGAGCATAGCAAATATGACATTACACACCTAGGTTAATCAAGGATTTATTTTTACAGGATACTACATAGTGTTTTTGTCCATGAAACCTTTTACACAGCATCCTCTCCCACTGAGTATCTTCTAGTAAAAATATGAGAATTTTCCAAGCTAAGATACTATTTTATTAATTTAATGTATGTTATTAGTACATAAATCAATTAAATAGGTTCCTGTGAGGTAAAAAGTCTCTAAATTTTTCTATGGCATTTAGGTACCATTACACCAGTATAGAAAAAGTTTCATTAGGTGATTCATAACCTAACTGCAGGGATAAAAATATTTAGCCACTCATGGTATGAAACTAAGTTTAATAAACAGTGTAGATAGAGATGGAATTTGGGCCTGATCTTTTTACATTGGCTTATAAAACAAGTAAATTTCCTACTGCAAAATGTTTAGGACCAGCACTTGTCTCAAGACAAGTCTATGAATAAAAGCCATTAATTTTTCCATTTTATTTAAAGCATGATTTAGCGAACTGGGTCCTTGAATCTTACGTGCAGACCCTTCTAAAGATTTCAATTACTGCAAATTGGGTCCTTGGGCGGCTCGGGTACGGTGGCCGGCCAAAATTCCGGCGAGGGGCTCGCCGGCAGCGAGGGGTGAGGGCCGGGGAAGGATCAGGGGTGCGAGGGCTACCTCGTGAGGGTCTTGTTCGAGTGGGGGACGGCTGGGAGTAGCCCGCCGGCGTTGGAGCAGGGGCGGCGGCGGCGGCGGTACGCGTCGACGGCGGTGCTCCGGCGGGCTTGGGGCGGTCTGGTCTGGACGGGGAGCTTCAGTGGCGCGTGGGGAAGCTGCTCCGATGCTTGGCTTGGGCGGAGGGGGTCGGGGTTGAGCTGTCCGCGGTGACCAGAGGCGGCGGCGGCGGCGACAGCGCGGGCGGCGGTGCTCCGGCGGTCCTGGGCGGCGTTGAGCGGGTCGGTGAGCTTCGGTGGGATGATGTGGTGGTGGCTGCAGGTTCAATTTGGGCAGTGGATGGCTGTAGAGGGCTGTCCACGAGCGGGTGGAGCTCGGCGGCGACAATGGCGGCGGCGGGCGTTCTGGCTGCTGGTGGCTCGCGTGGGCGGCCTGGGGCGGCTTTTATAGGGGCAGGAGGGAGGTAGGGGTGCCGGGCGACGCGCAGGGGTGGAGGCACGGCGATGGCGCGGGGTTGGCCGCGGTGGGCGGCTCGGTTCACCGGTGCGGCGTGCGGAGGGCGGAGCGCGTGACTGGCGGCCAAGGATTTTTGCGTGGCGAAGTGGAGATAGCGCGGCACGGGGATTAGAGGACAGCTGCAGCAGCGGCTCGGGCGGGCGGCAAGCTCAGCGACGGGCGGGTCGCGGCGGACGGTGCGGCACGGTGCGGCGCGGCCGTTGGGCGCGGCGGGGCGGCGAGCAGAGGCGGGGCTGGCGTGGCGCGCGCGCGGCGAGCGCGGACTGGGTAGCGCGGCGGTGGGGGGGGGGGGGGGGCAAAGCCGGGCTTGGGGGCGAGGGCCGGCGGCCACTGGACTGGCGGCTTGCGCCGGTCAGGCATCGCCGGCCACCTGGCCGGTGTGTCGGGCGGGGAGGGAAGAGAGAGAAGGGACGAAGGGCCTATTTGCGAGAATTTGAAAAGTTCCAGGGGGCTGGATGCAAACAGGATGTTTTCTCCACTTTCTAATTTGAATTTCAAAAACTTTTGAACATGAAAGTGGTTCAGAATAAAAAGTTCTACAAGTTTGGTTTCAGGCAACACTTCATTTGGCTTGTGGTTTGAAAGTTAATTGAAAAATTCAAAGGTATTCATATGTGCCCAAATTCAATTTGAATTTCAACTTAACTTGTTCTAATTCTTTTCACCCTTTTATTAGTTGGTTAAGCATAGGGTTGGGCTAATGACATTGCTTTAGGAGTGTAATTTATCAGGGTTGTTACAATTACCTCTCAAACCAATCTTTGTGCCCTGAGCCAATAACATAAATAAGTCCTCTAGGTAATAAATTGAAACAAACCCCTTATTTCGGGACAAAATTCTTGAAATAAATGTTAACAATCATACACCCAAAACAAATCTTAAAAAGCCTCTTAGGTCGGGCATTGTTGCGTAATTGTACAGCGTCGAGCATGTAAGCATGAGAAGTGTCCCTCGAGGCACGTTGAGTGCCTTGTCACATCAAGCCCCCGAGCTAGGAGCCAGATGATAGTCATAAAGTAGTCGTATTCGACCCGTGGTGCTAGCCCCCGAGTCCAAGCATGGAGCAAGTAGCCGCTAGTGCTCGAGCAGTCAATGAATGGCATCTTGTCTGAGTCATGCCTGACTAGGATTGTAGTCAAGAAAAAATGTTGAAGTAGTCGGACAGGTATAGTACCAGTCGTAAACAAGTAAAATTCTGGTCATGGGAGCAAAGCCCCTTCAATAACATAGTGTACAAGTCGAGAACAAGTAATATGTTACTGGAAAATAAGGGAGCGAGGCCCCTTCAGCAAACTTGCACATAATACCGGTCGTAAACCAGTAAAATAGAGTTGTACTGGAAGTATTGGCACAGAGGCCCTGTAGAGACCCAAAAGACTAGTTAGAGACTAATAACTAGGTACTGTGAGTATGGGAGCGAGGCCCCTTCAGTAAAAATCGCGTAGTACCAGTCGAAAACTAGTAAAATGGAGTTGTACTGGTAGTATCAACCTTCAGGCACCAATAGAAGGTGTCCCCAGTTGAATCAAGGATGAAACCGACGTAGATGTTCAATATTCCATGAATTGGGTACCTCCTGGCCATCCGAGTGTTGTAATCGATAAGATCCAGGTCCTATAACTTTGTGCACAATGAAAGGTCCCTCCCATCGTGACTTAAGCTTGTGGAGACCAGTGTCATCCTGGATGCGTCGAAGAACCATATCTTCGACGTTGAAAGAGCCGACTGCAACAATGCATTGCATCAGATTTCCTCGGTAGAATCAGTTCAAGATGTCTTGCAGTGTCAGCTTCGCCTTCTTCAAACATCTCCAGTCGTGGAGTCTTCCACATCACATCAGCTGGTAATATGGCTTCAAACCCATATACGAGAAAGAAAGGTGACTGGCCTGTGGCTTTGCTTGGTTGTGTGCGAAGCCCCCAGACTACTGATGATATCTCATTGATCCATTTGCCGCCCTTTTTACTGTTCTCATCATCGAGTCTTTTCTTCAGTCTGTCAAGATTCAAGCTGTTGGCCATTGGCCCGCAGATGAGCTACCGACACGTATTTCACCTCAATGGAGCTGCGGTCACAGAAATCCCAGAACTGATGCGACTGGAAATTAGATCCCAAATCTGTGATAATGGTGTTGGGGAAGCCGAAGTGGTGTAAGATGTCGCAGATGAAAGTGACCACTCGATCTACTGTGAGCGTTGCGAATGGTTTGTACTCTATCCACTTTGTAAACTTGTCGATGGCCACCAACACGTGTGTGAAACCTCCTGGCACAGTTGTGAAAGGCCCTATAATGTCCAGGCCCCAGCATGTAAACGGCCATGAGGGTGGTATGGTCATGAGGTTATGAGCCAGAACATGAGGCTGTTTGCCAAAGAATTGGCAGTTGGTACACCGGCGAACGAGTGCTTCGGAATCTGCCAAAGCAGTCGGCCAGTAGAAACCAGATCAAAATGCCTTGCCGACTAGTGTGTGAGAAGCCGCGTGGTTCCCGCACACGCCTTCGTGAATCACTTGGAGTATCTCTTTGCCCTCCTCCGTGCTAACACATTTCATGAGTATGCCCGATGCTAATCCACGCTTGTACAGGTTGCCCCCGACTAGAACGTACCCTTTGCTGCGCCGTAGGATGCGAGTAGCTTTAGCGCTTCTAGGGTCGACGCCGGGGGGTAGTTTGTGCTCCTGGATGTAGTCGATGAAGGACATGATCCAGTCGACCTCGATCATCAAGACCTCTCGGTCGGATTCCGTGGGACCCTGAACGACGGAACTTGAGTCTGGTGCCCTGATGGAAGGGTGATGCAACTCGTGGACAAAAACTCCCGGTGGGACGTTAGGCCGATCAGAACCCAGTCTAGAGAGCATGTCTGCGCCGACATTGTTGTCGCGGACCACATGGTGAACTTCCAGCCCCAAGAACATTTTCTCGAGCTTGCGTATTTCCATGACGTAGGGGTCCATGGTATCCTTGTTGATGTCCCACTCCTTGTTGACTTGTTGAACCACCAGTAAGGAGTCGCCATAGATGAGTAGTCGCTTGATGCCCAGGGAGATTGCCAGGCATAGCTCGTGCAACAATGCTTCGTACTCGGCCTCGTTGATGGAAACCTCGAACAGTATTTGAAACACGTGCTTGAGCTGTTCTCCCCTCGGGCTGATGAAAAGTACTCCCGCACCACCCCCACCGAGCTTGAGTGAACCGTCAAAGTACATGACCCAATGCTCCGGCTGGTTGGTTGGGGCTTCCACTTGATTTTCTCGCCACTCTGCCATGAAATCGACTAGTGCCTACGACTTGATGGCTGTCCGAGGCTTGAAGTCGAGTGTAAGGGCTCCCAGCTCCACCGCCCACTTGGAGATACGTCCGGTAGCATCCCTATTGTGACGACCCTGGTTTTTGCAATTCCAAAAATAGTCAATGACATTAGCCTAACTCCATGTTTTAAACCAACTAATGAGAGGGTGGAAAGAATTAAAACGGGTTCAGTTGGAATTCAAATTTAATTTGGGCACATTTGGACACATTTGAAACTTTTAAAATAACTTTAAAACCATAAGCCAAATGAAATTTTGCCTGAAACCAAAGTTGTAGAACTTTTTATTTTGAGCAACTTTCGTGTTCAAAAGTTTTTGAAATTCAAATCAGAAAGAGGAGAAAACGCCCTGTTTGCACCCAGCCCCCTGAACTTTTTCGAATTTTTGCACTTCGGTCCCTCGTTTCTCCCCCTCTGCTCTGCCGCGCCGCGCGCGCTCGCCCGCCCGCCGCGCGCCAGGTGGCCGGCGTCGCCTGACCGGCGCGAAGCGCCAGGCCAGTGGCCGCCGCACCACCCCGCCACGGCCGGCTTTGCCCCGCCCCGACGCCGCGCGGCCAGTCCCTGCCCGCGCGTGCTGCCGCGCCCAGGCCGCCGCCCGCTCGCCCAGTGGCCGCGCTCCGTCGTGCAGCCCTGGCCCCCGCGCCCCGCCAGCTGCCGCGCCTGCCCTCCGCCCGAGCCGCTGCAGCAGCTGCTCCCCAATCCGCACGCCGCGCTATCTCCTCGCGCCCACGCCACAATCGCGGCCGCCCAGTCGCCCGCGCCCGCTCGCCGCACGCCGCGCCGGCGTTCTGCCGCCGCCCGCCGCAGCCAGTGCACGCCGTGCCGTGCCTCCGCCCCGCACGCTAACCAGGCCCTCCTGTCCCTATAAAAGCGCCACCCCGGCCACGCGCGCGAGTCCCCGGCCACCAGAACGCCTCGCCGCCGCCATCGCCGCCGCCGAGCACCGCCCGTCCGTGGACAGCCCACTGCCGCCGCCCACTGCCCAAACTGAGCACCCAGCCACCACTACATCACCTCACCGCAGCTCGCCGACCCACCCAACGCCACCCAGAGCCACCGGAGCGCCGCCGCCCGCGCTGCCGTCGCCGCCGCCGCCCCTGCTCGCCGTGGACAGCACGACCCCGACCCCCTCCGTCCAAGCCGAGCCCTTGAGTAGCTTCCCCACGCGTCACTGAAGCTCACCGACCGGACCACGCCGCCCCAAGCCCGCCAGAGCACCGCCGTCGACGCGAGCCACGCCGCCGCCGCCTCTGCTCCAACGCCGGCGAGCCCTTCCCGGCCGTTCCCCACCTGAACAACACCCCCACAAGGTAGCCCTCGCACCCCTGAACCTTCCCCGACCCCCGCCCCTCGCCGCCGGCGAGCCCCCCCTCGCCGGAATTTCGGCCGGCCGCCGTACCCGAGCCGCCGAGGACCCAATTGCAAGAATTTAAATCTTTAGAAGGGTCTGAGCGCAAGATTCAAGGACCTAGTTGTAAAAGAAAATTTCAAACCTAGATTCAAATTCAGTGAACTTGTAAAATTCGTATAAAATCGTAGAAAATTCAGAAAAATGCAAACGCAACTGTTCTGGAATCCTCAGAACAAACTCTACCACTTTTGTTACAAAAATTTTCTCAGAATCTCAAAATATTTTGCTCTACATTAAATAGAAGCTTTAATGGACATATTTTATACCCACTGTTCTAGAGCAATGCTGACCCTGAATTTTGGACAGTGAATTAGTTGCTGGATGATTAGGACTGTGTAAAAAGATCAGGCCCAAATTCCATCTCTAGATTTACTGTTTGTCAAACTTAGTTTTATATCATGTGTAAGAAGAATGTTTTATCCCTGCAGTTAGGTGGTGATTCAACCATTGAAATTTTTCCTATGCTAATGTATTGGTAACTAGAAGCCAGAGAAAAATTAGGAGACTTTTTATCTCACAGTAACCTATTTATTTGATTTATGTGCTAATAACATACATTAAATCAAGAAAATAGTGTCTTAGCTTGGAAAATCCCCAAATTATTACTGGGAGTTACACTGTGGTAGAGGTTGCTGTGCAAAAAGTTTCATGGACAAAAACCCTGTGTAGGGTCCTGTAAAAATGAATCTTTAAAAAGCCTAGGTGTAGAATGTCTTATTTTCTATGCTCTAAATACTGCATGATAAATCCTACAAAAATTACAGTAGCTTCTGCATGCTCAAGTGAGAGGTCTGTAAAAATCTTAGCCACAATTGTTGCACCAATTGATCTGTACAAAAAGAACAAGTATCTAACAGCAACAATGAAATATATTTTTCAGAATTAATCTGTTACATAAAATTGGCCAGTAAGCACACCTTTCCTTGATGTGCCTAAATCCAAAATTTCATGACCAGAAACTATCCCTTGTAGTAATGACTCTCAAATCGTAATCAAGTGCTATTTCCACGACTTAAACTTGTGCACTCATGTAGAATCGACGACTCTCGCCGACGGAACCTACGAGCTGGTGCCCGCGTCCGAGAGTGGGCAGCGTGAAGCTCAAGCAAATCTAACTGAAGCTTTTGAAGACCCGAGCCCAAGTTCGGAAGATCCCCAAGCGAACTACGAAGGCAAGCCCCGGAGCATAACCCATTCTTTCCGAAATTATGCAACGCATTACTCTTTGCTTGTGCATTAAGTTTATAGGAGTTGGATGAAAACTTAGTTGCATGATGTCAGGAACCCTTGCTTGGAAACTAGATGAAAGGTTCGATAGAATGCTGTGCTAATAAGGACTCCGGTAAAAGTCGAGTGATTTCCTGTCACTCGCGAGAAAATAGGAGTTGAATGACTACTACACGCTGCAATCATAAGGACACGGACGGGTTATGTAACGATGGTTACGATTGAGGCCCGTCTGTCTAGTGAAAAATGCTAAGGCCGCAGGGTGTGGTAGTGATGGTTAAGTCTTTGAACGTACTAAACACATGCCGAGATTATGGGAATCGGTAAGCTTAAGTACCTGATTGGCCCGGCAAGGGGACGGCATCCTACCCTTTGAACTTCGGTCCCATGTGCATATGGCGAGTGCAGAGAGTGGTCACGACCCGGCGCCGAACCGTGGCGTGGAGCTCTTGTACTCTCGGAGGGTAGCCCCGATCCACGACCCGGAAAGAAAGGGGAACAGTTGCACGTGTGACTCTAGGGAGTAACCACGTGACGTGTGTTTGGGTTTCCCTTGCAAGGTTAAGAAATTCGATTCGAATCGTCCGTTTCTCACGGCTATTGAGACTGCTTAACCATTTTTACCCACAGAGTAAGAAGAGGAACAATGATGATGAAGGAACTGGTTGGATGAAAAATTTAATGCTTCACCATGTATGCTTTAGATAGCTGCTTACCTAGACTGGCTAACGAAACTAGAATCTTGAGCTAAAAATTGAAAGTAAGGACCCACTTGTAGATGCTGTTTCGGCAAAACAAACCCCTGAGCCAAAAAGCCTGGCATGTCTAGAGTCGGTGGAGTAGTTTCCACTACTCGGGTAAGTCTTGCTGAGTATTAGTATACTCAGCCTTGCTTGTGGCTCATTTCAGGTGAGACCTTCGAAGATATGATTGCTAGCTTGACTTGGCCCTGCACTCTTCCCCCTGGTTGGTCGGTGGAATGGGATGCGCCCCCGTCCAACGGAGATAAGGCCGAGTGATGTCTCGTACGGGCTTCATCGAGACATCCTGTATCGTCGAGTAGTTTCCGTTGTTTATTTCCGCTGCAATTTAACTCTGAAGAACTTATTTATGTTAATTGAAGTACTTGTTTTCTAAACTCAGAACTTGGTCTGTAATATTTACTTATGTTAATGTTGTAATATTTGCTGGAATGTGGTATTCTCTGGGCTCATCGTCGCATGAGCATTTGTATGTACGGCGCTCGATCCGTTCACCGTGGTTGTATCGGGAGGTCATACCCGACAGACCAGTGGATTACTCCGTTTGAAGTGTAAGGTTAACCGAGGATGCCTTAATGGTGATGGTTAATACACTTGAGCCGGATTAATTCAGGTGGTTCTGCCACAGCTGGTATCAGAGCCGTAGCTGGTGCCACGCTGACAACAGCGGACACCAGAGCCGAAAAACATACGCCAGAGAATGCGACAAGCCTTAAAAACTCCTTTTACTAAAACTTGACTAGAAGGATGTGTTGCGAAATACGTTGGTACGTTAAGGATGGTGCCTAGTTCGTAAAGCCCTAAGGGATTATGGGAAAGTTACTAGGTGGCTATCTAACTTCTATATAGAGTATCGACTGACGTCCAGCACATTACTTTCTGTCAAAACTTACTTTCATGCACAACCGACCCTAAAATTCTGTAACGACGCACTCGTCGCTAAGGTAAGCAGGTAAGGATCCTCAGCCAACTGAGAGAGCTTGGCCTTCCTGTCGGTGATGCGAACCGAACGCTGCCCTCAAGCAGTGGCTTACTTGAGGTGCTGCCAATATGCCAACTGTTAGTTGAACATATTGGGAGTAGAAGGTTCGGCGCAGGGTATGGCGATCGCTGTTCATACCCCCGTCTCATGACGGTACCCCCGTGAATACGCTATCTCGATAGCGTATGTTAACGTCGTCTGTACGGCGGAAATTGTACAGATATCGTTTCTATAAGTAAACGGTAATGAATGCGGACGCTTTCATGAGTGCTGGCATGAAAGGTTCATGAAACATATATATGCTTTGTCAATCTTCTGCAGGTACACTAACCGCGATCACGATAAGTTAAGTAACGATTAGAAAGACTCGACTAGCTATTATAGCGAGAGCCGTATTGTGTATGCCACCGAAACTATCATCGTAAGACCAAAGCTATTTGGCAATTGTTTTATTTGTGAGGACGAATAGGACGTGCATACATCATAAACATGGGTATCTGAAATCAAAAATGCGTTGTGTGAGAGTGGAAAGGTTCTTGCGTATCTAAGCGTGGTTTGCATAAGGACTACCTAGCGAAACTGTCCGAAATCTGCCGTCACCAAAAGGAACGATTTATTGACCCAAGAAAATGACCTTTTCTGGAGAAGTTCATGTTGAAAGAATTGTTCCAAATTTTGTGTTCTATCTCCTGTTCAAAAATGAAAAATTCTGAACTTATGGATAATAAGAAATAACAGAAACCTTGAAATGTCAGAATTCTGTCCGGAATAAGCACTTCTGCCCCTTAAATTTTTAGGCCCCCTTCCTGCGGTTTTCTGCAAAAGAGCACAACACGAAACTTGTTCCAAATTTACCCAGGAAGCTGCTGTTAAATTTTGGCTGGGTAGATTTTCCCTGGTGTACGAAACTCTAGCCCTCTGTTCACTGAAAATTCTGGGTAGACAGTAAGGTAAAACCCGAAGAGAAAGACCATCTTAGAGACCTAATTAGCTCTGGAGTTGACTAGCAAAGTTGTTCACAAATACCTTAGGAGTGATCTGGTGAAATTTGAGAATTTTTGGATGAGAACTGTGGGAGTTATGATTATTTTTGCACACTATACAGAATCTGTCCTTGTGCTGCTCACAGTTTTTCGCCATCTCACTCCATTTGATCTTTTGTTCAGATGGCCGAGCCTGTTGAGATGATGGTGGATGAGGATGGACGTGTACACTCGCAGTGTCTCCACTGGGAGGGCTTTCCCTCTATTTTGTGGGATGTTCTGCGTACCGCGGGCTATCTAATTCCCCCACGTTACGCCGGACTGGAGTTTGCAGAAAATGGAGTTACCCAGTGCCGTGTCAACGTGACTATCTTTCCGCACCCGCTACACCCGGAGTGGCCCGCCTTGGAGCTTGAGGCTGTTGGTCGCCGTTTGGCCGATACTTGGGAGCTTGCAGCCATGAGGGCGCTCACCACATTTTGTGCGCAGCGTCCCGAGGTTGTCACACTCACTCCCATTGGATTGTTTCCTGCTGCCCAGGAAAACGACCCTTTTTGGCTCAACAGGGTGCAGCACGCACAGTATTTGGTAGACTTCCATGCCCAGGAGACTATCCATACCTCCGTACGTTGCATGAGTGCACTCTACCGGCTTCAGACTCTCCAGAGTCAGGCACTCGAGCAGCTCACTGATCTTGCTCAGGCCTACCATATGATGGCAGATACCAGGGATGAGCAGATTAAGGAGCTCAGTCAGGATCTTGAGGACAGAGATGCTCAGATTGGCCAACTTGAGGGCCAAATCCAGGAGCAGGACACTCTCATGGGTGAGAGAGATACCACGATAGCACAGTTGGAGGAGCAGCTCCATGATCTGAGCCTTGAGTTGGAGGATGCTAATGAGCACATTCAGTGGCATCATGATCAGAATGACCATCCCCATGAGGACGATATGGAGGAGGATGAGGAGGAGCCACAGGAGATTGATGGTATCTCAGGTATGGATTTCGAGGGTGAGGTACCACAGGCACCTCGGATGGGAGCTCACTCTCCTGCTCACAGCGAGTCGTCCGTCAACGACTTGGATGATTTCTAGATGACGACCTAGGAGGACTTTTGCACATACTCCTCAATAGGGTAGCCTAACTTTTGGCAAGTGTTGTAATAGGCTAACTAGGAGTTGAGTAACTCTTTTGTGTTGGCTACATCTGAACCATGTGGATACCCTCAGCATGTAAGGAACGGCGATAAACTTGGGTGATTTCGTTGTAAGTTGGTAAACGATGAAATCCACAATCGCTGAGACTTGTCGGAATTTTTACCCATGTCTCCTTGCATTTCTTGGCTGAGTGTTGAATACCAAACTTGTGCTAAATTTTGTGATCTAGGTTCCCACAAAAATTCAGCATCATTGGACCTTGCTAGTTTGAGATATAGGCGAAACCGTACCGATCAATCTGCTGAAAAACAGCTAAGACGGTAAGGCAGAGGACGAGCTTTTCGACCAGCTTAGCTATAGTTCTAGCACCGAAGTTAAATACCAAAGTGGTGCATTCCTAAATCCTCTGACTACTGCAAAAGTTTGAGATGTTTTGGATGGACCCACAGCAAGCTATGATTTTTCTCATAGCAAACAGAGATTCTGTCTATACTTCTAGCTGTGACTTCGGAAGTCTATGACTACACCAATTATTTATGAATCAAGGAAGTAATATGGATCGCGTGGCTAATGGTAACCTTTCACGTTTCAGATGGTTGGATCAACACGTGGCAACCCCGAGGGTTTTGGTGCCGGTGGCAGCCGCTCGCGACAATCGCCACCACCCCCGCCCAGTTTGGTGGAAGTGATGGCCGCTCAAACCGAGCTGCTACGTCAGATTGTGCAAGGGCAACACCAGCAGAGGGGTGGGCACAATGCTCACCAACCACAAGCTGCAGGATACACGGATTTCCTGGGGACCCAGCCTCCCTTGTTCCATAAGGCCGAGGAACCCCTGGACGCAGATGCATGGATTCGCACAATAGAATCCAAGTTCACACTACTTGTGGCCCCATGCTCAGAAGCCAACAAAGCTCGTTTTGCCGCGCAACAGCTTCGCGGTACCGCTCGTCTGTGGTGGGACCACTATTTTGCGATGCTCCCGGCTGATCATGTGGTCGACTGGGATGAGTTCAAGACCGCGTTCCGGGCACATCATATCCCCGAGGGTCTCATGGAGAGGAAGTTGAACGAGTTCCTGGCACTCACCCAAGGCACCCGCACCGTGTTGCAGTACGCCCAAGCGTTCAACAACTTATGTCAGTATGCGGGCTATCACGCTGATACGGATGCCAAGAAGCGTGATCGTTTCCGCCGAGGTCTGAATACCAAGCTCAAGGAACGTCTGAACCTAGCCAGGGCTGACACCTACAACGAGTTGGTCAATATGGCCATTACCCAGGAAGACTGTATCATGGCACACCGGGCAGAGAAGAAGAGAAAGGCACCCGCAGGACCATCAAGTGTCCAACCACCAAGGTATCGCATCGTGCAAAATACCGCACCTACAGCTCCACCAAAGGCCCCGCAGCCAGGAAGATGGATTGCCAGACCCCCACAGCAGCCAGGCATGGTACGACCCCCGATGCCTCCACAGAATGGTCCGAGGCCCATTCTCCAGCAGTCTCTTCGACCTAGCCCCGCAAATCGCTGTTTCAAATGCGGGAGTTCCAGCCACTTCGCACGTGAATGCCCTCAGCCTGGACAGCCCAACCAAGGTCAAGGATCCAACCCGAACGCCAAGAACAGGGGCAAGAGACAGACCCTGCAAGTCAAGCAAGGACGGATTAACTTCACCACGCTTGCAGAGCTTCCAGAAGGAGCCCCAGTGATGTCGGGTACATTCTCTATCCATAACAAGCCTGCCGTTATATTATTTGATTCTGGTGCATCGCATAGTTTCATAAGTGCAAAATTCGGTGCAAAAGTAGGCTTGGATGTTCGTCACACAAAAGGGTCATATATGATATCAACATCGGGTGGTAAAATTGCTTCAAACCAAATGGTCAGACAAGTACCAGTCAAATTGGGTAGTAAAACCATTGACACGGACCTTGTCCTTTTACCCCTTGACGGCATGGACGTTATTTTGGGAATGAACTGGATGGCTATGCATGGAGTCACACTGGATCTTTCTTCCCGAGCCGTGGAGATAAATTCACCTAGTCACGGAGCCACTACCCTTTACCTACCATTCATAGATTGCACGAATTCCTGTGCTTATAAGATGGAAGGACTTAAGCTAGATGAGATTCTGGTGGTGAACGAGTATGCCGATGTTTTCCCGGATGACTTACCAGGAATGCCACCGGATAGGGATATTGAGTTTGTTATTGAACTACAACCAGGCACTGCACCTATATCCAAAAGACCGTATAGGATGCCCCCTAAAGAATTAGCAGAGTTGAAAATTCAACTCCAAGAACTACTGGACAAAGGTTTTATTCGCCCTAGCGCGTCACCTTGGGGATGTCCAGCCCTATTCGTAAAGAAAAAGGATGACAGTTTAAGATTATGTGTGGACTACCGACCTCTCAATGCGGTAACTATTAAAAACAAATACCCCCTTCCCCGTATTGATGTACTCTTCGATCAATTAGCTGGAGCCAGAGTCTTCTCAAAGATTGATCTTCGTTCGGGATATCATCAGATCAAGATTCGCCCGTGCGATATTCCTAAGACTGCCTTCTCCACACGATATGGACTATATGAATTCTTGGTCATGTCCTTTGGACTCACCAATGCCCCTGCCTACTTCATGTATCTCATGAATTCGGTATTCATGCCCGAACTGGACAAATTCGTCGTAGTGTTCATCGACGACATTCTTATCTATTCCAAGGATGAGGAAGAGCATGCCAAGCACCTTCGCATTGTTCTTCAGCGACTTAGAGACCATCAGCTCTATGCTAAGTTTTCCAAGTGTGAATTCTGGTTGGATACTGTAAAGTTCTTAGGTCACACGATCTCCAGCGAAGGCATAGCTGTTGACCCCAGCAAGGTACAAGAGGTGATGGATTGGAAACCCCCTACCTCTGTTCATCAGATTCGCAGTTTTCTCGGCTTAGCCGGCTACTACCGTCGCTTCATACCGGATTTCTCTCGAATTGCTAAGCCCATGACGGAACTATTGAAGAAGGAAGTAAAGTTTGTATGGAACGAGAAGTGTGAGGAAGCCTTCCACACTCTCAGAGAGCATCTGACTACTGCACCTGTGTTAGCTCAACCCGATACTACCAAGTCATTCGATGTGTATTGTGACGCATCAGGTACTGGTCTAGGATGTGTGCTTATGCAAGAGAATCGAGTGATCGCATATGCCTCACGAGCCCTTCGGCCCCACGAACAGAATTATCCCACGCATGACCTTGAGCTCGCAGCCGTCATTCACGCTCTGAAGATATGGAGGCACTATCTCATGGGTACACAGTGCAATATCTACACGGATCATAAGAGTCTCAAGTACATCTTCACACAAGCCGATCTGAATATGAGGCAACGAAGATGGCTAGAATTAATCAAAGATTATGACCTTGAAGTGCACTATCATCCCGGTAAGGCTAATGTAGTCGAGGATGCACTAAGCCGCAAGTCCCATTGCCATTGCTTATCCATGGAGTCCTACCATGAGACATTATGTGCAGACATGAGGAAGCTTAACTTGGAAATGGTTTCCCAAGGCACACTAGATCACATCTCAGTTGAGCCCACTCTTCACGACCAAATCGTCATGGCACAACTACATGATGAAGGAATCAAGATCATCAAACAAAAACTCTCTCTAGGTGAGGAGAAGTATAAGTGTTTCCGCCAGGACCATAAGGGAGTTCTATGGTTCGAAAGTCGTATAGTCGTTCCGAAGAATCGTGAACTCCGCAAACAAATTCTTGATGAGGCACACCTCTCCAAATTCTCTATCCACCCCGGCAGTAGCAAAATGTATCAGGACCTAAGGCAAAACTTCTGGTGGACTAGAATGAAAAGGGAAATTGCTACGTATGTCTCGGAATGTGACACGTGCCAGAGAGTAAAAGCTAGCCACTTAAAGGTAGCCGGTACACTTCAACCGTTACCTATACCATCATGGAAATGGGAAGACATAAGTATGGACTTCATCGTTGGACTACCAAACACGTCCCAGAGACATGATTCCATATGGGTTATCGTGGATAGACTCACAAAGACGGCACATTTTCTTCCAGTACACACCACCTATTCTACCAAGAAATATGCCGAGATTTACCTCGATCGTATTGTTTACCTACATGGAATACCTAAGACAATCATTTCCGATCGTGGTCCTCAGTTTGTAGCACGCTTTTGGGAACAACTGCAGACGTCTCTTGGCACAAAGCTGATTCGCAGCTCAGCATACCATCCTCAGACCGATGGACAAACGGAAAGAGTAAACCAAATTCTTGAAGACATGCTGCGAGCTTGTGTCATTCACTATGACAAGAATTGGGACAAATGCCTACCCCTAGCAGAGTTCTCGTACAACAACAACTATCAAACGAGTTTGAAAATGGCACCATTTGAGGCCCTGTACGGACGAAGGTGTCGAACTCCTTTGAGCTGGTCACAAACCGGAGAACGTAAAATAATTGGACCCGACCTGGTAATCGAGGCAGAGGAGAAAGTAAAAGTAATACAAGCAAATCTTAAAGCCGCAC
Source organism: Panicum miliaceum (assembly GCA_032594955.1). Lineage (NCBI taxonomy): Eukaryota > Viridiplantae > Streptophyta > Magnoliopsida > Poales > Poaceae > Panicum > Panicum miliaceum. The sequence continues at coordinate 36,854,290 of CM064063.1, read as the reverse complement.
AAGCCCGACAAAAGAGCTATTCTGACAAAAGGAGAAAGCCTCTAAAGTTCGAAGTTGGCGATCATGTCTATCTTCGAGTTTCACCAACCAAAGGAGTGCGAAGATTTGGGATCAAAGGCAAACTAGCTCCCCGTTATATTGGTCCTTACGAAATCATGGAGAGCTGCGGACCCGTAGCCTACAAATTACGACTACCCCCTCAGCTCACGGCCACCCATGATGTCTTCCACGTATCTCAACTCAAGAAGTGTATTCGAGTCCCTACCGAGATGGTGGAACAACAAGAAATATCGTTGGAACCCGACCTCTCGTATGTCGAACACCCAGTTAAGATTTTGGATCAAAAAGAAAGAGAGACCAGGAGGAAAGTGATTAGAATGTATAAAATACAATGGAATCGCCACACGGAAGAAGAAGCCACCTGGGAAACTGAGAGCTACCTGAACCAACATTTCCCTGGGTTTCTTGCCTCAACCACTGGTATGTGCACCCACGCCCACACTAAGAATTACCGAATCTCGGGGCGAGATTCTTGTTAAGGGGGGGAGGCTGTGACGACCCTGGTTTTTGCAATTCCAAAAATAATCAATGACATTAGCCTAACTCCATGTTTTAAACCAACTAATGAGAGGGTGGAAAGAATTAAAACGGGTTCAGTTGGAATTCAAATTTAATTTGGGCACATTTGGACACATTTGAAACTTTTAAAATAACTTTAAAACCATAAGCCAAATGAAATTTTGCCTGAAACCAAAGTTGTAGAACTTTTTATTTTGAGCAACTTTCGTGTTCAAAAGTTTTTGAAATTCAAATCAGAAAGAGGAGAAAACGCCCTGTTTGCACCCAGCCCCCTGAACTTTTTCGAATTTTTGCACTTCGGTCCCTCGTTTCTCCCCCTCTGCTCTGCCGCGCCGCGCGCGCTCGCCCGCCCGCCGCGCGCCAGGTGGCCGGCGTCGCCTGACCGGCGCGAAGCGCCAGGCCAGTGGCCGCCGCACCACCCCGCCACGGCCGGCTTTGCCCCGCCCCGACGCCGCGCGGCCAGTCCCCGCCCGCGCGTGCTGCCGCGCCCAGGCCGCCGCCCGCTCGCCCAGTGGCCGCGCTCCGCCGTGCAGCCCCGGCCCCCGCGCCCCGCCAGCTGCCGCGCCTGCCCTCCGCCCGCCCCAAGTATCTAACAGCAACAATGAAATATATTTTTCAGAATTAATCTGTTACATAAAATTGGCTGAAAATTTTACAGTAAGCACACCTTTCCTTGATGTGCCTAAATCCAAAATTTCATGACCAGAAACTATCCCTTGTAGTAATGACTCTCAAATCGTAATCAAGTGCTATTTCCACGACTTAAACTTGTGCACTCATGTAGAATCGACGACTCTCGCCGACGGAACCTACGAGCTGGTGCCCGCGTCCGAGAGTGGGCAGCGTGAAGCTCAAGCAAATCTAACTGAAGCTTTTGAAGACCCGAGCCCAAGTTCGGAAGATCCCCAAGCGAACTACGAAGGCAAGCCCCGGAGCATAACCCATTCTTTCCGAAATTATGCAACGCATTACTCTTTGCTTGTGCATTAAGTTTATAGGAGTTGGATGAAAACTTAGTTGCATGATGTCAGGAACCCTTGCTTGGAAACTAGATGAAAGGTTCGATAGAATGCTGTGCTAATAAGGACTCCGGTAAAAGTCGAGTGATTTCCTGTCACTCGCGAGAAAATAGGAGTTGAATGACTACTACACGCTGCAATCATAAGGACACGGACGGGTTATGTAACGATGGTTACGATTGAGGCCCGTCTGTCTAGTGAAAAATGCTAAGGCCGCAGGGTGTGGTAGTGATGGTTAAGTCTTTGAACGTACTAAACACATGCCGAGATTATGGGAATCGGTAAGCTTAAGTACCTGATTGGCCTGGCAAGGGGACGGCATCCTACCCTTTGAACTTCGGTCCCATGTGCATATGGCGAGTGCAGAGAGTGGTCACGACCCGGCGCCGAACCGTGGCGTGGAGCTCTTGTACTCTCGGAGGGTAGCCCCGATCCACGACCCGGAAAGAAAGGGGAACAGTTGCACGTGTGACTCTAGGGAGTAACCACGTGACGTGTGTTTGGGTTTCCCTTGCAAGGTTAAGAAATTCGATTCGAATCGTCCGTTTCTCACGGCTATTGAGACTGCTTAACCATTTTTACCCACAGAGTAAGAAGAGGAACAATGATGATGAAGGAACTGGTTGGATGAAAAATTTAATGCTTCACCATGTATGCTTTAGATAGCTGCTTACCTAGACTGGCTAACGAAACTAGAATCTTGAGCTAAAAATTGAAAGTAAGGACCCACTTGTAGATGCTGTTTCGGCAAAACAAACCCCTGAGCCAAAAAGCCTGGCATGTCTAGAGTCGGTGGAGTAGTTTCCACTACTCGGGTAAGTCTTGCTGAGTATTAGTATACTCAGCCTTGCTTGTGGCTCATTTCAGGTGAGACCTTCGAAGATATGATTGCTAGCTTGACTTGGCCCTGCACTCTTCCCCCTGGTTGGTCGGTGGAATGGGATGCGCCCCCGTCCAACGGAGATAAGGCCGAGTGATGTCTCGTACGGGCTTCATCGAGACATCCTGTATCGTCGAGTAGTTTCCGTTGTTTATTTCCGCTGCAATTTAACTCTGAAGAACTTATTTATGTTAATTGAAGTACTTGTTTTCTAAACTCAGAACTTGGTCTGTAATATTTACTTATGTTAATGTTGTAATATTTGCTGGAATGTGGTATTCTCTGGGCTCATCGTCGCATGAGCATTTGTATGTACGGCGCTCGATCCGTTCACCGTGGTTGTATCGGGAGGTCATACCCGACAGACCAGTGGATTACTCCGTTTGAAGTGTAAGGTTAACCGAGGATGCCTTAATGGTGATGGTTAATACACTTGAGCCGGATTAATTCAGGTGGTTCTGCCACACCTATTGTGGAGAATATCCACCAATGGGAAGTCGGAGACCACCAGGACATTGTATGCATCAAAGTAGTGGCGAAGCTTCCTGGAAGTGATGAGTATACCGTAAAGAATTTTTTGAATCATTGGGTAACGAACCTTGGATTCAGAGAGGACTTCGCTGATGAAGTAAACTGGTCGCTGCACCCCAAAGGCGTGGCCTTCTTCCTGTCACTCCACCACAATTGCCGTACTGACGACGTGGGTAGTCGCGGCGATGTAAAGTAGCAGGTTCTTGCCTGGTTGAGGAGCCGTCAGGATGGGTGGCGACTGCAAATGGTGCTTGAGATCTTGTAGCACCTGGTTTGCCTCCTCGTTCCACTTGAACTTGTTGTGGAGCTTGAGCAATTTGAAGAAGGGTAGACCCCATTCTCCAAGTCGGGAAATGAATCGATTCAAAGCTGCCATGCAGCCAGTGAGCTTCTGGACATCCTTGATCGTCTTTGGAGCATCCATAGTTGTGATGGCATTCATCTTCTCTGGATTTGCCTCGATCCCGAAGTGGCTGACAATGAACCCGAGTAGTTTGCCTTGAGGGACACAAAAGACGCACTTTGTCAGGTTGAGCTTCCATCGAAATCGTCGCAAGCTGTTGAAGGTCTCCTCGAGATCGGAGATGAACTCGTCGTGGGATCAGGTCTTGATGACCACATCATCCACATAAGCTTCAACATTGCGGTGTAGTTGGTCCGCAAGGCACAGTTGGATGGCCCGTTGATAGGTGGCTCCTACATTCTTCAACCCGAAAGACATTGTAGTATAAGCCTATGCTCCAAAGGGGGTGATGAACGCCATTTTGATTTGGTCTTCCTCCTTGAGAGCTATCTAATGATAGCCCGAGTAGTAGTCGAGGAAGGAGAGTAAGACGCAGCCAGCCGTGGAGTCAATGACTTGGTCGATGTGTGGGAGCGCGAAGGGGTCCTTCGGGCAATGTTTGTTGAGATCAGTATAATCCACACACATCCTCCATTCATTATTATTATTCTTTTTCAGTATAAGTACAGGATTAGCTAACCACTCGTGGTGGTATACTTCTTTAATAAAACCAACCGCGAGTAATTTTGCTAGCTCCTTCTTGATGGCCTCCCTCTTGTCGGGGGCAAATCATCATAGTCGTTGCTTCTTCGAAGTGGTTTAGGGTCAAATTTTAGGCAATGCTCAATCAACTCCTTGGGCACCCCTGGCATATCCGCTGGTTTCCATGCGAATATGTCCCGGTTAGCCCTAATGAAGTTGATGAGCGCGCTTTCCTATTTGTCGCCTAAGCCGCCCCCGATCAGAGCGGTCTTGGACGAGTCGCCTTCTTGCAGCTGGATGGCCTTGATGCCGACATCGCTAGGGTTAGGTTTAACCCTCGACTAGCTTGGCCGCTGGTTGGAGATCTCCATCTCTGTATTGGTAAACTTCAGTGCGGCCGCGAGTACTTCTGCAGATGGCTCTGGCACGCGTGAAGTCATGGCGTACTCGATCGCTTCCAGGTCGCAGTCGTACGACTTCTTCAAGTCGCCACGGAGTGTGAGTACACCTGTCGTGCCTGGCATTTTGAGAAGCAGGTAGACATAGTGGGGCGCAACCATGAATTTGGCTAGTGTCGGTCTGCCAAGGATGGCATGGTACAACGAGTCAAAATCCGCCAAATCGAACTTGATGTACTCGGTGCGGTAGTTGTCTTTTGTCCCAAAGGTAACTGGCAGGACCACTGACCCAAGTGGTGTAGCCGCGTTACCCGGGATGATGCCGTAGAAAGGGGCTTTGCTGGGAGTGAGCATCTTGGAGATGTCCAGTCCCACCTTCTTGAGTGTACTCGCGAAAAGTAGATTAAGGCCGCTCCTGCCGTCAATGAGTACTCGGGTGAGCTGTGAGCCCGCCACGACTGGGTCTAGGACGAGCGGGAATTTTCCCGGCTCGGAGAAGCTGGTCCATTGATCATCCCTAGAGAAGGACATCGGGACCTCGCTGTACCTTAGAGGCCTTGTCGTGGCTGGCTCCACAGAGAGTATTCCACGCAGGGTTAGCTTCTGTGCGCGCTTGGTGAGGAATTCACCGTCTCCGCCGAAGATAACGTTTAAGATGTTTTTTGGATCCTGGAAGTCTTGAGCCCCCGACTTGTCACCTCCTTCATCGTCCTCATTGTCCTTTCACCTTCCTGCTTGAAGGACGGGTGGTGCATTGAGTGATTTGAGGATGGTGACGCACTCGAAGAGGGTGTGCCGCGATTTTGGTTGGATCGGGCATTGTTTGTGCATGATCTTCTCGTATTCTGAGTCGTTGTTCCCCGACTTCTTGCCGCGCGGGTTGCGCTCGACAGCTGCGACTTCATTGTCTGGCTTGTGCTTTCGGGTATTCCCTGAGTGGTTCCGCTGGCTTTTATCGAAGTGGTCGTTGCCAGTGCCTTACTTGTCATGGTTGCGTCTTGGGAAACGATCGTTTTCCTCATCCTCCTGGTCACCCCATCATGCCATCATGTCCTGCAGCTCACGGTAGTAGTCGGGCGGTTGCGCCCGCAGTCGTGGTACATGCTCTTCGAGAAGAGGTCATTTTGGAAGCAACAGATGATGTCCTCATCTGTGATGTTGGCGATGGTGGTGCGCATCTCGAAGAAATGCCGTGTGTAGGACCTCAGTTTCTCGTTCATCTCCTACTTCACCTGGGACAAGTCGTGGTGAGTGCCTGCATTGATCACGGATCCCTGGAAGTTGTCGATGAAGGCCCGCTGGAGGTCCTCCCACGAGTCGATGGAGTTTGGCTTGAGGATTTCAAGCCACATGAGGGGTACGGACTCCAGAGCAACTGGGAAGTAAAGAGATTTTGTAGAGTTGGAACCCCCTGAAACTTCAATGGCGACGGAGTAGCAGCGAATCCACTGGCGTGGGTCCTGCTTACTGTCATACTTGGGGATTCCGACTGGATTGAAGTCCTTGGATAGGACTTGTCGGTGATGCTGGTGGTGAAGGCAGGGAAGCGGTCGCTGTCGTCGTCGTCGTAGTGCCTGCTGGTACGGTCCTTCCTCCTCGCTTCAATGACAAGCCGCGCGTCGCGGCCTTCATTGATCTTCTGCCTGAGGTCGATCGTGGGAGCGTCATGGAGGTTGGCCGCGACTGGATCTTGGCCTTGATGCTTTGCCCCACACTGGTTGCGAGTGGGTTGTTGTACTTCTTGTTTATTGTTGGCACGCGCAAATGGGTGGCCCTCGTTGCCCTGGCGGTTGTCGTTCCTCCTGCTCCCGGGCCTTCCTCCAAGGGTGCGACTGACCAGCGCGGTATCACCGTGTTGCTCAGATCTCGGGGGCTGATTCCGAGTGGAAAGAGTTGGGTGTTGCCCATCGAGTTGCACAAGCGCGCGTTGGGTCAGGTACTGCAACCTTTGTATCTAGGGGTTAGATGGGAGTTGTTGAGCTAGGACTGCTGCCTCTGCGATGGCGCCAATCGGCGTACGGTACTCGCGATCCGCGACTGCTGCAAAGGCATTGTTGAAATCCCTTGGTTCACGAGCGCGATTCTGAGCGTTACGCCTGCGTTAAGCGCGCTTGGCATTTTTTACCGCAAGATCCTCCGGTGCTCCTTGTCTTCATCTTGGGGGGCATCTGCTGTGGGCTCATCGGCTGAGATGTCCGCGAGTTGTTCGTTGTCATACTGGGTGCCCAACTTGTCTTTCTTCGTGTTGCGAAGGGAGGCCATGCAGACTTGTCGATCCGGCGATTGGTTAGCTCTAAGGCTGTAGTCGAGTAGCACTATGCTACTCTCGCCTTCTTCCGCAATGGGGGAGAGGGGTCTACCCTCCTGGAAGGGTAGCTCCTGCGTGAAGGCCACAAGGCGGGACTCGTAATCGAGTAGTTCAGAGGGCTCAAAGCCCTTCCAGTACATGAAACATTCTTGCGGCGTTGATTTTATCGTTAAACCTAGATGGCTGCCCGACAAGAATTTGATGTGGCCATCGGGTTGCGACTGGTTTTCAAGGGCGGGGACCGCTCGACAAGCGGTGGCTCCCGCGTCTCCGAGTCCTTTTCGGAGCCGGCTTGAAGTCCGAGTAGCGGTGGGATCCGAGTAGGAGTCGAAAACGGGGGGCCCCCGACAAGCGGTGGCATCCGCGTCTTTGGTGTTGAGCAGCAGATCCAAATCCTTCTCCAAGTCGGAGAAGGAATTATATTGTAGGGTCTTTACAGATTGGTTTGAATCCGACCCGAATAGATCTGATGCCTCACGAGTAGAAGTCGCGTTGAAAATGGACATCTTCTCGATCTGCTGGATCGGATCAGGAAGCAGCATGTCGTCGAGGTTGTCGATGAAGTCGTCTGGATCACTGCTTGAAGTTGGTGAAGAGGTCTCCGGCTCCCTGGAGTCAGCTAGGTGACTGTTGAAGCCACCCAAACCGTTGGTGACGTAGATCCAGGAGCCGAAGATGAAAGTCGTGCCCTCATCGAGCACGACAGTGGTGAAGTTGAAAGATGCCATCGAATTCTCCGGTGGATGCTTGATGAACACCCCTACCTGGCGCGCCAGTTATCGGTGTTTTACCGCCACGCCCACCGCCGTATCTTAGGAAAAAGTGATTTGTCGCACCCAGCCCCAAAGTATGGGAGCTAGACGAACTACCGAAGGTACACCGAGTAGCGTTGGTACCGACCGAGTCATAGCAGATACGCCACATGGTCGGCAGCGCCAGCCTCTGATGTCAGTGTTTTACCGCCACGCCCACCGAGGGATACCTCCGATGTGGTGAGTTTGTAGGTAGGGTGTTGCCGAGATCTGAAACTTGAAGGTGCAAAGGAACGCAAGGTTTTAGACAGGTTCAGGCCGCAAGAGCGTAACACCCTACGTCCTGTGTGGTTTGGATCGCCTTTGATGATTATTGTCCCCGAGGGGGTGCCTGTCCACCCTTATATAGTCCGGGGGGCCAGGTTTACATGGAAGTCCTAGTCGGGTACAAGCCCAGGAGTCCTACCGGAGTACTTCTCGGGTAGTTTCCTACTGTGTCTGACTAGTTTCACTACTCTACGAGTAATCCTACTGCATTACGAGTAGTTACAACAGATGTAGGGCATGAGCCATGTCCCATCCCATATCTTAGGAAAAAGTGTGCCACATGTACAATCCCGTGTACCCGGGTCTGACACCTGAGCCTAGGGGTTGGCCGAGTCGCCGCTAGCACACCGAGTAGTCTGTGCCGATGAAGTGATGGCCGAGTAAGGAAGCTCTCGGGAGCATACCTCACCCAATGGCATGGTCCAGGTCTGGTCCTCTGCAAGGTAAACATAAAGATATGTTGTAATGGATATACATGATATCGAGTCAGGAGCAGATCCCAACATTGTAAGATGCTTGATAAAAAATCGCATCTTGCTCTTGTCAAGACATGTAATTTCCCCGAGTAGTTAGCCTATTACGTTTAAGCACCTGATCACTGATAGCCGCAGCCCATAGGCGTGTATGCGTAGGAACATAGGCGTACAGAAGAGTCAAGGTTTCACGGATTTAGATAGATTCGGGCCGACGAGAGCATAATACCCTACGTCCTGTGTGGTGGTTTCTATTGCCTTAGATGATGTAATATTTGGAGGGGGTCCCTGCCCACCCTTATATAGTCTGGGGGGACAGGGTTACATGGAAGTCCTAGCCAAATACGAGCTTAGGAGTCCTACCCTAGTACTACTCGGGTAGTTTCCTTCCGTTCCAACTAGTCCTACTCCTGTACGACAACTGGTGTGGGGCGTGGGCCATGTCCCATCCCTTATCCTAGAATATGTTCGCCATGTGCACAGTCCCGTGGCCCTGGGTCTGATAGGGTGTGCTAGTGACCGTAGCCGCTCTAGTGGTCTTGGTTGTGCTGGTAGTTGTCATTTCCTCGAGGTTGGGCCTTCCTCCTGGTGTGCGACTAGCCTGAGGGACGGAGCTCGCATGGTGCTCGGATCTTGAGCGGCTATGTTACAGCGAAGGCATACGGTCCCACTGGTCTAGTTGGACGGTAGCATGCTGAGTTAGCTACAACAACCTCTCAGTCTCCTAGTTTCGGGGTAGCCACTGGATTAGGATGGCTGCTTCGGCGATGTTCCCTATCGGAGTGTTGTACTCACAATCGCCGAGTGCTGCAAAAACATCTTGGAGATTCCTGCGGTGAGGTGGGTTCTGTGCACGAGCTTGTGCATTCCGCCTACGCTTAGCACGCTTGGCGTTCTTTGCCCGTCGGATTCTTCTGCGCTCCTCATCCTCGTTTTGAGGAGCGTCCGTCGTGGCCTTGTCGACGGAGATGTCCATGAGTAGTTCTCATCGTACTCCCTTCCTGGTTCGTCGTCGTCATCGTGGTCGTGGAGGGAGGCCATGAAGATGTGGCGATCTGGCGAGAACTCGCCGCTGGAGGAGTAATCGACTAGCTTGGTCATGTCTTCTCCCTCCACAACGATGGAAGAAAGAGACTTGCCTTCTTGAAAATGTAATTCTTGTGCGAAGGCCACAAGGCAGGAGCTGTATTCAAGTAGCTCAGTGGGCTCCATGACCTTCTAGTACACGAAGCAGCCTTGTGGTGTTGAGGTTATAGTTAGGCCCAGATGACTACCCGATAAGGGTTCGGAGTCATCATCCGAGTCTGAGTACTTGTCGAAGATGGGGGCCTCCCGACAAGCGATGGCTCCCCGTTCTTCAATCTTGTGCAGGCAATCCAAGTCCTCATCCAGGTCGGAGAGGGACTCAAGTCGCATGGGCTCCTGGTAGACAAAAGCCGCATTGCGTAAGCCGAATAAGAGTCTGGTACGCCCCTCCCCAGATTGGATTGAATCCGAATTGAGAAGTCCTGGTGCAGTACGAGTCGAAATCGCGTCGAAAATGGAATCCTCCTCGATCTCCATGGCTAGGTCAGGGAGCAGCATCTCGTCGAGGTTGTCGACAAACTCATCGAGGCGACCGCGTTGGGTTGCAGCAGATGCCTCCGGCTCCCTGGTGTCGGCAAGATGGCTGTTGAAGCCACCCGAGCCGTTGGCGACGCTGTTGGTATTTCTTAACGTTCACAGAATAATCTGCAATCGCACGGAGATACCGTTGTAGCACTTCACTCATGACTATTCAAGGGTATTGTATTGCCACGCGGAACGGAAGTACTATCCTTCTGACTGATTCATCCAAGGACACACAAGAGTAAAGTAGGCAAGGATAGAGAGGATTCCTATGGCTTAAGAGTTCTGGTAAGAAAGGTTCAGCCTCTACTTGCTTACTTCAGGCACCGGCTTACACCTGGTCTGCCAACTGTATCCGGCTATTAGCTCTACGCCCAACCCGAACGTGGGGAACTACAAGGGATGGACAAGGCTGTCACCACCTGCCGCCTACCGCGACAGACCGTGGGGAAGGGTAGCAAACAAAGGTAACTTCAAGCCTAGACAACACGTCTACTCTATCGATTACTGCTTCTAGCCCCGGCCAGACTCCGTCTTTAGACTCAAGTCCTTCAGCTAGAAACAACCGCTCAAGAGCGGACATTGATCCTGCAAGCAAGTAAAGAGTAAAACTTACTTAACCAAGAGTCTAACCGCAATAGGAGATCACGAGCACTTACTTAGAAAGGAAGCATCCGTCGAGGTACAAGATCGGGGGAGAGTGCCGATAGGGCGGCACTTCCCCCGAACCACCCCTCACTCTCTCCCTATTTTCTAAGCACTACGGAGGTAGGGCTTCACTTTGGAGTGGAGCTCTTCTCTTCTCTCTTGTGGTGTGTGTTTGAATGCGGGGCTCTCCTCCTTATATATCCCTCCAAGGGCGGATCCCAGGGGGAACTTTTGAGATGGTACCATCCGGAACCGGCGTAGGGAACGTGGTGGGAGACTCCAGGAGAAAGTTGGGCTTGATTGGGCCTACAGGTGGTTAGGCCGAACTAGGGGTTCGGCCACACCCTTTCTGATGCCTTTTGGCCCAATCTTCGGTCAGTGCACTCCTTGTGGGCTCCTTATGTGGATTCTAGGTGTTTCGCCTGAAGTTTAATTGGTTTAGCATGTCATATGGGCTCTTCTTTATTCGTGTGACGTAGGATGGGATCTTCTGTTTACTTCTTCTGCGTCCTCTGCATGTTTTCCTCTTATTTCAGACTTGGATCCCTAAAATAGCTTAGTGGACAATACATCTGTGGAGCAAAGTTTGTGATATACATATGTGAGTAAGTAAGGTTATTCTTCTTTATTTCTGGGTATAGTTGACGGTTGGATTTTGCATTTAAGGGCCGTCAACAACACCCCCACACTTAGCCCTTTGCTCGTCCTCGAGTAAAGGTCTGAGGACTAAGGTGGACCATCTCCTCAAATAGTATGACGCCTGCATATAAGTTATTCCAAGCCTTACCCTTTTACTCATGAACTTTGAAGTGTCTACCTTGCCATCTTGAGTAGTTGAGGAATGGAACGGATTAGAATCAAGTCTTCCTTACTTCACCTTCTTAGATAACTTGGGTTTTTGAAAGATTTTTAGAACAAACTTAGACTTGCTCCTCGAATGATTCTCTCAGATCGCTCAATGTGTATAGTTCCTTACCAAGGCAGTGTTTTGCCTCTTTTCATCCTACTTCTAAAAAGTCTTTTGTGGAGCATATGGTATGGAATGAAATGGAGGCATACTTGCATTGCATATGTTGTGAAGTCAAAAACCGGACCCAAGGAGGAGCAAATCATACACTCTGATCAAGATGTGCAAGTGTGTGGAAAATATGTGGATGAAAGATGCATAGAAACTCCTCTTTATATGATCTCTCTCCCTTTTGAAATGTTTTTGAGGACATGGCTATTCTCATTTTTTTTCATATATTTGGACCTCCATGCGTCCAACTCTCTTTTTTTCTATGCTTGGACCTTCATATGTCCAACTTTTATTTTTCTCTTCCTTTTTTCGATAGCCAATGTCTCTTTTGTAACAAAAGATGGAGAGAGAGACCAACACATATCGTGGAGCTTTTATTTCATGGAATGATATGGATGGATGGGTAAAATGTTTTTGAGCAACTTCAGTGTAGAAGTTGCCATATATGGGTGGAGTGTACGTGATGTTGATCATGAGAGTATGAAAAGTTTCTCACAAAGGTCACAAACAATTTGACAAGGCTCAATGAAAAATCAAGTAGCATATGTATAAGGTTTTCGATGGGATCATCATATGGCTTTGGTAGGAATTTAGCATCATCAAGGAGTCAAGCTATTGATTTTGAATTTTTGAACTTTTGAAAGATAAAGTTCCCAAGTACTTTTCAAAGAGAAGCAAGGTTCCTTTCATCATACCATATCTCATTCATCAACACTTAGATAACATGCTTTCCCTATGATAAGTTGTTCATAAGTAATAGGAATGTAAGCGAGGAATAAAGTATATGCAAGCCAACCATAGGAAAGACATGTTTAACAAGAGGAGATTGGCAAGATTCATTGAGTTTAATTTCAGTGATCAATATGAAATTTGTTTAAACTCAAGAATCAGGGAGTAAGAGGGTTGTGATGCACAAACCATCATTGAATAGGAAGAAGAGGAAACTGAGGGGAGTTAGAGGTGGTTGAACCAGAGGTTTGGCCATCCCTCTATGGATCCCATTTGTCCCGTTCTTCAGTGTGTTGGGTCCTCTCATGTTGTGCAACATGTTGGGGGAGGATCTCGAATGAGTTTGCACTTGGTGAGTATGAGAAATCTCCCCCACACTTATTCTTGTACTTGTTTTTTATTCAACGAAGCAAACAATGGGTGGAAACAAAAACTCTACCGGTTTGAATACCGGAGAGTTCAAACTTTTATTAGCTCAGGGCGCATGAAATGAGTATGGAGCCTCAATTTCTTTTTGTTATTTTTTTTTGTTATTTATTTTTATATTCTTTTTGTCATGGCAAACCTGGCATGATGGGTAACTTAGCAGGGTGGAAACACGAGGCAAGGATGCACAAAGTGTGTGGGATACTTACCTGACCGATCTTCCCAAGCGTTGAATCAAAATGCAAGAGTTAAGCTTTATATGCATGGAGCAAAGCTTTGCATTTGTTCTACTCATGCATCTGTCTTCCCACCAGGGAGTGTTGTATGATTGTTGGGGTTATTGTACGTTGCTCCTTGGTTGTTTATTTTATTCCCTGCAAAAGGTTAGTGGACAACAAACACTCGAGGAATGTTTAAGAAATTTTGGAAGGATTTCATCATTGCCTTGAGATTAGTTGTTCACATCCATGCTTAAGAAAAAAATTCAATTAGCACATATCCCAAAATGCTTGCCATTTTATTTTTTTGTTTTATATTTTTTTTATTGTTCACCAATTTTTTTTTGTTTGCATAACTCAAACAAGGCTAAGATAAAATTGCATGAACATAACAAAGGGGCATTTTGTAATTTACTCACAATGAACCTTGAAAGGTGATTTGTGCCTCCCATGCATGTTGTCCAATTTTGTTGCTGAAGTGTGTTCCGGGCCTTGGTTTATCTCCAATGGGAATTGATCTTGAGGACTTGCCCATCAATTTTGAAAGTTTTCCTATAGGGGTTCGTCCATAAAAAATATGCCTCCAGAGTCTATGATTTTGATTAACTCGGTGGTTCATTACCCAAACTCGACACCATGTCTAATTTGATTAGAGAAGGCTATTTAACCTAAGCACCATGCTTAATTTAAAAATCCTATGGATGCGCCTCTAGAAAAGACATCCAAACCAGAGCATACAAAGATAAGCCAAAGGATGCATCAATTTGAAGAATCAAGTTATGATCTCGTGGAGATAAATATGAGCAAGGGATTGGTGAATCATACCTGAGTATTCCCACCGGCAGCATATAAGGATGGATGATCTGAAATTGTTGCAGTGGTGGTGTCGTCACATATGGTGGTCGATTGTTCTCCATTTCGATGTGGATTCTAACGGAGGAAGGCACTTTGACCACACCAACTTAGGTGAGCCATACTCATGCCTCGTGTGTGTGTGAACCATGTTCCTTTGAGGCATGATTCGTTAGCACAATGTTATAGGATTGGAGATGCAGAGTACATCTCTTTTTGCGCATGCGAGCAAGTGTCAATCGGGGTGGAGCAGCAAAGGCCTAGAAAGGAAGATGAGCATTCCTCTTGTTTGTATGCGCGCATGAGCTGCTAGAGCGAAGCTATGCAAAGCTAGGAGTGGATGAGGATTATGCCTAGGCTTTGCAAGAGTAAGCGAGAGCAAGGCTGGGTAGAGCTTGGTGGTGAAATGATTTATACCAAGGTGTAATGCCACAACTTGAAGGCATGCTCACAAAGTGGTGTTTGATCATGTGGTGCTTGCCAGCTTTCTCCTACTCTTCTTCTTCCCCTTTTCCTTTTTATTTCTCTCTTGTTTTTTTCTGCTTCCTCTTTTTTTCATCATCATCATTTTTTTCTATTTCCTTTTTTTTCTCTTATTTTTATTTTTTTTAGCAAGGCAGAGCTGACATCACCTTTAAACCAAGATAGCCTTTGGTATGGATGGAACTTGTGGCGAGATTCTCACCATCCTCCCCCACACTTGGGCTTTTGTGTGAAAGCCAAGTGTGTGATATCGGGTCTCAATTTGAGTGTGTTCCATCACCAAAGAGCATCACGTGCATATTTGATGCAGCTCCCATGTTCTCTAGCATCGTATGCCCCCCTGTTCTCCTCAATCTCAACCTGAAATGGTTAGCGACCTAGAATACTCGAAGGTGCATGCTATCCTGAAAGCATGTTCTTGCTTTTATTGAAAAGGAAGCTTCTCTTTATTTCATGACATTCCGGGCTATCTCCCGGCAGTGCTTCGTTTTTGGTCACAAGCTTGACCATGGGGGAATCATCCTGCAGCTATCAATGGTGATGTAGTTCTCAGCTTCATCACCATTTGTTGATTCATCATCATCATTCAAGCTACATGGTTAGTGCAGCAGTGCAACTATGGGATTCTCAATATTTATGATAAACGAAAGCATCCACAACCATCCTTCTAAACATTTTGCGAACGACGATCGAGAGGTGGTTGTGGTCCTTGTAAGAGCACGCGGTACCAAGCGAGACAGACTCTGGAGATTGCTTACGCGAGCATGATTCTTGAGGAAATCCGAAAGCGAAGCTTTCATTCTCGTCTGTGGAATCCTTTCTCTTGGACTATAGAGTCGTCATCTCAGGAAAGTCCATGGCACAAGAGTTCTCTTTCTCAAAATATTCATCATGAAAGATGAGGCAAGATTGATAAGGCTAAAACTCAATCGAGGTCATTCGGTTTCATAGAGATGAGAAATACATTTGGATAAAACGAACGACGACTCAAACATCACCTCCTCGAGTGGGTAACAGAACTCCGAAGGTTGAATTTCTTCTTCCTTCAGTGTTCGTGGTTCAGCGGAGGGCTCAACAGACGAATCATGGGATGCGGAAGGCACAAGGTTGGATTCGACTGCTGAGGGGCTCTCATGGCTCAACTCGGATTCCTAGTGGGGTTCGCTAGGATTGGTGAGGAAGCAAGAGTTTCCAAGGAAGTTATCTAAGATTTCCTTTCCTTTTGTCGGATTTTTGTGCACGAATGAACCTCCAGGGGCGATGTCAAGATGTAGGGCAGAGACCATGTCTAAACCCATGAAAAAGATGTTTATCGATCCATCATCAGGTATAGACAAACCTGGGCTTGATGCTAAAAGGCGTGAAAATCTAGCCCATGCTGCACCTATGGACTCCTTCTCTAATTTCTCAAATGCAAGAATGTCACTCCAGGGAGAAGTTAGGTGGGATAGAGGAGAGAACGAGTGACGAAAGTCATCTTGGAGCTTTTTTCAATCACCGTTCAAACTCTCCATGTTGTGAGTGTACCATTGCTCCGCCCTCTCTATGAGAGAGAAAGAAAACAACTTCCACCTCAAGGTTTCCTGTGTCATGCCTGTAATTACCAAGCACGAACACATTTCCTCGAACACCTGCAAATGATCATGGGGATCTTTATTGATAACTCTAAAGAAGGGTCGTTCCTGAACAAAGGAAAAACAGCCAGGGAGAAGTCCAAAGCCAGAAGCTGTGGTAGGCTAGAAGAGGGTTATGGCTCTAAGAACTTGCCCTGAATGGTCGAAAGGTATGGACAAGGATAACCTTTCATGGGTAGCGGGGGTGAAGGTAGAGGTAAGGACAAACAAAAGATATGAGGATGAACTGGGTAGTGGGGGTGAAGGTAGAGGTAAGAAAAACAAAGGTCATGATTTTTTTAGATAAAGTTACAAGGATGAACTAGGTTCGAAGGTAATATAGCCATGGTGCCAGAAATGCTTGTTGGTATTTCTTAACGTTCACAGAATAATCCGCAAGTGCACGGAGATACCGCTGTAGCACTTCACCCATGAGTATTCAAGGGTATAGTATTTCCTCGAGGAACGGAAGTAATAGCCTTCTAACTGGTTTGTCCAAGGACACACAAGAATAAAGTAGGTGAGGATAGAGAGGATTTCTATGGCTTAAGAGTTCTGGTAAGAAAGGTTCAACCTCTACTTGCTTACTTCAGGCACTGGCTTACACCTGGTCTGCCAAGTGTATCCAGCTATTGGCTCTACGCCCAACACGAACGTGGGGGGCTAAAAGGGACGGATATGGCTGTCACCACCTACCGCCTACCCTGAAAGACCATGGGGAAGGGTAGCAAACAAAGGTTACTTCAAGCCTAGACACCATGTCTACACTGTCGATTACTGCTTCTAGCCCCGGCCAGACTCAATCTTAAGACTCAAGTCCTTAAACTAGAAACAACCGCTCAAGAGCAGACATTGATCCCGCAAGCAAGTAAAGAGTAAAATTTACTTAACCAAGAGACTAACCACAATAGGAGATCACGATCACTTACTTAGAAAGGAAGCATCCATCGAGGTACAAGATCGGGGAAGAGTGCCGACAGGCCGGCACTTCCCCCGAACCACCCTTCACTCTCTCCCTATTTTATAAGCACTACGGAGGTAGGGCTTCGCCTTGGAGTGGAGCTCTTCTCTTATCTCTTGTGGTGTGTGTTTGAATGGGGGCCTCTCCTCCTCCTTATATAGCCCTCCAAGGGTGGATCCCAGGGGGAACTTTTGGGGTGGTACCATCCGGAACAGGCGTAGGGAACGCGGTGGGAGACTCCAGGAGAAAGTTGGGCCTGATTGGGCCCATTGGGGGTTCGGCCACACCCTTTCTCAGGCCTTTTGGCACAATCTTCGGTCAGTGCACTCCTTGTAGGCTCCTTATGTAGATTCTGGGTGTTTCTCCTGAAGTTTACTTTCTTTAGCATGTCATGTGGGCTCTTCTTTATTCGTGTGATGCAGGATGGGATCTTCTGTGTACTTCTTCAGCGTCCTCTGCATGTTTTCCTCTTATTTCAGACTTGGATCCCTAAAATGGCTTAGTGGACATTACATCTATGGAGCAAGGTTAGTGATAAACATATGCGAGTAAGTAAGGTTATTCTTCTTTATTTCTGGGTATAGTTGATGGTTGGATTTTGCATTGAAGGGCTGTCAACAGACGCTGATCCAAGAGCCAAAGATGAAGATTATTCCCTCGTTGAGCACAGCGTTGGTGAAGTCGAAAGAAGCCATCGAGTTCACCGGTGGATGCTCGATGAACATCTCTACCTAGCGCGCCACCTGTCGGTGTTTAACCTCCAAGCCCACCGAGGGATACCCCTGAGGTGATAGATTGTAGATAGGGTGTCACCGAGATTAGGAACTCGAAGGTGCGAGGAACACAAATCTTTAGACAGGTACAGGCCGCAGTATGCATAATACCCTACGTCCTATGTGGTGGTTTGTAATGCCTTAGATTGATTTTGTTTGGAGGGGATCCCTGCCCGCCCTTATATAATCTTGGGGGATAGGGTTACATGGAAAACCTAGCCAAATACGAGCTTAGGAGTCCTACCCGAGTACTACTCGAGTAGTTTCCTTCTGTTTCGACTAGTCCTACTCCTGTACGAGTTGTTACAACTGGTACGGTGTGGGCCATGTCCCATGCCTTATCCTAGAATATGTATGCCATGTGCGCAGTCCCGTGGCCCCCGGTCTCACACAACATGCAATAAATTATATTTTTCATAAGCTTATCGGTAGGATTAGGAAAATCTACATCGATGATGTGGTGATTAAGTCAAAAGGATACAATTAAAGAGCATCTAGCCGATCTGCGGGAGACTCTTGAGTGTACAAGGCAGCATGGCTTGAAGATCAATCCAAACAAGTGAGCATTTGGAGTATCGGCCGGACAGTTCCTTGGTTTCATGGTCCAGGAGAGGGGGATAGAAGTCAGTCAGAGGACCATCAAAGCTATTAATGAGATGGTTTCTCCAACAAATAAAACAGAGTTGCAATCAATTGGTAAAATAAATTTCATTAGAAGATTTATTTTGAATTTATCTGGCAAGATTCAGGTTTTTTCTCCATTATTGAAGTTGAAAGCTGATTAGGAGTTTGTATGGGGGAAGGAACAACAGGAGGCCTTCGACAAAATTAAAAAATATTTGAAGTCTCCCCCAATTTTAATTCCTCCACAGAGAGGTAAGCCATTTAAATTATATTTATCGACTGATGAACGATCAATCAGATCAAACTTGATACAAGAATTTGAGGGGAAAGAACGCGCCATATTCTATCTTAGTATGAGGCTTCTTGATGTTGAAACCCGATATCCTCCTGTTGAAAGGTTATGATTGTGCCTTTATTTTTCCTGTGCAAAGTTGAGGCATTACCTTTTATCAGTTCAATGCATAGTGGTCTGCAAAGATGATGTGGTGCATTATATATTGTCTTTGCCTATACTAATGGGAAGGATCGGGAAGTGGCTCCTAGCTCTTATGGAGTTTGACCTGCATTATGAATCAGCTAAAGCAGTCAAAGGACAGGCCATAGTCGACTTTGTAGCAAAGCACCATGGTCGACAAGAAGGGTTCGTGGAGCCGATGCCTTGGACAATGTTCTTCAATGGGTCATCATGTAACAAAGGATGCGGAATCGGCTTAGTGCTAATATCGCCTCAGGGGGCAAGTTTTGAGTTTGCTTAGCCAATTAACCCCGATTGTACAAATAATCAAGCAGAGTATTTGGCAATTCTCAAACGCATCAGGTTGTTAAGAGAGGTAAAAGCCGATACAGTAGGGGGATTCACAGATGGTGGTCAATCAGCTGATCGGCAAATATGAATGCAACAATGAAGTTCTGCTTGAATATTTTGGAGAATGCCAACAACTGCTTGATGAATTCATATCGGTAACAATAGAACATATTCCTAAGGAACATAATGAACAGGCAATTCGGTTAGCACAAACTGCTTTGGGTTATCGGTGAAAGGCCAATATATTGCTCGATGATTTGGTTGCCGATGATTGGAGAGAAAAAAATCATGGATTATTTGAAAGATCCATCACAAAGAGTCTCCAGGAAGGTTCGATATAAGGCTTTAAAATATGTACTCTTGGAGGAAGATCTATATTATTGAATGATTGATGGAGTATTGCTTAAATGTTTGAGTCAAGAAGAAGCCAAGTTGATCATGGACGAGGTACATGAAGGTATTTGTGGGGCTCATCAATCGGCTTACAAAATGAAGTGGGTGGTCCGACACAGTGGTTACTTTTGGCCGACGATACTAGAAGATTGTTTCAGATATTACAAGGGTTGTTGGGAATGTCAGAGATTTGGAGAGGTCTGAAGAGGGTTACTTTTGGCCAACGATACTAGAAGATTGTTTCAGATATTACAAGGGTTGTCGGGAATGTCAGAGATTTGGAGAGGTCCGAAGAGCTCCAGCATTGGCCATGAATCTAATAGTTAAGCCTTGGCCATTCCGAGGATGGGGAATCGATTTGATTGGCCAGATATATCCATCGTCTAGCAAAGGGTATAAGTTTATCCTTGCGGCAACGGATTATTTCACTAAATGGGTGGAGGCAGTCCCATTGAAAATGGCTACATCAGAGAACATAATTGCATTCATTAAGGAACACATCGTCTACCGGTTTGGGATACCTCAAACAATTACGACGGATCAAGGGACAATGTTTACTTCCGATGAGTTCAAGAATTTTGCTGCTAGTTTAGGAATTAAATTGTTAAATTCATCGCCATACTATGCCTAGGCCAATGGACAGGAAGAAGCTCAAATAAAAGTTTGATCAAATTGATTAAGCGCAAAGTCAATGAGCATCCGAGGTAGTGGCATGATTTCTTATCAGAAGCATTGTGGGCCTATCGGATGGTTTGTCATGGTGCTACAAAAGTGTCGCCTTATCAGTTAGTCTATGGACATGAGGTGGTGCTTCCTTGGGAGTTGAAAACTGGTTCGAGATGATTAGCTCTTCAAAATCAGTTAACAACCGATGAATATAAGACCTTGATGATTGATGAGTCAGAAGAATTGGTTGGACATCGCTTGCGAGCATTCGGATGTTCAGTTCGGAAAGTGGTCGCCTAATTGGGAAGGACCCTATCGGATAAAGCAGTGTTTGCTTGGCAATGCTTACATCATCGAGACTTTAGAAGGGGAGATATTTCCTAGAGCACTTAATGGAAAGTATCTGAAGAAGTATTTTCCCAGCGTGTGGGTTGGTTCATAAGAAGCCGATGCGGAATAAGTAGGCATCGACTAAGAAATAGCCGACACGACAAGTGTCGCCTTTAGAGCAAAAATTCAAAACGTCAAAGGGATTTTGAAGGAAAGAATATATACATAGACATAAACAAAAGATATTCATTCATTAGGGTCCTTCAGATACAGTCTAATGGCCAAGGAAGACCTTATTTACAACACCATCAGCGTCAACTACATTGCCGATGGCTTCTGCAACTCCCTCGAAGTCATCGGCAAGCTCATCGTAATCTTCTAGATCATCCTCCTCAGGGAAGACAGGCTGCAAATGGCGGAGCTCATGCCCGAAGCGAACCTGTGCAATGGCCAGAGCGGTTGCAGCCCCTTGGCGTACCCATGGGTGGCGACTTCCCTAACACGGTTTGGAATGTCATGCAGGCGGTAGACGAGCAAGGCGCCTCTAGCGTTCACCGCCTCGGACGTGTCATTCGCTGATTGCTGGAAGGCCTAAAGTTGTGACTCCAGAGCTGTTCATATCAAATGAGAGCTGATAAGGAAAAGCGCATGGGGAGAGGTTCTATTTAGAAGAGAAACCTACCTGCTACTCTAGCATCGGCATGGGCTAGCATCGCCTGGGTAGCAGAAGTTTCACCCTCAACGGCGGAGAGAGTAGCTTGGGTGGCCTCAAGGCAGAACTCAAGCCGCCCTATCTCGCGAGTTGCGTCAAAATACAGGTCGCGGGTTTCATTCCTTTCACGGAGGAAATGTCGTGCATCGTCTCCATTGTAGGAGTCGGCGGAGTTGGATGAAGAACCAGCTGGTGCTACAGAAGGGGCGTCACGAGCGACGCCAGAAACTTCGCTGATCACCGTTGATGGATGGGGGGATCTGGCAAGAGAGATAGCCCTGCAAGTTCAGAAGAATCAATGGCATGAATACGAATAGTATGGAGTGTGAATTCGTTCTTACCCCTGGCGACGAAGATGGGCACGGAGCGGCAGATTGGCCTCGGGGATTTCCTCCATTGGCCGCTTGTCACGATTCATGGTCTCAGCTTGAGCAATTTGAAGGGTGGAAAGGTTTGGAAGAGATAAAAAATTGCAAACAGTGGCAAGGGCGAATCTATTATTTAGTCTCCCCTGTGCCTAGGGTCTTTATTTATAATCATAGGTGGGTGTAGTGATAAATACCTCGGGGCTCGTGAAGCCGACTTTCAATGAGGAAGCTGAAGCGTCACCTTAGGAAGTGGAAAAGTTACGCGAGGAATGATGGGAGATATGGTGGACGTGGAGTCATGGGAGCCGAGGTTCGTGGAATTCGATATAGAAGATATGACGACGGCTGATTCAAAATCGGCTAATTAAATATGATGTTATTGGGCTGGATTCGGGCTTCATCAAAAGGAAAGATAGTGTTATGGTTACTTGCATGAATTTTGGAGAAAAATTATTTATTTCAAAATTGGGGGCATGATGGGGAAGTACGAGTCGGACTTAGAGATGACGTCATCAAGAAGATCCAGGAGTCTGATTCCATTTGGAAAGTCTTACAGATATAGTAGTTTTATCTCATTTTGAGTCAAATTTATAATGGATCGCAATTGATCAGGAGTCTTTAGTTTTCAGAGTATAAATAGGAGCAGTCAGGGTTTGTACGAATAATCATCAATCAATACAACTTTTCTCAGCACTTTGCCAAAACCCTAGAAGGAAGAGGTAGTGTATTAATTCTCGGCGAATTCTTCAGCAAGTGGGGCTGCATCGAATCGATCTCCGGCTTGTTGGTAGTTCATATCTATCAGATTTTCTAGGCTTAATTTGATTACCAGCGCATCGCTGTAGCTGCGTCTAGTTTAATCTACCAATTTATTGAATGCTATCAAGTTCTTGTAAGGCTGCACCGTTCGGTCTCTTGTTAGTTCTTAATAGATTCATAATGTATCTAGTGATAATCATAGATTTATCGGCTCTCATCTAACCTTTTTATGCAGTAATCCGATAGCCAATTTCTTCATTGATTTTCACTAAAACTATCGAGTTATCTTTAGTCTTGGACTTTGTTGTGGGTAATCCTATCGGCTAGTTCGTTTGCTCTAACTTTGTTATTTCAAGCTATCTTGGTTAGGTTTGATTCTTGAATAATAATGCTAGGTCAAGTCTTACCGGCTGGATTCGATTATCAAACAACGATAACATGATTGCAATAGCTTGATAGCAACAATCGGTTCTTTTAGCCGATTTAGAACTCAATGATAACCATAAATTCTGATATAATTAGATGCATCGGCTAATTATACTCTGTTTGTCGCCTTTCTACTAGCGCTGTCTCGGTTAAGTCCAATCCGACTAATGGTGATGATAAATTAAGTTTAATCAGACATATGTATTTAGTTATGTAGATTTTATTCTTAATATTGCTTCATTACGAATCGGCTTTGCAGCCGATGCAGGGATATACGTATCGGACATCCCGGCTGATGTGCTCTTTGGAACTCTTCGGAATCCTGGGCGATATGTTTTCTTTTCCATTATCAATTACACGTCAAATTGACTGGCTCGTCTCGAATCTAATTTGCAGGACCTGCACTAGAGATAAGAAGAGCTCCCAATTCGTGCTCCGAAAAGCTTACCATCTAATTTTTATGGCAACACCAACGTTGATTTCTGATGTTGGAACCATTATTTATCAATACTGTGACAAACCGTGAGAGGATGCAAATTCTGATGGAACGCTAGCACTGTCGTACTTGATATTTGCGTGCCTTTTCTCCTCTTATCTGTCTGACTCGCGCACCCACCTCCCTCCAAAATGGCACCCGCATCCGTGGCTCTCCACCCTCCAACGACCTCCTGCTCGTTCCCCACCGGCGCCGGGCGGCGCAGCCGCCCCCAATGGGGCCCACCTGCGTCTCTCGCACCACTTGCCCCGGCGCCCACGCCTGAGGTGCCGCGCCGGCTCCTCCTTCCAGTGGCTGCCGGCATTTGGGACTTCATTTCCGGCGGTGCGGGTGGTGGTGCCGCCGCCGCGTCCCTCGCCGTCCGGCGAGGTATGCAGCTCTTCCGCCAGGTAATTGATGGGAGATTTTACTTTCCTTTCCCATTTATCTTTTATAATTACAGAGGAGCCCCTGGAAATGGGTGCTGGGCTGCCGGCATACGTTCTTGGGTACTACTTACTTTTTTTTTCCTCGGTTGCATTGCAGGGAGATGTGGCTGGCTCATTGGCAGAATTCGACAAGGCAGTCGAGATGGATCCACGGCAGAAGCAATGTACGAGCTCCTAACCTCTGCTTTTGTTTGAGGTGTGCTTGTCAGTGTCATTGTGCCAGCTTTCTTGTATGCATTACATTGCCGTAGCTGGCAGCTAACGCCTTGCTGTAGATCTTTGGCAAAGGGGTCTGTCGTTATACTACCTCGATAGGTGCGTCGAATGATCTGAATTGCGCTTAACAGTTAACATCCATGATCAATGAATAGTCTTTACATAAGAGCATTATATAATGAGGTTTATTTTCTGAATTGTTCCAACATAGGTTTGAAGAAGGTGCAGAGCAGTTCAGGCTAGACGTTGCAGCTAATCCGAACGACACTGAAGAGTCCATATGGTGCTTTCTGTGTGAGGCTCAGCTATGCGGCATTGAGGAAGCAAGGAAACGGTTCTTGGAGGCAAGTTATCTAGGGTTGTAAACTTGTAATCATCTACCAAACAAACTACAAATTGGTACATCTCTAGGAAGTGTATGTAGTCAACTATCTAACTGAACGCTTCATTCTTACATCAAATAGGCCAACAACAAAACTCTTACATCAAATTTCTCTTTCATGGTTGTTACAGTTAGAGCCTCCCTTATCTTTACAAACATTCACATAAGTACATAACCAAGTTGTTTATGAGCTGCATTTGATGCTGAGCAGAAGGACGCGGAGAAGGCAAAATCTCATATCGTTGCAGCATGCAAGTCTCCATACGGATCAAGGTTCCGCTTTCCTCCCCCTGTGGCCTGTGATGTGCACTTATTCAGAGTCGGCATGCCCACTAAAAGTCCAATTCTCCATGTTCAGGTCTGGCGATTACATGGCCTCGCTTGCGTTTGTCCACTGCCAGTGCCGCAACTGGGATCTAGAGTGAGAGAGACCATCATGCTTGAAGCGGACCCCGACGATTCCGGTTGCAGCCAGCCAACAGACTGTAACATGGCAATGGGTATTTTAATTTCTTCGCATGGTGCAGACTGTGAAGATGCTTGCAGCCGGATCCTCTTTGTTTGGATGTGTAGTCTCCGCAGTCACTAGAACTGATCCTGGTCAAGTGCCGGTTGATTTTAATTTTTGAGTCTGACTGACTGACAGGATATGGAGTGCATTGTTTCAGAGAAGAGAATGGTTCAGCCGTTCAGGTGACCAGGCACGTTTATCTGCTGCTGTACTGCAATGGCATTCCGCTAAGGCGCTACTAGATGGAAGCGTCAGGAACTGTAAGCAAGCAGTAAACTAGGTTGAAGACCGAAATAAAAGGGAGGTTGAACTGGCAGAATGGCAAGCTGAGATCTCTGAGCATTGGGACCGAGCTGCCGGCGCCGTCTATCTGATCCGTGGCCCAATCTCTCTGCAATTGTTATCCTGCGTCCTTGTGCGATGTGAAACCGTGGTGGTCGCACGGCCCAGTTAATCGGCACGCCAGCCCAGCCCGCGCGAGAGATGTTGCGAGGGTGTGTCATGTGTGCATCGCGAAAGAAAGGGCAGAGCGCTGGAGAATGGCTGGCAATCAGGCGGTCCCCTCGGCCAGCCATTCTACAGCAAATAGTGGCCCCGGACGGTAGGCCAACCGACCAGCGGCGCGCAAGGAACACGTGCTATTCCCTAGTACACACAGTACCTCTTTATGCAGGCAATGGCATCTAGATGGCCAAGGACGGCACTGCACTAACACGCCACTAGCACTATTCGGCTCAAAACTATCTAATAGTGTCATGCCATGTCAGCACGACGCAACACTATTTAATCGTACATGCCATGTCGGCACGACGTGCCGATCTCCCAGCCTAGGCGGAGCTTGAAATTACACATAGGGGGCTGAACACGAACTATAGACATACCCAACGCAAGAGTAAAGCAAAGAATTACACATAAGAATTAAACTCGTGTTGTTTCTTGTTAGTGTTATCTTTGAGAGTTTTTCTTGCAGTTCAGGCATTATAGTGGTGCAAAAAATGAAGATTGATACTCTTCTAATATTAATAAATTTTTTCTTATACAAAGTCCCCCATGTTCTTGTAAAAGAAGCACTTTTAGGTCTAATGATAATTCCACAGTTACCCAAAAAAATAATGATACTTAGGTCGGAAATCCTTCAGCGTCGGACACACGACCCGGGAGAATCTGCTTAACTCCCGTTCGGGTGATCGCCCTGGTGCGGTTCGCACGGCGTGCCAGTCAATCTGACCTGTTGATTGACAAGGAAAGAAACGTATTAAATTCCGGGGTCTCGATCGGCTAAAGTTCCAATCTATCCCGAAAAACGTATCAGCGAATCGGCCAATTTGCTATGAAGATGACCGGCTATAGATCAGCCGATAATCACGTAGCGATTGCAAAGAAACTACTGGAGCAATTTAAACAATCGCCATAGATGCAACACTCGAAATAGATCTAATCGGCTAAAGAAAAAATAATGATAAAGCCGACAGTTCGATCTCAAACTGAATAACTGGTGATAAAACTAGAACAATAGGTAAAATCTATAATTCTAATAAATATCGATAACTGGTGAATAAATCTAAACGAAACAACGGCGATGCGCCCGAAGTTAAGCTTAGATATTATTTGATAAACAAAACCTACCAATTGGCCGGAGATCGTGTCGATGCAGCCCTGCCAACCCGTACGAACTCGTGAAAGAAAAAGATGTATTGGCGAAGTCGCCGACTTGAAAGTAAAGTACGATGAAAAAGTAGATTGTTTGTATTGATTGATGTGTCTCTCTTTTACAAAACCCCGACTGCTTCTATTTATACCTTAGGACTAAGACTCCTGATCTGTCACGATCCGTTACAAACTTGACTTAAATATAAAAAATACTATATCTATAAGACTCTCCTAAAGGAAATGGAGTCCCGCGGAATCTTCTGCTGCCATCTCTTAGTTCAATCCGAACTCCTTCCATTGCTCCTCGACCGAGTCGGCGTCGCGCTTTGACCAACGTCATGTCATCTTTGACTGGGATCCTCTGTTATCTTGACTCAACATCCCCTCTTGGGATTCCATTAGCTTCATCCCCCTTCTATAAATAATTTATCTGTTGGCACAAGAACATATTGGCCCAAACACTCCAGCCTTTCAATTAGCCAACCCCCACCAACTCCATTCGCCAATCGCCCGAAACACTGCAGCACCAATCGGCCGATTCCTAACTGTAGCGCCAATCGGCCGATTCCCAATTGTAGCCTTTAAGTCGGCCAATCTCCTCCTTCCCTGACGCCGATTCAAAACGTGTCAAAATCTGGCGTCAACACATGCCCCCCAGTTTTGGAGTAAAACATGACTTTTACTTCGAAATTCTTTTTTAATCTCTCCTCCAAAACAAACGCGGCAAAAATCTCCTCCTGTTTCGCGGTCTTTTACCTGATGATTGCAATCTTTTCGAACTGGGCGCCTGAGACAACTATTCCTCCGGAATTTGTATAGATGGCGCGGTAAAAATCCCGCCTTTGCCCCTTCTCTCGGACCGTCTTTAAGTACTGGCGTTCCCTGCTGCTTCTTCTCCATGAGCTCAGTAATTTTCTCCCCGGCGAATCACTTTCAATCTTTTCCCAGCGCCTTTTTGGCTTCCAACCGCATTCTCCGGCGATCCTTCTTTCTTCTACATTCCACTTCATTCCTTCAATGGCGGCACCATAAGCAACTCCACCAGCCACGGAGGCTCCGCCAGCAACTCCATCGGCGACGGCGGTTCCATCAGCGATTCCATCAACGACGATGAGCTTCATCCCGGAGGTAAACATCCGAAACTTTTCCCTTTTACTTTTTACCGCCCATGCATCTTTTAGATCTATTCTTAGTTCCTCCCTTTTTACCTTTTTTAGGCAATTAGGCACCAAATCACTATCCGTCTTTTCGAAGCTCCTGGTCTCATCTGCTTAGGCCCTATGGGGAATCCAGACCCGACTGATCTGATTAACTTAGAAACCCATAGAATCCCTTTCAAGCAATCACCTATGGATTTGGGCCAGTGGTCAGGCACTTTTAGATTTTGGCCGAATGAAACCCCCGGCTGGAAAGAATGGTACCAAAGAATGGCCAACTCTAAGAGAGTTTAATGGGATGAATTAAAAATTGGCCAGTGCATCAATCTCTCTTTGTCCCAGATGGAGAAGAATGAACCCTTGGTAATAGCAGCCTCCTATTTCTGGTCTGACGTGCTCAACGCATTTCTCTTTGGGCACGGACCCATGACCCCAACTCTGGCTGATGTCCTGATGCTGACCGGCCTCAACATTTCCTCCCCCGATACACCCTTTACTTATCTGATCAAGCCGACCCATCGGCTAGAGACGAAAGGAATCGGCGGGTGGAAAGGGTATATCAACAGAAACATGAGGACCGGGACAATTTTGGAAAGAGAACATTCAGCGTTCTTGATGATGTGGCTAGAGAAGCACCTCTTCTGCGGTAGAGCAGTTGGCCCTTCTTCCAACACACAAGCTCTGGCTGAAGCCCTGTCAAGAGGATCCGCCATCCCTCTCGGGAAGCATCTGCTAGGATCGGCCTACCACATGATGCACCAGATCAACGTCAAACTGTCAAAGGGAGAGCCGATTGGTAATCCTGGTTGCCCCTGGTGGTTTATCACCCTCTGGCTCAACTTGTACATGAGCAAAATCTCCCAGCAGCAGATAGAGACCAAGACATTCCCCAACATCGAGTCAGAGGAAAACCCCACAGTACGACGACGGTGCACCTCTTTCGGCGAAGCGGCATCAGCTTTTCCTGTTTGCCAGTTCACCACTACCCAGATAGCCGAGTATTTCAGATGCTTTTACAACGGCTTTAGTGAAGAAACTACCAGTTGGTACCCGTACCAAAGAACAGAGCCACTTTTTGAGCTTCCCTTCTGCTATGACTCGACGTCCAACTCCTTTGATAATGATCCCATGGACGCCTTGATCAAACCAGGGATCTTACCGGTGAACTTCTTCTCTGGGAAAAACTCCCCAACTTATGAATTTTATAACACATCAGTTGCAGCATGGCAGTTCGGCCTTAGTCAGCTGTCTATTCAAGTTTATTTTGCCGGCCGCGCAAAATTCCGAGATGAGTTCACTAAGAGCCTTGACTACAATCCGCTGTGCAATTTAGTGCTGGACTCCAGTACCATTGATCTAAACAATTGGATAGTGGCTCCTTTTGCTGTCCAACAATTCAAGTTATGGTGGGCAGAATGGAAGCAGCATCTCTTTTGTATATCTCCTTCAACATATTGCAATGATCTGGATCCTGACAACATCGACCCAAACGCAGCGGTACTGCCCTTTTCTCGGCCGATTTTGATGTTATTCCTTTTTATGCTACAAATTTGCCACTAACTCTTATTTCCCTTTTCAGTCCGAAAGTCGACTTCCTCCGACGCGGAGCTGAAGTGGTAGGCTGATAGAGAATAGCCGTCCATACACACCATTCCCACTCATCGGCTACCATGCCCCAACCATCGAAGACATCACCACTGGCCGATCGAAACAAACACCGAAGAAACCCTCTTTAAAGAAGACGAGCCGCCGAGTGCGTGCCCGTATAGAACTGGCTGATCAGTCGGCGGCGGCATCGGATGAACCTTTAGCTGCGTTGACTCTGCCGATTATTGAGGAATTCGATCCCCAGGCTGCTATAGAAGCTGGAGCGGCTGCTGCATCATTGCTAGTAGAAGTTGTTCAGGTAATTTCGCATACCTCACATCCTTCTAAGTATTCTGTCAATATTAACTTCTTCTTTCTGTCAGACTGCGCAAATCGCCCCAGTGCAATCTCCGCAGCAATCGGCTACATTCCACGCGGAAACCAGAATGCCAACAATTCCTCCCACCGAGGTAGAGAGTCTCTCAACTCAATTTTTTGATACTTAACCAAAAACTAACCAATTTTTGATGCAGGCTACCCTGGGCGCATCGATTGTACCTTTCCAGCAACCATCGGCCGGACGACTCACAGAGGTATGGCAGTCATTATATATCATCAGACTTAATCATTTGCATTATACTTATAAAAATCCGCTTCCCATACCTTTCCAGGAAGCTGGCCCGAGCAGGGCACCAATAATCGTCGAATCTTCTTCTTCCGATGAACCAATTGCGCCAGATCCCGAGATGAGGGTAGCACTCCCGCCGGTGCAAGCAGAAGAAATTCGCTTCAAAGAGGTAAGAAATTTGTCACCCAAATCAGCCGATTTTCCCTTACCGTCGGCTAATCCGTATTTTTATT
This sequence comes from Panicum miliaceum, assembly GCA_032594955.1. Classification (NCBI taxonomy): domain Eukaryota; kingdom Viridiplantae; phylum Streptophyta; class Magnoliopsida; order Poales; family Poaceae; genus Panicum; species Panicum miliaceum. The sequence continues at coordinate 36,824,338 of CM064063.1, read as the reverse complement.
TTTTTTGTTCTTTCGCAGGAGCAAGACACTCCCAACAACAGTCTTTTTTCCTTTGCGGTTGCACTTTCTGACGATGAAGAGGTTGCCTCGCGCCAAGTCACACTGAGCTCGATCCCTGATGACGTCTGTGCCAAGCTTGAGAGCATACGGACCCTCCTCCAAGACGACATCGGCCGACTAGTGGAAGACGCCTCGCCGATTCGGCAACTTCATAGTGAAATCAGAGGCTGAGTTCCAGAGGAAGTGAAAGAGGCTCTGGTACCTACCGCATACATAGTCAATGCAGATTCCAGTGTTCAGGGCCTTGCGCCATATGGCCGATCGCGCCAAACTAGCGAAAGCCGCGAGGAGGAAGACTCCTACAAACATCGAGCTCAAGAGGTGCATCGACGAATCAGCTTCCTTGAAAGCTCTCGTCCAGATATCGTCGGTGCCATAGACCGCCTTAAACGGCGAAGGGCAGAGCTAGCCAAGGACATGGAGCAGGTGACCGAGGCCATAGCTACTTAAGAGAAAAGACTCCAAGACCTCCCATCCGTCATCGCCGAGCTGAAGCAGGAGAGGCAGAACCTGGCCCACGAAGCAATAAAAATCCATCGTCAAATGCCAGAAGTCCCTGGATCGGCTGATGACGACCAAAGAACCTTAGACTCGCCCGATCAAGTTAGGCAATGAGCGATTGCGGCTATTAATGCCCTCCTCGATGAACTGTAAAAGTACTGAATGCTCTGTAAACATCTAATGTCCTCTTGCTGTTGACGTGCAGATTCAAACTTGGACCGTCCTCTTCGGCAGCTTTTCATTTTTTAACCCTTTTACTCGGATGGGACGCATCCTACCATTCCTTCACCCTCTTCCTTCTATAAGTATGAGGCCCCGTATCGTTTCCAAAAGCATTCGCATCGCCCGTCTTCTTTTCCTTCGAACTCCTGTGCCAGCGCCGACCCGATAGCCCGCTCGTCGACCTTGCCATGCAGCTCAGTTTTATTCTGCGGGGCCACAACCTTGTTGATGGCAGCTATGGTCTTCCGATTGACTTCTATCCCGCACTCATGGACCATGAATCCTAGGAATTGTCCGGCCGACACACCGAATGCACACTTGTTCGGGTTCATTTTCAACCCATGCTTCCTTGTACACTCCAACACCTCTCGTAAATCGGCCAGATGTTCCTGATGGCCTTTTGACTTGACCACAACATCGTCGATGTAGATTTCCACCAATACACCAATAAGCTTGTGAAAGATATAATTCATAGCCCGTTGGTATGTAGCGCCGGCGTTCTTTAATCCAAAGGTCATTACCACCCACTCGAATAAACCGAGGTGGCCCGAACACCTAAAAGCCCTTTTCGAAATATCTTCTTCGGCCATTAATATTTGATTGTACCCAGCATTACCGTCCATGAAACTGATGACTTTATGTCTTGCGGCGGCATCTATCAAAACATTGACTGTCGGCATTGGATACTCGTCCATCTGTGTAGCCTGATTTAGGTTCCTGAAGTCGATACATACGCGCAACTTTCCATTTTTCTTGTATACGGGTACAATATTAGAAATCCACTCGGCGTAACGGCACTGCCGAATAAATCTCGCTTCAATCAATCTTGTAATCTCGGCCTTTATATCAGGTAGAATTTTAGGGTTGCATTGTCGTGCAGGCTGCTGATATGGCCGATATCCTGGTTTTATAGGCAACCGGTGTTCGATAATGGACCGGTCTAGACCAGGCATCTCATGGTATTCCCAAGCAAAACAATCTTTAAATTCTTTTAATAAACTTGTCAATCTACACTTGTACTCGGGATCCAAGCTAGCACTAATATACATCGGCCTTGGCTTGCTACCATCTCCTAAATCCACCATCTCCAATGAATCGGCCAACGTAAATCCGTGCCCAAGCTTCCCATCTTCTCGGACGAACTGATCCATCTAGTCTGAATCTTCAGAGCCGACTGCTCGGATCGGCTGTAGGCCAAAATCGGATACTTTCAGGAAATCGGTGTCCCAAGTTCTACCGGATATACACTTGACGTGTTCGCAACTCCACTGTTGCGTATCGGCCGCAACAACGCTGTAGGCGGAATCAGCGGTGACTATCTCGGTATTGTCGCCGACCCACTGTACGAGGCATTGGTGCATTGTAGACGGGACGCAGCAATTCGCGTGTATCCAATCACGACCGAGCAACATGTTGTAGAACCCTTTGCCATTAATAATAAAGAAGGTAGTGGGAAGGGTCTTACTGCCGATGGTGAGGTCGACGCAAAGCGCTCCGCGGGCGGGAGACACGTTGCCTTCGAAGTCTTTGAGCATCATGTCCGTCTTGGTCAGATCTTCGTCGCTTTTGCCCAACTTCCGGAACATGGCATACGGCATGATGTTGACTGCAGCACCTCCGTCTACTTGTAGCCTGGTGACAGGTCGCCCGTTAACGTGTCCTTTGAGTAACAGAGCCTTGAGATGTTGTCGTTTTTCGTCTTCCGGTTTCTCAAAAGTGGTTGTCATTGGCTCCAAAACCAATTGCGCCATCTGCTCCTCCATCCTTGTCGTGTCGTCTCGATCGGCGGGCGCCATGAACTCCATCAGCAAGATGAACACCATACTGACGTCAGCTGCCGATTCTTGATTGTCGCCCTCCTCATTGTTGTTTCTTTTGGGTCGCCAGACTCGAGACCTGTCATCTTTCTTATCCACCATCTACCTCTGCTCTTCCTCTTGTTGTTCCCATTGGCGCAGACGTTGGATCCTTCATTTTTGGGATTTGGACAGTCCATCAGGGCACCACCTGGGGTTCACCGGTTTGGCCGGCGGTTTGGCATGCTCCCAGTCTGGTTCCCGTCCTAGGGGGTTCTCATCTGAAAACCTAGCGTCGGCCATTTCTTCTAGCCGATCGTGTGCGCTGGCTCTGCCCCCCAGTCGCTTGTGCTGGTCGATCCTGCCCCCCGGCCGAGCATACTATTCGAGCCTGCCCCTTGGCCGATCATACCGGTCAACTCTGCCCCCCAGCCGATCATGCACTGAAAGGCGCCGATCCTCTTGTTCGCGCCAGTTTCTGCTGATCGGCTCTGATCCTCTGTCTTTGGAGCGTGACCTCTTGAGCAGGCGAACATTGCGATATGGTCCGCTGCACTCAGGGCAATTATCGGCTGATGGTAATCTGAGATTATTTTCCCAGCAGTGGATGAAGAACGGGCATCGCCAATGATCTTCGTGTCGGCGTATCATCTCTTCGCGGTGTCTCGAACTTTCCTGCTGCCGCTGATATTTGTTGAGTAAGAATTGGGAGGTGACGGGTCTACGCGATCGCTCTGATCCTTCGCCCTCGTCTTCAACCCGTCTTTTCCCTTTGACATCGTCCATCGTAGCCTGATTTGTGGGGTCCACGGCGCTGCTTCTTTTAGCCGATTCCGACGTCAGCACCTTGGTTTGAAGCGAGTTTTTTCCCGTGTCAACCATGTTAGCAGGGAAAGGATGCTGATCAATTTTCATCGGCTTTACTGGCTTCGCCGGGACTTTGAATTTGAGTCTTCCTTGCTCAATGGCCGACTGTATTTGCTGACGGAAGATTTTGCACTCGTTTGTGTCGTGAGACGTGGCATTGTGCCACTTGCAATATTTCATCTTTTTGAGCTATTCGGCCGACGGAATGGTGTGGTAAGGTGAGAGCTTGATTTGCCCCTCTTAGAGAAGTAAGTCAAAGATTTTGTCGGCCTTTGACGTGTCAAAACCGAACGCTTCTAGTTCTTTCTTCCCGAAAGGGCATGATATCGGCTTCTTCCCTTTGACCCATTCTGCTACGCCAATTTCCGCTTCCTCTTCAGATTCAGATCCCTCTAAATACACCACCTTTTTCTGAAAATTCCTCCGCTGATCAAACGGACGTACTTCTTGAGCGGCCTATCAGTGAACGTTCTGACTTAAACTTTCAAACTCCTGTGAGGCGTACCTCTCCTTGATGTGTGGCAGGAGACCTTGGAAGGCGACATCAGCCAGCTGAGCGTCGGTCAGGGCTAGGGTATAGCATTTGTTTCTGACCTCTCTGAACCTCTGTACGTAATTAGTTACTGGTTCGTCGCTCCTCTGCGTGAGGCTGGTCAGATCTGAAAGCTTCATCTCGTGGACTCCCGTGTAGAAGTACTTGTGGAATTGCTTCTACAGATCGGCCAAAGTAACGATGGAATTGGGTGGTAGCGTAGTGAACCACTGGAAAGCCGACCCAGATAGAGACGACGAGAATAGTCGCACCCGCAGAGCATCTTGTGTGGCGGCCTCCCCGCACTGGATGATGAATCTATTCACGTGCTCCAAAGTTGAGGTGTCATCAAGCCTCGAAAACTTGGTGAAGTCAGGAACTTTGTACCGATGGGGAAACGACAGTAGATCGTAGGTAGGTGGGTATGACGTTTTGTACGTATAGGTTTGTACCTTCGGCTTCAACCCGAATTGGTCTTGAATCACCTCCGCTATCCTTGCTGTCCAATCCACTTGCTGCTGATGAACAACTGGTTGGGGGATCGGCACATGTTGATGGATCGCGGTGGGACGGCCGGGTGATGGATCAAAGCGTGTGGCGGATTTTGCGGTAGCGTGGCCGGCTGAGCGGTTGACAGCTGGTGGCGTAGCGAATCTGCCATCCCATCATACAGCATCATCAGCGCCGCGCTTCTGAGTGTTTCCATAGCATCTATCCCCCTGCCGATTTCTGACGTGGCCGGTTGATATTGAGGAGCCGTCGGCCGGATAGCCGATTGGAACGGTGCCTGGATCGGAGAGCCTCCATGACCGGCTGATTGGTCCAGAACAGCCGCCGTTGCTGGTGCCCCCCAAGGTACTGAGTTTGAGGGCAGTGATTGCACGGAAGAATTCTGGGTAGGCTGAGGCAGCGCTTGTGATCGAAAGCATGGCGCACCGTTATATCCTGGAGGCATCTCCGTGTTGTGTTGATATCGGCTGAGGAGCCGAGTGAGACGTGCCTGGTAAGCTTCTGACTGGAGCTCCAATAGGTGGGGCGTATGCTAGCTGCTGATATCCCTGAGCTTCTCCGCTGACAAGAGAACTGATGACGGCATTGTATACCGTGTTGGTCGTCACTGAGGATTGCTCAATGAAAGCCTGATAAACAGACTGTTGAATCATATCGGACATCTTGCCCGAGTCCTCAGCGATGTTGATCTGGCGGGGAGTTGGAAGAGGAGCTTTCTTGACGGTCTCCCCGCTTCTGGTACGACTGAAAGATTGTAGGTATACCTTCTTGTAGTCTTCTAGGTGTCTTGCCAGTTCTTCTTTCTGGTCGTCCTTGAGATCTGTCTCCGTAACCTCGATGATGTTGTCTCTAGAGATTTTGGCGGCCATTAACATGTTGGATATTGAGGTGGTCCCACTGGGCGTGCCAAAAGTGTGTTGGCGCTAAAAATCGGCCGAAAATCGGCCGATGACCTTCAGCGTCGGACACACGACCCGGGAGAATCTGCTTAACTCCTGTTCGGGTGATCGCTCTGGTGCGGTTCGCGCGGCGTGCCAGTCAATCTGACCTGTTGATTGACAAGGAAAGAAACGTATTAAATTCCGGGGTCTCGATCGGCTAAAGTTCCGATCTGTCCCGAAAAGCGTATCAGCGAATCGGCCGATTTGCTATGAAGATGACCGGCTATAGATCAGCCGATAATCACGTAGCGATTGCAAAGAAACTACTGGAGCAACTTAAACAATCACCACAGATGCAACACTCGAAATAGATCTAATCGGCTATATGATGATAAATAAGAAAAAATAATGATAAAGCCGACAGTTCGATCTCAAGCTGGATAACTGGTGATAAAACTAGAACAATAGGTAAAACCTGTAATTCTAATAAATATCGATAGCTGGTGAATAAATCTAAACGAAACAACGGCGATGCGCCCGAAGTTAAAGCTTAGATATTATTCGATAAACGGAACCTACCAATTGGCCGGAGATCGTGTCGATGCAGCCCTGCCAACCCGTACGAACTCGTGAAAGAAAAAGATGTATTGGCGAAGTCGCCGACTTGAAAGTAAAATACGATGAAAAAGTAGATTGTTTGTATTGATTGATGTGTCTCTCTTTTACAAAACCCCGAATGCTTCTATTTATACTCTAGGACTAAGACTCCTGATCTGTCACGATCCGTTACAAACTTGACTTAAATATAAAAACTACTATATCTACAAGACTCTTCTAAAGAAAACGGACTCCCGCAGGATCTTCTACTGCCATCTCCTAGTTCAATCCGAACTCCTTCCATTGCTCCTCGACCGAGTCGGTGTCGCTCTTTGACCAACGTCATGTCATCTTTGACTGGGATCCTCTGTTATCTTGACTCAACATCCCCTCTTGGGATTCCATTGGCTTCATCCCCCTTCTATAAATAATTTATCTGTTGGCGCAAGCCCATATTGGCCCAAATGCTCCAGCCTTTCAATCAGCCGACCCCCACCAACTTCATTCGCCAATCGCCCGAAACACTGCAGCACCAATCGGCCGATTCCTAACTGTAGTGCCAATCGGCCGATTCCCAATTGTAGCCTTTAAGTCCGCCGCATCGGCCAATCTCCTCATTCCCTGACGCCGATTCAAAACGTGTCAAAATCTGGCGTCAACAGATACTTTCACGATTAATACATAATTTATGCTTCCCACATTACACAGATTTAATATGTGCTTCAGAAGAAAACAAACTCAATCTAAGATATAGGAATAAGAATTGCTTACTATTCCTAACAAATATGTGCAATGCATATTTGGTTCCTGCTATACATTAACTTAGTCTAAGCACACTCGAGCCTTGGCCACTTAAAAAACTAATCAATATAATTAAGGGCATAAAGCTAATCAACATAGTTCCTCACGTGTGTGTGGGGGGGGGGGGGGGGGGGGGGTGGGTGTGGCCTTGCCGGCCCCCCGGCTCCGCCAGTGCCCAGCCTAGACACTACCCTACGTCATTTCTCTAGTGTCGTGCCAACACTACAGACAAAGCAGCTTATTGTTAAATTTCATTACAAATTCATACAAACATGCATCCATTTCTCAAAACAATCATCTATTTCATCATCAACTCATAGCAATATATCTATTTCGTCATAAATTTATATAGAGATACATCATTTTGTAAAATAGTTTCACAAACATCTCTTCCATAACAGTACGGGATGCGTGACAGGGGCAGATCTACTGTAGGTGCATGGGGGTGCAGCTGTACCCCCAAATTTTTTGTAAAAATACCAAGTATGTATGCCCCATAATACATTGTATGTATATAACACTTTATATGTAGACCCAAATACTCATCCGTGAGAGAAAACAGCCAAGGTCCAGCCAATCTTCCTTCCCAAGCCCAAAAGCCCAATGCACACCCCACGTATCTGATGGAAACCAGGAAACCAAACGACCCCGATCAGAATCGACGTTCTGCCTCCTCGCCTGTCCCAAACCCTCATTGGCTCATTGCCGCACACAAGGGGCTGCTGCGATCGCTGCTCAGCAGCCAGCGGCAGGCAGGTGGCTGACGCGGCGACCGGCACGGCGGCACGGCTGCATAGGTGTACTCCGTACTCCACAGGCAGCAAGCACCAGCAAAGTCAGGAAAGGTAAACTTGAGTCCTGTTTCCTACTAATCAATCCATTTTAGTTTTAATTTTGAGAAGTTTGTGCAGCGATCTTGTTTTCCGTAGTCAGTTTTTTGGAATTATTCATCTGTATGACTTAGAAATATTTAATTCATCTATTATATGCTTTGTACGAATAAGTTGTAATGGAAACATGTAATTTGTTCCATCTATAACCTCCTAACTATTTATCTATATTTGGTTGTCGGATTATATCGTCCGAATGTTGTCAAGTTGCATTGTCTAAATTCGTACCCCTATAGTTGAAATCCTGGATCCTCCATTGGGACGCCATAATTATGTCATAATTGTGTCATGCTTAAATCGTGTCGTTCCTAGGCTAACACTATGAGCTGCGATAGTGCCAGGGGTGGAGCTGCACTTAACGGTCGGGATCAGCTGGCCCCGATGAATTTGTGAAAAATCAGTAGGAATCATTGTTCGTTGCCGGTAAGAATCATTGTTCGTTACTGTTTTCGAATGGCTAAGTTCCCAGCGTGCGATAGAAAAGACCCATCCCCATTTTCGGTTGGCCTCGCCCCTGGATAGTGGCCCAACCGCCCAGGCACGGTTCTACACATACGCATCGGGCTAGGCCGGCACTAACACTATGGATATCAAGCCGGATCGGTGCTAGTGTCGTGTGTTTTTAGATCATGTTTCGTGCTGCCCACATGGTCCGGTCCAACTAGTTAGCATGCCACATCAGGAGAGCAATGAATGGACGAGAACGACCAATGTTGCATTTAGAGGTGGTAACGGATCATGATTCTAGTGTAAGGAAACGGGAACGCTATGCTAGCGCGAATTCATAATTCTACCACATTCAACAAGAATCTCATGTAAGCGGATGATTATGGATCGTTACCACTAGACGCGCAGCGCAACGGAAGTAGAGTTGGGGTATCTCGCCCCAACGTAGTCGTGCGTCGGTGAAGAGGAAGCAGATCGCAGCTTGTAGCTCCTCCTGCTTGTCCTGCCGATCAGCATCACAGCAACGCAGCAGCGCCTCCTAGAAGTCCACACATACGGGGCGGGAACGCCGGTCACCGGTGTGCTAGCACTGCATGCTTGGCTAGGGTTTCATGGAGAAGAGAGGCGGCGATAGCTAGGGTTTGTGGCGCAAGGGCATTGGTTGTTCACAGCCCCGCCCCTCATTATATAGACCCCACTTGTGGCAGAACCGCCCGAATTAACACGACTCAAGTGCACTAACCATCATCCTTATAGATGAAATGGCCACCATGCACTTCAAACGGATTAATCCGACAGTCTGTCGGGTAGATCCTGATGCAACCACTCAATATTTAGATCAAAGCATACACATAACTCGCACGAAGGCAAGTCCAGAGATTACAACATTCTACAGATTTTATAAACACCAGCTGGACATGAATTATTACAAGTCAAAAATACCACTCGAGTACTTGTAAAGTTCAGCATACAAACTTTATTCTGTGTGTTACTACAGCGAAAAGACAAACACGATCAACTAGCGTTGGCTGGGTCATTACTAATCAGGGAAGGATCCCATTCCACTGTCCAACCAGTCGGCAAAGCACTCGGCCAAGCCAAACCAGCTACCATATCTTCAACAGACAAACCTGAAAACATTGCCACAAGCAAGGCTGAGTATACTAATACTCAACAAGGCTTACCCTACTATTGGTATGGAAAAATACCGACTACTAAGCATGCAAGGCTCTAAGGTTCTAGGGTTTTCTTTTTGCTAAAAAGCAACAAAGAGTAGATCCTTGACTTCATATTTTAGCTTTCAATATTCTAGTTCATTTAACCAGTCTAGATGAACATCTATCTCTAAGCAAACATGGTGGAAAATATTTAATCATCCATCAAGATTCATCATATCTATAGTTCCTCTTGTTACTCTATGTGGCAAGAGTGTTAAGCAGTCTCAATTACCGCGAGAAACGGACGATTCGAATCGAATTTCTTAACCTTGCAAGGCAAGCCTCAACACACATCATGCGGTTACTCACAGAGTTACTCACAGAGTCACACGTGCAACTTTTCCCCTTTATTCCCGTTTTATGGATCAGGGCCACCGGCCTCAAGTACAAGAGGTCCACGAACCATGGTGACGCCGGGACATGACCCCTCTTGCACTCACCATTGGGCCCATGGGACAATGTCAAGACGGTAGAGCCTGCCCATGCACTGGTTCAATCGGGTACTTAAGATTACCGATTACCATATTCTCGGCATGTGGTTAGTACTTTCAAACGCTTAACCACTTCTACCACACACTGCGGCCTTAGCATTTTTCACTATTCAGACGGGACCTCAACCATGAGTACTTACCACAGCCCCGCCTGCCAACCTTATAGCTGCAGTATGCCGTAAACATTCAACTCCTATAATTCTCGCGAGTAGCAGGAAACTACTCAACTTTTACCGTACCTATTAGTATAGCATCTTCTCGATCTTCCTGTTCTAGTAGTCATTACAAAGGTACCTAGGATTATGCAGCTAGGGTTCCAATCAACTCCTATGAACTTTAAATGCACAGGCAAAAGGAACAACAGCTGCATAATTTAAAAACTGGGATCATGCACTGGGGCTTGCCTTCTTGTGTAAAACTAGCCGGGGCTTCCTCCGAACGCTTGTCCGGGTCTTCAGCGACTGCTGTTAGATTCACCTGAGCTTCGTGCTGCTCACTCTCGGACTCAGACACCAGATTGTAGATCCCGTCGGCGAGAGTAGTCGAGTCTATATGAATGCACATGTATGAGTGGTTTTACTGGTATAAGATTGCATTATAAAGTAGTTAAGTAGCCGAGTACTTCATTTTCTTTTCCCTGGGTAGTCATTTATCAAGTACTAATTTGTATTAACTGACATCATTAAGCGAGAGGGTGGTTATGCATGTTGTTCGGTTATTTTTAACGGGGAGCATTGGTTAACCGAAACTACTCGTAGGGGTAGTTTCTGGGTTGCAGAACTACTCGTAAAGGTAGCTCCTGAGTTAGAATATTTGTGTAGAGTCTGTTAGTTACGTATAACCTTACTGTAAAAGCCTCATTCATTTTTATTATTCAACCAGTTACTCATGAAAAAGCTTATTAAACAGCTATTGCTATGAGCAAGATCTTCTCGCACAGAACAAACATGCAAGAAACTAGTGCTCAACTTTTTAATGACCAAACCTACTTGAATGAGTAGTTTACTTCACATTTTTGGAGAGTTTTCTTGTGCAAGAGACAGAGGTTAACATTTTAGTTTTAAAAGGGATCTAGCTTTTAACAAAAGCACTCGAAACCACTGGTTGTGCTTGGATTTAGAGTATGAAATTTTTATGAAAGGCTAAACCCTTAGCACTAAAGCTACCATCCAAGTTTCATGAGCAGTTCTTTCTTGAATCTATTGGGACAAGTAAAAGCCATTTAAACTTGATTTAAATCCACATCTAAAATCATGTGGAAACAGATCCAAGGTCCTGTTACAAAGTTGTAGATATCCACTTAAGGATTCCAGAACATCTTAGCTTGTATTTTTAGGATTTTTCTGTGAGTTGTTTTGCTCCTTCAAAGTTAATAGATTAGTTTTCAAGTTCTTGCTTCAGGTTCACAAATTAGTCCCTGAGATTTGCAGAAAACTTCTCAGAAGATTTAAATCCACGCAGATGGGTCTTTGGTACGGGGGAACAACTACTGCCGGCCAAAATCCGGCGACTACGGTAGCCGATGGTGAGGGGTGAAGGTGGGAGATGCAAGAGAGGAACAAACCGCACATGTTTGAGATCTTGGGTGGGGAAGGGATGGACCGAGGCGGCCTGCCGATGGTGGCACAAAGCCGGCGGCGGGGGCGAATGGAGGGGCGACGGTCCGGTGAGGAAGATGGCGCGGGGAACGGTTGTGTAGCCTCGGGGTGAGGCGGAGAAGGTAGTGGAAGGGTTGTTTTGGGCAATGTGGGGGCAGAGTGGTGCGTCCACGCGCAGGGGGTGACTCGCCGGAGTTGGAGTTTGGGGGCGACGAACTTAGGGGCCTCGAGTTGGCTTTTATAGGCGCGGGAGGGGGACTGGCGTAGGAGCTAGGCGCGACACATCGTAGGGAGGCGCAACCGGGACAAGGTCGCGGCAAGGGCGCGGCTTCGCCGGCGCGTCGTGGCTCGATCGTCGGGAATCGTCGGCTGCGTGGCGCGCGCGGGCTGGCCGTGGCGGCATACAGGAAGGGCCAAATCGCCGGTAGCAGACTCGGTCGGTGGCTGGTCGGGGCCCGTTAGGGGTCGCGCCTTGGTGCGGCTCGCCGGCGCCTCACTGTCGGCTGGAGCAGGGAGGGGAGAGAAAAGGGCCGGGATTCAAATTATTTTTTTCTAAAATTTCAAATAGAAACTTGGAAAACTTTAAACACGAAAATTGTAGGGAACTTGAAAATCTATAACTTTTGTTTTAGCCCAAAGTTCATTTAAGCTACGATTTAAAAGTTATTTTGAAAATACGAAAACAAGCATTTAAATGACACGTCATTTCATGTGAATTTTTGCACCGTTAGCCTTTGAGTTCAACTAGACTTTTTTTGCTTTTGTTATGACAAAGGTGCCATTAAAATTACAGGTTCAAATGTGATCAATTTTGAAATTTACAAGAGTTTGCTTGTACGGGTTCAATTGTTTGATGCATACATACATATACACATATTTATCTGGTTGAAAGGTATAATTGATAAGTTGTTTCAAAATTTTCTTGCTCTCTTGTGACTGATTTCATGGTTTGGATCTTTATTCAATCTTTTAGACACCTAGGGTGTCAAAGCCTACCCTCATTAAAAAGAATCTCGTCCCGAGATTCGGATGAAAACTAAGTGCAGAAGGTGTGTACCTTGGATGAAACTAAGAAAACCAGAAAACTTTTGATTGAGATAACTTTCAGTCTCCCATGTGGCTTCTTCTTCAGTGTGATGGTTCCACTGGATTTTATACATTTTAATCACCGCTCTTCGGGTATTTCTTTCCTTCTGGTCGAGGATTCTGATGGGTTGCTCCACATAAGAGAGATCTGGTTCCACCGTGATTTCTTGTTGTTGCACAATTTCGGTAGGAATTCTGACACATTTCTTTTCTTGAGAGACATGAAAATTGTCATGGATGGCTGCAAGCTACGAAGGAAGTCGCAACCTATAGGCCACGGGTCCACATTCTTCAATGATTTCATATGGACCAACATACGGAGGGGCTAACTTTCCTTTCACTCCAAATCGTTGCACACCCCTAGTTGGTGAAACCCGAAGGTAGACATGATCACCAACATCAAATTTCAAAGGTTTTCTCCTCTTGTCAAAATAACTCTTTTGTCTAGATTGGGAAGCTTTAAGATTTCCTTGAATAACTTTCACTTTTTTCTGCCTCTACTACCAAGTCTGGTCCAAAGATTTTGCGCTCTCCAGTTTGTGACCAGCTCAACGGAGTTCGACACCTTCATCCATATAATGCTTCGAATGGGGCCATCTTTCGGCTTGCTTGATAGCTGTATTTTAATTCTGCTCATTCCTTGGGTGGCATTCGATAGGGTCGTTTAGAGATAGGTGCAGTGCTGGGCTGCAGTTAAATGACAAACTCTATATCTCGATCTGGTGGCATAACTGGTAAGTCACCTGGGAAAACATCTGCATACTCGTGTACCATCGGAATTTCTTCTATTCCAGAGTGGACCTCAATGAGAGCATCTAAATTTGTGCATTCTCGAAAAGGCAAAAATAGAGTAGTAGCTCCCTGGGTCGGGGAATTGATTTCAATGGCTCGGGAGGAACGATCTAAGGTTACTCCATGTTGAGTCATCCAATCTTCTCCAAAATGATATCTATGCCTTCAAGTGCCAAGAGAATCAAGCCGGTTTTGATGATTTTGCTACCTAATTTAATTGGCACGTTTCTTATGAGTTGATTTGAAGCAATTTTACCACCCGGTGTAGCTATCATATACAATCCTTTGGTGTGGCAAAAATCCAAGCCCACTTTTTCCCTTGTTCTTATTATTTTGACTAGAACCTTGCCCCTGATTTGGCTGCCTAAGCTGGGGGCATTCTCGGACAAAGTGGCTAGAACTCCCACAATTAAAGCAGTGATTTGTGTTGCTCGGACGACCAGGCTGGTTGTTTCCCAAGGATGTCTTTACTGGCATACCTACTGAGCTTTTCTTGGGTGTGGTGCATCTGGCGTGGTCCATCTTTTCCCTGACAGGCGAGCGAGTTCTTGCTCTTATGACTGTGCTGACGTTAGTAGTACTGCTGGTTTGCCTTCTACCACGTGGAATGAATTCCGTGCAGGTAATTTCCCATCCACTTAAGTCTACGTTGCAGGTGTCGTGCTTGAGAGTCCGATACTTTACTTGGGGATCCTTAAGTTCCATTGGAAGTCGTGCTAGTGGCATTAGGGAGTCCGAGTAAACATCCCTTATCTCCTTCATTTCCTCATTGAGCTCTTCATAGCCCGCAACCTGAGGTTGGTGGACATTGCGGCCATCCCGTTGATGGTGTTGCTGCTGCAGGAATTGATGAATCACTTGCTGCCCTTGAACAAGCTGTCGAAGAAACTCAGTTTGAGTGGCCATTAATTCAGCCATATTGGGCGGTGGTGATGGCTGCTGCGGTTGTCTGCTACTACTAGCACCAAACCACTCGCGGTGTTGCGGTTCCCTTGAACCATCTGCAATGTGCAAATTTTTCATGAATTCGGGAATCCACAATACCACCAAGGCTGAGTGTCCTAAGTGCGGAAGATTTAGAACTCAAGGATTCATAGATAAACTGTGGGCAGAATACTGCTAGTTGCAAGAAAATTCATAACTCCCATTCTGTTCATTCCAATAATTTCAAATTTTGGCAGTGACTAGGAAAATTAGTGGCCTAAAACTGTGGCGTTCAAAACACCTCTGACTACTGCATCTCCAACTACCTTTCCGACTACCACGACTACAAATCCAACTGCTATGGCTCCCTCATCGACTACATCGACTATCATACGACTTCTTCGACTACATTGCCGACTGCTTTGACAACATCTACTACTCCTTCATCTACATCTTCGACTTCTTGAACTGTACCATCATCGGCTATGGCTACAGTTTAACTACACTGTATTTGAGTACCTCAACTGCACATCCGACTGATTCCACCTTGTTTCCGACTACTACGATTATACCTCCGGCTGCTTCAGTTGCACCTCTGTCTAATACGACTACAACTTCGACTACACTGCATCTAAGGCTGCTTCGACTGCATGTCCAACTGCGTCAACTTTATCTCTGACTACTACGTCTCCGAGTGCTTCAGTTGCACCTCTCTTTACTACGACTACAACATGGCCTGCTTTTACTGTATCTGCGACTAGTATGACTAGTTTTTCGATACTACGACTACATCTTCTACCCCTTCGACTACAACTCTGAGTGCTTCTCTGTTTTAGCGGGTTTCAAATGAACTACTGCATCCTTGATTTCCAACTGCCTGCCAATACTCACATACATCCATCAAGTCCTTCACTAAAACCTACATAATTTTGAGTGTTCGAGCTCCAAGGCTACATTCCTTATATCTGGTGGTTCTCAACTCTAAGCTAGCCTATTACTACCTGCACAAAAGTTGGGCTACACTAAGAGGAGTATAAACAAAAGTACTCCAAAGTTGTCTCCTAGTAGTCATCAAGATTGTTGACAGACGATTCGCTGCGCGCGGGGGAGTAAGCTCCCATCTGGGCGGGTTGCGGGGTTACAACGTCGTAGTCAAGGTCAGACACACCCTCTATCTCCTCGGGCTCCTCGTCACTGTCAAGGTCCATCACATCTGGTGGGATGTGAAGTGTTGCCTGCTGTGCGTGATGCATGTCGATATGACCGTTGGCATCTTCCAGATCAATGTTGAGGTCATGGATCTGTTCTTCCAAGAACTCGATCATTGCCTCATGCTCCCCCACTGTGGTTTCTTGTGTCTGCACTTGGCCTTCAAGCTGGCCAATCCTAGCGTCTCTATCACAAATCTCCTCAACTAAATCTTGCATCTGCTCATCCCTTAGGTTAACTGCCCACTGGAAGGACTGAGCAAGGTCTATCACCTGTGCCATCCCTTTACTTTGAAGTGTATAGTGCATTCATGCACCGGGCTGAAAAGATGATAGTCTTGACTGGAACATGACATGCCAAGTGACCCAGATGAGCAAACCTGTCCAGCCATAGCGGATCACTCTCGTTGACTGCCTGAAACGGACCCGCTGGAGCCAGAATCACCTCCAATGGGTGCTGCTCACAAAATGTGGTTAGCGCCTTCATGGCTGCTGCCTCCCACGAATCAATAAGGCGGTGCCCGAATACTTCCGTCTCAATAGCAAGCCATGCAGGGTTGAGTGGGTGCTAGGGAATGGTCATGCGCACCCAGCACCAACGAACACCCGTCTCCATAATTTCCTGCCCCACATAAAGAGGTGGATTCGGGTAACCGGCGGTGCTCAACACACTCCACAAGATGGAGGGAAAGCCCTCCCAATGAAGGCACGCTGAGTGTGCATGTCCTTCCTCATCAACCACCATAAGAACTGGATCAGCCATCAGATTCAAAAGCTTGAAGGGTGAGATAGCGAAAACTGATGCTCAATCAAATAACAGACTCTTGACAGTGCACCAAACTGAGTATAACTTCTGCAGGTGATGTGCAAAAAAAAATCTCAAAAGTTACCAGAGCATACCTAAGGTACTCGTGTACAACTTTGCTGGTCAAACTCAAGGCTAGATCATATTCTAAGATAACTATATCCTTATATTGGACTGAAACACAAGAACTTAGTTGAACTTTAGTTAATGGTTTAGCTGTTTTGGGTGGATTTTTGCACAGTTCATCCATACTCAATTTCTTTATTTGAATTTAAAGATATGCAGCATGCACGTCCTTTCCGTCCTCACAACTTCACAATGGCCATCAACGTGACCTTACGGAGTTAATTTGGTGGCTTAAATAGCACGTCTCTCCCTATAAAAACTAGTCGAGCTCTCTTCATTCTTAGCCTATTGTACTCGTGGTAATTGCGGTTAGCGTTCCTGCAGACAACTCGCATAGACATCCTAATACATATTGCCACCTATACATATTCCCATAGGGCTTTACGAACTAGATATAATCCTTAACGTGTCCAACGCATTTTTCCAATAGGAGTTTTGTGGTCAAGTTTTAGAAAACTTATTTATAAGGTTTGTTGCAGACTCAGGTGTATGCTTTTCGCTCTGATACCAGTTCTGGCAGAACCGCCCGAATTAACCCGGCTCAAGTGCACAAACAATCATCCTTGTAGATTAACTGGCCACCATGCACTTCAAACAGATTAATCCGATAGTCTGTCGGGTAGATCCCGATGCAACCACTCAATATTTCAATTGACACCAAGCATACACATAACTCGCACGAAGGCAAGTCCAGAGATTACAACATTCCACTGATTTTATAAACACCAGCCAGACATTAGTTATTACAAGTCAAAAATACCACTCGAGTACTTTTAAAGTTCAACATACAAACGTTATTTTGAGTGTTACTGTAGCGGAAAGACAAACACGATCAACTAGCGTTGGCAGGGTCATTACTAGTCGGGGAAGGATCCCATTCCACTGTCCAACCAGTCGGCAAAGCACTCGGCCAATCCAAACCAGCTACCATATCTTCAACAGACAAACCTAAAAACATTGCCACAAGCAAGGCTGAGTATACTAATACTCAGCAAGGCTTACCCGACTAGTGGTATGGAAAAATACCGACTACTAAGCATGCAAGGCTCTAAGGTTCTAGGGTTTTCTTTTTGCTAAAAAGCAACAAAGAGTAGGTCCTTAACTTCATATTTTAGCTTTCAATATTATAGTTCATTTAACCAGTCTAGATGAGCATCTATCTCTAAGCAAACATGGTGAAAAACATTTAATCATCCATCAAGATTCATCATATCCATAGTTCCTCTTGTTACTCTATGTGCAAGAGTGTTAAGCAGTCTCAATTACCGCAAGAAACGGACGATTCGAATCGAATTTCTTAACCTTGCAAGGGAAACCTAAACACACGTCACGTGGTTATTCACAGAGTCACATGTGCAACTTTTCCCGTTTATTCCCATTTTATGGATTAGGGCCACCGAGCTCGAGTACAAGAGGTCCACGAACAACGGTGATGCCCATAGGATAGCGTCAAGACGGTAGAGCCTGTCCACGCACCGGTTCAATCGAGTACTTAAGCTTACCGATTACCATATTCTCGGCATGTGGTTAGTACTTTCAAACGCTTAACCACTGCTACCACACACTGCAGCCTTAGCATTTTTCACTACTTAGATGGGGCCTCAACCACGAGTACTTACCACAGCCCCGCCTGCCAACCTTATAGTTGCAGTATGCGGTAAACATTCAACTCCTATAATTCTCGCGAGTAGCAGGAAACTACTCGACTTTTACCGTACCTATTAGCATAGCATCTTCTCGATCTTCCTATTCTAGTAGTGTCACACCCAGTTTAAGGACAAAACCGAATGCATAACCATATGTATGCCAGGATCAAGTTCCATACATATAGTGACATCATCAGTGAATAACAGCAACAGTATCACGTAAAGAAACATAAATAAGGACTTACAAGACTATCAGAGATATACGCTTAACATGGAAACTTTGGCTCCACACTTCACAGGCAGACGACTGGGGGTTGCGTACGCCTAGAACTCTTCATCATCTTCAGTAGGCTTCACACCTTTTTCTTCTGAGCAGCAATTAGCAAGGGTGAGTACACTTATGGTTGGTACTCAGCAAGGCCACAAGAAATAACCAGAGTAACGATTTACATCCATCTTTAAGTTTATTAATCATGTGAGGGTCCAGGCCGCTCTTGACCGCGAGCACGGCTGATATATCAGTTTTAGACACTCTGCAGAGGTTGTACACTTTCACCACAAGTCGCGTAAAAGTTCAAAAGAACTTTGGACCCAACCATGCTGTGCTAGCTAGGCACAATACCACACTTCCGAGGTATGATTGCATAAGGACGCTACGAGGCCTTTACAAAGATTCCCTAATAAGAAGTAGTCCGCTAGAGTTTCGGTAGCGGCGTGGTCCATAAACCTCCCTAATGGTCAGCACCTTAGCGAAGGCTGCTACCCCAAGAGGACCGAGCTATGACCCCTATCACCAACCCCCTCCTTGCCCTTTCGTAAGACCGCTTCAAACTAGAGTCTCTAATTAATGAGCCAAGACCAGAGCCATATAGTCCTCGTGGTTGTACTGTTTTCCTGGGTGGTTCTCCACGTTCCATTTAATATATGGTATTCTTGTAAATAAGCATAGATAGAAGGATGGTTAGGGTCACTTGCCTTTTTCCAACAAAAAGCTACTCTTACTGCTCTTCAGCTCTTGCTTACTTGAAAACCTTGATCTTCAAGCTTCAATAGCGATATTCTACTCGAAGCAAACATCGAGCACAAACATACAAAACAACAAACAAGTACAACTAAGAACAATACACCAATCACAAAACAAAAGCTTTTAAAAGAGTGTGCTAAAGGATAAGGCTCGCTGCTACGATTACAAGAGCACAAGAAACACGGAAAACGGAGCTAGGGTTGAAAAGACACAACTATCGGAAGATTGGTATTATAAAAGAAACAAAAGAACTATAAGTTTTATTTATTTTATTTGGAAAACAAATGTAAAAGATATTGAAAACAAAATATCCTTGATTATAATTAACTTATATTATATTTTTATTTATAAAAGCGGAGTAGAACTTAGTCATATTTTATTTATGATTGTCTATGTACAAATTACACTAATTAACAATTAATTAGAAAGAAAACATGTGACAGCATCTAAACGCATAACTTTATATTTGGTGTTCAACTAAACAAATTATATTTAGAGCACATTTGAGTTGGTATTAATGGAATTGACATTAGTTATGAAAAACCGGAGGTAAAGACCTAGGTAGATTTTAATTAAAAAAACTAGGTGAGAGAACTTGAGTCAAATTAAATCTATTTTTAATTAAAAGACAGGAACTAAGGCACAACGACATGACTAAACGGTAGCTTAGGGCTTTAGAAGACTTAACACAACAAGGACGAGTCGAAACGGAGCTAAAACGAC
Source organism: Panicum miliaceum (assembly GCA_032594955.1). Lineage (NCBI taxonomy): Eukaryota > Viridiplantae > Streptophyta > Magnoliopsida > Poales > Poaceae > Panicum > Panicum miliaceum. The sequence goes on along the minus strand of CM064063.1, from coordinate 36,804,594 downwards.
GAAGATATGGCTAAAAGGCTCCAGGGAGTTATCTGCGAAGAAACTGAACTTCTAGGGGTTAAATCAAAGAAATCAGGGGCTAAAACATAATTAAACCTTAAACAGAGGGTCGGGTTGAAAACTATAGGTCCTGGACGGCGGGTACTAATTTTAGAAAGGTCAGGGGTCGGGACAGAAAAAGAAAGGGCTCAACTCTAATTATTTTTCTACTGATCTGGACTGCGGGTTGATTCCTGGAAAACCTAGGGCTTTTCTGCAAAAGTTCCGGGGACGACTAGGGTCGGACGAATCTGGTCCGTTGGATCAGAATCGGGCGGCGGGGTAAGGGTCGAGCGAATCGGCGGAATAAGGATCGAGCGAATCGGCGGAGTAAGGGTCGGGCGAAGCGGAGCTTTGCTGGTCGTCGGCGGCGAGCGAGTGCGGCGGTGGACGGCCGGTGCTTCACCGAATCCGGTGTTCCGGGGCTCGGTTTAGACTGGGTTTATGCCGGGGAGAGAGTGGGTGGCACAGCGAAGGTGAGGGTGGTCACGGAATGGCTGTGCAGCGGCTGTAGACTGGCGGCCACGGCGGCGGGCGGAAACAGATCTCTGGCGAGGAATTGGGTTTGCGGCAGAGCGAGAGAGAGGGGGGAAAACGGGTGCGGCTTGGTGCTCACCACTTCGCGGATCTCCGGCGAGAGTTGCAGGCGGTGGAGAAGTAGCGGGACGGCGAGTCGACGGAGAGGCGGCGACACAGGGCGGCGGCATTCCTCCGGTGTGCGGTCTCCAGCGGCGTGCGACGGTGTTGAGTAGAGGAAGGGATTGAAGATGGCTCTGGTGCAAAGCGGGGCTCCGGCGTGGGTTTTATAGGGGCGGAGAGGAGACGGAGCGGCCGGGAAAAGGGAAGGCGGCGGCTCACGCGGCAGACAGCGAAGGAAAGGGCGGAGCGCGTACCGCGACGAGTATGGCAGCCAGCGTCGTGGGGAAGGAAAGAGGAGACGCGGGCGACGGCGCAGAGTCGATCTGGATTCGGGGTGAGGAAAAAGGAAAGGGGAGGGAGCGCGGACGATGGCGCGACGGCGCATCTGGCATCGCGATGGAGAAAAGGAAACAGGGGAGCGGGAGCGGAAGGAAGAAGAAAGGAAAGAAGAGAAGGGGAAACTGATGAGTGGGGCCAGCGCGTTAGTGGAAGAGGGGTGAGGGAGGGTAAGGCGTTTGGGGTGACGGAGTCGGGCCGCGGGGTTGGGCCACAGAGAGAGAGGAAAAAGAAGAAGAGAAGAAGGATTGGGCCGACTGGACTGGGCCGCCAGGGAAAATAAAGAGAGGAGAGGTTTTGGGCCGAGCTGGAAGAAAAAGAAAGAGAGAAAAAGATTTTAGGGTAGTTTTTTAGGTATTTTTATTTCGCAAACTTAAACACGCAAACAAACAAAAACCAATGCAACGACATGAATGCAACAAACATAAAACCACTTTATTTAGTTCTGAAAGACAATTATTTATTTTTCCTATACTAGATTTTCTGTAAATAAAAAAATGTTAAAATTTTTATAATTATGAGAAATCATTGCTTTATTATTATTATTATTATTATTATTATTATTATTATTTTTTAATCACATCCTAAAATCCATTAATTTTAGGGTGTGACAAGTAGTCATTAAAGGTACCTAGGATTATGCAGCTAGGGTTCCAATCAACTCCTATGAACTTTAAATGCGTAGGCAAAAGGAACAAGAGCTGCATAATTTAAAAACTGGGATCATGCACTGGGGCTTGCCTTCTTGTGTAAAACTAGCCGGGGCTTCCTCCGAACGCTGGTCAGGGTCTTCAGCGACTGCTGTTAGATTCACCTGAGCTTCATGCTTCTCACTCTCGGACTCGGGTACCAGATTGTAGATCCCGTCGGCGAGAGTAGTCGAGTCTATATGAATGCACATGTATGAGTGGTTTTACTGGTATACGATTGCATTATAACGTAGTTAAGTAGCTGAGTACTTCATTTTTCTTTTTCCTGGGTAGTCATTTATCGAGTACCTATCTGTATTAATAGATTTCATTAAGCGAGCAGGTAGTTGTGCATGTTGTTCGGTTATTTTTAACAGGGAGCATTGGTTAACCAAAACTACTCGCAGGGGTAGTTTTTGGGTTGCAGAACTACTCGTAAAGTTAGCTCCTGAGTTAGGATTTTTGTGTAGAGTCTGTTACTTACGTATAACCTTACTCTAAAAGCTTCATTCATTTTTTTATTCAACCAGTTACTCATGAAAAAGCTTATTAAACAGCTATTGCTGTGAGCAAGATCTTCTTGCACAGAACAACCATGCAAGAAACTGGTGCTCAACTTTTTAATGACCAAACCTACTCGAATGAGTAGTTTACTTCACATTTTTGGAGAATTTTCTTGCGCAAGAGATATAGGTTAACATTTTAGTTTTAAAAGGGATCTAGCTTATCACAAAAGCACTCGAAAGCACTGGTTGTGCTTGGATTTAGAGTATGAAATTTTTATGAAAGGCTAAACTCTTAGCACCAAATCTACCATCCAAGTTTCATGAGCAGTTCTTTCTTGAATCTCTTGGGACAACTAAAAGCCATTTAAACTTGATTTAAATCCACATCTAAAATCATGTGGAAACAGATCCAAGGTCCTGTTACAAAGTTGTAGATCTTCACTTAAGGATTTCAGAACATCTTAGCTTGGATTTTTTGGATTTTCTGTGAGTTGTTTTGCACCTTCAAAGTTAATAGATTGGTTTTCAAGTTCTTGCTTTAGGTTCACAAATGGGTCCCTGAGATTTATAGAAAACTTCTCAGAAGATTTAAATCCACGCAGATGGGTCCTTGGTACAAGGGAACGGCTACTGCCGGCCAAAATCCGGCGACTACGGTTGCCGATGGTGAGGGTGTCACACCCGGTTTAAGAACAAAACTGAATGCATAACTATATGTATGCCAGGAACAAGTTTCATACATATAGTGACATCATCAGTGAATAACAGCAACAGTATCACGTAAAGAAAATAAGGACTTACAAGACTATCATAGATATTCGCTTAACATGGAAACGAACGCTCCAAACTTCACAGGCAAATGACTTTGGGTTGCGTACGCCTAGAACTCTTCATCACCTTCAGTAGACTTCACACCTTATTCTTCTGAGGAGCAGTTAGCAAGGGTGAGTACACTTATGGTTGGTACTCAGCAAGGCCACAAGAAATAACCAGAGTAACGATTTACATCCATCTTTAAGTTTATTAATCATGTGAGGGTCCAGGCCGCTCTTGACCGCGAGCACGGCTGATATATCAGTTTTAGACACTCTGCAGAGGTTGTACACTTTCACCACAAGTCGCGTAAAAGTTCAAAAGAACTTTGGACCCAACCATGCTGTGCTAGCTAGGCACAATACCACACTTCCGAGGTGTGATTGCATAGGGACGCTACGAGGCCTTTACAAAGATTCCCTAATAAGAAGTAGTCCGCTAGAGTTTCGGTAGCGGCGTGAACAATAACCCTCCCTAATGGTCAGTACCTTAGCAAAGGCTGCTACCCCAAGAGGACCGAGCTATACCCCAATCACTGACCCCCTCCTTGCCCTTTCGGTAAGACTGCTTCAAACTAGAGTCTCTAATTATTTAGCCAAGACCAGAGCCATACGGTTCTCGTGGTTGTACTGTTTTCCTGGGTGGTTCTCCACGTTCCAATTAATATATGGTATTCTTGTAAATAAGCATAGATAGAAGGATGGTTAGGGTCACTTGCCTTTTTCCAACGAAAAGCTACTCTTACTACTCTACAGCTCTTGCTTACTTGGAAACCTTGATCTTCAAGCTTCAACAACGATCATTCTACTCGAAGCAAACATCGAGCACAAACATCCAAAATAACAAACAAGTACAGCTAAGAACAGTACACCAATCACAAAATAAAAGCTTTTAAAAGAGCGTGCTAAAGGATAAGGCTTGCTGCTATGGTTACAAGAGCGCAAGAAATACGGAAAACGGAGCTAGGGTTGAAAAGACACAACTATCGGAAAATTGGTATTATAAAAGAAACAAAAGAACTATGAGTTTTATTTATTTTAGTTGGAAACAAATGTAAAAGATATTCAAAATGAAATATCCTTGATTATAATTAACTTATATTATATTTTTATTTATAAATGCGAAGTAGAACTTAGTCATATTTTATTTATGATTGTCTATGTACAAATTACACTAATTAACAATTAATTAGAAAGAAACTTGTGAGAGCATCTAAACGCATAACCTTATATTTGGTGTTCAACTAAACAAATTATATTTAGAACACATTTGACTTGGTACTAAATGAACATTAGTTATGAAAACCGGAGGTAAAGACCTAGGTGGATTTTAATTAGAAAAACTAGGTGAGAGAACTTTAATCAAATTAAATCTATATTTAATTTAAAAATAGGAACTAAGGCACAACGACACGACTAAACAATAGCTTAGGGTTTTAGAAGACTAACGCAACAAGAACGAGTTGAAACGGTTCTAAAACGACGAAGATAGGGCTAAAGCAAGGCTCCAGGGACTTATCTGCGAAGAAACTGAACTTTCAGGGTCTAAATCTGAAGAAATCAGGGGCTAAAACACAATTAAACCCTAAACAGAGGGCCCTGGGTGCAAAACTGGAGGTCCTGGACGGCGGTTTTTATTTCTGGAAAGGTCAGAGGCCTAAACAGAAAATAAAGGACCTAAATCTAATTACTATTCAACAGAACTGGACCGCGGGTTGATTTCTGGATAACCTAGGGGGTTTTCTTCAAGAGTTCCGGCGGCGGCTAGGGTTTGGCTCAGTCGGGCGGATCTGGTCCATTGGATTAGGATCGGATGGCAGGGTGTGTGTCGAGTGATTCGGACGCGGCTCGGCGGAGTAAGGGTCGGGCGATTACGCGGCTCAGCGGAGTAAGGGTCGGGCGTGGCTTGGTGGCTCATGCGCGGCTCAGATCTGTTCTGGCCGTTAGATCTAGATCGGGCGGCAGGGTAAGGGTCGGGCGAATCGGGTTGACTCGGCAGAGTAAGGGTCGGGCGAATCGGGTCGACTCGGCAGGCGGCGCTGGGCGCCGGCGGCGAGCGAGGGCGGCGGCGGACGACTGGAGCTCACCGAATCCGGTGCTCCGGGGCTCGGTTCAGGCCGGGGTTAGGCCAGGGAGAGAGGGGGCGGCACGGCGAAAGTGGTGGGGGTCACGGGACGGCCGTGCGGCGGCCGTAGACCGGCGGACCACGGTGGCGGGCGGAGACAGAGCTCCGGCGAGCAATTGGGGCCGCAACAGAGCGAGAGATAGGGGGAAACGGGGGCGGCTTGGTGCTCACCACCTCGCGGAACTCCAGCGAGGGTTGTAGGCGTTGGAGAAACAGCGGTACGGCGGGTCGACAGAGGAGTGCGGCTCGGGGTGGCGGCGTTCCTCCGGTGAGCGATTTCCAGTGGTGTGCGACGGTGCGGAGTGGAAGAAGAGGTTGACGACGGCTCTGGGTCCAAGGCGGGGCTCCGGCGATGGTCGCAGTTGACGGAGGGGTGGCGGGACAGCGGGTCGACGGCGCGGCGGCGACGGAGAGCTCGACTCGGGTGTAACGCAGGTGCTGAGCAGCGGGGCTTGGGCGTGCGGTGAAGCAGGCGTGGAAGGAGAGGAGCCGGGGTTCGGGCGCGGGTTTTAAAGGGGAGGAGAGGAGGCGGAGCGGCCGGGGAAAGGAAGGTGGTGGCTCACGCGGCGGCCGGGATTGACGCGGGCGGAATTGCAGCGGTCGCCCGCGAAGGAAAGGGGCGGGTCGCCCGGGGCACGTACCGCGGCCATTATGGCAGGCCAGCGTCACGGGGAAGGAAAGGAGGAGGCGCGGGCGACGGGCGCGGGCGCGTCTGGTGTCGCGGCAGGAAGGGAAAGAGAGGAGCGGGAGGAAGAAGAAAGGAAGGTGGGGCGAGCGCGGGCGGCGAGATTCGCAGGGAGGAAGAAAAGGAAAGGGGAAGGAGAGAGGGGCGGGTTGGGCCGGCTGGGCTTTGCACCGCGGGGAGAGAAAGGAAAGAGACGAGAGGGAGAGGATTTGGGCCGGGCTGAGAGCATGGAAAGAGAGAGAGAGAAAGATGGGATGGGCCAAAAGAGATAGGGAAGAGAAAAAAGAGATTTTAGGGTGGTTTTTTGGGTATTTTTATTTTGCAAACTCAAACACGCTAACAAATAAAAACCAATGCAACGACATGAATGCAACATACATAAAACCATTTTATTTAATTCAGAAAGACAATTATTTATTTTTCCTATACTAAATTCTCTGTAAAGAAAATAAATGTTGAAATTTTTATATAATTATGAGAAAATCATTGCTTTATTATTATTTTTTTTTTCTAATCACATCCTGAAATCCAATAATTTCAGGGTGTGACAGAGGGGTGAAGGTGGGAGATTCAAGAGAGGAACAAGCCGCACCTGTTTGAGTCTTGGGTGGGGAAGGGATGGACCGAGGCGGCCTACTGATGGTGGCACAGAGCCGGCAATGGGGGCGAATGGCGGGGCGACGGTCCGGTGAGGAAGATGGCGTGGGGAACGGCTGTGTAGCCTCGGGGTGAGGCGGAGAAGGTGGAAGGGTTGTTTTGGGCAATGATGGGGCGGAATGGTGTGTCCACGCGCAGGGGGTGACTCGCCGGAGTTGGAGGTTGGGGGCGATGAACTTAGGGGCCTCGAGTTGGCTTTTATAGGCGAGGGAGGGGGACTGGCGGAGGAGCTAGGCACGACACAACGTAGGGAGGCGCAGCTGGGACAAGGTCGCGGCAAGGGCGCGGCTTCGCCGGCGCGTCGTGGCTCGACCGTCGGGAATCGTCGGCCGCGTGGCGCGCGTGGGCTGGTCGGGGCGGGATACGGGGAGGGGCAAATCGCTGGTAGCAGACTCGGTCGATGGCTGGTCGGGGCCCGTTGGGGGTCGCGCCTTGGTGCGGCTTGCCGGCGTAGGGATGCCGTGCCGCTTGGCGGCGCCTCACTGCCGGCTCGAGCAGAACAGGGGAGTGGAGAGAAAAGGGCCGGGATTCAAATTAAATTTTTCTAATATTTCAAATCAAAACTTGAAAAACTCTAAACACAAAAATTGTAGGGAACTTGAAAATCTATAACTTTTGTTTTAGCTCAAAGTTCATTTAAGCTACGGTTTAAAAGTTATTTTGAAAATATGAAAATAAGCATTTAAATGACACGTCATTTCATGTGAATTTTTGCACTGTTAGCCTTTGAGTTCAACTAGACTTTTGTTGCATTGGTTATGACAATGGTGCCATTAAAATTACAGGTTCAAATGTGATCAATTTTGAAAGTTACAAGAGTTTGCTTGTACGGGTTCAATTGTTTGATGCATACATACATATACACATATTTATCTGGTTGAAAGGTATAATTGATAAGTTGTTTTAAAATTTTCTTGCTCTCTTGTGACTGATTTCATGGTTTGGATCTTTATTTAATCTTTTAGACACCTAGGGTGTCACACCACTAATGGGTTATCATGCCAGAGGCCCATTAGGGTTCCAATCCTTCTTAGATCAATATACGGCCCACGCATGATTGCCTCTTGGACATATCACCAACAATCTCCCACTTGCACTAGAGACAATCATATAGGCAAGTTTTTGTTCCAACCCGTTAAGTGTGTGACCCATAAGGTTTATGTGTGAGTAGCTGTACTGCAAGAATCATTCTTGCACTACTAATCAACAGAGGCACCTAGCAGAGCGTACTGACTCCCACGCACACATAAACATCATATCGGCAAAAACCTTTGGATATACACATTCACTAATCCCTTTGCCTCAGGATACCAGTCAAGCTCAAGGCGAGTTTCGTGCCACCCTTGTGATAGCTCGACCACTTAACTCGATCTTGCAGCGGATTACAATTTATGACTAACTCTTTAGTCACTTGTGATTAATCCTCTAATCACTTTGGCACGGCCATACACTTTGTTAATCCAACCGCATCGAGGGGCCTAGAGATATCTCTGCCGATATCTAGGAGGGGCAAATTCCATCTTGATCCGCTCACATCCCATTCCATGTTTCATGATACACCCAAAAACTACTTTTATAGCCACCCAATTACGGAGTGGTGTTTGGCAGCCCCAAAGTGCACCACTACGCACAGTGAGAAACAATGGCGATCTCAGCTCAAGGGATTCAGCAGGTATACCACTCGAGACCAACTGATGGCACATTTAAGACAACTACCTCCGCAGTGTCTCGAGGTGGGTCAATCCAACACCATGTCCCCTACATGTGTCCATATTATTGATTTAATATCTCCATATCTATGATCTTTGAAACATGATCATCAATCCATACATGTGCTAGTTTATAAACCAATATTGTCCCTCATAACGGCAAGACTAGGGATCATTTAGAACAACAATATAATAAAATAAGAGAGTTTCACAAACAAGTCACGCACTTGTTAATCAATGTAAACAATTGTCATTCAGGGAATAAATAACACTTTATTGAATAAAACACAAACTTAGACATGATTACAATAATCTCCCACTCACTCTAGAGTCAAACATGCAAATATCTAATACCCATTCAACAGCCAAAGCATATGAAATTGCACTCATCTTTTCTTGCTCATCAGGTGTTGAGGAACACTAACTCTTGCAGAGGCTGACACCATGTGACATTGGCAGAAAATCCTTCTTTGAATCGTGCATATTGAACCTTTTCAATACATTGTCAATATATGTATCTTGGCTTAATCCAATTAGCCTTTTCGATCTATCTCTATAGATCTTAATGCACAAAATATATGCAGCCTCACCTGAATCCTTTATTGAGAAACTTTTTCCTAGTGAAGATTTAGTGGCTTCCAACATTGGAGTGTCATTTCCGATCAACAATATGTCATCCACATAAAGGACCAGAAATACAACTACACTCCTACTAGCCTTCTTGTAAACACAAGGCTCTTCTTCATTCTTGATGAAGCCAAACCCTTTGACCACTTCATCAAAACGAATATTCCAACTCTGAGATGCTTGATTTAACCCATAAATGGACTTTTAAAGCTTGCATGTTTTTCTAGAATTTTTAGGATCGACAAAACCTTCAGCCGGTATCATATACACATCCTCACTAAGTTTTCCGTTCAGGAATGCCGTTTTGACATCCATTTGCCATATCTCATAGTCATAAAATGTGGCAATAGCTAGAAGAATCCGAATAGACTTTAGCATTGTGACGGGCGAAAATTTTTCATCATAGTCAACACCTTGAATTTGTTTAAACCCTTCCGCCACAAATCGCGCTTTATGGATATGAACATTTCCATCCAGGTCTATATTTTTATTAAAAATCCACTTGCACTCCACAGGTCTTACACCATCAATGGGATCAACCAAGTTTCAAACTTGATTGTCGTGCATGGATTCTATTTCGGATTTCATGGCACCAAGACATTTCTCAGACTGGTCCCATTATTGCTTCCGTATAGGTCTTAGGCTCATCATTATCCAATAACAATACGTCGCGCTGCCCCGTGGTTGGGAGCTGACATCGAGTGAGTCATTGCAGTGCTTCTCATAAGCTCTTCGGGCTGCAGTAGTTGCTCCATTAGGGAGTTCATCAGGGTATGGCTGCTCAAGAACATACACTTTTTTCTCTTGCCTAAGAAGAATTCTCAGGTTGCGGTACCAATCAATAAAGTTCGTTCCATTCAACTTTTCTTTCTGAAGAACAGATCGTAAATTGAAAGTGGAAATGTTACTAGCAGACATGATCTACAACACTAAAATAAAAGCAAGGTTTTAGCACTAAGTTTTATGTAATGCTTCTATCAACAAATTTAATAGAAGACTCCCACTATATTAACATCATCTTCCCTTTAACGACATATAGGATCCAACTCCATATCCTAAAGCCCAAAACCATTAGCTTTGTTGAGTAAACCAATACTATGCTAGTGAATGTCCGACACCCACCCTATTCATGATGATAGTTGATGGTACTCTAATTTGGAAAACCGACCACACAACGATCAAAATTTTAATAGATGCAGCTATTGGAAAAGGATATCAAAGTTCTCAACTTTAATCAGGGAAGCTATTCTACCATGATTAAAAGCATATCGACCATATTGAAGATATGAAAGAATAGTATGACATGTAAATAAACATCACAGGTATATAATCATATTATATTGTGAACAATATAGCCTTTTGCATCACAATGGGCTCCATCGTCATGGCTCCACGGTGACCTCCATTGCCATTCCTGTCTTGTGGTTATCATCATCGCCATCATGCTCGAAGCCTCCAAGGAAAATACTAAGCTATTATATCTAATAGCACTAGTAAAGTAATTTGCATGAGGGGATCAAGCATCACATGTCGACACGCAGGCTGTTATACAATAATGGGACAACCTCAACCCGGTTGTTTTAACTGGTGACACGCAGGTCACACAACTTATTATACACAGATCATCACATGATATTGAGGCCATACCATTCACATCATACCCTGCAAAAAAGAGTTAGACGCAGAACGTTTTCTACCGTAGGGGTACAAAGAGGCCGCTATCAACAGGTTGCAACGACGGACATAGATCGTATCTATAGGATCGCTACGAAAATCTCATCGGATTGATCCAATCAAGCCGATTCGGGGTCTTTCATATTGTCCCTTATTTTCACTAGATCAATCACATTGACCATCCCGATAGGTGCATCGAAGAAGACCGCAACACATGACTTAGATACGTCGGTTCAATGTCTTCTCGTTTGCACAGTTAACCCAGATGGTGATTCCAGCCGGTATGGGCATGCCGTGCGCACAGTAGAGAAAGAACACGAGCCAATCTATCAACTCGTAACGTTCCCACATCGTGCATCGTTCTATACATCACATATGAATAGATTGCAAAACCCTAAACAAAGCATATCTCTATATGCGCATCCAGACCAAAGGCTAAACATGATCGCTCTGGTACCACTGTTTGGAAACGGGCATGCTACGCTAGCACGAATTCATAATTCTACCACGTTCAACAAGGATCTCACGTAAGCAGATGATCATGGATCGTTACCACTAGACGCGCAACGCAACGGAAGTAGAGTTGGGGTAGCTCGCCCCAACGTAGTTGCGCGTCGGTGAAGAGGAAGCAGATCGCAGCTTGTAGCTCCTCCTGCTTGTCCCGCCGATCAGCACCACAGCAACGCAGTAGCGCCTCCTCGAAGTCCACATGTACGGGACGGGAACGCCGGTCACCGGTGTGCTAGCACCGCGTGCTCGGCTAGGGTTTCGTGGAGAAGAGAGGCGACGACAGTTAGGGTTTGTGGCGCAAGGGCATTGGCCGCCCACAGTCCCGCCCCTCATTATCCCCACTAATGGGCTGTCACGCCGGAGGCACATTAGGGTCCTAATCCTTCTTGGATCAATATCCGGCCCATGCATGATTGCCTTTTGGGCATATCACTAACACCTAGTGCTCTCTTCACAGTCCAACTTCAAATTGATCCTTATATATTTTTAGCTCAATTGTATTAGATTAGATAGAACCCGCCCTTATAGCCCAACCCTTAGATTATCTAGGCTAAAATTTAAGACCCACCCTAGATGTATCCAAATACTTGCAAATCTTGATGACGCTGTTGCGAAGCAACAAAGCAAGCAAGCTCGTGCCGTGTCTATGCACGACCCTTGCCGTACTCGTCCAGTCCAGGCAAGCATCTCCGCTTGCAGTATTTCAATGTACTAGGGACAGACAAGCTAAGTGCCCCTGCGCTACTTTCTATTTTTCTTTTAAGGTTATTAAGGACTGTCTCGAAATAAATTTAACTTGTGTTTGCCCCTGCAATACTTTCGGCAACAAATTAAACCAACCTTTCTTTCACTGGTGGAAACCAAAGAGCATACAGAGGGAGAGAATGAAAGGGTGAGCTGCGTGCATTTCAACCGACAAACTGAAGTTGCTAATAAGTCACCTTTATGCATCGGGCAAATGGGGTCCATGAATTGATGACTACTCCCTCCGTCCTATGAAGAGTGCAATTCTAATTTTTTCTAATAAATTAGTGAAGGTGGCAAATGACCTCAAATACTCCCGTAACTGCATGGTCCCCCCAACCACCATGGAACCACCATTTCGTTTGTTGTAGCCGGCCTTAGATCACGGTGGAGTTATATGGAGAAAAGAGCGCTAAAAAACAAAACACGTGCACGCATTCATGGAAGCGTGCACTCATGGGAGCCTGGTGTTCTTCATCGGCCACGGGCTGCTCCAACATTGCCTCGACGACAACCACTGCAGACCCATCTACGGCAGCCAGCCACCTCCTGCTCCACGGCAACTTCTTCATCGGCCACGGGCTGCTCCAACATTGGCTCGACCACAACCACTGCAGACCCATCTACGGCAGCCACCTCCTGCTCCACGGCAACAGGCCAATCCTCCTCCGACTTCTCCGGCACCACCAATACGGCATCCTGCGAGATGGGGAAACTCCTCCGACTTCTCCGGCACCACCAATACGGCATCCTGCGAGATGGGGACATCACCTTCGCTAAGTTGCGTCTCCGATTCAGGGCAGAACATGGCAGGGTCCAACCCAAAACCTTGGCCTTCCGTATCGGCAACATAGAGCTGGCCGTTGAAGTCCACGCGCAAGCGGGAGGTCGTCCATCGTAAGGGGCCTCCGGTCTAGCCACCTTGGCCGCGCACCTGGCGCCTCCAGCCGAGCGCGCCCCTAATCTGCCCGGAGCTGCCGCGATCGGGCTGGCTCGAGCGGCCGCCGGTACTCCCGCCGGATTCGGAACCATCGCTCACCACCATGAGCAGAGAGGGGTGGCGCGCGGGATTCGTAGCGAGGGGCGGCGGTCAGTCAGGAACTCCGAAGGGTGGATGAGATGAGAGGGGCAATGTGGAAAGGAACAGGTGGGCGGTCGGTGGAGCCGATGCCGCGTCGAGACCATGCGGGTTGGATAACTACTCAATGGTGGGTTCCATTTTTTCCAGGATTGCATTTTTTGTTGGGATTTTTTTTAAATCCAGAATTACACTCTTCACCGGACGGAGGGAGTATGAATTAAGAAGGAAGCAGAACTCGAACTGGATCTCCTTGGACGCCCCCCACCTCCCCCGGTTATCTCTTGTGCTCAAAGTGTCTCCGGTGCATCATTATTTTGTAATTTAGAGATGATCTTTATGTGGATGTTATGTTCATTGAACCTTTTTTTACCCGCAGACAAGTATTGGACCATCTGCATTTTTTTTCCTGACACAAGTAGATCAACATGAAGTTACTCAAGCCAGGCCAGCAGAAATGAACAATAAAAAGCCTTTTATTATTACGTTCACCTTTTTTATTTCAGAATGAAGAGGGACGACGTCTCCTTTCGATCGTCAATCCCTCACAAAGGGGCAACATCAAAGTACATACAAAGAACAAAAAAAAAAGGAGAAAAAGATGTGTGGGGGAGTGAGATCAAAAGACCTCCAATCATGGAGCCTACCACAAATCACAGAACAGATAAGCTTCACACTGACATGACCAAGATCTACGATGGTGCCGCGCAACGGAGGAGAACGAAGAGGATGGAGTCATTAGGTAGGCATTAAACCAACCCCCCCATCGCAAGATCACAGAATCTTGAGATAGGGCCCCTCCCCTCCCTATCTTATCCAGGTGAAGATAAACTGAGAAACTTGTATGGTTGGATTGGAATCGTTGGGTACTGGGTGTGCAGGTGTGTGTGTATGTACATCGTTGGTTTGGAGTTGTAGGGTTCTTAGCCATGTAGCAATGTGGATGTGGGTGAGGAAGACAGGGTCATGAGCAACAACGCAGCCTCCTCCACACCCATTAGGAGCCTCCGTTTCTGCACCGCCTGCAAGTTGCTGCTCCCGCTGCTACTGCTGCTACTGTCTTTTACTTCAGTTGTGGCCTCACCATTATGTTGTGATCGCTGCTGCTGCTGCTGCTTGTGGTCTAGGCCAAGCTCTTGCCTCCTCTTCTTCCGGTACCGGATCCCGCAAGCATTGCAAAGCGACTGCGAACAGAATTGAGAGAGTTAAAAAGTCACATCTGATTTATCTGCAGATAAGGTGCAATTAAGCATCACATATGTTTTATTCAAAACTGAAAACTCAGCTCTTAGACCGTTTGTCCTCAAAGTTTTAAGTCTTTCTCTTTGTGCGCAATTCGGTAACCGGAAACTCAATGTTGGAAAGGTGGAGGATAGAAATGTAAAATAATCAAAAGCTAAGAGAATCAAAGTGGATAAAGTATCTTTCTCCCGGCACACCATTGGCTTGGTGGATAGCACTGTTGCAAGGAACAGCTCACCTAACCAACAAGTTGGAACCCAATTGAATACAGAGAAATGTCAACAAGTCATATTAGCACAATAGACCAAAACCCAACTCACCATCCCCTGTCCCAAATCCTACAAAACGTCTTTGTAACTACAGAGTGCAAAGAGATCTCATAGTCCCTGTTTGAATTGGTAAAGCACTGAATTCCAATAAAAAGGATAAAACACTTTCATATTTTCACCATCTTACAAAATCTACAATATAAAGTTTTGTAAAAGTAATATCACCACGGAAATTAATAGATCAGGTGTCATGCAGCTCAATTGCAAACTAGTATCTCAATGGTGCCTATCTCAATTTTCCATTCCAATTTAAACATATATGGCTATAAGAGCGAGAGGAAACTTCGCGGAATAGAACTCCAAAAGCAGGGCGCTTGTCTGGGACTCTCAGAAGATGGTACTGTCAACCTCTTGCATAAGAAATTCAAAAACTTAAAAACCTGGAGCGCACAGGTTAGATTTGGTGGAATGTGGCTCGATCATTAGCTGTATCTGATTAAACATGCTGCTAGTGCTAGAGCGCACAAGTTTGACTAGGTCCTTGCAGCTGCTGCCTCGATCTCATCGCACTGTACGTTCTAAATCGAATTTCAATTCGACATTCGCTACCACAGATCATCATGCATTCTGCTTTTAAGAAACACAGATTCCATCATATTTGTACCATCTATTCATTTGATCGGCGATCGCATTGGTAAAAGGAATCTGTTGATGAGCACATAGTATATATATTTTCTATCTAAACGGGCGCGATTGATCGATTAAACAGAAATTCAGTAGTACGAAGTTGCAGCAGATGATCACACAACCTACATCAAAACAGCACCAGTATTTGCAGGACAAGCGGAGTCGTCGCGTATCTACAGCTAGGTGTGGATCAAGATTAGCAGCGAAATTCAGCGGCTAGTAATCAGAATCCCCAACCTGATCGGGCCTTATCCTGACGAACAGTACCGAGCAGCGCAAAACAAGAAAGAACAGGGGACGCGATGATGACGACGATGAGGATGAACTCACCCTGGGCCCGGTCGGGCCGCTGCGCCACATGGGCGTGGTGGTGGCGCGGCATTCGACGCAGCTCCTCGCGCCTCTCTCCGCCACCACGATCCCGTCGATCTGCAGCAAACATGAAGCGGAGGCGAGGTCGGCATGAAGATCGCAGGACGCGGCGGCAAGGAGAAGACACAAGAGAAGACGGGTGTACCTCACTGTGATCGGCCGAAGCCATCGGCGTTGGCGCCGGCGGCAGCAAAGGACAGGCTCGATCCGTTGCCGGATAGGCGACCGGATCGCTTGGGGAAATTTGGTTCCTGGTCTGGTCTCTGGGTTCCTCTGTTTCTTGGAAGCGTGTAGTAGAGTAGTTGCGGGGAAGGGAAGGGGGTCGAGAGAAATGAATGAATTCTGATGGGTTGGGCAGCCAGGGAGGGAGGAGAGGCCTACGCATGGATCACGTATGCGAGCGGGAGATAAGCAGGGGACGTGACGTGGCTTTTGCGGCTGGCCAGGGAAAGATTTTGCTTCTAAATTTTGTCTGGTCGGATCTTGAAAAAAGCAGGGCCAGCTTCCTGCCATTTTCAGCAAAAATGGACACCCCATGCTACCTGATGAATAAAGGATCGACTTTTTCTTTCACATGAACATGGTAGGGAATCATTTTATCTTGATGACACTGACAAAATATACTTCCAAAACCGCATGCGTGCTAGAGTAAACCATAACTCCTGCTCGCTGCATTCCAAATGTAAGTCGTTTTAAGTTTTCTAAATTTATAGATTTTGCTATACATCTAGATATATATTTATATCTAACTACATAGTAAATATAACGAATCTAAAAATCCTAAAACGACCTATATTTTGGAAGGGAGGGTGTATTTGGCTAATGTCAGCTCCAGAGCCCTCTGGTAACTGTCTCGCTCGGTCAGCGTTGGTACAGCACCTTCACAAGCTTCCAACGCAAAATATTGCAACTTTTAGTAAGATTCTTAGGTTCTAGTGTAGCTTCAAAACTTCCATAACCAAATTTAGAACTTTCAACTAGAAGACTTCCACAACTGTTTAAATTTGTGAACCAAGCTAAGTTTCTAATATCATCAACTCAAGAACTTGGCCGATGCCTCAAAATTTCACCTAGGAAAAGCAAACATACAGTAGATGATAGCTTATAAATCAAATGGTATTGTATAATGTTGGTGCTTTTTCTTATTCCGTTGATTTTTAGTACACTTTTTAACATCTGCTGAGTTGGTGGTTCTATAAAACTAAAGGCCTTGCCGCCAATGTTTCATTAAATGATTGTAGATGGTGTGTCATGGACAAGGTATATCTAGAGTCCTCAAGTCAACAAGCCATAAATCAAAAGCAGCCCCAATTATGGGATTGATTTGAAAAGAATATATCCATACACACATACATAATTACTTACTAATTCGTTGGTAACCTTGCCAGCCAGCCACCAAGAAAAAGAATTTCATACGTGCAAAAGCCCCACTTTGAAAACATTAACGCAAATCCAAAATTCAAACAGTGTTCTACTTTAATGATACAAAATTTAATTCGATGAACTAATCTGTTAACTCATCCATGGAACACCAGAAAATTATTGTTTCGAGAAAGAAAAGAAAAGAAAAGGCACCAAGTACCTTGTTATTTTTGTTGTAGTTACACAGCTTAAAATATTGAAGCAACTACAAAGCGTCAAAGTGCAGGACCAAACAGAGTAGACCAGTCAGTAGCCATGATTGGTAAGCCAGCGAGAAGGATGACAGCAGGATGATGTCATGGCTTACCGGTCATCGCATTAGCTTGCGGCTCACGCTATCACGAGCTAGGTTTTATACCTTGCATAGACGGTCACTCTTTCATTTAAATAGAACAGAAAGATCTAACCTGTTCTTTTATGTTGGCATGGTAGTCCGATGCTCTCATTTTTTTTAGAGCTTTGCTTTAACTTGCCGTGTAGCACTTCAATAAACCATTGGGATATCCTGTAGAACATGACACCCAAAAAGATAAAAAAAAGGCTCGCTTAAACATAAACGCTAACCAGATTGAGATTATTTTTTGGTACAAATATTCAATTCTGGGAAAGTTTTATTTGGAGACTTCAAGTTTATCTGACTGGCTCAAAATTCTGAATTAATTGAATTACTAGCATCGATAGCTGCAAAATTAAGCGTGGTTTCAAGTTGCTTTGTGCAAGCATGATAGTTGAAGGAATCTATATCATTTTCAGGGTACCAGTTTTTTGGGTTTTTTTTTGAAATCCTTCTTGCTAATTCGAGGTTCTTGCTAATTTCTCATTCTTCCACGAGAAACACGAGAGACTGCGAATCTCACCGTCCAATAGAGCGTGTTTGTTCAGTTTCAGATCAGCATGATGTCCTATAGTCAACTCCCAGCAGTTCCTGTTTGATTGCTCTATGGAAACCACTAGAGCTTCTCTGTACCTATGCGAGTATCTCCTCTTCCACCAGGACATATTCTCTTTTCTTTTCAGCACATATTCTTCCTAGCAAAGGTCCTTTTCCTCTGAATTATCGCCAGGTGTACTACTATATAGGACTAAGCGGCCGGGATAGGGATACAATACAGCAGACTTTGCAAAACAGTATCTTTTGTGGTGAAAACAAACCCACGAAGCAAGTAGAAACATGAGTGCCGTTTTGCAAGTAACAAGTAAAAACTTATTTAAACATACATGTAGGGCAGGAATGCAAGCGCGATCAGAGCATCACGTTCCAAATTTTTGTTTGAAACCTGAAAAAAAAAGCGAGTGATTCGAGCACGCGTCGGCAGCTGATCTACATATCCATCAGACCCCACTCCTTTCCGAGACCATACCAACTCCAAGCCAAAACAAGGCTTGAGCAAGAGCCCTCAGCCAAGAGATTTGATACGGCGGCAGGATCCGAAGGGATAAGAGGATAGCAGTCATCATCATCCATTAAGCCCGCGAAGCTTAACCAACAAACTGAACAAAGGCTACAGCTATAGTCCCTCCCTCCACCAGGTCCACCACGCTCCTCACCTTTCAGGTGTATAAAAATATGACATGTTGTATGAAACTCTTCTTCTCATTGATCGGCAGCTGATGTGATGTGATGACCGAGCCGTTTGTACTTTGAAGAGCACAAAAGCAAAGCCATCGCGACGTACAAAGCTCCCAACTGTCAGCCGCCCATATACGCGCCAATCACCCCAGCACGGGTGGGTCTCGGAGTTTTTCTAAATTCAAGTGATGATTGGGCGGGGAGAAAAGGACATAAGAGATGGGAGATGAAGGTCAATAATGGGCTGGGCACCGTACCAAACGCAGTAGGGCAGGCCAGGGCACATAACATAACATCACCACCTCCCTCCTCTTGGAGCACTGCCGAATGATGATTAGCACCACGGGAGCATAGGAATCTTCTCAGAAACAGGGAGGATCAACCCTCCCATGATTGGGATCACGCTGGAAAGATGCACCGTGTTCTTCCCTTCAGAAGGTAGTCTTTGCCTGACAAGGGACAAACAGCTTGGGTATAGTTAAACTGCAACGGAAGCTACGGAGAAAGTGGTCACTCTGACGCAAGTGCAGCACCAATGTAAAGATCAGAGCATGCATGTTTACCGCAGCCATAGGTGATAGGGATCACTTAACCTACCGGCATTTTTTTTCCTGGTCGATTTTCAGGTAGTGAACATTATCTTTTACAGCACAGCAGACGCCATGAAGCAAACCAACCTTCCTCTTCTCTCCAGAACAGGGAATATAACAAAAGCTCGTGCCAATTCAAGAGTTTTAACATCGACAACACAAGCGAAAAGATACCCATTCAGTTCTCTCCAGCTCCTCAAATAGAGAGCCTTAGAGTAACTCTAGCAATGGTCCTTAAGTCAGACCCTCTAAATGCTAAATGTAGGCTACCTCTATTTTTTGGAAACTTCCAAATTTACTTGAACTCTAGCAATAGCCCTCAATTCTAACTTATAATAGAGGGCTCCATAGAGATCCCCTAGAAATAGAGAGTGGAGGAGGAAATTGAAAACCTCTGTAAAATAGAGGGACTGTTAGAGGGTCTGCTGGAGTTGCTCTAAGCCAGATGCGTCAACTGCCTATGCAAAATAGCGGCACAGCTAATTCAGCAAATTCTGGCTCTGCTTTCATTGTGCCCACTGGCCAACCGTTATAGACTGCCTGAATTCAGAATGAAAGGCCCCAATCCAGATAAGTAGGGCACATTTTGCGAATAAGCATACGACTATCTGTGCAAAAGAACAGTACAAAACATCACTTCAGTGAAAGCATACCAAGATAGGCAGAAGATCATACAGTTTATACCACTACTGATGAGAAGCATACCTTCAGGCTTTACCCAAAGTCGCAATCTCCTGGTCGAGAAAAGAAATCGAAATCAAGAGTGGGATCTTCTGCTAACCCTAACGAAGGATCATCCCAGGGCATGGGCATGGCTATATCTTCCTTTGACCAGTATGTCTCGAGCAAACAAGCAGCCATCTCAACTATCCTGCTGTTGTCATGGTTCTGTAGATTCTCAATCTTGTCCAACCATCCATTATCTTCAATCATTTGTGCATACATGTTGACATTGCAACCCCATGGGGACTTCTCGGCATCCCCAGCCTTCAAGATATTATGAAGGCCCACCAAACAAACCATCAACATACTAGTGTCAGAATAGCTAAACAAATCACAAAACGCCTTGATGCAACCCTGGCTTACAAGATACCTAGCAAACAAACGTTTTGTTAGTAAACGAATGGGTAATTGCTTGGATTAATGCACAGAAGCACAAAACATAATAGAGAACAACTGGCATACTTTATCTGATCATGTATCCCACCACATGCTGCACTAGCAATTGCCCAAGCAGCAGCTTCATACCTGACACCAAACTCAGCAGTTTGCATCAGATATACCAAAGAACCAACCATGTTCCCGTTGATCACACTCTACAAGCAAAAGAATATATAATAAACCTCAGGAATAATATAAGCAGCGAACAGGAGATCACTTCAAAAATAACATGTTCAGATCAAACAAAATGAAAACTAATATATGGTGAGGTCACTGCTAGAATCCTTAGCATCAGTACCGGACGGGAACCCCCGATTAATACCGGTTCCCCCACCCGGTACAGCCTGGGCGGTACTAAATTGGCATCTATTTAGTACCGGGCGCAATGGCCGGTACTAAATGGCGCATTTAGTACCGGCTGGTAACACCAGCCGATACTAGCCGGTACTAAACTCACCAGCAGGTACTAAACTCCTCGCCATGCAGGGCGGTTGGGGCGGCAGTTTAGTACCGGCTGGTGTTACCAGCCGGTACTAAATTCTTTGTTTTTTATTTGTTTCTTATGTTTCTTTTCTTTTCATTTCCTTTTTAGTTTTAATTCAAGTTTGTATTCATATCCGTTTGTGTATAGCTAGCATTCGTATTCGTATCCGTATTTGTATTCGTATCTAGTATAGCAAAGACTACATATATATTATATATATATAATTTATATACACTTTAATATTACAAGTAGCCATATATATTATATATATACAATTCATATACACTTCAATATTACAAGTAGCCATATAAGTTGTTTCTTTACAAGTACTTCAAATATTACTAGTCTTCATCGTCGTCCTCGCCCCTGTTTGGATCAAGTTGACCCACGCTTATCCTATGATCGGCATAAAATTCTTCTTTGGGATTTATGACCTCAACCAGCGTGCAGAGTGCTTCTTGAATTGCCTTGACTCTTTCCGGTTCGATGAGGTTTTCTTTCATTCGCCAAATCTGTCACGTGAAATCATCATTATTTTAAATCAATACATGTACGGAATAAAATGAAAGAAATTGTTATTAATTTTCCATTGAGGAACACTTTGGATGAGCAAATTACGGCAATGGAATAGGGCTTCATATTTTTTTAATAAGGAACTACAATGACGAAATGATATTACTTTTACAAAGGACCAAACTCTAAATAAATGCATTCTTTATAATATGCTCCTATTCTCAACATCCAGCACAATTTAGTCAACAGAACATAAATTCCATTGAAACAAACACAAATATCCCAACAACAAACATGCAACTTAAAAATTCATGCAACAACACAATGGTCTTCAACCATCCTTTGGTGGGAAAGCAGAAATGCTCTGACGGATTTTTTGCTAGCGCAGACGAAGATGGTACAAATGGAACCTCCAGATTTGGTGGTGATGGAGTGTAACGCCTCAACAGGTCCTCAAGATCAAAAAGAGGTTCCTCTCCCTTGCAACATATTTTTCATATTCTTTTTCCAAATAACGGAGCTGTGCTCTGACCCAAGCTCCCGGTTTCTTCGACTTCTCATGAGAGCCTACTGGAGTTTTGCCCTTCCCTCGAGACGAACGACGATCACCCCTACCGGCCCCACTCCCTCCAGCAGCAGAAGCCATATTGATTGGAAAATATTTCTATCTTTGAAAATACGGTGAAACAGTATTTGTATTATGAAGGACCAAATTTTATTTCTATCATCATATTCTATATTATTTTTTAAATTTCACACTAAAATATTAACATAATGAAGGATGAAATTTGATAATAAAATTAAAAGGTCCAAATATCCATCGCACACCATGAGTAATTAAAAGGTCTACATTAACCATTACACAACATGATTAATTAAAAGGTCCAAAATACCGAATAAGCTACATGCTAATACAAACTACTCATGAAACCTATTGATCGATGCCTCGTGAACCGCCTCAAGAACTCTCGACACCGAACGGTCAATTTCTGCCATCCCCGACACTTCGCGCCTTGCATTACGTTGAGCCATCAACTCGCGATCATCGTCCGTACTATGCATACCATGCAGCTCGACATCTAATTCACACTCAACTTTGCGCCTTTCATTACATAGTGCGAGGCAATCAAATGCTTTGTTAATCCAACGACGAATACGACCGCTAACAAGTCCAAGACGCTCTTCAGGGCAGAACTCAAGGGAATGTCCGGTGCGCCTCAAATGATTGCGTACTGACGCCCGAGCGGACGCACGACACTCCAATGCATCATGTTACAAAGCTATTTCTATGGATTAAACATTAATTACTCATTGCCACACATATTTGAATACATATTTAACATATAATGAAGGATGAAATTTGGTAATAAAATATTAGCATGATAAAAAAACTCATGGATGTAGTTGCAAAACTATTTCTATGGATTAAACAAAATTAAGAATAAAAAATAATGGCACACTTGGAAATACGCGTGGCCAATAAAATCACTTGAAAAATATTATTATCATAATGATATATACACATGTCACATGAAAATAATTGAAAAAAATCACTCTACATTTGCCACATGCAAACTATCCAAAAAACCTTCTCTCAAATTCAAGCCATCGCTTCTATATATCTCAAATGAATGAATAAATCAAAAAATCATGCTTGTTGTCACTAATTCTAAAAATTACAAATTTCTCTAACTATAAAGCATGAAACAAAGCATAAAGACCATCAAAGAAGAGACGATGAAGATGCTAAACTTTTGAGCACTTGGATGAGTGAAATCCTCATAATCTTGAGAAAAATAGGCAGCACCTCCTCTCTAAAACGCCATGAAGAAGAAGAAGCTAGCCCGAGCTTGGTCAAATGGTTGGCTCGGGCTTGGGAAGGAAGAAAGGTGCTGATATATAGAAGGCAGATTAGTACTAGCTGTTGGCTCCAGCCGGTACTACATCTCTCAACTTAGTACTCGCTGGAGCCACCAGCCGGTACTAAGTTGCCGCCAAGGGGGGCGGAGGGGTCTAGCCGTTGCCCCCACGTCTGTAGAGCACTTAGTACCGGCTGGTGGCTCTAGTCAGTACTAAATGGCTCCTCGGGGCACTGTACTTATGGTCCGGTACTAAATGTGCGAGTTAGTACAGGCTGAAAGACAGCCTGTACTAACGGTCGCAGACGAATGGTCACTTCTCTGGTGTCGCCGTCACCGGCCTCTGCGGCAGCGCTGTGCTTGCCACACATTCTTGTGGTGGCGGCCTCGGCCTCCTCCTTCGCGACAGCAACGCTGTGCCCACCGCACCTCCTCGAGGCATCGTCCCCAGCCTCCTCCTCCGCCTGCATGCGTCGGCGCCTCCTCGTGGACATGGATGATTACCATGACAGGACCCGGACCCACCGTCACTGGCTACCACCGGAGGGCGGTGCCCGTGCTCCTCCTCCTTCGCCTCACCGGTCGTGTCATGGTGGTGATCTGTGAAGCGGAAGCTGGGTGCGGAGAAGGGGGAGGGTGAGGGCGGCGAGGGGGAGTCTGCGACGACGCATGGGGAGTCCATGGCGGCGCAGGTGGATGCGGGAGAGGAGTTCGCTGCAGCGTGGGTGGACGCGGTGGAGGAGTCCGCTGCGGCGCGGGTGGACGCGGCGGAGGAGTGTGCTGTGACAACCCTGGTAATTACATTTCCAAAATCAATGTCATTAGCCTAACTCTATGATTAGACCAACTAATGAAAGGGTGGAAAGAATTAAAACGAGTTCAGTTGGAATTCAAATTTAATTTGAGCACATTAGGTTACTTTTGAACTTTTAAATTTAACTTTCAAACCATAAGCCAAATGAGATTTTGCCTGAAACCAAAGTTGTAGAACTTTTTATTTTGAACAACTTTCGTGTTCAAAAGTTTTTGAAATTCCAATCAGAAAGAGGAGAAAACGCTCTGTTTGCACCCAGCCCCCTGAAGTTTTTCAAATTCTTGCACTTCGGTCCCTCCCTCCTCTGCTGCACTGCGCGCTCGCCCGACCGCCGCACGCCACGTCGCCGGCGATTCCTGCCCCCACGCCGCGCCAAGCCAATGGCCGTCGCTCCCTGCCGCAGCGGCTTTGCCCCGCCCCCACGCCGCGCGGCCAGTGAACGCCCGCGCGTGCTGCCGCGCCCAGCCCGCCGTCCGGCCGCCCAGTAGCCGCGCTCCGCCGTGCCGCCCCGGACCCCGCGCCCCGCCAGCTGCCGCGCCTGCCCTCCGCCCGAGCCGCTGCAGTAGCTGCTCCCCAATCCGCACGCCGTGCTATCTCCTCGCGCCCACGCCAAAATCTCGGCCGCCCAGTCGCCCGCGCCCGCTCGCCGCACGCCGTGCCGGCGTTCTGCCGCCGCCCGCCGCGGCCAGTGCACGCCGCTGCCGTGCCCCGCCCCGCGCGTCGCCCAGGCACCTCCACACCCCCTCCTGCCCCTATAAAAGCCCCGCCCCGACCGCCCGCGCGAGCCCCCGGCCACCAGAACGCCTCGCCGTCGCCATCGCCGCCGCCGAGCACCGCCCGCCCGTGGACAACCCTCCACAGCCGCCCACTGCCCAAACTGAGCCCCCAGCCACCACTACATCACCTCACCGCAGCTCGCCGACCCACCCAACGCCACCCAGAGCCACCGGAGCGCCGCCGCCCGCACTGCCGCCGCCGCCGCCGCCCCTGCTCGCCGTGGACAGCACGACCCCGACCCCCTCCGTCCAAGCCGAGCCCCTGAGTAGCTTCCCCACGCGCCACTGAAGCTCACCAACTGGACCACGCCGCCCCAAGCCCGCCGGAGCACCGCCGTCGACGCGAGCCGCGCCGCCGCCGCCTCTGCTCCAACGCCGGCGAGCCCTTCCCGGCCATCCCCCACCTGAACAACACCCCCACAAGGTAGCCCTCGCACCCCTTAACCTTCCCCGACCCTCGCCCCTCGCCGCCGGCGAGCCCCCTCGCCGGAATTTCGGCCGGCCGCCGTACCCGAGCCGCCAAGGACCCAATTGCAAGGATTTAAATCTTTAGAAGGGTCTGAGCGTAAGATTCAAGGACCTAGTTGTAAAAGAAAGTTTCAAACCTAGATTCAAATTCAGTGAACTTTTAAAATTCGTATAAAATCGTAGAAAATTCAGAAAAATGCAAACTCAACTGTTTTGGAATCCTCAGAACAAACTCTACCACTTTTGTTACAAAAAGTTTCTCAGAATCTCAACATATTTTGCTCTACATTAAATAGATGTTTTAATGGACTTATTTTGTGCCCACTGTTCTAGAACAATGCTGACCCTAAATTTTGGGCAGCAAATTAGTTGCTTGATGATTAGGACTGTGTAAAAAGATCAGGCCCAAATTCCATCTCTAGCTTTACTATTTATTAGACTTAGTTTCATATCATGTTTAAGTAAAATGTTTTATCCCTGCAATTAGGTGGTGAGTCACCCATTGAAACTTTTACTATGCTAATGTATTGGTACCTAGAAGCCAGAGAAAAATTAGGAGGATTTTTATCTCACAGTAACCCACTTATTTGATTTATGTGCTAATAACATACCTTAAATCAAGAAAATAGTATCTTAGCTTGGAAAATTCTCAAATTTTTACTGGGAGATACACTATGGTAGTGGTTGCTGTGTAAAAAGTTTCATGGACAAAAACCCTGTGTAGGGTCCTGTAAAAATGAATCTTTGATTAGCCTAGGTGTAGAATGTCATATTTTCTATGCTCTGGATACTGCACGATAAATCCTACAAAAATTACAGTAGCTTCTGCATGCTTAATTAAAAGCTCTGTAAAAAGCTTAGACTCATTTGTTGCACCAATTGTTCTGTACAAAAAGAACAAGTATCTAACAGCAACTATGAAATATATTTTTCATAATTAATCTGTTACATAAAATTGGCTGAAAATTTTACAGTAAGCACATATTTCCTTGATGTACCTAAATCCAAAATTTCATGACCAGAAACTATCCCTTGTAGTAATTACTCTCAAATCGTATTCAAGTGCCATTTCCACGACTTAAACTTGTGCACTCATGTAGAATCGACGACTCTCGCTGACGGAACTTACGAGCTGGTGCCCGCGTCCGAGAGTTAGCAGCGTGAAGCTCAAGCAAATCTAACTGAAGCTTTTGAAGACCCGAGCCCAAGTACGGAAGATCCCCAAGCGAACTGCGAAGGCAAGCCCCGGAGCATAACCCATTCTTTCCGAAATTATGCAACTCATTACTCTTTGCTTGTGCATTAAGTTTATAGGAGTTGGATGAAAACTTAGTTGCATGATGTCAGGGACCCTTGCTTGAAAACTAGATGTAAGGTGCGATAGAACGCTGTGCTAATAGGACTCCGGTAAAAGTCGAGTGATTTCCTGTCACTCGCGAGAAAATAGGAGTTGAATGGCTACTACACGCTGCAATCATAAGGACACGGACGGGTTATGTAACGATGGTTACGATTGAGGCCCGTCTGTCTAGTGAAAAATGCTAAGGCCGCAGGGTGTGGTAGTGATGGTTAAGTCTTTGAACGTACTAAACACATGCCGAGATTATGGGAATCGGTAAGCTTAAGTACCTGATTGGCCCGGCAAGGGGACGGCATCCTACCCTTTGAACTTCGGTCCCATGTGCATATGGCGAGTGCAGAGAGTGGTCACGACCCGGCGCCGAACCGTGGCGTGGAGCTCTTGTACTCTCGGAGGGTAGCCCCGATCCACGACCCGGAAAGAAAGGGGAAAAGTTGCACGTGTGACTCTAGGGAGTAACCACGTGACGTGTGTTTGGGTTTCCCCTTGCAAGGTTAAGAAATTCGATTCGAATCGTCCGTTTCTCACGGCTATTGAGACTGCTTAACCATTTTTACCCACAGAGTAAGAAGAGGAACAATGATGATGAATGAACTGGTTGGATGAAAAATTTAATGCTTCACCATGTATGCTTTAGATAGCTGCTTACCTAGACTGGCTAACGAAACTAGAATCTTGAGCTAAAAGTTGAAAGTAAGGACCCACTTGTAGATGCTTTTCGGCAAAACAAACCCCTGAGCCAAAAAGCCTGGCATGTCTAGAGTCGGTGGAGTAGTTTCCACTACACGGGTAAGTCTTGCTGAGTATTAGTATACTCAGTCTTGCTTGTGACTCGTTTTCAGGTGAGCCCTTCGAAGACATGATTGCTAGCTTGACTTGGCCCTGCACTCTTCCCCCTGGTTGGTCGGTGGAATGGGATGCGCCCCCGTCCAACGGAGATAAGACCGAGTGATGTCTCGTACGGGCTTCATCGAGACATCCTGTATCGTCGAGTAGTTTCCGTTGTTTATTTCCGCTGCAACTTAAACTCTGAAGAACTTATTTATGTTAATTGGAGTATTTGGTTTCTAAGCTCAGAACTTGGCCTGTAATATTTACTTATGTTAATGTCGTAATATTTGCTGGAATGTGGTATTCTCTGGGCTCATCGTCGCATGAGCATTTGTATGTACGACGCTCGATCCGTTCACCGTGGTTGTATCGGGAGGTTATACCCGACAGACCAGTGGATTACTCCGTTTGAAGTGTAAGGTTAACCGAGGATGCCTTGATGGTGATGGTTAATACACTTGAGCCGGATTAATTCAGGTGGTTCTGCCACAGCTGGTATCAGAGCCGTAGCTGGTGCCACAGCTGGCAACAGCGGACACCAGAGCCGAAATACATACGCCAGAGAATGCGACAAGCCTTAAAAACTCGTTTTAATAAAACTTGACTAGAAGGATGTGCTGCGAAATACGTTGGTACGTTAAGGATGGTGCCTAGTTCGTAAAGCCCTAAGGGATTATGGGAAAGTTACTAGGTGGCTATGTAACTTCTATAAATATTATCAACTGACTTCCAGCACATTACCTTCTGTCAAAACTTACTTTCATGCACAACCGACCTTAAATTCTGTAACGACGCACTCGTCGCTAAGGTAAGAAGGTAAGGATCCTCAGCCAACTGAGAGAGCTTGGCCTTCCTGTCGGTGATGCGAACCGAACGCTGCCCTCAAGCAGTGGCTTACTTGAGGTGCTGCCAATATGCCAACTGTTAGTTGTGCATATTGGGAGTAGAAGGTTTGGCGCAGGGTATGGCGATCGCTGTTCATACCCCCGTCTTATGACGGTACCCCCGTGAATACGCTATCTCGATAGCGTATGTTAACGTCGTCTGTACGGCGGGAATTGTACAGATATCGTTTCTATAGGTAAACGGTAATGAATACGGACGCTTTCATGAGTGCTGGCATGAAAGGTTCATGAATTATATATGCTTGTCAATCTTCTGCAGGTACACTAACCGCGATTACGATAAGTTAAGGGACGAATAGAAAGACTCGACTAGCTATTATAGGAGAGCCGTATTGTGTAAGCCACCGAAACTATCTTCGTAAGACCAAAGCTATTTGGCAATTATTTTATTTTGTGAGGACGAATAGGACGTGCATACATCATAAACATATGTATCTGAAATCAAAAATGCGTTGTATGAGAGTGGTAAGGTTCTTGCATATCTAAGCGTGGTTTGCGTAAGGACCATCTAGTAAAACTGTCCAAATTCTGCCGTGACCAAAAAGAGCGATTTATTGGCCAAATAAAATGACCATTTCTGATAAAGTTCATGTTGAAGAAATTGTCCCAAATTTTGTGTTCTATCTTCTATTCAAAAACGAAAAATTCTGAACTTATGGATAGTAAGAAATAAGGGAAACCTTGGAATGTCAGAATTCTGTCTAGAATAAGCCCTTCTGCCTCTTAAATTTTTAGGCCCCCTTCCCGCAGTTTTCTGCAAACGAGCACAACACAAAACTTGTTCCAAATTTACCCAGGTAGCTTCTGTTAAAATTTGGTAAATTTTGGCTGGGTAGATTTTCCCTGGTGTACGAAACTCTAGCCCTCTGTTCGCTGAAAATTCTGGGTAGACAGTAAGGTAAAACCTGAAAAGGAAGACCATCTTAGAGACCAAATTAGCTCTGGAGTTGACTAGAAAAGTTGTTCACAAATACCTTAGGAGTGATCTGGTGAAATTTGGGAATTTTTGGATGAGAACTGTGGGAGTTATGATTACTTTTGCACACTATACAGAATCTGTCCTTGTGCTGTTCACAGATTTTCGCTATCTCACTCCATTTGATCTTTTGTTCAGATGGCCGAGCCTGTTGATATGATGGTGGATGAGGATGGACGCGTACACTCGCAGTGTCTCCACTGGGAGGGCTTTCCCTCTATTTTGTGGGATGTTCTGCGTACCGCGGGCTATCAAATTCCCCCACGTTACGCCGGACTGGAGTTTGCAGAAAACGGAGTTACCCAGTGCCGTGTCAACGTGACTATCTTTCCGCACCCGCTACACCCGGAGTGGCCCGCCTTGGAGCTTGAGGCTGTTGGTCGCCGTTTGGCCGATACTTGGGAGCTTGCAGCCATGAGGGCGCTCACCACGTTTTGTGCGCAGCGTCCCGAGGTTGTCACACTCACTCCCATTGGGTTGTTTCCTGCTGCCCAGGACAACGACCCCTTTTGGCTCAACAGGGTGCAGCACGCACAGTACTTGGTAGACTTTCATGCCCAGGAGACTATTCATACCTCCGTGCGGTGCATGAGTGCACTCTACCGGCTTCAAACTCTCCAGAGTCAGGCACTCGAGCAGCTCACTGATCTTGCTCAGGCCTACCACATGATGGCAGATACCAGGGATGAGCAGATAAAGGAGCTCAGTCAGGATCTTGAGGACAGAGATGCTCAGATTGGCCAACTTGAGGGCCAAATCCAGGAGCAGGACACTCTCATGGGTGAGAGAGATACCACGATAGCACAATTGGAGGAGCAGCTCCATGATCTGAACCTTGAGTTGGAGGATGCTAATGAGCACATTCAGTGGCATCATGATCAGAATGACCATCCCCATGAGGACGACATGGAGGAGGATGAGGAGGAGCCACAGGAGATTGATGGTATCTCAGGTATGGATTTCGAGGGTGAGGTACCACAGGCACCTCAGATGGGAGCCCACTCTCCTGCTCACAGCGAGTCGTCCGTCAACGACTTGGATGATTTCTAGAGGACGACCTAGGAGGACTTTTGCACATACTCCTCGATAGGGTAGCCTAACTTTTGGCAAGAGTTGTAATAGGCTAACTAGGAGTTGAGTAACTCTTTTGTGTTGGGTACACCTGAACCATGTGGATACCCTCAGCATGTAAGGAACGGCGATAAACTTGGGTGATTTCGTTGTAATTTGGTAAACGATGAAATCCACAATCGCTGAGACTTGTCGGAATTTTTACCCATGTCTCCTTGCATTTCTTGGCTGAGTGTTGAATACCAGACTTGTGCTAAATCTTGTGATCTAGGGTCTCACAAAAATTCAGCATCATTGGACCTCGCTAGTTTAAGATATAGGCGAAACCGTACCGGTCAATCTGCTGAAAAACAGCTAAGACAGTAAGGCAAAGGACGAGCTTTTCGACCCCCTTAGCTACAGTTCTAGCACCGAAGTTAAATACCAAAGTGGTGCATTTCTAAATTCTCTGACTACTGCCAATGATGAGATGTTTTGGATGGACCCACAGTAGGCTATGATTTTTCTCATAGCAAACAGAGATTCTGTCCATACTTCTAGCTGTGATTCGGAAGTCTATGACTACACCAATCATTATGAATCAAGGAAGTAATATGGATCGCGTTGCTAATGGTAACCTTTCACGTTTCAGATGGTTGGATCAACACGTGGCAACCCCGAGGGTTTTGGTGCTGGTGGCAGCCGCTCGCGACAATCGCCACCACCCCCGCCCAGTTTGGTGGAAGTGATGGCCGCTCAAACCGAGCTGCTGCGTCAGATTGTGCAAGGACAACACCAGCAGAGGGGTGGGCACAATGCTCACCAACCACAAGCTGCAGGATACACGTATTTCCTGGGGACCCAGCCGCCCTTGTTCCATAAGACAGAGGAACCCCTGGACGCAGATGCATGGATTCGCACCATAGAATCCAAGTTCACACTACTTGTGGCCCCATGCTCAGAGGCCAACAAAGCTCGTTTTGCCGCGCAACAGCTTCGCGGTACCGCTCGACTGTGGTGGGACCACTATTTTGCGATGCTCCCGGCTGATCATGTGGTCGACTGGGATGAATTCAAGACCGCGATCCGGGCACATCACATCCCCGAGGGTCTCATGGAGAGGAAGTTGAACGAGTTCCTGGCACTCACCCAGGGCACCCGCACCGTGCTGCAGTACGCCCAAGCGTTCAACAACTTATGTCAGTATGCGGGCTATCATGCTGATACGGATGCCAAGAAGCGTGATCGTTTCCGCCGAGGTCTGAGTACCAAGCTCAAGGAACGTCTGAACCTAGCCAGGGCTGACACCTACAACGAGTTGGTCAATATGGCCATTACCCAGGAAGACTGTATCATGGCGCATCGGGCAGAGAAGAAGAGAAAGGCACCCGCGGGACCATCAAGTGTCCAACCACCAAGGTATCGCATCGTGCAAAATACCGCACCCACAGCTCCACCAAGGGCCCCGAAGCCAGGAAGATGGATTGCCAGACCCCCACAGCAGCCAGGCATGGTACGACCCCCGATGCCTTCACAGAATGGTCCGAGGCCCATTCTTCAACAGTCTCTTCGACCTAGCCCCGCGAATCGCTGTTTCAAATGCGGGAGTTCCAGCCACTTCGCACGAGAATGCCCTCAGCCTGGACAGCCCAACCAAGGTCAAGGATCCAACCCGAACACCAAGAACAGGGGCAAGAGACAGACCCTGCAAGTCAAGCAAGGACGGATTAACTTCACCACGCTTGCAGAGCTTCCTGAAGGAGCCCCAGTGATGTCGGGTACATTCTCTATCCATAACAAGCCTGCAGTTATATTATTTGATTCTGGTGCATCGCATAGTTTCATAAGTGCAAAATTCGGTGCAAAAGTAGACTTGGATGTTTGTCACACCAAAGGGTCATATATGATATCAACACCGGGTGGTAAAATTGCTTCAAACCAAATGATCAGACAAGTACCAGTCAAATTGGGTAGTAAAACCATCGACACGGACCTTGTCCTTTTACCCCTTGACGGCATGGACATTATTTTGGGAATGAACTGGATGGCTATGCATGGAGTCACACTGGACCTTTCTTCCCGAGCCGTTGAGATAAATTCACCTAGTCACGGAGCCACTACCCTCTACCTACCGTTCCTAGATTGTACGAATTCCTGTGCTTATCAGATGGAAGGACTTAAGCTAGATGATATTCCTGTGGTAAACGAGTATGCCGATGTTTTCCCGGATGACTTACCAGGAATGCCACCGGATAGGGACATTGAGTTCGTTATTGAACTACAACCAGGCACTGCACCTATATCCAAAAGACCATATAGGATGCCCCCAAAAGAATTGGCAGAGCTGAAAATTCAACTCCAAGAACTACTGGACAAAGGTTTTATTCGCCCTAGCGCGTCACCTTGGGGATGTCCAGCCCTATTCGTAAAGAAGAAGGATGACAGTTTAAGATTATGTGTGGACTACCGACCTCTCAATGCGGTAACTGTTAAAAACAAATACCCCCTTCCTCGCATCGATGTACTCTTCGATCAATTAGCTGGAGCCAGAGTCTTCTCAAAGATTGATCTTCGTTCGGGATATCATCAGATCAAGATTCGCCCGTGCGATGTCCCTAAGACTGCCTTCTCCACACGATATGGACTATATGAGTTTTTGGTCATGTCCTTTGGACTCACCAATGCCCCTGCCTACTTCATGTATCTCATGAATTCGGTATTCATGCCCGAACTTGACAAATTCGTTGTAGTGTTCATCGACGACATTCTTATCTATTCCAAGGATGAGGAAGAGCATACCAAGCACCTTCGCATTGTTCTTCAGCGACTCAGAGACCAGCAGCTCTATGCTAAGTTTTCTAAGTGTGAATTCTGGTTAGATACTGTAAAGTTCTTAGGTCACACGATCTCCAGCGAAGGCATAGCTGTTGACCCCAGCAAGGTACAAGAGGTGATGGATTGGAAACCCCCTACCTCTGTTCATCAGATTCGCAGTTTTCTCGGCTTAGCCGGTTACTACCGTCGCTTCATCCCGGATTTCTCTCGAATTGCTAAGCCCATGACGGAACTATTGAAGAAGGAAATAAAGTTTGTATGGAATGAGAAGTGTGAAGAAGCCTTCCACACTCTCAGAGAGCATCTGACTACTGCACCTGTGTTAGCTCAACCCGATAATACCAAGCCATTCGATGTGTATTGTGACGCATCAGGTACTGGTCTAGGATGTGTGCTTATGCAAGAGAATCGAGTGATTGCATATGCCTCACGAGCCCTTCGGCCCCACGAACAGAATTATCCCACGCATGACCTTGAGCTCGCAGCCGTCATTCACGCTCTGAAGATATGGAGGCACTATCTCATGGGTACACAGTGCAATATCTACACGGATCATAAGAGTCTCAAGTATATCTTCACACAAGCCGATCTGAATATGAGACAACGGAGATGGCTAGAACTAATCAAGGATTATGACCTTGAAGTGCACTATCACCCCGGCAAGGCTACGTAGTCGCTGATGCACTAAGCCGCAAGTCCCATGGCCATTGCTTATCCATGGAGTTCTACCATGAGACATTATGTGCAGACATGAGGAAGCTTAACTTGGAAATAGTTTCCCAAGGCACTCTAAATCACATCTCAGTTGAGCCCACTCTTCACGACCAAATCGTCATGGCACAACTACAGGATGAAGGGATTAAGATCATCAAACAGAAACTCTCTCTAGGTGAGGAGAAGTACAAATGTTTCCGCCAGGACCGTAAGGGAGTTCTATGGTTCGAAGGTCGTATAGTCGTTCCGAAGAATCGTGAACTCCGCAAGCAAATTCTCGATGAGGCACACCTTTCCAAATTCTCTATCCACCCCGGCAGTAGCAAAATGTATCAAGACCTAAGGCAAAACTTCTGGTGGACTAGAATGAAAAGGGAAATTGCTACGTATGTCTCGGAATGTGACACGTGCCAGAGAGTAAAAGCTAGCCACTTAAAGGTAGCCGGTACACTTCAACCGTTACCTATACCATCATGGAAATGGGAAGACATAAGTATGGACTTCATCGTGGGACTACCAAACACTTCCCAGAAACATGATTCGATATGGGTTATCGTTGATAGACTCACGAAGACGGCACATTTTCTTCCGGCACACACCACCTATTCTACCAAGAAATATGCCGAGATTTACCTCGATCGTATTGTTTGCCTGCATGGAATACGTAAGACAATTATCTCCGATCGTGGTCCTCAGTTTGTAGCACGCTTTTGGGAACAACTGCAAACGTCTCTTGGCACTAAGCTGATTCGCAGCTCAGCATACCATCCTCAGACTGATGGACAAACAGAAAGAGTAAACCAAATTCTTGAAGACATGCTGAGAGCCTGTGTCATTCATTACGACAAGAATTGGGACAAATGCCTACCCCTGGCAGAATTCTCGTACAACAACAGCTGTCAAACGAGTTTGAAAATGGCACCATTTGAGGCTCTGTACGGGCGAAGGTGTCGAACTCCTTTAAGCTGGTCACAAACCGGAGAACGTAAAATAATTGGACCCGACCTGGTAATCGAGGCAGAGGAGAAAGTAAAAGTAATACAAGCAAATCTTAAAGCCGCACAAGCCCGACAAAAGAGCTATTCTGACAAAAGGAGAAAGCCCCTAAAGTTCGAAGTTGGCGATCATGTCTATCTTCGAGTTTCACCAACCAAGGGAGTGCGAAGATTCGGAATCAAAGGCAAACTAGCTCCCCGTTATATTGGTCCCTACGAAATCATTGAGAGCTGCAGACCCGTAGCCTACAAATTACGACTGCCCCCTCAGCTCACGACCACCCATGATGTCTTCCACGTATCTCAACTCAAGAAGTGTATTCGAGTCCCTACCGAGATTGTGGAACAACAAGAAATATCGTTGGAACCCGACCTCTCGTATGTCGAACACCCAGTTAAGATTCTGGATCAAAAAGAAAGAGAGACCAGGAGGAAAGTGATTAGAATGTATAAAATACAATGGAATCGCCACACGGAAGAAGAAGCCACCTGGGAAACGGAGAGCTACCTGAACCAACATTTCCCTGGGTTTCTGGTCTCAACCACTGGTATGTGCACCCACGCCCACGCTAAGAATTACCGAATCTCGGGGCGAGATTCTGTTAAGGGGGGAAGGCTGTGACAACCCTGGTAATTACATTTCCAAAATCAATGTCATTAGCCTAACTCTATGATTAGACCAACTAATGAAAGGGTGGAAAGAATTAAAACGAGTTCAGTTGGAATTCAAATTTAATTTGAGCACATTAGGTTACTTTTGAACTTTTAAATTTAACTTTCAAACCATAAGCCAAATGAGATTTTGCCTGAAACCAAAGTTGTAGAACTTTTTATTTTGAACAACTTTCGTGTTCAAAAGTTTTTGAAATTCCAATCAGAAAGAGGAGAAAACGCTCTGTTTGCACCCAGCCCCCTGAAGTTTTTCAAATTCTTGCACTTCGGTCCCTCCCTCCTCTGCTGCACTGCGCGCTCGCCCGACCGCCGCACGCCACGTCGCCGGCGATTCCTGCCCCCACGCCGCGCCAAGCCAATGGCCGTCGCTCCCTGCCGCAGCGGCTTTGCCCCGCCCCCACGCCGCGCGGCCAGTGAACGCCCGCGCGTGCTGCCGCGCCCAGCCCGCCGCCCGGCCGCCCAGTAGCCGCGCTCCGCCGTGCCGCCCCGGACCCCGCGCCCCGCCAGCTGCCGCGCCTGCCCTCCGCCCGAGCCGCTGCAGTAGCTGCTCCCCAATCCGCACGCCGTGCTATCTCCTCGCGCCCACGCCAAAATCTCGGCCGCCCAGTCCCCCGCGCCCGCTCGCCGCACGCCGTGTCGGCGTTCTGCAGCCGCCCGCCGCGGCCAGTGCACGCCGCTGCCGTGCCCCGCCCCGCGCGTCGCCCAGGCACCTCCACACCCCCTCCTGCCCCTATAAAAGCCCCGCCCCGACCGCCCGCGCGAGCCCCCGGCCACCAGAACGCCTCGCCGTCGCCATCGCCGCCGCCGAGCACCGCCCGCCCGTGGACAGCCCTCCACAGCCGCCCACTGCCCAAACTGAGCCCCCAGCCACCACTACATCACCTCACCGCAGCTCGCCGACCCACCCAACGCCACCCAGAGCCACCGGAGCGCCGCCGCCCGCACTGCCGCCGCCGCCGCCGCCCCTGCTCGCCGTGGACAGCACGACCCCGACCCCCTCCGTCCAAGCCGAGCCCCTGAGTAGCTTCCCCACGCGCCACTGAAGCTCACCGACCGGACCACGCCGCCCCAAGCCCGCCGGAGCACCGCCGTCGACGCGAGCCGCGCCGCCGCAGCCTCTGCTCCAACGCCGGCGAGCCCTTCCCGGCCATCCCCCACCTGAACAACACCCCCACAAGGTAGCCCTCGCACCCCTGAACCTTCCCCGACCCTCGCCGCCGGCGAGCCATTTCCACGACTTAAACTTGTGCACTCATGTAGAATCGACGACTCTCGCTGACGGAACTTACGAGCTGGTGCCCGCGTCCGAGAGTTAGCAGCGTGAAGCTCAAGCAAATCTAACTGAAGCTTTTGAAGACCCGAGCCCAAGTACGGAAGATCCCCAAGCGAACTGCGAAGGCAAGCCCCGGAGCATAACCCATTCTTTCCGAAATTATGCAACTCATTACTCTTTGCTTGTGCATTAAGTTTATAGGAGTTGGATGAAAACTTAGTTGCATGATGTCAGGGACCCTTGCTTGAAAACTAGATGTAAGGTGCGATAGAACGCTGTGCTAATAGGACTCCGGTAAAAGTCGAGTGATTTCCTGTCACTCGCGAGAAAATAGGAGTTGAATGGCTACTACACGCTGCAATCATAAGGACACGGACGGGTTATGTAACGATGGTTACGATTGAGGCCCGTCTGTCTAGTGAAAAATGCTAAGGCCGCAGGGTGTGGTAGTGATGGTTAAGTCTTTGAACGTACTAAACACATGCCGAGATTATGGGAATCGGTAAGCTTAAGTACCTGATTGGCCCGGCAAGGGGACGGCATCCTACCCTTTGAACTTCGGTCCCATGTGCATATGGCGAGTGCA
Source organism: Panicum miliaceum (assembly GCA_032594955.1). NCBI lineage: Eukaryota > Viridiplantae > Streptophyta > Magnoliopsida > Poales > Poaceae > Panicum > Panicum miliaceum. Next base: position 36,767,340 of record CM064063.1, on the reverse strand, counting down.
GAGAGTGGTCACGACCCGGCGCCGAACCGTGGCGTGGAGCTCTTGTACTCTCGGAGGGTAGCCCCGATCCACGACCCGGAAAGAAAGGGGAAAAGTTGCACGTGTGACTCTAGGGAGTAACCACGTGACGTGTGTTTGGGTTTCCCCTTGCAAGGTTAAGAAATTCGATTCGAATCGTCCGTTTCTCACGGCTATTGAGACTGCTTAACCATTTTTACCCACAGAGTAAGAAGAGGAACAATGATGATGAATGAACTGGTTGGATGAAAAATTTAATGCTTCACCATGTATGCTTTAGATAGCTGCTTACCTAGACTGGCTAACGAAACTAGAATCTTGAGCTAAAAGTTGAAAGTAAGGACCCACTTGTAGATGCTTTTCGGCAAAACAAACCCCTGAGCCAAAAAGCCTGGCATGTCTAGAGTCGGTGGAGTAGTTTCCACTACACGGGTAAGTCTTGCTGAGTATTAGTATACTCAGTCTTGCTTGTGACTCGTTTTCAGGTGAGCCCTTCGAAGACATGATTGCTAGCTTGACTTGGCCCTGCACTCTTCCCCCTGGTTGGTCGGTGGAATGGGATGCGCCCCCGTCCAACGGAGATAAGACCGAGTGATGTCTCGTACGGGCTTCATCGAGACATCCTGTATCGTCGAGTAGTTTCCGTTGTTTATTTCCGCTGCAACTTAAACTCTGAAGAACTTATTTATGTTAATTGGAGTATTTGGTTTCTAAGCTCAGAACTTGGTCTGTAATATTTACTTATGTTAATGTCGTAATATTTGCTGGAATGTGGTATTCTCTGGGCTCATCGTCGCATGAGCATTTGTATGTACGGCGCTCGATCCGTTCACCGTGGTTGTATCGGGAGGTTATACCCGACAGACCAGTGGATTACTCCGTTTGAAGTGTAAGGTTAACCGAGGATGCCTTGATGGTGATGGTTAATACACTTGAGCCGGATTAATTCAGGTGGTTCTGCCACATGTGCGGTGCTGCGGGAGGCTGCGGCGGCCGCACAATCCATGACATCGGCGCTGCGATGGCCGCACAGTCCACAGCATTGGCGCTGCGGACCGAGGTCGAGGAGGAGCGCCTTGCCGCAGCTAGCGCCGCCAGTGACACCATGGCCGTGATGCTCCGCCTACAGCGCAAAAAGGCCGAGGTCCAGATGGAGCTCCGCTAGTTCTGCCGCTTCGCCGACGAGAAGATGGCACTTGAAGCTGCCGAGATTAGCCAGCTCCGCACGCTCCTTTCCGCGAGGAGGTGCCGACACATTTAGGCAGAGGAGGAGGCCGAGGACGCCGTCGTGAGGAGGTGCGGCGAGCATAGCTCCGCCGCCGCGGAGGAGGAGGCTGAGGACGCCGCCGCGAGGAGGTGCGGCGGGCACAGTGCCGCGGCCGCGGCTGTGCAGGCGCGTGGTGGCGGGGAAGAGGAGCAGAGATGAGAGGAAGAGAGGATAAGGGGCAATTTGGTAATTTTTAGTGGCCACGTCAGAAAACAGCTGCCACGTCATAGCAAAACCGGGGTGGTTTCGGCTCGAGGGGGTAATTTGCACGGTTTCGTTAGTTCGCTGGTGTAGGATGTCTGGTTTCGTAGTTTCGGATTTAAAATTGGACGATCGTGATAGTTCAGGATTGAAAAAGGGACTTTTCCCTTTCTAAATGTAATGTCAATAACACCAGAATATATACATTAGCAACTCAATGTTACTGAGACATCAGATATACAACAGGAAAATATTTGTTAGAAAATAATGAATACCTGAATCTGGTCCCTACTGACCATGTTATCAATCACATGCAGCACAGGAACGAGCACCGAAGGTGAAGAGTGGCTAAATAAAAAATTTAGTAGCTTGAGAACCAGTTTTTCTTTTTGTTAATGCTCAAAGTAAAAACAAAAAACGAAAAAAAGGAGAAAAACTTACCTAAGGAGCTCAACAAGCTGAGGGCCTGCTCCAGCTTCAATCAAAGCTTGGATATTGTCAACACTACCATCAGACAAGTAAGAGAGTGCCCTGCAGGAATTACATAGGACCTCAGCATCTTGAGAGTGAATGAGCTGTCGCAATATTGGGAGTGCCGACTTCCTGCTCAATCACAACCCAATCAACCAAATTAGCAATAAAACAGCATATACGGCCACTATGAAAGTAGAGCAACACCGTACATGCACAAAGCTAAGCTCCGACAAGCCATGGAAGATGTTTGCGAGGGCCAGCTCGCCTTCTGCAGCATTGAGAGTTGGCATGTCCAGAGAGCTAGTGAAGCACAGGGAAGAGTGCACCATGTGGAAGCACCACGTCACGGCATATTGTGGTGTTACTAGCCAAGATTCCCAGGGCCAATACAACCTACAAAATTATAAGAAATGATCCATTTGTAATAATTACTTATGATACTAATAATATGAAAAGTATGAGCATTACAAACTTCAATGGTTTGATTGTTTCCGTGCCTCTTCACGGACATCCTCGCTTCGTGAGATGAGAAGCTCCACAAAGATGGGCACGGCAATAGTTTCCTCTGCTGTGCCGAAGACAATAGTGGTGAGGAGCCGCTCTACCTCAAACTGCAGCCACAAGAAAATCAGAAAAAAAATGTTCAAAAATGTCTCAAAGTGGATTAACCAATAACAGAAGTCAATGTGAAATAGAACAGATAACATTGTGATCAACAAGTAACTCGATCCACACACTAAAGCTTGCAAAGCAACAACCGTACAACCTATTTGACGTTTTAAGTATACTTCTCATTTGAACACAGAGTAAATCCCATTTTCAGCACTGTGCAAATGCAATTTCAAAAGGCCAACAAAGAAATCTTAAAACATGGTGCCTATCAAAGCCACAGTCATGTTATTCTGACCTGGAGCTCAGGGCAGTCCTCCCTATGAAGCAACAGTATAAAGCCAGGCACCAGTCCAGAGCTGACCACCTCCTCGATCGAGGGTTCTCTGTTAGTGTTACATGAACACATTGCTAACGATCAGAGCAGCTTAACACAAAAATCAATTGCAATTTGGACATGCGAGTTACTGGAATTTGGTGGCCCCTTCAGAGGTTGCTTTCATAGCCACTATCTTCAAGATACATGTAGTCGGAGCGGTTACTGGAATTGTGGGCTTAAGGTCCCCTTCGGAAGTTGCTTTCATAGCCACTGTCTTCAAGACACAAGTAGTCGGAGCGGTTACTGGAATTGTGGGCTTAAGGTCCCCTTCAGAAGTTGCTTTCATAGCCACTGTCTTCAAGAGATAAGTAGTTGAAGATGTTACTGGAATCAATTGTTGGCCGTACGAACTTTTGAAGTCGATTTCTGGATTATGAGTGTAGTTGCTTGTACGTGGTGCATTTAGTTGATAGGTTCCGCTAATCAGGTTCAAACGGAATGACTACTCAATCAGGGATGTCCTGATCGATGGTCATGCAGTTCGGTTGTGATAGGGTTCCTAGCAAAGTCGCGTGACAGATGCGTCCTTGTTAGCCCGACAGAACAAAAGAGTTTGGATTTGCTTCTCACTTTACTTTTAGGAGAAAAAATGTGACTTTAATTCCTTGATCAAGCAATAAACAAAAGGGATTTTTGGGTTTAGGTGCGAAGAAACCCTTGTTTCGAAAATGCTATTCCAAAACAATGGTTACACACACAAATTCTCTAAAAAAGCCTCGAAGAAAAACTCCTCAGATCGGGTTTTAGTTCTTTTGCGTTTCGTCCGAGTAGTTTGGTTGCCTCCCTTCGTGGTCCTTCTTCTTGACGCTTTTGAGTGGTGGGGCTCCCAGGGCCTTGCGGAGGTTATGGCACTCAAAGGCAGAGTGACTGCTATTCGGATGCCACGGGCAACGCCCATGGAGAGCCCTCTCGAAGCGTTCTTGCGAGGTGGAGGTCTTCTAACTTTGAGTTGGTCGTTCCGTGGTTGCATCAAGGGCGTCCGCCTTGCGCTTCCGGGTTGAACTGAAGTAGTCTTGAGGGATGTAGAACTTGGTGGGACTTTAGGCTTCTACCTCGACACGTTGTTACTGTCGGGTGATGATAATATTGCGAGCGTCCCGGCCAATATTGATGATGTTGTGGAGATCGGTCATGGAGAAGTCATAGAGGTTGCTGGGCTAGTGCTGTTGTCGCTCCAGTGTGCGTTTCCTGCGCTTGGTGCATTTGGTGTTTCTGAACCTGCGTCGCTCTTTTTGAACGTCGTCTTCATATTCCATCTTCACAACATCCTCGGTGTCGCGAACATGATCAGGTAATTCGGGACTGCCGAATTTCATCGTTGTGTTCGGATCTTGCCCTGGCGTATCAGAGATGTAGTCGTCGTCGATGTAGTAGTCGTCCAATTGGAGATGCTCTGAGCCTTCTTCGTCCATGGGCTGAATTTCCACGTTGTGAACCATGAATATTCCTCGCTCTGGCGGAAATTTCCCGCTTTTAGCTTGATCAGACCTCCTTCGTCGTCGGAAGAATTGAGGGGTCTGCCTTCCTGGAACGGAAGTTTGTCAGGGTCGATGGCGTAGCATGGTAGGTTGAAGTCAAGTGGTTTGGAGGATTTCGTGCCCTTCCATTGCGTGAACTCACCCACCAGATTTGATTTCTTTGCCAGGGTCTGGTGTCCGCCTAATAAAGGCGAGATATGGCTTCTGCTTCTCCGAGTTGTAGTAGGAGATCCAGGTCCTCCTCTAGAGCGGAGAGGGACTTGGAATCGAAAATAGGACTGTAGTTGGGTTTCTCCAACAGGTTAGGTAGCAGTGAGCCGCCGAGTTTGTTGGTGAAGTCGTCGAAGTCGCGATTGAACGTAGTTGTGGGTGCGCCTGGCCCCTGAGGGTAGAGTGTTGGAGAGTGGCTTCCGCGCTCCTGATGCACTCGAAGATGGATCGATCGCGATCGATTCTGGAGAAGATGTTGCCGACGTCAGCGAGAAGTGGATGAAGTGTCTCAGGGTGGTTCCGGGTCGTGGGGACCGAGTCGCAAGAACGTCAGAGAGCAGCATCCGCGAGCTTGATGCACCCGGCGATGCTACGGTCCACCCGATCAATTCTGGCAATTAAATCGACGGCACTAATCTGGGGATGGAGAATCGCCCGGAGACGGCTAGCATAGTTTCCAATTAGATCGGAAAGTTGGGTTTGGCTAGTTCCGTCGGCGAGAGTGCCGACGTCTTTGTTGGCATTTCTTAGCATCATCACTAGGATTGTTAGTCCTTGGCAATGATACTGAGAAATGCATGTTGGTATGTCTTAATGTTTACAGAATGAATCCATAAGCGCACGGATATACTGTTGTAGCATTTCATCCGGAGAGTATTCGGGTATCGTTATTTATATTTTCCCGTAGGATGGCATGGTGTAGAAGAGTTTACTGAGTCCATAATCAAGAAAAGATGCTTAAGCTATAAACTATAACTCAAACAGGGGTAAGTTATGATAAATGAAGTATAGGGGTAATGCGACACACACAAGCCAATCTCATTAATAAAGAATAACAAATAAACCAAAGGTTAGCGGGAGCATAGGCATAAAAGAGGGTCCTAGTGATATCTACTCAAGTTAGCAAGGGTTATACAACACATGGTTAGGATTAGCATTAAGCCACCAACATTACGGGGAGACTACCCAGTACTAGTCTGCCAGCAACCTGCAGTAGCACTTTAGACTCCTACACCACATCCAAACGTGGGGTACTATGAAGGACGGACAGAGCTGTCACCACCTGCCACCAACCGCGACAAACCGTGGGATGCAATCATATTAGATGGATCCTTCATGCCCTGGGCACCACGCCCGTGCACAAGATCACTACTCTAGCCCCTCTGAAACCCCCACCATGATGATGGACAGGCATAGAACTAGAGCAAGCCAGAAAGCACACCAAACCGATGTTGATACTTAAAGTTAAGCGAAACATGGTTATATAACTTGAGGGAGCATAAGACATGGCATACCAAACTATAAAGATAGCAAGATAACCATGAATCAACTCTATATTGTGAGTAGAATATCGACGAGTCGAATACAAAGCCATACCAAGGCCGAAGGTTGCTCACCGACCCGAGGACGACTTGGATTTGCTAAGAGAGATAACTAGCCTAGCTCCACTAACCTAAGGATTACAACTAGGAGTAGGAGAGAGGCTTCAAGTGTGGTGTGTGTGAATGAGGGGGGTGTCCTCCTCCTTTTATAGCCCTCCAAGGATGGTACCCGCCATCCCTCCATATGGAAACCTTAGCCACTGTGACCAGGAAGATAAGAACAATCCTCCCGCCAAAGATCAGGAGGCCGGGCTCCATCTTCCTCTGGCTAGCTGGTAGGTGGGCCCAGGTAATGATCCTCGGTGATTTGTGACTTGGCACGCCCGTTTGCTTTGCCAGGTGGGCCCTCTTTGTAAGTGCAACGCTGGGTATGATCTTTTGTGCAGTTCTTGTTGCGTCGTCTTCGTGTTTTCTTTTTATTCCGATCTTGTATCCTTGAAATGGATAGATAGACAATACATCTGTGAAACTAGGTTAGTGATACAAATATGTGAGTAAGAGGTATGGTTTCCTTTATTTGTGAGTATAGTTGATGGTCGGATTTCGCATTTAAAGACCGTTAACAACACCCCCAAGCTAGCCCTTTGCTCATTCCGAGCAAAGTTTTAGATTTAGGTTGTTGATCAGGAGTTGCTGCAATGTTGCATTTCCAACATATACCATAGGCACAACTAGGTGTTCTTACCATGATTTTGAATAAGTTGGCCTTGATCTTACCTTTCTCCTTACTCCTATGGGGCATATAGCTTCACCTCATCTTTGGCGGTTGAGAGTCACAATGGTTTTTGTAGAGCACTAATTTTCTCATTCCTTTCGTTCAACCATCAATCCGGAGGCTTTATAAAGGTTTTTAAAAGAAATTACAAAAGTTCCTCAAATGATCTCTCGGATCGCTCAATGTGTATATTCCTCACCAAGGCTTTTGTTTTGCCCTTCTTCCTCATCCTACCTCTGACGGTTTGTTTTTTGGAGCTGTAGGTATGGAGGACTTGAAAGCACACTTGTTTCTCATATTTTTGCTAAGTCAGAAAACAAAGGGAGAAACAATTCATAAACCTTGATCAAGATGTGCATGTGTGTGGAAATTTTTGGTTGATGGTGTATGGATTCCTTTTCATGAGCCATCTCTCTCCTTTATTTCTTTTTCTTTTTCTTGGATATGGGCTATCTCTCTGTTTTTTTTTAATACTTGGACGTTCATGGGTCCAACTCTCTCTCTCTCTCTCTCTCTCTCTCTCTCTTTCAACATGCCTTCTTGAGCAAGTCCTTTATTTCTTTTTGCATAGCCCATATCCTTTTATGATGGTAACCTTGGAGAGAGTGGTCACGGCATGGCATGAAGTTTTATTTTATGGGTGGATGAATGGAGTGCTTGCTGTCTTCCAGTGTAGAAGTTTAGCATATGGAGGAGATGTGTATGTGATCTTGATCATGGGAGTATGAAATGTATCTCACAAAGGGTCACAACAGTTTGACAAAGGTCAATGAGATAACAAGTTGCATATGTGGAAGTTTTTTTTAATTTGATCAACATATGGCTTTGGATAGGAATTTTCATATCATTGTGGAACTTTATTTGTTTTTGCATTTTCAAAATTAAAAACACCGGATATCAAGCATCACGTTAGGAGGAGATCATAGCAGCTCTATTTCAACCATATCATAGCTCACAACAACCTAGATTTGGATCAAACTTTTTGCTTCCCACAAGTTTCAAGTTTAAGGTTTTGATCATTGAGCCAACAAACTCAAAACTAGGTAGAGCACTAAGTTGTAACTAGGCATATGAAGAAAATTAACAGAGCAACTATTCATCATCTCAATAAGAAAAAACTACACATGCTTACTACATAAAAGAAAGCAAGTAAATATTTTTGGTCTTTTCTAAGTTTTGCAAGATTTTATTTTGTTTTTTTTGGTTTTGCAATTTTTTATGTTGTTTCATGCATAATGTTCGAAAGCAGTAAAGTACAATATACAAGGTACCTCTCATGGGGGTCCTCCCCCAAGCTAGATTTAGGCTCACTGCTGCTGGTTGGGGTTATACCCCGCCCAACGGAAGAAAGCCCTCCACTCCTCCTGTTGTTGTTGCTTCAGCTACTGGATGGTGTGAATCCTCTTGCCGGTCATCTCGCAAGTCGAGGTAGGGTGCGTCGTGTCGTCCTACTCCATGTCCTCGGCTTGTAGTTCGGCTTGATCTTTCTTGTTCTTTATGTTCTTCTTTGTAGTCCATCAGGATCGGGCTTGGTGTTGGATCGGGAGAGTGATGGGAGGTAGAGCTACCCCGAGAATGGGATGAGCTCACACCCATCATCCTCCTTAATGCACCGGAGAGCTTCCGACCCATGCGCCACATGGTTGAAACATGAACGAACACAAGCAACTAGGAATGGGTTACATTATCGAAATCGAAATGGAATGCTAATCCAAAGTTGCTCCTCCAAGTTTTGGCCAATCTTGCAGCAAAGAAATGAGAGAGAGAGAGAGAGAGAGGTTTCTTGCCCTTGAATTTGAGCAAAAATCCAATGGAAATCCGAGAGCACAGTTTGGAAAGAGAGAGTGAGTGAAAATGAGTGTGAGTGAAGAACACCCCACTCTCAGGCTCACTTTAATGGTCATTGGCACCCCAACGGCTATGTGAAGTTATTCCTGGGTGCCGTATCCAAACTCTTGCTCCAAAAATTTTCAAAATAAATCTTCAAAGAATTTCTATGCTCAGAAATATTTTCAGCATTTTTATAAAAAGGGGAAAAGGCTAGAAAAACTCCAGAATGCAAATGGGAGTTGGAAAACTAAATATGCAATGAGAAAAAAAATCAAAAGTTGAAGAAAATCAAATATGAGATAACTACCGATTTACCTTCGGCAAGGGCTCATCTTTTGAGTCCGACGAGCGGGATTTTTCTCCGACTTGTTTTACCGGTCTGCATCCCATCCTAGAGAAGTTGATGAGGGCGCTCATTCCACCTTCGCCACACCCTCTTGTTCTTCTTAGGTTTTGTTCGTGTGGATGGTGGTTCTTCGGATTGGGGTTGTGGCTCTGCCCACACCCCTTACCCCTTGTCATTTAGGTAGATTTGTTCTTCCCAGAAGGTTGTTGATGTGGGCATGATGTAGACGCTTGCCCCAACATCACACGGGCTTGCTAGTAGTGACAATCGTATATCGGGTAGCTGGTCATCGGGTACCCCAGATCTTTCTTCATTTGTGTTGCTAGTTCGCCCCACGGGTTCATCCTTTCTTGTGTGGGCTTCTCTGCATGGTTAGCACGGAATGGTCTCCAAGATGGCTTACCCCCATCTAGTATTTATCATGCTAGCTTCAGGTTGCCCCGGAATTCTCCAAAGTTCAGAAACAGCAGCAGCAATTTGAGCTAATTGGGTTTCTATCATTTTATTTGATTTTTAAGGATAGAAGAAACAATTTCAATTTTTGTGTTAATATTTTCTAGGGATTTATCATTGGTAGCAAGCTTTTTATTTAAAGATTCATTAATTTTAGCTTGGCCAAAAATGAGATCTTTCAGGGAGGGTTGATTCAAATTGAATTTTGAATTAAAATTGTTACCTCCCTGGTATGGTGGGCGTGACTGGTTCCACCCTTGGGCTCCTTGTGGATGGTACCTGTTGTTGTTTTTGTTCAAGAAGGCCACCTCTTCACGGGTCTTGGGGTAGTCGTTCCCCGAGTGTCCACCATTGTCGTAGATTTTGCATGTGAAGTGCGAATCGATGGCATGGACGGGCCTGAGGGCGAGCTCTCTTGACTTTTCTTGGTCGTCCGTGCGCTTGATTAGGAGGTCCAGCTTCGCCGCAAGCATGTCCGTCTCCTTGTCGGTGTGCATGCCCTTGGTACGGGGTTGGAGTCGTTCTTCACTCCAACCTTGGTTGGAGACCATCTTCTCGACCAGGGCTGTAGCCTTGGTAATCGTGAGGTCGAGGACGGCTCCTACAACAGCAGCATCGATGTGGGCTTGAGATGTTGATGTTAGCCCATTGTAGAAGATTTGTAGGATGAGCCAGTCATCCATTCCATGATGAGGATAGGCGAGGATATATTCCTGCAGCCTCTCCCAAGCTTCTAGGATTGATTCCAATCCCGACTGCTGAAAGCTGGAAATCTTCCCACGTAGAGCGTTGGTTTTGCCCAGCGGGAAGAATTATGCGACGAACACCGTGGAACATTTGTCCCACATGTTGATGGCTTCGTTATCCTTGTAAAACCACTGTTTCGCCTTCCCCAAGAGGGAGAAGGGAAACATACAGAGTCGAATGGCATTAGTTGTGACTCCCCGTATGACTACGGTCTCACATAGCTCAAGGAAGCTCTGGAAATGAGCGTTGGCGTCCTTGTTAGGCTTGCCACAGAACGGGCTAGCCTGCACCATGTTTATGAGACTAGACTTGAGTTTGAAGTTCACATCCCCAATGGCAATATTTGGCCCAGTGGCCACATTGGCGGTGGAGGGGACGGGGAACTCACGAAGAGTCTTTTCGACCATAGGCTCAGGTGCAAATGGTGCTTCAATGACTGGTTCGCTTGCCGAGAGAACGTCTTGAGGAGGGATGACGCGAGGTCGGACCCTTCTCACAAGCTTCTCTGGATTTCCAACAAAGTTTGTCGGCAAGGAGAAACCAGTCATACACTACCCTATTTTCATCCATCAGAAGAAAACAAAAGCAACATTATCCTGTATAAGCAATAGCTATTTCTTAAACATTTATCCATGACTATGTGCTAGTAAATCTTTTAACCAATGCCATCCCTAGCAACAGCGCCAGAAATGCTTGTTGGCATTTCTTAGCATCATCACTAGGATTGTTAGTCCTTGGCAATGAGACTGAGAAATGCGTGTTGGTATGTCTTAATGTTTACAGAATGAATCCGCAAGCGCATGGATATACCGTTGTAGCATTTCACCTAGAGAGTATTCGGGTATCGTTATTTATATTTTCCCGTAGGATGGCATGGTGTAAAAGAGTTTACTGAGTCCATAATCAAGACAAGATGCTTAAACTATAAACTATAACTCAAACAAGGGTTAGGGGATCTCATACGCCCCTCGGACAGCCATCAAGTCCCAAGTGCTCGCCGATTTCATCGCAGAGTGGACTGAGACTCAAATGCCCCTAGCAGCCGTCGATGAGGAGTACTAGATGATGTACTTTGATGGGTCGTTGGTGAAGGAAAGAGCCAGCTTGGGGTTTGTCTTCGTGTCTCCCGTGGTATGTGGTTTGTGTTAATTTTCCTGCTTCAAATAATGTGGCTGAGTATGAAGCGCTCATCAACGGCCTACACATCGCCATCGAGCTAGGCATCCGATGACTTGAGGTCCAAGGCGACTCGCGACTTGTTGTTGATCAAGTCATGAAAGAGTCGAGCTGCCTCAGCCCCAAGATGGCTGCGTATTGCCAAGAGGTCCGTCGGCTGGGGGACAAGTTCGACGGTCTTGAACTTAACCACATCCCAAGATGGCTCAATGAAGTAACCGACACATTGGCAAAAATGGTGTCAAGCCGCCAGCCCGTCCCGTCCGGCATCTTTGCTAGCGATCAGTACAAGCCCTCGATCCGCTACGAGGAGTTCGAGCGGGCTGGGGACAAACCGCCTGCCTCAGACTCGGGGGCTCGTCATCCGCCGACCCTTTCCAACCTTGAGGTCATGGAGCTCGACGTGGAATCAGCTACAGGTCTTGACCCTTCGGCCGAGTGGATGGCGCCTTATCTCGACTACCTCCTCTGCGAGGTGCTCCCGACTGATAAGACGGAGGCTCGATGGCTCGCACGCCATGCAAAGTCCTTCATCATCATTCAGGGGGAGCTCTACAAATGGAGTCACACCAAGATCCTGCAGCATTGTATCCCGATCGAACAAGGGAAACAACTGATGAAGGATATCCAAGGTAGGGTCTACGGGCACCACACCGGGCCCAGGACCTTGGTCGGAAATGCGTTCCAACAAAGCTTCTACTGGCCGACCGCGGTGGCGGACGCCGAGCAAATCGTGCGCGCCTGTGAAGGCTGTCAATATTACGCTCGGCAAACCCACCTACCGGCACAAGCACTCCAGACGATCCCCATCATGTGGCCATTTGCGGTCTGGGGGCTTGATCTTGTCGGCCCCTCAGGAGAGCACCCAGGGGCTACACGCATCTGGTTGTTGTAACACCTCGGGTGTTTAAATTACGAAATAAGCCTCATTAGCTTAACACGATACATAAATAACTAAGAAAAGTTTAAAAGAAATGAATTATAAATTGGTTTTCCTTTGAATTGAAAATAGATGTGTATATGAGCATAAATACATGTACTTTAATCAAACAAATTAAATAACTTTCACATCGATGCTAACATGGCTACGAAATTGAATAGGCACATCATTATTGACATGATAAAAAAAAGTCTAGTTGAAGCCTAGGAGAGAATACAAATTTTTGTCCAGGAAATGACATGCCCTTCGAATCATACTTTTTGAGTTTTTTTCAAAATAACTTCTAAACTAGAACTCAAACGAACTTTGGCCTGAAACAAAACTTCTGTAACTTTTCATTTTGAACAACTCTCATGTTCAGAGATTTCTGAGTTGCAACACAAAAATTTGAGAAACACTTGAATTTGCAAACCAGCCCCTGCCTTTTCTTCTATTTTCACTGCAGACCCTTCTTTCTCCGTTTCTCCCGACCCTACGCTTCGCCCGACCCTCCGCTTCGCCCGACCCACCGCTTCGCCCGACCTTCTGCCCGCCACGCAATCGCCGCTGGCCACTTGGCCGGCGATGCCTGATCGGCGCTAGGCGCCAAGCCAATGCCTGGCCGCGCCCCACTCGCACGCGCTCCTCCCCAGTCCGTGCACGCCACGCGCATGCCGGCGACGCGCGCCTCTGCTCGCTGCTCACCGCGCCCAATGGCCAGTCCGCACCGTGCCCGTGTCCCCGCTGCGTCCCGCCAGTCGCCGCGCTCGCCGCCCGGCAAGCCAGCTGCTGTAGCTCCTCGCCCAACCTGCGCGCTGCGTGATCTCCCGCTCCCCACGCCAAATCCTCAGCGCCCAATCCGCTGCCCGCGCCCGCCGCACGCCGCGCCGGCTCTGCTCGCCACCCACCGCGACCAGTAACGCACCCCCATCGTGCCGCCCCTCCCTAGCATTGCCTGGTTCTCTCCCTCCGTTCTGCAGCCTATAAAAGGCGACACAAGGCCACTTGCGCGCGCCTCAACCCCCACAATGCCGCCGCCACTGCCATTGCCGCTGCCGTGCACCACCCGCCCGTGGAGTCCCACCCTCCAGCCTCCCACTGCCCAAACCCATCACCCAGCAAGCTTGCCCTCCCTCCACTGAAGCTCACCGGCCTCTTTCCCGGCCATCTCGACCGCCGGAGCACCGCCAGCGCCGCCCGCGCCGCCGCCGCTTCCCTGCTGCTCCACGGACAGCCCACTCCGAAGCTCCTCCGTCCAAGCCAAGCCTCAAAACGGGTTCCCCTCGACGCTGCGAAGCTCATCGACCAGCCCACGCCCTCCCCTCCTCGCCGGAGCACCATCGCCGATGCTCTGCACCGCCGCCGCCCCTCTGCTCCGCGCCGACGAGCCACCTCCGGCCACCCCCAACCCCGACCAAGGCCACCCCAAGGTAGCTCTCACCTCCCTGGATCTCTCCGAACCTTTTCCCCTCGCCGCCGACGAGCCCCCAGCGCTGCCAGGGACCCAATCGCAACGATTGAAATCTTTAAAAGAGTCTGCACGCAAGTTTCCAGGGGCATAACTGTAAACCTGTGTTTAAACTTTGAATTCAAAAACAGTAAAATCGTAAAACTCATATAAAATCATAGAAAAATCAGAACACTACAAACTCAGCTGTTCTGGAATCGATAGAAGAAAATCTACAACTTTTGTTACATGCTTTTCTTCAGTTGCTTGCTAAATCTTGCCCTAAATTAAATGGAAAGTTTAATAGACTTTAATTGTACCCACTATTGTAGACCAGTTCTGAATCTGATTTTTGGAGTTTATAGACTTATGCATTAAAGTTTATAGGAGTTGAATGAGAACTTAGTTGCATGATCCTAGGTACCCATACTCTGACCACTAGATATAAGGTTCGATAGAATGCTATGCTAATAGGACTCTGGTAAAAGTTAAGTGATTTCCTGTCACTCGCGAGAATTTAGGAGTTGAATGTTTACTACATGCTGCAATCGTCAGGTCGACGGACGGGGCTATGGTACGATGTTTATGTTGATGATTGAGGCCCCGTCTGTTTAGTGAAAAGTGCTACGGCCGCAGTGTGTCGTAGTGGTGGTTAAGCATTTGAACGTACTAACCACATGCCGAGAATATGGTAATAGGTAAGCTTAAGTACTGGATTGAACCGAGGCCGGAATATACTCCACACCGTCTTGAATTCGTTTACATCTTGTTGATGATGATTAATCTTGTTGGATGAAAAATTAATTCTTTCACCATGTATGATATTGGATAGTTGCTTACCTAGAATGGTTAAAGAAAATTAGAATCTGGAGATAAAATTTGAAAGTAAGGACCTACTTGGATATGCTTTTCGGCAAAACAAACCCCTCAAGCCAAAAAGCCTTGCATGTCTAGGAGTCGGCTAAGTATATTCCACTAGTCGGGTAAGCCTTGCTGAGTATTAGTATACTCAGCCTTGCTTGTGGCTCGTTTTCAGGTGATACTTTCAAGGATATGATCGCTAATTTGAATTGGCCGTGTACCCTTCCTCCTGGTTGGTCGGTGGAATGGGATACGCCCCCGAACGATGATAATACCGAGTGACGTCTCGTACGGGCTTCATCGAGACATCATGTATTGTCGAATAGTTTATTGTTATTTTCCGTTGCATTGAACTCTGAAGAACTCAATTACTTTGAACTCTAAAGTACCTTTTTTTACAAATTTCGAACTCAATTGTAATAATAATTTATGATGAACCCTGTGGTGTAAAATTTGTGGAATGTTGTATCCTCTGGGCTCACCTTCGTGTGAGTACATGTATGTGTGGCTTCGATCGGCAAAAACCGTGGTTGTATCGGGAGGTTACCCGATAGACCAATGGATTATTCAGGTGGTTCTGCCACACTTGTCTACAAAGTGGATTGAAGCTCAGCCGATTGCGACGATCGGATCCGAGCAGGTCGTGGAATTTTTCCTCGACATCATCCACCGCTTTGGAGTCCCGAACTCCATCATCACGGATAACGATACGCAGTTTACAAGGAAAAAATTCCTCAAATTCTGTGACGATTGCCACATCCGCGTCGATAGGGCCGCCGTGGTGCATCCCTGTATGAACGGGCAGGTCGAACACGCGAACGGCTTGATCTTGCAGAGACTCAAGCCTAGAATCTTCAATCGATTGAAGAAGTTCGTCGGGCGATGGGTTGCCAAGCTCCCTGCAGTTCTTTGGAGCCTGAGGATGACTCCTAGCCGAGCGACCGGCTTCATCCATTTTTTCATGGTCTACGGTTCCGAGGTGGTCCTCCCGACCAACCTAGACTATGGAGCACCGAGAGTTAGGGCGTACGGCAAACAAGGGTCCGAGGCATCACTCGAAGACGCGATGGACCAGCTCGACGAAGCACGCGACATCGCCTTGCTCCGATCAGCCAAGTACCAGTAAGCACTTCAATGATATCACGGCTGTCGAGTGCAGGGTCGTGCGTTCAACATGGGCGACCTGGTGTTACACCTCGTCCAGAGCAATAAGGATCGCCACAAGCTCTCCCCGCCTTGGAAGGGGCCTTTCATCGTTGTTAAAGTGCTCCGGCCAAGCACCTACAAGATGCAGACCGCTGATGGTGAAGTCTTCACCAAAGCCTAGAACATCGAACAGCTACGTCACTTTTACCCTTAGCCTTTCCAAGCTATGTGTATATTCATGCTGGTTAACAAGCTCTGATGCGAAAACCCTCTTTTCTGTCCGCTCTTTAGTGATGCTCGACCCCAGCCACAGCAAGGGGTCGGGCCTCACTCGGGGGCTGCTATGGCCATACCTACATGAAAGTCTTTGCGCGCAACCCTTTCCTACGATTGAGGTGAGATGATAAAAGCTACAAAAGAGCGCGCTTTGAGTAAAGTTGGTCAGACTGCAGGAAACCCACGCCCCAGCAGCTACGGCACCCTCGCTCACCAGCGTGATCAGAGTCCTCTCATTTGCATCTCGTTTCTATCGCCTCAATGCTTGGAGCGGTCAGATATCCTTAACATTCCATGCCAAAGGCCTTGCCGGCTGAAATCAAAATCTTAAAAGTCTGCTTATACACACGTCTTTAGGCGTCGAGGCCTAGTTCATCATCTAAGATCGACTAACTACTCCTTGGAAACGAATTCCTCGTCCATACTTGTAGCCAAGACCTGCGCAAGGGGGGCCACCACTTCCTCAATCTGGTCCAGCTCGGTGTCATCATAGCCGGGCGCGAAGCCCTGGCTCATCGCCTGCAGATCGATGTTCTCATAATGAGAGCGCACGATTGCGAACCGCCGCTTCACGCTGAGGTGCAGCGCCCACCTCGCCATTCTGCGCGCTGGTCCGTGATGTTGATGACATGGGTCGCGATCGAGCTTGTCCCCTTCTCTTAAGTCATCCCAAGGTCATCCAAAACAAACCCAACGGCAAGTCGCAGGGTGTCATGGTCGTCGGACTCCTTGAGGAGGGTGTTTTTCGCCTCGCTGAGATCCCTCTCCAAGCGTCAGCATGCCAGCACTTCCTGCCCATGCTTCTCATTGAGGGTTGTCTAGACACGCATCAACGACATCAAAGAGCCTGCCGGAAAACTCAGAAAGGATGGCGAAAGCAAGCGAAATCTTACCATCCACCTGGTCGCGAAGCTTGTGCTCCTCTGTATTCAAGCGGACGATCTCCGCTCGTCTAGAAGCAACCTCTGCGGTGAGGTCAGCCACCATCGCCTCATCTTGGAGCTTTAGGTCCACCTCGATGGCGAGCTCCTGCTGGAGGGAAGCCACCTGCTGTTGGACATCTGCAAGGGAGGAGGATCAAACACGCCGCGCCCAGAAAATCCAACAAACTGAAGGGAGGAGGAGAAAGATCTTACTCGCAAGGCTCCCCTAGGTGGACCGCGCATCCTCCTCCCTCTCCTCGAAAAGATGCACGGCAGCATCACGCTCTTGGCCGTTTGCTTCGAGTTTGCCGCAGAGTCCCTCCACGGTACAAACCAACTGGTCCCGCTCCTCTTGCATCCGCTCGAACGCCATGGCGTCCGTGGCCACCTTGGCTCGAGCATCAACCACCTCCTAGCGGGCGGCGGCGAGCTACTCGGCTAGCTCTTCACACTGTCGTGCTTCTTCAGCACGACAGTCCCGGCCACGATTCATGAGAGACTATGAAAAGGGAACAAGTCGGGAATGCCCGAGAAGGAGGCAACAATCAGGGACGCTGATACGTCATACCTGACACGTCGGGGCGGTGACATCGCACAGCGCACCCAGCGCGGTGGGCAAGGCGTCGAAGACGTTTGTCCACTCTGGATCCTCCATCTCATCGCCAAAGGCGAGGATTGCTGCGATGGGGTCCTACGAGTCCACCTCACGATGGGGACCTCCCCGTGCAGGCAGATCGCCACCCGCCTGAGCCACTCCCACCAATGCCAAGGTGGTGGGCACCTCCTCCACCACCTTCCCCGCCGTGGTAGCCACGGCCGCCTCTCCATCGGCAGCTAAGGCCTTCTCCTGGGCGATCGCCATGGCCTCACACGGCGAAGTTTCCTCTCACACTGGCTCTTCATCCAGGGCCGCCATGTCCAACGTCAACAGCGGCGGCTCCTGCGCCATTTCCTCGCCCGTCTGCCTCGCCGCGGACGTGTTGGCCTCCTAGGGCAGCAGTGCTGTTTGCGCCTCAACCTCCTTTTTCCGGTCCCTCCTTGACAAGCATCACCATTGGCAACGTCTCGTCCGCAGGCGCATCCCCCTGTGTTGGCTCCATGACCGCCGTCCGGGACGCTAGCCTCGTTTGCGCCGTGACAACATCGGCGCCCCCCACACTCTCTCTCGATGTGATGTCGACCGCCCGCGAAGGCGCCCGCCGGAGTGCAAGGACCTTCCACGGCGCCACCGCCAAGTGACCCGCTCAGCCTCCAATGCTACAGAAAAGGCCCGAGGATAGTTGGCGCACAATTAGCAGAGAATAGCCAAGCATGAAAGGACAAAGTGATCGCCAACTCACTGAGACACCACCATGCGAGGGCGCTTCAGGGTTGGGCTCCCCGACCCTAGCTGCGCCTCTCTGGCACGCTGCCGTTTGGGACCCCCCCCCCCCACCCACCCACATAGGAGCTCAAAACGGGGTGTCGCGATCTAAGTCCGTCGCCTCCATGCGCGCATCCTCCCTCTGCTATGCAGAATCGGGTGTAGGGCCAGGGGGAACCTGCGCTGACGCCGATGGTTGCGAGGATGACCCCTCGCCGTCGCGTGCCAGCTCGTCCTAGGGGATGTCATCCTCCTCTTCATCATCATCGATGTTGTCATCATTGTTATCATCGTCCTCCTCTACTTCCTTGTTCGATCCCTGCCAGCTCTTCCCGCGCTACAGCTTTGCACGCTCCTGCACTTCCTTCATCGCCTTCATCGCGTCTTTCTTCTTCTTGTGCGCCTCATCGGCAGCATGGTTCGCCACTCGCACGATCTCGTCCCCCAGCAACGGTGCGCGAGAGTCGTGGAAGGGGCCGAACTGTCCCTACAAACACCGACCCACGAAGCCGAAAGTAAGATCGAGAAAGGAGCAAGACATGGAAAGGAGGTTGGGAAGTACTCACCAGATCGACGAAGCTGGTGTTAGGCCACATCGCCGGATGCCCCTCGACCGGGAACACTACGTCGGGCTCGTCTAGCGCCTCCCGGATGCGCTGCTCGATCTCTGAATTGCGGAGCAAACCTTGGGCAAGCACCGTGCCCTCAAGCCGCACTTCCAGCACCCTCCCGTACAGCGGAAGCGCGCGCACCATCAGCGGTGCCACCCTCCTCGAGTGGTAAGCTCCGCTGACGTCGGCGTTGCAGAGGTTGTGGCCCTTCATGTATGCTATGGCACCCAGGAGCGGGGCGAGCCTCTTCTTCTCCTTGTCCACAGGCCCCTATGCCCATACCAGCGGATCCGCCACGATCGTGCGGCCGGTGAAGAGCGGAGGGGGGGCGGCGTCATGATTCTTGATGTAGAACCACCGCGAATGCCACCCTTTGTTGGATTTCGTGGTGGTGATGGTCATGTACTCGTGGGCCTGGGGTCCATGAAGGTGGATTCTGACGCAGCCTATCGAGGCCGTCGATCCGTCCTTCTTCTTGACCAAGGAGATGGCAAAGAAATACATCCAGAGCTCGAAGTGAGTGGGTTTCGATCCCCAGGTATCCCTCGCACAACGCGATTAAAGCCGTGATGTGCTAAATCCCATTCGGGTTGAGGTTTTGCAGCTCAATCTAGTAGTGGTGAAAGAGCCTGCGGAAGAAGGGATGAGGGGGCGTCGCAAGCCCACGCTCGTGGAAGTGCGCGAAGGAGACAACGTAGCCGTCGCGCAGCGCCAGCACCTCCTCACGACCAGGTAGGAGCCACTACCCTGCAGCAGACCACGGGTAGAGAAGCCCACGCTTGACAAGACCACCCAGACGTGCCTAACCCACGTTCGAGCGGTACCATGACACCATTGCTGGGTGGCGATAAGGGCTCAAGAGCTCCCACGGGGGCAAGGGAGTAGATGGGGAACGGCTCGGGCTTCGGCGGTGGGGAGGTGGAGACGACAGAAAGACAGGGTTAGTGCGGCGACAGCGGAGGGGCCAAGAGCCCTAGTTATAGGCAGGGAGACGGAAGGCGAATCGCCGCCTCGACTCCCACGGCTACTGTAATGACCGTGTTCGCCACGTCGCGTCGCCACGTCCCATCGGGAGGTGTGCGCACGCCACGCCCAGGCCCAACCCCACGGTGGACGCGCCTGGCAGAAAAGCGTCCCAAAAGCCCCCGCATGTAACAAGGGATACGGGGTGAGAATGCCCTGACAGCCCATTAAGGTCCAAGGGTTCAAAAGTTGGTCCGCTGACGGGTTCACAACCGCCCCAGGGCACCACCAGAGTGAGGGGCGGAGATGAATGGGCCCACTAGCGGCTGGCACACTGGCACGCACGCATCATGTGCATCCCGACCTGCATCCGAGTCTTGACTAGAGCATGATCCGTGATTTTCTTCGAAGAAAGCAATGAGCCATCGGGACCGGTCGAATGGACCTGATAACTATACGGATCGGCCGTCGAGAATCTAGAGTCGGTCACCAGCTAACCCATGCTGGATCCCCATGAAAGGGAACTGGGGTCCCACTCGGACCAACCCATTATTAGCTCACTGAGTGTCATGTTTTCTAACAACGAGGAAAAACGTGGCATGGCTCAGCCCTTCTGCCCCATCGAAAGAGACGCTTGAAGGGAAGCGACTGCAAGACGAGACGGCCTCCCGACCGGACTCCCGCTAACGTGCGGGATCTCGGGGGTCCAAGTCGCAAAGAGACCAAATACGTGGTCGCATAAGAAGCAGAGGCGAGAGCCGACAGAGTGAGAGAGTCCTCTCCGCCTTTCGGGTTCCTCCTATACAGAGAGACCCCTAGGATAGCGCCCCCACCCTTCTACGGGCTCGGGGGATTCCATGGGGCGTCGGGATCAGGCGCCATAAAGACCCTCCATTTATTCCCAATCACCAAGGGGATACGATTACATGGTGCGTGTTGGGTATTTTTATGATCACAAATTAATCTGCAAGCGCATAGATACCGTTGTAGCTTTCACCCAGGAGTATTCTGGGGTATCGTATCCACTGAGGAACATGTGTATATTATCTAAGGCTTAGGTTCCTCCAAGGACACCACATTGGATAGAGGAAAGGGGTAGAGAGGATTCCAAAGTCTAAGAATCAGATGTAAGATAGATTTGTCCTAGTTGTTCACGTCGAGCTACTGGCTTCCCACAGGACAAAACCTAGTGAGCTCCGGTAATACGGCACTGGGATATATCCGAACGGGGAGGGTTACACTGGCTAGATAGGACTGTCACCACCTGCTACCTACCTCATCTAACCATGAGATGTACCACAACCAACAGGTAAAGTTTGATCTAGACACCACGTCTATACCGTCCTTTACTAACTCTAGAATCGATCTTACTCTAGAGTATCCACTACACTAGTGAACTATTGATCCAGTAAACAACTAGGGGACTAGAACTATTACTTAACTAAGAGACTAAAGCACAAAGTTAATCATTAACATCTACGATGATTGATAAGCATCCTCGAGCTACAAGCTGGAGAAGAGCGCTGGGGGCCGACCGGCACCACCCCGACTTCCCCACATTCTCTCCCTATTTTCTAACACCGCCGAGGTAGCACTAAACCTCTAAGGTGAGCCTAAAGCTCAAGAATGAAAGTGTAAGCACACGAGAGGAGAGTGAATGGTGTGTTGGTGTTCTCATTTAGGAGCCCTCCCCTCATATATATTGGTGTGTCCATGGGGTGCTCCTGCCGTGCAACCAGCTGAAGCTCTGCAGAACCAACGTTGAGGACCAATGGAAAGGGGCCACATCAAAGAAGTAAGGCGGTGGAGCTAGTTCTGGTTCGGCCGAACCAGGATGAGCCCCAACCGACCTCAGCTTTGGACATGTGGCTGACAAGTGGGCCCCTTGGTCCCTGGTCGATGAGTTGGCGATGTCCTCAATCGGTTGCATGCTCTGGTGGGCAGTTTGATCCATGGGAGGCCGAACTCTGATTGGCTGGAGAGGTGTTGCCTTGGATTGAGAGTGTGTTTCCTTGCTCTTAAGGCTGTCATGTGGGTCCTTCAATCCTCGTGCTTTCTCGTGATTGCTCGGTGTTTTGTGGCTTGGATTCGAAGGTGTGTTTTCCCTTTATTTTAGCTCAAATTCCTGCATAGCTATATTTTCCAGGGGACATGTGGAATTGACATTATTTTGAATAGATATGTATGCAAGGAATGTTACTTCTCATGATTTTCATATCAAATTGACAATCGAAAATGGTCCGTAACGAGCATAACCTAGATTTGCCAAAATGACCTACATTTTGGATGGAAGGGATGGCTGGCCGTGGGCCATGCAGAAGTACAAATAACTTAACAACTACCACGCAGGGTAGCGCCGAGAGTTGCCCAAGGTCTCGTGCGCGAAATCAAGGCAGGTGCGGCAAGGCTTGACTCCACCTCCCTACAGGAAGGTAGTAGGGAGACACGGGCGAGCCGCCACCTACCCAACGATTTCACGAAAAACAACGAATCTGCCTCCGTCCTCACGAGGAGCCAGCACCTGAACCAAGGCAACCGCCCCACGAAGGCGAAGCCGAGGATCTGGATGATCGAGTTCTCCTTCTTCACCCTCCTCCGCTTGCAGGCAATCCACTAACAGCAACCGATGAAGGACTGGGACTCGAACGAGCCGAACCTGGGCTCTAGGAGACCTAGTTCTACCACGCATTATTAGAGGTTTTGCCGGTTGGACTTGGTGAAACAACCAGAAGCCCAGCGCCGCTATTTATAGCCGCGCCGGGGTAGGGAGTCGCCGTGGGGCTGGACAAACCAAAACCTAGCGACCAGCATTAGAAAAGCTTACCTGCCCCGATTTCCATCAACGACTGCAGGCCCGACGGGACAGCACGAGATAAGATGAGGCGGGCAGGCACTGGCTGAGATAGGAGCAGGCGGCGGGCATCGCGTGAGCCCCACAGCAAGCAACGACGGGTGCAACTAGTGAACCCACGCTGGATGATCCAACGCCTGCAAAGGCTGCTGTCGGCCGCAGTCAGCAGAAATGAGACCCGACGAAGGGGCGCTTGGACCAAGGCATCACCACAGAGTACCTTCTGAACACACTAGCTAACCCTCTGCGTGAATCTCTAATCCGCCCAGAGGCTCGGGGGCTACACCCACTGGGTGCGCTCGCGCATACCCACGTGAGTCAAGCGGAGGGAGATCTCTCATCGATCGCGTCAATCAGGACGCGGGGATGAGCATGCCAGTGGAACCCTCTGTGCGAATCTCTGATTCACCTAGAGGCTCGGGGGCTACACCTAGTGGGTGCGCTCGTGCGCACCCACATGAGCCTGGCAGGAAGAGAACACACCCGAACCATGTTAGCCCAGATGCGAGGCTGGGAACGCATTCAGCCCGACGCGGGAGATGACGCCCGGGTAAAGCGACGCCCCGCAGGGGCTCGGGGGCTACTGACAAAGGCGAACATCATGGATCCCTCAAAGTACGGTCTTTAGGGAGCTAATCACAGATTAGCCCTCAAAAACTGTACAGCTCGGCCTGACCGGGCAGTCACGCGGCCGCGGACGGCCCACCGGCTGAAGGAACATCAATGGCCAAGCGTCAGGCTCAGACGTGGGGCGTGAGCCACCTCCCTTGACCCGGAGGAAGCAGGCTCCGCCTCGCCTGACCCCAGGGGTGCGGGCTCGGCCTCATCCGACCCCTATGGGAAGGGTTCCGCCCTGACCCCGAGGGCACGAGCTCGGCCTCGCCCGCCCCCGAGTGTACGAACGCGGTCGCGCCTGTCTAAGGGACATGGGACCCTCAGTGTCCCGCAGGAGTAAAGGCTCACGACAGAGGTCAAGCCTTTCACATGAGAACAGGCGAGGGTACGCCTCGATGTGACTTCCAGAGGTGACAAGCCATCACGACGAGCCCCTGTCGCCCGCCGCGCCGGGGGTTAAGCCGAAAAACGCGCTGGAGGCTCACGCCGCCTGTCTTGCCGGAGCTCACGTCGCCCACTGGACACGCCGAGGGCCCGCGCTGCCCGTCCTATTGAGGCACAAGTCGCACGTCGCGCTAGGGAGCGGTGCAGGGACACCCCCCCCCCTATCATCATCTACAGGGTCAATAGGGCCCACGTAAAGGGAAGGAGAGCAGCGGGATTCCAGCGACCCCTTATCTCTCTCTCTCTCTCATGTATCTGAGCCCTGACCCTTGGCTTATAAAAGGGAAGGGGAGGACCCCCGAGCTTTGAGACACGGACGCACTCGCATAGCACTTTGCCACCAGAGACATGGGAGCCCATTCCCTCTCTCGATCGTTTGTAACCCCCTACTGCAAACCACTGCAAGAACACAAGTAGCTCGAACTGGACGTAGGTACGTTCTGCCCGAACCAGTATAAACCCTTGTGTCTTCCTTGCACACCATCCGAGCTAGACGTGCAAGCATAAATTTACTAGTCGGCGGTCTAAAACACCGATAGTGGTCGTAGCTTGACCCTTGCCCGTTGCTTCCATCATCGTTTTTGCTTGTTTGAGGCTTGCATCACCTTATGTACGAGATGCATGTATGCATGCGCACGTACATGCATGTATATAGGTTTTTATTTGTCCTTTTGTCAGCTTTTTAATTTGGTCCTCCGGCCAGTCCTTGAAGCAAGTGCCGAGCTCTCCATGCAGATCGATCACGTGCGCAGGCCCTTCATCAACACGCCACCATCTGCCTTGATCGGAGCATGTAGTAGCCGACGGCAGATTGATCATGTGTATTAACTCAGGTTTGGTCAACTCCCAACATTTCTTGTAGAAAATAACACTGAAGCCATCTTGTCCAGCAGCAGTATCATCTTTCATGCTGAAAATAGTTTTCTTAACTTCCTCCTCAGTAAAAGGTTGTAGCAGAGTGGTATTGTCTACTTCATCTAATCTCCCCACCTCAGACCAGGCAGAGCCCATCATCTTCACACCCCCTCTGACTGGTTTGCCAAACAACTTTTTGTAATAGTCATAAATTATGGTCTGAATGTGGTCATGATGTGCGACGGTCTGTCCTTCATGTTCAAGAGAGAAGATATTCTTTTTCCTCCTCCTCCCATTAGCCACCAGGTGAAAGAAGCTAGTATTAGCATCTCCCTTCAAAATCCATTTTTCTCCACCTCTTTTATGCCAATAAAGTTCTTCAGCTTCTAAGATTTTTTTCATACTCACTCTCCAACTGATATCTTTCTTGTAGATGAGTTTGCATATTTACCCCCAGTCTCAGATTCTCATCAATTTCCTGAATTCTACTGACAGTTATATCCTTCTTTCTTTTGTACTCTCCTCGCAGGTTAGCACCCTATCCTTTCAGAAATTGTCTAAGAAGACAGATGTTTCCATGCCAGCCATCAATGGAGTAGCAGGAGTCAGGTTGACGATCTCTCCCTAATAACCATTTTCGTTGAACTGCCGTCATGAATCCCTCCTCCAAGAGCCATTGTTTTTCAAAAAAGAATTGTCTAGGTTGGTTCGGCAGCTCATCTCCACTTCTAAGCAGCAACGGTTTGTGATCTGAACCTATTCTGGTCAAGCTTCTCAAGTTGCATAGGGGGAATTTCAGTTCCCAGTCAGTGCTCACCAACACCCTATCTATGTTGCTCATCACTCACTGGGTTATCTTGTTTGTTGGTCCCTATTCTCTGAATTTCTCTCAAGTCAAAGCGCTCAATAAAAGAGTTAAACATTGAAATCAGACCAGCATCTCCCAAACCAGAACTTTTACCCCCATTGTTCTGATCGAGTTGAAATCACCACCCAGTAGAGTAGGTAAGATTCTATTTTCCAGTCTGCTGGCAAGCTCCTCCAGAAAGAACCCAGAAAATTCATGCTGAGTTGGACCATAAACAACCATTACCACCCATTTGAAGTTATTTCCTCTGTGTCTGATAGTTGCCTCTATAAAGTACTCCTCCACTATCCATTCTTCAACTTGCAGCAAACAATCTTTTACCCCATCAAAATCCCTCCTAAGTGACCTCTAGCAGGTATCCATCTCCACTGAAAATCTGCAGAAATAGACAGCAGCTCTTGATCTGAAAAATCCTGTTTGATTGTCTCCTGCACCCCCACTATTTCCACCTGCTCTCTGTTCATCAACTTTCTAAGTTGTCTAACTCTTGCCTTCTTCCCCGAGCCCCTGATATTCCATAGGAGAACTACCATTGATAACTGATTCTGCGAAGCTCCCTGGTGAGCTTGGAGCCTTTCTGTCTCTTGGGTTCAGAGTTCTGGGTCATAGTCTCCCCCTCTCTTGTGAAGTCATTATCCACCCCCACCATCTCTAAGTTTTCATTTTCCAAGGCATGAGATTCCTCCGACCTCTTATTCAGAAGAGATTTATAATTAGCTTCAGCAATTACCCCCCTTAGAACTTCTTCCAGCTTCATAGCACTTAAATTTTCATGCACAACTTTATTCTCCTCACCCAGATTAATGTCACAACAAGAAGCTATAGTTTCTAAAAGATCATCATTGCAAGAGTTAAGCAGAGTAAAAGAGTTTAGAGAGGCACTGCTCGTACCTAGCATATCAGCATGCTTGGGCACATTTGAGTGACGTTGAGCCACTCTTGAACTTTTCCTCTCCGCCACCACCGGAGGAAAACGTTTCTTTGGTTTTTGTTTTTTTGCAGTGTGCACCACCTCCCATTCCTCCTGCATCTTATTGATCATAATTACCTCCTGGACATCATCTTGCATCGTCCCCCCCTCCAGTTCCTTCACACCTTCAGAGTTCATCTTCTGGTCCCCCACAGCAGCCTCCTTCCCAAATCCAGGCTCCCTGTTCCTTTTTCCCTCATCAGTCATCAGAGCCGGCCATTTCTCTTTGGCCAAGAAGGTGCAGGCTCCATCAGAGTGGACCAAATAATGATTTGGTGGAGGAGTCATAGACTGTTTGCCTTCACAGAGAATATTGTCTTCTGTCCGAGCAATCTCTTTAGCATCCTGATCCGACAAGTATTCCTGAGATTCTTGGCTGATTGTCACGTTGATCACCTCTGTAGGACCAAAGGTAGCTAAAGGGGTTACCTCAAGTATCTCAGTGTCCTGCACTAGGATTTCCTTCTCCATCACCTCAGAGTTGAAGACTGTAAATTGTTTTTCAAGGCAGATCAG
This sequence comes from Panicum miliaceum, assembly GCA_032594955.1. Classification (NCBI taxonomy): domain Eukaryota; kingdom Viridiplantae; phylum Streptophyta; class Magnoliopsida; order Poales; family Poaceae; genus Panicum; species Panicum miliaceum. The sequence goes on along the minus strand of CM064063.1, from coordinate 36,740,427 downwards.
GCTCTGGAGGAGTAGTAGCAGAGTTTTGCCTCCCCTTGTAAGGGCTTTTTCCCTTAGTGTTCTTCCCCCTTTGTGTACCATTCTCAGCAGCTCATTCAGAATTATCACATTCATGTTCACTTTCTTTGTTCAAATCCTCTTCATCTTCTTCAGAAGAATCCTTGTCCACTCTCCTTCTAGGGCTGCTTCTTCTGCTTGCAGGAATGTCTTTGATTGCCTCAGCCACAAATCTCATCTCATACCCCACTTTGTTGATGAATATTTCCAAGACTCCTCTCAAGGAGTTTACATTTCTGCCATTTAGTTTCACCCTCACTGGTCCTTCTCTAATCAGTGACAGTTCATCCACTACCAAGACCTCTCCTGCTAGTTCAGCAATCACTTTGACCGCCTCTGCATTTTTTGCCATTGGAGGGATGTCAAATATCTTAACCCAACCAGTCTCTAGGACAGAGGAAGCATTAGGATTCAAGTTTGATCTGGCCACTTTAGCTGAGATACTGTACAAAGCAAAGTCTATCCCTTTCGATTTGGAGAAGGTATCCAAATGAGCTTATTTAGGAAGACAGCTAAGTACTGCAACTCACTTATCTTCCTAACATTCCACTTCCGGTCACCATCTATCAGATGTTTGAGCTCTTCCTCCATCCTGTTGGATGTCGCCTAACCACTTACTATGGTAATGAGGCCAACATGTTCGGGCACATGTGCTTGGGTAGTATCTGGGATTTTCAAATTGTAGAAACCTTGGCCGGAAAAGCCAAAACCACACATCTACAGAGAACATCCATGTGATTTTGGGCAGCTGGACGCAATATGACCTTCAGTTTAACAGCGACTCATTATTTGTGCAAGTAGCCTGATGGTGACCAGTATCGAAACCCTTACTCTCATCGAGAGGATGACACTAGGAGTTGGGGCAATTTTCTGGTTTACTTCTCACACAATATCATGCCAACCCGAGGGGTTGGGGTTACATATTTATAGCTGGCCAAGACAGCCAAGCATATGCCAAGATGCTAGTCTAAAAGCTAGTGATGCTTAATCTAAGATGCTGTCCTAGATGTTGTCCTAAAAGCTAGTCTAAGATGTTGTCCTAGATGCTGTCCTAAGAGCTAGTCTAAGATGTTAAATGCTGTCCTGGTTGGGGCAGCAAGACCACCATGCCGAGGACCACAAAGACCAACAGTACAAAGACTTATCCGATCATTCTCCCCCTAAGTCTTGTGCGTCGTCTTGTGGGAAAGTTGGACCATCCCGGTCCGGGAACAAAGCTCAAGAAACTTGATCCTCCCAAGGGGTTTGGTGAGCAGGTCCGCAAGCTGGTCCTTGGTGTTGATGTAGCTCGCCTTGATGCTCCCTTCCTCTAAGCAGCCTCAGATGAAGTGGTACCTCACCCGGATGTGCTTGCTCCGTTCATGGAAAATGGGGTTCTTTGCCAGGGCCAGAGCGGACTTGCTGTCCACCCTAAGTTCCACCGCTTAAGTGTCTCTTCCGAGAAGATCACCGAGCAGTCGAGCGAGCCAGAGCGCCTGAGTCGAAGCAGTGGAGGCCGCTATGTACTTAGCCTCGCAGCTGGACAAGGCCACCACCTGCCGCTTGACCGATTGCTAGCTAATGAGGCACTTGCCGAGGAAGAAGAGGATCCCGTTTGTGCTCTTGCTGGTGTCGATGTTGCCGGCGTGGTCGCTGTCGCTGTACCTGATGAAGTGTGCCTCCCCAGGACACCTCGGGTAGTAGAGACCGTGGTCGAGAGTCCCCGCAACGTAGCGGATGATCCTCTTCACAGTCTGCTGGTGCTCCATCGTCGGTCGCTGCATGAACCGACTAACGTAGCCGACGGAGAATGCCAAGTCCGGCCGTGTGTGGGCGAGGTAGCGAAGGCTCCCCACAAGACGCCGGTACTGCGTAGCGTCCACCTCCTCTGTCGTGCTGTCGCGGCTCAGCTTCAGCCTCTCCTCCATTAGAGTGAGAGCTGGGTTGCAGTCGGTGAGCCCAGCCAGCTCAACGACGCGCTTGGCGTAAGCGGTCTCTCGAACCGTGATCCCAGAGTCATTCTGGTGCACCTCGATCCCCAGGTAGAAGGAGAGAGGTCCCAAGTCACTCATCTGGAAGGTGGCCTTCATCTCTTCCTTGAACGCCGCCACCTCCGCATCCTTGGTGCCGGTGATCACCAAGTCGTCAATGTAGACACCCACCAGCAGGGCATTTCCTCCATTGCCCCACCAGTAGATGGCCGCCTCGTGCGGGCTTTGCTCGAAGCCCATCCCCTTATGCGTGGAATCCAACTTGGCATTCCATGCCCTCGGTTCCTGCCGCAAGCCGTAGAGAGCCTTGCACAGGCGTAGCACCTTGCCTTCCTTGCCGGGGATCGCGAAACCCGGCGGCTAGTGTACGTAGACCTCCTCCTTCAAATCGCCGTTAAGGAACGCCGACTTGACATCCATGTGATGAACGCACTAACCCTCCTGGGCGGCCAGCGCAAGGAGGAGTTGCACGGACTCCATCCGTGCCACGGGGGCGAAGGCATCGTCGAAGTCGATCCCCTCCTGCTGCACGAAACCTCGTGCCACCAAGCGGGCCTTGTCTTCATGATGGCGCCGGCTTCATCCCTCTTCAGTTTGAACACCCACTTAAGGGTGATCGCACGGTGACCGCGAGGAAGGTCAGCAAGCTCCCAAATGCGGTTCTTCTCAACCGCATCCATCTCCAACTGCATCACGGCACGCCATGCCACGTGTCTCTTGGCTTCTGTGAAGGACCAAGGCTCACCGTCATCGCACGCAAGGTGCAACTGCGCCTCTAGGTCATGAGGCACCAGTCCTGGCACCGGCTGGTCGCCGAGAAGGTCTTCCATTGTGCGGTACCACAACGGCTCACCGTCATGGTATGCGTCCATGCGCTCCTCGTCGTGGGAGAGAGGAGTGGCAAACTCCACTGGGCTATGCTCGGCACGGGCTGGTGTTGGAGTAGGCGTGCCCGGAGGGGTAGTTGGTGGTGCTGGAGTCCGTGGGGTCGCCGGCTATGGTGGAATTGGCGAAGAGCTCATCGCAGTCGAAGCCGTGGCTCGAGAGCGTGTCGCTGCCGAAGTAGTGGGCGTCGGAGTTGGTGGAGACTCAGGGACGGGGGTAGGCACGCTCGGTGTGGAGGAGCTGCCTACTCCCCCAGCTCCCTCGAAGTGGACGTACTCGACAGTGAAGTCTGCGTACGTCGGTGTCGAGCCGTCGTCCACCGTCTTGTCCCATGCCCATCCTCGCCCTTCATCGAACACTACATCGCGTGCCATGCGCACACGCTGTGTCTCCGGGTCGAGAATGCGGTTGGTCTTCGAACCCTCCGCGTAGCCGATGAACACCCCTGGAGTGCTCCTGTCGTTGAGCTTGCCGATGTGGCCAAGCTCCTTTGCGAACGCGAGGAAGCCGAAGACCCGCAGGTGGGAGACCGCCGGCTTGCGCCCATGCCAAGCCTCGTACGGTGTCCTGCCATCGAGGGCCTTGGTGGGCGAGCGGTTGAGGATGTAGACAGCTGTCACCACCGCCTCTCCCCAGAAGACAGCTGGCATCCCCCTCTGTTTGAGGAGGGCCCGAACCATCCCCACAACCGTCTGGTTGCACCGCTCGACGACACTGTTCTGCTGCAGGCTGTACGGCGTGGAGTAGTGGCGCTGAATGCCCTCATCAGCGCAGTACGACGCGAATTCAGCAGCCGTGAATTCGCTGCTGTTGTTAGTGCGTAGCACGCGCAGCTTGCGGCCGCACTCCACCTCCGCAGTAGCCTGCACGCGCCTGATGGCGTCCGCAATCTCTCCCTTGCTGCCGAGGACCATCACCCACATATAGCAGGAGAGGTCATCGACGAGCAGCAGGAAGTAACATCGTCCTTCCGGTGTGGCCGGTGTCACCGGGCCACACAAGTCCCCGTGCACGAGCTCGAGCCGCTCCTTGGCTCGGAAGCTCGTCTGCTAGGGAAAGGGGAGCCGCCTCTGTTTCGTCACCATGCAGACGTCGCAGAACTGCTCCACGTGGTCGAGGCATGGCAGGCCTCGCACCATCTCCTTGGCACTGAGTCGCTTCAGGGCCTCGAAGTGAAGGTGCCCGAAGCGCTCGTGCCACTGCCACGCCTCGTTATCCCAGCGAGCGGCGAGGCAGAGAGGTTGTGCCACTTGCAGCTTAAGGATGTAGAGTCGATTCACGCCTTTGGTTACCTTGGCAAGAAGGCGACGATGGCGATTCCAAATCCTCATGACTCCGTCCTTGATTGCCACGCGCGAACCGTTCTCATCCAGCTGTCCCAAGCTGATGATAGAGTTCCTCAACGTGGGGATGTAGTAGACTCCGGTGAGCAGCCTGTGCTCACCAGACCCGGCGGTGAAGATGATGGAGCCGACACCCTTGATCTCTACGCCGGGGGCATCCCCAAAATTGACGGAGCCTCGGATGCTGGAGTCAAGCTCGGAGAAGAACTCTTGCCGACCGGTCATGTTATGGGTGGCGCCGGTGTCGAGGCACCACCCATCAATCTTGTCGTTGTTGGAGGCGTCGCCGAGAAAGGCGTGTGCCCTCGACTCGTCAAGGTGGAGGAGAGTTGCTGCGGCCAATGCCGCTGGAGGTAGCTCGATGCTTGCGTGTGCTAGAAGGAGAGCCGACTCCTCCTCCTCCACCTGTGCGACGTGGGCCTGGCTGTGTCGTGGCTGTCAACAGTTTCTGGCCCAATGACCAACCCCGCTGCAGTTACGGCAGGTGTCCTCTCGTGCCGGCTTGTGTGCGCCGGCGGCGTCGCCCTGGGCGCCTCCACGAGCGCCACCCTCGGTATGTCCTTGCGCCCCAGCCTGGGCGCCTCCGTGCGGCTTGCGCGGCTTGCCGCCCTTTGCGGCCGCCTGTCGAGGAAGAGGACTCCCCCTTCCTCCCGCCACCCTGGGATGCCTCCCACTGCTCTCGAGTGAGATGGAGTTTCCCGCCAATGGTTATAGGCCCAGAGAGGGGCTGTGGCTCATCGCTGTCGACGACCTTGAGGCGACCTATCGCCTCCTCGATCGTCATTGTAGAGAGGTCCAGCAGAGACTCGATCGAGCGAGCGATCTGCCTGTACTTCTCAGGGACGCAGCGAAAGAGCTTCTCGATAGCTCTCTTCTCATTGTAGGTGTCGTCGCCGTACTACAGCAGAGTGTTGAGACAGAGAGCAAAGTCATCAACATCCTCACCTGGCTTGAAGGTTAGGTTCTCCCACTCCTTGTGAAGTGCCTGCAGTGTGGACTTGCGAGTGCGGTCGCTGCCGATGCGTGCCGCAGCGATGGCGTCCCAGGCCTCCTTGGCGGTCCGCTTCTTGGAAAGCGTGAACTGCATCTCGATCGGGACTGCAGCGATGAGAGCATCCAGCGCCCGTCGATCTTCATTGAAGTCGACATCGCCGTACCGGACTGCCTCCCACATGTGCCGCACCTGGAGCCTCACCCTCATGACCGCGGCCCACTCGACGTAGTTAGTCTTGGTGAGAGTAGGCCACCCACCACCGGGACCAAGGTCCCTGACCACCGCCTGGACGCCATGGTAGCCATGGCACCGGTCTGGGGAGGGAGAGCCGCGCCGCCTGTGAGGGCCGCGCTCTCCGTTGACCCGGCCGCCATCGCCAGGAGCACCTCCGTCGTGCGCGCCCCCGCTTGGGGCTCCGCCGGCGCGTCCGTGCCTGTTTGGGCTACCGCTGCCACCCCCGTGGGGTTGCTCAGCTGCCCATAGCCTCGCCCGCTCGCGAGCTGTTTCCCTTGCCAGCTCGAGGTCCACATCGGTGCCGCCGTCGGTGGAGGCAGAGCTACCGGAGCTGCTGCCGCACAGAACCTCGAGCTCCGCTGCCGCCACCGACGCCGCATCTGCCACTGCCGCTGCCGCTACCTCCACCGCCGCCCTTGCTGCTGCCAGCTCCGCCGCTGCCAGCCTTGCCGCCCTTGCTGCCATCACTGCAGTTGCTGCTGCCGCTCGCTCGCGCTCCTCTGCCGTGGCGACCTCTCCTGCCGGTGCCGCGCGCTCGAGGCGACCGAGCGCTGAAACTGCCCTTCGGACATGGCGTGCTAATGGGGGGCTGCTGCGTGAGGAGGAGGTTGCTTCAGACATGCTGCTGCTGCTGCTTGTCTGTGTAGGGGAGGAGAGGTGAGCAGAAACAGCAGGTGTTGTTGCTGCTGGCTGAGAGCGAAAGGAGACGTGGGAGGGAGAGGAACAGGAGATGTTCAGGCTGCAGGAAAGAACGGCTCTGATACCAGTTGTTAGTATCAAAACTCTTACTCTCATCGAGAGGATGGCACTAGGAGTTGGGCAATTTTCTGGTTTACTTCTCACACAATGCCATGCTAACCCGAGAGGTTGGGGTTACATATTTATAGCTGGCCAAGACAGCTAAGCATATGCCAAGATGCTAGTCTAAGATGCTAGTCTAAAAGCTAGTGATGTTTAATTTAAGATGTTGTCCTAGATGCTGCCTAAAAGCTAGTCTAAGATGCTGTCCTAGATGTTGTCCTAAAAGCTAGTCTAAGATGTTAAATGTTGTCCTGGTAGATGCTGTCCTGGTTGGGGCAGCAAGACCACCATGACGAGGACCACAAAGATTAACAGTACAAAGACTTATCCGATCAACCTTCACGTCCACATCAAAAGCAAGTGCCCAAATCTTTGGGTTTGAAGCCACCTCTGAAATCAGCATACTGGGTACCTTCTCAAGGATCAAATTGCCTACTTTTGGTTACCTTGCCAATCCGATCATGAACAGATTGCGAAAGTTGGTTACCTTGATTCAAAGGAAGTTTGTTGTGCAGGTCCTCCTGGCGACGAGCTCCATCCTCTATCATGCCAGCTTCGGTCGCTCTCTCTTGTACCCTTGATCTGAGTCGTCCCTAGGACGATCTTCAGTATGATGGAACTCCCGCTCTCTTGGGATTCGATCATACATCTCCCTGCGATGATCCTCTGCCCGATCTCCTCTCTGCGGTTCGTCAGATCAAGCGCCTCCGGATCTATCACCCTCACTTCGATGTTTAGCACCACCCCCAATCGCTTCCCATATTTGATTCCTGCCAAACTCCCTCAACAACGCAGGGGATTTGACTGCTTCTGAGTAAGATTGGATCACAGGAGGAGGGGACGAATTCTGGTTACGCGTCAGGCTTTCCACCCCTCACGCCTGATCTCCTCCAAGCGGGTCGGGTATCCTTTCTCACCCAGCAAAGTGGGTTTGGGGATCCAGAGCCACTGCCCTATCGGGTCTGACCGCCACGAATGGTCGTACAGATCCGCAGTTGACCGCCCAAATGGAAACTTCATTTTCACTCTTCCCGCTCATCCGCCTTGTGCTTGATCTCAGCTCCCTCTCTGGTTGATTGAGGCCGATCATCTCTGGATCTGCTGGAAACCTTCTCCGTCGCTCGCTTCAATTCCCGGAATTCAGATTCCAGCTCAGGTAACAATCCATCAGGAGGCGTACTTGCCTGAGGTGGATTCCCCTGGTGAACCGACCTCACGGGAATTGCACACCCTTGAGAAGAATCACCAGACTGTCGCTTGTTGTTGATCTTTCCCCACTCCTAATTCGGCGTAACTGGGTTCGCACTTGCATGAGATGGAGCACAGAACAATGATCGCTTGATTTTGTCTGCCTCACGCAGTCTGCCTTCCAAGTTGCTCCAATTCTGAGGAAGCGATCTAGTGTTTTCGCTCTCAAATCGCTTCAACAACTCTATTTTCCCATTCTGATTAAGGTTGATTCCTTGCTTTGCAATAGGAGGCGTAGAGTTCCAATGCTCAGGAACGTTGGACTTCCACCACTCATCCCTCCGACGTTTCCAGTCTGCCTCATGCGGAATGATTCCCATTTTCTGACGAGGAGCAGCGGAGAAGCGTCGCCAAAACCCCCCACGAAGGTCGCAGACGAGCACCCCTTGCGATTCTCCTAGTTGCGCAGGCTCCTCGACGATCCAGACTGGCGATCGCCGGAGTTTCTCAGGGAAAATCCCAGCTCTCTATTTTTTCCGGTCTCGCTACTGTCTATGATGTTCGCCTCGCTCGCTTCCCCAGTTCTCCCCGTCCTTCCGTCCTTTTCGGTAATCAAAACCGCGCACCGCCGCTCCTCCTTGGCTCCTCTCCTCTCCTCATTTGGCCGGGTCTCGCAGTTCCCGCCCAAAATTTTATTCCACTAGGGTTCCCGGCGAGAGGCGATGTCATTGCGAATGGGCGGAGCTGCGCCGGAGCACCTTCAAGCCGTCGGTGGACCTGGACGCGCAGCAGCCGCGGCGGCTCTCCGCGGTAGACATCCGCGAGAGTAGCCGGGACATCGCGCTCCAGAGATCGCGCTGCATCACTGCCGCCAGCGGGGAGGCGGCCCTGCGCACGCTGGCTCAGCACCCGTTGCCCTCGGTCCCCGAGACGAGGGTGGGTGGGTTTCCCGTCGGGGGGGTTGTTACCATAATCTTGTTGGAACCTACCACCTACCGAGTGGTTTCTTAGGCACAACCATGGGCTTTGCCTGCTCTAGATGAAGATGAACACACTCACACCTTTGAGGTTTACTGCTCTAGGGTTCCGACTGGATGCCGGTACCTGTTGTGTGCTTCCATTTAAATAGAGGTCCTAAGGGGACAGGCTACAGTAAAGAGGCGATGGGTACAAGGCCCGACGCAAGTTCCAAGCAAAAGTTGCCTTGGTGCATGGGCTGCATGCAAGCAGTAAATGAAGCGTGTGACTACCTAGGACTAGAGGATTGGATCTAGATCCAGCCTACAAGGGATAAAACCCCAACAATTCTCACTCTAAGCCTTCTGTTCCTTGCTTGAGGGTACTTGGACCATCCCGATCCTAGATCGCAACTCCTGAAACTTCACTCGCCCGAGTGCCTTAGTCAGGATGTCAGCGAGCTGGTCCTTGGTGTTGATGTAGTCGGCGTCAATGAGTCCTTTCTCAATGCAGTCACGAATGAAGTGGTACCTCAACTCGATGTGCTTGCTCTGCTCGTGGAAGACGGGATTCTTGCTCAGCGCCAGCGCCGACTTGCTGTCCATCATGAGTTCCACGCACTCGGCTTTCCTTCCCATGAGTTCACCGAGTAGTCGCGCGAGCCAGACTGCTTGGGTTGCTGCTGCGGTAGCCGCAACGTACTCTACCTCGCATGAAGACAAAGCCACCAGTCGTTGTTTGAGCGATTGCCAACTCTCCGGGCACTTTCCATGGTAGAATAGGTTGCCAATGGTGCTCTTGCGGTTGTCGACATCGCCGGCATGATCGTTGTTGCTGTAGCCAGTCAACCGAGTTGTTTCGGTCGACTTCTCATAGCGTAGGCCGTAGTCAAGCATGCTGTTGACGTAGCACAGGATGCGCTTCATGTGCTCTTCAATCGGTTTCTCCATGAAGCGACATGCAAATCCACCCGCAAAGGCTAGATCTGGTCGCGTGTGGAGGAGATACCGTAGACTTCCAACTAGTCACCGGTACTCGGTGGAGTCAACTTCCGGAGCAGTGCTATCGCGGCTCAGTCGCAGCCTTTCCTCCATGGGCGTTTGGGCAGGGTGGCAACCCTCCATCCCGCCAATCTTCACGACTTGGGCGGGGTACTGTGCTTGGCTCACAGTGATGTGCCCACCCTCTTGATGCACTTCTATGCCAAGGTAGAAAGAGAGAAGCCCGATATCACTCATCTGAAACTTGCGCTTCATCTCCACCTTGAACTTGGCGATGGCTTGTTCAGATGATCCGGTAATCACCAAGTCATCGACGTAGACTGCGACTAGTAGTGGCTCCCCGTGTTTGCCACCACTCCGCCTGTAGATGGCGTGCTCGTGCGCGCTCTGCTTGAACTTGAGTGCCTTGAGCGTCGAGTCGAGCTTCGCGTTCCAGGCCCACGACGCCTGTCGTAAGCCATAGAGGGCCTTACACAGTCGCAGCACCTTTCCTTCCTCCCCTGGGATGACGAACCCGGGGGGCTGCTTGACGTAGACCTCTTCCTTCGGATCTCTATTTAGGAAGGCTGATTTGATGTCCATGAGGTGGGCAGTCTAGCCCTCCTGGGCTGGAAGACCTAGAAGCACTCGCACCAACTCCATGCGAGCCACAGGCGTGTACACTTCATCAAAGTCGACGCCGGCCTGTTGAACGAAGTCGCGCGCCACCAATCGCGCCTTGTGCTTGATAACTTTGCCCACCTTGTCGCGCTTCAGCTTGAACACCCATTTTAGCCCAATGGCCTGGTGCCCAACTGGGAGTTTAACCAACTCCCAAGTCTTGTTGCGCTCAACCGAGTTGATTTCATCGCGCATTGCTGCCCTCCAAGCTTCCTCCCGCTCCGCCTCAGCAAAGGAGCATGGCTCCCCCTTGCTGGTGAGCATCAACTCCGCCTCCTCGAGTTCCACTTGCTCAAGGCCTGGGTGTGGCTCACTGAGTTAGTCTTCCATTGTACGATAGCTCAATGGGGCATCATCGTGGTCGTTGTCGAGGCGCGAGTCATGGTTGTTGTAAGTCGAGGAAGAACTTAGTGCAGCGCTCGTGAGGGGATCAGCACTTGGAGCAGCCTCTCGAGTACTTGGAGTACCCGCCCGAGTATGTGGTGCGGCCTCTCGAGTGCTTGGAGTACCCGCAAGTGCACTCGGAGTGGCTTCACGAGTACTTGGGGCAGTCGCCCGAGCACTTGGATGGGCCACATGACTACTCGAACTGCCCTCATGGGCACTCGGAGTCATATCAGTGGGAGTGGTGGGAGTCAGGGCAGCAGTCAGGGGAGTTGCCTCTCCCCCAGAAGTACTCGAAATACAGTCCGTAGTACTTGGGGACATACCAGGGGAAGTCGGAAAGCACTCGATGGGGTAGCTGACTCCTCTGCAGCCACTGTAGCTTCCACTTGGTACTCGACGATGAAGTCGGAGTTGTTCCCGACGTCACCAGCTTCCTCCTGCGACCAATTCCAGCCGTGGTCTTCATCAAACACTACGTCGCGCCATGTGCGCACACGCTGTGTTATCGAGTCCAGCACCCGGTAGACCTTGACTCCTTCCTCGTAGCCGATGAAGACGCCTAGGGTTGGCCGGTCTTCAAGCTTGCCGCGATGCCCGAGTTCTTTTACGTATGCCAGGCACTCGAAGGTGCTTAGGAACTGGACTGCCGGCTTGCTTCCATGCAACGCCTCATATGGCGTCTTGTCAGAGAGGGCCCGGGTGGTTGAGCGGTTGAGGAGGAACACAGCTGTGCTCACCGCCTCTGCCCAGTAGATGGCCGGCATGCCCCTCTGCTTCAGCAGGGCACGCACCATTGCCACCACCGACTGGTTGCGTCGCTCCACCACGTCGTTCTGTTGCGGCGTGTAAGACGCCGAGTGGTGCCGCTCCACCCCTTGGCCGGCAAAGTACTCGGCGAAGGACGCCGATGTGAACTCGTCGCCGTTGTTGGTGCGGAACACCTTCAGCTTCCTCCCGCACTTGTTCTCTGCAGCCGCCTGGATCTTCTTAATGGACTCCAGCGCGCTGCTCTTGTCTGCGAGGAAAGCAGTCCACATGTACCTTGTGGCATCATCCACCAGTAGCAGGATGTAGTGCCGGCCTCCCGGAGTTGACGGCGTGATGGGGCCGCACAAGTCGCCGTGTACTAGCTCGAGTGGCATGTCTGCCCTGTACTTCACCTGCTTGGGGAAGGGGGCGCGTCAATGCTTGGTGGTGATGCAGACGTCACACAGCTGCTCAATGTGAGCCAGCTGCGGCAGTCCGCGCACCATGCTCCTCCACCCCATCTGCTGGAGAGCGCCGAAGTCGACGTGCCCGAACCGGTCGTGCCACCGCCAGGCGTCATCACCACAGCGCGCGGTGAGACAGACCGGCCTTGCAACCTCCAGCCATAGCACGTACAGCTTGTTCCCGCTGCGGGGAACCCTTGCGAGTAGTTGGCTCTCGCGATCATGAATCTGCAAGACTCCATCTTCAATGTGGATCTTGGAGCCGCTCTCATCGAGTTGCCCGAATGAGATGATGGAGTTGCGCAGCTTTGGGATGTAGTAGACCCCGTCCAGGGCCTTATGTTCCCCGTTCCTCTCGAAGAAGATGACAGTGCTGCAGCCATGGATGGCTACGACTGACCCATCACCGAACTTGACCGAGCCCCGCATGGCCCGATCGAGGTGGGAGAAGATGTCGCTGCGCCCCGTCATGTGGTTGGTGGCCCCTATGTCTAGGTACCACCCTTCCAAAACCTCATCTTCCCCATCCTTTCCAAGGTAGACTCGAGCCCGAGGATCTTCGATGCAGGTACTCATAGCAGCCATCGTCGCAGGCAGGGGAGTAGACCCGCAGTCGACTCCGTGGTTGCCCGAGTACTCAACAGGTGCCTTGTTGACCTTCCCGACTACTTCCTTGGTCTCCTGCGCAGAAAATAACTCAGTTTGCTGCTCCTCTGAGTGGTTTTCCACACTGACTTGTGCCATGAAGAGGCACGGCTCTTCCTCCGCCTGGGCCAGGTGCGCTTGCCCCTTCTTGGGCTGCTTGCACTCGCATGCCCAGTGGCCAGCATGGCCACAGTTGTAGCAGGTGTCATCACGCGATGGCTTTCTCGCCTCACCGCCTTCGACTGCTTTCTTCTTTGGAGCCGGCGGGCACCACCGCTGGCTCCTGCTGCCTCCGGTCCTGGATGAGTCCTCGCCCAACTCGCGATCTCGCCGGCGCGGCGCATCTGCATACAACAATTTACCTGAGTCGCGAGACGAGTCGGCGCGGTCCATGCGGTCCTCCTGCGCCTTTAGATGCCCGGTCACCTCCTCTAGAAAGAGGGAGGAGATGTCCAGCAACGTCTATACTTTTTTGGGAGGTAGTAGTGCCGGGCTTCTTCAAGAGGTCTACCAGAAGAATGTCATTGTTAGTATCATCACCTTCTTCATCGATCAATGGATCATAGGAAGGATGGTTGATTTGGAGCCGCTGATATGCACTCGGCTTCAAATGGTCGGGGCGGTCAATCTCTGGAAGCGGAGGTGAACTCCGATACAAGTCTGTGTGTCCCTAGAAGACCAACGACGTGTATTAGATACAATCTACAGGGTCAATGAAAAGTACTAGGATGAGTTGATAACGTACCGAGTTTGGCTGTTTCTGGGCACTGAAGAGAACTGGGACATATGGCACAGAGTGTATATCCATCAGTACTCATCCCACTCGCTTTAGTGCTTCTTCCGACAGTAGTTCATCAGCAGACATCCGGGAGGGATCCTCAGGTCCAAGGTAGTCGAAACCAAATTGACACCTTTTTTGCAGAGGCTGAATTCGGCGTTCAAAATATGAGTACATCACGGATGCCCAGTGACTCCTATCAGCTTCAGCAACTGGATCAATTCGAGCAACTCATTGACCTGTTCCATCTTAGAGGTCGGAGGATTCTGGTTCCACTATGGTTGTGGTGCGGGCACCCCTGCAATCCATTCTAGCAGCGATGGCTTATGATTTCCGATATAAAACCACAAGTCCTTCCAACCCGAGTGGCTTGTGGGGAACTTGTACTTGATATACTTCAAATCCATTTTTTTGCTTCAACTGGAACTCAGCTCCCCCGATTACGCTTTGGCGCTCCAAACTAGGCTGGGGTTTCAGGCGGAAGAGATAACGAAACAGAGCAAAGTGGGACTCGATCCCCAGAAAAGCTTCACAAAGATGTAAAAAATAGCTACATGAGCTATGGAGTTTAGATTAAGATGATGGATTTGAATTCCGTAGAAATAAAGCAGGCCACGAAGGAAATTGGAGGCTGGAAGGTCCAATCCTTTTTCGACAAAATGTTGAAACAACACGATTTCATCTACATTTTAATGAGGAAAATGATGGCGAAAAGATGGCCGCTGTCACACCCAGTTTAAGGACAAAACCGAATGCATAACTATATGTATGCCAGGATCAAGTTTCATACATATAGTGACATCATCAGTGAATAAAAGCAACAGTATCACGTAAAGAAACATAAATAAGGACTTATAAGACTATCAGAGATATGCGCTTATCATGGAAATGAAGGCTCCAAACTTGACAGGCAAATGATTGGGGGTTGCGTACGCCTAGAACTCTTCATCATCTTCAGTAGACTTCACACCTTTTTCTTTTGAGCAGCAGTTAGCAAGGGTGAGTACACTTATGGTTGGTACTCAGCAAGGCCACAAGATATAACCAGCGTAACGATTTAAATCCATCTTTAAATTTATTAATCATGTGAGGGTCCAGGCCGCTCTTGACCGTGAGCACGGCTGATATATCAGTTTTAGACACTCTGCAGAGGTTGTACACTTTCACCACAAGTCGCGTAAAAGTTCAAAAGAACTTTGGACCCAACCATGCTATGCTAGCTAGGCACAATACCACACTTCCGAGGTGTGATTGCATAGGGACGCTACGAGGCCTTTACAAAGATTCCCTAATAAGAAGTAGTCCGCTAGAGTTTCGGTAGCGGCGTGAACCATAACCCTCCCTAATGGTCAGCACCTTAGTGAAGGCTGCTACCCCAAGAGGACCGGGCTATACCCCAATCACCGACCCCCTCCTTGCCCTTTCGGTAAGACTGCTTTAAACTAGAGTCTCTAATTATTTAGCCAAGACAAGAGCCATATGGTCCTCGTGGTTGTACTGTTTTCCTCGGTGGTTCTCCACGTTCCAATTAATACATGGTACTCTTGTAAATAAGCATAGATAGAAGGATGGTTAGGGTCACTTGCCTTTTTCCAACGAAAAGCTACTCTTACTGCTCTTCAGCTCTTGCTTACTTTGAAACCTTGATCTTCAAGCTTCAACAGCGATCATTCTACTCGAAGCAAACATCGAGCACAAACATACAAAACAACAAACAAGTACAGCTAAGAACAATATACCAATCACAAAACAAAAGCTTTTAAAAGAGCGTGCTAAAGGATAAGGCTCGCTGCTACGGTTACAAGAGCACAAGAAACACGGAAAATGGAGATAGGGTTGAAAAGACACAACTATCGAAAAATTGGTATTAAAAAAGAAACAAAAGAACTATGAGTTTTATTTATTTTAATTGGAAAACACATGTAAAAGATATTCAAGACAAAATATCCCTGATTATAATTAACTTATATTATATTTTTATTTATAAAAGCGGAGTAGAACTTAGTCATATTTTATTTATGATTGTCTATGTACAAATTACTCTAATTAACAATTAATTAGAAAGAAACTTTTGAGAGCATCCAAATGCATAACTTTATATTTGGTGTGCAACTAAACAAATTATATTTAGAACACATTTGAGTTGGTATTAATTGAATTGACATCAGTTATGAAAACCGGAGGTAAAGACCTAGGTAGATTTTAATTAGAAAAACTAGGTGAGAGAACTTTAATCAAATTAAATCTATTTTTAATTAAAAGACAGGAACTAAGGCATAACGACACGACTAAACTGTAGCTTAGGGTTTTAGAAGACATAACGCAACAAGAACGAGTTGAAATGGAGCTAAAACGACGAAGGTAGGGCTAAAACAAGGCTCCAAGGACTTATCTGCGAAGAAACTGAACTTCCAGGGGCTCAATTAAAGAAATCAGGGGCTAAAACATAATTAAACCTTAAACAGAGGGTCTGGGTGCAAAATTGGAGATCCTGGACGGCGGGTATTAATTCTAGAAAGGTCACGAGTTGGGATAGAAAAGAAATGACTTAACTCTAATTATTTTTCTACTGATCTGGACTGCGGGTTGATTTCTGGAAAGCCTAGGGGCTTTTCTGCAAAAGTTCTGGGGACGGCTAGGGTTTGCTTCAGTCGGGTGAATCTGATCCGTTGGATCATGATCCGACGGCAGGGTAAGGGTCGGGCGAGGGCGGCAGCTCGTGCGCAGCTCAGATTTGATCTGGCCGTTAGATCTAGATCGGGCGGCAGGGTGAGGGTCAGGCGAATCGGATGCGGCTCGGCGGAGTAAGGGTCGGGCGATTCTAGTTCGTTGGATCAGAATCGGGCGGCAGGGTGTGGGTCGGGCGAATCGGGTCGACTCGGCAGGCGGCGCTGGGCGACAGCAGACGCCGGCGGCAAGCAGGCGTGGCGGCGCCTCGCCGGTGTACCCCGGAATCGGTGCTCCGGGGCATGGATTGGCACGGGAAAGTGCCGAGGAGTGAGAGTGGGTGACGAATTGGCCGGAAGCATGCTCACCACGGCGGCGGGCGGAGCAAGAGCTCCGGCGAACATTCGTCGACGAGAGAGAGTGCGAAAGAGGGGGGGAAAGGGGCTGAGAGTGTTCTCACCACCTCGTGGAGCGTTTACGAGGGTTGAAGGCGGCGGAGAAGCAGCGGGACGGCGGGTCATCGGTGAATGGCGGTTCGGAGCGGCGGCGTTCACACCGGCGAGGGATTGCAGGCACGGCGCGTTGGCACGGAGGGGAAGATGAGGCCGGTGACGGTGCGGGGTCCCAGGAGGAGCTCAGGCGAAGGTCAGCATTGATGAAGAGGCGGCGTGAAGGCGGGTCGATGGCGTGGCGGCGTTGGTGAGCTCGAGCTCGGGAAATGGAGGTGCAGATCAGCGGGGCTCGGGCGTGCGGTGCAGGCGTGGAAGAGGAGGGGCACGGATTCTGGCGCTGGTTTTATAGGGGAGGAGAGGAGGCGGAGCGGCCGGGGAAAGGAAGGCGGTGGCTCACGCGGCGGCCGGGATTGACGCGGGCTGAATTGCAGCGGTCGCCCGCGAAGGAAAGGGGCAGGTCGCCCGGGGCGCGTACCGCGGCCATTATGGCAGGCCAGCATCGCGGGGAAGGAAGGAGGAGACGCGGGCGACGGGCGCGGGGGCGAACTGGATTCGGGGTGAGGAAGAAAAGGAAAGGGGAGGGAGGGACGGACGACGGGCGACGGCGATGGGCGCGGTCGCGTCTGGTGTCGCGGTAGGAAAGGAAAGAGAGAGGAGCGGGAGGAAGAAGAAAGGAAGGTGGGGCGGGCGTGGGCGGCGAGATTCGCGGCGAGGTCTGGGGGGAGAAAGGAAGGCGCCAACGATGCAAGAAGGAAGGTGGGAGCGGGAGGAAGAAGATGGCGCTGACGGGTGGGCCCGGCGTGTCGGTGAGATAGAAGAGTGAACAGTGGTGAGGCGGCTTGGGCCGGCAGGGTTGGGCCGCGGGAAGAGAAAAAAGAAAAGGAGAAGAGAGAGAGGTTTGCGCCGGGTTGGGAAGAAAAAAAAGAGAAGGGGGTTCTAGGCTGCGCTGAAAGAGGGGAATGAGAGAGAGAGAGATGGGATGAGCCAAAAGAGATAGGGAAGAGAGAAAAAAGATTTTAGGGTAGTTTTTGGGTGTTTTTATTTTGCAAACTCAAACACGCAAACAAACAAAAACCAATGCAACGACATTAATGCAACATACATAAAACTATTTTATTTAATTCAGAAAGACAATTATTTATTTTTCCTATACTAAATTCTCTGTAAAGAAAATAAATGTTGAAATTTTTATATAATTATGAGAAAATTATTGCTTTATTATTATTATTATTATTAATCACATCCTGAAATCCAACAATTTCAGGGTGTGACAAAACTACCCCCCTTAAAAGGAATCTCGTCCCGAGATTCGCAAAGGCTAGCAAGAGACAAAGGTTTAGGTGAGTGGCATCCAATTTTCTTCCACATCGTTCCTTCTTACAATAGCTCCTCGATCACACTTGTTAATGCTCCACTACCACATGAAACACTTCTTGGATACTTAGTCTAATTCCACTTTTAACTATCCATTCCTTCCTCAGCTGCGTTGGCCCATCTTTTGAAGAACCTTCTTCATAAATTGATAAAGTGATTTGAATAGAGCTGGATTGATTCCATGATCTCTTTTCCTTGGCTTGAATGTCTCCTTCCAAGATATCCTCAATTCTTCTCAGCCTAGCTTTTACTTGCTTTGGTATCTTGGCGACTCGAGGTGGTATGAGAAATGGGCATTGGGGATTGATGGCATTCTTGTCTAGCTGAGGTATCCTGATCATCTATCCTGCTAAGGAGGCAAACTGATGACATCTGATTGAGTGCAGGGCCATTAGGACTTTGGTCCAGGGGTTGATTATCATCCCCTTTTGCACACCAACTGGCAAGATGTCCGTCTTCTCGACACTTGAGGCAATATAATCCAGCATCACATGACCTAGTCACCTTACGCTTTGTTGGGCATTTATTAACATAGTGACCTTCTTCACCACATTTGAAGCACACTCCTTTAACATATCCATTCGGGCTTCCTTTCTGCTCCACCATAGCTCTTCGTGAAGCAATCTGGGCATCAGGATTCTTCTTGATAGAGTTGTCGTGCGGAAGTTGAACAACTTTAGGTTGTAGTTGGTTGGAACAGGGTTGAGTACTGCTATGTACCAATGGTTCTGGTAACTCCATCTTCTCTTGGCTTTCTTCGCTTGCTTGTATGTACCAATGGTTCTGGTAACTCCATCTTCTCTTGGCTTTCTTTGCTTGCTTGTTTCTTGCTTTGCTTGATTCTACTAGGCTGAAATTCCTGGAAAGAAATACTCAAATCCTCAAGGTTCATAGTCTGATTAACATCTTGATATTGGGTAACTCCCTCTTGGAAATTCTCTTGGGTAGATAAATTCTTATTAATATCTAAATAGTAACATTGTCTGGCTTCAGCTGTCATCAGGCTAGCATCTCCTTGAAGACATGGCTGACCATAATGCTCAAAATATTGACATATTCCTGGGGTTTTGTAATCTTTATATTGTCTCTCCAATTCTAGCTCTAGCGTTCCACGACTTTTCTTATTCCTTTGACGGTTTCATGCTTCAGCAACTTGCCTCTTCACTGGTCCGGTAGGAATGTCTGGTTTGGTCAACTTCACGTTATGAGGGGATGATGTATTCGGCTGCATCCTTCCTTGTGAGACTTGAGCCTACATGGCTGATAGCTTCCTTTTATCAAACGGTGACAGAATTGGTGAAATCTGATGGTTATCACTACTCAGGGAGTTGTGGTTCATAGGAACTGAGGCTTGCTGATGGATATTGATCATGGTTTGAGCCATTGCTTGTAGACTTTGAGTTTGTGCTGCCATATACTCTAGCATCTTGTGCTCAAATGATGAGGCTACAGGTGGAATGTTGAGGTCACCTTCATTAGCTCTTTCTTCATGATTTCCGTTGGGACTCGCCATCTGGTTGGGTAGCAAAGGTAAAATTAGGAAGAATGAGAATAAATAATGATAAAGAATGATTGAGGAATAAGGTAGAGTCCATGATATCATCTTCATTTGCTTGATTTTTGAGATGGTAAGCAAATAAATCAAGGTAGAGAGGAGAATAGCACAGAGATAACAAAAGGAAATAGAGCATTCTTGGCTTTAGCTTCTTTAATTTGTCGACCACTGCAGATGTTTGTAGGTTTCTACTGATGATGCCGGTGTTGCCTTCAACTTCCTACTGGGTTATTGAGGTCATCGTCGGAGTAAGGTAGATTGAAGAATAGCAAGCTACAAAGGTGGTAAAGGAACTAGAGTAGGGTCTTCTTTTCTTTGACTTGCTTCTATCCCGACGATGGTGGTGACAATAACTTCTGCTTGTTGACATTTTTAGCTTCCTTCTCGACATCCTCTTTTGGAATAGGGAGAAAGAAAAGAAAAGAACAAGGATGTGGGAGATACAAAAGAAGAACCAACCTAAGAAACTGATGTCATTGTAGGTAGAAGACCCACAATCAATCATTACAAAGAAGCGAATCAGGCAAGGTCAAAAAGAAAAGCAATATCACGCAAACACAAAACTACACTAGTCAACACACAGTCAAGGAACGATGCTAAACATTGTTAATAGGGCTGCAAGGGGTACACCTAAGCATGGGTTGTCTCTTCATATTCAACTTTCTTGATACAGGCATCCTTTAGCTTGTGCAGTGTAGAATCTTGCTCTTCGGGTGAGGGTGGCATAGTATTTTGCTGTTGATTTTAACTTTTCCGGGGGTAAAGTGATGACTCCATCCTTCAGTTGTCTTGAGCAGGCTTTGGGTCAGGTGGCACGAATATCTAAACATTTTGAATAAAAGGAGGGCAAAAGATCACCTTGGAATAATAAGATAAGGGAAAGAAATAAAAGTGGCAGTGCTTAAGATGAAAGGGGAAGTACAATGGAGGAAAAGATAAAATTAAGGAGGTGATATGTTTAAAAATATATATTGGAATTAATAAGAAAATATTAAGGAGTCAAGGTAAGCAACATCACAAACAAACCAAGAGGAGGTGAGATGCGATTGCGGTTTTAGTAAAAACCAGAAAGGATAATTGACCAAGGGTCGAGTATCAAAATAAGTTATCAAGGAAAGAGTAAGTCAATAGATAAGGATGAGGGTTTTATATTTGCAAAATAAGGAAGTGCAAATGAAAAAGAAGGTCAGGTGAGAAAGGTGAGTTATCAAGGCGGATTGAGAAAAGAAAATGGTCAAGGAGCGAGAATATTTATCAGAAAGGTCAAGGGTAAGATAGGAATAAGTTGTATAATAAAATAGACATTAAGGAGCGACCATTGCTATCTAGGCTTACGTCCTACAGTCGATACAGCTCTGATACCACTTCTGTCACACCCGGTTTAAGGACAAAATCGAATGCATAACTATATGTATGCCAGGATCAAGTTTCATACATATAGTGACATCATCAGTGAATAACAACAACAGTATCACGTAAAGAAAAATAAATAAGGATTTACAAGACTATCAGAGATATGCACTTATCATGGAAACGAAGGCTCCAAACTTGACAGGCAAATGATTGGGGGTCGCGTACGCCTAGAACTCTTCATCATCTTCAGTAGACTTCACACCTTTTTCTTTTGAGCAGCAGTTAGCAAGGGTGAGTACACTTATGGTTGGTACTCAGCAAGGCCACAAGATATAACCAGCGCAATGATTTAAATCCATCTTTAAATTTATTAATCATGTGAGGGTCCAGGCCGCTCTTGATCGTGAGCACGGCTGATATATCAGTTTTAGACACTCTGCCGAGGTGTGATTGCATAGGGACGCTACGAGGCCTTTACAAAGATTCCCTAATAAGAGGTAGTCCGCTAGAGTTTTGGTAGCGGCGTGAACCATAACCCTCCCTAATGGTCAGCACCTTAGCGAAGGCTGCTACCCCAAGAGGACCGGGCTATACCCCAATCACCGACCCCCTCCTTGCCCTTTCGGTAAGACTGCTTCAATCTAGAGTCTCTAATTATTTAGCCAAGACAAGAGCCATATGGTCCTCGTGGTTGTACTGTTTTCCTCGGTGGTTCTCCACGTTCCAATTAATACATGGTATTCTTGTAAATAAGCATAGATAGAAGGATGGTTAGGGTCACTTGCCTTTTTCCAATGAAAAGCTACTCTTACTGCTCTTCAGCTCTTGCTTACTTTGAAACCTTGATCTTCAAGCTTCAACAGCGATCATTCTACTCGAAGCAAACATCGAGCACAAACATACAAAACAACAAACAAGTACAGCTAAGAACAATACACCAATCACAAAACAAAAGTTTTTTAAAGAGCGTGCTAAAGGATGTGGCTCGCTGCTACGGTTACAAGAGCACAAGAAACACGGAAAACGGAGCTAGGGTTGAAAAGACACAACAATCGGAAAATTGGTATTATAAAAGAAACAAAAGAACTATGAGTTTTATTTATTTTAATTGGAAAACACATGTAAAAGATATTCAAGACAAAATATCCCTGATTATAATTAACTTATATTATATTTTTATTTATAAAAGCGGAGTAGAACTTAGTCATATTTTATTTATGATTGTCTATGTACAAATTACACTAATTAACAATTAATTAGAAAGAAACTTTTGAGAGCATCTAAACGCATAACTTTATATTTGGTGTGCAACTAAACAAATTATATTTAGAACACATTTGAGTTGGTATTAATTGAATTGACATCAGTTATGAAAACCGGAGGTAAAGATCTAGGTAGATTTTAATTAGAAAAACTAGGTGAGAGAAGTTTAATCAAATTAAATCTATTTTTAACTAAAAGACAAGAACTAAGGCACAACTACACGACTAAACGGTAGCTTAGGGTTTTAGAAGACTTAACGCAACAAGAACGAGTCGAAACGGAGCTAAAACGACGAAGGTAGGGCTAAAACAAGGCTCCAGGGACTTATCTGCGAAGAAACTGAACTTCCAAGGGCTCAATTGAAGAAATCAGGGGCTAAACATAATTAAACCATAAACAGAGGGTCTGGGTGCAAAACTGGAGATCCTGGACGGCGGGTATTAATTCTAGAAAGGTCACAGGTCGGGATAGAAATGAAAGGACTTAACTCTAATTATTTTTCTACTGATCTGGACTGCGGGTTGATTTCTGGAAAGCCTAGGGGCTTTTCTGCAAAAGTTCAAGGAAAGGCTAGGGTTTGGCTCAGTCGGGTGGATCTGATCCGTTGGATCACGATCCGACGGCAGGGTAAGGGTCGGGCGAGGGCGGCGGCTCGTGCGCGGCTCAGATCTGTTCTGGCCGTTAGATCTAGATCGGGCGGCAGGGTGAGGGTCAGGCGAATCGGACGCGGCTCGACGGAGTAAGGGTCGGGCGATTCTGGTTCGTTGGATCAGGATCGGGCGGCAGGGTGTGGGTCGGGCGAATCGGGTCGACTTGGCAGGCGGCGCTGGGCGGCACCAGACGCCGGCGGCGAGCAGGCGTGACGGCGCCTCGCCGGTGTACACCGGAATCGGTGCTCCGAGGCATGGATTGGCACGACAAAGTGCCGAGGAGCGAGAGTGGGCGACGGGGAACTCTCCTAAGGGCTCGGGACGGCTGTGTGGCGGCCGGAAGCATGCTCACCACGGAGGCGGGCAGAGCAAGAGCTCCGGCGAACATTCATCGACGAGAGAGAGTGCGAAAGAGGGGGGAAAAGGGGCTGGGAGTGTTCTCACCACCTCGTGGAGCGTTTACGAGGGTTGAAGGCGGCGGAGAAGCAACGGGACGGCGAGTCATCGGCGAAGGGCGGTTCGGGGCGGTGGCGTTCACACCGGCGAGGGATTGCAGGCGCGACGCGTTGGCACGGAGGGGAAGACGAGGCCGGTGACGGTGCGGGGTCCCAGGAGGAGCTCCAGCGAAGGTCAGCTTTGACGAAGAGGCGGCGTGAAGGCGGGTCGATGGCGTGGCGGCGTCGGCGAGCTTGAGCTCGGGAAATGGAGGTGCAGAGTAGCGGGGCTCGGGCGTGCGGTACAGGTGTGGAAGAGGAGGGGCAGGGGATCAGGCGCTAGTTTTATAGGGGAGGAGAGGAGGCAGAGCGGCCGGGGAAAGGAAGGCGGCGGCTCATGCGGCGGCCGGGATTGACGCGGGCGGAATTGCAGCGGTCGCCCGCGAAGGAAAGGGGTAGGTCGCCCGGGCCGCGTACCGCGGCCATTATGGCAGGCTAGCATCGCGGGGAAGGAAGGAGGAGACGCGGGCGACGGGCGCGGGGGCGAACTGGATTCGGGGTGAGGAAGAAAAGGAAACGGGAGGGAGGTGTGGCAGAACCACCTGAATTAATCCGGCTCAAGTGTATTAACCATCACCATTAAGGCACTCCCGGTTAACCTTACACTTCAGACGGAGTAATCCACTGGTTTGTCGGGTATAACCTCCCGATACAACCACGGTAATCGGATCGAGCGCCATACATACAAATGCTCACGCGACGATGAGCCCAGAGAATACCACGTTCCAGCAAATATTACGACATTAACATAAGTAAATATTACAGGCCAAGTTCTGAGCTTAGAAACTAAATACTCCAATTAACATAAATAAGTTCTTCAGAGTTAAGTTGCAGCGGAAAAATAAACAACGGAAACTACTCGACGATACAGGATGTCTCGATGAAGCCCGTACGAGACATCACTCGGCCTTATCTCCGTTGGACGGGGGCGCATCCCATTCCACCGACCAACCAGGGGGAAGAGTGCAGGGCCAAGTCAAGCTAGCAATCATATCTTCGAAGGGCTCACCTGAAAACGAGTCAAAAGCAAGACTGAGTATACTAATACTCAGCAAGACTTACCCGTGTAGTGGAAACTACTCCACCGACTCTAGACATGCCAGGCTTTTTGGCTCAGGGGTTTGTTTTGCCGAAAAGCATCTACAAGTGGGTCCTTACTTTCAACTTTTAGCTCAAGATTCTAGTTTCGTTAGCCAGTCTAGGTAAGCAGCTATCTAAAGCATACATGGTGAAACATTAAATTTTCCATCCAACCAGTTCATTCATCATCATTGTTCCTCTTCTTACTCTGTGGGTAAAAATGGTTAAGCAGTCTCAATAGCCGTGAGAAACGGACGATTCGAATCGAATTTCTTAACCTTGCAAGGGAAACCCAAACACACGTCACGTGGTTACTCCCTAGAGTCACACGTGCAACTTTTCCCCTTTCTTTCCGGGTCGTGGATCGGGGCTACCCTCCGAGAGTACAAGAGCCCCACGCCACGGTTCGGCGCCGGGTCGTGACCACTCTCCGCACTCGCCATATGCACATGGGACCGAAGTTCAAAGGGTAGGATGCCGTCCCCTTGCCGGGCCAATCAGGTACTTAAGCTTACCGATTCCCATAATCTCGGCATGTGTTTAGTACGTTCAAAGACTTAACCATCACTACCACACCCTGCGGCCTTAGCATTTTTCACTAGACAGACGGGCCTCAATCGTATCCATCGTTACATAACCCGTCCGTGTCCTTATGATTGCAGCGTGTAGTAGCCATTCAACTCCTATTTTCTCGCGAGTGACAGGAAATCACTCGACTTTTACCGGAGTCCTATTAGCACAGCGTTCTATCGCACCTTACATCTAGTTTTCAAGCAAGGGTCCCTGACATCATGCAACTAAGTTTTCATCCAACTCCTATAAACTTAATGCACAAGCAAGGAGTAATGAGTTGCATAATTTCGGAAAGAATGGGTTATGCTCCGGGGCTTGCCTTCGCAGTTCGCTTGGGGATCTTCCGAACTTGGGCTCGGGTCTTCAAAAGCTTCAGTTAGATTTGCTTGAGCTTCACGCTGCTCACTCTCGGACGCGGGCACCAGCTCGTAGGTTCCGTCGGCGAGAGTCGTCGATTCTACATGAGTGCACAAGTTTAAGTCGTGGAAATAGCACTTGATTACGATTTGAGAGTAATTACTACAAGGGATGGTTTCTGGTTATGAAATTTTGGATTTAGGCACATCAAGGAAAGATGTGCTTACTGTAAAATTTTCAGCCAATTTTATGTAACAGATTAATTCTGAAAAATATATTACATAGTTGCTGTTAGATCCTTGTTCTTTTTATACAGAACAATTGGTGCAACAAATGAGTCTAAGATTTTTACAGAGATTTCACTTAAGCATGCGGAAGCTACTGTAACTTTTGTAGGATTTATTATGCAGTATCCAGAGCATAGAAAATATGACATTCTACACCTAGGCTTTTCAAAGATTCATTTTTACAGGACCCTACACAGGGTTTTTCTCCATGAAACTTTTTACACAGCACCCTCTACCATAGTGTATCTCCCAGTAAACATTTGAGAATTTTCCAAGCTAAGATACTATTTTCTTGATTTAATGTATGTTATTAGCACATAAATCAAATAAGTAGGTTATTTTGAGATAAAAAGTCTCCTAATTTTGCTCTGGCTTCTAGGTACCAATACATTAGCATAGGAAAAATTTCAATGGGTGACTCACCACCTAACTGCAGGGATAAAACATTCTTCTTACACATGATATAAAACTAAGTTTTAACAAACAGTAAATCTAGAGATGGAATTTGGGCCTGATCTTTTTACACACTCCTAATCATCAAGCAACTAATTCACTGCCCAAAATTTATGGTCAGCATTGTTCTAGAACAGTGGGTACAAAATAAGTCCATTAAAGCTTCCATTTAATGTAGAGCAAAATATGTTGCGAATCTGAGAAACTTTATGTAACAAAAGTTGTAGAGTTTCTTCTAAGGATTCCAGAACAGTTGAGTTTGCATTTTTCTGAATGTTCTACGATTTTATACGAATTTTACAAATTCACTGGTTTGGTTAAAACTTTCTTTACAGAGGGGTCCCTGAAAACTAGCAGAAAACCCCCTGGGAAGATTTGGGCGTTTGCAATGTAGTCCCTGGTCGCAATTTCACGGCGGGGTCGTCCTGTCCGGCCAAATTCCGGCGAGCTCGGTCGCCGGCGGCGAGGGCAAGGTGGG
The DNA here is from genome assembly GCA_032594955.1 of Panicum miliaceum. NCBI lineage: Eukaryota > Viridiplantae > Streptophyta > Magnoliopsida > Poales > Poaceae > Panicum > Panicum miliaceum. Next base: position 36,714,280 of record CM064063.1, on the reverse strand, counting down.
GGAGGAGCAAGAGGAGGTTGGGGGCTACCTTTGGGTGGTCACGGTTGGGGCGGAGGTGGTCTGAGCAGGGCTGCCCGCGGCGAGCAGGGGCGGCGGCGGGGGGGGCGGCGCGGACGGCGGCGCTCCGGCGATGAGGGCGGCGAGGCTCGGGCTGGGGAGCTTCAGCGCACTGAGGGGGACCCGTTTCAGCGCTTGTCTCGGGCGGAGGTGGGCCGGAGCAGGGGGTTCCACGGCGAGGTGGGGGCGCCGGCGGCAATGGAGCTCTCTGTTCTGCGGGGAAGAAGAAAGGAGGGGAGGGAGGGGCGCTGCGCCGGGCTTTATAGCCGGTGGAGCTCGTGGGGGTGGGCGTGGCACGGCCGGGGTGCGAGGTGGAGGGGGGCGGCGAGGCTGGGCGCCATTGGTGCGGCCGGCGGTGACCAGCGGCCAGAGGCGCGTCGTGCGCGTGGCGTGCGTGCGCTGGGCGCGCCTGGGGCGCGACGTCGCGTGTAGGCGACGCGGGCGGGCGGTTGGGGAGCTCGGGCGGCACGACGGGGGCACAGGGTGAAGGGGGCGGCGGCCAGAGGCGTGCGGCGTGCGGCACGCCATTGGGCGTCGGGGCGGTGGCGTCGTACTGGCCGTGCGGGCTGCCGTGTGAGGAAGAAGGGCACGGCCACGGTTGGGCGAGCTGGGCGGCAAGCAGAGGCATTGGGCGCTGCCGGCGGTGGGTAGAGGTGCGCTATTGGGCAGGCGGCGGCGGCCAGCGACTGGAAGGCAGTGCGGTGGTGCAGGGGGCAGCGGTGGGGCAGGGCATGCCGTGCGGGAGGGAGAAGCAAGCGCGGCCGCGGTTGGCGAGCGGGGGCGGGCAGCAGGCAGGGCGCCGGGGTTGGCTCGGCGCCTGGGGCCGCGCAGGCGTCGAGGGCCAGGTGGCCGGCGGCGGTCGGGCGAGCGTGCGGTGCAGCAGAGGAGGGAGGGGTGAGGGAGGGACCTAAGTGCAAAAATTTGAAAAACTTCAGGGGGCTGGGTGCAAACAGGGCGTTTTCTCCTTTTTCTGATTTGAATTTCAAAAACTTTTGAACACGTAAGTTGTTCAAAATAAAAAGTTCTACAACTTTGGTTTCAGGCAAAATCTCATTTGGCTTATGGTTTGAAAGTTAAATTTAAAAGTTCAAAAGTAACCCAATGTGCTCAAATTAAATTTGAATTCCAACTGAACTCGTTTTAATTCTTTCCACCCTTTCATTAGTTGGTTTAATCATAGAGTTAGGCTAATGACATTGATTTTGGAAATGTAATTACCAGGGTTGTCACAGCCTTCCCCCCTTAACAAGAATCTCGCCCCGAGATTCGGTAATTCTTAGTGTGGGCGTGGGTGCACATACCAGTGGTTGAGACCAGAAACCCAGGGAAATGTTGGTTCAGGTAGCTCTCCGTTTCCCCGGTGGCTTCTTCTTCCGTGTGGTGGTTCCATTGTATTTTATACATTCTAATCACTTTCCTCCTGGTCTCTCTTTCTTTTTGATCCAAAATCTTAACTGGGTGTTCGACATACGAGAGGTCGGGTTCCAACGATATTTCTTGTTGTTCCACAATCTCGGTAGGGACTCGAATACACTTCTTGAGTTGAGATACGTGGAAGACATCATGGATGGCCGTGAGCTGAGGGGGCAGTCGTAATCTGTAGGCCACGGGTCCGCAGCTCTCAATGATTTCGTAAGGACCAACATAACGGGGAGCTAGTTTGCCTTTGATTCCGAATCTTTGCACTCCCTTGGTGGGTGAAACTCGAAGATAGACATGATCGCCAACTTCGAATTTTAGGGGCTTTCTCCTTTTGTCAGAATAGCTCTTTTGTCGGGCTTGTGCGGCTTTAAGGTTTGCTTGTATTACCTTTACTTTCTCCTCTGCCTCGATTACTAGATCGGGTCCAATTATTTTACGTTCTCCGGTTTGTGACCAGCTCAAAGGAGTTCGACACCTTCGTCCGTACAGGGCCTCAAATGGTGCCATTTTCAAACTCGTTTGATAGCTGTTGTTGTACGAGAACTCTGCTAGGGGTAGACATTTGTCCCAATTCTTGTCATAGTGAATGACGCAAGCCCTCAGCATGTCTTCAAGAATTTGGTTTACTCTTTCCGTTTGTCCGTCAGTCTGAGGATGGTATGCTGAGCTGCAAATTAGTTTGGTACCAAGAGATATTTGCAGTTGTTCCCAAAAGCGGGCTACAAACTGAGTACCACGATCAGAAATAATGGTCTTAGGTATTCCATGTAGGCAAACAATACGATCGAGGTAAATCTCGGCATATTTCTTGGCGGTATAGGTGGTGTGTACCGGAAGAAAATGTGCCGTCTTTGTGAGTCTATCAACGATGACCCATATGGAATCATGTTTCTGGGAGGTGTTTGGTAGTCCAACGATGAAGTCCATACTTATGTCCTCCCATTTCCAGGATGGTATAGGTAACGGTTGAAGTGTACCGGCTACCTTCAAGTGGCTAGCTTTTACTCTCTGGCACGTGTCACATTCTGAGACATACGTAGCAATTTCTCTTTTCATTCTAGTCCACCAAAAGTTTTGCCTTAGGTCCTGATACATTTTGCTACTGCCGGGGTGGATAGAGAAGTTGGAGAGGTGTGCCTCATCGAGAATTTGCTTGCGGAGTTCACGATTCTTCGGAACGACTATACGACTTTCGAACCATAGAACTCCCTTATGGTCCTGGCGGAAACACTTATACTTCTCCTCACCTAGAGAGAGTTTTTGTTTGATGATCTTGATTCCTTTATCATGTAGTTGTGCCATGACGATTTGGTCGTGAAGAGTGGGCTCAACTAAGATGTGATCTAGTGTGCCTTGGGAAACCATTTCCAAGTTAAGCTTCCTCATATCTGCGCACAATGTCTCATGGTAGGACTCCATGGATAGGCAATGGCAATGGGACTTGCGGCTTAGTGCATCCGCGACTACATTAGCCTTGCCGGGGTGATAGTGCACTTCAAGGTCATAATCCTTGATTAATTCTAGCCATCTCCGTTGTCTCATATTCAGATCGGCTTGTGTGAAGATGTACTTGAGACTCTTATGATCCGTGTAGATATTGCACTGTGTACCCATGAGATAATGCCTCCATATTTTTAGAGCGTGAATGACGGCTGCAAGCTCAAGATCATGAGTGGGATAATTCTGTTCGTGGGGCCGAAGGGCTCGTGAGGCATATGCAATCACTCGATTCTCTTGCATAAGCACACATCCTAGACCAGTGCCCGATGCGTCGCAATACACATCGAATGACTTGGTATTATCGGGTTGAGCTAACACGGGTGCAGTAGTCAGATGCTCTCTGAGAGTGTGGAAGGCTTCCTCACACTTCTCATTCCATACAAACTTTACTTCCTTCTTCAATAGTTCCGTCATGGGCTTAGCAATTCGAGAGAAATCCGGGATGAAGCGACGGTAGTAACCGGCTAAGCCGAGAAAACTGCGAATCTGATGAACAGAGGTAGGGGGTTTCCAATCCATCACCTCTTGTACCTTGCTGGGGTCAACAGCTATGCCTTCGCTGGAGATCGTGTGACCTAAGAACTTTACAGTATCCAACCAGAATTCACACTTAGAAAACTTAGCATAGAGTTGATGGTCTCTGAGTCGCTGAAGAACAATGCGGAGGTGCTTGGCATGCTCTTCCTCATCCTTGGAATAGATAAGGATGTCGTCGATGAACACTACGACGAATTTGTCAAGTTCGGGCATGAACACCGAATTCATGAGATACATGAAGTAGGCAGGGGCATTGGTGAGTCCAAAGGACATGACCAAGAATTCATATAGTCCATAGCGTGTGGAGAAGGCAGTCTTAGGAATATCGCAGGGGCGAATCTTGATTTGATGATATCCTGAACGAAGATCAATCTTTGAGAAGACTCTGGCTCCAGCTAATTGATCGAAGAGTACATCGATGCGAGGAAGGGGGTATTTATTTTTAACTGTTACCGCATTGAGAGGTCGGTAGTCCACACATAATCTCAAACTGTCATCCTTCTTCTTTACGAATAGGGCTGGACATCCCCAAGGTGACGCGCTAGGGCGAATAAAACCTTTGTCCAGTAGTTCTTGGAGTTGAATTTTCAGCTCTGCCAATTCTTTAGGGGGCATCCTATATGGTCTCTTGGATATAGGTGCAGTGCCTGGTTGTAGTTCAATAACGAACTCAATGTCCCTATCTGGTGGCATTCCGGGTAAGTCATCCGGAAAGACATCGGCATACTCGCATACCACTGAAATATTCTCTAGGTTGGTCCCTTCCATCACGAAAGCGCAAGAATTTGTGCACTCCCGTAACGGTAGGTAAAGGGTAGTGGCTCCGTGATTAGGTGAATTTATCTCAACGGCTCGGGAAGAAAGGTCCAGTGTGACTCCATGCCTAGTCATCCAGTTCATTCCCAAGATAATATCCATGCCGTCAAGGGGTAAAAGTACGAGATCTGTGTTGATGACTTTACTTCCCAATTTTATCGGTACCAGCCTTATGATTTGGTTGGAAGCAATTTTTCCACCCGGTGTTGATATCATATACGACCCTTTGGTGTGCCAAACATTCAAGCCTACTTTTGCACCAAACTTTGCACTAATGAAACTATGTGATGCACCAGAATCAAACAATATGACTGCAGGCTTGTTATGGATGGAGAATGTACCCGTCATTACAGGTGCTCCTTCAGGAAGTTCTGCAAGGGTGGTGAAGTTGATCCGTCCTTGTTTGACCTGGAGGGTCTGCTTCTTGCCTTTGTTCTTATTGTTCTGGTTAGAGTCCTGGCCCTGATTTGGCAGCCTGGGTTGAGGGCATTCGCGAGCGAAATGACCGGAACTCCCGCATTTGAAACAACGATTCGCGGGGCTGGGTCGAAGAGGTTGTTGCAGAGTGGGCCTCGGACCATTCTGTGGAGGCATCGGGGGTCGTACCATGCCTGGCTGCTGCGGGGGCCTGATAATCCAACGCCCTGGCTGAGGGGCCTTCGGTGGAGCTGTAGGCGCAGCATTTCGCACCAAGCGATACCTCGGTGGCTGAGCACCCGAGGGTCCAGCTAGCGCCTTTCTCTTCTTTTCAGCACGATGAGCCTCAATACAGTCCTCTTGAGTGATGGCCATGTTGACTAGCTCATTATATGTGTCGGCTTTGACAAGATTCAGTCGTTCCTTGAGTTTAGTACTCAGACCTCTACGGAAACGATCACGCTTCTTGGCATCTGTGTCTGCGTGATAGCCCGCGTATTGGCACAGATTGTTGAAAGCCTGAGCATACTGAAGTACAGTGTGGTTATCCTGAGTGAGAGCTAAAAACTCATTTAGCTTTCTTTCTATGAGACCTTCGGGAATATGGTGTGCCCGGAACGCAGTCTTGAATTCATCCCAGGTGACAATGTGATCAGCGGGGAGCATAGCAAAATAGTGGTCCCACCATAGACGAGCTGTACCGCGAAGCTGTTGCGCGGCAAAGCGAGCTTTGTTGGCCTCTAAGCATGGGGCCACAAGTAGTGTGAATTTGGATTCGATGGTGCGAATCCAAGCGTCGGCGTCCAAGGGTTCCTCTGTCTTATGGAACAAGGGAGGCTGGGTCCCTAGGAAATCCGTGTATCCTGTGGCTTGGGGATGGGGAGCATTGTGCCCACCCCGCTGCTGGTGCTGTCCTTGCACGAGCTGGCGGAGCAACTCGGTTTGAGCGGCCATTACTTCCACTAAACCAGGTGGTGGCTGTGGCTGTGGTGGTGATCCACTTGCGCTAGCACCAAAACCATCCGGGTTACCACGGGTTGCTCCAACCATCTGAAAAGGCGAAGGTTCTTCATTAGCAACGTGATCCATGTTGCTTCCATGACTCAAAAAGATCTAACGCAGAATAGTAGACTTCCAAAAGGTCCTGGATGGAATCGCGGGCATAAAAACTGTCTGCCATAAGAATCTTATAACTCCTGGTAGGTTCATCCAAAGTTCCTCATATTTTGGCAGTGGATAGGGAATTTAGGGATGTACAACTTTGATATTCAGCCAAGATGCTAAATCGACGGATAAGATGGTCAAACGATTCACTCTTTGCTTCCCTGTTTTGGCTGTCTTTCAGCAGAACGAGTCATAGTATCTGGCCTATAACTTCAACAGTTCTGGTCCAAAAATTCTCATCTTTTACCAGAGCATTCCTAAGGTATTTGTGCACCACTTTTCTATTCAACACTTTGGCTGGATTAGGCTCTAAGATGGCTGTTTCCTTAAGGTCTCACTTCTTTGTCTACCCAGAAATTTTCAGTGAACAGGGGGGGTCAATATTTCGTGCACCAGGGAAAATCTACCCAGCCAAAATTTACCAAATTTTATCAGCAGCTTCCTGGGTAAATTTGGAACAAGTTTTGTGTTGTGCTCTTTTGCAGAAAACTGCGGGAAGGGGGCCTAAAAATTTAAGAGGCAGAAGGGCTTATTGTGGACAGAATTCTGACATTCCAATGTTTCTGTTATTTCTCACTATCCATAAGTTCAGAATTTTTCATTTTTGAACAGAAGATAGAACACGAAATTTGGAACAATTCTTTCAACATGAACTTCTCCAGAAAAGGTCATTTTCTTGGGTCAATAAATCGCTCTTTTTGGTCATGGCAGATTTGTGACAGATTCGCTAGATAGTCCTTATGCAAACCTCGCTTAGATACGCAAGAACCTTACCACTCTTATACAACGTATTTTCAATTTTCGATATATATATTCATGATGCATGCACGTCCTATTCGTCCTCACAAAATAAAATAATCGCCAAATACTTTTGGTCTTACGAAGATAGTTTCGGTGTCATACACAATACGGCTCTCGCTATAATAGCTAGTCGAGTCTTTCTAATCGTTCCTTAACTTATCGTAATCGCGGTTAGTGTACCTGCAGAAGATGGAGCATATATATATTTCATGAACCTTTCATGCCAGCACTCATGAAAGCGTCCATATTCATTACCGTTTACTTATAGAAACGATATCTGTACAATTTCCGCCGTACAGACGACGTTAACATACGCTATCGAGATAGCGTATTCACGGGGGTACCGTCATAAGACGGGGGTATGAACAGCGATCGCCATACCCTGCGCCAAACCTTCTACTCCCAATATGTTCAACTATCCGTTGGCATATTGGCAGCACCTCAAGTAAGCCACTGCTTGAGGGCAGCGTTCGGTTCGCATCACCGACAGGAAGGCCAAGCTCTCTCAGTTGGCTGAGGATCCTTACCTTCTTACCTTAGCGATGAGTGCGTCGTTACAGAAATTAAGGTCGGTTGTGCATGAAAGTAAGTTTTGACAGAAAGTAATGTGCTGGAAGTCAGTTGATAATATATATAGAAGTTAGATAGCCACCTAGTAACTTTCCCATAATCCCTTAGGGCTTTAGGAACTAGGCACCATCCTTAACGTACCAACGTATTTCGCAACACACCTTCTAGTCAAGTTCTACGAAAATAGGTTTTTTACGGCTTGTCGTATTCTCTGGCGTATGTATTTTGGCTCCGGTGTCCGCTGTTGCCAGCTGTGGCACCAGCTACGGCTCTGATACCAGCTGTGGCAGAACCACCTGAATTAATCCGGCTCAAGTGTATTAACCATCACCATTAAGGCACTCCCGGTTAACCTTACACTACAGACGGAGTAATCCACTGGTCTGTCGGGTATAACCTCCCGATACAACCACGGTAATCGGATCGAGCGCCATACATACAAATGCTCACGCGACGATGAGCCCAGAGAATACCACGTTCCAGCAAATATTACGACATTAACATAAGTAAATATTACAGGCCAAGTTCTGAGCTTAGAAACTAAATACTCCAATTAACATAAATAAGTTCTTCAGAGTTAAGTTGCAGCGGAAAAATAAACAACGGAAACTACTCGACGATACAGGATGTCTCGATGAAGCCCGTACGAGACATCACTTGGCCTTATCTCCGTTGGACGGGGGCGCATCCCATTCCACCGACCAACCAGGGGGAAGAGTGCAGGGCCAAGTCAAGCTAGCAATCATATCTTCGAAGGGCTCACCTGAAAACGAGTCAAAAGCAAGACTGAGTATACTAATACTCAGCAAGACTTACCCGTGTAGTGGAAACTACTCCACCGACTCTAGACATGCCAGGCTTTTTGGCTCAGGGGTTTGTTTTGCCGAAAAGCATCTACAAGTGGGTCCTTACTTTCAACTTTTAGCTCAAGATTCTAGTTTCGTTAGCCAGTCTAGGTAAGCAGCTATCTAAAGCATACATGGTGAAACATTAAATTTTCCATCCAACCAGTTCATTCATCATCATTGTTCCTCTTCTTACTCTGTGGGTAAAAATGGTTAAGCAGTCTCAATAGCCGTGAGAAACGGACGATTCGAATCGAATTTCTTAACCTTGCAAGGGAAACCCAAACACACGTCACGTGGTTACTCCCTAGAGTCACACGTGCAACTTTTCCCCTTTCTTTCCGGGTCGTGGATCGGGGCTACCCTCCGAGAGTACAAGAGCCCCACGCCACGGTTCGGCGCCGGGTCGTGACCACTCTCCGCACTCGCCATATGCACATGGGACCGAAGTTCAAAGGGTAGGATGTCGTCCCCTTGCCGGGCCAATCAGGTACTTAAGCTTACCGATTCCCATAATCTCGGCATGTGTTTAGTACGTTCAAAGACTTAACCATCACTACCACACCCTGCGGCCTTAGCATTTTTCACTAGACAGACGGGCCTCAATCGTATCCATCGTTACATAACCCGTCCGTGTCCTTATGATTGCAGCGTGTAGTAGCCATTCAACTCCTATTTTCTCGCGAGTGACAGGAAATCACTCGACTTTTACCGGAGTCCTATTAGCACAGCGTTCTATCGCACCTTACATCTAGTTTTCAAGCAAGGGTCCCTGACATCATGCAACTAAGTTTTCATCCAACTCCTATAAACTTAATGCACAAGCAAGGAGTAATGAGTTGCATAATTTCGGAAAGAATGGGTTATGCTCCGGGGCTTGCCTTCGCAGTTCGCTTGGGGATCTTCCGAACTTGGGCTCGGGTCTTCAAAAGCTTCAGTTAGATTTGCTTGAGCTTCACGCTGCTCACTCTCGGACGCGGGCACCAGCTCGTAGGTTCCGTCGGCGAGAGTCGTCGATTCTACATGAGTGCACAAGTTTAAGTCGTGGAAATAGCACTTGATTACGATTTGAGAGTAATTACTACAAGGGATGGTTTCTGGTTATGAAATTTTGGATTTAGGCACATCAAGGAAAGATGTGCTTACTGTAAAATTTTCAGCCAATTTTATGTAACAGATTAATTCTGAAAAATATATTACATAGTTGCTGTTAGATCCTTGTTCTTTTTATACAGAACAATTGGTGCAACAAATGAGTCTAAGATTTTTACAGAGATTTCACTTAAGCATGCGGAAGCTACTGTAATTTTTGTAGGATTTATTATGCAGTATCCAGAGCATAGAAAATATGACATTCTACACCTAGGCTTTTCAAAGATTCATTTTTACAGGACCCTACACAGGGTTTTTCTCCATGAAACTTTTTACACAGCACCCTCTACCATAGTGTATCTCCGAGTAAACATTTGAGAATTTTCCAAGCTAAGATACTATTTTCTTGATTTAATGTATGTTATTAGCACATAAATCAAATAAGTAGGTTATTTTGAGATAAAAAGTCTCCTAATTTTGCTCTGGCTTCTAGGTACCAATACATTAGCATAGGAAAAATTTCAATGGGTGACTCACCACCTAACTGCAGGGATAAAACATTCTTCTTACACATGATATAAAACTAAGTTTTAACAAACAGTAAATCTAGAGATGGAATTTGGGCCTGATCTTTTTACACACTCCTAATCATCAAGCAACTAATTCACTGCCCAAAATTTATGGTCAGCATTGTTCTAGAACAGTGGGTACAAAATAAGTCCATTAAAGCTTCCATTTAATGTAGAGCAAAATATGTTGAGAATCTGAGAAACTTTATGTCACAAAAGTTGTAGAGTTTCTTCTAAGGATTCCAGAACAGTTGAGTTTGCATTTTTCTGAATTTTCTACGATTTTATACGAATTTTACAAATTCACTGGTTTGGTTAAAACTTTCTTTACAGAGGGGTCCCTGAAAACTAGCAGAAAACCCCCTGGGAAGATTTGGGCGTTTGCAATGTAGTCCCTGGTCGCAATTTCACGGCGGGGTCGTCCTGTCCGGCCAAATTCCGGCGAGCTCGGTCGCCGGCGGCGAGGGCAAGGTGGGGGAGGAGCAAGAGGAGGTTGGGGGCTACCTTTGGGTGGTCACGGTTGGGGCGGAGGTGGTCTGAGCAGGGCTGCCCGCGGCGAGCAGGGGCGGCGGCGGTGGGGCGGCGCGGACGGCGGCGCTCCAGCGATGAGGGCGGCGGGGCTCGGGCTGGGGAGCTTCAGCGCACTGAGGGGGACCCGTTTCAGCGCTTGTCTCGGGCGGAGGTGGGCCGGAGCAGGGGGTTCCACGGCGAGGTGGGGGCGCCGGCGGCAATGGAGCTCTCTGTTCTGCGGGGAAGAAGAAAGGAGGGGAGGGAGGGGCGCTGCGCCGGGCTTTATAGCCGGTGGAGCTCGTGGGGGTGGGCGTGGCACGGCCGGGGTGCGAGGTGGAGGGGGGCGGCGAGGCTGGGCGCCATTGGTGCGGCCGGCGGTGACCAGCGGCCAGAGGCGCGTCGTGCGCGTGGCGTGCGTGCGCTGGGCGCGCCTGGGGCGCGATGTCGCGTGTAGGCGACGCGGGCGGGCGGTTGGGGAGCTCGGGCGGCACGACGGGGGCACAGGGTGAAGGGGGCGGCGGCCAGAGGCGTGCGGCGTGCGGCACGCCATTGGGCGTCGGGGCGGTGGCGTCGTACTGGCCGTGCGGGCTGCCGTGTGAGGAAGAAGGGCACGGCCACGGTTGGGCGAGCTGGGCGGCGAGCAGAGGCATTGGGCGCTGCCGGCGGTGGGTAGAGGTGCGCTATTGGGGAGGCGGCGGCGGCCAGCGACTGGAAGGCAGTGCGGTGGTGCAGGGGGCAGCGGTGGGGCAGGGCATGCCGTGCGGGAGGGAGAAGCAAGCGCGGCCGCGGTTGGGCGAGCGGGGGCGGGCAGCAGGCAGGGCGCCGGGGTTGGCTCGGCGCCTGGGGCCGCGCAGGCGTCGAGGGCCAGGTGGCCGGCGGCGGTCGGGCGAGCGTGCGGTGCAGCAGAGGAGGGAGGGGTGAGGGAGGGACCTAAGTGCAAAAATTTGAATAACTTCAGGGGGCTGGGTGCAAACAGGGCGTTTTCTCCTTTTTCTGATTTGAATTTCAAAATCTTTTGAACACGAAAGTTGTTCAAAATAAAAAGTTCTACAACTTTGGTTTCAGGCAAAATCTCATTTGGCTTATGGTTTGAAAGTTAAATTTAAAAGTTCAAAAGTAACCCAATGTGCTCAAATTAAATTTGAATTCCAACTGAACTCATTTTAATTCTTTCCACCCTTTCATTAGTTGGTTTAATCATAGAGTTAGGCTAATGACATTGATTTTGGAAATGTAATTACCAGGGTTGTCACAGGAGGCGCGGACGACGGGCGACGGCGACGGGCGCGGGCGCGTCTGGTGTCGCGGCAGGAAAGGAAAGTAAGAGGATCAGGAGAAAGAAGAAAGGATGGTGGGGCGGGCGCGGGCGGCGAGATTTGCGGCGAGGTCTGGGGGGGAGAAAGGAAGGCGCCGGCGACGCAAGAAGAAAGGTGGAAGCGGGAGGAAGAAGATGGCGCTGACGGGTGGGCCCGGCATGTTGGTGAGAGAGAAGAGTGAACAGTGGCGAGGCGGGTTGGGTCGGCTGGGTTGGGCCGCGGGAAGAGAGAAAATAAAAGGAGAAGAGAGAGTGGTTTGGGCCAGGCTGGGAAGAAAAAAAAAGAGAAGGGGGTTCTGGGCTGGGCTGAAAGAGGGGAATGAGAGAGAGAAAGATGGGATGAGCCAAAAGAGATAGGGAAGAGAGAAAAAAAGATTTTAGGGTAGTTTTTGGGTATTTTTATTTTGCAAACTTAAACACGCAAACAAACAAAAACCAATGCAACGACATTAATGCAACATACATAAAACCATTTTATTTAATTCACAAAGACAATTATTTATTTTTCCTATACAAAATTCTCTGTAATGAAAATAAATGTTGAAATTTTTATATAATTTTGAGAAAATAATTGCTTTATTATTATTATTATTTTTTTAATCACATCCTGAAATCCAACAATTTCAGGGTGTGACAGCCGCCATTGAACAACATGTTGCATTTGAAGAAGACCCTCAGCAACGAAATTCAGGAGGTTGTTTCCGGAAAACTTACTGTAAGTCCAGTAGCTGAACGCAGAATGGGCAGCCTCCTCCTTCTTCTTCTTGTCCCCCTTGTTGGCGGCCTTCTTGTTTCCCATCTTGATGTCACGAATGCTTTCCCTTACTTACGCTCGGGGGCTCAAGACAAGGGTGCGGAATGCGGGCAAGGAGAGTGGGAGGGAAGAGAAGATGAAAATAGCGTAAACCTAGATCTGGGCGCAGTGGCGGCTGGGAGATAGAGGAAGGCAAAGGGTTATTGAGCGAAGATGCGACTGGAAGGGTGAATTAACTCTAGGTTACTGCGCGGTTAAATAACCAGCGGCGGACCCAGTGTCAACATGCGGAAGTTGAAGAGTTTTTATCGAGATATGATTTGTTTTGAGAGTTAATTTAGGATAATTCATGGATATTATCCCAAAAAAGGGGGTTTTTGAACACACCATTCATTTTGCACAAATCAGAATGAACAAGTTCTAAAGGTGCCAAGTTCCTCGCCTCTGCAGCTTTGTGAGGCTTCCGTGGTTGCTTAGATTGCACACATACTTGTCACTTGGAATCCTGGACCAAACTAAAATTCGGAATTAAACCTAAACTGGCAAGCCGCAACATACAACCAAAATTCACATGACAAAGCCTCGAATGCCAAATATTTGATTGATCATCATTACACACATGATTCACAATTTTATTACAAGAGTCTGATAATGACATGCGAAACAAACCATCACAGTCATATCCTTTACCAACGAAGGATCCAAATTTTGAAACAACATATTTGTTCGATTCAAACACCAACTTAAAACCATCCTTACAAAGGAGAGATCCGCTAACAAGATTTTTATTTATTGAGGGGACATGCTGCATGTTCCTCAGTCGCACGGTCTTTCCCGTAGTAAACTCAAGATTGACCATACCAACACCATGAACATCCATATTCGAACCGTTCTCCATCAACACGGATCCTATTCATGTGACCTGGTAAGAAGAAAATAAAGAAATATTAGCACACATATGTATATTGGCCCCGGTGCAATCCACCAATTTGGTAAATGACAAACTGAAAGAACAGTAGTATGATACCCTGATGTTCCCTTCTCAGTATCGCCGATAATAACATTAGCAGATTTTTTCTGCCTTGCAGTTGCTTATCCTTACAGCCTTTGCAGTCCCGAGCCCAATGATCAGAACCACCGCACACAAAGTATTTTCCTACATTCTTCTTCTTCTTAAAGTTGGTAGCCTGAGCAGCCTTGTGATTGGACTCAACCTTCCCTTTGCCTTTGTTCTTGTGGGATTGAAAATTATTTTTCCGCACCACATAGGCACTAGAACCTCCCTCATCGCCACGAGCACACGTCTCGCCTTTTCTTCAACATCAAGAGTGCCGATAAGATGTGCCGATAAGACCGGCTATAGTGAACTCCTGTCTCTTGTGTTTCAAATAAGTAGAATAGTTCCTCCAGGAAGGAGGCAGCTTGGCAATTATACCGCCGGCCACAAACTTTTTCGGCAGATTACACTTGAAGTTATCAAGCTCCTTAGCAAGCGCCAGCTTGTTTGACGACAGGACAATCATCAACCATCGTGTAGTCATAGAATAGTTCCATGACATATAGCTCACTGCCCGCATTGGAGACACTGAACTTCATTTCAAGTGCACCCTACAATTCCTTGCTAGAGGGATTTTACATGTAAGCATCGACCAGGTTCTATCTAAGAACACTGATCACAGCTCCTCTGAACAAGTTATCAGCTGTTTGGTACGCTCTCTCCTCCTCAAGAGTGCACGGCCCACAGAAGGACCTTCAGTGATGAACCATATGCTCATCGGTATGAGCCACAACTCAACCTTGCGAACCCATCTCTTGTAATTCGTTCCATCAAAAATATTTGGTTTGAGATGTGCACCAAAACTAGAAACCATAAAAGCCCTTTCAAGTTTTTGGATTGTTTGAATTAGAGGAATTTTACGGTACAATTTAATCTGAATTAAAGCATAAATCATGACATATTTGATAGCATAAAAAAGAGCATGATCAATTGTTTTTCAGTGTACATAAAGCATGCAATGGATATTGTAGAGCGCAAGAGATGAACAAGAAAGTTCATTAACAAGTACCCGGAGACGGGGCCAGTTCCGAAGAAACCAAATGCGCTGTTACCCAACATTGCTAGTCGAGCTTGTTTGATGTAGCCGATCAAAAGTCATTGCCGTGCAGGTGATCGCCATGCAGTTGCGCCTCTAGGAAGTAGATGTAGGCAGCGAGAAGTCGTGCGGATGCGCTCTCCAAAAATATGATCGCCCTTCTACTCCTTGGATGTAGAGTCTATGGTGAGGGCCAACAGCTTCGGAGGCCTGCTCTTCCGACGAAGTCCGTGGACGTAGAGTCTATGGTGAGGGCCAACAGCTTCGGAGGCCTGCTCTTCCGGCGAAGTCTGTGCACACAGTTCGCTGGAACGGGGCATCAGGAAAGCAGCACAACAGTGAAGAAGCTCTCTTGGTGTGTGTATATGCGTGACGAGATGAAGGTGCAAGAAGAATGCAGCAACTAAACATTGAATCTCTCTTGTTGGCGGACAACACACCTCCTTTTATAGTCACTCAGGGAGATAAAAAGGCATCAGGCAGAAACGCTTCATGCATGACCTTTCACATGTGCAACAGAAGCCATTAGCACTTATGTGCATTAACCTTTCATGCACCTAATGGCTTGCAACGCATGCTTCAAATGACTCCAAGGCTACCAGCACTAATGCATGCATGCAACATTCGCCCTCCATTCCATTTAGAATGCTCCTATTTACACATATCACTATTAGCATTGAGATAACCCTTAGTATTTAACTGATTAATTAGATTTTTATTGTGCCATGGGCCTAATTAATCTAACAATAATAAGGGTGGACCCCTGAAATCTAATGATCGGCCCTGACCTCTATTAAAAAAGGAGAGGATACTTGACTCTGCACATTGTTCCATGTAGCAACATTGCCAAACACTCATAGAGCACGAATGAGCACAGCATGGTGAATAGTGCTAAATGGGAAATTAGTAACTTGTGCATCAATTTTTCCATTCTGTTTCTCAAATTAAACTAAAAGGCAGAAAAGGGGAAAAGTTACTTAAAGCGCTCAGTTAGGCAAGGGGATGTTTCATTGTCAATGACTGATTATATTGGATCTATCATCCGTACCATCAGACAAGAAATTGGCCAGTACTTATTATGATCTCTGCGTCTGGGAGTCAAGTTTCGCAATACTAGAATTGCCGGCTTCACCTGATTAATCACAAAGCAGTCCACCAAACAGTCAAAAAAAAAGGACATAAACAGCACATATATCATGGCATCCGCAAACTTACGTGCTACGCTTCCCAAAGCCTATACAACCTGAAAAAACAAATAGCCTTATTAAGGGCCTGTTTGGATCAAGTGACTAAAAGCAGTAACTAAATTTTAGTCATCCCTGTTTCAATCAAGTGACTAAAAGTGACTAAAGTTCCAAATAAAGTGACTAAAATGAAGGGCAATCCCCCTCAACTCCTCCTTTTAGCTCGTTTTAGCTACCCTTTGGGAGCTAATGGGACTAAAACGTTTTTGTCACTTTTAGTCACTTTGTTTGGAACTTTAGTCCCTAAGCTGACTAAACTTTAGTCAGTGGGAACCAAACAGGGCCTAAACTTCCCTATGCTATGCACGTAATATGAAAAACGGGCTTGCTAGCGCCCGGACGTCCGATGGATTGGACGCTCCGTTGCAACATCAAAACAAAACACCTGAAACATAAGAAATGTAAGATTATAACATTGAAAAAATGCGGAAAAAATAGTTCAATGTAAACATCGCATTCTGAGAAAAAAAATTTCCACCGCAACATCGAATGCATGTTTCATGCAACATTCCCCAAGCATCCAAAGATATCTACTGCAACACCATGAGGTACCCATTGCAACATCCCAAAATCTCTACTGCAACATCATGATATACCTATTGCAACATCACCACCCGATGCTCCCCTGCCACAGTCTTCGCTCCTCCTCTGCAATCTCCCGGAGCTGCCCACCATGGCCGCCGCCTAGAGCTCCTCCGGCAGCCTACGCGGCTCGCCCCTAGCGGGGAAGCGGCAATCGGGGCTGAGGAAGGTGCGGGAAAGCAAAGGCCCGGCCCCCACCACGTGCGCCCCGCCTACTGCCCGCCGCCCGGAGCTGCCCGCCATGGCCGCCACTCGGAGCTCCTCCAGCGGCCAGCGTGGGGGAAGCCGCGGGTGAGCGGCGGCCGCTGCGGCTCACCATCGTCGTGGGGGGAGCCCGGCCGGCACGGGGCCGCGCCCTAGCGCTCGAGCCTGCACGGCGGCCGGTGCGGCTCGCCCTTGTGCGGGGGAGTGGCAGCCGGAGCAGCTCCTTCCGGCGCTCCAGCCTGCACGGGAGAGAGAGGGAGAGAGATATAGAGAGATTGCGCATCGAGGGCCGGTTTGGACGGTGGTTAGGGCGTCCGACGGATCGGACGCCCTATCCCTAGCATTACCGTATGAAAAATATGAGAAATTCAAAATTCCACAATTTTGTTTTGCTTTTTTGCCTGTTGAGTGACATCCTCGGTCCGTAAGCTGAGGAGCTTCACGAAGAGGTGGCAAAGAAAAGAACTAGCCGCTAAGGTAATTTCAGTTTGGTATAGTGATGGCACCAAGATCAACCTATCTTGATTTCTTTTTGTTTTTTGCGGGTATAGAATGAAAAGTAGAGACGACGCAGCCAGCGTCTCCTAGACCATTGTCCGACCGTCCTCTCTATGGGCAGGCGCTCGGCCTGACCGGCGAACGATCGGACCCCCGATCCTCGCCGCTCAGCCTCCGACCGATCAGGAGAGTGGGGCTTACACGATGAGCGACGCAACCGCCTAACCACTCCGACTGCCAGAATGGAAGGAAGAGGGCCCGCGTCCCATTAGCCTCCGCCAGGTCAACTCGCTCGTGTGAACACAACCCGCCGCCAGAGATCATCGTGCCCGCCGTACACATCCCACTCGCCTCTCTAAAAGCCGTCATGTCAAATAGTTGACATGACGGAACAAAGCTTAGCCCTCGCTCACCCAGACAGTTAGGGCACGGCGATATTAGGCCTCCTCCAACGGTGTCGTCGAAGTCGCCAGCTGACATGGAGAAAGTTGAATAAACAAAAAGGTAAAATCTAAACTACAGAATATATTATTGTATTGAGCAGAGTGTATAGAGAGGATAGGTCCCACATATACTCTCGAGATGCGTTCTAGACTATCGCTGCAGTCCTCGCTAGAGAGATATCTTTTGCTCTCATGTGACCCCTGGAAGGAATAAAATATCAGCTCCGCCGGTGCCCATTGGAGGAGGCCTTAAGGGCGGGTCTGACACGCGCCACCCTGCAGACAACCCTGCTTCCAAGGAAGAAATCCACACCATGTTCACACTACTGTAGCCTCTGGAGGCTAGAGGCGAAGAGGCAAAGGAACGAAGCCGCTGGAATCTGACAGATATGTACCATCTTAGCTCGACTGTTGCGCCATGCCACCCCTTGTATGTATAAAAGGGGAGAGCAGGTCTGTCTTTTAGTTTAATCTCTCATAACTCTAGATATTTTCACTATTCCTTTTGGTCGAGGTTATCTTCAACCTTTAGCCAAAACGTTTGTAATTCCCTACTGCAAACATCGAGGTCTCAAACTCAGGGACACGATCCGATCGAAACTGGACGTCTTGCTATTAGTTACAGAACAAGTGATGTTCTATTCTTAGAATAAATAAACACAAGCCACGCTCACAAATAGTGACAAGGTTAGTTAACTCTCCTTGCCCATATCCTTGCCCATAAACATAGTCTATAAAAGACAATCATCATATGAACACTCGCATGTTTAAGACGGGTAAATAAAATACTTGTTGGCCCGGCCCGTTATCCACAATAATATCAAACCACCTGCATGGTTGCACCTAACCCTAGCTAGTATATATATGTGTGTGTGTGTATGTATGTATGTATGTATGTATGTATGTATGTATGTATGTATGTATGTATGTATGTATGTATGTATGTATGTATGTATGTATGTGTATGTATGTATGTGTATGTATGTATGTATGTATGTATGTATGTATGTATGTATGTATGTATGTATGTATGTATGTATGTATGTATGTATGTATGTATGTATGTATGTATGTATGTATGTGTGTGTGTCAGTGTTGTTACCGCCAGCTTACCTAGGGATGCCATAAGGTATGAGATTATTTGGTGAGGGATCGCCGCATCTCTAACTTGAAGGTAAAAGCGAGGACACAAGACACAGATTTAGACAGGTTCGGGCCGCCAGAGTAGCGTAATGCCCTACATCCTGTTTGGGGGTATTGTATATTGCATCCTACGCTTGGGTGTTGAGTTTCTTGTTGGCTGCTCTACCGATCTAGGTATCCCTGCCCTCTTTTATATATCCCAGAGGCAGGTTACTAGTCGGTTATAAGGTAGAAGTCCTAATAGGTTTGCAGGGTAGAGTCCTAATATGATTACAGAGGAATCCTAGTAGGACTCCGATTTCATTTTCCATGCGGGTAGCCTCATTGCGGGTACCTGGGGATCTGTTGACGCCAGATTTTGACACGTATTAAATCGGCGTCAGGAGGAGAAGATTGGCCGACGAAGCGAATCTGAAAGCTACAGTAAGGAATCGGCCGATCGGGCTAACAGTCGAAAATCGGCCGATTGGTGGCACAGCCCACACCGACAGGATAGGATTATTCCAGAAGATCCTGGTCAAAAGCTGGTTAACGAGGTATGCTAAGACGGCCGGAAAGCAATTGAAGAGGTCCTGATTGGATTAGGAGACGGCGGCGGAAGATCCTGCGGGAGTCCGTTTCCTTTTTAAAGTTATTATAGATATAGTAGTTTTCCTGTTTTAAATAAGGTTGTAACAAGTCGTAATCGACCAGGAGTCTTAGTTTCAGGGTATAAATAGGAGTCGCTAGGGCTTTGAAAAGACAACCAACATCAATCAACAAAATACTTCTACTTTTTACCAGTACTTTACTTCGCCAATATTTTCTTCTTTCACGAGTTCGTACGGATTGGCAGGGCTGCATCAACCTGATCTCCGGCCAATTGGTAGGTTCCGATTATCGAGTAATATCCGAGCTTTAACTACGGGCGCATCGCTGTGGTTTCGTTTGGATTTATTCACAAGTTATCGATATTTACTAGAATTGCAAGTTCTACCTGTTATTCTAGTATTATCACCAGTTATCCAGCTTGAGATCAAGGTAATCGGCTTCATCATTGTTCTCCTTCGATTCATCGCCATACAGCCGATTAGATCTGTTTCAAGTGTTGCTTCTATAGTAATTGTTTAGATTGCTCCAGCAGTTCTCTTTACAATTACTATACGATCATCGGCTGACCCATAGCCGATCATCTCTATAGCAAATCGGCCGATTTGCCGCCGACGCGCTCCTCAGGACAAATCGGAAATCCAGCCGATCGACGCGCCTGGAATTTAATACTCTATTTCCTTGTCAATCAACAGGTCAGATTGACTGGCACGCCGCACGAACTGCACCAGGGCGATAACCCGAACAGGAGCTAAGCAGATTCTCCCGGGTCGTGTGTCCGACGCTGAAGACCCATCGGCCGATTCCTATCCGGCCGATTTTAGCGCCAACACACTTTTGGCACGCCCGGTGGGACAATCCAAGACCTGATATGTCGAACAACGCAGAAATCTCTGACAGCAACATCATTGGGGTCACAGAAGCTGATCTCAAGGACGACCAGAGGGAGGATTTGGCCAAACATCTAGAAGATTACAAGAAGATGTACCTCCAATCGTTCAGTCGTACCAGAAGCGGGGAAGCAGTTAAGAAAGCCCCTATTCCAGCACCTCGCCACATCACCATCGCTGAAGACTCGGGCAAGATGTCAGAGATGATTCAACAGTCCGTGTATCAAGCTTTCATTGACCAATCCTCGGTGATGAGCAACACGGTGTACAACGCCGTCGTCAACTCTCTGGCCAGCGGAGCCGCTCAAGGCTATCGGGGACCGGCATATGCCCCTCCAACTACCCTGCCGGCCAGAAGCTTACCCTACACATCCCAATCGGCTTCTCAGCCGATGTTGACGCAGCGCGAAGGGTACAGCTCTCCACCACTTCCGGCGTCTCCAAGATACAGCGGTGCACCATGTCTCCCGTCGCGAGCGCCGCTTCAACCCGTCCAGATGGCTTCGGTGCAAACACTGCCTACAAGCTCAGTGCCTTGGGGGGCATCAGCCACGACGTACTTCCCCGAGCCAGCGGACGGGCATCGCACTTACCCGTTCCAGGTGCCGTACCAATCGGCAGCCCGGCCAACGGTCTCCCAGCACCAGCCGATTTTACCAGAAATCGGCAAGAGGGCATCAGCCACGACGCATTTTCCCGAGCCGGCGAACGGGCACGGCACTTATCCGTTTCAGGTGCCGTACCAATCGGCCGCCCGGCCGACGGTCTCCCAGTACCAGCCGATTTTACCAGAAGTCGGCAGGGGGTCAAGCACTGTGGAGGCATTCAGAGCCGCGGCGCCAGCAGCAACGTACGAAGGGGGTGCGGACGCGTTTCGCCAGCAGTAATCGGCCGTTCAGCAAACTTCGCCGATTCATCACCTGGCTGAACCAGCCCTTCAACACGTGCCCGCACCGCGAACAACTGTTCATCAGCAGCAGGTGGATTGGACGGCAAGAATAGCAGAAGTAATTCAAGATCAGTTTGGGCTGAAGCCGAAAGTTCAAACTTATACTTACAAGACGCCGTATCCATCGGCCTATGACTCGTTGCCGTTCCCACACCGCTACAAGGTTCCTGATTTCACCAAGTTCTCAGGGACGGATGACACATCCACTGTGGAGCACATCAACAGATTCATCATCCAGTGCGGTGAAGCTGCCACGCAAGACGCTCTTAGGGTACAGTTATTTTCGTCATCTCTATCCGGATCGGCCTTCCAGTGGTTCACCACTTTACCGCCAAATTCTATCGTCACGTGGGCCGATCTGGAGAAACAATTCCACAAGTATTTCTATGCGGGAATACACAAGATGAAGCTCTCGGATCTAACCAGCCTCAGGCAGAGGAACGATGAGCCGGTGACAGGGTATATACAGAGATTCAGGGAGATCAAAAACAAGTGCTACAGCCTGGCTCTGACCGATGCACAGTTGGCCGATATCGCTTTCCAGGGCCTCTTACCGCAAATCAGAGAGAGATATGCTGCCCAAGAGTTTGAGAGCCTGAGTCAAATCGTCCACCGATTGTCAGGGCAGGAGATTCGACCGCTTGAACAGCGGAGGAGCTTCCAGAAGAAGGTGGCGTACTTGGAGGGATCTGAATCTGACGCGGAGGAAGAAATCGGCCTGGCGGAATGGGTAAAAGGGAAAAAACCAATATCCTGCCCCTTTGGCAAGAAGGAGCCAGAGACATTCGGCTTTGACACGTCAAAAGCCGATAAAATTTTTGATCTGCTGCTTCAGGAGGGACAGATCAAGCTGTCGCAACATCACACCATCCCTACGGCCGATCAGCTGAAGAAGATGAAATACTGCAAGTGGCACAACGCTACTTCTCATGACACCAACGAATGTAAAGTCTTTCGTCAGCAGATACAATCGGCCATTGAACAAGGGCGGCTCAAATTTGAGACTCCAACCAAATCGGCAATGCCGATGAAGATAGATCAGCATCCCTTCCCGGCCAACACGGTCAACGCTGGAGAAGAATCAAGTCAAACCAAGGTGCTGAAATCAGAATCGGCGACAAGAGGTGGCGTCGTCAATCCCAAGAGGCAGATCACAACGGAAGAAATCAGAAGGAATAGGCGAGGACCAGAACGGTCACACAGGCCTGTCACCTCCCGATTTCTACTCAGTAAATATTGGCGGCAGCAAGAACAAGCACAACACCAAGAAGAGATAATACGCCGGCATGAAGATCACTGGCAGTGTCCCTTCTTCATCCACTGCTGGGAGAACGATATCAGACTGCCCTCTGCCGATAACTGTCCGGAGTGCAATGGATCAAACCGCAGCGATCGCCCGAAGCCACACTCTAGGTACAGAGGATCAGAGCCGATCAACAGAAATCGGCGCGAAAAACGGCGCGTTTCGGTGCATGATCGGCTGGGGGGCAGAGTTGACCAGTACGGCAGGTCAAAAACCAAGATCGGCCGGCAAGATGGACTGGGGGGCAGGATCAGCGCACACGATCGGCTGGAAGAGGTGGCCGATGATAGGGTATCAGACGAAGATCCCCTAGCGAGGGAACCAAAGTGGGAACACGCCAGATCATCGGCCAAACCAGTAAATCCCAGGTGGTGTCCTGACGGCCTATCCAGATCCCAGAAGCGAAGGATCGAACGCCTACGCCAGTGGGAACATCAAGAAGAAGAACAGAGACATGTGCCAGAAAGAAGGAATGTGAAATCTCGAATTTGGCGCCCAAAGAAAAATGATCAGGAAGCAAACAGCCAAGAATCGGCGGCCGAAATTAATATGGTTTTCATACTGCCGATGGAGTTCATGGCGCCAAGCGATCGGGACAAAGTGACAAATACAGAGGAAGAGCAAATGGCACAACTGGTGTTAGAGCCGATGACGGCTATGTTTGAGAAGCCAGAGGAAGAAAAACGACAGCACCTCAAAGCGTTGTTTCTCAAGGGCTATGTCAACGGAAGACCCGTCACCAGACTACTGGTAGATGGAGGCGCGGCAGTCAACATCATGCCATATGCCATGTTCCGCAAGCTGGGCAAGGGCGAGGACGACCTCACCAAGACGGACATGATGCTGAAGGACTTCGAAGGCAACGTGTCGCCTGCCCGCGGGGCATTCTGCATCGACCTCACCATCGGCAGTAAGACCCTCCCCACTACTTTCTTCGTCATTAATGGCAAGGGGTCCTATAATATGCTGCTCGGTCGCGATTGGATACATGCAAATTGCTGTGTCCCATCTACTATGCACCAATGCCTTGTGCAATGGGTCGGCGACAGTACAGAGATAGTAGCTGCCGATTCTATTTACAGCGTTGCAGCGGCCGACACACAACAGTGGAGCTGCGAACACGTCAAATGCATATCTGGCAGGACTTGGGAGACTGATTTCTTGAAAGTGTCCGATTTCGGTCTACAGCCGATCCAAGCAGTCGGCTCTGAGGATTCAGCTCGTTCGAAAGGATGAGAAGCTTGAGGCATGGGTTCACGTTGGCCAATTCATCAGAGATGGGAGATTTAAGAGATAGCATCAGATGAAGGCCGACGTACGGGATTCTGAGCACAAAAAGAAAATATGTCGCGTTAACATGACCGATTTCTCATCGGTTTTATGGCTACACATCCGGTGAAAGAGATATTGGGATTCATTGTTAGGTGGAATTACAGATTACATGAAGCGATTCAAAACCAAATCGGCGCGGTGGCATTAAGGGACAACAATGTTTACCATATTGTTTACAGCCCAAGGAAAGTATCTATGGCTACAATCGCTCGTCGTCTGATTTGGTCGGCCGATTCTAGTATCCTCTGATCACTTTCGGCCGATCCTGACACTTCTGACACGCGGCGACGGAGTCTTATTGCTTCACGGGCCAGATGTTGTCTTTTCTGCTTCAGCTCGTTGATCATGGTTGGGAGTTCTTGGAGCTTTTTCTCTTCAGCGGCTATCTCTTTGGTTATCTGTTCCATCTCCTTGGCTAGTTCTGCTCTCCTCCGTTTCAGCCGATCTATTGTGCCAACGATGTCCGGATGGCAGTTCTCGAGGAAGTTGATTTTTTGATGTACTTCCTGGGCCTGATGCTTGTACGAGTCAACCTCCTCCTGAGTTTTGGCCATCTGAGCGTGATCGGCCATACGTCGCAGCGCCCGCGAGACCGGAATCCGCATGCCCTCTATATAGGCAGCATACCCCAAGTCCTCCGACACTTCTTTCGGAATGTGATCTACGACCTCATTGAAAAGTTGTCGGATCGGCGATGCATCTTTCACCAGTCGGCCGATGTCACCTTGGAGGAGGGTACGGATGCTCTCGAGCTTAGAGCGGATATCGTCGGAAGCAGAACTCGGTGGAACCACATGTGAGGCGGTTTCTTCTTCGTCGGCAAAGGAGACGGCGAAAGAAAAGATACTATTGTTGGGAGAATCTTGCTCCTGTAAGGGAACGAAGCAAAGGGTAAGCAAGTAGTGAAAGGAAATCGGCCGATTCTGATGGTAAGATTTTTACCTCTTTGAAACAAATCTCTCTTGCCTGCGCCGGAAGTATCTCCCTTGTTTCAGGGAGTGGTGCACTGGGTTCACCAGAAGAAGAAGATTCGATCACTATTGGTGCTCCGCTTGGGCCAGCTTCCTAAGAAAGATATAAATGCTCGTGAAGGTGCTATGGAAAAATAAGATAAGATGGTAATGGGAATTTGACATGCCTCTGCGGGTTCTCCGGCCGATTCCAGCTGTGGAGTTACAATCGGTGTACCCAAGTCAACCTGCATCAGAATTGGTTAAGTTTCCTGAATATTAAGGATGCAGAGTAAGAGATCATTTACCTCGGCCACAGGAGCTGCTGCAGTTTTAGTCCCTACTTGAGACGTGGCCGACAGCCGTGGAGATTGTGGTGGGACAACTCGTGCAGCCTGGTAAAGGGATGAAATTGATGTCAGCAGAAGGTTTTTGGGGAATACATGAGATAAATAAAGTTACCTGGACAGCTTCTACTAAGAGCGATGCTGCAGCAGCCCCGGCTTCGGCGGCGACTTGGGGATCGGCCGTCTCGACCACTGATGGAGGTGAAGGGTCTGGAGTCTCGGCGCGCATCACTCCCATCTGATCAGCCGATCCAACACGGGGAGTCTCGGCCGATGCTGCTGCCATCTGGCTAGCCGATCCGATACGAGAGACTTCAGCCGATGCTATTGTTGTCTGATTGGCCGATTCAATGCGAGCCCGCATCCGACGGCTGGATATCTTTGGTGTTGGTCTCTTGGGCGCTCGTTTTGATCGGCCGGTGGAGATATCTCTGATAGATGGAGCGTGGAAGCCGACGAGTGGCTGCACTGTGTATCGATGATGGCTATCAATCGGCCGGCCGCTTCGGCTCCGTGTTGGGGGAGCATGGCTTTCAGACTGAAGAGGTAAACATAAGTTAACAGCAAGATGATAGTGCAACATTGAAATCGGCTGAAAAGAAAAGGACATACCGCAGCATTTGGGTCGATGTTCTCTGGGTCCAGAATGTTGCAGTAAATTGATGGGGATTTACAGAAAAGATGCTGCTTCCATTCTGCCTACCATAATTTGTACTGTTGGGTGGCGAAAGAGGCAACTGACCAGCTGTTCAAGTTAATAGTGCTGGAGTCAGGTACTAAATCACACAATCGGCTGTAGTCGAGACTAGAGGTTAATCCGTCTCTGAATTTTGCTTGGCCGGCGAAATAAACTCGGATCGGCAATTGGCCGAAACCTAGTTGCCTTGCTGCAGCTGATGGGCAGTAGAACTCATAAGTGGGTGAGTCCTTCCCCGAGAAGAAGTTGGCCGGCAGAATTCCCGGCTTGATCAGGACATCCATCAACTCTTTGTCAAATGTATGGGTGGAGAAGTCAAAGCATATAGGCAATTCAAAAATCGGCTCTGCGGTTTGATATGGATACCAGGTGATCATCTCCTCGCTAAGTCCATTATAGAAGCATCTGAAATATTCGGCTACCCGGGTAGCGGTGAACTGGCAGCCAGGAAAGGCCGATGCCGCCTCTCCGACAGATCTGCAGCGGCGACGGACCGATGGGTTCTCCGCTGACTCAATGTTGGGAAAGGTCTTTGTCTCTATCCTCTGCTGAGAGACCTTGCTCATGTATAGATTGAGCCAGAGGGTGATGAACCACCAAGGACCACCTGGATTCCCTATCGGCTCTCCTTTCGACAGCTTGGCGCCGATTTGATGCATCATATGATATGCCGATCCCAGCAAATGTTTGCCGAGGGGAACGGCCGATCCTTGTGCGAGAGATTCTGCCAAAGCTTGAGTGTTGGAAGAGGGGCCGACCGCTCTGCCACAGAAGAGATGTTTCTCCAGCCACATCATCAGGAAGGCGGTGTGCTCTCTCTGTGAGACTGTCCCTGTCTTCATGTTCTTACTGATGTATCCTTTCCACCCGCCGATTTCTTTGGTATCTAGCCTATGAGATGGTTTGAACAGGTAGTTGAAAGGGGTATCGGCGGAGGAAACATCTAGGCCGGTCAGCAGCAAGACATCGGCCAAGGTCGGGGTCATGGGTCCGTGTCCAAAAAGAAATGCGTTGAGCGCATCAGACCAAAAGTAAGAGGCCGCCATGACCAAAGGTTCGTTCTTTTCCATCTGAGACAGGGACAGATCTATGCACTGGCCGATTTTAAGTTCTTCCCATTGGACTTTCCAAGACCCAGCTACCCTCTGGTACCACTCTCTCCACCCGGGTGTTTCGTTCGGCCAAGATCTGAATGCGCCTACCCAGTGATCTAAATCCATAGGTGACTGCTTGAAGGGGATTCTGTGAGTTTCTAAGTTAATCAGATCTGTTGGATCAGGACTCCCCATAGGGCCTAGGCAGATGAGGTCAGGAGACTCTGAGAGGGGAATGGTGATACTGTCCCTAAGGGCCTAAAAAGAAAGGGAAAAAGGGAAGAAACTAAGAAAGGGACCGGAAAATACTGAGGCGGCAAGGCGAAAAGGAAAAGATTTTTCGGACATTTACCTCTGGGATGGAAGCCATCGTCGCTGACGCTGCTGGAGAAGCCGCCGATTGGGCCGCCGCCGCTAGAGGAACAGCCGATGGAGCCTCTGTAGGTGGGGTGGTCGCTGATGGAGACGCCATTGGGGTCGGAGCTAGCTGCGGACGAGGTCGCCGGAGAAGGAGGAGCGCTTGGAAATCGAAAGGACTTGGAGGAAGATGAACAGTAACGCGGCAGAAAGGATGCTGGATTCGTGGAGGAGGAGAGGCGGAGAAAACCAGTACTTAAGAGAGATAAGGGGGTAAGGGCAAAGATGGTATTTTTACCGCACCGTCTACGCGAATTCCAGGGGAGCGGTCGTTTCGCACGCTCGGGTCGAGGAAATTGCAATCATTGTGCCGCGGAACGGAAGAAGGTTTTTACTGCGCCCGTTTCGGAGAAAAAGATTAAAGAGGGAGTTTCGAAGAAAAAGTTATATTTTACTCCGAAACTGGGGAGCATGTGTTGACGCCAGATTTTGACACGTATTAAATCGACGTCAGGAGGAGAAGATTGGCCGACGAAGCGAATCTGAAAGCTACAGTAAGGAATCGGCCGATCGGGGTAACAGTCGAAAATCGGCCGATTGGTGGCACAGCCCACACCGACAGGATAGGATTATTCCAGAAGATCCTGGTCAAAAGCTGGTTAACGAGGTATGCTAAGACGGCCGGAAAGCAATTGAAGAGGTCCTGATTGGATTAGGAGACGGCGGCGGAAGATCCTGCGGGAGTCCGTTTCCTTTTTAAAGTTATTATAGATATAGTAGTTTTCCTGTTTTAAATAAGGTTGTAACAAGTCGTAATCGACCAGGAGTCTTAGTTTCAGGGTATAAATAGGAGTCGCTAGGGCTTTGAAAAGACAACCAACATCAATCAACAAAATACTTCTACTTTTTACCAGTACTTTACCTTTCAAGTCGGCGACTTCGCCAATATTTTCTTCTTTCACGAGTTCGTACGGATTGGCAGGGCTGCATCAACCTGATCTCCAGCCAATTGGTAGGTTCCGATTATCGAGTAATATCCAAGCTTTAACTACGGGCGC
Organism: Panicum miliaceum; assembly: GCA_032594955.1. Lineage (NCBI taxonomy): Eukaryota > Viridiplantae > Streptophyta > Magnoliopsida > Poales > Poaceae > Panicum > Panicum miliaceum. Next base: position 36,686,139 of record CM064063.1, on the reverse strand, counting down.
ATCGCTGTGGTTTCGTTTGGATTTATTCACAAGTTACCGATATTTACTAGAATTGCAAGTTCTACCTGTTATTCTAGTATTATCACCAGTTATCCAGCTTGAGATCAGGGTAATCGGCTTCATCATTGTTCTCCTTCGATTCATCGCCATACAGCCGATTAGATCTGTTTCAAGTGTTGCTTCTATAGTAATTGTTTAGATTGCTCCAGCAGTTCTCTTTACAATTACTATACGATCATCGGCTGACCCATAGCCGATCATCTCTACAGCAAATCGGCCGATTTGCCGCCGACGCGCTCCTCAGGACAGATCGGAAATCCAGCCGATCGACGCGCCTGGAATTTAATACTCTATTTCCTTGTCAATCAACTGGTCAGATTGACTGGCACGCCGCGCGAACTGCACCAGGGCGATAACCTGAACAGGAGCTAAGCAGATTCTCCCGGGTCGTGTGTCCGACGCTGAAGACCCATCGGCCGATTCCTATCCGGCCGATTTTAGCGCCAACAGGATCTATCGCTAGCAAGCCCCCGAGCTCTTCGTAGCCGAGTAGTGTAGGCTTCCGAGTACTTTTGGAGTCATCTTCGAGTTCTTCTGAACTTCGCCTAGAATGTATCTTCCCAAGTACATTCCTAGCTGTTTCGAGGCTGTGAGGTACTCTTACCCAAGTAGATTTCAAGCCTTCAAAAATTATCTTCTGTATGGGTTGCGATGAAAATCGCACTCCATATGGAGTAGCCCCCGAGCCATAGTTTGAATCGAAGAATCAGGCTGAGGGTCCAATTAGTCTTGAATCTTCTTTGTCTTCCAAATAAGTTTGAAAAAAAAGTCACTGATGACACGTGTCCTGCAGCCCCCGAGCCTTGAATCCAAATCCAAAGTTTGGTAAAAGGATCGAAAAGAACGTTGTCGGTGTTTTACCGCCACGCAACCGAGGGATAACACCGAGGTGGTGAGTTTGTAGGTAGGGTGTCGCCGAGATCAGGAACTCAAAGGTGCAAGGAACACAAAGTTTAGACATGTTCGGGTCGCCCGTAATACCCTACGTCTTGTGTGGTTTGTATTGCCTTAGATGGTGATCGGGTGATCCCCTCTTTGGAGGGGGTCTCTGTCTGCCCTTATGTAGTCTGGGGGACTGGGTTACATAGAAGTCCTAGTCGGAGACAAGCCCAGGAGTCCTACCCAAGTACTTTTCTGATAGTTTCCTATCATCTCCGACTAGTTTTACTACTGTATGAGTAGTCCTACTACGCTACGAGTAGTTACAACAGTTGTAGGGCGTGGGCTATGTCCCATCCCTTATCCTAGGAAAAGTACGCTATGTGCGTACTGCATGTGTCCGAGTACTCCTGAAGCCTTCTTCGAGTTCTCCCGAGCTCCATCTTGAAGGTGTCCTTCGAGTACTTCCTTGGCTGCATCGAGGCTGTGAGGTGCTCATGCCCTGAGTAGTTGTCAAGTCTTCTTTTATACAGGGTGTGATTAAACTCGCACTCCATATGGAGTAGCCCCCGAGCCTTAGGTTGACTCATAAAATCAGGCTGAGGGTCAATTTAATCTTGAGTCTTTTGTCCTTATCTTCCAAAAGATTTGAAAAGTAAGTCACTGACGACACATGTCCCGCAACCCCCGAGCCTTGAATCCAAATCCCCAAGGTTTGAAATAAAGGATCCAAAGAATCGTGGCATGCAATATATGACAGTAAAAATTTGATGGTGAAGATGGGCAAGTTGGCTCAGTAATTCGAAAATCGCTTTTTTCGGGATGAATTCCCTGAAAAAATGGTTAAACAAATAACTTCTCCAAAAAGCGCCCCAAATTACCGCTCAAATCAAATCTTGTTCCCTGAGTCAATGGCTAGATAAGACCTTTGGGTTAAAAATATGAAAAACCTCTTATTTCAGAATAAAATTCCAGAAATAATGGTTAAACAATTATCTTCCCGAGATAAATCTTCAAAAAGCCTCTTGAATTAGGATCTTCCAAGTAGTTTTACAACATTCAGCCGTAAAGTGAGAGCTGTCGCTGAAAACACGCTGACAACCCTATTGCATCTAGCCCTCGAGCCTGGGAGATAGATGAGTCGCATAATATACGCGTGGTAGTTGGTGGCACCAGCCCCCGAGCTTAGGCATTTGCCATGTTGCCGCTCGATCTTGTACTGTCGATGAAGCCGACTAGTCGGAGTGGATTCCGACTAGTTTTGCAAGCGAGACGAGTAGTCGAAGTAGTCGCCAGCGTGTCGCCAAATACAGTTGTCTCCGACTAGTCTTGCAGGCGAAACGATTAGTCGAAGTAGTCGTCAACGTGTCGCCAAGCATAGTCATCTCCGACTAGTCTTGAAGGCGAAACGACTAGTCGCAGTAGTCGCCAGCGTGTCGCCGTGCATTCTTCATGAAGTCATGTAGTCGCCGACGGTTGTTAATGAACCCAACTAGTCGAAGTCGAATCCGACGAGTAGTCATTGTAGTCTACGATGTGTAGTCGAGCGTTCTCATGAAGTCGAACTAGTTGATGAAGCCAACTAGTTGGAGTTTAATCCGACTCGCCCAGCAGTATGGTCCCGGTTAGGTCCCCTGCAAGGTAAACATAAAAGTATGTTATAACTGATATACATTATATCTTGTTGGGAGCAAATTCCAGCATTGTAAAATGCATGCAAAATTTTTCGCATTGTACTTTTGCTAGGTCACGTAATGTCCCCGGGTAGGTAGCCTATTACGTTAGGCACCTGATCCCTGATTGTCGTAAACCATTGCGCAGGGAGCGTGGCCGCATGCACGTGTAGTTGCATAGGCGTACAGAAGAGTCGAGGTTTCACAAATTAAAGTGTACGCTACCCGGGTATTGTAGCAACCGTTGAGAGAAAACTAGAGCAGCCGGTGCTGCGCGAAAAAAGAGAAAGCTCGTGGAGCGCACTTATAGGGTGTAAACCGACTGCCCATGTTGCAGGGCGGACCGTGCAAGCAATCGGAAACAGGTATGACATGGCCTGTGAAGAGAATGCGCGTTGCACAAAAGGTAGGCGGCGAAGCGTAGCTCTGAAGGGTTTCATGCCCATCGAGACGTACACAAATAAGTAGCCGATCATGTGAAAAATAAGTCAGAAAAGGTATAACTTACTTAGCTTGATTCGTGGAAGATTGTCTACGAGCCACAGCGGTCATCGATGGAGCCGCGACGGTTTGTTGATAAAGTCGACTAGTCGGAGTCGATTCCGACTAGTTGTTGACAGTGTGAAGCCCACTCCTCACTAGTTTTCCAGCCGAAACAAGTAGTCGGGGTAGTCGAAACAAGCCCACTCGTGGACGATTGTCGAGGAAACCGCAATAGTTTTTGATCTAGCCGCGGCGGTTTGTTGATGAAGCCAACTAGTTGGAGTCTATCCCGACCAGTTGTTGACCGTGCAGAGCTAGTCGCCAAGTAGTATAAGGCTCATCCCCGACTAGTTTCTAGTCAAGACGAGTAGTTGAAGTAATCATTGGCGATGCAGATTTGTCGAAGTAGTCGTAGCTGGTGGCAGCAGCGCGTCGGCGCTGTGGCACTAGCTGAAGTCGAGCCGCATCGTCAACGTCGACGGCGATGGCGCATCATCGTTGTGGCATGGACTGAATTCAAGTCGATCACGAGTAGGATCCAGGTTAGATCCAGACTTGTCCTCATGGTTTCTGATTAGATCGGAAAATCAAAGTCCGCCGAGATCATCGGCGAAGTCGTCAATGTCGCGGCGGGATGCTGTAGCAGATCGCGTCGGCTTCCTAGTTTCAGCAAGGTGGCTGTTGAAGCCACCACCATCGTCGGCGATGCAGAACCGGGAGCCGAAGGTGAACGCCGTGCCCTCATCGAGCACAGCGCTGGTAAAATTGAACGATGCCATCGAGTTCTCCGGTGGATGCTCGATGAACACTCCTACCTGGCGCGCCAACTGTCGGTGTTTTACCACCACGCCCACCAAGGGATACCCCTGAGGTGGTGAGTTTGTAGGTAGGGTGTCGCTGAGATCAGGAACTCGAAGGTGCAAGGAACACAAATTTAGATAGGTTCGGGCCACCGAGTGCGTAATACCTACGTCTTGTGTGGTTTGTATTGCCTTAGGTGCTGATCGGGTGATCTCCTCTTTGGAAGGGGTCCCTGTCTGCCCTTATATAGTCTTGGAGGACAGGGTTACATGGAAATCCTAATCGGATACAAGCCTAGGAGTCTTACCCGAGTACTTTTCGGGTAGTTTCCTATCATCTCCAACTAGTTTTACTACTGTATGTAGTCCTACTACGCTACTACGCTACGAGTTGTTACAATAAATGTAGGGCGTGGGCCATGTCCCATCCCTTATCCTAGGAAAAGTACGCTATGTGCACAGTCCCGTGGGCTCGGGTCTGACAAACGTGGCATGCATTTGTAGAATATCTTCCGAGTAGCTTTGCAGCGTCCAGCCCCCGAGCTTATGAGCCAGGTGAGTCGTAGAAGCCATGTCGAGTAGTTTTTAGCGTGCAGCCCCCAAGCTTATGAGCCAGGTGAGCTGTAGCAGCCATGTTGAGTAGTTATTGGTGTCCAGCTCCTGCGCCTAGGAGCTAGCGAAGCCATTGGAGATGTGCCAAGCGAACTGGAGAGTTGTTGTTGAAGCCCTATCTGAAAAAAGACAATGCATACATTATGTAGCATAATGCGAAGATACCAAAATTTATTTAGTGTAAAAATAAACTTGTTGTGTCAAGCTCTTGTTTAGGCCACTTGAATCTCTCAAGTAGTCTGCCTGTTACATTTAAGCACCTGGTCCTGTTTTAGCTGTTGCTCATAGCGTGTATGAGATCTTTGTCTCGTGTACGCGTAGAGGCGTTAGGCGTGACAGAAGAGCGGAGGTTTCACGGATTAAGGCATTTGCTACCCGAGTAGATTAGCGACTGTTAAGAGAAGACAATGAATGCAGGAATAAGAAGTTGGCATTGCAATAAAGAGAATGCTCGTTGGCATAAAGTAGTCGATGTGAGCGCGTGTTGCGGCGCGCATGTCCGTAGGGTGTAGCAGCTGTGAGCCCAACACAACTCAGTGTACCGAGCGCGTAGGCGGTGCCCTACGAACTCGATGTACCAAGCATGTGAGCTGTTAGTCAGCAAACCCTAGAAGTTGTCGATCATGGTGTAGCCCCCGAGGGTAATTCCCATCGAGAGGCGAACCCAAAATAGTAGCCGATCCTATGAAGAACAAGTCTTAAAAGGTATAAGTAACTTAGCTTGATTCGTGGGCGATTGTCGACGAAGCCGTGGCGGTCGTCAATGAAGCTGCGACGGTTGTTGATGAAGCTCGACAAGTCGGAATCGATTACAACTAGTTATTGACGGTGTGAGGCTCGTTCCCGACTAGTTTTCTAGTCGAAACGAGTAATCGAAGTAGTCGGCGACGGTTTGCCAAGCGTCCTCGCGAAGTCGAAGTAGTTGTTGGCAGGTCACCGAGCGTCCTAGTGAAGTCGAAGTAGTTTGAAGATGAGGTCGTTCAAGCTCGCCCAATGATCTCGTCGGTCTGCCCCATGGTGGGCGCCAACTGTTTGTGTTTTTACCGCCAGCCTACCTAGGGATACCCTAAGGTAGGAGATTATTTGGTGAGGGATCGTCGGATGTGGAACTTGAAGGTAAAAGCGAGGATACAAGACACAGATTTAGACAGGTTCGGGCCGCCAGAGTAGCGTAATGCCCTATATCCTATTTGGGGTATTGTATATTGCGACTTGCGTTTGGGTGTTGAGTTGTCTGTTGGCTGCTCTGCCGATCTAGATATCCCTGCCCTCCTTTATATATCCTAGGGGTGGGTTAGTAGTCGGTTATAAAGGTCGGAGTCCTAGTAACTTCATAGAGTAGAGTCTTAGTAAGATTACATAGGAATCCTAGTAGGAGTCCGATTTCATTTTTCTTGCGGGTAGCCTCATTACGGGTTCTGGCGATCTATCCCTGACAATATATAATGACACTATTAAGGATATTCGAGTAGCAACTATATATATCAAGATCCCTTCAAGTCCATATCTGAGTACAGCGAGAATATCACATAGTACAATGGCCGTACATCAAATCTTCTTACTAATGTCATTGCCGTCTGTCCATAGCAGTGAGATTACCATAATGGGCATGGTAAGCTCATCTTTCTCAAACAATCTTCTCCGCACTCCGAGAGGAAACTCATCAAAAATTGTATTTTTATATAGTATCACACGGATAGCACACATAGAAATGAAAACTTTTTAAGCCCGAGGACTTACATGCACAGTTGATTTACAAATATCAGGCCAGAACTTTCAGCGCCGCCGACAGCTCAAATTGGCATCCCTGAGCCACCATTTGCCCACAGCCACAGACTAACTTTTGAATATTCATAGCAGATATCCTACTCCGATCCACAGCAAGCCCAGAGCACCTTTTATGATCATTGACTCCTTTTTCTATCCATCGTCTGTCTATCGGCAAGGAATGATCCCATTCATCATAGGCCAAGAAAGTACACAGATTCCTCCCCTTCTGCGCCGCCGCTTGCCACGCTTTCTTATCGTTCCAAGATATCCAAAGAACAAACCTCTCGGAGTGCTTGAACATGAGAAGATAAAAAGGATAACTGCTCTAACAATGCTGCTGCTGGATCCATTGCAACCGGTAAAATGGTCGGAAAGAAAAGCATTGCCCTTCAGTCAAATCCAGCCACCCTGCTTGCTTGTTGCTAACTTGCTACAGGCTTAGACCTCAGGATAGTCAGATCGTAAAATCACTACTGGCTAGTTGGTTGACTGAATCAAAATACATATTGCGAAAAGAATCTTAAAACAAGAAACAATTTCATTAAAGCTGCACCTGCAGGGGATCGTTATAATTTCGTTCCATGCGTGCTCTAGCTAGTAAAAGAAAAGTTCCTCCCTTCATTGTGGTTTGCTGTATCAAGAACTTTGGTAACTAACGGTTCGTGTTATTGTCAACACTACTTGGCAGTTTGCACCATACATGAGATGTCTTGCCATCCAGTAGATTACACTGCTGTTTACTTGTCCCTAAAGCGACTAAGACTCGAGTGGAGAGAAAAGCCGAAAAGAGGCGGTATCTCATAGCTCTCTCCTACCAAGCAAACTACACGTACACCAGTCAGGTTCCTTCCCCTGGGGGTCTACAATCCCGGCCGGGCCACTATAAATTCGGGCTCCACACAGCAGAGACTTGCGATGTGTCTCACGCTTTCACTTAACCACGGCTCTGCTGCTTAATTCGAGACTTGCACACAATCTGTACGCGCTGGGCAATCTCTCCCTTGAAGATCGAGGAAACTAGACAAGTCATGGAGGAGGCCTCCGCCGCGGTCCACGGAAAGCAGAAGGACGGGGACCAAATCACCGCCGGCGCGTGCCACGGCAGCGACAGCAACGACGGCAAATCAAGGGCCGACCTCTACGCGGGCGCGGTGGCGCAGCGGGTCCTGTACGGGCCGGCGAGCCGGTGCCGCGGCGGCTCGAGGAGGGCGGCGACAGTCAACGGCAAGCCGCCGAGCAGGCTCAGCAAGATGTCCGGCGCGGCGGAGGCCACCTGAGCTTGAACTAGTAGTATCACAGTTGCTAGATAGTGACTGCTGGGTGCCGCTGCATGGTTGAACTTGTGACGGACGTCACGTGGTGTTATGTATGCACGTATGTATATGCGCGTGATTGGAACAAATAAACAATACGTAATATATAGGAGGGTCCATGCGTGGGCTTCTGCCTTCTGTGCTGCTTGGTTTGGGCTTTGTGATGCACCTGTGGATTCTCTCATGTCTCAAAATTCAGACTTTATTTCACCTGCTATTCTTTTGCTATTACTCCCTCCATTTCAAAATATAGATCATTTTAGCAAATCAATGTACATATTTTTTCTACATAGATATATGCTATATCTAGATACATATTTTATGTATCTAGATTTGTCTAAACGACCTACAATTTGAAATGGAGGGACGCTACTATTTAGCCCGGTAAGACCTCATAGGACGCTACGTAGATCTAAATTAGACCTGATAGATCAATATCTACTAAATGTGCCATGCAATATGTCTTGCTAATACTATTATTGGATATTATATATGTTAACAATTTTAAATTAGGATAAAACTAAATGACCTACAATTTGCCACACATCAAAATATTAAATTTTGGGACTTAAATATCTTTAGAATGTGCTTATCCATGTTTAGATTTTCTAAGAATTTTTTATATTTTTCTGACAGTTACTCTACTACAAAAACAATTTTTAGGAGCGCCTCCCTTTTTTTAGGCCAAGGCTGCCCAAAAGGTAACCCGTTCTTATTAAAGAAGTGGGTTGTTGTAGCTTCCGAACCATCCCTAAAAATGCATTTTTAGGGGCGGGTGACACCATCATCCGCCCCTAGAAATAGCCACCATTTTAGGGATGGGTGACGCCATCACCCGCCCTGGACTGAAAATGGTGGCCATTTTCAGGCGCGGGTGATGGCATCACCCGCCTCTAAAAATAATTTTCAGAGGCGGATGATGGCATGACCTGCCCATACAAATGATCCCACGCAAATAAATTCATAATTTTTTCATATGATCTCGGATGAAGTTAAACTTTATACCAAAATTGTAGAGGTTGACGAGACCTAAAATTTTGTAGTTGATATTTTTTTCATTTAAGGTCGTTTAATAGTACAAAAAATTATTATATGTTCTCTATTTTTAAAATCTAGCTATGAAGTATTATGGATATGGATAGTGCAATTATATAAAAAGGTTCAAATCTTCCGTAAATTGGCATGGTGTCATACTTTAAATGAATTTTTCTCATCATAGAAGATTCAAAACATTATGCATAGAGTTTGATGTACATTTTTCATAAACCCATCGACTCCTTACACTAGTATCTCATACAATTCAAGTCATATTTTGAGGTTTCCACAATCTTAACCTTTATATATAACGAAATATACTTGGCATAATTTTCTATATATAGTCCATAATAACTATAGTGTAGAAGTTTTATTTTTTTATTTGTTTTGATATATTCTAAGGAATAAAATAGAAAAACATTTGTAGCGGCGGATAGGGGTGTGACCCGCCCCTAGAAATCGATTTCAGAGTTAATATAAAAGAATGACATACCTCATAGAGTCACAAATAACTGTGTAGCATGGTGCAGAGGAGGGTACATGCAAGGCTTAAGGTAAGCTGTTCGAACATACCAATGTAGTAGAGGGGCTTGCGGTGGTGGGTGATTGGCTAGGTTTTTTTATTTTTTTATTTTGCTATTTTTGATTTTTTTTTGAATTTTTTTATTTTTGAAAATTGATTTGGAGGTGCGGGACATTAGGAGACCCGTCCCTGAAAATATCATTTCTAGGAAAGGACCCGTTCCTAGAAATGCATTTACAGGGGCGGGCACATTACCCGCTCCTGCAAATAGTTACTTGTAGCTGCGAAAAGCAGGAGCGGGTACCGCACCCGCCCTACAAATTCTATTTTACCCACCCCTGTAAACGCTCTATGTAATAGGGTTATTCTCTTTTCTTCTATAATGCTCAAACAAGTTGTAGAGCCTGCATATGTAGAGCAGGTGCATGTGTAGGTAGAAGGGGTTGCAGAGAAGACAGGGCATGTGCATCTTGCTCACCTCTCACCTAGTCCTTCAAGGAGGAGATCCCGCTCTTTGCGTGGTTTGTGAACAATTTGTAACTCAAGTTTTCATGGTGAAAACAACACACGCAAGAACAATTTATGGGTAGGAAACAAATTGTATGCTTCATATATCTTGAAAGTGAATTACATAAGTATATATAGTGGTAATGCTCAAATATTCACTTATTGAGTATCAATAATAAGTGTACTCATCATTGCTAAATTACCGCTCATCATTGCTAAATTACCACTGCTCGAATGAGAAAATTGTTGTGAAGTTTTCTAAAGATATTGATAAGTTCTAGACGTATGCAACCTTTAGTCGACTGCCTGTGAAGTTTGCAACATTCATTTTTAGAATAAGTTGTGTATCTCTAGTAGATTTAGAAGTAATTTTTGCATTCCTTTTTTCATGACACTGTTACTTTTATTTACTTATAAAGTCACTATATATGAAACTTGATCCTGATATACATATAGTTTGCATACAGTTTTGTCCTTAAAACTGAGTGTGACAATTTTGAAACTGAGGTAGTGAACTCATTAAAACACCAAGCCCAAAAATTGATGGCGGCCTAGTGTTATTGGTGCTAGATTAACCCTATACTGAGAGAGAGCAGGGTGTTGCTATCTTGCTTGGTTCTTGGAGCGAACCAACCTTATAAGTTTGGTGCACCAGCCCCTTAGAGTCCTAGTGGCTCACCGGCTAGTCAACAACTCTTCGACTTGGCGTGGAGCGGCGACGATGGCGACCGTGTATAGGGGATGAGACCCCTTCCTTAGCGGATAAGCTCCATAATGAAGATGGTGTTAAGGTAACCGGAAGAGAGGGAGTGTTGAGCCTTGCCTTAGTCGCAAACATCTCATATAGCTTGGCGAGAGCCTTTTTGACGAGCCCAAGATCTTGACTGAGACACCGGGAGAGACATGGTGACTGGGAGCATATCCTTGGTGGAACTCCAACGTGGACTTGGAGTGGCTTTTTCCTACTTATACCACGACATAAATTGTTGTGCCGAGTTTGCATCCTCTCTAACCCACTCCTTTACGTTTCCACAATTCATATTTGCAACTTAATTTATATGATTTTACTTTATTAGAGTAGTTTTTGTTAGAATTGGCTCTAGATTGCAAAACTCTTTGTGGGTGAATTCAAACACTACTTGAACCTTAGTAGCACATCTAGATAGCATGATCTAGTTTATTGTTGATGACTCTTAAGTACAAAATCTATGCCGTCAACTCCTGCATGAACACATAAAAAATAAACATCAACGGTAGTGGTAGGAGTTATTACTAATGAATTCCACAAGTGTTGGTGAATCATTGTTTATAGGAGACCGTGTCTGCATATGGGGGAAAACTATGCTTAAACAAAGGAAAAAGTACACTTCAGAGCATTCTATGCGAGCACAATAATTGGAGGGGTAACATCCCAAAGCAAAATACACCCAAGAGGCCACGAAACACACCTCCAACCAATTAGAGACAGGCACACGAACTCATGGGCCCACAAACAGGAGGAAACCGTCTAAACTTAACGCCAACCACAATGTACCGACTTGGGGACCCACCTGGCAGTGTCCCGGATGAAAGGTGGTGCGAGGGGAGGCCTTGGAGGGTCGGCCGAACCCCCAGTTCGCCTGAACCGCCTCTAGCGCCCCTGGGGCCCATCTTCCATGTGGTGATTGCTCTTGATCTCCTGATGGCGGTTTTGGGAGTTTCCATACTTAATACCCGCCAGAACTGACCTCTAGCAACTATATAAGGAGGAGGAGAGACCCCCATTCAACACACCACCAATACTAACACCTTCACTTGAAGATGTAGTGCTCTACTCCATGGCGAAGCTCTGCCTAGACTAGTGCTTAGAATAGGGAGAGAAAGAGAGAAGGAGGGAATAGCTCGGAGTAGGGCTGAGTTACTCAGCACTCTATTAGAGAGAGAGGGAGTAGCCACCGGCCATATGCCTCTACGGATGTTGACTTCTTTTGGTATGATTAAGTAAGTATTCGTGATACCTTTTTTGGTTTAGTGCTTATGTATAAGTGAGATCAATTCTCTTACTCATGGGCTGGTCGCTCCTTACTTATATGAAGTGTTGTAGTTTGATACGGATCGACAGATGTAGTTAGACTGCAGTAGTAACCAGTAGCATAGACGTGGTGTCTAGGCTAAGGGTTATCCTTCGTTTGCCTTATATCCCACGAGATGGTAGAGGTAGGCCGCAGGTGGTGACAGTCCTGTTGGTCCTTTGTAATCCTCCATGTTCAAAAATAGCGTAGAGCCGTTGGCTAGAGTCGCCTGATCATGTTAGGGGTAAGCCGGTGCCCAAATCGAGTATTTTACCCAAGAGATCGACCTTTAACTTATCTAAGTGCTATCCCTAGGAATCCTCTCTACCCTTCGCCTACCATATCTATTGGTGTTTAACCTCCAAGCCCACCGAGGGATACCCCGAGATGGTAGATTGTAGGTGGGGTGTTGCCGAGATCAGAAACTCGAAGATGCAAGGAACACGAAACTTTAGATAGGTTCGGGCCGCCGAGAGCGTAAAACCTACATCATGTGTGGTGGTTTGTATTGCCTTAGATGATGTGATGTTTGGAGGGGGTCCCTGCCCGCCCTTATATAGTCTGGGGAGACAGGGTTACATAGAAATCCTAGGCAAATACGAGATTAGGAGTCGTACTCGAGTACTACCCGGGTAGTTTCCTTCTGTTCTGACTAGTTCTACTCCTATACGAGTAGTTACAACTTGTGTAGGGCATGGGCCGTCTCCCATCCCTTATCCTAGAATATGTGCGTCATGTGCGCAGTCCCGTGGCCTCGGGTCTGATAAGTCCCCGAGCTCTTCGTAGTCGAGTACTGCAAGCTTCCTAGTACTTCTGAAGGCGTCTTCGAGTTCTTCCGAACTTCATCTTGAAGGTGTCTTCCGAGTACTTCCTTAGCTGCATCGAGGCTGTGAGGTGCTCATGCCCCGAGTAGTTTTCAAGTCCTCTTTTATATGGGGTGCGATGAAACTCGCACTCCATATGGAGTAGCCCTCCAGCCTTTGGTTGAGTCAAAGAATCAGGCTGAGGGTCAAATTAATCTTGAATCTTCTGCTCTTATCTTCCAAAATTTTGAAAAATAAGTTGTTGATGACACTTGTCCCGCAGCCCCCGAGCCTTGAATCCAAATCCCAAGGTTTGGAAAAAAAGGATACAAAGAGTCGTGGTATAGGTTGTGGAAAAAATAAGAATTTGATTTGATGGTTAAATTGAGTAAATCGGTTCAAAATTCGAAAACCCCTTTTTTCGGGATAACGTTCGTGAAAAATGGTTAAGAAAATAACTTTCCCAAAGCAACCCAAAATTACCGCTCAAAACAAATATTATCCCAAGGGAAAAAACCCTTCGCATTCCACACAGTAATTGCAGGGCCACCGCTGGTTATTTAACCGCGTGGTAACTTAGGGTTTTACTCACCCCTTCACTTGCATTCTTACTGCTTTGGCCTTAGGTTGAATCTTCTCCCAGGGTTGGATCTAGGTTAGACCCAACTTCCTCCTTGTGCGGAAAGTAGTCACTGAGAGCCCCTGCTTCCCCGAGCGCATCTCCACCACCTCCGTCCTCTGTCCCCGAACACATGCGAGTGAAAAAGCTTGTGACATCAAGAATGGTGGGCAAGAAAGGCGCCTCCAACGGGAAAGGAAAGGAAACCAAGCCCGCCGCCACCTCTAGGGACGGGTGGAGAAAAAGTAAGTGCTCCAATGCTGATCTGAAAGCGCTTGTAGATGAGGGACTGCTTCAGTCCCAGGAAATCATCCAGTGGCGTGCCGCCACTGAGGATAAGAGGCCATATGAAGAGGCTGATGAAATAGTACTATTCCAACACTTTGTCGAGCGCATGCTGGCGTTGCCGACATCTGATTTCTTCCACGGCCTCCTTTTTCATTATGGCATCCAGCTTCGCCACTTGAATCCCAACTCAATTCTCCATATAGTCATCTTTGTACATTTCTGTGAAGCTTTCTTAGGGATAGAAACCCATTTCGACTTGTTCTGTCATCTTTTCCATCTGAGAGCTCAACCCAGTGCTGACACGATAGAAGCAGTAAGAGGAGCTGGTCTTCAACTGAGGCAAGGGATGGAAAAGGTGTACATCCCTTACAAGTTTCCATCTAGCTTGTCTAGCTGGAAAGAACGCTGGTTCTACATTGGGAACCACGTGCCTTCACTCCCATAGAGGACCGCTGGTGTCCCAAAAGTAACCGGAGGATGGACGAGGAAAGCCCCCGAGCTGAGCCAAGTCAATGAGCTGCTTGCCAAAATTAAAATCCTTAGGGATGAAGGAATCACCGGAGTGTCGGTGATGTATTCTTGGATAGGCAGGCGAATTCAACCGCTGCAACAACGCTCTCGCTTTGGCTTCGAGTACATGGGCCTCAAAGATCCGTCTCAGTTCTCTGCAGAGCAGATTCATCAAGCTGAAGCCTTGAGGTGGGTGAGCCAAGTACTTCTTAATGTCGGGACGCTGCCCTATATGCCATCCAAGTTATTTACCATAAAAAATCCTCCCATTCAGGTAAGGCTAAGTAGTTGTGTCTTTCTATCGAGTACTTCTCAGTCCTTGTTGTTGACGTGTACTGACAATATCGTGAACCTGTTATAGGAAGATATAAATGTGTATAGGAGCATGCCGCCGATGCCAGACATCAATCGCCCAAGCCACTTAATGCCTTCCACCCGTCCTCATGCCATCGCAGCAACAAGCGAAGAAGAGGAGGGTGATAAAACTAACGATGATTGCCTCCTGTCTCAGGTGATCAAGGGCAAATCCATGAAGATCTCCCAAGAAAGCGCAAGCTCTCCTGGTGGTGCTTTCCTGCCAGATCACCCTAAGGGACCAAGGGCCGCCACCTGGACAGATCTCCTGGCAGGGCTAGTGCTTCTCCCGGTAGCGCTGAAGATGAGATACCCAGGTGAGCATTCTTACCTTGACCTTGGCAAGTACTTTTGCTCGATGTGCAGTTGTTAAGTTTGGTTGAATTTTTCCGTTTTCTTGATTATGTTCTGGTAGCTCCTCAAACCCCAAGCACTCAAAGCGAAGTGTCGAGGATGCAACCAGGGATGATACTGTGAGGGAGCAAAGCATGCCCACCAGCACAGTGGACCCGTCATCAGATTCCGCTGGGGCCACGCCGGGGCAATCACTGCTCGCGGCTGGTTTGAGCTCAAAGGTGACCATCGCGGTTGCCCCGCCAAAGCAGACTCTGCCCTTGGCTGGCGAAGCTGCGCCGGCGAGTGCTTTAGGTACTGTCCCAGCACCTAGACCACTCATAAGGAAGAAGTTAGGAATAAAGAAGTCTGCACTGTAAGTATCCGAGTGCTTTCACTTGTAACTTGTAAGATTTGTTGTTGTAAATGATAGAAAATGTTGCTGCTTCTTGTATGTAGCCCTTCCTCTGCTCTGGGCTTTGAGGAGCTTGGCAATGCCACGAAAACTCCAGCCCCCGAGCCAAAGAAGGAGTCAGATGTCGCAACGTTGAGTGGGGTACCAGCGATGACCATGCTCATCGAGTCGTCGGTGCCAGAGGAGCTTCCAGAAACTGTCATCGCAGAAGCCAAAGGGACCGACCTTGGAGATGAAACATCGATAGGTGAGAGGACCGAAGTCGAAGAGGTGTCCCCAGAGATTCCCACTGGTAAGTTGATGAAGCCACCCTCGCCCGTATGATCTTCTTTTCCTGAGTTCTGCTAATCACTACGGGTGAGGTGACAGAGATCCCGCAGCAGCAACCTGCACCTCAGGAACAAGGTGCTGCGAGAACTTCTTTGGGCAGCATATTGGTCACTTCCCCAAAGTGGCAGCATGCTGTTCCACGTGAGCTGATTGAAGATCCGATGCTTACATCAGCAACCCTGAAGCAATTCCAAGATACCTTCAAAGATCTATATAAGTTTTCCATGGTAAGCATCCTGGACTTGAGATGACTGCCTTTGCCAGCGAGCTTGATCTTGTCTAACTGTTATCCTTATGCAGGAATTGGCCAACCGCTCCAGGAAGAAGTCAGACAAGCTCCAAGTGTTGAAGACGGATTCCACTAGTTGTAGGAGTAAGATCGCCAAATTGGCGAGCAAATTTACAAGAATGTCGAGTTGAGGAATCAACTCAACACCCTCAAACAGGACGTACCCAAGAAGTCTAGTTGCTGAAGAAAGAGATTGAAGAGCTCAAGAAAAAGAACAGACTGCAAGCCAAGACTCACCGAGGTAATACTCTGTCGACTGGTTTATCTTGTTTTTGACATACGTGTAGAGTAGTATCTGAACTTGTACAAGTACTTCTTCATCTCCTTTTGCTTGCAGAACTTAATAATATCTCAAGAACTAAGGATGACGAGATCACTAACTTGAAGAATCTTGTATACCGTCATTTAGATGATGCAGAGAAGCTGATCAAAGGGCTCCAAGATGCAGACATGCAACTCGTAGAGTGTGCGACACAGATCCAGGACATGGCCGCTGAGTTGGAGCTGAAAGATAAAGAACTTGAAGAGCTCAAGGGTGGAGCACAAGTAGTCGTAAACATGGTGGATCCTCCAAAAGGGGGAGTAATCAGCGCGAGGATGCTGGAACGACTCCCTAAAGCCCCATAGAAAATTTCTGGGTACATCTCGGAGACCACCAAAACTTATGTAGCGCACATTCTTGGGCTTGTAAAATCCTACTGGCTGAAGGCCAATTTGAGTCCACGTCAGATGGTATGGCAGCCGACTGTTCTGAGGAGAAATTCTCAGAATTTGTTGAAGAAGCAAAGTCAGTGGCTCAAAGTTGATAGATAGCTTGGAGCAGGAGTAAACATGATATGTAATCACTGAACAACCTGTCCATGTATGTAAACATGTATATGTGTGTTATTTTTTTATTGCGTGTTGATGTGTTTGGTGTGCTTACTCGTAGAGCAATACCAAAAATCATAGGACTTAGATAAAGAATACGAGACGCCCAATACAGAACCACTCAGAAGGCCACACTTCTGGAGGTAGTCGATGACTTTGTGTCCAGCGTAAAGTCCCATACAGGGAGAATAAGCAAATCAAGCTCGCACCGTGCGATACTCTGGATTGCTTTTATAGGCATGGGAGCCTCTTTGACTTTTTCGCGGTGACTCATGCCGTTTGTTCCTACAAATCGTTAGGCTAGTACTTGAAGTAGTTGGAGTCAGTCGCAAGTAATCCTTGCGCTTCGGCCCATAGGGCAAGTGTGAAAGTAGTCATTCAGAAAGGACTCGTGGCTACAGCCCCCGAGTAATTCATGTGACTAGGCGTAGTTAACGTGTTGTCAGTACTCGTGGCCTAAGCCCTCGAGTTAGGTAGTCTAGCTTAGAGATAGAAAGTAGTCGTTTGAAGAACAAAACCAATCTTTATTTATAACAGATGCTGAACTGCAGCTGACAACTTTGGATACAAGTTATCTAGGGATAGAAACATTGTAAGAGCTCGATATTCCAGGAGTTTGAGACCTCCTGGCCATCAGGGTATAGTAGTCGATACGACCCTGGTCTTGTAACTTTGGCGACGATGAAGGGCCCTTCCAATCGCGAGTTGAGCTTGTGAAGCCCTATCTCATCTTGGATGCGACGGAGGACTAAATCACTGATGTTGAATGACATATCTTGTACATTGCGGTTGTGGTAGCATCGGATACCTTGTAGATAGCAAGCTGACTGTAGCAAGGCGTTGCATCTAACTTCTTCTGCCGAGTCAAGCTCTTGATATTTTGCCTGATCGGCTTCGCCTTCTTCATACATTTCCAGTCTTGGAGATTTCCACATGATGTCTGCAGGGAGGATAGCTTCTGACCCATAGATGAGAAAGAATAGCGATTGACCCGTGGCTTTGCTTGATTGAGTTCGAAGCCCCCAGACAACTTAAGAGAGCTCATGAATCCCCTTGCCCCCTTTTTTGCTATTCTCATTGTAGAGTCTTTTCTTCAGCCCATCGAGGATTAAGCCATTGGTGCGTTCAACCTAGCCATTGGCCCGCGGGTGAGCAACCGACACATATTTTACCTCCATGGCGCTATTCTCACAGAATTCCTAGAACTCATGTGAGTGGAAATTAGATCCCAGATCTGTGATGATAGTGTCGGGGAAGCCAAAGTAGTGGAGGATGTCGCAGATGAAATTGACTACTCAATCCACAGAGATCATTCTAATCGGCTTGTACTCGATCCACTTTGTAAACTTGTCGATGGCCACCAACACATGGGTAAATCCTCCTAGCGTCGTAGTCAAAGGCCCAATCATGTCCAGAACCTAGCAAGCAAAAGGCCAGGATAGTGGTATGGTGATGAGGTTATGTGCCAGAACATGGGCCAGTCTACCGAAGAATTGGCAATTTGTACACCGACGAACGAGGTCTTTGGCGTCGACCAAAGTTGTTGGCTAGTGATACCCAGACCTGAATGCTTTCCCGACTAGCATCCTTGACACTACATGATTGTCATAGACTCCTTCATGAATTTCTTGTAGTATTTCTTTGCCTTCCTCGAGTGGAACTCATTTCATAAGGATGCCTGATGCTGAACCACGCTAGTACAATTTGCTGCCGACCAGAACATAACCCTTTTTCGCTTGACGATGCATGCGGCCTCGGCGCTTTTTGCATCAATGCCAGGGGGTAGCTTCTGATCTTTGATGAAATCGATGAACGGTGTCCGCCAATCAGCCTCAATCATCATGACCTCTCGGTCGGGCTCAGAAGAGCTCGGAACGATGGTGCTTTGTTCTGGTGCCTTGATGGATGGGTGACATAACTCGTGAACGAATACTCCTGGTGGGACATTTACTCGATCGGACCCCAACTTTGAGAGCACATCTGCCCCAACATTGTTGTCCCGAACCACATGATGGATCTAGAGTCCCGAGAACTTGTTCTCGAGCTTGCTTATCTCCACGATATATGCATCCATGGTGTCATTGTTGGCATCCCACTCCGTGTTGACTTGTTGGACCACAAGCAAAGAGTCTCCGTAGACAAGTAATCACTTGATGCCGAGGGAGACAGCCAGGCGCAGCCCATGCAGTAATGCTTCGTACTCGGCTTCATTGTTGGAGACCTCAAATAATATATGGAACACATATTTGAGCTATTCACCCTTAGGTGAGATGAGAAGAACTCCTGCGCCATCGCCTCCGAGCTTGAGAGAACCGTCGAAGTACATAACCCAATGCTCTAGCATTTTGGCTGGAGCTGCGACTTGATTTTCTTGCCACTCTACCATGAAATCGACTAGTGCTTGTGATTTGATAGTGGTGCGCGGCTTGAAATCGATGTTGAGAGCTCCCAGTTCCACTGCTCACTTGGAGATGCATCCAGTGGCATCCCAATTGTGGAGTATATCTGCTAATGGGAAATCAGTGACAACCGAGATCTTGTATTCATCGAAGTAGTGATGAAGCTTCCTAGAAGTGATGAGTATAGCATAGAGAAGTTTTTGAATTGATGGGTAACGAACCTTAGATTCAGAGAGGACTTCGCTGACGAAATACACCAGCCGCTGCACACCAAATGCATGGCCTTCCTTCGAGCGCTCCACTGTGATGGCTGTACTTGTGACGTGAGTAGTCGCGGCGATGTAAGAAGGTTCTCGCCCGACAATGGGGCGATGAGGATAGGGGGAGAATGGAGATGATGCTTGAGATCTTCCAGCGCCTATGCCACCTCCTCTGTCCACTGGAACCTGTCTTGTTGCTTCAGGAGGTTGAAGAAAGGTAATCCTCTTTCCCCAAGTCGGGAGATGAATCTCTTAAAGGCTGCCATACACCCTATGAGCTTCTGGATGTCTTTGATCGTCTGTGGGGCCCCCATGTTGGTGATGGCAGTGATCTTCTCCGGGTTGGCTTGAATCCCCGGTGGCTAACGATGAACCCGAGTAGTTTCCCTTGCGGTACGCCGAAGATGCACTTGGTCGGGTTGAGCTTCCACCGGAATTGCACAAGCTGTTGAAGGTTTCCTCGAGGTCAGAGATGAACTCATCGCGGTTTCTGGTCTTGACGATCACGTCATCCACGTAAGCTTCAACATTGTGGTGTAGCTGATTAGCGAGGCAAAGCTGGATGGCTCGCTGATATGTAGCCCCTGCGTTCTTCAGCCCGAAGGACATAGTTTTGTAAGCATATGCTCCAAATGGGGTGATGAACGTTGTCTTGATCTAGTCTTCTTCCTTGAGGGTGATCTGGTGGTAGCCCGAGTAGCAGTCAAGGAAAGAGAGCATGACACAGCCAGTCGTTGAGTCGATGACTTGATCGATGCGTGGAAGCGCGAAAGGATCTTTCGGGCAGTGCCTATTGAGATTAGTATAATCCACGCACATTCTCCATTCATTACTATTCTTTTTCAAAACAAGTACAGGATTAGCTAGCCACTCTGGGTGGTAAACTTCTTTAATGAAACTAGCCGCGAGTAGTTTTTCTAACTCCTTTTTGATGGCCTCCCTCTTGTCGGGAGAGAAACGACGCAGTCGCTGCTTCTTGGGGGTTGGCTTTCGGATCGACTTTTAGGCAATGCTCGATCAACTCCTTGGGCACCCCTGGCATATCTGCTGGTTTCCACGCAAATATGTCTCAGTTAGCCTTAAGGAAGTCGACGAGCGCGTGTTCCTATTTGCCGTCCAGCCCGGCACTGATGAGTGCTATCTTAGACGAGTCACCCTCTTGCAATTGGATGGTCTTCATGGCGACATTGTTGGTGTTGGGCTTCACCGTTGACTGGCCCAACTTCTTCTGTGGAGGTACGGTTGGAATCACCATCTCTGACTGGGAGAGCTGTTGTGCGGCCGCGAATAATTCAGATGAAGGTTCTTGCACGCGTGTAGTCAAGGCATATTCGATTGCCTCCTGATCACAGTCGTAGGACTTCTTCAAGGTGAGGACCCCTGTCTTGCCCGACATTTTGAGGAGTAGGTAGACGTAATGGAGTACAACCATGAATTTGGCTAGAACAGGTCTGTCGAGGATGGCATGGTATGAGGACTCGAAGTTTGCCACCTCGAGGTTGATGTACTCAGTACGGTAGTTTTCTTTTGTCCCAAAGGTAACTGGCAGTGTTACCGAGCCGATCGGTGTAGCCGCATTTCTTGGAACAATGCCATAGAACGGAGCCTTGCTTGGAGTGAGCATTTTGGAGATGTCCAGCCCCATCTTCTTCAAAGTACTTGCGAAGAGCAGGTTGAGGCCGCTCCCGCCGTCGATGAGTATTCGGGTAAGCTGTGAGCTTGCCACTACAAGGTCCAAAATGAGCTGGAACTTTCCCGGCTCGGAGAAGCTGGTCCACTGGTCCTCTCGAGAGAAAGAAATCGGGACCTCGTTGTATCTCAAGGGCCGTTGTATAGCAGGCTCAAAAGACAAGATCTCGTGTAGAGTAAGCTTCTGCGCGCTTGGTTGGGAAGCCGCCGCCACCGCCGAAGATAATGTTGACGACGTTCTTGGGATCCTGGTATCCTTGGGCCCCCGGCTTGTCTCCCTCCTCATCATCCTTGTCCTTTCTCTTGTCATCCTGATCAGGGTGAGGTGCGTTGAGAGACTTGCGGAAGCTGATGCACTGGAAGAGTTGTGTTTGGACTTTGGGTGCATCGGGCATTGCTTGTGCAGGATCTTCTCAAACTAATCCTGCTGGTTCCCCGACTTCCAACCACGCGAGTTGCGCTCCACAGCCGCGACTTCATGGTCTGGCTTGCGCTTTCGGGAGGGTTCTGAGTAATTCTGCTGGCTTTTGTTGGGGCGGTTGCCGTTGTTTCGCTTTTCATTGTTGCGCTTGGGGAAGCACTCGTTCTCCTCGTCCTCCTGATCGGCCCATCGCTGCTTCATGTCATGGAGCTCCACGACAGTCTTGGGGCGGTTGCGGCCGAAGTCACGGTAGATGTTCTTCGAGCCGAGGCCGTTTTGGAAGCAGTGGATGACATCCTCGTCAGTGATGTTGGCAATGGTGGTGCGCATCTCGAAGAAGCGCCTGGTGTAGGACCTCAGGGTCTCGTTCTCCTCCTGCTTGACCTGTGACAAGTCATGGCGGGTACCTGCGCGGAGCATGGAACCCTGGAAGTTTTTGATGAAAGTTTTCTTCAGGTCCTCCCAGGAGTCAGGGCTTGAGGCTTTCGAGCCAGGTGAGCGGTGCGGATTCCAGCGCCATCGGGAAGTAGATAACTTTGATCGTGTTGGAGCTGCCTGACACTTCAATGGCGGTGGAGTAGTAACGAATCCACCATCGTGGGTCTTGTTTGCCATCGTACTTGGTGATGCCGTTAGGCTTGAACTCCCTTGGGCAGTCGCGGGAGGTGATGTTGCGAGTGAAGGCTAGGAAGCGATCACTGTCGTCAATGTCACGTGGGTCATCGTCGCGCTCGCAGTGCCTCGAGTTGATGACATCTCAAGCGTCACGACCTTCATTGATCTTCTGCCTTATATCAATTATGGGAAAGTCGTGGAGGTTTCTATAGTGGTCGTGGCCTCCCGCAGAGTGACCACCAGCTTGGAGCCTTGCGACCTGATGGTTGTCCGACTGTCATGGAGGCTGTTGGACTTCTTGGTCAGCATGGCTGCATGCAGATTGCTGGGCGTGCTGGTGTCCGTGGCCACTCCGATTGTCTCGGTTGTGGTAGCGGTTGTCATTCCCTCGAGGGTTGGGCCCTCCTCCCGGGGTACGACTAACCTGGGGGATGGAGCTCTCGTGACGCTCCAATCTTGAGCGGGTGCGCTGCACTGAGGGCATGGGGTCCCGCTGGTCTAGTTGAACAATGGCGCACTGCGTCAGTTGCAGCAGCATCTCGGGCTCCGGGTTTTGGGGTAACCACTGAATTAATAAAGTTGCTTCAACGTTATTCCTGATTGGCATGTTATACTAGCGATCATCAGCCGCAGCGAAAGCACCGTCGAGGTTTCTGCGGTGAGGTGGGTTCTATGCGCGGGCTTCTGCGTTCCGCCTGCGCTTGGCATGTTTGGTGTTCTTGATCTTTCGGATCCTTCTGTGCTCCTCGTCTTCGTCTTGAGGAGCGTCCGTTGTGCGCTCGTCAGCAGAGACATCCGCGAGTAGTTCATCATCGTCATCACGCTCGTGGAGAGAGGCCATGTAGACGTGATGTTGTGGGGAAAACTCTCCGCTAGAGCTGTAGTCAACAAGTACTGTCCCGCCCCCTTCCTCCTCAATGATGGGAGAGAGGGGCTTGCCTTCCTGAAAAGGCAGTTCTTGTGTAAAGGCCACAAGACGGGAGTCGAATTCGAGTAGCTCGGAGGGCTCCATGCCCTTCCAGTACACGAACTGGCCATGTTGCGTTGAGGTTATGGTCAGGCCCAGATGACAACCCGGAGAGGTTTGGGAGTCGTCATCCGAGTCCAAGTACTTGTCGAAAACGGGGGCCTCCCGACAGGCGGTGGCTCCCTCGTCTCCGATCTTGAGTAGGTTATCCAAGTCCTCTTCCAATACGAAGAGGAACTCGGATTGAGTGAGCTCCCGGTAGACAGAAGCCGCATTGCATAGCCCGAATGGGAGTCGGGTACGCTCTTCCTCAGATCGGATTAAACTCGACCTGAGAAGTCCTAGTGCAGCACGAGTCGAAGTTGCGTCGACGGCGGACTCCTCCTCGATCTCCCTAGCTAGGTTGTCGATGAACTCGTCGAGATCGCTGCATTGAGCTGCTGCAGATGCCTCCGGCTTCATGTCGTCGACGAGGTGCCGATGAAAGCCGCCCGCACCGTCAGCGACGCAGACCCATAAGCCAAAGACGAAAGTTGTGCCCTCGATGAGCACGGAGCTGGTGAAGTTAAAAAATGCCATCGAGTTCGCCAGTGGATGATCGATGAACACCCCTACCTGGTGCTCCAGCTGTCGGTGTTTAACCTCCAAGCCCACCGAGGGATACCCCAAGATGGTAGATTGTAGGTGGGGTGTCGCCGAGATCAGGAACTTGAAGGTGCACCGAACACGAAACTTTAGACAGGCTCGGGCCGCCGAGAGCGTAATACTCTACGTCTTGTGTGGTGGTTTGTATTGCCTTAGATGATATGATGTTTGAAGGGGGTCCCTGCCCACCCTTATATAGTCTGGAGAGACAGAGTTACATGGAAATCATCGCCAAATACGAGCTTAGGAGTCTTACTCGAATACTACCGGGTAGTTTCCTTCTGTTCCGACTAGTTCTACTCTGTACCAGTAGTTACAACTGGTGTAGGGTGTGGGCCATGTCCCATCCCTTATCCTAGAATATGTACGCCATGTGCGCAGTCCTGTGGCCCCAGGTCTGACAATATCTGGTTTGTTGTCCTTGGATACTAGAGTTGTAGGTATACACACATGTTCCCCTGGATTCGATACCCTTGGAATACTTTAAGGTGAAAGCTACAACGGTATCCGTGCGCTTGCGGATTTATTCGCATTCGTTAAAATACCCAACATTTATGTTTTGTGCAAAATAGTGAAAGCCATTGGTTAAGATTTTAAGTTTTTCCTAATTCATCCTCTCCCCTTCCTAGACTATACGAGCATCAATTCCTTTCACTGAGTCGTCGCTATCAAATATCCTATATGTCCCATGTCTCATTCGACTACATCCCCCTTCCTCCATCTATTAAAGGGTACTTAAACTCTGTTCACCTTATTCTCTCTTATCTCCCACTAAGCCTAACACTGTGTTTATTGGCGAGCAAACCATGTTTTCGAAGAAAATAAAGAGGTGGTGGTGTCGGTGCTCTCAACGGTGGATGAAGAAAAGAGAGGATGCAAACAAGAGGTATATAGGATAACACACCTCTAGGTGACGTGACACACCAACATGTATGTCCACCTAGTACGAGGGACAAGATTGATCCGAAAGCTGAAGTTAGAGGACTAATTGGTTCCATTCAAAGTGAAGGTCGAACTCAGACTCTGGAATGACAATTGAGGGACAAAAAGTACCTATTTTTCCTTCAAAAGCAAAAAACAACCATAGAATGTATACTGCACATAGCAACCTTTTCGTTAAAACTTAGAGGGATCAACCTATCCATCTAAAAATTATAATCCGTACAATATGTCCAAGGAATTAAAGATCAATTTTTATATTAAACAATAAAGAAGCTTCCAGCCTTTCGACGTTACTGGAAACCGATTTTTCCCTATGGGTGTTCAATTTTTCTAAGAATTTTTTCGAGCATGCATAGGGAAATTCACATTTATTGTCGGTTTTGAAAAACATATAAGGAAATAACTGAACAGATAGGAAAGTTCATATTTTCTTGTCGGGTTCAAAAGAGCACGCAGGAAAATAACCAGAACCCATAGGAAAATTATACATTTCGTGTAAGTTAGGTAAAATGAAATAACCTAAACCCACAAGAAAATTATACATTTCCTTGTGGGATAGGCAAGACACACAAGAAAATTCACCCAACGCATAGAAAAAGTTTACATTTCCCTATGTGTTAAGTAAAACACACAAGGAAATTCACATCACGCAAAAAGAAATAAGTAATTTGCTTTGTCACTTAATATTTTTTCTAAATTTATATTACACTAAATTTGCCAAGAAATTGTGAAATTTGGCTACGAACCAAGCTACATTTAAATAACATCACCAAAAAGGGTTATTTAGAAAATCGAAAGGAGATGATGGTGTGCTTCATTTGGTACTCATATGAGAGCACATGTCTATGGTAAACTCTGTACTCTCAAGCAAGGTCAAGGTGATCAACAATAAAATCTATCTTTCTCTCATAAAATAACTTTAATACAATATTGATTTAGTATGTTTTAATGAAAATAACTTAATTATCATGAATTGTATTTTTTATGCAATAATATACCTTTTTAGAATATAAATGCATTTCTATCTATTTATGGAAATTACTTCACATTTGAACCACATGTGTTATAAAAATGATATCTAAATTATAAACAAGCATATATGTGGGTGTGTCACTACATTTCAATACCACTTGCAAATTTGTAAGTAAAATTTCAAATATGTGTCTACTTTGCACTATAATTTTTATAGTCACTTTATGGCTTCTAAAATATAATAATACCTAAATATTCTTAGAAAATTTCAAGATTTGTCTGGGGATCAAAATGTCGGTATTTTTTTTAATTCCCTATTAGTTTTTAACCGATATGAATATTCCGCTTTCCAGTAGTGCAATCATGAGATGCACACAACCTAATATTTGTGACAAAAGATGAGAAATTGATGCGACAGCTAACAGTAGTGAAGGAACTTTATTTCTCCAAGAAAAAAAAGGAAAAATGGTGCAATGTAGAAGTTTGGCGAAGGTGACCCGCACTGAACTATCTCATCTCCGAGACAAATGTAATTGCAATGCAGGATCAAATTAAAATGTTACATGCATGCAATCTGTGAGGCGGATCGATCAATGGATTACTCCGACTTGAACTGCTCATAGAACTTGGCGATGAATTCGTCCGCCTCCATGTCGATGGAGTGGGGGCAGCCTCAGCCGCCATCTCCACCCTCCGCCGTCGGATCATCATCATCCTCCTCCTCGCCGCTGTCCATCTGGTGCAGGTCCCACGCAGATGCGTAGCAGCTGGTCTTGCCCACCTCCTCGAAGTCGAAGCCCGAACGCGTCGTCGACGGCGACGGGAGCAGCACGTCGTGGTACCAGTGGCGGAGCTACATGACATGCCATATGGGCTATGGCATACTCTAAGAATCAGCATAGTCCATTAGTAAAAAAAGGGAATTCCTGTTGGTACATCAGTTGTTGGAAGATGAAGCTAGCTCGTATGCTGCCGTGGAGACTAAAGGGGCCGAATGGTAATTGGCCGGCGGCAGCAGCGAACAGCATACTCTGAGTTCAAATCCTAGGATCCCTGGAGAAGAGGATCAAGTTGGCCCTTGCGAATAGCTTGATGGACTATCTCCCTTCAACCCTTTGAGCGAAATGTGGCAAAAGGAAGAAAAATCCATGGACCGACCTCATTGTCTAGGGTTGGGCTACGAGGGTCTCTTAACCCTTCCTTTTTCTGCCCATCGGAGTTATTTTCCAAGGACTTAACATGGTAAGGAGGAGAAGGGGCAATAAACACATTTGAAGAGCGCGGTAAAAGGGGGAGTTGTATGCTGCGTTTGGGAAGGATGAATCGCTCCCGGAAAGGAGTCTATTGATTCTCTCCTAATTGATTGGATTAGGGGCGATGATTTACTTCACGGGCGAGATCTCTTTTTCAAGTCCAGGATGGCCCAGCTGCGCGAGGGAAAAAAAATAGAAAAAGCATTTGACTCTTTCATGCATACTCCACTTGGCTCGTGGCTCGTACTCTAGGTCCTGCCTGGGGAGGCGGAGCGGGTGCCGCCAGCCGGCTTGTCGTCGTCGTCGTCAGCGGCCGCGATGGCCTTCTTGTGGGGCTCGTTGGCGGCGTAGTCCGCCATGTAAGGCTCTCCTCCAAAGCAACGCGAACTGGTGTAGCAAGGAAGTCCTACAAATCACCATGCAGAGTCGGAATGCAACTTGCGCCAGGGTTATTTTGGACAAAAGTTTTGTGGCCAATCACGTCCGGACCGGAGAATCTCACGGCACACCTTTCTGACTATGATGGGAGATGGTTGCGAGTTGCGACATGTGATTAACCATGTCCGTCGGCAAGACACGTTGTTTGGCGGCGCAGAGCAACACGTGATTCGGATTCGGTGGTGGTCGTGTGGACTACGTACTCCTAGCTTGTCCCGAATCCGATAACACTCCGACTCGGCATCGGCGTCGAGCCGGCCGTGATATATATGTGCTGCGGCCGCCGCCCGCCTTCCCCAACCTCCAACCGGAAGCGCGCCTGCCGCCTGGAAGCAGCCGAGATCGATCCGGTCGAGTTCATGCATCTCTTCGTTAAGAGGCGAACCTGAAGCAAAACGAGAGTTGAACCAAAGCCGAGGTCATCCAAGCAGAGCAAGATGATGTCGTTTTTCGATTTCGAGGGACGCCGATCCGCTTACCATGGCGGCGGCGGAAGGTTCGAGCAGACCTACCGCTGCTACCCGGCGTCCTCCGCCGTCAGGCCGCACCTGGAGGCCGGCGACAAGGTGATCCTGCCGGCGTCCGCGCTCCACCGCCTGGCGTCCCTCCACATCGAGTACCCCATGCAATTCGAGCTCCGCAGCTGCAGCAACGCCGACTCCAACGACGATTCCGGCGGCGGCGGCGGCGCGACGGCCGCCGAAGCATCCGCCCCGCGGGTCTCGCACTGCGGCGTGCTGGAGTTCGTGGCCGACGAAGGCACGGTGATGATGCCGGGGTGGATGATGGAGAACCTCCGCGTGCGGAGCGCCGCGCTCCCCAAGGGCACCTACGTCAAGCTGCGGCCGCACGCGGCCGCCTTCCTGGAGGTCTCCAACCTCAAGGCCGTCCTGGAGAAGACGCTGCGGGCCTTCTCGTGCTTCACCACGGGGGACACCATCGTGGTCGCCTACAACAACGTCGAGACGAGGCCGGCGACGGCGGTCAGCATCATCGACACGGACTGCGAGGTGGACTTCGCGCCTCCGCTTGACGACAAGGAGACCGAGAAACCACAGCAACCTTCACCTGCTGAAGCTGGAGAAGACAATAACGCTGAGGTTAAAGATGAGCCTCCGGAGTTCAAACCGTTTACTGGTTCCGCGAAAAGATTGGATGGTAAAGCCTCGGAGCTACAAGCATCATCGGAGGCTCCTTCCACCATTGCAGCACGCTCTGGAGCGCCTTCAGGTTCAAACGGAGGAGGAAAGCAGCAAACGTCTGCGGCACCGGTAGCTTCTGGAGCGAGCTGTTCATCTGCTCGTCAGAAAACAGGAAAGCTTGTATTTGGTTCGAGTGCAAGCAACACCAACAAAGAAGCACAGAAGGCTAAGGACGAGCCCAAGTTCCAAGCGTTCACGGGGAAGAGTTACTCCTTGAAAAAATAGCCGCTAGCCATTGGCCATTGCTACTCTTTTAGATACTACATACACTGACCACGTACATGTGTTCTGATTATTGTGGTCGCCATTAGCCCATTATATATATGTAGGTATGACTTAAATCATGTAAATGGTTATCTTGATATAGAAATATGTCAGATTCATCGTCGTTTCCACTGCAGGCTTATTGTTGCTTAATGCCATCAGAACAGTGATTTGTTGGGCCACACCAATCGGTGTTCAGTAGATCGGTTTTGTTAAGAAAGATGTCAGATTTGTTTCTCAAAACTAACGGCAATACCTGTACAAGGACGTCCGACGCAAATAAGAAAATTGGACGCTAGTCCTTAAAATATTAAGGAAAAGTTTAATTTACACCATTAAACTATTATAAAAATTTGATTTTCAACCTTCAATTATGAAACCGGATAACGTAGGTTATACAACTATCGAAATCTGACAAATTTAGCCCTTTGAGTAGTTTCAAAGGAGGTTTTTTATTTTGTAAAATTAATAATATTTAAGTTTAAACTTAAAAATTCATAAGTAAATCACTTTAAATCAAAAAATACAAAACAGATGCCAGCATTTTTCTAAAAATGCAACATATCTATTGACGCTCTAATTGTCAGTTATTCGGATTCAAATTTTCCATGTTCCTACTATTTATTTGCTTATAATTATGTCTATTAGTTTTTAATAAATAAGATTCAAATAGAGCAGTAACAAATAAATTATATTTTTGGAAAACTTTTGGTACTAGTTTCATAATTTTTCTGATTTAAAATAAATTATTTTTTATTTTTCTAGATCTAACCAAAAATTTTAAATTTCTTCAAAAATACATAACCACCTTTGAAATCACCCAAACAACCAAACTTGTCCCGATTCAACAATTGGGTATCCCTTGTTATCCGGTTTTGTAATCGAAATTTGAAAATTGAACTTTTATGTATTTCGAATGTGTAAACTGAACTTTAACCGCAGCCTTTATCTCCACTCACGCTGCTCATTCATCTCTCTCCAGGGCTATCGCCTTAGCACCGCCCCTCCACGCATGTTAGCCCTGCTCGGAGCGAGTTTGTTGCACTACAATAAAAACAATTTTTAGGAACACCTCTTTTTCCTAAGGACAGCCCAAAAGGTAATCCACTCTAAAAAAAAGCAAGGTTACTGTAGCTTCCAAGCCGCCCCTGGAAATGTATCTCTAGGGCACCCGTCCCTGTAAATATATTTTTAGGGCGGGTGACACCATCACTCACCCCTAGAAATGGTGGCAATTTCTTGAAAAAAAATGCATTTTCTACGGATGAGTGATGTCGTCATCTGCCCCTAAAAATAATTTTTAGGGGCGGATGATGGCATGACCCGCCTCTAATGATCCTACGTAAATAAATTCATAACTTTTTCGCATGATATCAGATGAAGTCAAACTTTATATTAAAATTGTAGAGATTGATGAGATCTAAAATTTTGTAGTTGATAACTTTTTCACTAAAGATTATTATAGTCCAAAAAATTATTATAGTTTTTCTAATTTTAAGATCTAGAAGTATTATGATATAAATAGTGCAATCTCTACTATAATAAATAATAGAAAGCTAAAAAAGTTTAAAGGTGACAATTTTTTGGGTCGTGTACCTCTCTCCCCCCATCATAAGTCGCCCGCCCCCTCCGCTCCGTCGCGTCCTGCCGCTCAGAAATCTCGGCCGCGTGATGATCCGGGATCACCGCCAGCTAAAATCGCCCGCCCACACGGCCACACCATCGCGGCGTCCCCCCTCCTCCGCCGCGAGCCGCGGCCCCGGCGCTCGGCACCCCCCTCCTACTCGCGAGGCACCAGGGACCCGGGCGCCTAGGTCTTCGCCGCGCCCCCTGCTGCCTGCGCCCCTGCTGCTCCCCACGACCCTCCCCTGGCGCCGCACGTCATGCCGCCCCCCTCCTCCGCCGCGAGCCGCGGCCCCGGTGCTCGGCACCCCCTCCTACTCGCGAGGCACCAGGGCCGTGCGCCTAGGTCTTTCCGGCGTCCCCTGCTTCCTGCGCCCCCTGCTGCTCCCCGCGACCCTCCCCTGGCGCCGCACCCGCACGTCATGCCGCCTGGCGCCCCTGCAACGTCCTCCTGCGAAGTCAGGGCCGCCACCAGGTATGCTCGCCAAGAAACCAGTGCGCCGCCGCCTCTTTTCCGGCCAAAAAATCCGGCCATTTCCGTCGCCGTCCGGCGCAGGTATGGTATAAAATGGATTCCCCTCGTCGTCCTCTTTCTTTTCCCCCAAATCCCGAGCTCTATCGTGCACCGAGACGCCGGGAATCCGGCCAACAGTAGCCGGCGACCAGCGTGGCTATGTTGCGAAGATTTTTCCAGATTAGCCCCTGGCGAAATCTGGAATTATGCTGTTCTTTCTCTATATCCTTGATTTGGACATGCGACTTGGTTTTTCCTTCCGTTGTATCCTTGATTTGGACACGTTCGTGGGTAGGCCTAGGGTTTCTGATGCAAGTGATGCCATATGCTGAGTGCTGGTTTTATTCAGATGGTGGTGCAGGTAGCATGTACGGGAGGTGGCTAATTACATCTACCCCTTCCGAACAAACTCAGGAGTCAGGACCTATGCAGTCGTTGAGGTACCCATTTTTTCCCCTTTTCTATGTTCTGCTGCAAGCTGGATCATTTTGCTCTTTGTTATATGTCAAATAATGCATGCCTGCTGCGGTAGTAACAAGCAAGCTATGCACCTGATGATTTCACTGTTTGCAGGTTATTGCTTTTCACTTCCTTGATTTGTGCCTGCAGCAAGATGATAAAATAAGTTACAGAATGGATCAGTGAATCTGGCAACTAATAATCAGGTAATGCCGTCCATTTATAAGATCCATCTCTGCATGTATGCTCTGTAGTTTCTCATATTTTTGCAGAGTGTCCAAGTACCAATTTGTGAAACTACATTGAGATACCAGAACTTTACTCAAATACGTTTTCTGTCGAACTACCTGCATGGTGCACCACTAGCTATCTACTATTGGTTAAATAAACATGATGGGAGATTTATTGATTGAACTCTAGCTTATGTTTAGGTCTTTTTAATCAGCAGGGTCACTTCTTGATGGTAGAAAGCAGGAGCAGCCCAAGGAGGCAACTGATCAGCTCCCAAACGGCCAAGGTTTTACTTCAGATAAACTGATCCTAGCTATTTATGTATTACTTTGTGTATGATGTTGTTTGTCAGTTGATTCCTCCTGCCAACTAGACCATTTAGTTTGTTTTCCTCCATGTAGGTTATTTTATGCCTCAATTATTGAAGAGATTCCTTGAATTTTGCATTTGCAGTGCTGATGCTCTTGCCACATTATCTTTTTGTCACTTTTCTTGTGCCAGTTTCATTTATTCTTGCTCCCGTGCTCTGTTGCTGTCGTATCAATGTGTTGCTACAGTTTGGAGCTATTCAGGTATAGCGCCTTTGTATTCCTTTTTTGAATATGCTAAACTCAATAATTATTGATCATATTTATTTGTCCAAGCTAAAGATGCTATGAGAACAATTGGAGTGGGCTCTTGGAAATTGAATCTATGCTATTTTTTCATACGCAGGTGATTTTTTCATGGAACAAAGAGTTTTCAGTGTGTTGTTGGAAATCTATGCTATTCTGCTTTTGTGTCTTTCTTTTGCATGGGTCTGAAATCTGTTTCATTTTATGCTTGATTACAAGATATTTTGGTGTATGACTTGCATTACCAAATGTTGCCGTAGCGTTAGCACGGCATTATACTTTTACTTTTTAGGATCGCACCTAGATTGAGGTTAGTTGTTTAGCTTAGCCTGAATGTGGCACCAAAACATAATAGATATCAGCTTTTTTAGCGGGGTGCCAGCTTGGATCCTGCTGTGGAAGAATTATTCAAACAACAACAACAACAACAACATAGCCTTTTGTCCCAAGCAAGTTGGGGTAGGCTAGAGATGAAACCCATAAAAAAATAAAGATCACGGATCTTCAGGTACGTGGATGGCGAGTCTCCAAGCGCTCCTATCCAAAACTACTTCTTTGGAGATATTCCACTTCTTAAGGTCTCTCTTCACCGACTCGTCCCAAGTCAGTTTAGGTCTACCTCTACCTCTCTTTACATTTTCGGCCTGCTTTAGAACCCCACTACGCACCGGCGCCTCAGGGGATCTCCGTTGGACATATCCAAACCATCTCAATCGATGTTGGGTAAGTTTCTCCTCAATTGGTGCCACCCCAACTCTATCCCGAATAATTTCGTTCCGGACTCTATCCCTTCGTGTGATGGGAGTTCTATATTGCGGCATTGAAGTTGATGTCAAGCAATAAGGAGAAAGATAGATAGAAATTTTTGGAGCCGAATATTGTGGCTCGAAATATTCAACAGACACCCACTCACCAACAGACTACATACTTAATCTATTTGTACAAGTCTGCCTGCACTCCCAAATGATCTGGGAAATGTACATGTAGATGAAGTATTCCTCTTGGTCCAGTAATCTGTTTGCGTGAACCTTTTTATTGGTGGTGGTGAGGGCCATATGAGCTGTGAGCAGTGATATCATGAGCATTTTTTTTTCTGAAATTCTGAACAATGGCCATTTAATTTCTGTTTGCAGGTTCATGTTTTCCATAAATGTGATTCACAATGACCTGAAATTGACAACATGTATATTGCTCGTGATGGCCATATGAGCTGTGACCAGTGATCGTTCGTGGAATTTTTCAGAATGACCTGCTAGCTGCCTAGCTCTGATGATATTTGAAGTTTTGGACTTTGATGCAGCTGACAAGATTCACAGAACACAGAAAGTCTACCAATGGAAGTCTGACTCACAGAATCACAAAATATTTGCTTCTAACTTCTTCATTCAGCTGTGGCTAAATGCAAACCATTCAGGTCCATCTTTGACTGACCTGTGTACGTTTCTAATGCCTGATTGTGCCATGCTTTATTCTGTAGATCTTTCTTGCATGGTCTCATATGTGTTCTGTGCACAAAACTGTTTTAACAGAGAATTGGAAAATAATGATAATACCAACTCTTCCGTTTGCTAACATGTTTTGCCAATTCTTGATGATATTGCACATTGCTGCTTGCCCTTCAGAAAGAAGGACATTCTTGATTCTTGTATTCCATGTATATTGAGTGCAGAATGTTAACCTTTTATGTGAAAGTAGTACCCTGCTACAAGCCTACAACAATCTACACAGTTGCATAAACTGAAATTTTTTAATGTTCTTATTATGTGAGGAACCATAATTATATATGAAATTCTAGCATCTTTTTAGCCTTTTCCATTTGTACTTATTTTGGCTGCCTGAACTAAACTAGCATTACCTTTGTTGTGGATGCTTTCATCAGATGGCAATCAGGCGTGCTGAATAGAGACAACAGCAGTGACATGGAGGTAATAAGAAAATTAGTTTCAAGTTAATTGACTGATTCATGTTTTTTTGTATCATCCGCTCCTCTAATCATGTATGTACATCAAGTGGCATCAAACCAGCAGAATTATTGTTCCAATTCTGGAGCTAACATCATTGTGCGTTCATCATCTAAGCTGGAGGGGTGCTAGAGGCCAAAGCTAAGGGACTTGCTTGCAAAATGCAGCTGGCAATGGCTTTCCCTGAACTGGGGCAAACCGAACTTTGGAGGCTGACAAGGTCAGCGTGATCGGTATGTCCGGGATAGTGAAGGTAAATTTTTTTGCTCCTACACGTTTCTTCTTTACCAGATGTGATCAAATTTGTTATCATTTCTCTTATTCTGAGATGAAATCCTAGCATCCAAATGTTGCAGGTAAATTTGCTGGCCAAACCATAAGATCATGTAGGTCATAATTTGCTGAGAGTAGCTTAGAACATCAGTTTTTGCGCTTCAATATAATTGCAACGATTTTTTATTATCGTCCTTTGTGTATTTTGATGTGGCTTAAATCTCTATTTAACAACTCCATTTTCTCATCCAGGTATTGTTACTTTTTATGCTACACTTAGCAGCTTTAATGTGGTGCTTCAGTTTTCAGTTTTTAAGCACCTCAAAGTACCACATGGGCGTCAAGGAAGTAAGAAGGTGTAAGGGAACTGAGTTTGGCTAAAATTGTTGTCATTGTTATCAAAGCACACATGTTCCTTCCCTCTCAATTGAAATATAGGGAGCATTGTTTTCTATGGACTTATTTGGTGCAGACACACTTCTTGGATTTGGGGATGAACTAAATGGATCTATATATAAGAATCTTGGTGGTAGCAAATATTTGTTTGATCATTCATCTGAATCTGATGTTCTATTGGCGCATTTCTTTAAAAAAGTGGTCTGAAGATGTTGCATGCTCAACTATAAGGTGGTGGCGTGCGGTTGACATGCCAATGCGGAGTTGTGTTATGTTCACACACCTCCAACAATTCATTTGCATAGTGAGGATCATGTACGCAGAGCATGAATATTGTTTAAAATAAAATATAATTTAATTTATGTTACAGGTATTTGGTATTATGAAAATTGTTGCTCATACAAGAAATTTATTTTTCCCGTTGCAAGGCACGGGTATGAACCTAGTTATATAAAAGAGGTCCAAATCTTCCGTAAATAAGCATGGTGTCGTACTTTAAATAAATATTTTCATCGTAGAAGATTCAAAATATTATGCATAGAGTTCGATGTACATTCTTTATAAACTCATCGACTTCACACTAGTATTTCATACAACTCAAGTTATACTTTGAGATTTCACAATCTTAACTTTTATATATAATAAAAATGCTTGGCATATTTTTTTTCTATATCTATAGTTCACAATATTCATAGTGTAGAAGTTTTATTTTTTTATTTGTTTTCGTATATTCTAAGATTCAAACAAATTTTTGTAATAAAATAGAAAAATATTTTTAAGGGTGGGTGGGGTGTAAATGTTGGCAGTTGTTAGCGTCATCACTAGGATTGTTGATCCCTAGCAATGGTGCCTGAAACGCCGTGTGATATTTCTTACATTACAGATAAATCCGCAAGCGCACAGAATACCGTTGTAGTATTTTAACCGTGAGTAATCTCGGGTGTCGTATTTGTATTTCCATAGGGAAGGCGACGGTTATAGAATAAGTAAGTTCATGATCAAATCTTGGTTGAGTATTCGATTGTACAAACAGGGGTAAGATATATATTGATAATGAGGTAGTATGACACATAAGTTACTCAAGATCAAACTAAAGCAAAGACATAGGTAGGGAGAAAGAAAGAAGAAAGCTACTCGAGACATATGTATTTCTATCTAGATATACAACTTTTATACACTCATACAC
Organism: Panicum miliaceum; assembly: GCA_032594955.1. Lineage (NCBI taxonomy): Eukaryota > Viridiplantae > Streptophyta > Magnoliopsida > Poales > Poaceae > Panicum > Panicum miliaceum. The sequence continues at coordinate 36,650,298 of CM064063.1, read as the reverse complement.
ATACACATGATTATCCTCAGCTCTAGGCTTCCAGACACTATCGGGAGAACCGCACATGACCGGCAGAGGAGCCACCAGACAATTCGGCTACTCTATGGACCTCCTACATCCACTACCCGAAACGGGGAGGGTTATTGATAGGGGTGTTGGGTATTTTAGAGATAGCGAATAAATCCGCAAGCGCACGGATACCGTTGTAGCTTTCACCTCAGAGTATTCCAAGGGTTATCGAATCTGAGGCAACTTGTGTGTACTAACTTCTATTCTAGTCGGTCCAAGGACACACCAAGATAGGTGAGGGTAGAGAGGAATCCTAAGGTAGCAATATAGATGAATTAAAGGTCGATCTCTTAGGCAAAATACTCGCTTCGGGCACCGGCTTAGAGTCGAGTACCACCAGATATAAGGAATGTAGCCTAGAAGCTCGAACACTCGAAATTATGTAGGTTTTAGTGAAGGACTTGATGGATGTATGTGAGTATTGGCAGGCAGTTGGAAATCAAGGATGCAGTAGTTCATCTGAAACCCGCTAAAACAGAGAAGCACTCGAAGCTGTAGTCAAAGGGTAGAAGATGTAGTCGTAGAATCGAAAAGTAGTCGTACTAGTCGCAGATACAGTAAAAGTAGGCCATGTTGTAGTCGTAGTAAATAGAGGTGCAACTGAAGCACTCGGAGACGTAGTAGTCAGAGATAAAGTTGATGCAGTCAGACATGCAGTCGAAGTAGCCATAGATGCAGTGTAGTCGAAGTTGTAGTCGTATTAGACAGAGGTGCAACTGAAGCAGCCGGAGGTATAGTCGTAGTAGCCGGAGACAAGGTGGAAGCAATCGGATTTGCAGTCGAGTAGTCAAAGATACTGTGTAGTTGAACTATAGCCGTAGCAGATGAAGGTACAGCTCAAGCAGTCAAAGATGTAGTTGAAGCCGTGGTAAACATTGTCGAAGTAGTCGAAGATTTGGTCGAAGGAGTTGTAGATGTAATGAAGCAGTCGTTGATGTAGTCAAAGCAGTCGTATAGTAGTCGATGCAGTCGGAATAGTCGATATAGTCGATGAGGGAGCCTTAGCAGTCAGAGTTATGGTCCTGGTATACGGAAATGAAAACGAAGTAGTCGAGAATGCAGCCAAAGCAATCGGGTTTGTAGTCGTGGTAGTCGGAGATGCAGTAGTCAGAGGTGTTTTGAACGCCACAGTTTTAGGCCACTAATTTTTCTAGTCACTGCCAAAATTTGAAAGGATTGAAATGAACAGAATGGCATTTATGAATTTTCTTGCAACCAGCAGTATTCTGCCCACAGTTTATCTATGAATCCTTGAGTTCTAAATCTTCCTCACTTAGGACACTCAGCCTTGGTGGTATTGTGGATTCCCGAATTCATGAAAAATTTGCACACTGCAGATGGTTCAAGGGACCCGCCACACCCCAAGCGGTTTGGTGCTAGTAATAGCAGACAATCGTAGCAGCCGTCACAAACGCCCAATATGGCTGAATTAATGGACACTCAAACTGAGTTTCTCTGACATCTTGTTCAAGGGCAGCAAGCATTGCATCAATTCCTGCAGCAGCAGCACCATCAACGAGATGGCCGCAATGTCCAGCAACCTCAGGTTGCAATCTATCAAGAGCTCAATGAGGAAATGAAGGAGATAAGGGATGTTTACTCGGACTCCCTAATGCCACTCAGACTCTCAAGCACGACACCTGCGACGTAGACTTGAGTGGATGGGAAATTACCTGTACGGAATTCATTCCACGTGGTAGAAGGCAAACCATCAGTACTACTAACGCTAACCCAGTCATAAGAGCAAGAACTCGCTCGCCTGTCAGGGAAAAGATGGACCATGCAAGATTCACGACACCCAAGAAAAGCTCAGTAGGTATTCTAGTAAGGACATCCTTGGGAAACCAACAACATAGTCGTCCGAGCAACACAAATCGCTGCTTTAATTGTGGGAGTTCTAGCCACTTGTCCGAGAATGCTCCTAGCTTAGGCAGCCAAATCAGGGGCAAGGTTCTAGTCAGAACAATAAGAACAATGGAAAAAAACAGACTGTTAAAGTTCAGCAGGGAAGGATCAATTTCACTACACTTGCTGATCTTCCAGAGGGTGCACCAGTGATGTCGGGTACCTTCTCTATCCGCTACAAGTCTGCAATTATATTATTTGATTTTGGTGCATCTCATAGCGTTATTAGTGCAAAATTTGGTGCAAAAGTGGGCTTGGATTTTTGCCACACCAAAGGATCGTATATGATAGCTACACCGGGTGGTAAAATTTCTTCAAATCAACTCATAAGAAACGTGCCAATTAAGTTGGGTAGCAAAATCATCAAAACCAGCTTGATTCTCTTGGCACTTGAAGACATCGATATCATTTTGGGAGAAGATTGGATGACTCAACATGGAGTAACCTTAGATTGTTCCTCCCTAGCCATTGAAATCAATTCCCTGACCCAGGGAGCTACTACTCTATTTTTGCCTTTCCGAGAATGCACAAATTCAGGTGCTCTCATTGAGGTCCGCTCCGAAATAGAAGAAACTGCGGTGGTACGCGAGTATGCCGATGTTTTCCCGGGTGACTTACCAGGCATGCCACCAGATCGAGATATGGAGTTTTTCATTTAACTGCAGCCCGGCACTGCACCTATCTCTAAATGACCCTATCGAATGCCACCCAAGGAATTAGCAGAATTAAAAATACAGCTATCAAGCAAGCCTAAAAATGGCACCATTCGAGGCATTGTATGGTCGAAGGTGTCAAACTCCGTTGAGCTGGTCACAAACTGGAGAGCGCAAAATCTTTGGACCAGACTTGGTAGTAGAGGCAGAAAAAAAAGTGAAAGTTATCCAAGAAATTCTTAAAGCAGCCCAATCTAGACAAAAGAGTTATTTTGACCAGAGGAGAAAACCCTTGAAATTCGATGTTGGTGATCTACGTGATCATGTCTACCTTTGGGTTTCACCAACTAAGGGTGTGCAACGATTTGGAGTGAAAGGAAAGTTAGCCCCTCGTTATGTTGGTCCGTATGAGATTATTGAAGAATGTGGACCCGTGGCCTATAGGTTGCGACTTCCTTCGCAACTTGCAGTCATTCATGACGTTTTTCATATCTCTCAATTAAAGAAATGTGTCAGAGCTCCTACCAAAATTGTGGAACAACAAGAAATCATGGTAGAACCATATCTCTCTTATGTTGAGCAAACCATCAAAATCCTTGACCAGAAGGAAAGAAGTACCCGAAGAGCAATGATTAAAATGTATAACATTCAATGGAACCATCACACTGAAGAAGAAGCCACATGGGAAACTGAAAGTTATCTCAATAAAAAGTTCCCTGGTTTTCTTAGTTCCATCCAAGGTACACACTTTCCGCACTTCGTTTTTATCCGAATCTCGGGATGAGATTCTTTTTAAGGGGGGTTGGCTGTGACACCCTAGGTGTCTAAAAGACTAAGCAAAGATCCAAGCCATGAAATCAGTCACAAAAGAGCAAGAGAAGTGTGAAAGAACCTATCAAAAATATACCTTTCAGCCAAATGAAAATGTGTATGTGTATATATGCATAAACATTTGAACCCGTGCAAGCAAACCCTTGTAACTTTCAAAATTGATAACAAATGACTCTGAAAATTTAATGGCACGTTTGTCATAACAAAAGCAACAGCAGTCTAGTTGACCTCAAAGGCTAACAGTGCAAAAATTCACATGAAATGACGTGTCATTTAAATAATTGTTTTTGGAATTTCAAAATAACTTTTTATACCTTGCTCAGCTAAACTTAGTCAGAACAGAGAAAATGTTTGTCTTGAAAACCTGAACAATTTTGGTATTCCAATATTTTTGTTTTGACCTTGGGAAGAGTGAGTTTTAGCTCCTTTTTCCACCCATACCCCTGCTATTTTTGTTTTTCATGCTCAAGTCCCATCCCCTGTCCTCCTCTCTCCTCCTCAGCCCCTGCCTCCCTGTTGCACGACCGCGGCGCCACCTGGCTGCCGGTGCCAGCGAGGCAGCTGCGCCCCCAGTTTAGCCCCTGGTTTCGCCTTCCCCAGCGGCTCGAGCTCAGGCCACCATCCCTCCCCTCGCGCCTATAAAAGCCCCACCAGAGGCCCCTGAGCTCGACGCCCCAACCCCCAACTCCGGCGAGTCACCACTCCGCCCGACCGGCCCTTCCCTTCGCCCTTAAGGCCGCGCCAGCTGCCCAGCTCGTTTTCCCTCCCCTCGCCCTGCCTATAAAACGGCTAGCCGAGCCTCTTCCTGCACGCACACCCGAAACAGCAGCCATTGCCGCTGGCAAGCTTGAATTCATCGTGGAGCTCTCACCCCCGACCTCCCTCCGCCCAAAATGACCCTCCAGTGAGCTTCCCCACCTCCCACTGGAGCTTTCAAGCCCAGCCACGCCACCCCTGCCCCGCCGGAACAGTGCCAGCGCCGCCACCAACCACCGCCGCCTACTGTGCACCGTTGAGGACCCAGCTCCGGCTGTCCCCGAACCCCACCAACGCCACAAATCGGTGCGCCCCGGCCCCCTCTCTGTTTCCCCCACCTTCCTCCTCGCCGCCGACTAGTTTACTCACCGGAATTTGGCCGGCAGTCACCGTTCCCCTGCACAAAGGACCCTTTTGTCTCGATTTCAATCTTTCCGAGAAGATTTGTGTAAAATCTCAAGGACTCATCTGTAAACCTGAAACTAGAACTTTGAAAACCAATCTATTAAATTTGAAGATGCAAAATGACTCACTGAAAAACCCTAAGAACACAAACTAAGATGTTGTGGAATATTTAGGTTAAGATCCACAACTTTGTAAAAGACCTTGGAACTGTTTCCACATAATTTTAGCTGTGGATTTAAACCAAGTTTAAATGGCTTTTATTTTGTTCCAAGAGTTTCAAGAAAGAACTACTCATGAAATTTGGATGGTAACTTCAGTGCTAGGAGTAAAGTCTTTCATAAAAATTTCATGCTCTAAATCCAAGCACAACCAGTGGTTTCGAGTGCTTTTGTTATAGGCTAGATCCCTTTAAACTAAAATGTTAACCTCATGTTCTTGCTTAGGAAAAATCTACAAAAATTTGCAGTAAACTACTCATGCGAGTAGGTTGGTTCAGTAAAAAGATGAGCACCAGTTCTTGCATAGGTTGTTCTGTGCAAATAGATCTTGATCCTAATAGTAGCCGTTTAATGAACTTTCATGATTAGCCTGCTGAATAAAAATGGCTAAAACCTTTTACAGTGAGTTGTACTTAAGTAACAAGCTCTGCATAAAAATCTCAACCCCAGAAACTACCTCTACGAGTAGTTTCACATAAAAATCTCAACCCAGAAACTACCTCTAGGAGTAGTTTGCAACCCAGAAACTACCTCTACGAGTAGTTTTGGTTAACCAATGCTTACTGTTGAAAATGACCGTTTACAACATGGAAAACCACTCGCTCTCTTAATGAAGTCAGTAAATCCAGATAAGTACTCAATAAATGACTACCTAGGGAAAAGAAAATGTAGTACTCGACTACTTAACTTAAGTATTGACTATTTTATGGTGAAATAGTTGTTTATCTTGTACCTCAAAACCTCTCATACATGTGCATTCATATAGACTCGACTACTCTCGCCGACGGAACCTACAATCTGGTGCCCGAGTCCGAGAGTGAGCAGCATGAAGCTCAGGTTAATCTAACAGAAGTCGCTGAAAACCCAGACCAACGTTCAGCAGAACCCCCGACTAGTTTTACACAAGAAGGCAAGCCCCGGTGCATGATCCCAATATTTAATTTATGCAACTGTTGTTCCTTTTACCTGTGAATTTAAGTTCATAGGAGTTGATTGGAACCCTAGCTGCATGATCTTAGGCACCAATGTAATGACTACTAGAACAGGAAGTTCGAGTAGTTGCTCTGCTAATAGGTATGGTAAAAGTCGAGTGGTTTCCTGCCGCTCGCGAGAATTATAGGAGTTGGATGTTTCTCCGCTTACTGCAATATAAGGTCGACAGGCGGGGCTGCGGTAAAGTACTCGTGGTTGAGGCCCCGTCTGAGTAGTAAAAAATGCTAAGGCCGCAGTGTGTGGTAGTGGTGGTTAAGCGTTTGAAAGTACTAACCACATGTCGAGAATATGGTAATTGGTAAGCTTAAGTACCCGATTGAACTGGTGCGTGGACAGGCTCTACCATCTTGACGCTGTCCCTTGGGCCCAATGGTGAGTGCAAGAGGGGTCATGGCCCGACGTGGTCCGTGGTTCGTGGACCTCTTGTACTCGAGGCCGGTGGCCCTGATCCATAAAACGGGAATAAAGGGGAAAAGTTGCACGTGTGACTCTGTGAGTAACCACGTGACGTGTGTTTAGGTTTCCCTTGCAATGTTAAGAAATTCGATTCGAATCGTCCGTTTCTCGCGGTAATTGAGACTGCTTAATACTTCTGCCACATAGAGTAACAAGAGGAACTATGGCTATGATGAAACTTGTTGGATGATTAAATGTTTCCACCTTGTTTGAGTAGAGATAGATGCTCACCTAGACTGGTTAAATGAACTAGAATATTGAAGGCTAAAATATGAAATTAAGGACTTACTCTTTGTTACTTTTCAGCAAAATAAACCCTGAAACCTTAGAGCCATGCATGCTTAGTAGTCGGTATTTACATACCACTAGTCCGGTAAGCCTTGCTGAGTATTAGTATACTCAGCCTTGCTTGTGGCAATATTTTCAAGTGTGTCTTTTGAAGATATGATAGCTGGTTTAGTCTGGTCGAGTGCTTTGCCGACTGGTTGGACAGTGGAGTGGGATACGTCCCCGGCTAACAATAACTCTACCGAGTGATGCCACATATGGGCTTCAACGTGGTATCCAGACCGACGCTAGATGATCGTGTTTTTTTATTTCCACTGCTGTTAAACTCTGTATAAATTTTTATGTTGAACTTAAAAGTACTCGAGGGGTGATTTCAACTTGTAATAAATGATGTTCGACTTGTGAAGATAAAATCTGTGGAATGTTGTAATCTCTGGACTTGCTTTCGTGCGAGTTATGTGTATGATTTGTTTCGATCGAAATATTAAGTGGTCACATCAGGATTTACCCGACAGACTGTCGGATTACCCCGTTTAAAATGCATTGTAACCGGTTCATCTTTAGTGCACTTGAGCCAGATTAATTCGGACGGTTGTGCCTCAGCGATCCCTCGTGCATGCAGCCCCTCGCCTCCTCCCTCCTGAGCACACGCCGCTGGCACTAGGATCCCGTGCACCCAAGCCTTGTCCCTGTGCTGCACGCCCTGCCTACGCAGCCCTACTTTGCATCACCCCCTCTCTGCAGCGCCGCCGGCCCTAAGCCTTCGTGACCCCGCACCCGCTCCTGCTGCGCCCTATAAAGGGCAAGCGCTCGAGCCTCCCTGCGCCCCCCATGCGCCACCACCAGGAGCGCCCCCAACCCCTGCTCGTGTCCCCTCCTTGCGTCGCCCAGGCTAGCGCTGCCCCCTTGCACCGCCCTCACCCCTTGCAGCTGTGTCCTCCTGCACGCCGCCGCACGTTCCCCTGCCGCAGCCCGGCGCCCTCCTACCTGCCTGCGCCTCTTCCCTGTGTTGCAGGCAACAACCAGGGCAGCCGCCTCTGACCTCGACACAACACAACCGCCGCCCCTCCTTCCGATAAAGAATCGAGCCACCACGGTGCATCTCCTCCATGGGTAAGAGGTAAAACGGATTCCCCTCGACCTCTTCCTTGTTTTCCCCCACTTCCCCCACTCCCCCATGGTCTAAATTGCTGCAATTTGGGCCAGCAACAATCTGCTGTACGCCAGCTATGGAGGAGATGGAGCTTTTGCAATTTAGCCGCTGAAAGATTCTGTAATTCTTGCAGTTTTTTTGTGTCTTGCAAACTTCATAGAAAACCCCCTAGATCTATTGCATCTTCTCAACCCAGCCCCACCCGTGGTCTTTTTCATATCTAACCCTAACCTTTGCTGAATTCGCGAGCACTATTCCCTGTGTCTTGCCAAAATCAGCAGCTAGTCCCTAAAGTCTACAGTTAATCGCGTGTAGGTCCTTGCAGCCTTGATTCTTCCACGGTTTCCGCGTTTTAGATCCGTTTTGATCCGTTCTTTTTGCGTTAGTCTTCTAAAACTCTAAACTATCGTTTAATAGTGTTACCATAGTTCCTGTTTTTAAAACTAAATATAGATTTAATTTGATTAATATCCTCTCACATAGTTTTCCTAAATAAAATCCAATTAAATCTTTACTCCGGTTTTCATAATTATTGTTAACTTGATTAACACCAACTTAAATATGCTTTGCATCTTAATTTGTTAGTTCAACACGAATCATAAAGTTATACGCTTAGATGTTCTCACAAGTCTTCTTTCTAATTAATTGTTTAATTAGATTAATTTGAACATAGACAATTATAAATAAAATTTGACTAAGTTCTACTCCACTTTTACAGATGCAAAATATAATATGAGTTAATTATAATGAAGGATATTTTCTTTCAAATATCCTTTACATGTGTTTTATAATCAAAATAAATGAAGCTCATAGTTGTTTTGTTTCTTTTATAACACAAACCTTCCGATAGTTGTTTCTTTTCAACCGTCGCTCCGATTTCCGTGTTTCTTGCGTTCTCATGACCTTAGCAACGAGTCCTATCCTTTTGTACGCTCTTTTTAAGCTTTACTTTTGTTCGGTGTATCTGTTCTTAGTTTTTCTTGTTCGTTTGTTTGCTTGTATGCTGGCCTGATGGTTGTGTGACGTTAGAAGGAGCGCGATCGAAGAGTTTTGAAGATTAAGAGTTTCAAGAACAAGAGTTCAAGATTTTGAGCAGTTATTCTCTAGAAGAAAGGCAAGTGTTTCCTTGATCATTATTTTTTCCTAATAATCACAATAAATATAACTTTCTTCTATGCATGCATGTGTCTTCATTTTGATGGATCCTAATTAAGGATATGCCTAGTGTTTATGATCATTCCTTGTCAACCTGGGTTTTATCTTTCTTGTTGGGTAGCTATTGCTTAGTTGCTATAAATTTTTCTGGTTTGGGAATAATATATAACCATGATGACAACAATGATGATACTATACCTGTTTTACTTCATGTTCATGGATAATTTGTGTTGTTAATCAAGAGACCATATGTTTAATCAGAACATGGAGAACCACCCAGGAAAATGGTGCAACCACAATACTACATGGCTCTGGTCTTGGCTAATTAATTAGAAACACTAGCTTATGACGATATTACCGGAAGGGCAAGAGGGGTTGCATCATCGGGGTATAGCTCGGTCCTCTTGAGGCTTTGATATGTGGTCCTTAGCTAAGGCACTTCCTCATTAGGGAGAGTTATGTCCGCTTTGACTTGAAACCTTAGCGGATTGTCATAAGTTAGGGAATCTTTGTAAAGGCCTCGTAATGAATCCCTTGCCACTCACCTCGGAAGTGTTAAAGAGGCTAGCAACCTCGGGCAAATCGGGAGACACAAATTGTGGGTAAAGTGTACAACTTCTGCAGAGTGAAAATTGATATATTAGTCGTGCTTACGGTTAAGAGTGGCTTGGACCCTCACATGATAATGAACTTGAAGATGAATTAAATCGTGGACCATGTTTATGGTTATGGTTATATTTATGATATATCTCTTCTGTTTCTTTTAATGTGGATTGGTATGAACTTATACCTTAGTAATCAGGTGCTAATAAAATTTGACCAATTAAAATTGCTTATCGCAGTAAGCCAGTCAACCTTTCCTTGCTTTTGGCCTTCATGTCATATAATTCCCAACACTTACTGAGTACCAACATGAGTGTACTGACACTTGTTATAATTACTGCTTAGAAGAGAAAGTTGGTGTGAAGTCTCTTGAAGATGATGCTGAGTTCTAGGCCTACGCAACTCCCGGTCGATTGCTTGTGAAGTTTGGAGTCTTCGTTTTCAGGATAAGCTGTATAACTCTGATAATCTTTTAATCGTTTATTTCTTTTTTCTGATATTGTTACTAATTATTCACTGATGAAGTCACTATGTGTATGGAACTTGATCCTAGCATACATATAGTTATGCATTCGGTTTTGTCCTTAAAACCGGATGTGACACGCTGGTAGGTGGCTCCCGCGTTCTTCAACCCGAAGGACATAGTTGTGTAAGCATATGCTCCAAAGGGGGTGATGAATGCTGTCTTGATCTGGTCTTCTTCCTTGAGAGCAATCTGATGATAACCCGAGTAGCAGTCAAGAAAAGAGAGCAGGACACAACCAGCCGTAGAGTCGATGACTTGGTCGATGTGTGGGAGCGCGAAGGGATCCTTCGAGCAGTGTTTGTTGAGATCAGTGTAATCCACACACATCCTCCATTCATTATTGTTCTTTTTCATGGCTAGTACAGGGTTGGCTCACCACTTGGGGTGGTATACTTCTTTGATGAAGCCAGCCGCGAGTAGTTTTGCTAGCTCCTTTTTGATGGCCTCCCTCTTGTCGGGAGCGAAGCGTCGTAGTCGTTGCTTCTTCGGAGTGGCTTTCGGGTCGACTTTAAGGCAATGCTCAATCAACTCCTTGGGCACACCTGGCATATCCGCTAGTTTTCACGCGAATATGTCACGGTTAGCCCTAAGGAAGCTGATGAGCGCGCTTTCCTATTTGTCACAAAAGCCGCCTCTGATCAAAGTAGTCTTGGACGAGTTGCCTTCTTGCAGCTGGATGGCCTTGATGCCGACGTCGCTGGGGTTGGGTTTGACCCTCGACTGGCTGGGCCTTTGGCTGGAGATCTCCATCTCTAAGTCGGTGAGCTTTTGCGCAGCCGCGAAGGCTTCCACAGAAGGTTCTGGCACGCGTGATGTCGCGGTGTACTCAATCGCCTCTTGGTCGTAGTCGTACGACTTCTTCAAGTCGCTGCGGAACGTGAGTACGCCTGTCTTGCCTGGCATCTTGAGTAGTAGGTAGACATAGTGAGGCTTGGCCATGAATTTGGCTAATGCTGGTCTGCCGAGGATGGCATAGTATGACGACTGGAAGTCAGCCACCTTGAACTTGATGTACTCCGTGCGGTAGTTATCTTTCGTCCCGAAGGTGTCTGGCAGGACCACTGACTGGAGTGGTGTAGCCGCATTTCCCGAGACGATGCCGTAGAATAGAGCTCTACTAGGGGTGAGCATCTTTGAAATGTCTAGCCCCATCTTCTTCAAAGTACTCACAAAGAGTAGGTTGAGGCCGCTCCCACCGTCGATTAGTACTCGAGTCAACTGTGAGCCTGCCATGACAGGATCTAGGACGAGCGGGAATTTTCCCAGCTCGGAGAAGCTGGTCCACTGATCATCCCTATAAAAGTTATTGACGCCAGATTTTGACACGTGTTGAATCGGCGTCAGGAAAGGAAGAGATTGGCCGATGCGGTAGATTTAAAGGCTACAGTTGGGAATCGGCCGATTGACGCTACAGTTAGGAATCAGCCGATTGGCGCTGCAGTGTTTCGTGCGATTGGCGAATGGAGTTGGTGGGGGTCGGCCGATTGAAAGGCTAGAGCGTTTGGGCCAATATGGGCTTGCGCCAGCAGATAGGGGATGATGCCAATGGAATCCCAACAGAGGATCCCAGTCAAAGTTGACTTGACGTTTGTCAAAGAATGACGCCGACTCGGTCAAGGAGCAGTGGAAGGAGTCCGGATTGGACTAGGAGATGGCGACAGAAGATTCTGCGGGAGCCCGTTTCCTTTAGGAAAGTCTTATAGATATAATAGTTTTTATTTAAATCAAGTTTGTAATGGATCGTAATAGATCAGGAGTCTTAGTCCTAGGGTATAAATAGGAGCAGCAGGGTTTTGTAACGGAGATCAATCAATCAATATAAACAATCTACTTTTTCATCGTACTTTACTTTCAAGTCGGCGACTTCGCCAATACATCTTTTTCTTTCACGAGTTCGTACGGGTTAGCAGGGCTGCATTGACACGATCTCCGGCCAATTGGTAGGTTCCATTTATCGAATAATATCTAAGCTTTAACTTTGGGCGCATCGCCGTTGTTTCGTTTAGATTTATTCACCAGTTATCGATATTTACTAGAATTATAGATTTTACCTATTGATCTAGTTTTATCACCAGTTATCCAGCTTAAGATCGAACTGTCGGCTTTATCATTATTTTTCTTATTTATCATCATACAACCGATTAGATCTATTTTGAGTGTTGCATCTGTGGCGATTGTTTAAGTTGCTCCAGTAGTTTCTTTGCAATCGCTACGTGATTATCGGCTGATCTACAGCCGGTCATCTTCATAGCAAATCGGCCAATCCGCTGATACGCTTTTCGGGACAGATCAGAACTCTAGCCGATCGAAACCCGAGGATTTACTACGTTTCTTTCCTTGTTAATCAACAGGTCAGATTGACTGGCACGCCGCGCGAACCGCACCAGGGCAATCACCCGAACAGGAGTTAAGCCGATTCTCCCGGGTCGTGTGTCCGACACTGAAGGTCATCGGCCGATTCCCGGCCGATTTTTAGCGCCAACACACTTTTGGCACGCCCGGTGGGACCACCTCAATATCCAACATGTCAAAGACTGCCGAAATCTCTGAAAACAACATCATTGAGGTTACGGAGGCAGATCTCAAGGACGACCAGAAAGAAGAACTGGAAAGACACCTAGAAGATTACAAGAAGGTATACCTGCAATCTTTCAGTCGTACCAGAAGCGGGGAGACCGTCAAGAAAGCTCCTCTTCCAATTCCCCGCCAGATCACCATCGCCGAGGACTTAGGCAAGATGTCCGATATGATTCAACAGTCCGTTTGTCAGGCTTTCATCGACCAATCCTCAGTAATGACCAACACGGTATACAATGCCATCATCATTTCTTTGGTCAGCGGAGTAGCTCAGGGATATCAGGGGCCAGCATACGCCCCACCTATTGCAGCTCTAGTCAGAAGCTTACCAGGCATATCTCACTCGGCTTCTCAGCCGATATCAACACAACATGGAGGATATAACACTTCATTGCCTTCAATGCCTCCAGGATATAACGGTGCGCCATGCTTTCGATCACAAGCGCCGCCTCAGCCTGCCCAGATTTCTTCCGTGCAATCACTACCCTCAAACTCAGTACCTTGGGGGGCACCTGCAACGACGGCTATTCTGGACCAGTCAGCCGGTCATGGAGGCTCTTCGATCCAGGCACCGTTCCAATCGGCTGTTCGGCCGACAGTCCCTCAATATCAACCGGCCACGTCAGAAATCGGCAGGGAGATAGATGATGCAGAAACACTCAGAAGCGCGGCACCGATGATGCTATACGATGGGGCGGCAGATTCGCTACGCCACCAGCTGTCAACCGCTCAGCCAGCCACGCTGCCGCAAAATCCGCCACACGCTTTGATCCATCACCCGGCCGTCCCACCACCGATCCACCAGCATGTGCCGATCCCCCAACCAGTTGTTCATCAGCAGCAAGTGGATTGGACAGCAAGGATAGCGGAGGTGATTTAAAACCAATTCGGATTAAAGCCGAAGGTACAAACCTATACGTACAAAACACCATACCCACCTGCCTATGATCTACTGCCGTTTTCCCATCGGTACAAAGTTCCTGACTTCACCAAGTTCTCGGGGCTGGATGACACATCAACTGTGGAGCACGTGAATAGATTCATCATCCAGTGCGGGGAGGCCGCCACACAAGATGCTCTGCGGGTGCGTCTGTTCTCGTCGTCTCTATATAGGTCAGCCTTCCAGTGGTTCACTACCCTACCACCCAACTCCATCGTTACTTGGGCCGATCTGGAAAAGCAATTCCATAAGTACTTCTACGCGGGAGTCCACGAGATGAAGCTTTCAGATCTGACCAGCCTCAGGCAGAGGAGCGACGAACCAGTAACTAATTACGTACAGAGGTTCAGAGAGGTCAGAAACAAATGCTATACCCTAGCCCTGATCGACACTCAACTGGCCGATATCACCATCCAAGGTCTCCTGCCACACATCAAGAAGAGGTACGCCTCACAAGAGTTCGAAAGTTTAAGTCAGATCATTCACCGATTGGCCGGTCAAGAAGTACGTCCGTTTGATCAGCGGAGGAATTTTCAGAAAAAGGTGGCGTATTTAGAGGGATCTGAATCTGAAGAGGAAGCGGAAATCGGCCTAGCAGAATGGGTCAAAGGGAAGAAGACGATATCATGCCCTTTCGGGAAGAAAGAACCAGAAGCGTTCGGTTTTGACACGTCAAAGGCCGACAAAATCTTCAACTTACTTCTCCAAGCGGGGCAGATCAAGCTCTCACCTTACCACACAATTCCGTCGACCGAACAACTCAAAAGGATGAAATATTGCAAGTGGCACAATGCCAAGTCTCACGACACAAATGAGCGAAAAATCTTCCGTCAGCAGATACAGTCGGCCATTGAGCAAGGCAGACTCAAATTCGAAGTCCCGGCGAAGCCAGCAAAGCCGATGAAAATCGATCAGCATCCTTTCCCTGTTAACATGGTTGACACGGAAAAAAACTCGCTTCAAACAAAGGTGCCGACGTCGGAATCGGCTAAAAGAAGCGGTGCCGTGGACCCCAGAAAACAGGTTACGGTGGACGATGTAAAAGGGAAAAGATGGGTTGAAGACGAGGGTGAAGGATCAAAGCGATTACGTAGACCCGTCACCTCCCAATTCTTGCTCAACAAATATCAGCGGCAGCCGGAAAGATCGAGACACCGCGAAGAGATGATACGCCGACACGAAGATTATTGGCGATGCCCGTTCTTCATCCACTGCTGGGAAAATAACCTCAGATTACCATCAGCTGATAATTGCCCCGAGTGCAGCGGACCATATCGCAACGATCGCCCGCTCAAGAGGTCATGCTCTAGAGATAGAGGATCAGAGCCGATCAGCAGAAACTGGCGCGAACAAGAGGATCGGCGCCTTTCAGTGCATGATTGGCTGGGGGGCAGAGTTAACCGGTATGACCGGCAAAGGGACAGGTTTGAATAGTATGATCGGCCGGGGGGTAGGATCAACCAGCAGAAGCGACTGGGGGGCAGAGCCAGCGCACATGATCAGCTAGAAGAAATGGCCGACGCTAGGGTGTCAGATGAGAACCCCAAAGGACGGGAACCAGACTGGGAGCGTGCCAAACCGCCGGCCAAACCGGTGAACCCCAGATGGTGCCCTGATGGACTGTCCAAATCTCAAAAACGAAGGATCCAACGTCTGCGCCAATGGGAACAACAGGAGGAAGAGTAGAGGCAGATGGTGGATAAGAAAAATGACAGGTCTCGAGTCTGGCGCCCCAAAAGAAACAACAATGAGCAGGGCGACAATCAAGAATCGGCAGCTGATGTCAACATGGCATTCATTTTGCCGATGGAGTTCATGGCGCCCGCCGATCAAGACGACGCAACAAGGATGGAGGAGCAGATGGCGCAATTGGTTTTGGAGCCAATGACAGCCACTTTTGAGAAATCTGAAGACGAAAAACGTCAACATCTCAAGGCTCTGTTCCTCAAAGGACACATTAACGGATGACCTGTCACCAGGCTACTAGTAGACGGAGGCGTTGCAGTCAATATCATGCCATATGCCATGTTCCGGAAATTGGGCAAAAGCGACGAAGATCTTACCAAGATGGACATGATGCTCAAAGACTTTGAAGGCAACGTGTCTCCCACCCGTGCAGCGCTCTGCGTCGACCTCACCATCGGCAGTAAGACCCTTCCCACTACTTTCTTTATTATTAATGGCAAGGGGTGCTACAACATGTTGCTCGGTCGCGATTGGATACACGCGAATTGCTGCGTCCCGTCTACAATGCACCAATGCCTCGTACAGTGGGTTGGCGACAATACTGAGATAGTCACCACCGATTCCGCCTACAGTGTTGCGGCGGCCGATACGCAACTGTGGAGCTGTGAACACGTCAAGTGTATATCCGGTAGGACTTGGAACACCGATTTCCTTAAAGTGTCCGATTTTGGCCTACAGCCGATCCGAGCAGTCGGCTCTGAGGATTCAGATTAGATGGATCAGTTCGTCCGAGAAGACGGGAAGCTTGGGCATGGATTTACCCTCGGCCGATTCATTTGAGATGGTGGATTTAGGAGATGGTAGCAAGCCAAGGCCGATGTATATTGGTGTTAGCTTGGATCCCGACTACAAGCGTAGATTGATAAGTTTATTAAAAGAATTTAAAGATTGTTTTGCTTGGGAATACCATGAGATGCCTGGTCTAGACCGGTCCATCCTTGAACACCGGTTGCCTATAAAATCAGGATATCGGCCGTATCAGCAGCCTGCACGACAATGCAACCCCAAAATTCTACCTGATATAAAGGCCGAGATTACAAGATTGATTGAAGCAAGATTTATTCGGCAGTGCCATTATGCCGAATGGATTTCTAATTGTTGACGCCAGATTTTGACACGTGTTGAATCGGCGTCAGGAGAAGAGATTGGCCGATGCAGCAGATCTAAAGGCTACAGTAAAGAATCGGCCGATTGAGGCTACAGTTGGGAATCGACCGATTGGCAAAGCAACTTGCGACAAACGGATTGGAACCACAACAGAGGATCCCGATCAAAAGTGGCCTGATGTTGGTCAACGGAGCAATGCTGATTCGGTCAAGAAGCAATGGAAAAAGTCCTAATTGGATTAGGAGACGGCGGCGGAAGATTCTGCGGGAGTCCGTTTCCTTTTTAAAGATATTATAGATATAGTAGTTTTCCTGTTTGAAATAAGGTTGTAACAAGTCGTAATCGACCAGGAGTCCCGGTTTTAGGGTATAAATAGGAGTCACCAGGGCTTTGCATCATATGAACAATCAATCAACAAAACACTTCTACTTTTTCCTAGTACTTTACTTTCAAGTCAGCGACTTCTCCAATACTTTTTCTTCTTTCACGAGTTCGTACGGATTGGCAGGGCTGCATCAATTTGATCTCCGGCCAATTGGTAGGTTCCGCTTATCGAGTAACATCCGAGCTTTAACTACGGGCGCATCGCTGTGGTTTCATTTGGATTTATTAACCAGTTATCGATATTTACTAGAGTTATAGGTTTTACCTGTTGTTCTAGTATTATCACCAGTTATCCAGCTTGAGATTAGAACTATCAGCTTTATCATCGCTTTTTCTTGTTCATCGTCGTGTAGCCGATTAGATCTGTTTCAAGTGTTGCATCTATAATAATTGTTTAGATTGCTCCAGCAGTTTTCTTTGCAATTATTACGTGATTATCGGCTGATCTATAGCCGATCATCTTCACAGGAAATCGGCCGATTCGCCGATACGCTCTTCGGGACAGATCGAAACTCTAGCCGATCGGGGACGCCCGGAATTTAATACTCTTATTTCCTTGTCAATCAACAGGTCAGATTGACTGGCACGCCGCGCGAACCGCACCAGGGCAATAACCCGAACAGGAGCTAAGCAGATTCTCCCGGGTCGTGTCTTCGACGCTGAAGATCATCGGCCGATTCCTGGCCGATTTTTAGCGCCAACACAATTTTGGCACACCCGGTGGGACCAACTTCAAGATCCAATATGTCAAAGAACACAGAAGTTTCCGAAAGCAACATCATTGAGATCACAGAAGCGGATCTCAAGGACGACCAGAAGGAAGAGTTGGCTAAACATCTAGAAGATTACAAGAGAATGTATCTGCAGTCGTTCAGTCGTACCAGAAGCGAGGAGGCAGTCAAGAAAGCTCCTCTTCCAGTTCCTCGCCATATCACCATTGCTGAGGATTCGGGCAAGATGTCCGATATTGTGACAACCCTGGTAAATTACATTTCCAAAATCAATGTCATTAGCCTAACCCTATGCTTAAACCAACTAATGAAAGGGTGGAAAGAATTAGAACGAGTTCAGTTGGAATTCAAATTTAATTTGAGCACATTTGGTTATTTTTGAACTTTTAAATTTAACTTTCGAACCATAAGCCAAATGAGATGTTGCCTGAAACCAAACTTGTAGAACTTTTTATTCTGAACAACTTTCGTGTTCAAAAGTTTTTGAAATTCAAATCAGAAAGAGAAGAAAATGCCCTGTTTGCACCCAGCCCCCTGAAGTTTTCCAATTCTCGCATTCAGGCCCTCGCCCCCCCCCTCTCTCTCCTCCCCGCACGACCGCCGCGCGCCAGGTGGCCGGCGACGCCTGACCGGCGCGAGGCGCCTGGCCAGTGGCCGCCGCGCCACCCCGCCACGGCCGGCTTTGCCCCCTCCCCACGCCGCGCGGCCCAATGAGCGCCCGCGCGTGCACGCGCCGCTGCCGCGCCCAGCCCGACGCCCGTCGCGCCCAGTCACCGCGCCCCGCCGTGCCGCCCCGGCTCCCGCGCCCCGCCCGTCACTGCGTCCGCCCTCCGGCCGAGCCGCTGCAGCTGCTGCTCCACCACTCCACGCCCAGCGTTATCCCCTCGCGCCCACGCCATATCCCGGCCGCCCAGTCGCCGCGCCCGCTCGCCGCACGCCGCGCCGGCGTTCTGCTGCCGCCCGCCGCGCCCAGTGCCGTGCCGTGCCGTGCCTCCGCCCCGCACGCCGCCCAGGCCCCTCCGCACCCCCCCTCCTGCCCCTATAAAAGCCGAGCCCCGGCCGCCCGCGCGAGCCCCGCACCCAGAACGTCCTCGCCGCCGCCAT
Organism: Panicum miliaceum; assembly: GCA_032594955.1. Lineage (NCBI taxonomy): Eukaryota > Viridiplantae > Streptophyta > Magnoliopsida > Poales > Poaceae > Panicum > Panicum miliaceum. Next base: position 36,631,707 of record CM064063.1, on the reverse strand, counting down.
TGCCGCCGCCGAGCGCCGCTCGCCGTGGACAGCCCTCCACCGCTGCCCACCGCCCAAACGGAAGCTTCAGCCACCACTACATCATCCCCCTGAAGCTCGCCGACCCGCCCAACGCCGCCCAGAACCACCGGAGCGCCGCCGCCCGCGCTGTCGCCGCCGCCGCCGCCCCTGCTCGCCGTGGACAGCTCGACCCCGACCTCCTCCGTCCAAGCCAAGCCCCTGAGCAGCTTCCCCACGCGCCGCTGAAGCTTGCTGACCGGACCAGGCCGCCCCAACCCCGCCGGAGCACCGCCGTCGACGCGTGCCGCGCCGCCGCCGCCTCTGCTCCAACGCCGGTGAGCCCTTCCCGGCCGTCCCCCACCTGAACAACACCCCCACGAGGTAGCCCTCGCACCCCTGAACCTTCCCCGACCCTCACCCCTCGCCGCCGGCGAGCCCCTCGCCGGAATTTCAGCCGGCCGCCGTACCCGAGCCGCCCGAGGACCCAATTGCAAGAATTCAAATCTTTAGAAGGGTCTGCGCGTAAGATTCAAGGACCTAGTTGTAAAAGAAAGTTTCAAATCTAGATTCAAATTCAGTGACCTTGTAAAATTCGTATAAAATCGTAGAAAATTCAGAAAAATGCAAACTCAACTGTTCTGGAATCCTTAGAACAAACTCTACCACTTTTGTTACAAAAAGTTTCTCAGAATCTCAACATATTTTGCTCTGCATTAAATGGAAGCTTTAATGGACTTATTTTGTACCCACTGTTGTAGAACAATGCTGACCCTAAATTTTGGGCAGTGAGTTAGTTGCTTAATGTTTAGGATTGTGTAAAAAGATCAGGCCCAAAATTCCATCTCTAGCTTTACTGTTTATTAAACTTAGTTTCATATCATGTTTAAGTAGAATGTTTTATCCCTACAGTTAGGTGATGAATCACCTCATGAAACTTTTTCTCTGCTAGTGTATTGGTGCCTAGAAGCCAGAGAAAAATTAGGAGACTTTTATCTCACAGTAACCTATTTATTTGATTTATGTGCTAAGAACATACGTTAAATCAAGAAAATAGTATCTTAGCTTGGAAAATTCCCAAATTTTTACTAGGAGATACACTATGGTAGAGGTTGCTTTATAAAAAGTTTCAGGGACAAAAACCTTGTGTAGGGTCCTGTAAAAATGAATCCTTGAATAGTCTAGGTGTGGAATGTCATATTTTCTATGCTCTGAATACTGCATGATAAATCCTACAAAAATTAAAGTAGCTTCTGCATGCTTAAGTTAAAGCTCTGTAAAAATCTCAGACTCAGTCGTTGCACCAATTGTTCTGTGGCGAGTGCACCCATGTGCATATGGCGAGTGCAGAGAGTGGTCACGACCCGGCGCCGAACCGTGGCGTGGGGCTCTTGTACTCTCGGAGGGTAGCCTCGATCCACAACCCGGAAAGAAAGGGGAAAAGTTGCACGTGTGACTCTAGGGAGTAACCACGTGACGTGTGTTTGGGTTTCCCTTGCAAGGTTAAGAAATTCGATTCGAATCGTCCGTTTCTCACGGCTATTGAGACTGCTTAACCATTTTTACCCACAGAGTAAGAAGAGGAACAATGATGATGAATAAACTGGTTGGATGAAAACTTAATGCTTCACCATGTATGCTTTTGGATAGCTGCTTATCTAGAATGGTTAACGAAACTAGAATCTTGAGCTAAAAGTTGAAAGTAAGGACCCACTTGTAGACGCTTTTTCGGCAAAACAAACCCCTGAGCCAAAAAGCCTTGCATGTCTAGAGTCGGTGGAGTAGATTCCACTACTCGGGTAAGTCTTGCTGAGTATTAGTATACTCAGCCTTGCTTGTGGCTCGTTTTCAGGTGAGACCTTCGAAGACATGATTGCTAGCTTGACTTGGCCCTGCACTCTTCCCCCTGGTTGGTCGGTGGAATGGGATACGCCCCCGTCCAACGGAGATAATGCCGAGTGATGTCTCGTACGGGCTTCATCGAGACATCGTGTATCGTCGAGTAGCTCCCGTTGTTTATTTCCGCTGCAACTTAAAACTCTGAAGAACTTATTTGTGATCATTGAAGTACCTGATTTCTAAACTCAAAACTTGGTCTGTAATATTTACTTATGCTAATGTTGTAATATTTGCTGGAATGTGGTATTCTCTGGGCTCATCGTCGCGTGAGGGTTTGTATGTATGGCGCTCGATCCGATTACCGTGGTTGTATCGGGAGGTTATACCCGACAGACCAGTGGATTACTCCATTTGAAGTGTAAGGTTAACCGGAATTGCCCTAATGGTGATGGTTAATACACTTGAGCCGGATTGATTCAGGTGGTTCTGCCACAGCTGGTATCAGAGCCGTAGCTGGTGCCACAGCTGGCAACAGCTGGCGCCAGAGCTAAAATACATACGCCAGAGAATGCGACAAGCCTTAAAAACTTGTTTTACTAAAACTTGACTAGAAGGATGTGTTGCGAAATACATTGGTACGTTAAGGATGGTGCCTAGTTCGTAAAGCCCTAAGGGATTATGGGAAAGTTTACTAGGTGGCTATCTAACTTCTATATGTATTATCAACTGACTTCCAGCACATTACTTTCTGTCAAAACTTACTTTCGTGCACAACCGACCTTAAATTCCGCAACGACGCACTCATCGCTAAGGTAAGAAGGTAAGGATCCTCAGCCAACTGAGAGAGCTTGGCCTTCCTGTCGGTGATGCGAACCGAACGCTGCCCTCAAGCAGTGGCTTACTTGAGGTGCTGCCAATATGCCAACTGTTAGTTGAACATATTGGGAGTAGAAGATTTGGCGCAGGGTATGGCGATCGCTGTTCATACCCCCATCTCATGACGGTACCCCCGTGAATAAGCTATCTCGATAGCGTATGTTAACGTCGTCTGTACGACGGAAATTGTACAGATATCGTTTCTATAAGTAAACGGTAATGAATACGAACGCTTTCATGAGTGCTGGCATGAAAGGTTCATGAAATATATATGCTTTGTCAATCTTCTGCAGGTACACTAACCGCGATTACGATAAGTTAAAGAACGGTTAGAAAAACTCGACTAGCTATTATAGTGAGAGCCGTATCATGTATGCCACCGAAACTAACCTCGTAAGACCAAAAGTATTTGGCAATTATTTTATTTTGTGAGGACGAATAGGACATGCATGCATTATAACCATATATATCGGAAAGTAAAAATGCGTTGTATGAGAGTGGTAAGGTTCTTGCGCATCTAAGCATGGTTTGCCTAAGGACCATCTAGCGAAACTGTCCGAAATCTGCCGTGACCGAAAAGAGCGATTTATTGGCCAAAGAAAATGACCTTTTCTGATAAATTTCATGTTGAAGAAATTGTTCCAAATTTTGTGTTCTATCTTATGTTCAAAAATGAAAAATTCTGAACTTATGGATAGTGAGAAATAACAGAAACCTTGGAATGTCAGAATTCTGTCCAGAATAAGCCTTTCTGCCTCTTAAATTTTTAGGCCCCCTTCCTGCGGTTTTCTGCAAAAGAGCACAACACAAAACTTGTTCCAAATTTACCCAGGTAGCTGCTGTTAAAATTTGGTAAATTTTGGCTGGGTAGATTTTCCCTGGTGCACGAAACTCTGGCCCTCTGTTCACTGAAAATTCTGGGTAGACAGTAAGGTAAAACCTGAAAAGAAAGACCATCTTAGAGACCTATTCAGCTCCGGAGTTGACTAGCAAAGTTGTTCACAAATACCTTAGGAGCGATCTGGTGAAATTTGAGAATTTTTGGATTAGAACTGTGGAAGTTATGGTTATTTTTTCACACTATACAGAATCTGTTCTTGTGCTGTTCACAGTTTTTCGCTATCTCACTCCATTTGATCTTTTGTTCAGATGGCCGAGCCTGATACTATGATGGTGGATGAGGATGGACGCGTACACTCGCAGTGTCTCCACTGGGAGGGCTTTCCCTCTATTTTGTGGGATGTTCTGCGTACCGCGGGCTATCTAGTTCCCCCACGTTACGCCGGACTGGAGTTTGCAGAAAATGGAGTTACCCAGTGCCGTGTCAACATGACTATCTTCCCGCACCCGCTACACTCGGAGTGGCCCGCCTTGGAGCTTGAGGCTGTTGGTCGCCGTTTGGCCGATACTTGGGAGCTTGCAGCCATGGGGGCGCTCACCACTTTTTGTGCGCAGCGTCCCGAGGTTGTCACACTCACTCCCATTGGCTTGTTTCCTGCTGCCCAGGACAACGACCCCTTTTGGCTCAACAGGGTGCAGCACGCACAGTACTTGGTAGACTTTCATGCCCAGGAAACTATTCATACCTCCGTGCGGTGCATGAGTGCACTCTACCGGCTTCAGACTCTCCAGAGTCAGGCGCTTGAGCAGCTCACTGATCTTGCTCAGGCCTACCACATGATGGCAGATACCAGGGATGAGCAGATTAAGGAGCTCAGTCAGGATCTTGAGGACAGAGATGCTCAGATTGGCCAACTTGAGGGCCAAATTTAGGAGCAGGACACTCTCATGGGTGAGAGAGATGCCACGATAGCACAGTTGGAGGAGCAGCTCCATGATCTGAGCCTTGAGTTGGAGGATGCGAATGAGCACATTCAGTGGCACCATGATCAGAATGACCATCCCCATGAGGAGGACATGGAGGAAGATGAGGAGGAGCCACTGGAGATTGATGGTGTCTCCGGTATGGATTTCGAGGGTGAGGTACCACAGGCACCTCAGATGGGAGCTCACTCTCCTGCTCACAGCGAGTCGTCCGTCAACGACATGGATGATTTCTAGAGGACGACCTAGGAGGACTTTTGCACATACTCCTCGATAGGGTAGCCTAACTTTTGGCAAGTGTTGTAATAGGCTAACTAGGAGTTGAGTAACTCTTTTGTGTTGGGTACACCTGAACCATGTGGATACCCTCAGCTTGTAAGGAACGGCGATAAACTTGGGTGATTCGTTGTAAGTTGGTAAACGATGAAATCCACAATTGCTGAGACTTGTCGGAATTTTTGCCCATGTCTCCTTGCATTTCTTGGCTGAGTGTTGAATACCGAACTTGTGCTAAATTTTGTGATCGTGGTTCTCACAAAAATTCAGCATCATTGGACCTCGCTAGTTTAAGATATAGGCGAAAAGGTACCGGTCAACCTGCTGAAAAACAGCTAAGACAGTAAGGCAAAGGACGAGCCTTTCGACCACCTTGGCTATAGTTCTAGCGCCGAAGTTAAATACCAAAGTGGTGCATTCCTAAATTCTCTGACTACTGCAAAAGTTTGAGATGATTTGGATGGACCCACAGCACGCTATGATTTTTCTCGTAGCAAACAGAGATTCTGTCCATACTTCTAGGTGTGATTTCGGAAGTCTTTGACTACACCAATCATTTATGAATCGAGGAAGTATTATGGATCGCGTTGCTAATGGTAACCTTTCAGGTTTCAGATGGTTGGATCAACCCGTGGCAACCCCGAGGGTTTTGGTGCCGGTGGCAGCCGCTCGCGACAATCGCCACCACCCCCGCCCAGTTTGGTGGAAGTGATGGCCGCTCAAACCGAACTGCTGCGTCAGATCGTGCAAGGACAGCACCAGCAGAGGGGTGGGCACAATGCTCACCAACCCCAAGCTGCAGGATACACGGATTTCCTAGGGACCCAGCCGCCCTTGTTCCATAAGACCGAGGAACCCCTGGACGCAGATGCATGGATTCGCACCATCGAATCCAAGTTCACATTACTTGTGGCCCCATGCTCAGAGGCCAACAAAGCTCGTTTTGCCGCGCAACAGCTTCGCGGTACCGCTCGTCTGTGGTGGGACCACTATTTTGCTATGCTCCCCGCTGATCACCTCGTCACCTGGGATGAATTCAAGACCGCATTCCGGGCACATCATATTCCCAAGGGTCTCATGGAGAGGAAGTTGAATGAGTTCCTAGCACTCACCCAGGGCACCCGCACCGTACTGCAGTACGCCCAAGCATTCAACAACCTATGCCAGTATGCGGGCTATCACGCTGATACGGATGCCAAGAAGCGTGATCGTTTCCGCCGAGGTCTGAATTCCAAGCTCAAGGAACGTTTGAACCTAGCCAGGGCTGACACCTACAACGAATTGGTCAATATGGCCATTACCCAGGAAGACTGTATCATGGCACACCGGGCAGAGAAGAAGAGAAAAGCACCCGCAGGACCATCAAGTGCCCAACCACCGAGGTATCGCATCGTGCAAAATGCCGCACCCGCAGCTCCACCAAGGGCCCCGCAGCCAGGGAGATGGATTGCCAGACCCCCACAGCAGCCAGGCATGGTACGACCCCCGATGCCTCCACAGAATGGTCCGAGGCCCATTCTTCAGCAGTCTCTTCGACCTAGCCCCGCGAATCGCTGTTTCAAATGCGGGAGTTCCAACCACTTCGCACAAGAATGCCCTCAGTCTGGGCAGCCTAACCAAGGCCAAGGATCCAACCCGAACGCCAAGAACAGGGGCAAGAGACAGACACTGCAAGTCAAGCAAGGACGGATTAACTTCACCACGCTTGCAGAGTTTCCTGAAGGAGCCCCAGTGATGTCGGGTACATTCTCTATCCATAACAAGCCTGCAGTTATATTATTTGATTCTGGTGCATCGCATAGTTTCATAAGTGCAAAATTCGGTGCAAAAGTAGGCTTGGATGTTTGTCACACAAAAGGGTCTTATATGATATCAACACCGGGTGGTAAAATTGCCTCGAATCAAATGATCAGACAAGTACCAGTCAAGTTGGGTAGTAAAACTATCAACACAAACTTGATTCTTTTACCCCTTGACGGCATGGATCTTATTTTGGGCATGAACTGGATGGTTTTGCACAAAGTCACACTAGACCCCTCATCCAGAGTTGTGGAGATAAATTCACCTAGTCACGGAGCCACTACCCTTTTCCTACCATTCCTGGACTGCACGAATTCCTGCGCTTACAAGATGGAAGGACTTAAGCTAGAGGATATTTCCGTGGTGAACGAGTATGCCGACGTTTTTCCGGATGACTTACCAGGAATGCCACCAGATAGGGATATTGAGTTCATCATTGAACTACAACCAGGCACTGCACCTATATCCAAAAGGCCATATAGGATGCCCCCTAAAGAATTGGCAGAACTGAAAATTCAACTCCAAGAACTACTGGACAAAGGTTTCATTCGCCCTAGCGCGTCACCTTGGGGATGTCCAGCCCTATTCGTAAAGAAGAAGGATGACAGTTTGAGATTATGTGTGGACTACCGACCTCTCAATGCGGTAACAGTTAAAAATAAATACCCCCTTCCTCGCATCGATGTACTCTTCGATCAATTAGCTGGATCCAGAGTCTTCTCAAAGATTGATCTTCGTTCGGGATATCATCAAATCAAGATTCGCCCCTGCGATATTCCTAAGACTGCCTTCTCCACACGATATGGACTATATGAATTCTTGGTCATGTCCTTTGGACTCACCAATGCCCCTGCCTACTTCATGTATCTCATGAATTCGGTATTCATGCCCGAACTGGACAAATTCGTCGTAGTGTTCATCGATGACATCCTTATCTATTCCAGGGATGAGGAAGAGCATGCCAAGCACCTTCATATTGTTCTTCAGCGACTCAGAGACCATCAGCTCTATGCTAAGTTTTCTAAGTGTGAATTCTGGTTGGATACTGTAAAGTTCTTGGGTCACACGATCTCCAGCGAAGGCATAGCTGTTGACCCCAGCAAGGTACAAGAGGTGATGGATTGGAAACCCCCTACCTCCGTTCATCAGATTCGCAGTTTCCTCGGCTTAGCCGGTTACTACCGTCGCTTCATCCCGGATTTCTCTCGAATTGCTAAGCCCATGACTGAACTGTTAAAGAAGGAAGTAAAGTTTGTATGGAATAAGAAATGTGAAGAAGCTTTCCACACTCTCAGAGAGCATCTGACCACTGCACCTGTGTTAGCTCAACCCGATAATACCAAGCCGTTTGATGTATATTGTGACGCATCGGGTACTGGTCTAGGATGTGTGCTTATGCAAGAGAATCGAGTGATTGCATATGCCTCACGAGCCCTTCGGCCCCACGAACAGAATTATCCCACGCATGACCTTGAGCTTGCAGCTGTCATTCACGCTCTGAAAATATGGAGGCACTATCTCATGGGTACACGGTGCAATATCTACACGGATCATAAGAGTCTCAAGTATATCTTCACACAAGCCGAGCTAAATATGAGACAACGGAGATGGCTAGAATTAATCAAGGATTATGACCTTGAAGTGCACTATCACCCCGGCAAGGCTAATGTAGTCGCGGATGCACTAAGCCGCAAGTCCCATTGCCATTGCTTATCCATGGAGTCCTACCATGAGATATTGTGCGCAGAAATGAGGAAGCTTAACCTGGAAATGGTTTCCCAAGGCACTCTAGATCACATCTCAGTTGAGCCCACTCTTCACGACCAAATCGTCATGGCACAACTACATGATGAGGGAATAAAGATCATCAAACAAAAACTCTCTCTAGGTGAGGAGAAGTATAAATGTTTCCGCCAGGACCATAAGGGAGTTCCATGGTTCGAAAGTCGTATAGTCGTTCCGAAGAATCGTGAACTCCGCAAGCAAATTCTTGATGAGGCGCACCTTTCCAAATTCTCTATCCACCCCGGCAGTAACAAAATGTATCAAGACCTAAGGCAAAACTTCTGGTGGACTAGAATGAAAAGAGAAATTGCTACGTATGTCTCGGAATGTGACATGTGCCAGAGAGTAAAAGCTAGCCACTTGAAAGTAGCCCGTACACTTAAACCGTTACCTATACCATCCTGGAAATGGGAAGACATAAGTATGGACTTCATCGTTGGACTACCAAACACTTCCCAGAAACATGATTCCATATGGGTTATCGTGGATAGACTCACGAAGACAGCACATTTTCTTCCGGTACACACCACCTATTCAACCAAGAAATATGCCGAGATCTACCTCGATCGTATTGTTTGCCTACATGGAATACCTAAGACAATTATCTCCGATCGTGGTCCTCAGTTTGTAGCACGCTTTTGGGAACAACTGCAAACGTCTCTTGGCACTAAACTGATTCGCAGCTCAGCATACCATCCTCAGACTGATGGACAAACGGAAAGAGTAAACCAAATTCTTGAAGACATGCTGAGAGCTTGCGTCATTCACTATGATAAGAATTGGGACAAATGCCTACCCCTGGCAGAGTTCTCGTACAACAACAGCTATCAAACGAGTTTGAAAATGGCACCATTTGAGGCCCTGTACGGACGAAGGTGTCGAACTCCTTTGAGCTGGTCACAAACCGGAGAACGTCAAATAATTGGACCCGACCTGGTAATCGAGGCAGAGGAGAAAGTAAAAGTAATACAAGCAAATCTTAGAGCCGCACAAGCTCGATAAAAGAGCTATTCTGACAAAAGGAGAAAGCCCCTAAAGTTCGAAGTTGGCGATCATGTCTATCTTCGAGTTTCACCAACCAAGGGAGTGCGAAGATTTGGAATCAAAGGCAAACTAGCTCCCCGTTATGTTGGTCCTTACGAAATCATGGAGAACTTCGGACCCGTAGCCTACAGATTACGACTGCCGCCTCAGCTCACGGCCACCCATGATGTCTTCCACGTATCTCAACTCAAGAAGTGTATTCAAGTCCCTACCGAGATTGTGGAACGACAAGAAATATCGTTGGAACCCGACCTCTCATATGTCGAACACCCAGTTAAGATTTTGGATCGAAAAGAAAGAGAGACCAGGAGGAAAGTAATTAGAATGTACAAAGTACAATGGAATCACCACACAGAAGAAGAAGCCACCTGGGAAACCGAGAGCTACCTAAACCAACATTTCCCTGGGTTTCTTATCTCAACCACCGGTATGTGCACCCACGCCCACACTAAGAATTACCGAATCTCGGGGCGAGATTCTTGTTAAGGGGGGAAGGCTGTGACAACCCTGGTAAATTACATTTCCAAAATCAATGTCATTAGCCTAACCCTATGCTTAAACCAACTAATGAAAGGGTGGAAAGAATTAGAACGAGTTCAGTTGGAATTCAAATTTAATTTGAGCACATTTGGTTATTTTTGAACTTTTAAATTTAACTTTCGAACCATAAGCCAAATGAGATGTTGCCTGAAACCAAACTTGTAGAACTTTTTATTCTGAACAACTTTCGTGTTCAAAAGTTTTTGAAATTCAACTCAGAAAGAGGAGAAAACGCCCTGTTTGCACCCAGCCCCCTGAAGTTTTCCAATTCTCGCATTCAGGCCCTCGCCCCCCCCCCCTCTCTCTCCTCCCCGCCCGACCGCCGCGCGCCAGGTGGCCGGCGACGCCTGACCGGCGCGAGGCGCCAGGCCAGTGGCCGCCGCGCCACCCCGCCACGGCCGGCTTTGCCCCCTCCCCACGCCGCGCGGCCCAGTGAGCGCCCGCGCGTGCACGCGCCGCTGCCGCGCCCAGCCCGCCGCCCGTCGCGCCCAGTCACCGCGCCCCGCCGTGCCGCCCCGGCTCCCACGCCCCGCCCGTCACTGCGTCCGCCCTCCGCCCGAGCCGCTGCAGCTGCTGCTCCACCACTCCACGCCCAGTGCTATCCCCTCGCGCCCACGCCATATCCCGGCCGCCCAGTCGCCGCGCCCGCTCGCCGCACGCCGCGCCGGCGTTCTGCTGCCGCCCGCCGCGCCCAGTGCCGTGCCGTGCCGTGCCTCCGCCCCGCACGCCGCCCAGGCCCCTCCGCACCCCCCCTCCTGCCCCTATAAAAGCCGAGCCCCGGCCGCCCGCGCGAGCCCCGCACCCAGAACGTCCTCGCCGCCGCCATTGCCGCCGCCGAGCGCCGCCCGCCGTGGACAGCCCTCCACCGCCGCCCACCGCCCAAACGGAAGCTTCAGCCACCACTACATCATCCCCCTGAAGCTCGCCGACCCGCCCAACGCCGCCCAGAACCACCGGAGCGCCGCCGCCCGCGCTGTCGCCGCCGCCGCAGCCCCTGCTCGCCGTGGACAGCTCGACCCCGACCTCCTCCATCCAAGCCAAGCCCCTGAGCAGCTTCCCCACGCGCCGCTGAAGCTTGCTGACCGGACCAGGCCATCCCAAGCCCGCCGGAGCACCGCCTTCGACGCGTGCTGCGCCGCCGCCGCCTCTGCTCCAACGCCGGCGAGCCCTTCCCGGCCGTCCCCCACCTGAACAACACCCCCACGAGGTAGCCCTCGCACCCCTGAACCTTCCCCGACCCTCACCCCTCGCCGCCGGCGAGCCCCTCGCCGGAATTTCAGCCGGCCGCCGTACCCGAGCCGCCCGAGGACCCAATTGCAAGAATTTAAATCTTTAGAAGGGTCTGCGCGTAAGATTCAAGGACCTAGTTGTAAAAGAAAGTTTCAAATCTAGATTCAAATTCAGTGACCTTGTAAAATTCGTATAAAATCGTAGAAAATTCAGAAAAATGCAAACTCAACTGTTCTGGAATCCTTAGAACAAACTCTACCACTTTTGTTACAAAAAGTTTCTCAGAATCTCAACATATTTTGCTCTGCATTAAATGGAAGCTTTAATGGACTTATTTTGTACCCACTGTTGTAGAACAATGCTGACCCTAAATTTTGGGCAGTGAGTTAGTTGCTTAATGTTTAGGATTGTGTAAAAAGATCAGGCCCAAAATTCCATCTCTAGCTTTACTGTTTATTAAACTTAGTTTCATATCATGTTTAAGTAGAATGTTTTATCCCTACAGTTAGGTGATGAATCACCTCATGAAACTTTTTCTCTGCTAGTGTATTGGTGCCTAGAAGCCAGAGAAAAATTAGGAGACTTTTATCTCACAGTAACCTATTTATTTGATTTATGTGCTAAGAACATACGTTAAATCAAGAAAATAGTATCTTAGCTTGGAAAATTCCCAAATTTTTACTAGGAGATACACTATGGTAGAGGTTGCTTTATAAAAAGTTTCAGGGACAAAAACCTTGTGTAGGGTCCTGTAAAAATGAATCCTTGAATAGTCTAGGTGTGGAATGTCATATTTTCTATGCTCTGAATACTGCATGATAAATCCTACAAAAATTACAGTAGCTTCTGCATGCTTAAGTGAAAGCTCTGTAAAAATCTCAGACTCAGTCGTTGCACCAATTGTTCTGTACAAAAAGAACAAGGATCTAACAGAAACTATGTAATATATTTTTCATAATTAACCTGTTACATAAAATTGGCTGAAAATTTTACTGTAAGCACATCTTTACCTGATGTGCCTAAATCCCAAAATTTCAGGGCCAGAAACCATCCGTTGTAGTAATTACACTTAAATCGTATCAATTACCATTACCACGACTTAAACTTGTGCATTCATGTAGAATCGACGACTCTCGCCGACGGAACTTCCGAGCTGGTGCCCGCGTCCGAGAGTGAGCAGCGTGAAGCTCAAGCAAATCTAACTGAAGCTCTTGAAGACCCGAGCCCAAGTTCGGAAGAGCCCCAAGCGAACTGCGAAGGCAAGCCCCGGAGCATAACCCATTCTTTCCGAAACTATGCAACTCATTACTCTTTGCTTGTGCATTAAGTTTATAGGAGTTGGATGAAAACTTAGTTGCATGATATCAGGAACCCTTGCTTGAAAACTAGACGTAAGGTTCGATAGAATGCTGTGCTAATAGGACTCCGGTAAAAGTCGAGTGATTTCCTGTCACTCGCGAGAAAATAGGAGTTGAATGTCTACTACACACTGCAATCATAAGGACACGGACGGGCTATGGAAAGATGGTTGCGATTGAGGCCCGTCTGTCTAGTGAAAAATGCTAAGGCCGCAGGGTGTGGTAGTGATGGTTAAGCCTTTGAACATACTAAACACATGCCGAGATTATGGGAATCGGTAAGCTTAAGTACCTGATTGGCCCGGCATGTGGACAGCAACCTACCCTTTGAACTTCGGTCCCATGTGCATATGGCGAGTGCAGAGAGTGGTCACGACCCGGCGCCGAACCGTGGCGTGGGGCTCTTGTACTCTCGGAGGGTAGCCTCGATCCACAACCCGGAAAGAAGGGGGAAAAGTTGCACTTGTGACTCTAGGGAGTAACCACGTGACATGTGTTTGGGTTTCCCTTGCAAGGTTAAGAAATTCGATTCGAATCGTCCGTTTCTCACGGCTATTGAGACTGCTTAACCATTTTTACCCACAGAGTAAGAAGAGGAACAATGATGATGAATAAACTGGTTGGATGAAAACTTAATGCTTCACCATGTATGCTTTTGGATAGCTGCTTATCTAGAATGGTTAACGAAACTAGAATCTTGAGCTAAAAGTTGAAAGTAAGGACCCACTTGTAGACGCTTTTTCGGCAAAACAAACCCCTGAGCCAAAAAGCCTTGCATGTCTAGAGTCGGTGGAGTAGATTCCACTACTCGGGTAAGTCTTGCTGAGTATTAGTATACTCAGCCTTGTTTGTGGCTCGTTTTCAGGTGAGACCTTCGAAGACATGATTGCTAGCTTGACTTGGCCCTGCACTCTTCCCCCTGGTTGGTCGGTGGAATGGGATACGCCCCCGTCCAACGGAGATAATGCCGAGTGATGTCTCGTACGGGCTTCATCGAGACATCCTGTATCGTCGAGTAGCTCCCGTTGTTTATTTCCGCTGCAACTTAAAACTCTGAAGAACTTATTTGTGATCATTGATGTACCTGATTTCTAAACTCAAAACTTGGTCTGTAATATTTACTTATGCTAATGTTGTAATATTTGCTGGAATGTGGTATTCTCTGGGCTCATCGTCGCGTGAGCGTTTGTATGTATGGCGCTCGATCCGATTACCGTGGTTGTATTGGGAGGTTATACCCGACAGACCAGTGGATTACTCCGTTTGAAGTGTAAGGTTAACCGGAATTGCCCTAATGGTGATGGTTAATACACTTGAGCCGGATTGATTCAGGTGGTTCTGCCACAGATATGATCCAACAGTCCGTCTACCAAGCGTTCATCGACCAATCCTCGGTAATGACCAATACGGTGTATAACGCCGTCATCAGCTCTCTGGCCAGCGGAGCAGTTCAAGGATATCAGGGGCCAGCGTATGCCCCGCCGATTGCACTTCCAGCCAGAAGCTCACCAGGCACGTCCCAATCGGCTCCTTAGCCGACATCGACGCAACGCGAAGGCTACAACACTTCGTTGCCTCCAGTGTCTCCAAGGTACAACGGTGCACCTTGTTTCCCATCGCAAGCACCGCTTCAGCCTGTCCAGATTGCTTCTGTGCAATCGCTGCCCACAAACTCAGTACCCTGGGGGGCATCGGCGACGACGGCTTTTCCCGATCTATCAACCGGACATGGGAGCTATCCAATCCAGGCGCCGTTCCAATCGGCCGTCCGGCCGACGGTCCCTCAGTATCAACCAGTCCCGTCAGAAATCGGCAGGGGGGCAGGCGCTGTAGAGGCACTGCGAAGCACGGCGCCGATGACAATGTACGACGGGGCAGCGGATTCACTTCGCCATCAACTGTCAACTGCTCAGACAGCCATGACGCAGCAGAATTCGCCACATGCTTCGATCCATTACCCGGCCGCACCACCACCAGTCCTGCAACATATGCCGACACCTCGAACGGTTGTTCATCAGCAATAGGTCGATTGGATGGCGAGAATAGCGGAGGTAATTCAGGATCAATTCGGCTTGAAGCCGAAAGTGCAGACATATACATACAAGACGTCATACCCATCTGCCTATGACTTGCTACCGTTTCCCCACCGGTACAAGGTCTCTGATTTCACCAAGTTTTCGGGGCTAGACGACACATCTACCGTGGAGCATGTTAACAGATTCATCATCCAGTGCGAAGAAGCCGCCACGCAAGATGCTCTGAGGGTGCGTCTGTTTTCATCATCTCTGTCTGGATCGGCCTTCCAGTGGTTCACCACTTTGCCACCTAACTCCATTGTTACTTGGGCCGATCTAGAGAAGCAATTCCATAAGTACTTCTACGCAGGGGTACATGAGATGAAGCTCTCCGATATGACTAGCCTCAGGCAGAGAAGCGACGAACCAGTAACTGGATACATACAGAGGTTCAGAGAAATCAGGAACAAATGCTACAGTTTGGCTCTGATTGATGCCCAGTTGGCCGATATCGCTTTCCAAGGCCTCTTACCACATATGAAGGAAAGGTATGCCTCACAAGAGTTCGAAAGCTTAAGTTAGATCGTTCACCGATTGGCAGGTCAGGAAGTCCGTCCGTTTGAGCAGCGGAGGAATTTCCAGAAGAAGGTGGCATATTTAGAAGGGTCTGAATCGGATGGAGAGGAAGAAATCGGCCTAGCAGAGTGGGTGAAAGGCAAAAAGCCAATATCGTGCCCTTTCGGAAAGAAAGAACCAGAGACATTCGGCTTTGATACGACAAAGGCCGATAAGATTTTTGACTTACTACTTCAGGAAGGGCAGATTAAGTTATCTCAGTACCACACCATCCCTTCGGTCGATCAGCTTAAAAAGATGAAGTACTGCAAGTGGCACAACGCCACATCTCATGACACGAATGAATGCAAGATCTTTCGTCAGCAGATACAATCGGCCATCGAGCAGGGAAGGCTTAAGTTTGAAACCCCGGCCAAACCGGCAAAGCCGATGAAGATAGACCAGCATCCTTTCCCGGCCAACATGGTTGACACGGGAAGAAATTCACTTCAAACCAAGGTGCTGACGTCGGAATCGACAAGAAAGAGCGGCGCCGTAGATGCCAGGAAGCAAGTCACGGCGGCTGAAGTCAAAGGGAAAAGGCGGGCTGAAGACAAGGGGGAAGGATTAGAACGATCGCGCGGACCCGTCACCTCCCAGTTCTTGCTCAGAAAATATCGGCGGCAGCAGGAACAATCAAGATACCACGATGAGATGATACGCTGACATGAGGATCACTAGCAATGTCCGTTCTTCACCCATTGCTGGGAGAACGACCTCCGATTGCCGTCAGCCGATAACTGTCCTGAGTGCAACAAATTAAGCCACAACGATCGCCCGTTTAAAAGATCACGCTCCAGAGATAGAGAATCAGAGCCGATCAACAGAAATTGGCGCGAACAAGAAGGATAGCGCCTTTGAGTGCATGATCGGCTGGGGGGCAGAGTTGACCGGTATCACCGGTCGAAAGGCAGGATCAACCAACAGGATCGACTGGGGAGCAGAATCAGCGTACACGATCGGCTGGAAGAGATGGCCGATGACAGGGTGTCGGATGAAAACCCCATAGGAAGGGAACCAGATTGGGAGCACGTCAAATCATTGGCCAAACCAGTAAACCCCAGGTGGTGCCCTGATGGATTATCCAAATCCCAGAAACGGAGGATCCAACGCCTGCGCCAATGGGAGCAACAGGAAGAAGAGCAGAGGCAGGTGCTGAAAAAGAGAAATGTCAAGTCTCGGGTCTGGCGCCCCAAGCAAAATAACAGCAAAGAGACGGACAGTCAAGAATCAGCAGTTGATGTCAACATGGTATTCATATTGCCGATGGAGTTCATGGCGCCTACTGATCGAGACAAAGCGACAAGGGTGGAAGAGCAAATGGCGCAATTGGTATTAGAACCAATGACGGCCACCTTTGAGAAACCAGAAGACGATAAACGGCAACATCTCAAGGCATTGTTCCTCAAAGGATACGTTAACGGACGACCCGCTACCAGGCTACTAGTGGATGGAGGCGCCGCAGTCAACATCATGCCGTATGCCATGTTCCGCAAGTTAGGCAAAAGCGATGAAGACCTGACCAAGACGGACATGATGCTCTAGGACTTCGAGGGCAACGTGTCTCCCACCCGTGGAGCACTCTGCGTCGACCTCACCATCGGCAGTAAGACCCTTCCTACTACCTTTTTCATTATTAATGGTAAGGGGTCCTACAACATGCTGCTCGGTCGCGACTGGATACATGCGAACTGCTGTGTCCCATCTACAATGCACCAATGCCTCATGCAATGGGTCAGCGACAGTACGGAGATAGTCACCGCTGATTCCACCTACAGCGTCGCAGCGGCCGACACGCAACAATGGAGCTGTGAGCACGTCAGGTGTATATCTGGCAGGACTTGGGACACCGATTTCCTAGAGGTGTCCGATTTCGGTCTACAGCCGATCCAAGCAGTCGGCTCTGAAAATTCAGAATAGATGGATCAGTTCGTACGAGAAGAAAGAAAGCTTGGGCATGGATTTACGTCGGCCAATTCATTAGAGATGGTGAATTTGGGAGATGGTAGCAAACCATAGCCGACGTACATTAGTGCTAGCTTAGATCCTGGATACAAGTGTAAATTGATAAGTTTATTAAATGAATTCAAGGATTGCTTTGCTTGGGAATACCATGAGATGCCTGGTCTAGACCGGTCCATCGTTGAACACCGGTTACCTATAAAATCAGGATATCGGCCATATCAGCAGCCTGCACGATGGTGCAACCCCAAAATTCTACCTGATATAAAGGCTGAAATCACAAGATTGATTGAAGCAGGATTTATTTGGCAGTGTCGCTACGCCGAATGGATTTCTAATATTGTACCCGTGTATAAAAAGAATGGAAAGTTGTGCGTGTGCATCGAGTTCAGGGACCTAAATCAGGCCACACCAATGGATGGATATCCGATGCCAACGGCCGATGTCTTGATAGATGCTGCCGCAGGACACAAGGTCATCAGTTTCATGTATGGTAATGTGGGGTACAATCAAATATTAATGGCCGAAGAGGATATTTCCAAAACGGCTTTCAGGTGTCCGGGTCACCTGGGTTTATTCGAGTGGGTTGTAATGACCTTTGGGTTAAAGAACGCCGGTGCTACATATCAGCGGGCCATGAACTATATCTTTCACAAGCTCATTGGTGCATCGATTGAAATTTACATCGACGATGTTGTGGTCAAGTCAAAAGGTCATCACGAACATCTGGCCGATTTACAAGAAGTACTGAAGTGCACAAGGAAGCATGGGTTAAAAATGAACCCGAACAAGTGTGCATTTGGTGTATTGGCCGGGCAATTCTTAGGATTCATGGTCCATGAGCGCGGGATAGAGGTTAACCGGAAGACCATAGACACCATCAACAAAGTTGTGGCCCCACAGAATAAAACGGAGCTGCAGTCCCTCATCGGCAAGGTCAATTTTATCAGAAGATTCATATCCAACCTGTCCGGGCGTATTCGAGCTTTTACTCCTTTGTTGAAATTGAAGCCCGATCAGGAATTTGTATGGGGAGAAGAACAACGCAGAGCGTTAGAAGATATCAAGCAATATATGGTTTCGCCTCCGGTGTTAGTCCCGCCACAGCCTGGTAAGCTGTTCAAATTATATTTATCGGCTGATGAACATGCTATTGGATCGGTGTTGGTACAGGAGTTCGAAGGGAAAGAACGAGTGGTATATTATGTCAGCAGAAGACTCCTGGACGCCGAAACAAGATATTCCCCGGTGGAGGGGCTGTGCTTGTGTCTATACTTCTCGTGTACCAAGCTTAGGCACTATTTGTTATCGGCAGAATGCATAGATGTATGCAAAGATGATGTGGTGAAATATATGCTATCATTGCCGATTTTGAAAGGATGGATCGGAAAATGGATCCTGGCTCTGCCAGAATTTGACTTAAGGTACGAATTGGCCAAAGCTGTCAAGGGTCAAGTCATGGCCGATTTCGTAGCTCAGCATTGCGGACCAGAAATTGCCGTCGTTGAACCCGTTCCATGGACTCTATATTTCGACGGTTCTTCGTGTGGGGCCGGATCGGGAAACGGCATCGTTCTTGTATCGCCTCGGGGGGCAAGTTATGATTTCTCTCTGCCGATAGAAGCATCCGCAACCAATAACCAGGCAGAATATCAAGCCGTCCTAAAAGGTATCCGATTATTAAGGGAAGTCAGAGCTGATGCAGTCGAGATTTTTGGGGATTCCATGCTCATCGTAGATCAGTTAATGGGGAAATCTGAATGCAAAGATGATATCTTAAGGATTTATTATGAAGATTGCCTCCAGCAGCTGAAGGAATTCAAGTCTGCAATGATTGAGCACATCCCCAGGAATTATAATGAAGAGGCCAACAGGCTGGCCCAACACGCGTCCGGATATCGGCCGATTTAGGGGGCTATGATTTTGGAGCTCGCGGCCGATGACTGGCGATGGGAAATCGCTGATTACTTGAAGGACCCCTCCCAGAAAGTGGATCGGCGAGTATGTTTTCAAGCCACAAAATATGTGTTACTTGAAGACGATTTATTTTACCGGACGATTGATGGGGTTCTTCTCAAGTGCCTGGGAACAGAAGAGGCAAAGGTCCTGATGGGGGAAATCTATGAAGGCGTATGTGGAGCCCATCAATTGGCTCACAAGATGAAGTGGATGATCAGAAACAATGGGTATTATTGGCCAACGATTCTTGAGGATTGTTTCAAATATTATAAATGATGCCAAGACTGTCACAAGTTTGGCAATGTACAGCGCGCGCCAGCATCGGCTATGAATCCAGTAATCAAGCAGTGGCCGTTCAGAGGTTGGGGAATAGATCTCATCGGACAGATTCACCCTCCATCAAGCAGGGGGCATAAGTTTATATTGGTAGCTACTGATTATTTCACTAAGTGGGTGGAGGCAGTTCCGTTAAGGACTGTGACATCGGCCGATATGATCGAGTTCGTTAAGAACCATATTGTCTATCGATTCGGTATTCCTTAGACTATCACAACTGACCAAGGAACGATGTTTACCTCTGGAGAATTTGGGGAATTCGCCGCCAATATGTATCGATTCGGTATTCCTTAGACTATCACAACTGACCAAGGAACGATGTTTACCTCTGGAGAATTTGGGGAATTCGCCGCCAATATGGGGATTAAATTATTAAATTCTTCTCCATACTATGCTCAAGCCAATGGCCAGGCCGAATCGTCCAATAAGGGGATAATCAAGTTGATCAAGAGGAAGATAGAGGAACAACCCAAAAAGTGGCACATGTCTTTGGCTGAATCTCTATGGGCTTATAGGATGGCTTGCCATGGAGCCACTAAGATATCTCCTTATCAACTAGTTTATGGTCACGAAGCAGTCCTTCCTTGGGAATTAAGGACTGGGTCAAGGCGTATATCGCTCCAAGATCAGTTGACGGCCGATGACTATTCCTTCCTCATGAAGGATGAGCTCGATGACTCGGCGGGTCAGCGTTTGAGAGCCTTGATTAGCATCGAAGAAAACAAGAAAAGGGTGGCCAGATGGTATGACAAAAAGGTCAAGGTTAAACAATTCTCCCAAGGAGATTTGGTATGGAAGTTGGTGCTGCCGATAGGGTCTAAGGATCCCAAATTCGGTAAATGGTCGCCCACTTGGGAAGGGCCGTATAGAATCAGCCGATGTGCTCCGGGAAATGCATATATTCTAGAAACTATCGAAGGGGAAGAATTCCCAAGAGCTTTAAATGGACGATATGTAGAAGAGGTATTGCTTCCATTCTGCCCACCATAGTTTGAATTACTGAACGGAAAAAGGGGCCATTGTCCAATTGTGCAGGTCAATGGTGCTAGAGTCTGGCACTAAGTTGCACAGCCGATTGTAGTCAAGACTCTTGGTCAGTTCATCTCTGAATTTTGCTTGACCGGCAAAGTAGACCCGAATCGGCAGTTGACCAAAGCCCAGTTGCCTTGCTGCAGCCGATGGATTATAGAACTCATATGTGGGAGAGTCCTTTCCAGAGAAGAAGTTGGCCGGCAAAATCCCTGGCTTAATCAAGGTATCCATAAGTTCCCTATCAAAAGTATGAGTGGACAAGCCGTAGCAGACGGGAAGTTCAAAAATCGGCCCTACTGTCTGATATGGATACCAACTGACAGTCTCTTCACTGAAACCGTTGTAGAAGCATCTGAAATATTCGGCCGTTCGGGCAGCAGTGAATTGACAGCCAGGGAAGGCCGATGCCGCTTCTCCAAAAGATGTGCAATGTCGTCGGATGGTTGGGTTTTCCTCTGACTCAATGTTGGGGAAAGTTTTGGTCTCTATTTGTTGCTGAGGGACCTTGCTCATACATAGGTTGAGCCAGAGAGTGATGAACCACCTGGGACCGCCAGGGTTCCCAATCAGCTCCCCTTTTGACAGTCTAGTGCCGATTTGGTGCATCATGTGGTAGGCCGATCCCAACAGATCCTTTCCAAGGGGAATGGCCGATCCTAGTGACAGAGCTTCTGCCAGGGCTTGGGTGTTAGAAGAAGGGCCAACTGCTCTGCCATAGAAAAAATATTTCTCTAGCCACATCATCAGGAACGCAGTATGCTCTCTCTCTGAAACTGTCCCAGTCCTCATATTTCTGTTGATGTACCCCTTCCATCCACCGATTCCTTTGGTTTCTAGCCGATGTGATGGCTTAATCAGATAGTCAAAGGGGGTATCCGAGGAGGAGATGTCAAGGCCGGTCAACAACAGGACATCGGCCAAAGTTGGAGTCATGGATCCATGTCTAAAAAGGAACGCATTGAGTGCGTCGGACCAGAAATAAGAAGCTGCTATGACCAAGGGCTCATTTTTCTCCATCTGGGACAGAGAGAGGTCTATGCACTGGCCGATTTTCAGCTCATCCCATTGAACTTTCCTAGACCTAGCTACTCTATGGTACCATTCTCTCCAGCCAGGGGTCTCATTCAGCCAGGACCTAAAGGCACCTGCCCACTGACCTAAATCCATGGGCGATTGTGTGAACGGGACTCTATGAGTCTCTAGGTTGATCAGGTCAGTTGGATCGGGATTCCCCATGGGGCCTAAGCAGATAAGATCAGAGGATTCTGAAAGAGGAATGGTAATCTGGTGCCTAAATGCCTAAAAAGGAGGAAAAAGGGGGAAAAACTGATAATGGATCCAGAAAATACTGGAGCAGTAGAAAAGCAAAAGGGGAAAATTTCAGATGATTACCTCCGGGATGAAGCTCATCGTCGCCGATGGGGCCGCCAGTTGAGCCGCCGATCGGGCCGCCGTCGCTGAGGGGGATGCCGACGGAACCTCCGTGGTTGGAGAAGTTGCTGATGGTGCCGCCATTGGAAGGTTGGAGTAGGTCGCAGGTGAGATCGCTGGGGGAGCGGTTGGAGATCGAGAGGGCTCAAGAAGAAGATGAAAAGTTGTACGCAGGAGAAGATTACTAGGCTCGTGGAGAATGGAAGGCGGAGAATGCCGGTACTTAAAGACAATCCGAGAGAGAAAGGGCAAAGACGGGATTTTTGCCACGCCGTCTACACGAATTCTAGGGGAACAGTTATCTCGAGCGCCCGGTCCGAGAAAATCGCAATCATTATGTAGAAGACCGCGGAATGGAAGGAGATTTTTACTGCGCCCGTTTCGGAGAAAAGGATTAAAGAACGAGTTTCGAAGTAAAAATTATGTTTTACTCCGAAACTGGGGGGCATGTGTTGACGCCAGATTTTGTGTGGCAGAACCACCTGAATTAATCCGGCTCAAGTGTATTAACCATCACCATTAAGGCATCCTCGGTTAACCTTACACTTCAAACGGAGTAATCCACTGGTCTGTCGGGTATAACCTCCCGATACAACCACGGTGAACGGATCGAGCGCCGTACATACAAATGCTCATGCGACGATGAGCCCAGAGAATACCATATTCCAGCAATATTACGAGATTAACATAAGTAAATATTACAGGCCAAGTTCTGAGCTTAGAAACCAAATACTTCAATTAACATAAATAAGTTCTTCAGAGTTAAGTTGCAGCGGAAAATAAACAACGGAAACTACTCGACGATACAGGATGTCTCGATGAAGCCCGTACGAGACATCACTCGGCATCTTCACCGTTGGACGGGGGCGCATCCCATTCCACCGACCAACCAGGGGGAAGAGTACAAGGCCAAGTCAAACTAGCAATCAATTCTTCGAAGGTTTCACCTGAAAACAAGCCACAAGCAAGGCTGAGTATACTAATACTCAGCAAGGCTTACCCGACTAATGGGGTATACTTAGCCGACTCCTAGACATGCGAGGCTTTTGGCTTGAGTGGTTTGTTTTGCCAAAAAGCGTATATAGTAGGTCCTTACTTTCAGATTTTTAGCTCCAAGTTCTAGCTTTCTTTAACCATTCTAGGTAAGCAACTAACCAATATCATACATGGTGAAGCCTTAAATATCATCCAACCAGTTTATTCATCATCATTGTTCCTCTTCTTACTCTGTGGGTAAAAGTGGTTAAGCAGTCTCAATAGCCGTGAGAAACGGACGATTCGAATCGAATTTCTTAACCTTGCAAGGGAAACCTAAACACACGTCACGTGGTTACTCCCTAGAGTCACACGTGCAACTTTTCCCTTCAATTCCCGCTTCACGGAACAGGCCCACCGCCCTCGACTACACCTCCCCATGGACCACGGACGCAGCCGGGCCATGGCGGCCGATGCACCCGCCATTAGCTAGATGTGAACGAATTCAAGACAGTGGGGAGTATATTCCGGCCTCGGTTCAATCCAGTACTAAGCTTACCGATTACCATATTCTCGGCATGTGGTTAGTACGTTCAAAGACTTAACCATCACTTACCACACACTGCGGCCTTAGCATTTTTCACTAGACAGACGGGCCTCAATCATCAACATAAACATCGTACCACAGCCCGTCCGTCGTCCTTATGATTGCAGCGTGTAGTAAACAATCAACTCCTAATTTCTCGCGAGTGACAGGAAATCACTCGACTTTTACCGAGTCCTATTAGCATAGCATTCTATCGAACCTTGTATCTAGTATTCAGAGCATGGGTACCTAGGATCATGCAACTAAGTTTTCATCCAACTCCTATAAACTTAATGCACAAGTAAAGTAGAGTAATAAGTTGCATAAGTTGAGAAAATAGGGTTCATGCTCCGGGGCTTGCCTTCTTGCGAAAAGTTAGTCCGGGGCTCTTCCGAACTTGGGCTCGGGTCTTCGGCAACTTCAGTTAGATTCACTTGAGCTTCACGCTGCTCACTCTCGGACGCGGGCACCAACTCGTACGTTCCGTCGGCGAGAGTCGTCGTTTCTACATGAATGCACAAGTTTAAGTAGTAGTGATGTTAAACGACATGATTTCCTTCACGACAAGGTTGCAGTTCATAAGACATAAGTTTTGCTGTGAAGTTATTTACTTTAACATTTCCTGGGCAATCGTTAATAGAGTTTATCTTAATCTATTTAACTTCGTTAAAGAAGAAGGGGTTGTGTTATATTGAAAACTTAGTTTCTTTTTAAACACAAACATGAGTTGAACACAATTACTAATCTAGTTAGCTTCTGGTAATAAACTTTTTATGCAAAGTACATTATGCAGAGATAAGATCACTGTCAAAATTTCAGACATTTTTGTGTAGCATGTTAAATATGAAAAATGTAATACACAGCCACTGCTAGAATCTAGTTATTTTTATACAGAACAAACCATGAGAGTATTGATGCTACAAATTTTACAGGGTGTTGCTATAACCATATTTGTGCTACTGTAAATGTTTCAGATTTTATTGTACATTATTTAGAGCATAATAAATGGGACAAGCTACGCTCATGTTATAAAAGATTATTTTCTACAGGATGTTATACAGGGTTTCTATGTTTGAAACTTTTTGTACAGGTTGATCTACTCTATGGTGTTTCATAGTAAAAAGATGAACATTTTATAAGGGCTTTACTAATTATTTTGAATTAGTGAAGTTTTCCTACCACAAATTCATGTGAACAGGTTACATATAGTAAAAATGTTTCTAAATTTTTCTATGGCCTCTAGGTATCACTACAACAACACAGAAAAAGTTTCATGACATTAAACATCACAGAACAGCAGGAATAATTAGTTCTATCACTTTATGGCATAAAGCAATGTTGGACAAAAAGTGTATCTAGAGATGGCTTTTGGTCCTGATCTTTTTACACAGTCCTAAACATTAAGCAAGTAACTCACTGCCCAAAAATTAGAGTCAGCAATGATCTACAACAGTGGGTACAAAAGAAGTCCATTAAACCTTCCATTTAATCTAGAGCAAAATATATTGAGAATCTGAGAAACTTTATGTAACAAAAGTTGTAGAGTTTCTTATAAGGATTCCAGAACAGTTGAGTTTGCATTTTTTTGAATTTTCTACGATTTTATACGAATTTTACAAGTTCACTGATTTGGTTAAAACTTTCTTTACAGAGGGGTCCCTGAAAACTAGCAGAAAACCCCCTGGGAAGATTTGGGCGTTTGCAATGTAGTCCCTGGTCGCAATTTAACGGCGGGGTCGTCCTGTCCGGCCAAATTCCGGCGAGCTCGGTCGCCGGCGGCGAGGGCAAGGTGGGGGAGAACGGAGAGGGAACCAGGGCGCACCTATTGGTGGTCTTGGAGTGGCTTGGGATGGCCGGTGGCGGGCTGGCCGCGGAGAGCAGGGGCGGCGGCGGAGGAGCGGCGCGGACTGCGGCGCTCCGGCGAGGAGGGCGGTGGGGCTCGGGCTGGGAAGCTTCGCGCGGAGGTAGGAGAGCGATTTTGGGGCCTAGCTCGGGTCGAGGAGGGGCGGAGGAGGGAGTTCCACGGCGGCGGCGTGGGGCGGAGCTCGGCTCTGCTCTGCGGGGAAGAAGGAGGAACAGGGAGAGGAGGGAGGGGCGCTGCGCCGGGCTTTATAGCCGGTGGAGCTCGTGGGGGTGGGCGTGGCACGGCCGGGGCGCGAGGTGGAGGGACCGGCGAGGCTGGGCGCCATTGGGGGCGGCCGGCGGTGACCAGTGGCCAGAGGCGCGTCGTGCGCGTGGCGTGCGTGCGCTGGGCGCGTCCGGGGCGCGACGTCGCGTGTAGGCGACGCTGGCGGGCGGTTGGGGAGCTCGGGCGGCACGACGGGGGCACGCCGTTGGGTGGCGGGGCGGCGGCCAGTGGCTGGGCGGCGCGGCGGTGCAGCAGAGCCGCGGGTTGGGCAGGGGCATGCCGTGCGGGAGGGAGAAGAAAAGGCGCGGCCGCGGTTGGGCAGCGGGGGCGGCAGCAGGCAGGGCGTCGGGGGTTGGCTCGGCGTCTGGTGCTGCGCAGGCGTCGAGGGCCAGGTGGCCGGCGGCGGTCGGGCGAGCGCGCGGCGCAGCAGAGGAGGGAGGGGTGAGCGAGGGACCGAAGTGCAAGAATTTGAAAAACTTCAGGGGGCTGAGTGCAAACAGGGCGTTTTCTCCTCTTTCTGATTTGAATTTCAAAAACTTTTGAACACGAAAGTTGTTCAAAATAAAAAGTTCTACAACTTTGGTTTCAGGAAAAATTTCATTTGGCTTATGGTTTTAAAGTTAATTTAAAAGTTTCAAATGTGTCCAAATGTGCCCAAATTAAATTTGATTTCCAACTGTACCCGGTTTAATTCTTTCCACCCTCTCATTAGTGGTTTAAAACATAGAGTTAGGCTAATGACATTGATTTCGGAATTTTAATTACCAGGGTTGTCACAGCCTTCCCCCCTTAACAAGAATCTCGCCCCGAGATTCGGTAATTCTTAGTGTGGGCGTGGGTGCACCTACCAGTGGTTGAGGCAAGAAACCCAGGGAAATGTTGGTTCAGGTAGCTCTCCGTTTCCCAGGTGGCTTCTTCTTCCGTGTGGCGATTCCATTGTATTTTATACATTCTAATCACTTTCCTCCTGGTCTCTCTTTCTTTTTGATCCAAAATCTTAACTGGGTGTTCGACATACGAGAGGTCGGGTTCCAACGATATTTCTTGTTGTTCCACAATCTCAGTAGGGACTCGAATACACTTCTTGAGTTGAGATACGTGGAAGACATCATGGGTGGCCGTGAGCTGAGGGGGCAGTCGTAGTTTGTAGGCTACGGGTCCGCAGCTCTCAATGATTTCGTAAGGACCAATATAACGGGGAGCTAGTTTGCCTTTGATTCCAAATCTTCGCACTCCCTTGGTGGGTGATACTCGAAGATAGACATGATCGCCAACTTCGAACTTTAGGGGCTTTCTCCTTTTGTCAGAATAGCTCTTTTGTCGAGCTTGTGCGGTTCTAAGATTTGCTTGTATTACTTTTACTTTCTCCTCTGCCTCGATTACCAGGTCGGGTCCAATTATTTGACGTTCTCCGGTTTGTGACCAGCTCAAAGGAGTTCGACACCTTCGTCCGTACAGGGCCTCAAATGGTGCCATTTTCAAACTCGTTTGGTAGCTGTTGTTGTATGAGAACTCTGCCAGGGGTAGGCACTTATCCCAATTCTTGTCATAATGAATGACGCAAGCTCTCAGCATGTCCTCAAGGATTTGGTTTACTCTTTCCGTTTGTCCATCAGTCTGAGGATGGTATGCTGAGCTGCGAATCAGTTTAGTACCAAGAGACGTTTGTAGTTGTTCCCAAAAGCGTGCTACAAACTGAGGACCACGATCAGAAATAATCGTCTTAGGTATTCCATGTAGGCAAACAATACGATCGAGGTAGATCACGGCATATTTCTTGGCGGTATAGGTGGTGTGTACCGGAAGAAAATGTGCCGTCTTCGTGAGTCTGTCCACGATAACCCATATGGAATCATGTTTCTGGGAAGTGTTTGGTAGTCCAACGATGAAGTCCATACTTATGTCTTCCCATTTCCATGATGGTATAGGTAATGGTTGAAGTGTACCGGCTACTTTCAAGTGGCTAGCTTTTACTCTCTGGCACGTGTCACATTCCGAGACATACGTAGCAATTTCCCTTTTCATTCTAGTCCACCAGAAGTTTTGCCTTAGGTCTTGATACATTTTGCTACTGCCGGGGTGGATAGAGAATTTGGAAAGGTGTGCCTCATCAAGAATTTGCTTGCGGAGTTCACGATTCTTCGGAACGACTATACGACTTTCGAACCATAGAACTCCCTTATGGTCCTGGCGGAAACACTTATACTTCTCCTCACCTAGAGAGAGTTTTTGTTTGATGATCTTGATTCCTTCATCATGTAGTTGTGCCATGACGATTTGGTCGTGAAGAGTGGGCTCAACTGAGGTGTGATTTAGAGCGCCTTGGGAAACCATTTCCAAGTTAAGCTTCCTCATGTCTGCACATAATGTCCCATGGTAGGACTCCATGGATAAGCAATGGCAATGGGACTTGCGGCTTAGTGCATCCGCGACTACATTAGCCTTACCGGGGTGATAGTGCATTTCCAGGTCATAATCTTTGATTAATTCTAGCCATCTTCGTTGTCTCATATTCAGATCGGCTTGTGTGAAGATGTACTTGAGACTCTTATGATCCGTGTAGATATTGCACTGTGTACCCATGAGATAGTGCCTCCATATCTTCAGAGCGTGAATGACGGCTGCGAGCTCAAGGTCATGCGTGGGATAATTCTGTTCGTGGGGCCGAAGGGCTCGTGAGGCATATGCAATCACTCGATTCTCTTGCATAAGCACACATCCTAGACCAGTACCTGATGCGTCACAATACACATCGAATGACTTGGTATTATCGGGTTGAGCTAACACAGGTGCAGTAGTCAGATGCTCTCTGAGAGTGTGGAAGGCTTCCTCACACTTCTCATTCCATACAAACTTTACTTCCTTCTTCAATAGTTCCGTCATGGGCTTAGCAATTCGAGAGAAATCCGGGATGAAGCGACGGTAGTAACCGGCTAAGCCGAGAAAACTGCGAATCTGATGAACAGAGGTAGGGGGTTTCCAATCCATCACCTCTTGTACCTTGCTGGGGTCAACAGCTATGCCTTCGCTCGAGATCGTGTGACCTAAGAACTTTACAGTATCCAACCAGAATTCACACTTAGAAAACTTAGCATAGAGCTGATGGTCTCTGAGTCGCTGAAGAACAATGCGAAGGTGCTTGGCATGCTCTTCCTCATCCTTTGAATAGATAAGAATGTCGTCGATGAACACTACGACGAATTTGTCAAGTTCGGGCATGAATACCGAATTCATGAGATACATGAAGTAGGCAGGGGCATTGGTGAGTCCAAAGGACATAACCAAGAATTCATATAGTCCATATCGTGTGGAGAAGGCAGTCTTAGGAATATCGCACGGGCGAATCTTGATCTGATGATATCCCGAACGAAGATCAATCTTTGAGAAGACTCTGGCTCCAGCTAATTGATCGAAGAGTACATCGATACGAGGAAGTGGGTATTTATTTTTAACAGTTACCGCATTGAGAGGTCGGTAGTCAACACATAACCTCAAACTGTCATCCTTCTTCTTTACGAATAGGGCTGGACATCCCCAAGGTGACGCGCTAGGGCGAATAAAACCTTTGTCTAGTAGTTCTTGGAGTTGAAGTTTCAGCTCGGCCAATTCTTTAGGGGGCATCCTATACGGTCTTTTGGATATAGGTGCAGTGCCTGGTTGTAGTTCAATAACGAACTCAATATCCCTATCCGGTGGCATTCCGGGTAAGTCATCCGGAAAGACATCGGCATACTCGCATACCACTGGAATATTCTCTAGGTTGGTCCCTTCCATCACGAAAGCGCAAGAATTTGTGCACTCCCGTAACGGTAGGTAAAGGGTAGTGGCTCCGTGACTAGGTGAATTTATCTCAACGGCTCGGGAAGAAAGGTCCAGTGTGACTCCATGCCTAGTCATCCAGTTCATTCCCAAAATAATATCCATGCCGTCAAGGGGTAAAAGTACGAGATCTGTGTTGATGACTTTACTTCCCAATTTTATCGGTACCAGCCTTATGATTTGGTTGGAAGCAATTTTTCCACCCGGTGTTGATATCATATACGACCCTTTGGTGTGCCAAACATTCAAGCCTACTTTTGCACCAAACTTTGCACTAATGAAACTATGTGATGCACCAGAATCAAACAATATGACTGCAGGCTTGTTATGGATGGAGAATGTACCCGTCATTACAGGTGCTCCTTCAGGAAGTTCTGCAAGGGTGGTGAAGTTGATCTGTCCTTGTTGGGCCTGGAGGGTCTGCTTCTTGCCTTTGTTCTTATTGTTCTGGTTAGAGTCCTGGCCCTGATTTGGCAGCCTGGGTTGAGGGCATTCGCGAGCGAAATGACCGGAACTCCCACATTTGAAACAACGATCTGCGGGGCTGGGTCGAAGAGGCTGTTGCAGTGTGGGCCTCGGACCATTCGGTGGAGGCATCGGGGGTCGTACCATGCCTGGCTGCTGCGGGGGCCTGATAATCCAACGCCCTGGCTGAGGGGCCTTCGGTGGAGCTGTAGGCGCAGCATTTCGCACCAAGCGATACCTCAGTGGCTGAGCGCCCGAGGGTCCAGCGAGCGCCTTTCTCTTCTTTTCAGCACGATGAGCCTCAATACAGTCCTCTTGAGTGATGGCCATGTTGACTAGCTCGTTATATGTATCGGCTTTGACAAGATTCAATCGTTCCTTGAGTTTAGTATTCAGACCTCTACGGAAACGATCACGCTTCTTGGCATCTGTGTCTGCGTGATAGCCCGCGTATTGGCCCAGGTTGTTGAAGGCTTGAGCATACTGAAGTACAGTGCGGTTACCCTGAGTGAGAGCTAAAAACTCATTTAGCTTTCTTTCTATGAGACCTTCGGGAATATGGTGTGCCCGGAACGCAGTCTTGAATTCATCCCAGGTGACAATGTGATCAGCGGGGAGCATAGCAAAATAGTGGTCCCACCATAGACGAGCCGTACCGCGAAGCTGCTGCGCGGCAAAGCGGGCCTTGTTTTCATCCGAACATGGGGCCACAAGTAGAGAAAACTTGGACTCGATTGTGCGAATCCAAGCGTCCGCATCCAAGGGTTCCTCCGTCTCGTGGAACAAGGGAGGCTGGGTCCCTAGGAAATCCGTGTACCCTGCAACTTGGGGGTGGGGGACATTTTGCCCACCCCGCTGGTGGTGTTGCTGTCCTTGCACGAGCTGGCGAAGCAACTCGGTTTGAGCGGCTATTACTTCTACTAAACCAGGTGGTGGCTGTGGCTGTGGTTGTGATCCACTTGCGCTAGCACCAAAACCATCCGGGTTACCACGGGTTGCTCCAACCATCTGAAAAGGCGAATGTTCTTCATTAGCAACGTGATCCATATTGCTTCCATGACTCAAAAAGATCTAACGCAGCATAGTAGACTTCCAAAAGGTCCTGGATGGAATCACGGGCATAAAAACTGTCTGCCATAAGAACCTTATAACTCCTGGTAGGTTCATCCAAAGTTCCTCATATTTTGGCAGTGGATAGCGAATTTAGGGATGTACAACTTTGATATTCAGTTAAGATGCTCAATTGATGGCTAAGATGGTCAAACGATCCGCTCTTCGCTTCGCTGGTTGGCTGTTTTTCAGCAGAACGAGTTATAGTATCTGGCCTATAACTTCAAAAGTTCTGGTCCAAAAATTCTCAACTTTTACCAGAGCATTTCTAAGGTATTTGTGCACCACTTTTATATTCAACACTTTGGCTGGATTAGGCTCTAAGATGGCTGTTCCCTTAAGGTCTTCTTCTCGGTCTACCCAGAATTTTCAGTGAACAGGGGGCCAATATTTCGTGCACCAGGGAAAATCTACCCAGCCAAAATTTACCAAATTTTAACAGCAGCTTCTGGGATAAATTTGGAACAAGTTTTGTGTTGTACTCTTTTGCAGAAAACCGCAGGAAGGGGGCCTAAAAATTTAAGAGGCAGAAGTGCTTATTCCGGACAGAATTCTGACATTTCGAGGTTTCTGTTATTTCTTATTATCCATAAGTTCAGAATTTTTCATTTTTTTGAACAGAAGATAGGGCACAAGATTTGGAACAATTTCTTCAACATGAACTCTATCAGAAATGGTCATTATCTTGGGTCAATAAATCGTTCCTTTTGGTGACGGCAGATTTCGGACAGTTTCGCTAGATAGTCCTTATGCGACCCACACTTAGATACGCAAGAACCTTTCCACTCTCACACAACGCATTTTCAATTTCCGATATATACGTTCATGATGTATGCACGTCCTATTCGTCCTCACAAAATAAAATAATCGCCAAATAGTTTTGGTCTTACGAAGATAGTTTCGGTGGCATACACAATACGGCTCTCGCTATAATAGCTAGTCGAGTCTTTCTAATCGTTCCTTAACTTATCGTAATCGCGGTTAGTGTACCTGCAGAAGATTGACAAAGCATGTATATATCATGAACCTTTCATGCCAGCACTCATGAAAGCGTCCGTATTCATTACCGTTTACTTATAGAAACGATATCTGTACAATTCCCGCCGTACAGACGACGTTAACATACGCTATCGAGATAGCGTATTCACGGGGGTACCGTCATGAGACGGGGGTATGAACAGCGATCGCCATACCCTGCGCCGAACCTTCTACTCCCAATATGTTCAACTAACAGTTGGCATATTGGCAGCACCTCAAGTAAGCCACTGCTTGAGGGCAGCGTTCGGTTCGCATCACCGACAGGAAGGCCAAGCTCCCTCAGTTGGCTGAGGATCCTTACCTTCTTACCTTAGCGACGAGTGCGTCGTTACAGAATTTAAGGTTGGTTGTGCATGAAAGTAAGTTTTGACAGAAGGTAATGTGCTGGAAGTCAGTTGATAATATATATAGAAGTTAGATAGCCACCTAGTAACTTTCCCATAAACCCTTAGGGCTTTACGAGCTAGGCACCATCCTTAACGTACCAACGCTTTCCGCAACACAACCTTCTAGTCAAGTTTTAGTATACTGAGTTTTTAAGGCTTGTAGCATTCTCTGGCGTATGTATTTCGGCTCTGGTGTCCGCTGTTGCCAGCTGTGGCACCAGCTACGGCTCTGATACCAGCTGTGGCAGAACCACCTGAATTAATCCGGCTCAAGTGTATTAACCATCACCATTAAGGCATCCTCGGTTAACCTTACACTTCAAACGGAGTAATCCACTGGTCTGTCGGGTATAACCTCCCGATACAACCACGGTGAACGGATCGAGCGCCGTACATACAAATGCTCATGCGACGATGAGCCCAGAGAATACCATATTCCAGCAATATTACGAGATTAACATAAGTAAATATTACAGGCCAAGTTCTGAGCTTAGAAACCAAATACTTCAATTAACATAAATAAGTTCTTCAGAGTTAAGTTGCAGCGGAAAATAAACAACGGAAACTACTCGACGATACAGGATGTCTCGATGAAGCCCGTACGAGACATCACTCGGCATCTTCACCGTTGGACGGGGGCGCATCCCATTCCACCGACCAACCAGGGGGAAGAGTACAAGGCCAAGTCAAACTAGCAATCAATTCTTCGAAGGTTTCACCTGAAAACAAGCCACAAGCAAGGCTGAGTATACTAATACTCAGCAAGGCTTACCCGACTAATGGGGTATACTTAGCCGACTCCTAGACATGCGAGGCTTTTGGCTTGAGTGGTTTGTTTTGCCAAAAAGCGTATATAGTAGGTCCTTACTTTCAGATTTTTAGCTCCAAGTTCTAGCTTTCTTTAACCATTCTAGGTAAGCAACTAACCAATATCATACATGGTGAAGCCTTAAATATCATCCAACCAGTTTATTCATCATCATTGTTCCTCTTCTTACTCTGTGGGTAAAAGTGGTTAAGCAGTCTCAATAGCCGTGAGAAACGGACGATTCGAATCGAATTTCTTAACCTTGCAAGGGAAACCTAAACACACGTCACGTGGTTACTCCCTAGAGTCACACGTGCAACTTTTCCCTTCAATTCCCGCTTCACGGAACAGGCCCACCGCCCTCGACTACACCTCCCCATGGACCACGGACGCAGCCGGGCCATGGCGGCCGATGCACCCGCCATTAGCTAGATGTGAACGAATTCAAGACAGTGGGGAGTATATTCCGGCCTCGGTTCAATCCAGTACTAAGCTTACCGATTACCATATTCTCGGCATGTGGTTAGTACGTTCAAAGACTTAACCATCACTTACCACACACTGCGGCCTTAGCATTTTTCACTAGACAGACGGGCCTCAATCATCAACATAAACATCGTACCACAGCCCGTCCGTCGTCCTTATGATTGCAGCGTGTAGTAAACAATCAACTCCTAATTTCTCGCGAGTGACAGGAAATCACTCGACTTTTACCGAGTCCTATTAGCATAGCATTCTATCGAACCTTGTATCTAGTATTCAGAGCATGGGTACCTAGGATCATGCAACTAAGTTTTCATCCAACTCCTATAAACTTAATGCACAAGTAAAGTAGAGTAATAAGTTGCATAAGTTGAGAAAATAGGGTTCATGCTCCGGGGCTTGCCTTCTTGCGAAAAGTTAGTCCGGGGCTCTTCCGAACTTGGGCTCGGGTCTTCGGCAACTTCAGTTAGATTCACTTGAGCTTCACGCTGCTCACTCTCGGACGCGGGCACCAACTCGTACGTTCCGTCGGCGAGAGTCGTCGTTTCTACATGAATGCACAAGTTTAAGTAGTAGTGATGTTAAACGACATGATTTCCTTCACGACAAGGTTGCAGTTCATAAGACATAAGTTTTGCTGTGAAGTTATTTACTTTAACATTTCCTGGGCAATCGTTAATAGAGTTTATCTTAATCTATTTAACTTCGTTAAAGAAGAAGGGGTTGTGTTATATTGAAAACTTAGTTTCTTTTTAAACACAAACATGAGTTGAACACAATTACTAATCTAGTTAGCTTCTGGTAATAAACTTTTTATGCAAAGTACATTATGCAGAGATAAGATCACTGTCAAAATTTCAGACATTTTTGTGTAGCATGTTAAATATGAAAAATGTAATACACAGCCACTGCTAGAATCTAGTTATTTTTATACAGAACAAACCATGAGAGTATTGATGCTACAAATTTTACAGGGTGTTGCTATAACCATATTTGTGCTACTGTAAATGTTTCAGATTTTATTGTACATTATTTAGAGCATAATAAATGGGACAAGCTACGCTCATGTTATAAAAGATTATTTTCTACAGGATGTTATACAGG
The DNA here is from genome assembly GCA_032594955.1 of Panicum miliaceum. Lineage (NCBI taxonomy): Eukaryota > Viridiplantae > Streptophyta > Magnoliopsida > Poales > Poaceae > Panicum > Panicum miliaceum. The sequence goes on along the minus strand of CM064063.1, from coordinate 36,596,886 downwards.
GTTTCTATGTTTGAAACTTTTTGTACAGGTTGATCTACTCTATGGTGTTTCATAGTAAAAAGATGAACATTTTATAAGGGCTTTACTAATTATTTTGAATTAGTGAAGTTTTCCTACCACAAATTCATGTGAACAGGTTACATATAGTAAAAATGTTTCTAAATTTTTCTATGGCCTCTAGGTATCACTACAACAACACAGAAAAAGTTTCATGACATTAAACATCACAGAACAGCAGGAATAATTAGTTCTATCACTTTATGGCATAAAGCAATGTTGGACAAAAAGTGTATCTAGAGATGGCTTTTGGTCCTGATCTTTTTACACAGTCCTAAACATTAAGCAAGTAACTCACTGCCCAAAAATTAGAGTCAGCAATGATCTACAACAGTGGGTACAAAAGAAGTCCATTAAACCTTCCATTTAATCTAGAGCAAAATATATTGAGAATCTGAGAAACTTTATGTAACAAAAGTTGTAGAGTTTCTTATAAGGATTCCAGAACAGTTGAGTTTGCATTTTTTTGAATTTTCTACGATTTTATACGAATTTTACAAGTTCACTGATTTGGTTAAAACTTTCTTTACAGAGGGGTCCCTGAAAACTAGCAGAAAACCCCCTGGGAAGATTTGGGCGTTTGCAATGTAGTCCCTGGTCGCAATTTAACGGCGGGGTCGTCCTGTCCGGCCAAATTCCGGCGAGCTCGGTCGCCGGCGGCGAGGGCAAGGTGGGGGAGAACGGAGAGGGAACCAGGGCGCACCTATTGGTGGTCTTGGAGTGGCTTGGGATGGCCGGTGGCGGGCTGGCCGCGGAGAGCAGGGGCGGCGGCGGAGGAGCGGCGCGGACTGCGGCGCTCCGGCGAGGAGGGCGGTGGGGCTCGGGCTGGGAAGCTTCGCGCGGAGGTAGGAGAGCGATTTTGGGGCCTAGCTCGGGTCGAGGAGGGGCGGAGGAGGGAGTTCCACGGCGGCGGCGTGGGGCGGAGCTCGGCTCTGCTCTGCGGGGAAGAAGGAGGAACAGGGAGAGGAGGGAGGGGCGCTGCGCCGGGCTTTATAGCCGGTGGAGCTCGTGGGGGTGGGCGTGGCACGGCCGGGGCGCGAGGTGGAGGGACCGGCGAGGCTGGGCGCCATTGGGGGCGGCCGGCGGTGACCAGTGGCCAGAGGCGCGTCGTGCGCGTGGCGTGCGTGCGCTGGGCGCGTCCGGGGCGCGACGTCGCGTGTAGGCGACGCTGGCGGGCGGTTGGGGAGCTCGGGCGGCACGACGGGGGCACGCCGTTGGGTGGCGGGGCGGCGGCCAGTGGCTGGGCGGCGCGGCGGTGCAGCAGAGCCGCGGGTTGGGCAGGGGCATGCCGTGCGGGAGGGAGAAGAAAAGGCGCGGCCGCGGTTGGGCAGCGGGGGCGGCAGCAGGCAGGGCGTCGGGGGTTGGCTCGGCGTCTGGTGCTGCGCAGGCGTCGAGGGCCAGGTGGCCGGCGGCGGTCGGGCGAGCGCGCGGCGCAGCAGAGGAGGGAGGGGTGAGCGAGGGACCGAAGTGCAAGAATTTGAAAAACTTCAGGTGGCTGAGTGCAAACAGGGCGTTTTCTCCTCTTTCTGATTTGAATTTCAAAAACTTTTGAACACGAAAGTTGTTCAAAATAAAAAGTTCTACAACTTTGGTTTCAGGAAAAATTTCATTTGGCTTATGGTTTTAAAGTTAATTTAAAAGTTTCAAATGTGTCCAAATGTGCCCAAATTAAATTTGATTTCCAACTGTACCCGGTTTAATTCTTTCCACCCTCTCATTAGTGGTTTAAAACATAGAGTTAGGCTAATGACATTGATTTCGGAATTTTAATTACCAGGGTTGTCACATTTTGACACGTGTTGAATCGGCGTCAGGAGAAGAGATTGGCCGATGCAGCAGATCTAAAGGCTACAGTAAAGAATCGGCCGATTGAGGCTACACTTGGGAATTGGCCGATCGGCAATGCAACTTGCGCCAAACGGATTGGAACCACAACAGAGGATCCCGGTCAAAAGTGGCTTGATGTTGGTCAATGGAGCAATGCTGATTCGGTCAAGAATCAATGGAAAAAGTCCTGATTGGATTAGGAGACGATGGCGGAAGATTCTGCGGGAGTTTGTTTCCTTTTTAAAGATATTATAGGTATAGTAGTTTTCCTGTTTGAAATAAAGTTGTAACAAGTCGTAATCGACCAGGAGTCCTGGTTTTAGGGTATAAATAGGAGTCGCCAGGGCTTTGCATCATATGAACAATCAATCAACAAAACACTTCTACTTTTTCCTAGTACTTTACTTTCAAGTCGGCGACTTCGCCAATACTTTTTCTTCTTTCACGAGTTCGTACGGATTGGCAAGGCTGCATCAATTTGATCTCCGGCCAATTGGTAGGTTCCGCTTATCGAGTAACATCCGAGCTTTAACTATGGGTGCATCGCTGTGGTTTCGTTTGGATTTATTCACCAGTTATTGATATTTAGTAGAGTTATAGATTTTACCTATTGTTCTAGTATTATCACCAGTTATCCAGCTTGAGATTAGAACTATCGGCTTTATCATCGCTTTTTCTAGTTCATCGTCGTGTAGCCGATTAGATCTTTTTCAAGTGTTTCATCTGTAATAATTGTTTAGATTGCTCCAGGAGTTTTCTTTGCAATTATTACGTGATTATCGGCTGATCTATAGCCGATCATCTTCACAGCAAATCGGCCGATTCGCCGATATGCTCTTCGGGACAGATCGGAACTCCAGCCGATCGGGGACGCCCGGAATTTAATACTCTTATTTCCTTATCAATCAACAGGTCAGATTGACTGGCACGCCGCGCGAACCGCACCAGGGCAATAACCTGAACAGGAGCTAAGCAGATTCTCCCGGGTCGTGTGTCCGACACTGAAGATCATCGGCCGATTCCTGGCCGATTTTTAGCGCCAACACTTATATTGTACCCGTATACAAGAAAAACAGAAAGTTGCGCGTATGCATCGATTTCAGGAACCTAAATCAGGCTACACCGATGGATGGGTATCCAATGCCAACAGCCGACGTTTTGATAGATGCTGCCGCAGGACATAAAGTCATCAGTTTCATGGACGGTAATGCTGGGTACAATCAAATATTAATGGTTGAAGAAGATATTTGAAAACAGCTTTCAGGTGTCCGGGCCACCTCGGTTTATTCAAGTGGGTGGTAATGACCTTTGGATTAAAGAACGCCGGAGCTACATACCAAAGGGCTATGAATTATATCTTTCACAAGCTTATTGGTGTATCAGTGAAAATCTACATCGACGATGTTGTGGTCAAGTCAAAAGGTCATCAGGAACATCTGGCCGATTTATAAGAGGTGTTGGAGTGCACAAGGAAGCATGGGTTGAAAATGAACCCGAACAAGTGTGCATTCGATGTGTCGGCCGGGCAATTCTTAGGATTCATGGTCGATGAGCGCGGGATAGAAGTCAATCGGAAGACCATAGCTGCCATCAATAAGGTTGTGGCCCCGCAGAATAAAACTGAGCTGCGGTCCCTAATCGGCAAGGTCAACTTTTTCAGAAGATTCATATCCAACTTGTCCGGGCGTATTCAAGCTTTCACTCCTTTGTTGAAATTGAAGCCGGATCAGGAATTGGTGTGGGGAGAAGAACAACGCAAAGCGTTAGAAGACATCAAGCAATATCTAATTTCACCACCTGTATTAGTCCCACCACAGGCTGACAAGCCGTTCAAACTATACTTATCGGCCGACGAGCGGGCTATCGGATCGGCGTTGGCACAGGAGTTCGAAGGTAAAGAACGGGTGGTATATTATATCAGCAGAAGACTCCTGGATGCCGAAATGAGATTTTCCCCGGTGGAACGGCTGTGCCTGTGTCTATATTTCTCGTGTACCAAGCTCAGGCACTATTTGTTATCGGCAGAGTGCATAGTCGTATGCAAGGATGACGTGGTAAAATACATCCTATCACTGCCAATTTTGAAAGGATGGATTGGAAAGTGGATCCTGGCTCTGCCAGAGTTTGACCTAAGGTACGAATCGGCCAAAGCTGTCAAGGGCCAAGTTATGGCTGATTTCGTGGCTCAGCATTGTGGACCAGAAATCGTTGTCATTGAACTACTTCCATGGACTCTATACTTTGATGGTTCCTCGTGTGGAGTCGGATCGGGAATCAGCATCGTTCTCGTATCGCCTCGGGGGGCAAGCTATGATTTCTCTCTGCCGATAGAGGCATCCGCGACCAACAACCAGGTGGAATACCGAGCCGTCCTAAAAGGTATCCAATTGTTAAGAGAAATCAAAGCCGATGCGGTGGAAATTTTTGGAGATTTCATGCTCATTGTGGATCAATTAACGGGGAGATCTGAATGCAAAGATGATGTCTTAAGGATTTACTACGAAGATTGCCTCCAACTGTTAAAGAAATTCAAGTCTACGGTTATTGAGCACATTCCCAGAAATTACAATGAAGAGGCCAATAGGCTTGTGTCACACCCGATTCTAGAAAGAACCAGATGCATCTCATATGTGTGCCAGGATCATGTTCACACACATATGGTAGACGGAAAGTGTAATATATCAAAGACAATGCTCAAAAAGTAACTAAATAAAGTATTTAACAATATTACACTCCGTATAAAAGAGACATAAATGTCTTTAAACAATAAACCGTTATACCCTATACGAAGTCTCCAACAACTCCGTCTTCCACAGGCGATGACTTGTGAACGCAGGGCCTAGAACTCCTCGAAGTCGTCGAAGATCTCCTCTTCAAAGTTCTCTTCTGAACAGCAGGGGGCAAGGGTGAGTACTCTTATGGTTGGTACTCAGCAAGTGGGGTGAAAATGCAAGGCCATCAAGGATAGGCTAAGGTTTGCAGCAGCGGTCATTTTTAGTTGGTCAAGTATTTATTAACAAGCACCTATTAACTAGGTTTAAGTTTATACCAACCCACTTTAGCAAAAACATAAAGGTACCATCAACAAAAACATTAACCACGAACCACAATTTAATTAATCTTGAAGTTTCATTATCATGTGAGGGTCCAAGCCACTCTTAACCGTGAGTACGGCTGTTATAACAGTTTTACACTCTGCAGAGGTTGTACATTTTACCCACAAATCGTGTTTCCCTGAGTCGCCCGGGTTTGCAAGGCCCTTAAACACTTCCGAGGTGAGTGGCGAGGGTACACTACGAAGCCTTTACAAAGACATGTCGAAAGCTAGACAGCCCGCTAGAGTTTCAGTAGTAGTGTGGTCCATAAACCTCCCTAATGGTCAGCTCCTTAGCAAAGGCAGCTACCCCAAGAGGACCGGGCTATGACCCCTATCACCGACCCCCTCCTTGGCCTTTCGGTAAGGCCACTAGCAAACTACACATCTAATTAATTGGCTAAGGTCAGAGCCATATGACTTAGTGGTTGCACTGTTCACTTGGGTGGTTCTCCATGTTCCCATTAAACAAAGTTGATCTTGAAAATACGCGGTATAACAAAAATATGAAACGTGATCAACATTGACATAAGAGTAAACCAATACCAATCCCAAAGTTTGCAACTAAGCGTAACTACCCAACATGAATAGTAAACCCAGGTGTTTCAAGGGTTGGGGTAAAAGACTAGGTATGTCCTTAGCATAGGTAACCCATCAAGTTTATGCAAGCAACAATAAAGTAAAGTGAATTATCATGCTGTTGTTGGGATCAAATAGAATATGCAGGGGGGAAATCCACTTGCCTTCCTCAAACAGCTGCTGATTCTCTTCCTCGTAAGCTTGCTCTTGAGTTTGCTCGAACATCACGTTGTCTACGCGATCACACAAACAAGCATACACAAACAAATAAGAAATAGTACAACAAACAGTACAAACAGAAAGTAAAACGATGAGGTTCGGGGTAAATCAGGGGCTAAAATATAATTAAACCTTAAACAGAGGGTCGGGGTGCAAAACTAGAGGTTTTGGACGGCGGGTACTAATTCTAGAAAAGTGAGGGGTCGGAATAAAAAAAGAAAGGGCTCAACTCTAATTATTTCTCTACTGATCTGGACTAAGGGTTGATTCTGGCCGTTAGATCTAGATCGAGCGGCAGAGGAAGGGTCGGCTCGACGGGGTAAAGGGGGTCGGGCGAAGCGGAGCTGCGCTGGGTGCCGGCGGCGAGCGAGTGCGGCGGCGGACGATCGGAGCTTCACCAAATCCGGTGTTCCGGGGTTTAGTTCAAGCTGGATTTATGCCGGGGAGAGAGTGGGCGGCACGGCGAAGGCGAGGGTGGTCACGGGATGGCTGTGCGGCAGCTGTAGACCGGCGGCCACGGCGACGGGCGGAAACAGATCTCCGGCGAGGAATTGGGGTTGCGACAGAGTGGCGGCGTTCCTCCAGTGTGCGAATTCCAGCGGCGTGCGACGGTGTTGAGTAGAGGAAAGAGTTTAAGGACGGCTCTGGGTGCAAAGCAAGGCTCCGGTGGGGTTTTATAGGGGCGGAGTGGCCGGGGAAAAAGGAAGGCAGCGGCTCACGCGGCGACCTGCGAAGGAAAGGGGCGGAACTGCGGCTAGTAAGGCAAACCTGCATCGCGGGGAAGGAAAGAGAGACGCGGGCGACGGCGCGGAGTCGATCCGGACTCGGGGTGAGGAAGAAAAAAGGAAGGAGAAGGAGCCCGGTGGGGCGTCTGACATCGCGGCGGAGAAAGGAAACAGAGGAGTGGGAGCAGTGCGGAGGAAGAAGAAAGGAAAGAAGAGAGAAGGCGCCGACAGGTGGGGTCCAGCCTTCGGCGGGAGAGGGTAAAAGAGAGTGAGGGGTTTGGGCTGTTGAGTTGGGCCGACTGAGTTGGGCTTGCTGAGTTGGGCTGTGGGATTGGAACAAGAAACGAAGGAGAAGAGAAGGAATGGCCAACTGGATTGGGCCGCGAGAAGAGGAGAAAAGAAAGAAGTTTGGGCTGGGCTGAAAGAAAAGAGTGGGAGAAGAAAAAGAAATAAAGATGCATGCACAATTTTATCTTGTGGCTTTTATAAAAATATATTTTTAAAGTTTTAATTTCTATATTTTGAGTGTTACAAAACCTACCCCCCTTAAAGAGAATCTCGTCCTCGAGATTTGGAAGGACTAGGGAACAGCTGTGGGAATTCTGCAATCAGTTGATCTTCTCTTTCCCAAGTAGCCTCATCCTCTGACTGGTGACTCCACTGTACTTTGCACATTTTGATCATCTTGTTCCGAGTAACTCTCTGAGACATTTCCAAGATTCTAACCGGATGCTCTGCATAAGTCAAATCTTCTTGTACATCAAGTTCCTCCAGCGGTAACTGCTCCTCAGGCACTCTCAAATATTTCTTTAGCTGTGATACATGAAACACATCATGGACATCTGACAATCGTGCCGGTAACTCCAATTGATATGCCACTTGACCTTTCCTTTCCAGAATCTGAAAATGACCAATATAACGTGGTGACAACTTTCCTTTCACTTTGAATGTACGTAAACCTCTGATGGGTGATACCTTCAATTACACAAAATCTCCAACTTCAAATGTCAATTCCCTTCTTCATGTATCAGCATAACTTTTCTGTCGTGACTGAGCAGTCTTGAGATTATCCCGGATTATCTGGAGTTGTCTATCCGCTTCTTGAAGAATCTGTTGGCGCTAAAATCGGCCGGATAGGAATCGGCCGATGGGTCTTCAGCGTCGGACACACGACCCGGGAGAATCTGCTTAGCTCCTGTTCGGGTTATCGCCCTGGTGCAGTTCGCGCGGCGTGCCAGTCAATCTGACCTGTTGATTGACAAGGAAATAGAGTATTGAATTCCAGGTGCGTCGATCGGCTGGAGTTCCGATCTGTCCTGAAGAGCGCGTCGGCGGCGAATCGGCCGATTTGCTGTAGAGATGATCGGCTATGGATCAGCCGATGATCGTCTAGTAATTGTAAAGAAAACTGCTGGAGCGATCTAAACAATTACTACAGAAGTAACACTTGAAATAGATCTAATCGGCCGTGAGATGATAAATCGAAGGAGAGCAATGACGAAGCCGATTACCCTGATCTCAAGCTGGATAACTGGTGATAATACTAGAATAACAGGTAAAACTTGCAATTCTAGTAAATATTGATAACTGGTGAATAAATCCAAACGAAACCACAGCGATGCGCCCGTAGTTAAAGCTCGGATATTACTCGGTAAGCGGAACCTACCAATTGGCCGGAGATCAAGTTGATGCAGCCCTGCCAATCCGTACGAACTCGTGGAAGAAGTAAATTGCTGGAAAAGTAGAAGTACTGTTGTTGATTGATGTGTTGATTGATGTCTTTGCAAGATCCTGACGACTCCTATTTATACCCTAAAGCTAGGACTCGTGGTCGATCACGACTTGTTACAACCTTATTTAAAAAATAGGAAAACTACTATATCTATAAGAACTTTTAAAGGAAACGGACTCCCGCAGAATCTTCCGCCGCCGTTCCTAATCCAATCAGGATTCCCTTCAATTGCTCCTTGACCGACTTGGCGTGCCCTGTTGACCAGCTTTTGACCAGGATCTTCTGGAATAATCCCATCCTGTTGGCATAGGCTGCGCCACCAATCGGCCGATTTCCAATTGTTACTTCAATCGGCCGATTCCTTTCTGTAGCTTTCAGATCTGCCGCATCGGCCAATCTTCTCCTCCTGACGCCGATTCAACACGTGTCAAAATCTGGCGTCAACACATGCCCCCCAGTTTCGGAGTAAAATATAACTTTTCCTTCGAAACTCTTTTCCTTAATCCTCTCCTCCGAAATGGGCGCAGTAAAAATCTCCTTCCGTTCCGCGGCACAATGATTGCAATCTCCTCAAACCGGGCGCGCGAAACGACCGCTCCCCTGGAACTCGTGTAGACGGCGCGGTAAAAATACCATCTTTGCCCTTGCTCTCCTGATCTCTCTTAAGTACTGTCTTTCTCCGCCTCTCCTTCTCCACTAATCCAGCATTCTCTCCGTCGCATTACTGTTCGTCTTCCTCCAAGCTCCTTCGATTTCCAAGTGCTCCCCTTTTCCGGCGATCTCATCCGCGGCCTACTCCGACCCCCAATGGCGTCTCCATCGGCGACCACCCCATCTACAGAGGCTCCATCGGCTGCTCCTTTGGCGGCGGCGGCCCAATCGGCGGCTTCCCCAGCGGCGTCATCGGCGACGATGGCTTCCATCCCAGAGGTAAATGCTCGAAATTTTCCCCTTTTTGCCTTTCTACTGCTTCAGTATTTTCCGGACCCTTTCTTAGCTTCTTCCCTTTTTCCCTTTTTTAGGCACTTAGGCACAGAATCACCATTCCTCTCTCAGAATCCCCTGACTTTATCTGTCTGGGCCCTATGGGGAGCCCTGATCCAACGGATCTGATCAGTTTAGAAACTCATAGGATCCCCTTTAAGCAGTCAGCCATGGATTTAGATCATTGGGTGGGCACTTTCAGATCCTGGCCGAATGAAACACCCGGGTGGAGAGAATGGTACCAGAGGGTAGCCGGGTCTTGGAAGGTTCAATGGGAAGAACTCAAAATCGGCCAATGCATAGACTTATCCCTGTCTCAGATGGAAAGGAACAAACCTTTGGTTATGGCAGCCTCTTACTTCTGGTCCGATGCACTTAACGCATTCCTTTTTGGACACGGACCCATGACCCCAACCTTGGCCGATGTCCTGCTGCTCACCGGCCTAGATGTTTCCTCCGCCGATACCCCCTTCAATTATCTGTTCAAGCCATCTCATCGGCTGGAGACCAAAGGAATCGGCGGGTGGAAAGGATACATCAGTAAAAACATGAAGACAGGGACAGTCTCACAGAGGGAGCATACTGCCTTCTTGATGATGTGGCTGGAGAAACACTTCTTCTGTGGCAGAGCGGTCGGCCCCTCTTCCAACACTCAAGCTTTGGCAGAGTCTCTTGCACAAGGATCGGCCATCCCCCTCGGTAAACATTTGCTGGGATCGGCATACCATCTGATGCACCAAATCAGCGTCAAGCTGTCGAAAGGAGAGCCGATAGGGAATCCAGGCGGTCCTTGGTGGTTCATCACCCTCTGGCTCAATCTACACATGAGCAAGGTCTCTCAGCAGCGGATAGAGACAAAGACCTTTCCCAACATCGAGTCAGAGGAGAATCCATCGGTCCGTCGCCGCTACAGATCTTTTGGAGAAGCGGTATCGGCCTTTCCTGGCTGCCAATTCACTGCTACCCGCGTAGCTGAATATTTCAGTTGTTTCTATAATGGCCTTAGTGAAGAGATGATCATCTGGCATCCATATCGGACCGTAGAGCCGATTTTCGAATTGCCCGTATGCTTTGATTTCTCCACTCATATATTTGACAGAGAATTAATGGACGTCTTGATCAAGCCGGGAATTCTGCCGGCCAACTTTTTCTCAGGAAAGGACTCACCCACCTATGAGTTCTACTGTCCATCGGTTGCGGCAAGGCAACTGGGTTTTGGCCAACTGCCGATTCGAGTCTATTTCGCCGGCCAGACAAAATTCAGAGATGGACTAACTTCAAGTTTTGACTACAGCCGGTTGTGCGATCTAGTATCCGACTCCAGCACTATTGACTTGAACGGCTGGTCAGTTGCCTCTTTCGCTACCCAGCAGTATAAATTATGGTGGGCAGAATGGAAGCAGCATCTTTTCTGTAAATCTCCATCATCTTACTACAACATTCTGGACCCAGAGAACATCGACCCAAATGCAGCGGTATGTCCTTTTTTCCTTAGCCGATTCCAATGTCACATTATCATCTTGTTGTTAACTTATGCTTATCCCTTCAGTCTGAAAGCCATGTTCCCCCGATGCGGAGCCGAAGCGGCCGGTCGATTGACAGCCATCACCAATACACGCCGTATCCACTCATCGGCTTCCATGCTCCATCTGTCAGAGATATCTCCACCGGCCGATCAAGATGAGCACCCAAATGGCCAACATCAAAGATAACCAGCCGTCGGATGCGAGCTCGCATTGGATCGGCCGATCAGGCGACAATAGCATCGGCTAAAATCTCCCGCATCGGATCGGCTAGCCAGATGGCAGTAGTATCGGCCGAGACTCCCCGTGTTGGATCGGCCAATCAAGTAGAAGTGACACTCGCCGAGGCCTCAGGTCTTTTACCCCTACCAGTTGTCGAGACGGCCGATCCCCAAGTCACCGCCGAAGCCGGGGCCGCTGCAGCATCACTATTAGTAGAAGCTGTCCAGGTAATCTTATTTACCTCATTTATTATCCAAATCCTCTACTGACATTAATTCTATTCCTCTGCCAGGCTGCACAAGTTGTCCCACCGCAGTCCCCGCAACTATCGGCCACGTCTCAAGTGGGGACTGAGATTACAGCAGCTCCTGTTGCCGAGGTACACGATCTCTTACCCTGCATCCTTAATATTCAGAAAACCTAACCAATTTTGATGCAGGTCAACTTGGGTACGCCGATTATAACTCCACAGCAGGCATCGGCTGGGAGACTCACAGAGGCATGGCAAATTTCCATTACCATCTCATTTCATTTTCCCATAGTATTTTCACGGGAATTTATGTCTTTCTCAGGAAGCTGGCCCAAGCGGAGCACTGATAACGATCGAATCTTCTTCTTCCGGCGAACCAAGTGCACCAGTCCCTGAAACAAGGGAAACACTTACACCGGCGCAGGCAAGAGAGATTCGTTTCAAAGAGGTAACAACCTTACCATCAGAATCGGCCGATTTCCTTTCACCGCTTGCTTACCCTTTACGTTGTTCCCTTACAGGAGCAAGATACCCCCAATAATAGCATCTTTTCCTTTGCTGTCTCCTTGGCCGATGAAGAAGAAATCGCCTCACACGCAGTTCCATCGAGCTCTACCTCTGCCGATGTTCGCTCCAAGCTCGAAAGCATTCGTACTCTCCTCCAAGGTGACATCGGCCGATTAGTGGAAGATGCATCGCCGATCTGACGACTTTCAATGAGGTCAAAGATCACATCCCGGATGAAGTGTCGGAAGACTTGGGGTATGCTGCCTATATAGAGGGCCTGCAGATTCCGGTTTCCAGGGCGCTGCAACGTATGGCCGATCGTGCTCAGATGGCCAAAACTCAGGAGGAGGTCGACTCGTACAAGCACCGGACTCAGGAAGTACACCACAGGATCAATTTCCTCGAGAACTGCCATCCGGACATCGTCGGCGCAATAGATCGGCTGAAACGGAGGAGAGCAGAACTAGCCAAGGAGATGGAACACATAACCAAAGAGATAGCCGCTGAAGAGAAAAAACTCCAAGAACTCCCAACCAACATCGGCAAGCTGAAGCAAGAAAGACAACATCTGGCCCGTGAAACAATAAGGCTTCGTCGCCGCGTGTCAGAAGTACCAGGATCGGCCGACAATGATCAGAGAATAGTAGAATCGGCCGATCAAATTAGACGACGAGCGATTGTAGCCATAGATGCTTTCCTTGGGTTGTAAAAAAATATGTTAAACATTATTGCTCCTTTAATGTCACTGCGCTGATTTGGTTTTGACCTGCTCCTTCAGTCTGCCTTGCATTTATGTATATATTTACTCCGATAGGACGTGTCTCACCATCCATCTACCTCCTCTTCATTTATACGCAGACCGTTCACCATCTCTAGAGGCACACGCATCACTTATCTCTTTTCTCCCAACTGGACGGCAAGATGTCTTGTTCGTCCTCTTCATCCTGCTCCTCTGTCAACCAGGTATGAACTCCCTCTCTACCTTTTTCTCAAGCATTTCAATCGCTCCAATACTGGGTAACCCCCTTTATCTCTGTTCAGCCAAACCGTCTCAGCTCTGATCTAGAACGAGCGATAGAAATCATGCATTCAGAAGAGCCATTATCACAGGCAGACAGAAATCTGATAAGAACTCATGCTGAGGAACTCAGAGATCATGTCCCTGCCGCTGTCCAGGAATATTCGGACCTCATAAGTACTCATATTTTAGTCCGCAAGCGACCATCTTCCAACAAAAATTCTTCACTTCCTTGTAAAGCTATAACTGAAGTTGCCATGGAAGATCTGGAAGAGGAGAAGACCCGCCTGCTGAAAGAACTCTGCAACCAAGCTGAAACCGGAGCCACTGCAGAAGACTTGAAAGAGAAAAGGCTCACCCTTATGATAAAACTAGGTCGCATCGAGAGAGAAATTCAGCGTAGGCGCAATCAGTAGACACACCAGTATTTTTATTCTAAAGGCGACTTATGCCATGTCGGCCATGTAATCTGTAATTTCCATTCAATAATGAATCCCAATGTTTCCTTCACCAGATGTGTGGCCAGAGAACCGATGAGAAATCGGCCATGTTACCTTGACATATTTCGTCGTAAGTTATGCGTCTACCCAAATGCTCGGATAGTACCTCTTCAAATATCGTCCATTTAAAGCTCTTGGGAATTCCTCCCCTTCTATTGTCTCTAGAATTGCATTCCCAGGGGCACATCGGCCGATTCTATACGGCCCTTCCCAAGTGGGTGACCATTTACCGAATTTGGGATCTTTAAACCCTATCGGCAGCACCAACTTCCATACCAAATCTCCTTGAGAGAACTGCTTAACCTTGACCTTTTTGTCATACCATCTGGCCACCCTTTTCTTGTTTTCTTCTATACTAATCAGGGCTCTTAACCGTAAACCCGCCGAATCGTCAAGTTCGTCTTTCATGAGAAAGGAATAGTCATCAGCCGTTAACTGATCCTGTAACGATATACGTCTTGATCCTGTCCTTACCTCCCATGGCAAGACCGCCTCATGACCATAAACCAAATGATAAGGGAATATTTTAGTGGCTCCATGACAAGCCATCCTGTATGCCCATAAAGATTCAACCAAAGACATATGCCACTTCTTGGGTTGCTCTTCTATCTTCCTCTTGATCAGCTTGATTATCCCCTTGTTAGACGATTCTGCTTGGCCATTGGCTTGAGCATAGTATGGAGAAGAATTTAATAATTTAATTCCCATATCGGCAGCGAACTCTCCGAACTCTCCAGAAGTGAACATCGTCCCTTGATCAGTTGTGATGGTTTGAGGAATACCAAATCGATATATAATATGGCTTTTAACAAATTCAATCATATCGGCTGATGTTATGTTCCTTAAAGGAATTGCCTCCACCCACTTAGTAAAATAATCCGTAGCCACCAATATGAAATTATGCCCTTTGCTAGATGAAGGATGAATCTCTCCGATGAGATCTATTCCCCAACCTCTGAACGGCCACGGCTTAATTATCGGATTCATAGCCGATGCTGGTGCGCGTTGCACATTGCCAAACCTCTGACAGTCTTGGCATCCTTTGTAGTATCTGAAACAATCTTCAAGAATGGTCGGCCAATAATATCCATTGTTCCTGATCATCCATTTCATTTTATGAGCCGATTGATGAGCTCCACACACGCCTTCATGGATTTCTCCCATCAGAACCTTTGCCTCTTCTGTCCCCAGGCATTTGAGAAGAACTCCATCAATCGTCCGATAAAATAAATCATCCTCAAGCAACACATACTTTGTAGCCTGAAAACGTGTTCGCCGATCCACCTTTTGGGATGGATTTTTCAAGTAATCGGTGATCTCCTTTCGCCAGTCATCGGTCGCGAGTTCTAGCGTCATCGCTCCCTGAATCGGCCGATAGCCAGAAGCATGTTGAGCCAGTCGGTTGGCTTCTTCATTATAATTCCTGGGGATATGCTCAATCATTGCAGATTTGAATTCTTTCAAAAGTTGAAGACAATCCTCATAATAAATCCTCAAGATGTCATCCTTGCACTCAGATCGTCCCGTTAACTGATCCACAATGAGCATGGAGTCCCCAAAGATTTCGACTGCATCAGCTCTGACTTCCCTTAATAATTGGATGCCTTTTAGAACAGCCCGATATTCCGCCTGGTTATTAGTTGCAGAGGCTTCTATCGGCAGAGAGAAATCATAAGTTGCCCCCCGAGGCGACACAAGAACAATGCCAATTCCTGATCCGACCCCACACGAAGAACCATCAAAATATAGAGTCCATGGAACTGGTTCAACGGTGGCAATTTCTGGTCCACAATGTTGAACCACGAAATCGGCCATCACTTGACCTTTGACGGCTTTGGCCGATTCGTACCTTAGATCAAATTCTAACAAAGCCAGGATCCATTTTCCAACCCGCCCTTTCAAAATTGGCAATGATAGCATATACTTCATCACATCATCCTTGCACACGACTATGCATTCTGCCGATAGCAAATAGTGCCTGAGCTTAGTACATGAAAAGTACAAGCACAAGCATAATCGCTCCACCGAGGAATATCTTGTTTCGGCGTCTAAAAGTCTTCTGCTGACGTAGTATACCACTCGTTCTTTCCCCTCAAACTCCTGTACCAACGCCGATCCAATGGCTTGTTCATCAGCCGATAAATATAATTTGAACGGCTTACCAGGCTGTGGCGGGGCTAACACCGGAGGTGAAACCAGATACTGCTTGATATTCTCCAGTGCCTTGCGCTGTCCTTCTCCCCATATGAATTCCTGGTCGGGCTTTAATTTCAACAGAGGGGTAAATGCCTGAACACGTCCTGACAGATTGGATATGAATCTTCTGATGAAATTGACCTTGCCAATGAGGGACTGCAGTTCAGTTTTATTTTGTGGGGCCACCACTTTGTTGATGGCGTCTATGGTCTTGCGGTTGACTTCTATCCCGCGCTCATGGACCATAAATCCCAAGAATTGTCCGGCCAATACACCAAATGCACACTTGTTTCGGTTCATCTTCAACCCATGTTTCCTTGTGCACTCCAGCACTTCCTGTAAATCGGCCAGATGATCTTGGTGACCTTTTGACTTGACCACGACGTCATCTATATAAATTTCCACCGATGAACCAATGAGCTTGGGGAAGATGTAGTTCATGGCCCGTTGATATGTAGCGCCGGCGTTCTTCAAGCCGAAAGTCATAACCACCCATTCAAATAAACCAAGATGGCCTGGGCACCTAAAAGCCGTTTTTGAAATATCTTCCTCGGCCATTAATATCTGATTGTATCCGGCATTCCCATCCATGAAGCTTATGACTTTGTGGCCTGTGGCAGCATCCACCAAGATATCGGCCGTTGGCATCGGATATCCATCCATCGGCGTAGCCTGATTTAAGTTCCTGAAATCGATACACACACGCAATTTTCCATTCTTTTTGTATACAGGCACAATGTTAGAATCCATTCGGCGTAGCGGCACTGCCGAATAAATCCTGCCTCAATCAACTTTGTAATCTCGGCCTTTATGTCAGGTAGAATCTTGGGGTTACACCGTCGTGCAGGTTGCTGATATGGCCGATATCCTGATTTTATAGGTAACCGGTGTTCAACAATAGACCGGTCTAGTCCTGGCATCTCATGGTATTCCCAAGCAAAGCAATCCTTGAACTCTTTTAATAAACTTATCAATTTACATTTGTACTCAGAATCCAAATTGGCACTAATGTACGTCGGCCTTGATTTGCTACTATCTCCCAAATCTACCATCTCTAATAAATCGGCCGACGTAAACCCATGCCCAAGCTTCCCATCTTCTCGGACAAGCTGACCATTTATTCTGAATCTTCAGAGCCGACTGCTTGGATCGGCTGTAGACCAAAATCGGACACTCTCAGGAAGTCAGTGTCCCAAGTCCTGCCAGATATACACTTGACGTGCTCGCAGCTCCACTGTTGCGTATCGGCCGCTGCAACGCTGTAGGCGGAATCGGCAGCGACTATCTCTGTACTATCGCCGACCCATTGCACAAGGCATTGATGCATTGTAGATGGGACACAGCAGTTTGCGTGTAATCAGTCGCGACCAAGCAGCATATTATAGGACCCTTTGCCATTAATAACGAAGAAAGTGGTAGGGAGGGTCTTACTGCCGATGGTGAGGTCGACGCAGAGCGCTCCGCGGGCGGGCGACACGTTGCCTTCGAAATCCTTCAGCATCATGTCCGTCTTGGTGAGGTCATCATCGCCCTTGCCCAGCTTGCGGAACATGGCATACGACATGATGTTAACTGCCGCGCCTCCATCTACCAGTAATCTGGTGACGGGTCTTCCGTTGACATAGCCTTTGAGAAACAACGCTTTAAGATGCTGTCGTTTTTCCTCTTCTGGTTTCTCAAATGTAGCCGTCATCGGCTCTAATACCAGTTGTGCCATTTGCTCTTCTTCTGTTCCTTTCATTTTATCCCGATCGTTGGGCGCCATGAACTCCATCGGCAGTATGAACACCATATCAATTTCGGCTGCCGATTCTTGGTTGCTTGTTTCTTGATCATTTTTCTTTGGGCGCCAAACTCGAGATTTGACATTCCTTCTCTCTGACACCTGTCTCTGTTCTTCTTCTTGATGTTCCCACTAGCGTAGGCGTTGGATCCTTCATTTCTGGGATCTGGACAGGCCATCGGGACACCACCTGGGATTCACTGGTTTGGCCGATGACTTGGCGTGTTCCCAATCTGGTTCCCTTCCTAGGGGATCTTCGTCTGATACCCTATCATCGGCCATCTCTTCCAGCCGATCGTGTGTGCTGATCCTGCCCCCCAGTCCATCTCGCTGGCCGATCTTGCTTTTTGACCTGCTGTACTGGTCAATTCATTTTTCCTCTTCTGGTTTCTCAAACGTAGCCGTCATCGGCTCTAATACCAGTTGTGCCATTTGCTCTTCTTCTGTTCCTTTCATTTTATCCCGATCGTTGGGCGCCATGAACTCCATCGGCAGTATGAACACCATATAAATTTCGGCTGCCGATTCTTGGTTGCTTGTTTCTTGATCATTTTTCTTTGGGCGCCAAACTCGAGATTTGACATTCCTTCTCTCTGGCACCTGTCTCTGTTCTTCTTCTTGATGTTCCCACTGGCGTAGGCGTTGGATCCTTCGTTTCTGGGATCTGGACAGGCCATCAGGACACCACCTGGGATTCACTGGTTTGGCCGATGACTTGGCGTGTTCCCAATCTGGTTCCCTTCCTAGGGGATCTTTGTCTGATACCCTATCATCGGCCATCTCTTCCAGCCGATCGTGCGTGCTGATCCTGCCCCCCAGTCCATCTCGCTGGCCGATCTTGCTTTTTGACCTGCTGTACTGGTCAATTCTGCCCCCAGCCGATCATGCACCGAAATGCGCCGTTCCTCGCGCCGATTTCTGCTGATCGGCTCTGACCCTCTGTCCCTAGATTGTGGCCTCGGGCGATCGCTGTGGCTTAATCCGTTACACTCCGGACAGTTATCGGCAGACGGCAACCTGATATCGTTCTCCCAGCAGTGGATGAAGAACGGACATTGCCAGTGATCTTCATGCCGACGTATCATCTCTTCCTGGTATTGTGCTTGTTGTTGCTGCTGCCGATATCTACTGAGTAAGAATTGGGAGGTGACGGGCCTGCGTGGTCGTTGTGGCCCTCGCCTGTTCCTTCTGATTTCTTCCGCTGTGATCTGCCTCCTGGGGTCGACGGCGCCGCCTCTTCTTGCCGATTCTGACGTCAGCACCTTGGTTCGACTTGAGTCCCTTCCAGCGTTAACCGTGTTGGCCGGGAAGGGATGCTGATCTATCTTCATCGGCTTTGCCGATTTGGTTGGAGTTTCAAATTTGAGCCGCCCCTGCTCGATGGCCGATTGTATCTGCTGGCGGAAGACTTTACATTCATTTGTATCATGAGAAGTAGCGTTATGCCACTTGCAGTACTTCATCTTCTTAAGCTGATCGGCCGTAGGGATGGTGTGATGTTGAGACAGCTTAATCTGCTCTTCCTGAAGCAGTAGATCAAAAATTTTATCAGCCTTTGACGTATCAAAGCCGAATGTCTCTGGCTCCTTCTTGCCAAAGGGGCAAGATATTGGTTTTTTCCCTTTTACCCACTCTGCCAGGCCGATTTCTTCTTCCGCATCGGATTCAGATCCCTCCAAGTATGCCACCTTCTTTTGGAAGTTCCTCCGCTGTTCAAACGGTTGGAACTCTTGCCCTGATAATCGGTGGACGATTTGGTTCAGGCTTTCGAATTCTTAGGCAGCATATCTCTCTTTGATTTGTGGCAAGAGGCCTTGGAAAGCGATATCGGCCAACTGTGCATCGGTCAGAGCCAGATTGTAGCATTTGTTCCTGTGGCAGAACCACCTGAATTAATCCGGCTCAAGTGTATTAACCATCGCCATTAAGGAAATCTCGGTTAACCTTACACTTCAAACGGAGTAATCCACTGGTCTGTCGGGTATAACCTCCCGATACAACCACGGTAGAGCGGATCGAATGCCATACATACAAATGCTCATGCGAAGATGAGCCCAGAGAATACCACATTCCAGCAAAAATTACAAAATTAGCATAAGTAAATATTACAGACCAAGTTTGAGTTTAGAAACCAAGTACTTCAGTGATCTTAACTTAATAAGTCCTTCAGAGTTTAAGTTGCAGCGGAAAACAAAACAACGGAAGCTACTTCGACGATAAGGATGTCTCGATGAAGCCCGAGACATCACTCGGCATTATCTCCGTTGGACGGGGGCGTATCCCATTCCACCGACCAACCAGGGGGAAGAGTGCAGGGCCAAGTCAAGCTAGCAATCATATCTTCGAAGGTCTCACCTGAAAACGAGCCACAAGCAAGGCTGAGTATACTAATACTCAGCAAGACTTACCCGCATAGTGGAATCTACTCCACCGACTCTAGACATGCAAGGCTTTTTGGCTCAGGGGTTTGTTTTGCCGAAAAGCATCTACAAGTGGGTCCTTACTTTCAACTTTTAGCTCAAGATTATAGTTTCATTAACCATTCTAGATAAGCAGCTATCCAATAGCATTCATGGTGAAGCATTAATTTTCATCCAACCAGTTCATTCATCATCATTATTCCTCTTCTTACTCTGTGGGTAAAAATGGTTAAGCAGTCTCAATAGCCGTGAGAAACGGACGATTCAAATCGAATTTCTTAACCTTGCAAGGGAAACCCAAACACACGTCACGTGGATACTCCCTAGAGTCACACGTGCAACTTTTCCCCTTTCTTTCCGGGTCGTGGATCGGGGCTACCCTACGAGAGTACAAGAGCCCCACGCCACGGTTCGGCGCCGGGTCGTGACCACTCTCTGCACTCGCCATATGCACATGGGACCGAAGTTCAAAGGGTAGGATGCCGTCCCCTTGCCGGGCCAATCAGGTACTTAAGCTTACCGATTCCCATAATCTCGGCATGCGTTTAGTACGTTCAAAGACTTAACCATCACTACCACACACTGCGGCCTTAGCATTTTTCACTAGACAGACGGGCCTCAATCGTAACCATCGTTCCATAGCCCGTCCGTGTCCTTATGATTGCAGCGTGTAGTAAACATTCAACTCCTATTTTCTCGCGAGTGACAGGAAATCACTCGGCTTTTACCGGAGTCCTATTAGCACAGCATTCTATCGATCCTTACGTCTAGTTTTCAAGCAAGGGTTCCTAACATCATGCAACTAAGTTTTCATTCAACTCCTATAAACTTAATGCACAAGCAAAGAGTAATGAGTTGCATAAGTTCGGAAAGAAATGGGTCATGCTCCGGGGCTTGCCTTCGCAGTTAGCTTGGGGCTCTTCCGAACTTGGGCTCGGGTCTTCAAGAGCTTCAGTTAGATTTACTTGAGCTTCTCGCTGCTCACTCTCGGACGCGGGCACCAACTCGTACGTTCCGTCGGCGAGAGTCGTCGATTCTACATGAATGCACAAGTTTAAGTAGTGGTGATGGTAAACGACACGATTTAAGTGTAATTACTACAGTGGATAGTTTCTGGTCATGAAATTTTGGATTTAGGCACATCAGCGAAAGATGTGCTTACTGTAAAATTTTCAGACAATTTCATGTAGCAGATTAATTATGAAAAATATATTACATAGTTGCTGTTAGATCTTTGTTCTTTTTGTACCGAACAATTGGTGCAAAACCTGAGTCTAAGATTTTTACAGGGCTTCCATATCGTCGTGTAGGAGCTACTGTAAATTTTATAGGATTTATTATGCAGTTTTCAGAGCATAGAAAATATGACATTACTTTCCTAGGTTATTCAAGGATTTATTTTTACAGGATCATCCATGATGTTTTTGTTCATGAAACTTTTTACACAGCAACCTCTGCCACAGTGTATCTCCTAGTAAAACTTTGAGATTTTACAAGCTAAGATACTATTTGCTTGATTTAATGTATGTTATTAGCACATAAATCAAATAATCAGGTTCTTGTGAGATATAAAGTCTCCCAATTTTTCTCTGGCATCTAGGTACCATTACACCAGTACAGAAGAAGTTTCATTAGGTGATTCATAACCTAACTGCAGGGATAAAAATATTTAGCCACTTATGGTAAGAAACTAAGTTTAATAAACAGTGCAGCTAGAGATGGAATTTGGGCCTGATCTTTTTACACAATCCTAAACATCAAGCAACTAACTCACTGCTCAAAATTTAGGGTCAGTACTGATTTACAACAGTGGGTACAAAATAAGTCCATTAAAGCTTCCATTTAATGTAGAGCAAAATATGTTGAGAACCTGAGAAACTTTTTGTAACAAAAGTTGTAGAGTTTCTTCTAAGGATTCCAGAATAGTTGAGTTTGCATTTTTATGAATTTTCTACGATTTTATACGAATTTTACAAGTTCACTGATTTTGAATCTAGATTTGAAACTTTCTTTTACAACTGGGTCCTTGAATCTTACGTGCAGACCCTTCTA
This sequence comes from Panicum miliaceum, assembly GCA_032594955.1. Classification (NCBI taxonomy): domain Eukaryota; kingdom Viridiplantae; phylum Streptophyta; class Magnoliopsida; order Poales; family Poaceae; genus Panicum; species Panicum miliaceum. Next base: position 36,575,198 of record CM064063.1, on the reverse strand, counting down.
AAGATTTAAATTCTTGCAATTGGGTCCTCGAGCGGCTCGGGTACGACGGCCGGCCGAAATTCAGGCGAGGGGCTCGCCGGCGGCGAGGGGTGAGGGTCGGGGAAGGTTCAGGGGTGCGAGGGCTACCTCGTGGGGGTCTTGTTCGGGTGGGGGACGGCCGGGAATAGCTCGCCGGCGTTGGAGCAGAGGCGGCGGCGGCAGCGGCACGCGTCGACGGCGGTGCTCCGACGGGCTTGGGGCGGTCTGGTCCGGTCAGCGAGCTTCAGTGGCGCGTGGGGAAGCTGCTCAGTTGCTTGGCTTGGGCGGAGGAGGTCGGGGTCGAGCTGCCCACGGTGAGCAGGGGCGGCGGCGGCGGCGGCAGCGCGGGCGGCGGCGCTCCGGTGGTCCTGGGCGGCTGTCGGGCGGGGAGGGGAGAGAGAGGGAGGGGCGAGGGCCTGAATGCAAGAATTTGAAAAGTTTCAGGGGGCTGGGTGCAAACAGGGCGTTTTCTCCTCTTTCTAATTTGAATTTCAAAAACTTTTGAACATGAAAGTTGTTTACAATTAAAAGTTCTACAAGTTTGGTTTCAGGCAACATCTCATTTGGCTTATGGTTTGAAAGTTAATTTAAAAATTCAAAAGTATCTAAATGTTTCAACTTAACTCGTTCTAACTCTTTTCACCCTTTTATTAGTTGGTTAAGCAGAGGGTTAGGCTAATGACACTGATTTTAGAAATGTAATTTACCAGGGTTGCCACAGCCTTCCCCCCTTACAAGAATCTCGCCCCGAGATTCGGTAAATCTTAGTGTGGACAAGGGTGCACATACCAGTGGTTGAGATAAGAAAACCAGGAAAATTTTGGTTTAGGTAGCTCTCGGTTTCCCAAGTGGCTTCTTCTTCCGTGTGATGATTCCATTGAACTTTATACATTTTAATCACTTTCCTCCTGGTCCCTCTTTCCTTTTGATCTAGAATTTTAACTGGGTGTTCGACATACGAGAGGTCGGGTTCTAACGATATTTCTTGTTGTTCCACAATCTCAGTAGGGACTCGAATACACTTCTTGAGTTGAGATACGTGGAAGACATCATGGGTGGCCGTGAGCTGAGGGGGCAGTCGTAATTTGTAGGCTACGGGTTCGCAACTCTCAATGATTTCGTAAGGACCAACATAACGGGGAGCTAGTTTGCCTTTGATTCCGAATCTTTGCACTCCCTTGGTTGGCGAAACTCGAAGATAGACATGATCGCCAACTTCGAATTTTAGGGGCTTTCTCCTTTTGTCAGAATAGCTCTTTTATCGAGCTTGTGCGGCTCTAAGATTTGCTTGTATTACTTTTACTTTCTCCTCTGCCTCGATTACCAGGTCGGGTCCAATTATTTGACGTTCTCCGGTTTGTGACCAGCTCAAAGGAGTTCGACACCTTCGTCCGTACAGGGCCTCAAATGGTGCCATTTTCAAACTCGTTTGATAGCTGTTGTTGTACGAGAACTCTGCCAGGGGTAGGCATTTGTCCCAATTCTTATCATAGTGAATGACGCAAGCTCTCAGCATGTCTTCAAGAATTTGGTTTACTCTTTCCGTTTGTCCATCAGTCTGAGGATGGTATGCTGAGCTGCGAATCAGTTTAGTGCCAAGAGACGTTTGCAGTTGTTCCCAAAAGCGTGCTACAAACTGAGGACCACGATCGGAGATAATTGTCTTAGGTATTCCATGTAGGCAAACAATACGATCGAGGTAGATCTCGGCATATTTCTTGGTAGAATAGGTGGTGTGTACCGGAAGAAAATGTGTCGTCTTTGTGAGTCTATCCACGATAACCCATATGGAATCATGTCTCTGGGGAGTGTTTGGTAGTCCAACGATGAAGTCCATACTTATGTCTTCCCATTTCCATGATGGTATAGGTAACGGTTGAAGTGTACCGGCTACCTTCAAGTGGCTAGCTTTTACTCTCTGGCACGTGTCACATTCCGAGACATACGTAGCAATTTCTCTTTTCATTCTAGTCCACCAAAAGTTTTGCCTTAGGTCCTGATACATTTTGCTACTGCCGGGGTGGATAGAGAATTTGGAAAGGTGTGCCTCATCGAGAATTTGCTTGCGAAGTTCACGATTCTTCGGAACGACTATACGACTTTCGAACCATAGAACTCCCTTATGGTCCTGGTGGAAACATTTGTATTTTTCTTCTCCTAGAGAGAGTTTTTGTTTGATGATCTTAATTCCTTCATCATGTAGTTGTGCCATGACGATTTGGTCGTGAAGAGTGGGCTCAACTGAGATGTGATTTAGAGTGCCTTGGGAAACCATTTCCATGTTAAGCCTCCTCATTTCTGCACACAATGTCTCATGGTAGGACTCCATGGATAAGCAATGGCAATGGAACTTGCGGCTTAGTGCATCCGCGACTACATTAGCCTTGCCGGGGTGATAGTGCACTTCAAGGTCATAATCCTTGATTAATTCTAGCCATCTTCGCTGTCTCATATTCAGATCGGCTTGTGTGAAGATATACTTGAGACTCTTATGATTAGTGTAGATATTGCACTGTGTACCCATGAGATAGTGCCTCCATATTTTCAGAGCGTGAATGACAGCTGCAAGCTCAAGATCATGAGTGGGATAATTCTGTTCGTGAGGCCGAAGGGCTCGTGAGGCATATGCAATCACTCGATTCTCTTGCATAAGCACACATCCTAGACCAGTACCCGATGCGTCACAATACACATCAAACGACTTGGTATTATCGGGTTGAGCTAACACAGGTGCAGTAGTCAGATGCTCTCTGAGAGTGTGGAAAGCTTCTTCACATTTCTCATTCCATACAAACTTTACTTCCTTCTTCAATAGTTCCATCATGGGCTTGGCAATTCGAGAGAAATCCGGGATTGTGACAACCCTGGTAAAAATTTCATTTCTAAAATCAGTATCATTAGCCTAACCCTATGCTTAAACCAACTAATAAAAGGGTGGAAAGAATTAGAACGAGTTCAGTTGGAATTCAAATTTAAATTGAGCACTTTTGGTCACTTTTGAACTTTTAAATTTAACTTTCAAACAATAAGCCAAATGAGATTTTGCCTGAAACCAAACTTGTAGGACTTTTTATTCTGAACAACTTTCGTGTTCAAAAGTTTTTGAAATTCAAATTAGAAAGAGGAGAAAACACCCGGTTTGCACCCAGCCCCCGGAAGTTTTTCAAATTCTCGCAATCAGGCCCCTCGCCCCCCCCCCCCCCCCCCCTCTCTCTCCTCCCCGCCCGACCGCCGCGCGCCAGGTGGCCGGCGACGCCTGACCGGCGTGAGGCGCCAGGCCAGTGGCCGCCGCGCCACTCCGCCACGGCCGGCTTTGGCCCCTCCCCACGCCGCGCGGCCCAGTGAGCGCCCGCGCGTGCGCCCGACGCTGCCGCGCACAGCCCCGCCGCCCGTCGCGCCCAACCGCCGCGACCCGCCGTGCCGCCCCGGCCCCCGCGCCCTGCCCGTCACTGCGCCCGCCCTCCGCCCGAGCCGCTGCAGCTGCTGCTCCACCACTCCACGCCCCGCGCTATCCCCTCGCGCCCATGCCAAATCCCGGCCGCCCAGTCGCCGCGCCCGCTCACCGCACGCCGCGCCGGCGTTCTGCTGCCGCCCGCCGCGCCCAGTGCCGCGCCGTGCCGTGCCTCCGCCCCGCACGCCGCCCAGGCCCCTCCACACCCCCTCCTGCCCCTATAAAAGCTGCGCCCCGGCCGCCCGCGCGAGCCATGCACCCAGAACGCCCTCGCCGCCGCCATTGCCGCCGCCGAGCGCCGCCCGCCCGTGGACAGCCCTCCACCGCCGCCCACCGCCCAAATTGAGCCTCCAGCCACCACTACATCATCCCCCTGAAGCTCGCCGACCCGCCCAACGCCGCCCAGAACCACCGGAGCGCCGCCGCCCGCGCCGCCGCCGCCCCTGCTCGCCGTCCAAGCCAAGCCCCTGAGCAGCTTCCCCACGCGCCACTGAAGCTAGCTGACCGGACCAGGCCGCCCCAAGCCCGCCGGAGCACCGCCATCGACGCGTGCCGCGCCGCCGCCGCCTCTGCTCCAACGCCGGCGAGCCCTCCCCGGCCGTCCCCCACCTGAACAACACCCCCCACAAGGTAGCCCTCGCACCCCTGAACCTTCCCCGACCCTCACCCCTCGCCGCCGGCGAGCCCCTCGCCGGAATTTCGGCCGGCCGCTGTACCCGAGCCGCCCGAGGACCCAATTGCAAGAATTTAAATCTTTAGAAGGGTCTGCGCGTAAGATTCAAGGACCTAGTTGTAAAAGAAAGTTTCAAATCTAGATTCAAATTCAGTGAACTTGTAAAATTCGTATAAAATCGTAGAAAATTCAGAAAAATGCAAGCTCAACTGTTCTGGAATCCTTAGAACAAACTCTACCACTTTTGTTACAAAAAGTTTCTCAGAATCTCAACATATTTTGCTCTACATTAAATGGAATCTTTAATGGACTTATTTTGTACCCACTGTTGTAGAACAATTCTGACCCTAAATTTTGGTCAGTGAGTTAGTTGCTTGATTTTTGGGATTGTGTAAAAAGATCAGGCCCAAATTCCATCTCTAGCTTTACTGTTTATTAAACTTAGTTTCATACCATGTTTAAGTAGAATGTTTTATCCCTGCAGTTAGGTGATGAATCACCTATTGAAACGTTTTCTCTGCTAGTGTATTGGTACCTAGAAGCCAGAGAAAAATTAGGAGACTTTTTATGTCAAAGTAACCTATTTAATTGATTTATGTGCTAATAACATACGTTAAATCAAGGAAATAGTATCTTAGCTTGGAAAATTCTCAAATTTTTACTAGAAGCTTCACTTTGGTAGAGGTTGCTGTGTAAAAAGTTCCAGGGACAAAAACCCTGTGTAGGGTTCTGTAAAAATGAATCCTTGAATAGCCTAGGTGTGGAATGTCATATTTTCTATGCTCTGAATACTGCATGATAAATCCTACAAAAATTACAGTAGCTTCTGCATGCTTAAGTGAAAGCTCTGTAAAAATCTTAGACTCAGTTGTTGCACCAATTGTTCTGTACAAAAAGAACAAGGATCTAACAGCAACTATGTAATATATTTTTCATAATTAATCTGTTACATAAAATGGGCTGAAAAATTTACAGTAAGCACATCTTTCCCTGATGTGCCTAAATCCAAAACTTTCATGACCAGAAACTATCCATTGTAGTAATTACACTTAAATCGTATCGATTACCATTACCACGACTTAAACTTGTGCATTCATGTAGAATTGACGACTCTCGCCGACGGAACTTACGAGCTGGTGCCCGCGTCCGAGAGTGAGCAGCATGAAGCTCAAGTGAATCTAACTGAAGCTCTCAAAGACCCGAGCCCAAATTCGGAAGAGCCCCAAGCTAACTTTTCGCAAGAAGGCAAGCCCCGGAGCATAACCCATTCTTTCCAAAATTATGCAACTCATTACTCTTTGCTTGTGCATTAAGTTTATAGGAGTTGAATGAAAACTTAGTTGCATGATATCAGGAACCCTTGCTTGAAAACTAGACGTAAGGTTCGATAGAATGCTGTGCTAATAGGACTCCGATAAAAGTCGAGTGATTTCCTGTCACTCGCGAGAAAATAGGAATTGAATGTCTACTACACGCTGCAATCATAAGGACACGGACGGGCTATGGAACGATGGTTACGATTGAGGCCCGTCTGTCTAGTGAAAAATGCTAAGGCCGCAGGGTGTGGTAGTGATGGTTAAGTCTTTGAACGTACTAAACACATGCCGAGATTATGGGAATCGGTAAGCTTAAGTACCTGATTGGCCCGGCAAGGGGACGACATCCTACCCTTTGAACTTCGGTCCCATGTGCATATGGCGAGTGCAGAGAGTGGTCACGACCCGGCGCCGAACCGTGGCGTGGGGCTCTTGTACTCTCGGAGGGTAGCCCCGATCCACGACCCGGAAAGAAAGGGGAAAAGTTGCATGTGTGACTCTAGGGAGTAACCACGTGACGTGTGTTTGGGTTTCCCTTGCAAGGTTAAGAAATTTGATTCGAATCGTCCGTTTCTCACGGCTATTGAGACTGCTTAACCATTTTTACCCACAGAGTAAGAAGAGTAACAATGATGATGAATGAACTGGTTGGATGAAAATTTAATGCTTCACCATGTATGCTTTTAGATAGCTGCTTATCTAGAATGGTTAACGAAACTAGAACCTTGAGCTAAAAGTTGAAAGTAAGGACCCACTTGTAGATGCTTTTCGGCAAAGCAAACCCCTGAGCCAAAAAGCCTTGCATATCTAAAGTCGGTGGAGTAGATTCCACTACTCGGGTAAGTCTTGCTGAGTATTAGTATACTCAACCTTGCTTGTGGCTCGTTTTCAGGTGAGACCTTCGAAGATATGATTGCTAGCTTGACTTGGCCCTGCACTCTTCCCCCTGGTTGGTCGGTGGAATGGGATGCGCCCCCATCCAACGAAGATAAGGCCGAGTGATGTCTCGTACGGGCTTCATCGAGACATCCTGTATCGTCGAGTAGCTTTCGTTGTTTTATTTTCCGCTGCAACTTAAACTCTGAAGAAACTATTTAGTGATGATCATTGAAGTACTTGGTTTCAAAACTCAAAACTTGGTCTGTAATATTTACTTATGCTAATGTTGTAATATTTGCTGGAATGTGGTATTCTCTGGGCTCATCGTCGCATGAGCGTTTGTATGTATGGCGCTCGATCCGCTCACCGTGGTTGTATCGGGAGGTTATACCCGACAGACCAGTGGATTACTCCGTTTGAAGTGTAAGGTTAACCGAGAATGCCTTAATGGTGATGGTTAATACACTTGAGCCGGATTAATTCAGGTGGTTCTACCACAAGTATGAAGCGATGGTAGTAACCGGCTAAGCCGAGAAAACTGCGAATCTGATGAACAGAGGTAGGGGGTTTCCAATCCATCACCTCTTGTACCTTGCTGGGGTCAACAGCTATGCCTTCGCTGGAGATCGTGTGACCTAAGAACTTTACAGTATCCAACCAGAATTCACACTTAGAAAACTTAGCATAGAGCTGATGGTCTCTGAGTCGCTGAAGAACAATGCGAAGGTGCTTGGCATGCTCTTCCTCATCCTTGGAATAGATAAGGATGTCGTCGATGAACACTACGACGAATTTGTCAAGTTCGGGCATGAATACTGAATTCATGAGATACATGAAGTAGGCAGGGGCATTGGTGAGTCCAAAGGATATGACCAAGAATTCATATAGTCCATATCGTGTGGAGAAGGCAGTCTTAGGAATATCGCACGGGCGAATCTTGATCTGATGATATCCCGAACGAAGATCAATCTTTGAGAAGACTCTGGCTCCAGCTAATTGATCGAAGAGTACATCAATACGAGGAAGTGGGTATTTATTTTTAATAGTTACCGCATTGAGAGGTCGGTAGTCCACACATAATCTTAAACTGTCATCCTTTTTCTTTACAAAAAGGGCCGGACATCCCCAAGGTGACGTGCTAGGGCGAATGAAACCTTTGTCCAGCAGTTCTTGGAGTTGAATTTTCAGCTCTGCCAATTCTTTAGGGGGCATCCTATATGGTCTCTTGGATATAGGTGCAGTGCCTGGTTGTAGTTCAATGATGAACTCAATATCCCTATCCGGTGGCATTCCCGGTAAGTCATCCGGAAAAACGTCGGCATACTCGTTTACTACAGGAATATCCTCTAGCTTAAGTCCTTCCATCAAGTAGGCACAGGAATTCGTGCAATCCAGGAATGGTAGGTAAAGGGTGGTGGCTCCGTGACTAGGTGAATTTATCTCAACGGCTCGGGAAGAAAGGTCCAGTGTGACTTCATGCATAGTCATCCAGTTCATTCCCAAAATAATATCCATGCCGTCAAGGGGTAAAAGAACAAGGTCTGTGTCGATGGTTTTACTACCCAACTTGACTGGTACTTGTCTGATCATTTGGTTTGAAGCAATTTTACCACCCGGTGTTGATATCATATATGACCCTTTGGTGTGACAAACATTCAAGCCTACTTTTGCACCGAATTTTGCACTTATGAAACTATGCGATGCACCAGAATCAAATAATATAACTGCAGGCTTGTTATGGATAGAGAATGTACCCGACATCACTGGGGCTCCTTCAGGAAGCTCTGCAAGCGTGGTGAAGTTAATCCGTCCTTGCTTGACTTGCAGGGTCTGCCTCTTGCCCCTGTTCTTGTTGTTCGGGTTGGATCCCTGACTTTGATTGGGCGGTCCAGACTGAGGACATTCTCGTGCAAAGTGGTTAGAACTCCCACATTTGAAACATCGATTCGCGGGGCTGGGTCGAAGAGATTGTTGCAGAGTGGGCCCCGGACCATTCTGTGGAGGCATCGGGGGTCGTACCATGCCTGGCTGCTGTGGGGGTCTGGTAATCCATCACCCTGGCTGAGGGGCCCTTGGTGGAGCTGTGGGTGCGGCATTTTGCACGATGCTATACCTTGGTGGCTGAGCACTTGAAGGTCCAGCGGGTGCCTTTCTCTTCTTCTCTGCCCGGTGTGCCATGATACAGTCTTCCTGGGTAATGGCCATATTGACCAATTCGTTGTAGGTGTCAGGCCTGGCTGGGTTCAGACGTTCCTTGAGCTTGGTATTCAGACCTCGGCGGAAATGATCACGCTTTTTGGCATCCGTATCAGCGTGATAGCCCGCATACTGGCACAGGTTGTTGAACGCCTGGCGTACTGCAGTACGGTGCGGGTGCCCTGAGTGAGAGCTAAAAACTCATTTAGCTTTCTTTCCATGAGACCTTCGGGAATATGGTGTGCCCGGAACGCAGTCTTGAATTCATCCCAGTCAACCACATGATCAGCCGGGAGCATCGCAAAATAGTGGTCCCACCACAGACGAGCGGTACCGCGAAGCTGTTGCGCGGCAAAACGAGCTTTGTTGGCTTCTGAGCATGGGGCCACAAGTAGTGTGAACTTGGATTCGATGGTGCGAATCCAGGCGTCTGCGTCCAAAGGTTCCTCTGTCTTATGGAACAAGGGCGGCTGGGTTCCTAGGAAATCCGTGTATCCTGCAGCTTGGGGTTGGTGAGCATTGTGCCCACCCCTCTGCTGGTGCTGTCCTTGCACGATCTGACGCAGCAGCTCGGTTTGAGCGGCCATCACTTCCACCAAACTGGACAGGGGTGGTGGCGATTGTCGCGGTCTGCTGCCACCGGCACCAAAACCCTCGGGGTTGCCACGTGTTGATCCAACCATCTGAAACGTGAGAGGTTACCATTAGCAACGCGATCCATATTACTTCCTCGATTCATAAATGATTGGTGTAGTCATAGACTTCCGAAATCACAGCTAGAAGTATGGGCAGAATTTCTGTTTGCTATGAGAAAAATCATAGCTTGCTGTGGGTCCATCCAAAACATCTCATATTTTGGCAGTGGATAGGGAATTTAGAGATGTACCACTTTGGTATTCAGCCAAGATGCTAAATCGATGGCTAGGATGGCCAAACGATTCACTCTTTGCTTCCCTGTTTTGGCTGTTTTTCAGCAGAACAAGTTATAGTATCTCGCCTATAACTTAAACTAGCAAGATCCAATGGGGTTGAAATTTTGTGAGAACCTAGATCACAGAATTTAGCACAAGTTTGGTATTCAACACTCAGCCAAGAAATGTAAGGAGACATGGATAAAAATTACGACAAGTCTCAGCGATTGTGGATTTCATCGTTTCCCAACTTACAACGAATCACCCAAGTTTATCGCCGTTCCTTACAAGCTGAGGGTATCCGCATGGTTCAGGTGTACCCATCACAAAAGAGTTACTCCACTCCTAGTTAGCCTATTACAACACTTGCCAAAAGTCCTTCTAGGTCGTCATCTAGAAGTCATCCAAGTCGTTGACGGACGACTCGCTGTGAGTAGGAGAGTGAGCTCCCATCTGAGGTGCCTGTGGTACCTCACCCTCGAAATCCATACCGGAAATACCATCAATCTCCTGTGGCTCCTCCTCATCTTCCTCCATGTCCTCCTCATGGGGATGGTCATTCTGATCATGGTGCCACTGAATGTGCTCATTAGCATCCTCCAACTCAAGGCTCAGATCATGGAGCTGCTCCTCCAAGTGTGCTATCGTGGCATCTCTCTCACCCATGAGAGTGTCCTGCTCCTGAATTTGGCCCTCAAGTTGGCCAATCTGAGCATCTCTGTCCTCAAGATCCTCACTGAGCTCCTTAATCTGCTCATCCCTGGTATCTGCCATCATGTGGTAGGCCTGAGCAAGATCAGTGAGCTGCTCAAGCGCCTGACCCTGGAGAGTCTGAAGTCGGTAGAGTGCATTCATGCACCGCACGGAGGTATGAATAGTTTCCTGGGCGTGAAAGTCTAGCAAGTACTGTGCGTGCTGCACCCTGTTGAGCCAAAAGGGGTCGTTGTTCTGGGCAGCAGGAAACAAACCAATGGGAGCGAGTGTGACAACCTCGGGACGCTGCGCACAAAAAGTGGTGAGCGCCCTCATGGCTGCCAGCTCCCAAGTATCGGCCAAACGGCGACCAACAGCCTCAATCTCCAAGGCGGGCCACTCTGGGTGTAGCGGGTGCGGAAAGATAGTCACGTTGACACGGCACTGGGTAACTCCATTCTCTGCAAACTCCAGTCCGGCGTAACGTGGGGGAATTAGATAGCCCGCGGTGCGCAGAACATCCCACAAAATAGAGGGAAAGCCCTCCCAGTGGAGACACTGCGAGTGAACGCGTCCATCCTCATCCACCATCATAGCAACAGGCTCGGCCATCTGAACAAAAGATCAAATGGAGTGAGATAGTGAAAAACTGTGAACAGCACAGGGACAGATTCTGTATAGTGTGCAAAAATAACCATAACTTCCACAGTTCTCATCCAAAAATTCTCAAATTTCACCAGATCACTCCTAAGGTATTTGTGAACAACTTTGCTAGTCAACTCCAGAGCTAGATAGGTCTCTAAGATGGTCCTTCTTTTCAGGTTTCACCTTACTGTCTACCCAGAATTTTCAGTGAACAGAGGGCCAATGTTTCGTGCACCAGAGGAAATCTACCCAGCCAAAATTTACCAAATTTTAACAGCAGCTACCTGGGTAAATTTGGAACAAGTTTTGTGTTGTACTCTTTTGCAGAAAACTGTAGGAAGGGGGAATAAAAATTTAAGGGGCAGAAGTGCTTATTCTGGACAGAATTCTGACATTCCATGGTTTCTGTTATTTCTTACTATCCATAAGTTCAGAATTTTTGATTTTTGAACAGGGGATAGAACACGAAATTTGGAACAATTCTTACAACATGAACTTTACCAGAAAAGGTCATTTTCTTTAATCAATAAATCTCTCTTTTCGGTCATGGCAGATTTGTGATAGATTCGCTAGATAGTCCTTATGCAAACCACGCTTAGATACGCAAGAACCTTACCACTCTCATACAACGTATTTTCAATTTCAGATATATATGGTCATAATGCATGCACGTCCTATTCGTCCTCACAAAATAAAATAATTGCCAAATAACCTTTGGTCTTACGAAGATAGTTTCGGTGGCATACATAATACGGCTCTCACTATAGTAGCTAGTCGAGATTTTCTAACCGTTCTTTAACTTATCGTAATCGCGGTTAGTGTACCTGCAGAAGATTGATAGAGCACATATATATCATGAACCTTTCATGCCAGCACTCATGAAAGCGTCCGTATTCATTACCGTTTACTTATAGAAACGATATCTGTACAATTTCCGCCGTACAGACGACGTTAACATACGCTATCGAGATAGCGTATTCACGGGGGTACCGTCATGAGACGGGGGTATGAACAGCGATCGCCATACCCTGCGCCAAACCTTCTACTCCCAATATATTCAACTAGCAGTTGGCATATTGGCAGCACCTCAAGTAAGCCACTGCTTGAGGGCAGCGTTCGGTTCGCATCACAGACAGGAAGGCCAAGCTCTCTCAGTTGGCTGAGGATTCTTACCTTCTTACCTTAGCGATGAGTGCGTCGTTACAGAAATTAAGGTCGGTTGTGCATGAAAGTAAGTTTTGACAGAAAATAATGTGCTGGAAGTCAGTTGATAATATTTCATAAGTTAGATAGCCACATAGTAACTTTCCCATAATCCCTTAGGGCTTTACGAACTAGGCACCATCCTTAGCGTACCAATGTATTTCGCAACACATCTTTCTAGTCAAGTTTTATGAAAATAAGTTTTTAAGGCTTGTCGCATTCTCTGGCGTATGCTTTTCGGCTCCGGTGCCAGCTGTTGCCAGCTGTGGCACCAGCTTCGGCTCTGATACCAGCTGTGGCAGAACCACCTGAATTAATCCAGCTCAAGTGTATTAACCATCACCATTAAGGCAATCTCGGTTAACCTTACACTTCAAACGGAGTAATCCACTGGTCTGTCGGGTATAACCTCCCGATACAACCACGGTAGAGTGAATCGAATGCCATACATACAAATGCTCATGCGAAGATGAGCCCAGAGAATACCACATTCCAGCAAAAATTACAAAATTAGCATAAGTAAATATTACAGAGCAAGTTTGAGTTTAGAAACCAAGTACTTCAGTGATCTTAACTTAATAAGTCCTTCAGAGTTTAAGTTGCAGCGGAAAACAAAACAACGGAAGCTACTTCGATGATAAGGATGTCTCGATGAAGCCCGTACGAGACATCACTCGGCATTATCTCCATTGGACGGGGGCGTATCCCATTCCACCGACCAACCAGGGGGAAGAGTGCAGGGCCAAGTCAAGCTAGCAATCATATCTTCGAAGGTCTCACCTGAAAACGAGCCACAAGCAAGGCTGAGTATACTAATACTCAGCAAGACTTACCCGCGTAGTGGAATCTACTCCACCGACTCTAGACATGCAAGGCTTTTTGGCTCAGGGGTTTGTTTTGCCGAAAAGCATCTACAAGTGGGTCCTTACTTTCAACTTTTAGCTCAAGATTCTAGTTTCATTAACCATTCTAGATAAGCAGCTATCCAATAGCATTCATGGTGAAGCATTAATTTTCATCCAACCAGTTCATTCATCATCATTGTTCCTCTTCTTACTCTGTGGGTAAAAATGGTTAAGCAGTCTCAATAGCCATGAGAAACGGACGATTCGAATCGAATTTCTTAACCTTGCAAGGGAAACCCAAACACACATCACGTGGATACTCCCTAGAGTCACACGTGCAACTTTTCCCCTTTCTTTCCGGGTCGTGGATCGGGGCTACCCTCCGAGAGTACAAGAGCCCCATGCCACGGTTCGGCGCCGGGTCGTGACCACTCTCTGCACTCGCCATATGCACATGGGACCGAAGTTCAAAGGGTAGGATGCCGTCCCCTTGCCGGGCCAATCAGGTACTTAAGCTTACCGATTCCCATAATCTCGGCATGTGTTTAATACGTTCAAAGACTTAACCATCACTACCACACACTGCGGCCTTAGCATTTTTCACTAGACAGACGGGCCTCAATCGTAACCATCGTTCCATAGCCCGTTCGTGTCCTTATGATTGCAGCGTGTAGTAAACATTCAACTCCTATTTTCTCGCGAGTGACAGGAAATCACTCGGCTTTTACCGGAGTCCTATTAGCACAGCATTCTATCGATCCTTACGTCTAGTTTTCAAGCAAGGGTTCCTAACATCATGCAACTAAGTTTTCATTCAACTCCTATAAACTTAATGCACAAGCAAAGAGTAATGAGTTGCATAAGTTCGGAAAGAAATGGGTTATGCTCTGGGGCTTGCCTTCGTAGTTAGCTTGGGGCTCTTCCGAACTTGGGCTCGGGTCTTCAAGAGCTTCAGTTAGATTTACTTGAGCTTCTCGCTGCTCACTTTCGGACGCGGGCACCAACTCGTACGTTCCGTCGGCGAGAGTCGTCGATTCTACATGAATGCACAAGTTTAAGTAGTGGTGATGGTAAACGACACGATTTAAGTGTAATTACTACAGTGGATAGTTTCTGGTCATGAAATTTTGGATTTAGGCACATCAGGGAAAGATGTGCTTACTGTAAAATTTTCAGACAATTTCATGTAGCAGATTAATTATGAAAAATATATAACATAGTTGCTGTTAGATCCTTGTTCTTTTTGTACAGAACAATTGGTGCAAAAACTGAGTCTAAGATTTTTACAGGGCTTCCACATCGTCGTGTAGGAGCTACTGTAAATTTTATAGGATTTATTATGCAGTTTTCAGAGCATAGAAAATATGACATTACTTTCCTAGGTTATTCAAGGATTTATTTTTACAGGATCATCCATTGGGTTTTTGTTCATGAAACTTTTTACACAGCAACCTCTGCCACAGTGTATCTCCTAGTAAAACTTTGAGATTTTACAAGCTAAGATACTATTTGCTTGATTTAATGTATGTTATTAGCACATAAATCAAATAATCAGGTTCTTGTGAGATATAAAGTCTCCCAATTTTTCTCTGGCATCTAGGTACCATTACACCAGTACAGAAGAAGTTTCATTAGGTGATTCATAACCTAACTGCAGGGATAAAAATATTTAGCCACTTATGGTAAGAAACTAAGTTTAATAAACAGTGCAGCTAGAGATGGAATTTGGGCCTGATCTTTTTACACAATCCTAAACATCAAGCAACTAACTCACTGCTCAAAATTTAGGGTCAGTACTGATTTACAACAGTGGGTACAAAATAAGTCCATTAAAGCTTCCATTTAATGTAGAGCAAAATATGTTGAGATCCTGAGAAACGTTTTGTAACAAAAGTTGTAGAGTTTCTTCTAAGGATTCCAGAATAGTTGAGTTTGCATTTTTATGAATTTTCTACGATTTTATACGAATTTTACAAGTTCACTGATTTTGAATCTAGATTTGAAACTTTCTTTTACAACTGGGTCCTTGAATCTTACGTGCAGACCCTTCTAAAGATTTAAATTCTTGCAATTGGGTCCTCGAGCGGCTCGGGTACGGCGGCCGGCCGAAATTCCGGCGAGGGGTGAGGGTCGGGGAAGGTTCAGGGGTGCGATGGCTACCTCGTGGGGGTCTTGTTCGGGTGGGGGATGGCCGGGAATAGCTCGCCGGCGTTGGAGCAGAGGCGGCGGCGGCGGCGGCACGCTTCGACGGCGGTGCTCCGGCGGGCTTGGGGCGGTCTGGTCCGGTCAGCGAGCTTCAGTGACGCGTGGGGAAGCTGCTCAGGGGCTTGGCTTGGGCGGAGGAGGTCGGGGTCGAGCTGCCCACGGTGAGCAGGGGCGGCGGCGGCAGCGGCAGCGCGGGCGGCGGCGCTCCGGTGGTCCTGGGCGGCTGTCGGGCGGGGAGGGGAGAGAGAGGGAGGGGCAAGGGCCTGAATGCAAGAATTTGAAAAGTTTCAGGGGGCTGGGTGCAAACAGGGCTTTTTCTCCTCTTTCTAATTTGAATTTCAAAAACTTTTGAACATGAAAGTTGTTCAGAATAAAAAGTTCTACAAGTTTGGTTTCAGGCAACATCTCATTTGGCTTATGGTTTGAAAGTTAATTTAAAAATTCAAAAGTATCTAAATGTTTCAACTTAACTCGTTCTAACTCTTTTCACCCTTTTATTAGTTGGTTAAGCAGAGGGTTAGGCTAATGACACTGATTTTAGAAATGTAATTTACCAGGGTTGCCACAGTTCCTGATTTCTCTGGACCTCTGTATATACCCTGTCACTGGTTCATCGCTCCTCTGCCTGAGGCTGGTCAAATCCGAAATCTTCATCTCGTGTACTCCTGCATAGAAGTACTTGTGGAATTGTTTCTCCAGATCGGCCCAAGTGACGATAGAATTTGGCGGTAAAGCGGTGAACCACTAGAAGGCCGATCCGGACAGAGATGATGAAAATAAACGCACCCTCAGAGCATCTTGCGTGGCAGCTTCTCCGCACTGGATGATGAATCGGTTGATATGCTCCACAGTGGATGTGTCATCCGTCCCTGAGAACTTGGTGAAATCAGGAACTTTGTAGCGGTGTGGGAACGGCAGCGAGTCATAGGCTGATGGATACGGCGTCTTGTAAGTATAAGTTTGAACTTTCGGCTTCAGTCCAAACTGATCCTGGATCACTTCTGCTATTCTTGCCATCCAGTCCACCTGCTGCTGATGAACAGCTGTTCGCGGCGCGGGCATGTGCTGAAGGGCTGGTACGGCCGGGTGATGAATCGGCGAATTTTGCTGAGCGGCCGATAGTTGATGGCGAAACGAGTCCGCACCCCCTTCGTACGCCACTGCTGGCGCCGTGCCTCTGAATGCTTCCAGAGTGTTTGCCCCCCTGCCGATTTCTGGTAATATCGGCTGATACTGGGAAACCGTCGGCCGGGCGGCCGTTTGGTATGGCACCTGAACTGAATAAGTGCCATGCCCGTTCGCTGGCTCGGGAAAATACGCTGTGGCTGACGTCCCCAAGGCGCTGAGTGTGGCAACCCTGGTAATTACATTTCCAAAATCAATGTCATTAGCCTAACTCTATGCTTAAACCCACTAATAAAAGGGTGGAAAGAATTAGAACAAGTTCAGTTGGAATTCAAATTTAATTGGAGCACATTTGGTTACTTTTGAACTTTTAAATTTAACTTTCAAACCATGAGCCAAATGAGATTTTGCCTGAAACCAAAGTTGTAGAACTTTTTATTCTGAACAACTTTCGTGTTCAAAAGTTTTTGAAATTCAAATCAGAAAGAGGAGAAAATGCCCTGTTTGCACCCAGCCCCCTGAAACTTTTCGAATTCTTGCATCCAGGCCCCTCGCCCCCCCCCCTCTCTCTCCTCCGCGCCCGACCGCCGCGCGCCAGGTGGCCGGCGTCGCCTGACCGGCGCGAGGCGCCAGGCCAGTGGCCGCCGCACCACCCCGCCACGGCCGGCTTTGCCCCCCCCCCCCCCACGCCGCGCGGCCAGTGAGCGCCCGCGCGTGCACGCGACGCTGCTGCGCCCAGCCCCGCCGCCCGTCGCGCCAGTCGCCTCGCTCCGCCGTGCCGCCCCGGCTCCCGCGCCCCGCCAGTCGCCGCGCCCGCCCTCCGCCCGAGCCGCTGCAGCTGCTGCTCCACCACTCCGCGCGCCACGCTATCTCTCGCGCCCACGCCATATCTCGGCCGCCCAGTCACCGCGCCCGCGCTGCCGCACGCCGCGCCGGCGTTCTGCTGCCGCCCGCCGTGGCCAGTGCACGTTGTGCTGTGCCCCCGCCCCGCACGCTGCCCAGGCCCCTCCGCACCCCCTCCGGCCCCTATAAAAGCCCCGCCCGGCCACGCGCGCGAGCCCCAGCACCCAGAACGCCCTCGCCGTCGCCATTGCCGCCGCCGAGCACCGCCCGCCCGTGGACAGCCCTCCGCCGCCGCCCACTGCCCAAACTAAGCCCCCAGCCACCACTACATCACCCCACTGAAGCTCGCCGACCCACCCAACGCCGCCCAGGACCGCCAGAGCACCGCCGCCCGCGCTGTCACCCGCCGCCGCCGCCCCTGCTCGCCATGGACAGCACGACCCCGACCCCCTCCGTCCAAGCCGAGCCCCTGAGCAGCTTCCCCACGCGCCACTGAAGCTCGCCGACCGGACCACACCGCCCCAAGCCCGCTGGAGCACCGCCGTCGACGCGTGCCGCGCCGCCGCCGACTCTGCTCCAACGCCGGCGAGCCCTTTTCGGCCGTCCCCCACCTGAACAACACCCCCACAAGGTAGCCCTCGCACCCCTGAACCTTCCCCGACCCTCGCCCCTCGCTGCCGGCGAGCCCCTCGCCGGAATTTCGGCCGGCCGCCGTACCCGAGCCGCCCGAGGACCCAATTGCAAGAATTTAAATCTTTAGAAGGGTCTGCGCGTAAGATTCAAGGACCTAGTTGTAAAAGAAAGTTTCAAATCTAGATTCAAATTCAATGAACTTGTAAAATTAGAATAAAATCGTAGAAAATTGAGAAAAATGCAAACCCAACTGTTCTGGAATCCTTAGAACAAACTCTACCACTTTTGTTACAGAAAGTTTCTCAGAATCTCTACATATTTTGCTCTACATTAAATGGAAGCTTTAATGGACTTATTTTGTACCCACTGTTGTAGAACAATGCTGACCCTAAATTTTGGGCAGTAAGTTAGTTGCTTGATGTTTAGGACTGTGTAAAAAGATCAGGCCCAAATTCCAACTCTAGCTTTACTGTTTATTAAACTTAGTTCCATACCATGTTTAAGTAAAATGTTTTATCCCTGCAGTTAGGTGGTGAATCACCCAATGAAACTTTTTCTATGCTAATGTATTGGTACCTAGAAGCCAGAGAAAAATTTGGAGACTTTTTATCTCAAAGTAACCTACTTATTTGATTTATGTGCTAATATCATGCATTAAATCAAGAAATTAGTATCTTAGCTTGGAAAATTCTCAAATTTTTACTAGGAGATACACTGTGGTAGTGGTTGCTGTGTAAAAAGTTCCAGGGACAAACACCCTGTGTAGGGTGCTGTAAAAATGAATCCTTGGATAGCCTAGGTGTAGAATGTCATATTTTCTATGCTCCGAATACTGCATGATAAATCCTAAAAAAATTACAGTAGCTTCTGCATGCTTAAGTGAAAGCTCTGTAAAAATCTTAGACACATTTGTTGCACCAATTGTTCTGTACAAAAAGAACAAGGATCTAACAGTGACTAGGTAATATATTTTTCATAATTAATCTGTTACATAAAATTGGCTGAAAATTTTACAGTAAGCGCATCCTTCCTTGATATGCCTAAATCCAAAATTTCATGACCAGAAACTATCCATTGTAGTAATTACTCTTAAATCGTAATCAAATGCCATTTCCACGACTTAAACTTGTGCACTCATGTAGAATCGACGACTCTTGCCGACGGAACTTACGAGCTGGTGCCCGCGTCCGAGAGGGAGCAGCGTGAAGCTCAAGCAAATCTAACTGAAGCTCTTGAAGACCCGAGCCCAAGTTCGGAAGATCCCCAAGCGAACTGCGAAGGCAGGCCCCGAAGCATAACCCATTCTTTCCGAAATTATGCAACTCATTACTCTTTGCTTGTGCATTAAGTTTATAGGAGTTGGATGAAAACTTAGTTGCATGATATCAGGAACCCTTGCTTGAAAACTAGACGTAAGGTTCGATAGAATGCTGTGCTAATAGGACTCCGGTAAAAGTCGAGTGATTTCCTGTCACTCGCGAGAAAATAGGAGTTGAATGACTACTACACGCTGCAATCATAAGGACACGGACGGGCTATGGAACGATGGTTACGATTGAGGCCCGTCTGTCTAGTGAAAAATGCTAAGGCCGCAGGGTGTGGTAGTGATGGTTAAGTCTTTGAACGTACTAAACACATGCCGAGATTATGGGAATCGGTAAGCTTAAGTACCTGATTGGCCCGGCAAGGGGACGGCATCCTACCCTTTGAACTTCGGTCCCATGTGCATATGGCGAGTGCAGAGAGTGGTCACGACCCGGCACCGAACCGCGGCGTGGGGCTCTTGTACTCTCGGAGGGTAGCCCCGATCCACGACCCGGAAAGAAAGGGGAAAAGTTGCACGTGTGACTCTAGGGAGTAACCACGTGACGTGTGTTTGGGTTTCCCTTGCAAGGTTAAGAAATTCGATTCGAATCGTCTGTTTCTCACGGCTATTGAGACTGCTTAACCATTTTTACCCATAGAGTAAGAAGAGGAACAATGATGATGAATGAACTGGTTGGATGAAAAATTTAATGCTTCACCATGTATGCTTTAGATAGCTGCTTATCTAGACTGGCTAACGAAACTAGAATCTTGAGCTAAAAGTTGAAAGTAAGGACCCACTTGTAGATGCTTTTCGGCAAAACAAACCCCTGAGCCAAAAAGCCTGGCATGTCTAGGGTCGGTGGAGTAGGTTCCACTACTCGGGTAAGTCTTGCTGAGTATTAGTATACTCAGCCTTGCTTGTGACTCGTTTTCAGGTGAGACCTTCGAAGATATGATTGCTAGCTTTACTTGGCCCTGCACTCTTCCCCCTGGTTGGTCGGTGGAATGGGATGCGCCCCCGTCCAACGGAGATAATGCCGAGTGATGTCTCGTACGGGCTTCATCGAGACATCCTGTATCGTCGAGTAGCTCCCGTTGTTTATTTCCGCTGCAACTTAAAACTCTGAAGAACTTATTTGTGATCATTGAAGTACTTGATTTCTAAACTCAAAACTTGGTCTGTAATATTTACTTATGCTAATGTTGTAATATTTGCTGGAATGTGGTATTCTCTGGGCTCATCGTCGCATGAGCGTTTGTATGCATGGCGCTCGATCCGTTCACCGTGGTTGTATCGGGAGGTTATACCCGACAGACCAGTGGATTACTCCGTTTGAAGTGTAAGGTTAACCGAGAATGCCTTAATGGTGATGGTTAATACACTTGAGCCGGATTAATTCAGGTGGTTCTGCCACAGCTGGTATCAGAGCCGTAGCTGGCGCCACAGCTGGCAACAGCTGGCGCCGGAGCCAAAATACATACGCCAGAGAATGCGACAAGCCTTAAAAACTCATTTTACTAAAACTTGACTAGAAGGATGTGTTGCGAAATACGTTGGTACGTTAAGGATGGTGCCTAGTTCGTAAAACCCTAAGGGATTATGGGAAAAGTTTACTAGGTGGCTGTCTGACTTATGAAATATTATCAACTGACTTCTAGCACATTACTTTCTGTCAAAACTTACTTTCATGCACAACCGACCTTAAATTCTGTAATGACGCACTCGTCGCTAAGGTAAGAAGGTAAGGATCCTCAGCCAACTGAGAGAGCTTGGCCTTCCTGTCGGTGATGCGAACCGAACGCTGCCCTCAAGCAGTGGCTTACTTGAGGTGCTGCCAATATGCCAACTGTTAGTTGAACATATTGGGAGTAGAAGGTTTGGCGCAGGGTATGGCGATCGCTGTTCATACCCCCGTCTCATGACGGTACCCCCGTGAATACGCTATCTCGATAGCGTATGTTAACGTCGTCTGTACGGCGGAAATTGTACAGATATCGTTTCTATAAGTAAACGGTAATGAATACGGACGCTTTCATGAGTGCTGGCATGAAAGGTTCATGGAATATATATGCTTGTCAATCTCCTGTAGGTACACTAACCGTGATTACGATAAGTTAAGGAACGATTAGAAAGACTCGACTAGCTATTATAGCGAGAGCCGTATTGTGTATGCCACCGAGACTATCTTCGTAAGACCAAAAGCATTTGGCAGTTATTTTATTTTGTGAGGACGAATAGGACGTGCATACATCATGAACATATGTATCTGAAATCGAAAATGCGTTGTATGAGAGTGGTAGGGTTCTTGCGTATCTAAGCGTGGTTTGCATAAGGACTATCTAGCGAATCTGTCACAAATCTGCCATGACCAAAAAGAGCGATTTATTGACCAAGAAAATGACCTTTTCTGGAGAAGTCCATGTTGAAAGAATTGTTCCAAATTTCGTGTTCTATCTTCTGTTCAAAAATGAAAAATTCTGATCTTATGGATAGTGAGAAATAACAGAAACCTTGGAATGTCAGAATTCTGTCCAGAATAAGCCCTTCTGCCTCTTAAATTTTTAGGCCCCCTTCCCGCGGTTTTCTGCAAAAGAGTACAAGACAAAACTTGTCCCAAATTTACCCAGGTAGCTTCTGCTAAAATTTGGTAAATTTTGGCTGGGTAGATTTTCCCTGGTGCACGAAACTCTAGCCCTCTGTTCACTGAAAATTCTGGGTAGACAGTAAGGTAAAACCTGAAAAGAAAGACCATCTTAGAGACCTAATTAGCTCTGGAGTTGACTAGAAAAGTTGTTCACAAATACCTTAGGAGTGATCTGGTGAAATTTGAGAATTTTTGGATGAGAACTGTGGGAGTTATGGTTATTTTTGCACACTATACAGAATCTGTCCTTATGCTGTTCACAGTTTTTCACTATCTCACTCCATTTGATCTTTTGTTCAGATGGCCGAGCCTGTTGATATGATGGTGGATGAGGATGGACGCGTACACTCGCAGTGTCTCCACTGGGAGGGCTTTCCCTCTATTTTGTGGGATGTTCTGCGTACCGCGGGCTATCTAGTTCCCCCACGTTACGCCGGACTGGAGTTTGCAGAAAATGGAGTTACCCAGTGCCGTGTCAACGTGACTATCTTTCCGCACCCGCTACACCCGGACTGGCCCGCCTTGGAGCTTGAGGCTGTTGGTCGCCGTTTGGCCGATACTTGGGAGCTTGCAGCCATGAGGGCGCTCACCACTTTTTGTGCGCAGCGTCCCGAGGTTGTCACACTCACTCCCATTGGATTGTTTCCTGCTGCCCAGGGCAACGACCCCTTTTGGCTCAACAGGGTGCAGCACGCACAGTACTTGGTAGACTTTCATGCCCAGGAAACTATTCATACCTCCGTGCGGTGCATGAGTGCACTCTACCGGCTTCAGACTCTCCAGAGTCAGGCACTTGAGCAGCTCACTGATCTTGCTCAGGCCTACCACATGATGGCAGATACCAGGGATGAGCAGATTAAGGAGCTCAGTCAGGATCTTGAGGACAGAGATGCTCAGATTGGCCAACTTGAGGGCCAAATTCAGGAGCAGGACACTCTCATGGGTGAGAGAGATGCCACGATAGCACACTTGGAGGAGCAGCTCCATGATCTCAGCCTTGAGTTGGAGGATGCTAATGAGCACATTCAGTGGCACCATGATCAGAATGACCATCCCCATGAGGAGGACATGGAGGAGGATGAGGAGGAGCCACAGGAGATTGATGGTATCTCCGGTATGGATTTCGAGGGTGAGGTACCACAGGCACCTCAGATGGGAGCTCACTCTCCTGCTCACAGCGAGTCGTCCGTCAACTACTTGGATGATTTCTAGATGACGACCTAGGAGGACTTTTGCACATACTCCTCGATAGGGTAGCCTAACTTTTGGCAAGTGTTGTAATAGGCTAACTAGGAGTTGAGTAACTCTTTTGTGTTGGGTACACCTGAACCATGTGGATACCCTCAGCATGTAAGGAACGGCGATAAACTTGGGTGATTTCGTTGTAATTTCGTAAACGATGAAATCCACAATCGCTGAGACTTGTCGGAATTTTTACCCATGTCTCCTTGCATTTCTTGGCTGAGTGTTGAATACCAGACTTGTGCTAAATTTTGTTATCTAGGTTCTCACAAAAATTCAGCATCATTGGACCTCGCTAGTTTAAGATATAGGCGAAACTGTACCGATCAATCTGCTGAAAAACAGCTAAGACAGTAAGGCAAAGGACGAGCTTTTCGACCACCTTAGCTATAGTTCTAGCACCGAAGTTAAATACCAAAGTGGTGCATTCCTAAATCCTCTGACTACTGCGAAAGTTTGAGATGTTTTGGATGGACCCACAGCAGGCTATGATTTTTCTCGTAGCAAACAGAGATTCTGTCCATACTTCTAGCTGTGACTTCAGAAGTCTATGACTACACCAATTATTTATGAATCAAGGAAGTAATATGGATCGCGTTGCTAATGGTAACCTTTCACGTTTCAGATGGTTGGATCAACCCGTGGCAACCCCGAGGGTTTTGGTGCCGGTGGCAACCGCTCGCGACAATCGCCACCACCCCCGCCCAGTCTGGTGGAAGTGATGGCCGCTCAAACCGAGCTGCTGCGTCAGATTGTGCAAGGACAACACCAGCAGAGGGGTGGGCACAATGCTCACCAACCCCAAGCTGCGGGATACACGGATTTCCTAGGGACCCAGCCGCCCTTGTTCCATAAGACCGAGGAACCCCTGGACGCAGATGCATGGATTCGCACCATCGAATCCAAGTTCACACTACTTGTGGCCCCGTGCTCAGAGGCCAACAAAGCTCGTTTTGCCGCGCAACAGCTTCGCGGTACCGCTCGTCTGTGGTGGGACCACTATTCTGCGATGCTCCCGGCTGACCATGTAGTCGACTGGGATGAGTTCAAGACCGCGTTCCGGGCACATCATATTCCCGAGGGTCTCATGGAGAGGAAGTTGAACGAGTTCCTGGCACTCACCCAGGGCACCCGCACCGTGCTGCAGTACGCCCAGGCGTTCAACAACTTGTGACAGTATGCGGGCTATCACGCTGATACGGATGCCAAGAAGCGTGATCATTTCCGCCGAGGTCTGAATACCAAGCTCAAGGAACGTCTGAACCTAGCCAGGGCTGACACCTACAACGAATTGGTCAATATGGCCATTACCCAGAGAAGAAGAGAAAGGCACCCGCTGGACCATCAAGTGCCCAACCACCAAGGTATCGCATCGTGCAAAATGCCGCACCCATAGCTCCACCAAGGGCCCCTCAACCTGGGAGATGGATTGCAAGACCCCCACAGCAGCCAGGCATGGTACGACCCCCGATGCCTCCATAGGATGGTCCGAGGCCCATTCTTCAGCAGTCTCTTCGACCTAGCCCCGCGAATCGCTGTTTCAAATGCGGGAGTTCCAGCCACTTCGCACGAGAATGCCCTCAGTCTGGACAGCCCAACCAAGGTCAAGGATCCAACCCGAACACCAAGAACAGGGGCAAGAGACAGACCCTGCAAGTCAAGCAAGGACGGGTTAACTTCACCATGCTTGCAGAGCTTCCTGAAGGAGCCCTAGTGATGTTGGGTACATTTTCTATCCATAACAAGCCTGCAGTTATATTATTTGATTCTGGTGCATCGCATAGTTTCATAAGTGCAAAATTCGGTGCAAAAGTAGGCTTGGATGTTTGTCACACCAAAGGGTCATATATGATATCAACACCGGGTGGTAAAATTGCTTCAAACCTAATGGTCAGACAAGTACCAGTCAAATTGGGTAGTAAAACCCTCGACACGGACCTTGTCCTTTTACCTCTTGACGGCATGGACATTATTTTGGGAATGAACTGGATGGCTATGCATGGAGTCACACTGGACCTTTCTTCCCGAGCCGTTGAGATAAATTCACCTAGTCACGGAGCCACTACCCTTTACCTGCCGTTCCTAGATTGTACGACTTCCTGTGCTTATAAGATGGAAGGACTTAAGCTAGATAATATTCCTGTGGTAAACGAGTGTGCCGATGTTTTCCCGGATGACTTACCAGGAATGCCACCGGATAGGGATATTGAGTTCATCATTGAACTACAACCAGGCACTGCACCTATATCCAAAAGACCATATAGGATGCCCCCTAAAGAATTGGCGGAACTGAAAATTCAACTCCAAGAACTACTGGACAAAGGTTTTATTCGCCCTAGCGCGTCACCTTGGGGATGTCCAGCCCTATTCGTAAAGAAGAAGGATGACAGTTTAAGATTATGTGTGGACTACCGACCTCTCAATGCGGTAACTGTTAAAAATAAATACCCCCTTCCTCGCATCGATGTACTCTTCGATCAATTAGCTGGAGCCAGAGTCTTCTCAAAGATTAATCTTCGTTCGGGATATCATCAAATCAAGATTCGCCCCTGCGATATTCCTAAGACTGCCTTCTCCACACGATATGGACTATATGAATTCTTGGTCATGTCCTTTGGACTCACCAATGCCCCTGCCTACTTCATGTATCTCATGAATTCGGTCTTCATGCCCGAACTTGACAAATTCGTCGTAGTATTCATCGACGACATCCTTATCTATTCCAAGGATGAGGAAGAGCATGCCAAGCACCTTCGCATTGTTCTTCAGCGACTCAGAGACCATCAACTCTATGCTAAGTTTTCTAAGTGTGAATTCTGGTTGGATACTGTAAAGTTCTTAGGTCACACGATCTCCAGCGAAGGCATAGCTGTTGACCCCAGCAAGGTACAAGAGGTGATGGATTGGAAACCCCCTACCTCTGTTCATCAGATTCGCAGTTTTCTCGGCTTAGCCGGTTACTACCGCCGCTTCATCCCGGATTTCTCTCGAATTGCTAAGCCCATGACTGAACTGTTAAAGAAGGAAGTAAAGTTTATATGGGATGAAGAATGTGAAGAAGCTTTCCACACTCTCAAAGAGCATCTGACTATTGCACCTGTGTTAGCTCAACCTGATAATACCAAGTCATTCGATGTGTATTGTGACGCATCAGGTACTGGTCTAGGATGTGTGCTTATGCAAGAGAATCGAGTGATTGCATATGCCTCACGAGCCCTTCGGCCCCACGAACAGAATTATCCCACGCATGACCTTGAGCTTGCAGCCGTCATTCACGCTCTAAAAATATGGAGGCATTATCTCATGGGTACACAGTGCAATATCTACACGGATCATAAGAGTCTCAAGTACATCTTCACACAAGCCGATCTAAATATGAGACAACGGAGATGGCTAGAATTAATCAAGGATTATGACCTTGAAGTGCATTATCACCCCGGCAAGGCTAATGTAGTCGCGGATGCACTAAGCCGCAAGTCCTATTGCCATTGCTTATCCATGGAGTCCTACCATGAGACATTGTGTGCAGAAATGAGGAAGCTTAACATGGAAATGGTTTCCCAAGGCACTCTAAATCACATCTCAGTTGAGCCCACTCTTCACGACCAAATCGTCATGGCACAACTACAGGATGAAGGAATTAAGATCATCAAACAAAAACTCTCTCTAGGTGAGGAGAAGTACAAATGTTTCCGCCAGGACCATAAGGGAGTTCTATGGTTCGAAGGTCGTATAGTCGTTCCGAAGAATCGTGAACTCCGCAAGAAAATTTTCGATGAGGCACACCTTTCCAAATTCTCTATCCACCCCGGCAGTAGCAAAATGTATCAAGACCTAAGGCAAAACTTCTGGTGGACTAGAATGAAAAGAGAAATTGCTACGTATGTCTCAGAATGTGACACGTGCCAGAGAGTGAAAGCTAGCCACTTAAAGGTAGCCGGTACACTTCAACCGTTACCTATACCATCATGGAAATGGGAAGACATAAGTATGGACTTCATCGTGGGACTACCAAACACTTCCCAGAAACATGATTCCATATGGGTTATCGTGGATAGACTCACGAAGACGGCACATTTTCTTCCGGTACACACCACCTATTCTACCAAGAAATATGCCGAGATTTACCTCGATCATATTGTTTGCCTGCATGGAATACCTAAGACAATTATCTCCGATCGTGGTCCTCAGTTTGTAGCACGCTTTTGGGAACAACTGCAAACGTCTCTTGGCACTAAGCTGATTCGCAGCTCAGCATACCACCCTCAGACCGATGGACAAACGGAAAGAGTAAACCAAATTCTTGAAGACATGCTGAGAGCCTGTGTCATTCATTATGACAAGAATTGGGACAAATGCCTACCCCTAGCAGAGTTCTCGTACAACAACAGCTATCAAACGAGTTTGAAAATGGCACCATTTGAGGCCCTGTACGGACGAAGGTGTCGAACTCCTTTGAGCTGGTCACAAACCGGAGAACGTCAAATAATTGGACCCGACCTGGTGATCGAGGCAGAGGAGAAAGTAAAAGTAATACAAGCAAATCTTAGAGCCGCACAAGCCCGACAAAAGAGCTATTCTGACAAAAGGAGAAAGCCCCTGAAGTTCGAAGTTGGCGATCATGTCTATCTTCGAGTTTCACCAACCAAGGCAGTGCGAAGATTTGGAATCAAAGGCAAACTAGCTCCCCGTTATATTGGTCCTTACGAAATCATTGAGAGCTGCGGACCCGTAGCCTACAAATTACGACTGCCCCCTCAGCTCACGGCCACCCATGATGTCTTCCACGTATCTCAACTCAGGAAGTGTATTCGAGTCCCTACTGAGATTGTGGAACAACAAGAAATATCGTTAGAGCCCGACCTGTCGTATGTCGAACACCCAGTTAAGATTTTGGATCAAAAAGAAAGAGAGACCAGGAGGAATGTAATTAGAATGTATAAAGTACAATGGAATCACCACACGGAAGAAGAAGCCACCTGGAAACTGAGAGCTACCTGAACCAACATTTCCCTGGGTTTCTTATCTCAACCACTGTATGTGCACCCACGCCCACACTAAGAACTACCGAATCTCGGGGCGAGATTCTTGTTAAGGGGGGAAGGCTGTGGCAACCCTGGTAATTACATTTCCAAAATCAATGTCATTAGCCTAACTCTATGCTTAAACCCACTAATAAAAGGGTGGAAAGAATTAGAACAAGTTCAGTTGGAATTCAAATTTAATTGGAGCACATTTGGTTACTTTTGAACTTTTAAATTTAACTTTCAAACCATGAGCCAAATAAGATTTTGCCTGAAACCAAAGTTGTAGAACTTTTTATTCTGAACAACTTTCGTGTTCAAAAGTTTTTGAAATTCAAATCAGAAAGAGGAGAAAATGCCCTGTTTGCACCCAGCCCCCTGAAACTTTTCGAATTCTTGCATCCAGGCCCCTCGCCCCCCCCCCCCCCCCCCCCCCTCTCTCTCCTCCGCGCCCGACCGCCGCGCGCCAGGTGGCCGGCGTCGCCTGACCGGCGCGAGGCGCCAGGCCAGTGGCCGCCGCACCACCCCGCCACGGCCGGCTTTGCCCCCCCCCCCCCACGCCGCGCGGCCAGTGAGCGCCCGCGTGTGCACGCGACGCTGCCGCGCCCAGCCCCGCCGCCCGTCGCGCCCAGTCGCCTCGCTCCGCCGTGCCGCCCCGGCTCCCGCGCCCCGCCAGTCGCCGCGCCCGCCCTCCGCCCGAGCCGCTGCAGCTGCTGCTCCACCACTCCGCGCGCCACGCTATCTCTCGCGCCCACGCCATATCTCGGCCGCCCAGTCACCGCGCCCGCGCTGCCGCACGCCGCGCCGGCGTTCCGCTGCCGCCTGCCGTGGCCAGTGCGCGTTGTGCTGTGCCCCCGCCCCGCACGCTGCCCAGGCCCCTCCGCACCCCCTCCGGCCCCTATAAAAGCCCCGCCCGGCCACGCGCGCGAGCCCCAGCACCCTGAACGCCCTCGCCGTCGCCATTGCCGCTGCCGAGCGCCGCCCGCCCGTGGACAGCCCTCCGCCGCCGCCCACTGCCCAAACTAAGCCCCCAGCCACCACTACATCACCCCACTGAAGCTCGCCGACCCACCCAACGCCGCCCAGGACCGCCGGAGCACCGCCGCCCGCGCTGTCACCGCCGCCGCAGCCCCTGCTCGCCGTGGACAGCACGACCCCGACCCCCTCCGTCCAAGCCGAGCCCCTGAGCAGCTTCCCCACGCGCCACTGAAGCTCGCCGACCGGACCACACCGCCCCAAGCCCGCCGGAGCACCGCCGTCGACGCGTGCCGCGCCGCCGCCGACTCTGCTCCAACGCCGGCGAGCCCTTTTCGGCCGTCCCCCACCTGAACAACACCCCCACAAGGTAGCCCTCGCACCCCTGAACCTTCCCCGACCCTCGCCCCTCGCCGCCGGCGAGCCCCCTCGCCGGAATTTCGGCCGGCCGCCGTACCCGAGCCGCCCGAGGACCCAATTGCAAGAATTTAAATCTTTAGAAGGGTCTGCGCGTAAGATTCAAGGACCTAGTTGTAAAAGAAAGTTTCAAATCTAGATTCAAATTCAATGAACTTGTAAAATTCGAATAAAATCGTAGAAAATTCAGAAAAATGCAAACCCAACTGTTCTGGAATCCTTAGAACAAACTCTACCACTTTTGTTACAGAAAGTTTCTCAGAATCTCTACATATTTTGCTCTACATTAAATGGAATCTTTAATGGACTTATTTTGTACCCACTGTTGTAGAACAATGCTGACCCTAAATTTTGGGCAGTAAGTTAGTTGCTTGATGTTTAGGACTGTGTAAAAAGATCAGGCCCAAATTCCAACTCTAGCTTTACTGTTTATTAAACTTAGTTCCATACCATGTTTAAGTAAAATGTTTTATCCCTGCAGTTAGGTGGTGAATCACCCAATGAAAATTTTTCTATGCTAATGTATTGGTACCTAGAAGCCAGAGAAAAATTTGGAGACTTTTTATCTCAAAGTAATCTACTTATTTGATTTATGTGCTAATATCATGCATTAAATCAAGAAATTAGTATCTTAGCTTGGAAAATTCTCAAATTTTTACTAGGAGATACACTGTGGTAGTGGTTGCTGTGTAAAAAGTTCCAGGGACAAACACCCTGTGTAGGGTGCTGTAAAAATGAATCCTTGGATAGCCTAGGTGTAGAATGTCATATTTTCTATGCTCTGAATACTGCATGATAAATCCTAAAAAAATTACAGTAGCTTATGCATGCTTAAGTGAAAGCTCTGTATAAATCTTAGACTCATTTGTTGCACCAATTGTTCTGTACAAAAAGAACAAGGATCTAACAGTGACTAGGTAATATATTTTTCATAATTAATCTGTTACATAAAATTGGCTGAAAATTTTACAGTAAGCGTATCCTTCCTTGATGTGCCTAAATCCAAAATTTCATGACCAGAAACTATCCATTGTAGTAATTACTCTTAAATCGTAATCAAATGCCATTTCCACGACTTAAACTTGTGCACTCATGTAGAATCGACGACTCTCGCCGACGGAACTTACGAGCTGGTGCCCGCGTCCGAGAGGGAGCAGCGTGAAGCTCAAGCGAATCTAACTGAAGCTCTTGAAGACCCGAGCCCAAGTTCGGAAGATCCCCAAGCGAACTGCGAAGGCAAGCCCCGGAGCATAACCCATTCTTTCCGAAATTATGCAACTCATTACTCTTTGCTTGTGCATTAAGTTTATAGGAGTTGGATGAAAACTTAGTTGCATGATATCAGGAACCCTTGCTTGAAAACTAGACGTAAGGTTCGATAGAATGCTGTGCTAATAGGACTCCGGTAAAAGTCGAGTGATTTCCTGTCACTCGCGAGAAAATAGGAGTTGAATGATTACTACACGCTGCAATCATAAGGACACGGACGGGCTATGGAACGATGGTTACGATTGAGGCCCGTCTGTCTAGTGAAAAATGCTAAGGCCGCAGGGTGTGGTAGTGATGGTTAAGTCTTTGAACGTACTAAACACATACCGAGATTATGGGAATCGGTAAGCTTAAGTACCTGATTGGCCCGGCAAGGGGACGGCATCCTACCCTTTGAACTTCGGTCCCATGTGCATATGGCGAGTGCGGTCACGACCCGGTGCCGAACCGCGGCGTGGGGCTCTTGTACTCTCGGAGGGTAGCCCCGATCCACGACCCGGAAAGAAAGGGAAAAAGTTGCACGTGTGACTCTAGGGAGTAACCACATGACGTGTGTTTGGGTTTCCCTTGCAAGGTTAAGAAATTCGATTCGAATCGTCCGTTTCTCACGGCTATTGAGACTGCTTAACCATTTTTACCCACAGAGTAAGAAGAGGAACAATGATGATGAATGAACTGGTTGGATGAAAAATTTAATGCTTCACCATGTATGCTTTAGATAGCTGCTTATCTAGACTGGCTAACGAAACTAGAATCTTGAGCTAAAAGTTGAAAGTAAGGACCCACTTGTAGATGCTTTTCGGCAAAACAAACCCCTGAGCCAAAAAGCCTGGCATGTCTAGGGTCGGTGGAGTAGATTCCACTACTCGGGTAAGTCTTGCTGAGTATTAGTATACTCAGCCTTGCTTGTGACTCGTTTTCAGGTGAGACCTTCGAAGATATGATAGCTAGCTTGACTTGGCCCTGCACTCTTCCCCCTGGTTGGTCGGTGGAATGGGATGCGCCCCCGTCCAACGGAGATAATGCCGAGTGATGTCTCGTACGGGCTTCATCGAGACATCCTGTATCGTCAAGTAGCTCCCGTTGTTTATTTCCGCTGCAACTTAAAACTCTGAAGAACTTATTTGTGATCATTGAAGTACTTGATTTCTAAACTCAAAACTTGGTCTGTAATATTTACTTATGCTAATGTTGTAATATTTGCTGGAATGTGGTATTCTCTGGGCTCATCGTCGCATGAGCGTTTGTATGCATGGCGCTCGATCCGTTCACCGTGGTTGTATCGGGCGGTTATACCCGACAGACCAGTGGATTACTCCGTTTGAAGTGTAAGGTTAACCGAGAATGCCTTAATGGTGATGGTTAATACACTTGAGCCGGATTAATTCAGGTGGTTCTGCCACACTGAGCTTGTAGGTAGTGTTTGCACAGAAGCCATCTGAACGGGTTGAAGCGGCGTTAGCGATGGGAGACATGGTGCACCGCTGTATCTTGGAGACGCACGGGGTGGTGGAGAGTTGTACCCCTTGCGTTGCGTCAATATCGGCTGAGGAGCCGATTGGGATGTGTATGGTAGGCTTCTGGCTGGTAGAGTAGTTGGGGGGGCATATGCCGGTCCCTGATAGCCTTGAACGGCTCCGCTGGCCAGAGAGTTGACGACGGCGTTATACACCGTGTTGCTCATCACCGAGGATTGGTCGATGAATGCTTGATACACGGACTGTTGAATCATCTCTGACATCTTGCCCGAATCCTCAGCGATGGTGATGTGGCGAGGCGCTAGAATAGGAGCCTTCTTGACAGCCTCCCCGCTTCTGGTACGACTGAACGACTGGAGGTATATCTTCTTGTAATCTTCTAGATGCTTGGCCAATTCTTCCCTCTGGTCGTCCTTGAGATCCGCTTCTGTGACCTCAATGATGTTGCTGTCGGAGATTTCTGCGTTTTTCGACATATCAGATCTTGGATGGTCCCACTGGGCGTGCCAAAAGTGTGTTGGCGCTACAATCGGCCGGATAGGAATCGGCCGATGGGTCTTCAGCGTCGGACACACGACCCGGGAGAATCTGCTTAGCTCCTGTTCGGGTTATCGCCCTGGTGCAGTTCGCGCGGCGTGCCAGTCAATCTGACTTGTTGATTGACAAGGAAATAGAGTATTAAATTCCAGGCGCGTCGATCGGCTGGAGTTCCGATCTGTCCTGAAGAGCGCGTCGGCGGCGAATCGGCCGATTTGCTGTAGAGATGATCGGCTATGGATCAGCCGATGATCATCTAGTAATTGTAAAGAAACTGCTGGAGCGATCTAAACAATTACTACAGAAGTAACACTTGAAATAGATCTAATCGGCCGTGAGATGATAAATCGAAGGAGAGCAATGACGAAGCCGATTACCCTGATCTCAAGCTGGATAACTGGTGATAATACTAGAATAACAGGTAAAACTTGCGATTCTAGTAAATATCGATAACTGGTGAATAAATCCAAACGAAACCACAGCGATGCGCCCGTAGTTAAAGCTCGGATATTACTCGGTAAGCGGAACCTACCAATTGGCCGGAGATCAAGTTGATGCAGCCCTGCCAATCCGTACGAACTCGTGGAAGAAGAAAATATTGGTGAAGTCGCCGACTTGAAAGTAAATTGCTGGAAAAGTAGAAGTACTGTTGTTGATTGATGTGTTGATTGATGTCTTTGCAAGATCCTGATGACTCCTATTTATACCCTAAAGCTAGGACTCCTGGTCGATCACGACTTATTACAACCTTATTTAAAAAACAGGAAAACTACTATATCTATAAGAACTTTTAAAGGAAACGGACTCCCGCAGAATCTTCCGCCGCCGTTCCCTAATCCAATCAGGATTCCCTTCAATTGCTCCTTGACCGACTTGGCGTGCCCTGTTGACCAGCTTTTGACCAGGATCTTCTGGAATAATCCCATCCTGTTGGCATAGGCTGCGCCACCAATCGGTCGATTTCCAATTGTTACTTCAATCGGCCGATTCCTTTCTGTAGCTTTCAGATCTGCCGCATCGGCCAATCTTCTTCTCCTGACGCCGATTCAACACGTGTCAAAATCTGGCATCAACACATGCCCCCCAGTTTCGGAGTAAAATATAACTTTTCCTTCGAAACTCTTTTCCTTAATCCTCTCCTCTGAAATGGGCGCAGTAAAAATCTCCTTCCGTTCCGCGGCACAATGATTGCAATCTCCTCAAACTGGGCGCGCGAAACGACCGCTCCCCTGGAACTCGTGTAGACGGCGCGGTAAAAATACCATCTTTGCCCTTGCTCTCCTGATCTCTCTTAAGTACTGTCTTTCTCCGCCTCTCCTTCTCCACTAATCCAGCATTCTCTCCGTCGCATTACTGTTCGTCTTCCTCCAAGCTCCTTCGATTTCCAAGTGCTCCCCTTTTCCGGCGATCTCATCCGCGGCCTACTCCGACCCCCAATGGCGTCTCCATCGGCGACCACCCCATCTACAGAGGCTCCATCGGCTGCTCCTTTGGCGGCGGCGGCCCAATCGGCGGCTTCCCCAGCGGCGTCATCGGCGATGATGGCTTCCATCCCAGAGGTAAATGCTCGAAATTTTCCCCTTTTTGCCTTTCTACTGCTTCAGTATTTTCCGGACCCTTTCTTAGCTTCTTCCCTTTTTCCCTTTTTCCCTGCATTTTGTCCCATATAATGCTTCAAATGGGGCCATCTTGAGACTTGCTTGATAACTGTTATTGTAGGAGAATTCTGCATATGGCAAGCTTTTATCCCAACTACCTCCATGCTTAAGGGCACATGCTCTCAACATATCCTCTAATACTTGATTCGTTCGCTCAGTCTGACCATCTGTTTGCGGATGATATGGGGAACTGAAATTGAGCTTTGTATCCATGGATTCATGTAATTTCTGCCAGAAACGTGACGTGAACTGAGTACCTCGATCAGACACTATCTTCTTTGGAACACCATGCAAACACACAATCCGTGACATGTACAGTTCTGCTAACTTGGCTCCAGTGTAGATTGTTTTGACCGGGATGAAATGTACGACTTTTGTCAATCTGTCCACAATAACCCATATCGAGTCGTAACCATTACGAGTACGGGGTAACCCTACAATGAAATCCATACCAATCTCTTCCCATTTCCATTCAGGTACTTTCAATGGCTGAAGTAAACTTGCTGGTCTCTAGTGTTCTGCTTTCACTCTCTGGCACACATCACACAAAGCTACGTGAGTTGCTACGTCTCTTTTCAAACCATACCACCAGTACCTTTCTTTCAAATCTTGATACATCTTGGTACTTCCAGGATGAATGGAATAAGCGGAATCATGTGCCTCCTTCAAAATGAGTTCACGAAGGTGATCAATTTCAGGTACACAGATCCTCTTTCTGAACCAAACAGTTCCTTGTTCATCTTCGGTGCAATCCTTAGTCTTGCCTAAACCAATTGGAATCTTGATCTCTTTGATCTTAGCATCTGTCAACTGTCCTTTTCTGATCTCTTGTTCTAATGTCGGTTCCATCTCCATAGTCATGGCTTCCGCTTGTGTGACAATTCCCAAGTTCAAACGTGCCATCTCCCAACATAATTCCTGAGGCATCAATCGAGCAATCATCATATTAGCTTGTCCTTTCCGGCTTAGGGCATCTGCCACAACATTAGCCTTGCCAGGATGATACTGAATATCCAAATCATAGTCCTTGATTAATTCTAGCCATCTGCGTTGTCTTAGATTAAGATCCTGTTGCGTGAAGATGTACTTCAGACTCTTATGATCCATGAAGATCTGACACTTGTTTCCGATCTTGTAGTGCCTCCAAATCTTCAATGCGTGCACGATGGTAGCCAATTCCAAGTCATGGGTAGGATAGTTCTGCTCATGCTTTCTCAACTGTCTTGAAGCATAGGCCACAACTTTGCCTTCTTGCATTAACACACATCCAAGTCCCATTCGTGAAGCATCGCAATACACATCAAACCCTTTGTGGATATCCGGCATTATCAACACAGGAGCAGTGGTCAATCTTGTTTTCAGCTCTTCAAAGCACTTCTGGCAGGTAGAATCCCACTTAAATTCTTTCCCTTTTTCCAACAAGGAAGTCATGGGTTTCACAATCTTTGAGAATCCCTCAATAAATCTGTGGTAGTAACCTGCAAGTCCGGGGAAACTTCTGATTTCAGGCACAGTCTTCGGTGGATTCCAATTCAGAACATCCTGAATTTTACTCGGGTCTACTGCAATTCCTCCATCTGTGATATCATGTCCAAGGAAAGAAACTTCTCTCAACCAAAAATCACATTTGCTCAGCTTGGCATATAACTGATTCTCTCGGAGTTTCTGTAACACTATCCTCAAGTGCTCTTCATGTTCTTCCTCGTTCTGTGAATACACCAAGATGTCATCAATGAACACAACCACAAACTTCTCAAGATATTCCATGAAAACCTTGTTCATCAGGTACATGAAGTATGCTGGAGCGTTGGTCAATCCAAATGACATCACAGTGAACTCGTACAGACCATATCTGGTAGTGAAGGCTGTCTTGGGTATATCCTCTGATCGGATCCTTAACTGATGATAGCCTGATCTCAGATTAATCTTGGAGAAAACCTTGGCACCTCTCATCTGATCAAATAAATCTTCAATTCTGGGCAGTGGATACTTATTCTTGATCATCACATCGTTCAACGACCTGTAGTCTGCACACATCCTTCTGTTGCCATCCTTCTTATCGACAAAGATCACGGGTGCTCCCCACGGGGACGAGCTAGGATGGATAAATCCTTTAGCTAACATTTCTTCTATTTGTTTCTTTAGTTCATTTAGATCCTTAAGATCCATTCTATAGGGTCTCTTAGAGATAGGTGTAGTACCAGGTAAAAGATCAATACTGAACTCAATGTCACGAACAGGTGGCATACCTGGTAAATCCTCCTGGAAGACGTCGGGGTACTCACAGACAACTCTGATATCTTCTAGAGGCATTCCCTTCATTTGGTTCACTGTCCCAACTCCACTGGGTGAAGCTGATGCCACAAACTCTACTTTATCTCCTTGAGGGCTGGTTAAGAGCATTGATCTCTTATGACACTGAATGACACCATCACATCCTGATAACCAATCCATTCCGAGGATCACATCAATGCCTCTAGTCCTTAGAACTATTAGGTTGGCTAGGAAATCTACTCCCATAATATTCATATTGACCCTCGGGCATAAGTGACTGGCTTTCAATTCTTTGCCCGGGGAGCTTACTAGAAATATTTGTTTCATAGGGCTCATTGGTAAATGATGTTTTGCAGCGAATTGCTCAGTAATGAATGAATGTGATGCTCCAGAATCAAATAAAACTAATGCTGGTTCAGAATTAACAAGAAACGTACCGAGCACAACATCGGGAGCCTCTTCAGCTGTTTCTGCAGCCACATGGTTCACCTTTCCGCGCATGTAGTTCTGTTGACCTCTGTTGCCCAATGGTGTTTGGTTGCTATTGCGCGGCTGCTGCTGCTGAGGAGTCTGCCTCTGCCCACTGTTCCTCTGATTCTGGGGAGTCTGCATGTTACGCTTCGGGCAGTTGTTAGCATAATGTCCCAGTTCTCCACATTTGAAATAGCCGTTGGGTTGGACCGGAGTGACTGGATTGTTCGTCGGCACTGGTGCTCCTGTGGCATAGCCTGAACGGTACGGTTGCAGGTTGGAGTTGCGCTGAGTCTGCTGGTTGAAGCATTGAGGCTGCTGTGGAGTTCGTTGATTCTGTTAACTCTGCGGATATCCTCCGCCGTGTCCTCCAAAGAGCGACTGAAATCCCTGGGGTGTGCTGTAGCGGGGACGAGTGTTGCTGTTGGATTGTCCCTGGAACTGAAGTTTTCGCTTGTGTTCCCCAAGCTCCTTGCGCTTGCTGTCCAGACCAATGGCTTTGTCTAGCAGAGTCTGGAAGTTTGGAAAGGTGTGACTGTGCAGCTGATAGTTGAGTGGCCCTATCAGACCTTCCAAGAAGCGCTCCTGCCTCTTCGCGTCACTATCCACCTCATGGGCGCGTAACGAGAACACTGAGTGAATTTGTCCCGATACTCGCTGACAGTCATGCTGCCTTGCTTCAGGGATAGGAATTCCTTCTGCTTGAGCTTCATTAGTCCTGCTGGAATATGGTTGCTGCTGAAGTTGGTTCTGAACTCCTCCCAGGTGATAGTGTTGGCATTGGTGTGGGCAGCAGTGAAAGCATCCCACCAATCAGCGGCTGCACCTTCCAGACGTCCTGCAGCATACAGGACCCTTTCACGGTCACTACATTGCGTGATGTCCAGCTTCTTAGTGATGACCTTCAACCAGTCATCAGCATCCAAGGGATCCACTAAGTGAGAAAAGGTAGGGGGGTGGTGGCTCATGAATTCTCTGTGTTTGTCTCTTGGTGGCTGGTTTTGCTGCGGTGCTTGCGGATTCTGCTGTGCTTGTATGTTCTGGATGGTGGCTGTGAGGTTCTGCAGCACCTACATCTGTGCTGCCAAGAATTGCTCCATTGTTGGATTGGGCGGTGGTGGCAACTGACTCTGTCGGTTGACTACGCGAGCACGCCTAGTGCTAGGGATATTCTGTCCTCCACCTGTCCTGGTGTTTACCATCTAATCGTTAGGGAATAAACCCAGGATAAGATAGGTGTACTAGATATAGGTAGATAGAAGATAAGATCTTAACAAAATATGGATTTATAAAGACTCCAACTTATATTAATGGATAGATTATATCAAGCAATTCTTAAAGCAGTCAAAGCAAACATTTGTTCTTAAGCAATCATTATTACATCGTCATCCTCTCAAGCAAAAATGATTCTAACAAGAACTTTAAGAGATACTAGCCTAAGAGCCTAGATGCCTATTCCTCGGGGCGAGTTATGGAGCCGGGTTCGCCACGGCGAAGCTTCTTGCGGGGCGGTGACAAGGCGGGGAAATGGGGTTCATCCAGCTGTGGTGGTGGCGGCGCCCTTCCTTCAAGTCGGGCCTCCAGTATGCGGATCCTGTCATGGGCCTCCAGTAGCTTGTCCTGAGTATCGTCCAGCTCAGTGACGACGCTTTCCAGCTCAGTGTTGAGAGCGGCGGTGACTCGAGCAAGAGTGTTGAGGCGGTCTTCATCATCTCCACCCAGAGTAATCACAGTCTCTTCAGTTCCACTGAGGCGGCGAGGAAGGTGGCGATACTCCATGTTTTGAAGCTCCTGGCGGTAGGTATGGCAATTGGACCATAGAGCTCTCCTAGCAGCGCTGCTGACAGCGGCGTCGAAAGTAGCGTGGGGTGTGGCGGAGTCGTGTGCAGCGAGAGTCCTCAGACCTGTGGCGCTCTCCGTATCCATTTTGATGTGGACGCGAGTGAGGTAGTAGTCGCTGAGCGCAGGGTCGATGTAGTGGTGCGTGTGGTAGTGGGGTCTCACGCGGTTGCCCAACTCTTGCAGAACACCTTGTAGCACCAGAGACAAGTGGCCGGGCTCTCTATCCGAAGTGCGAACACAACAGAGTTGCCTCGTCCCTGGAGGATCATCACTCTGATCGTCGTTGTCTTCATCGTTGTTGTTGTCCTCGTCATCATTTCTTCCATCATCAATACCCTCGGAGTTACCTAGGCTTCTTCCAGCGGCGACCGGTGCTGGAGCGGGAGCTGGAGCAGAGACAACTGGGGGTGGTGGTGGTGCCTCAACAACTGGTGATGCCGGCGGTGTGACACCCCGGCCCAGGGCTTAATAGGATTAATAGGATACTCATACCAACAAGTTGCAACTTCGTTTCCGGAAGCCCAATTTCAAAGAACTTCAAAGTTAAGCGTGCTTGGCTTGGAGCAATTTGGGGATGGGTGACCGACCGGGAAATTCTTCCTAGGTGCTCACGAGTGAGGACAAAGTGTGCAGAAAAGACTTGTGTTGGTCTGTGAGGGCAGTCTATGTCCTACGAAGCGGCCAGATGTAAGCGGGCCCGGCCTCGGGGAGGCGGGACGTTACAGGCGGTGTGAACTGATTCCCTTCTTCATCAATCGCCATGATCCGGCCATCATCACCATCCACAAAGTAATAGGCCTCCACGGGTTCTTCCTCCATAGCTTCCTCCTCCTCAACAGGGGCTGGAACTGGGGTGGGAGGAGCTGGCTCAACTGGGGCAATGCGAACCTGGCGACCTCCGGTGCGCTTACGAGCAGTCTGGTAAGTCCTGGCCATCTGATAGAGCGGGAGTAAAACTCAGAATATATATATATATATATTTTTAAAGAAATAAAATAATAGAAGGTTTATGTAAACATAGGTTTTTATGCGAAAGTATAAAATAAACACAAAGAAATTTTTGGTGCTGACATGGCTTGCTAGAAGATAAATCCTTAGTTTCGACCATTTCTAACTAGGCTAGCGTCCTACAGTCAATATAGCTCTGATACCACTTCTGTCACACCCGATTCTAGAAAGAATCAGATGCATCTCATATGTGTGCCAAGATCTTGTTCACACACATATGGTAGACGGAAAGTGTAATATATCAAAGACAATGCTTAAAAATTAACTAAATAAAGTATTTAACAATTGTTGACGCCAGATTTTGACACGTGTTGAATCGGCATCAGGATGAGAAGTTGGCCGATACGGCAGATCTAAAGGCTACAGTAAAGAATCGGCCGATTAAGTTAACAGTTGCAAATCGGCCGATTGGTGATACAGCTTGCGCTAACAGATTGGGGCCACAACAGAGGATCCCAGTCAAAACTAGCATAATGTTGGTCAACAGAGCGGTATTAATTCGGTCAAGAAGCAATTGGAAAAGTCCTGATTGGATTAGGAGACGGTGGCGGAAGATTCTGCGGGAGTCCGTTTCCTTTTTAAAGATATTATAGATATAGTAGTTTTCCTATTTGAAATAAGATTGTAACAAGTCGTAATCGACCAAGAGTCCTGGTTTTAGGGTATAAATAGGAGTCGCCAGGGCTTTGTATGGGGATGAACACATCAATCAACAAAACACTTCTACTTTTCACTAGTACTTTACTTTCAAGTCGGCGACTTCGCCAATACTTTTTCTTCTTTCACGAGTTTGTAAGGATTGGCACGGCTGCATCAACTTGATCTCCGGCCAATTGGTAGGTTCCGCTTATCGAGTAACATCCGAGCTTTAACTACGGGCGCATCGCTGTGGTTTCGTTTGGATTTATTCACCAGTTATCGATATTTACTAGAATTATAGGTTTTACCTGTTGTTCTAGTATTATCACCAGTTATCCAGCTTGAGATTAGAATTGTCGGCTTTGTTATCGTTCTCCCTCGTTCATCATCATATAGCCGATTAGATCTATTTTCAAGTGTTGCATCTGTAATAATTGTTTAGATCGCTTCAGCAGTTTTCTTTGCAATTATTACATGATCATCGGCTGATCCATAGCCGATTATCTTCACAGCAAATCGGCCGATTCGCCGACACACTCTTCGGGACAGATCAGAACTCCAGCCGATCGGGGACGCCCGTAATTTAATACTTTTATTTCCTTGTCTATCAACAGGTCAGATTGACTGGCACGCCGCGCGAACCACACCAGGGCGATAACCCGAACAGGAGCTAAGCAGATTCTCCCGGGTCGTGTGTCCGACGCTGAAGACCATCGGCCGATTCCTGTCTGGCCGATTTTAGTGCCAACAGACTTTTGGCACGCCCGGTGGGACAAACTTCAAGATCCGATATGTTGAGGAACGTAGAAATCTCCGACAGCAACATCATTGAGGTCACGGAAGCGGATCTCAAGGACGACAAGAGGGAAGAATTAGATAGACATCTACAAGATTACAAGAAGATGTATCTGCAGTCGTTCAGTCATACCATAAGCGGGGAGTCTGTCAAGAAAGCTCCTATCCCAGTTCCCCGCAATATCACCATTGCTGAGGACTCGGGCAAGATGTTCGATATGATCCAACAGTCCGTCTACCAGGCGTTCATCGACCAGTCCTCGGTGATGACCAACACGGTGTACAACACCGTCATCAGCTCTCTGGCCAGCGGAGCAGTTCAAGGCTATCAGGGGCCGGCGTATGCCCCGCCGATTGCACTTCCAGCTAGAAGCTTATCAGGCGCGTCCCAATCGACTCCTCAGCCGATATTGACGCACCGCGAGGGGTACAACACTCCGTTGCCTCCAGCGTCTCCAAGATTCAGCGGTGCACCATATTTCCCATCACAGGCACCGCTTCAACCCGTCCAGATTGCTTCTGTGCAATCGCTGCCCATAAGCTCAGTACCTTGGGGGACATCGGCAATGACGGCTTTCCCCGATCCATCAACCGGGCATGGAAGCTACCCAATCCAGGCGCCGTTCCAATCGGCCGTCCGGCCGACGGTCCCTCAGTATCAACCAGTCTCATCAGAGATCGGCAGGGGGGCAAGCGCTGTAGAAGCACTCAGAAGCACGGCGCCGATGATGACGTACGATGGGGCGGTGGATTCACTTAGCCATCAACTATCAGCCGCTCAGCAAAATTCGCCGCATGCTTCGATCCATCATCCGGCTGTACCACCGGTCCTTCAACATATGCCGGCACCATGAACGGTCGTTCATCAGCAGCAGGTGGACTGGACGGCAAGAATAGCAGAGGTAATTCAGGACCAGTTTGGGTTGAAGCTGAAAGTGCAGACTTACACATACAAGATGCCATACCCATCGGCCTATGACT
Organism: Panicum miliaceum; assembly: GCA_032594955.1. Lineage (NCBI taxonomy): Eukaryota > Viridiplantae > Streptophyta > Magnoliopsida > Poales > Poaceae > Panicum > Panicum miliaceum. Next base: position 36,532,999 of record CM064063.1, on the reverse strand, counting down.
TGCTGCCGTTTCCACACCGATACAAGGTGCCCGATTTCACCAAATTTTCAGGGCTGGACGATACATCCACTGTGGAGCACATCAACAGATTCATCATCTAGTGCGGGGAAGCCGCCACGCAAGATGCTCTGAGGGTGCGCTTATTTTCATCGTCTCTGTCTGGATCGGCATTCCAGTGGTTCACCACTTTGCCACCAAATTCTATTGTTACTTGGGCCGATTTGGAGAAGCAGTTCCATAAGTACTTCGACGCAGGAGTTCATGAGATGAAGCTCTCAGATTTGACCAGCCTCAGGCAGAAGAGCGATGAACCAGTAACTGAATATATACAGAGGTTCAGAGAAGCCAGGAATAAATGCTACAGTCTGGCTCTGACCGATGCACAGTTGGCCGATATAGCTTTCCAGGGCCTCCTACCACAAATCAAGGAAAGGTATGCTTCGCGGGAATTTGAAAGCCTAGGCCAGATCGTTCACCGATTGGGAGGACAGGAAGTCCGTCCGCTTAAGCAGGGGAGGAGTTTCCAGAAAAAGGTGGCATATATAGAAGGATCTGAATCGGATGGAGAAGAGGAAATCGGCCTGGCAGAGTGGGTGAAAGGCAAAAAACCAATATCATGCCCTTTTGGAAAGAAAGAACCAGAGACATTCGGCTTTGACACATCAAAAGCCGATAAGATTTTTGATTTATTACTCCACGAAGGGCAGATTAAGCTATCTCAGTATCACACCATCCCTTCGGCTGATCAGCTCAAGAAGATGAAGTACTGTAAGTGGCACAACGCTACGTCACATGACATGAACGAATGCAAGATCTTTCGTCAGCAGATACAATCGGCCATCGAACAGGGGAGGCTCAAGTTTGAAACACCGGCTAAATTGGCGAAACCGATGAAGATAGACTAACATCCTTTCCATGCTAATATGGTTGACACGGGAAGAAATTCGCTTCAAACCAAGGTGCTGACGTCAGAATCGGCAAGGAGTGGCGCCGTTGACCCCAGGAAGCAAGTCACAGCGGATGAGATCAAAAGGAACAGGCGGGGGCCAGAACGACCGCGCAGACCCGTCACCTCCTAGTTCTTGCTCAGCAAATATCGGCGGCAGCAGGAACAATAAAAATACCACGACGAGATGATACGCCGGCCCGAGGATCACTGGCAATGTCCGTTTTTCATGCATTGCTGGGAAAACGACATCCGATTACCATCAGCCGATAACTGTCCTGAGTGCAACGGGTTAAGTTGCAATGATCGCCCGTTTAAAAGATCACGCTCCAGGGACAGAGGATTAGAGTCGATCAGCAGAAATCGGCGTGAACAAGAGGGACGGCGCCTTTCAGTGCATGATCGGCTGGGGCGCAGAGTTGACCATTATCACTGGTCAAAAGGCAGGATCAACCAACAGGATGGACTGGGGGGCAGAGTCAGCGTGCACGAACGGTTGGAAGAGATGGCTGATGACAGGGTGTCAGATGAAAACCCCCTAGGAAGGGAACCAGATTGGGAACCTGCCAGACCAGTAAACCCCAGGTGGTGTCCCGATGGCCTATCCAGATCCCAGAAATGGAGGATCCAACACCTGCGCCAGTGGGAGCAACAAGAAGAAGAGCAGAAGCAGGTGCCGGAGAAAAGAAACGTTAAGTCTCGGATTTGGCGCCCCAAGAAAAACAACAGCCAGGGGGCAGACAATCAAGAATCGGCTGCCGACATCAACATGGTGTTCATATTGCCGATGGAATTCATGGCGCCTGACGATCGAGACAAAGCGACAAGAATGGAAGAGCAAATGGCGCAACTGGTGTTAGAGACGATGACGGCTACTTTGGAGAAACCAGAAGAAGAAAAATGGCAGCATCTTAAGGCGTTGTTTCTCAAAGGCTACGTTAACGGACGACCCGTCACCAGACTGCTAGTAGATGGAGGCGCCGCAGTCAACATCATGCCGTATGCCATGTTCCGCAAGCTAGGCAAGAGCGATGAAGACCTGACCAAGACGGACATGATGCTAAAGGATTTCGAAGGCAATGTGTCTCCCGCCCGTGGAGCGCTCTGCGTCGACCTCACCATCGGCAGTAAGACCCTTCCTACTACCTTTTTCGTTATCAATGGTAAGGGGTCCTACAACATGCTGCTCGGTCGCGACTGGATACATGCAAACTGATGTGTTCCATCTACAATGCACCAATGCCTTGTGCAATGGGTCGGCGACAGCACAGAGATAGTCACCGCCGATTCCGCCTACAGCGTCGCAGCGGCCGACACGCAACAATGGAGCTGTGAACACGTCAGGTGTATATCTGGCAGGATTTGTGACACTGATTTCCTGAAGGTGTCCGATTTCGGTCTACAGCCGATCCAAGCAGTCGGCTCATAAGATTCAGAATAGATGGATCAGCTCGTCTGAGAAGACGGGAAGCTTGGGCATGGATTTATGTCGGCCGATTCATTGGAGATGGTAGATTTGGGAGATAGCAGCAAATCAAGGCTGACGTATATTAGTGCTAATTTGGATCCTGAGTATAAGTGTAAATTGATAAGCTTATTGAAAGATTTCAAGGACTGCTTTGCTTGGAAATATCATGAGATGCTAGGTCCAGACCGGTCCATTGTCGAACACCGGTTACCTATAAAATCAGGATATCGGCCATATCAGCAACCTGCACGACGGTGCAACCCCAAGATTCTACCTGATATAAAGGCCGAGATCACAAAGTTAATTGAAGCAGGATTTATTCGGCAGTGCCGCTATGCCGAATGGATTTCTAATATTGTGCCCGTGTATAAAAATAATGGAAAGTTGCGCGTGTGCATCGATTTCAGGAACTTAAATCAGGCCACACCAATGGATGGATATCCGATGCCAACGGCTGGTATCTTGATAGATGCCGCTGCAGGACACAAAGTCATCAGTTTCATGGATGGTAATGCCGGGTACAATCAGATATTAATGGCCGAGGAAGATATCTCGAAAACGGCTTTCAGGTGTCCAGGTCATCTTGGTTTATTCGAATGGGTTGTAATGACCTTTGGGTTAAAGAACGCCGGTGCTACATATCAGCGGGTCATGAACTATATTTTTCACAAGCTTATCGGTACATCGGTGGAGATTTATATAGATGACGTCGTGGTCAAGTCAAAAGGTCACCAGGGACATCTGGCCGATTTACAAGAAGTACTGGAGTGCACGAGGAAGCATGGGTTGAAGATGAACCCGAACAAGTGTGCATTTGGTGTATCGGCTGGGCAATTCTTAGGATTCATGGTTCATGAGCGCGGGATAGAGGTCAATCGGAAGACCATAGACGCCATCAACAAAGTTGTGGCCCCACAGAACAAAACTGAATTGCAGTCCCTCATCGGCAAGGTCAATTTTATCAGAAGATTCATATCTAACCTGTCAGGGTGTATTCCAGCTTTTACTCCTTTGTTGAAACTAAAGCCCCATCAGGAATTTGTATGGGGAGAAGAACAACGCAGAGCGTTGGAAGACATCAAGGAATATCTGATTTCACCTCCGGTGTTAGTCCCGCCACAGCCTGGTAAGCCATTCAAATTATATTTATCGGCTGATGAGCAGGCTATTGGATCGGCGTTGGTACAGGAGTTCGAAGGGAAAGAACGGGTGGTATATTATGTTAGCAGAAGGCTCCTGGACGCCGAAACAAGATATTCCCCGGTAGAGCGGCTATGCTTGTGTTTATACTTCTCGTGTACCAAGCTCAGGCGCTATTTGTTATCGGCAGAATGCATAGTTGTATGCAGAGATGATGTGGTGAAATATATGCTATCACTGCCGATTTTGAAAGGGCGGATTGGAAAATGGATCCTGGCTCTGTCAGAATTCGACTTAAGGTATGAATCGGCCAAAGCTGTTAAGGGTCAAGTCATGGCCGATTTCGTGGCTCAGCATTGTGGACCAGAAATTGCTGTCGTCGAACCGGCTCCATGGACTCTATACTTCGATGGTTCTTTGTGTGGGGCCGGATCATGAATCGGCATCATTCTTGTATCGCCTCGGGGGGCAAGTTATGATTTCTCTCTGCCGATAGAAGCATCCGCAACCAATAATTAGGCAGAATATCAAGCCGTCCTAAAATGGATCCAATTATTAAGGGAAGTGAAAGCTTATGCAGTCGAAATTTTTGGAGATTCCATGCTCATTGTGGATCAGTTAACGGGGCGATCTGAGTGCAAAGATGATATCTTGAGGATTTGTTATGAAGATTGCCTTCAACTTTTAAAGGAATTCAAGTCTGCAATAATTGAGCATATCCCCAGAAATTATAATGAAGAGGCCAATAGGCTGGCCCAACATGCGTCCGGATATCGGCGATTCAGGAAGCTATGATTTTATAGCTCACGGCCGATGACTGGCGAAAGGAAATCGCCGATTACTTGAAGGATCCCTCCTGGAAAGTGGATCGGCGAGTACGTTTTCAAGCCACAAAATATGTGTTGCTTGAAGATGATTTATTTTACCGGACGATTGATGGAGTTCTTCTCAAGTGCCTGGGAACAGAAGAGGCAAAGGTTCTGATGGGAGAAATCCATGAAGGCGTATGTGGAGCCCATCAATCGGCTCACAAAATGAAGTGGATGATCAGAAACAATGGGTATTACTGGCCAACTATTCTTGAGGACTGTTTCAAATATTATAAAGGATGCCAAGATTGTCAGAGGTTTGGCAATGTACAGCGCGCGCCAGCATCGTCTATGAACCCAGTGATCAAGCCGTGGCCGTTCAGAGGTTGGGGAATAGATTTAATCGGACAGATTCACCCTGCATCGAGCAAAGGGCATAAGTTCATATTGGTAGCCACAGATTATTTTACTAAGTGGGTGGAGGCAGTTCCTTTAAGGAATGTGACATCGGCCGATATGATTGAGTTCGTTAAGAACCATATTATCCATCAATTCGGTATTCCTCAGACTATCACAATTGATCAGGGAACAATGTTCACTTCTGGAGAATTCGGAGAATTCGCCGCTGATACAGGGATTAAATTATTAAATTCTTCTCCATATTATGCTCATGCCAATGGCCAGGCAGAATCGTCCAATAAGGGGATAATCAAGTTGATCAAGAGAAACATAGAGGAACAACCCAAAAAGTGGCATACGTCTTTGGCTGAATCTCTATGGGCTTATAGGATGGCTTGCCACGGAGGTACTAAGATATCTCCTTATCAGCTGGTTTATGGTCATGAGGCAACATTGCCTTGGGAATTAAGGACGGGGTCAAGAAGTATATCGCTTCAAGATCAGTTGACGGCCGATAACTATTCCTTCCTCATGAAAGATGAGCTCGATGACTCGGCAGGTCAGCGGTTGAGGGCCCTAATTAGCATAGAAGAGAACAAGAAAAGGGTGGCCAGATGGTATGACAAAAAGGTCAAAGTTAAACAATTCTCTCAGGGAGATTTGGTATGGAAGTTGGTGCTGCCGATAGGGTCTAAAGATCCCAAATTCGGTAAATGGTCACCCACTTTGGAAGGGCCGTACAGAATCGGCCGATGTGCCCCTGGAAATGCATATATTCTGGAAACTATTGAAGGGGAAGAATTCCCCAGAGCTTTACATGGACGATATCTGAAGAGGTACTATCCAAGCATTTGGGTAGATGCATAACTTGCAGTAAGATATATCAAGACAACATGGCCGATTTTCGTCTACACAGCCGATGCAGAAATGACATCGCCTGAAGAAAGAAACATTGTGATTCGTTTTGACCAGTTCATTATTGGATGAAAATGACAGAGTATATGGCCGACATGGTACAAGTCGCCCTTAGAATAAAAATACCGATATATCTATTGATTATGCCTGTTCTGGATTTCTCTCTCGACACGACCCAGTTCTATCAGAAGGCGGGTCCTATTCTCCTTCGGATTCTCTACGGTGGCTCCAGTCTCAGCTTGATGGCAAAGTTCTATCAGGAGGCGGGTCTTCTTCTCCTCCAGACTCTCCATGGCAGCTTCAGTCTCGACTTGATGAGGGAGTGGAGGACTCTTTTCAGAGGGTGGTCGCTTACGGACCAAGCAGTGAGCATCTATAAGGTCCCAATACTCCTGGACAATAGCAGGAACATGATCTTTGATTTCCTCAGAATGAGCTCTTATCAGATCTTTGTCTGCCTGCGACAGTGGTACGTCTGAATGCATAATTTCGATCGCTCGTTCCAGACCGGGGCTGAGATGTTTTGACTAAACAGAGATGAAAAGCTACCCAGCATCAGAGCGATTGAGATGTCTAGGGGAGAGGCAGAGGAGAGTTCGTACCTGATTGACAGAGGAAGAAGACGAGGAAGACATCTTGCTGTTCGGTTTGGGAGGATAAAGATCCAGTTGTTGGAGGGAGAGAAGATGGGTAATGCATATGCCTCTGGAGACGGTGAAGGGTCTACTTATAAAGAAAAGGAAGGTAGATAGATGGTGAAACACGTCCCATCAGAGTAAAAGCATTCATAAATGCAAAGCTGGCAAAAGAAGTGGTCCAAGATCAAATCAGCGCAGTAACATTAAAGGAGTATTAAATGTTTACATGGTCCTTTACGACCCAAGGAGGGTATCTATAGTAGCAATCGCTCGTCGCCTAATCTGATTGGCCGAGTCTACTATTCTTTGGTCGTCGTCGGCCGATCCAGGTATTTCTTGCATACGGCGATGAAGTCTATCGCTTCACAGGCCAAGCTCTATCTTTCTTGTTTCAGCCCAGCGATGATGGATGGGAGCTCTTGAAGCTTCTTTTCTTCAGCAGCTATGTCCTTGGTTACTTGCTCCATCTCTTTGGCCAGCTCTGCTCTCCTCCGTTTAAGGCAATCTATTGTGCCAACGATATCCGGGCGGGCACTCTCAAGGAAGTTGATCCGTTGGTGTACTTCTTGAGCTCGGTGCTTGTAAGAATCAGCTTCCTCCCGGGTCTTTGCTAGTTGGGCACGATCGGCCATGTGACGCAGAGCGCTGGACACCGGAATCTGCATCCACTCTATGAACGCAGCGGGGTGCAGAGTTTCCGTCGCTTCTTCTGGGATTCGGCCCTTGATGTCACTGAAAAGTTGCCTAATCGGCGAGGCATCCTCTACCAGTCGGCCGATATCATCTTGAAGGAGGACCCGCAAACTCTTGAGCTTGGCACGGACATTATCAGAAATTAATCTTGACGGAACTTGGCGCGAAGCGACTTCTTCATCCTCAGGCAAAGAAACCGTGAAGGAGAAAAGGCTATTATTCGGGGTATCCTGTTCCTGCAAAAGAGTAAGGACGAAGATCAGTAAGCAGTAAAGGAGATCGACCGATTCCAGGGATGAGTTTATTACCTCCTTGAAGCGGATCTCTCTTGCTTGCGCCGATGGGAGCGCCTCCCTCGTCTTGGGGATGGTACAATCGGCTCGTCAGAGGAAGAGGACTCAACAATTATTAATGCTCTGCTTGGACCAGCTTCCTGAAAAGGTATGGAAAACAGATCCTGTGAGTATACTATGGGTAATTGAAATAAGATGATATGAGATATTTGCCATGCCTCTGTTGATCTTCCGGCCGATGTTTGTTGTGGGGCTTCAGTCAGCATACCCAAACCGGCCTGTATCAGGATCATTTAAGTCCTCTGAATATCGAGAAATTGAGGTAAGAGATTATCTACCTCGACGGGAAGAGTTGCTGGAGCTTCGGCTTCCGCTTGGGACGTGGCCGATTGCTGTGGGGACTGCGTTGGGACAGCTTGTGCAGCCTGGCAGAAAGAAAAAGTTAGTGTTAGTGGAGCACTTAAAAGATATATGAAATAAGCAAGATTACCTGAACAGCTTCCACTAGCAGTGATGCCGCAGCTGCTGTGGCAGAACCACCTGAATTAATCCGGTTCAAGCGCGCTATTCATCACCACGAGGGCAATCAAGGCTAACTCGCACTTCAAACGGAATAATCCACTGGTCTGTCGGGTAACCTCCCGATACAACCACGGTAGAGCGGATCGAAGCCATACATACAAATGCTCATGCGAAGATGAGCCCAGAGAATACCACATTCCAGCAGATATTACAAAATTATCATAAGTGAATATTACAAACCATGTTTGAGTTTAGTAATCAAGTACTTCAGTGATCATAACCAATAAGTTCTTCAGAGTTTAAGTTGCAGCGGAAATAAAATAACGAAAACTACTCGACGATACAGGATGTCTCGGTGAAGCCCGTACGAGACATCACTCGGCATTATCTCCATTGGCCTGGGGCGTATCCCATTCCACCGACCAACCAGGGGGGAGGGTACAAGGCCAAGTCAAACTAGCAATAATGTCTTCGAAGGTCTCACCTTATACTTAGCCGACTCCTAGACATGCGAGGCTTTTGGCTTGAGGGGTTTGTTTTGCCGAAAAGCATATATAGTAGGTCCTTACTTTCAAATTTTAGCTCCAAGTTCTAACTTTCTTTAACCATTCTAGGTAAGCAACTATCCAAAATCATTCATGGTGGAGAATTATTTGCATCCAACAAGATTAATCAGTATCCTTGTTCCTCTTCTTACTCTATGTGGTAAAAAAGGGTCAAGCAGTCTCAATAGCCGTGAGAAACGGACGATTCGAATCGAATTTCTTAACCTTGCAAGGGAAACCTAAACACACGTCACGTGGTTACTCACCGAGTCACACGTGCAACTTTTCCCTTCAATTCCCGCTTCACGAAACAGGCCCACCGCCCTCGACTACACCTTCCCACAGACCTCGGTACGTCGGGCCGTGGCGGCCGATGCACCCACCATTAGCTAGATGTGAACGAATTCAAGACAGTGGGGAGTATATTCCGGCCTCGGTTCAATCCGGTACTTAAGCTTACCGATTACCATATTCTCGGCATGTGGTTAGTACGTTCAAAGACTTAACCACCACTACCACACACTGCGGCCTTAGCATTTTTCATTAAACAGACGGGCCTCAATCGTAAACATCATACCATAGCCCGTCCGTTGTCCTTATGATTGCAGCGTGTAGTAAGGTACAATATAAGTTATAGTGAGGGTCGTCGGTCCGTCCGTCCGTCGGCGAGAGTCGTCGATTCTATATGAATGCACCAATATAAGTTATAGTGAGGGTATATGACGATCATGTTCACTCACGTCAAAGTTGTAGTTCACAAAATAGCGATTGGGTTGTGATGTTACTTAGTTGAGATTTTTGTGGGCAATTGTTAATAGAGTAGAAAGGTACAATAAGTAACTTCGTTAAGCAAGGTGGGGTGGGTGTTCATGGGAACTTATGTTCCTCATGGAAATATGATTTAAGTGTAACTACTACAGCGAGTAGTTTCTGGTCATGAAACCTTGGATCTAGGCACATCAGGGAAAGATATGCTTACTGTAAAATTTTCAGATATTTTCATGCAGCAGATTAATTATGAAAAAAATAATACATCGTTGCTGCTAGATTTTTGTTCTTTTTGTACAGAACAATTGGTGCAAAAACTGAAGATACGATTTTTACAGGGCTTTCATTTAATCATGCAGGAGTTACTGTAATTTTTATAGGATTTATTATGCATTTTTCAGGGCATAGTAAATATGACATTACACACCTAGGTTATTCAAGTGTTTATTTTTACAGGACCCTACACAGGGTTTTTGTCCAAGAAACGTTTTACACAGCAACCACTACCACTGAATATCTTTTAGTAAAAATATGAGAATTTTCCAAGCTAAGATACTATTTTCTTGATTTAATGTATGTTATTAGCACATAAATCAAATAAATAGGTTCCTCTGAGATAAAAAGTCTCTAAATTTTTCTATGGCATTTAGGTACCATTACACAAGTATAGAGAAAGTTTCATTAGGTGATTCATAACCTAACTGCAGAGATAAAGATATTTAGCCAACCATGGCATGAAACTAAACATAGCAAGAAGTATATCTAGAAGTAGATTCTGAGCTTGATCTTTTTAGGGTGGCCTATGTATTAGGTAATTTCCTCACTGTAAATTTTTCAGGGCCAGCACTTGTCTCAAGAAAAGTCTATGAATAAAAGCCATTAATCTTTCCATTTTATTTAAAGCATGATTTAGCTAGAATCTGAGGAGATGCATGTAACAAAATTTGTGGAGTTTATCCTAAAGGTTCCTGAACTGTTGAGTTTGCATTTTTCTGAATTTTCTACGATTTTATACGAATTTTACAAGTTCACTGATTTTGAATCTAGGTTTGAATCTTTCTTTTACAACTGGGTCCTTGAAATCTTACGTGCAGAACCTTCTAAAGATTTCAATTACTGCAATTGGGTCCTTGGGCGGCTCGGGTGCGGTGGCCGGCCAAAATTCCGGCGAGGGGTTCGCCGGCGGCGAGGGGTGAGGGCCGGGGAAGGATCAGGGGTGCGAGGGCTACCTCGTGAGGGTCTTGTTCGGGTGGGGGACGACCGGGAGTAGCTCGTCGGCGTTGGAGCAGGGGCGGCGGCGGTGGTAGCACGCGTCGACGGTGGTGCTCCGGTTGTCTTGGGGCGGTCTGGTCTGGACGGGGAGCTTCAGTGGCGCGTGGGGAAGCTGCTCCGGTACTTGGATTGGGCGGAGGGGGTCGGGGTCGAGCTGTCCGCGGTGGCCAGGGACGGCGGCGGCGGTGACAGCGCGGGCGGCGGTGCTTCGGCGGTCCTGGGCGGCGTTGAGCGGGTCGGTGAGCTCCGGTGGGATGATGTAGTGGTGACTGGAGGTTCAATTTGGGCAGTGGATGGCTGTAGAGGGCTGTCCACGAGCGGGTGGAGCTCGGCGGCGACAATGGCGGCGGCGAGCGTCCTCTGGCTGCTGGTGGCTCGCGCGGGCGGCCTGGGGTGACTTTTATAGGGGAAGGAGGGAGGGAGGGGTGCCGGGCGACGCGCGTGGGTGATGGCACGGCAATGGCGCGGGGTTGGCCGCGGTGGGCGGCTCGGTTCACCGGCGCGGCGTGCGGAGGGCGGAGGCACGCGACTGGGCGCCGGAGATTTGCGTGGGGGAGCGAGAGATAGCGCGGCACGGGGGTTGGAGGGCAGCTACAGCAGCGGCTCGGGCGGGCGGCAAGCGCAGCGACGGGCGGGTCGCGGCGGGCGGCGCGGCACGGCGCGGCGCGGCCGTTGGGCGCGGCGCGCGGCGAGCAGAGGCTGGGCAGCGCGGCGCATGCGGCGAGCGCGGACTGGGCAGCGCGGCGGTGGGGGGTGGCAAAGCCGGGCTTCGGGGCGAGGGCCGGCGGCCACTGGCCTGGCGGATTGCGCCGGTCAGGCATCGCCGGCCACCTGGCCGGGCTGTCTGGCGGGGAGGGGAGAGAGAGGAGGGGCGAAGGGCCTTTTTGCGAGAATTTGAAAATTTCCAGGGGCTGGTTGCAAACCAGACGTTTTCTCCAATTTCTAATTTGAATTTCGAAAACTTTTGAACATGAAAGTTGTTCAGAATAAAAAGTTCTACAAGTTTGGTTTCAGGCAACACCTTATTTGCTAACTTGACGTCGGCCTCGTGGGATGAATTCTGTGCAGGTAATTTCCCATCCAGCCAAGTCTATGCCGCATGGGTCATGCTTGAGAGTCCGACACTTTACTTGGTGATCCTTAAGTTTCATCGGAAGTTGTGATGGGGGCAATAAGGAGTCTGAGTAAACGTCTCTTGTGTCCATCATCTTGTTATTGAGCTCTGGATAGCTAGCAACCTGAGGATGGTGGACATTGCACCCATCCCCTTGATGGTGTTGTTGCTACAGGCATTGAAAAATCGCTTCCTGCCCCTTGACGAGCTGATGAAGCAACTCTGTTTGAGCGGCCATTACTTCAACCAAGCTGGGTGGTGGTGGCGGCTGTGGTTGTGATCCACTTGCGCTAGCACCAAAACCATCCGGGTTACCACAGGTTGCTCCAACCATCTGAAAAGGCGAATGTTCTTCATTAGCAACGATCCATATTGCTTCCATGACTCAAAAAGATCTAACGCGGAATAGTAGACTTCCAAAAGGTCATGGATGGAATCATGGGCATAAAAACTGTCTGCCATAAGAATTTTTATAACTCCTGGTAGGTTCATCCAAAGTTTCTCATATTTTGGCAGGGGGTAGGGAATTTAGAGATGTACAACTTTGGTATTCAGCCAAGATGCTAAATCGATGGCTAAGATGGTTAAACGATGGCTGTTTTTCAGCAGAACGAGTTATAGTATCTTGCCTATAACTCAAACTAGCAAGATCCAATAGTGTTGAAATTTTGTGAGAACCTAGATCACAAAATTTAGGACAAGTTTGGTATTCAACACTCAGCCCAGAAATGTAGAGAGACATGGTAAAAATTCCGACAAGTTTCTGCAATCGCAGATTCGACTGCTTTCCAGTATCACAATCAAACCAAGTTTTTAGCCCTGGCCTACATGATTAGAGCATCCAATGGTCAATTTGTACCCATCTCAAAAGAGGTACTCAACTCTTAGTTAGCCTATTACAACACTTGCCAAAAGTTAGGCTAGACTATCGAGGAGTATATGCAAAAGTCCTCCTAAGTCATCGGCTAGAAATCATCGAGGTTGTTGACGGACGACTCGCTGTGAGTAGGAGAGTGAGCTCCCATCGGAGGTGCCTGTGGTACCTCACCCTCGAAATCCATACCGGAGGCACTGTCAACCTCCTGTGGCTCCTCTTCATCTTCCTCCATGTCCTCCTCATGGGGATGGTCATTCTGATCCTGATGCCACTGGAGATGCTCAATAGCATCCTCGAACTCCAAGTCTAGATCATGGAGCTGCTCCTCCAAGTGTACTATCATGTCATCTTTCTCACCCATGAGAGTGTTGTGCTCCTGAATTTGGCCCTCAAGTTGGCCAATCTGAGTATCTCTGTCCTCAAGATCCTTACTGAGCTCCTTAATCTGCTCATCCCTGGTATCTGCCATCATGTGGTAGGCCTGTGCAAGATCAGTGAGCTGCACAAGCGCCTGACTCTGGAGAGTCAGAAGTTGGTACAGCGCATTCATGCATCGTACGGAGGTCTGGATAGTCTCCTGGGCGTGAAAGTCTACCAGGTACTGTGAATGCTGCACCCTGTTGAGCCAAAAGGGGTTGTTGTCCTGGGCAGCAGGAAACAAACCCATGGGAGCGAGTGTGACAACCTCGGGACGCTGCGCACAAAAAGTGGTGAGCGCCCTCATGGCTGCAAGCTCCCAAGTGTCGGCCAACCTGCGACCAACAGCCTCAATCTCCAAGGCGGGCCACTCCGGGTGTAGCGGGTGCGGAAAAATGGTCACGTTGACACGACACTGGGTAACTCCATTCTCTGCAAACTCCAGTCCGGCGTAACGTGGGGGAATTGGATAGCCCACGGTGCTCAACATGTCCCACAAAATAGAGGGAAAGCCCTCCTAGTGGAGACACTGTGAGTGAACGCGTGCATCCTCATCCACCATCATGGCAGCTGTCTCGGCCATCTGAATAAAAGATCAAATGGGTGAGGCCAAGAAAAAGTGTGAAAAGCACAGGGACACATTCTGTATAGGGTGCAAAAATAACCATAACTTCCACAGTTCATATCCAAAAATTCTCAAATTTCACCAGAACACTCCTAAGGTATTTGTGCACCACTTTTCTATTCAACACTTTGGCTGGATTAGGCTCTAAGATGGCTGTTCCCTTAAGGTCTCACTTCTCTGTCTACCCAGAATTTTCAGCGAACAGAGGGCTAGAGTCTCGTGCCTCAGGGAAAATCTACCCGGCCAAAATTTACCAAATTTTAACAGCAGCTACCTGGGTAAATTTGGAACAAGTTTTGTATTGAACTCTTTTGCAGAAAACTGTAGGAACGGGGCCTAAAAATTTAAGGGGCAGAAGTGCTTATTCTGGACAGAAATCTGACATTCCATGGTTTCTGTTATTTCTTACTATCCATAAGTTCAGAATTTTTTTCATTTTTGAACAGGAGATAGAACACACAATTTGGAACAATTCTTTCAACATGAATTTTACCAGAAAAGGTCATTTTCTCTGATCAATAAATCTCTCTTTTCGGTCATGGCAGATTTGTGACAGATTCGCTAGGTAGTCCTTATGCAAAATCAGTTTAGATACGCAAGAACCTTACCACTCTCATTCAACGCATTTTCAATTTCAGATATATATGGTCATGATGCATGCACGTCCTATGCGTCCTCATAAAATAAACAATGGCCAAATAGCTTTGGTCTTACGAAGTTAGTTTCGGTGGCATACACAATACGGCTCTCCCTATAATAGCTAGTCGAGATAACTCTGACCGTTCTTAACTTATCGCAATCACGGTTAGTGTACCTGCAGAAGATTGATAGAGCACATATATTTCATGAACCTTTCATGCCAGCACTCATGAAAGCGTCCGTATTCATTATCGTTTACTTATAGAAACGATATCTGTACAATTTCCGCCGTACAGACGACGTTAACATACGCTATTGAGATAGCGTATTCACGGGGGTACCGTCATGAGACGGGGGTATGAACAGCGATCGCCATACCCTTCGCCAAACCTTCTACTCCCAATATATTCAACTAACAGTTGGCATATTGGCAGCACCTCAAGTAAGCCACTGCTTGAGGGCAGCGTTCGGTTCGCATCACCGACAGGAAGGCCAAGCTCTCTCAGTTGGCTGAGGATTCTTACCTTCTTACCTTAGCGATGAGTGCGTCATTACAGAATTTAAGGTCGGTTGTGCATGAAAGTAAGTTTTGACAGAAAGTAATGTGCTGGAAGTCAGTTGATAATATTTAGAACTTAGATAGCCACCTAGTAACTTTCCCATAATCCCTTAGGGCTTTACGAACTAGGCACCATCCTTAGCGCACCAACGTATTCCGCAACACAATTTTTGTGGTCAAGTTTTAGGAAAACGAGTTTTTAAGGCTTGTCGCATTCTCTGGCGTATGCATTTCGGCTCTGTGCCAGCTGTGGCACCAGCTACGGCTCTGATACCAGCTGTGGCAGAACCACCTGAATTAATCCGGTTTAAGCGCGCTATTCATCACCACGAGGGCAATCAAGGCTAACTCGCACTTCAAACGGAATAATCCACTGGTCTGTCGGGTAACCTCCCGATACAACCACGGTAGAGCGGATCGAAGCCATACATACAAATGCTCATGCGAAGATGAGCCCAGAGAATACCACATTCCAGCAGATATTACAAAATTATCATAAGTGAATATTACAAACCATGTTTGAGTTTAGTAATCAAGTACTTCAGTGATCATAACCAATAAATTCTTCAGAGTTTAAGTTGCAGCGGAAATAAAATAACGAAAACTACTCGACGATACAGGATGTCTCGGTGAAGCCCGTACGAGACATCACTCGGCATTATCTCCATTGGCCGGGGGCGTATCCCATTCCACCGACCAACCAGGGGGGAGGGTACAAGGCCAAGTCAAACTAGCAATCATGTCTTCGAAGGTCTCACCTGAAAACAAGCCACAAGCAAGGCTGAGTATACTAATACTCAGCAAGGCTTACCCGACTAGTGGGGTATACTTAGCCGACTCCTAGACATGCGAGGCTTTTGGCTTGAGGGGTTTGCCGAAAAGCATATATAGTAGGTCCTTACTTTCAAATTTTAGCTCCAAGTTCTAACTTTCTTCAACCATTCTAGGTAAGCAACTATCCAAAATCATTCATGGTGAAGAATTATTTGCATCCAACAAGATTAATCAGTATCCTTGTTCCTCTTCTTACTCTATGTGGTAAAAGGGTCAAGCAGTCTCAATAGCCGTGAGAAACGGACGATTCGAATCGAATTTCTTAACCTTGCAAGGGAAACCTAAACACACGTCACGTGGTTACTCACTGAGTCACACGTGCAACTTTTCCCTTCAATTCCCGCTTCACGGAACAGGCCCACTGCCCTCGACTACACCTCCCCACAGACCTCGGTACGTCGGGCCGTGGCGGCCGATGCACCCGCCATTAGCTAGATGTGAACGAATTCAAGACAGTGGGGAGTATATTTCGGCCTCGGTTCAATCCGGTACTTAAGCTTACCGATTACCATATTCTCGGCATGTGGTTAGTACGTTCAAAGACTTAACCACCACTACCACACACTGCGGCCTTAGCATTTTTCACTAAACAGACGGGCCTCAATCATAAACATCGTACCATAGCCCGTCCATTGTCCTTATGATTGCAGCGTGTAGTAAACATTCAACTCCTATTTTCTCGCGAGTGACAGGAAATCACTCGGCTTTTACCGGAGTCCTATTAGCACAGCATTCTATCGCACCTTACATCTAGTTTTCAAGCATGGGTTCCTAACATCATGCAACTAAGTTTTCATTCAACTCCTATAAACTTAATGCACAAGCAAAAGAGTAGTGAGTTGCATAATTTAGGAAAGGAAATGGGTTATGCTCCGGGGCTTGCCTTCTTGTGAACAGTTAGCTTGGGGCTCTTCCGAACTTGGGCTCGGGTCTTCAAGAGCTTCAGTTAGATTTACTTGAGCTTCACGCTGCTCACTCTCGGACGCGGGTACCAGCTCGTACGTTCCGTCGGCGAGAGTCGTCGATTCTATATGAATGCACCAATATAAGTTATAGTGAGGGTATATGAAGATCATGTTCACTCACGTCAAAGTTGTAGTTCACAAAATAGCGATTGGGTTGTGATGTTACTTAGTTGAGATTTCTGTGGGCAATTGTTAATAGAGTAGAAAGGTACAATAAGTAACTTCGTTAAGCAAGGTGGGGTGGGTGTTCATGGGAACTTATGTTCCTCATGGAAACATGATTTAAGTGTAACTACTACAGCGAGTAGTTTCTGGTCATGAAACCTTGGATCTAGGCACATCAGGGAAAGATATGCTTACTGTAGAATTTTCAGATATTTTCATGCAGCAGATTAATTATGAAAAATATAATACATGGTTGCTGCTAGATTCTTCTTCTTTTTGTATAGAACAATTGGTGCAAAAACTGAGGCTTTCATTTAATCATGCAGGAGTTACTGTAATTTTTATAGGATTTATTATGCAGTTTTCAGGGCATAGTAAATATGACATTACACACCTAGGTTATTCAAGGGTTTATTTTTACAGGACCCTACACAGGGTTTTTGTCCAAGAAACTTTTTACACAGCAACCTCTACCACTGAGTATCTTCTAGTAACAATATGAGAATTTTCCAAGCTAAGATACTATTTTCTTGATTTAATATATGTTATTAGCACATAAATAAAATAAATAGGTTCCTTTGAGATAAAAAGTCTCTAAATTTTTCTATGGCATTTAGGTACCATTACACCAGTATAGAAAAAGTTTCATTAGGTGATTCATAACCTAACTGCAGAGATAAAGATATTTAGCCAACCATGGCATGAAACTAAACTTAGCAAGAAGTATATGTAGAAGTAGATTCTGAGCTTGATCCTTTCAGGGTGGCCTATTTATCAGGTAATTTCCTCACTGTAAATTTTTCAGGGCCAGCACTTGTCTCAAGACAAGTCTATGAATAAAAGCCATTAATCTTTCCATTTTATATAAAGCATGATTTAGCTAGAATCTGAGGAGATGCATGTAACAAAAGTTGTGGAGTTTATCCTAAAGGTTCCAGAATAGTTGAGTTTGCATTTTTCTGAATTTTCTACGATTTTATACGAATTTTACAAGTTCACTGATTTTGAATCTAGGTTTGAATCTTTCTTTTACAACTGGGTCCTTGAAATCTTACGTGCAGAACCTTCTAAAGATTTCAATTACTGCAATTGGGTCCTCGGGCGGCTCGGGTGCGGTGGCCGGCCAAAATTCCGGCGAGGGGTTCGCCGGCGGCGAGGGGTGAGGGCCGGGGAAGGATCAGGGGTGCGAGGGCTACCTCGTGAGGGTCTTGTTCGGGTGGGGGACGGCCGGGACTAGCTCGCCGGCATTGGAGCAGGGGCGGCGGCGGTGGCGGCACGCGTCGACGGCGGTGCTCCGGCGGTCTTGGGGCGGTCTGGTCTGGACGGGGAGCTTCAGTGGCGCGTGGGGAAGCTGCTCCGGTACTTGGCTTGGGCGGAGGGGGTCGAGGTCGAGCTGTCCGCGGTGGCCAGGGACGGCGGCGGCGGTGATAGCGCGGGCGGCGGTGCTCCGGCGGTCCTGGGCGGCGTTGAGCGGGTCTGTGAGCTCCGGTGGGATGATGTAGTGGTGACTGGAGGTTCAATTTGGGCAGTGGATGGCTGTAGAGGGCTGTCCACGAGCGAGTGGAGCTCGGCAGCGACAATGGCGGCGGCGAGCGTCCTCTGGCTGCTGGTGGCTCGCGCGGGCGGCCTGGGGCGACTTTTATAGGGGCAGGAGGGAGGGAGGGGTGCCGGGCGACGCGCGTGGGTGATGGCACGGCAATGGTGCGGGGTTGGCCGCGGTGGGCGGCTCGGTTCACCGGCGCGGCGTGCGGAGGGCGGAGGCACGCGACTGGGCGCCGGAGATTTGCGTGGGGGAGCGAGAGATAGCGCGGCACGGGGGTTGGAGGGCAGCTACAGCAGCGGCTCGGGCGGGCGGCAAGCGCAGCGACGGGCGGGTCGCGGCGGGCAGGTCGGCACGGCGCGGCGTGGCCGTTGGGCGCGGCGGGCGGCGAGCAGAGGCTGGGCAGCGCGGCACGCTCGCCGCGCGCGGACTGGGCAGCGCGGCGGGGGGGGGGGGGGGGGGGGGGGCAAAGCCGGGCTTGGGGGCGAGGGCCGGCGGCCACTGGCCTGGCGGCCACTGGCCTGGCGGCTTGCGCCGGTCAGGCATCGCCGGCCACCTAGCCGGGCTGTCGGGCGGGGAGGGGAGAGAGAGGAGGGGCGAAGGGCCTTTTTGCAAGAATTTGAAAATTTCCAGGGGGCTGGTTGCAAACCGGACGTTTTCTCCAATTTCTAATTTGAATTTCAAAGACTTTTGAACATGAAAGTTGTTCAGAATAAAACGTTCTACAAGTTTGGTTTCAGGCAACACCTCATTTGGCTTGTGGTTTGAAAGTTAATTTAAAAATTCAAAGGTATTCAAATGTGCCCAAATTCAATTTGAATTTCAACTTAACTTGTTCTAATTCTTTTCACCCTTTTATTAGTTGGTTAAGCATAGGGTTGGGCTAATGACATTGCTTTAGAAATGTAATTTATCAGGGTTGTTACAGGTGCTCCGACTTCTGCGGTGACTGGAGGATCGGCCATCTCGGTAGTTGGTAAAGATAAAGGAATCGGAGTTTTGGCCGATGCTACCGCCGTTTGGTCAGTCGATCCGATGCGGGCACGCACTCGACGGCTTGTTGTCTTCAAGGTTGGCCTTTTCGGTGTTCGTTTCAATCGGCCAGTGGGAATGTCCTTGATGGTTGGAGCGTGAAAGCCGATGAGTGGATATGGCGTATACGGATGATTGTTCTCTATCGGCCTGCCGCTTCGGCTCCGCATCGGAGGGACTTGGTTTTCAGACTAAGAAGATAAATATAAGTTAACGGTAAGATGATAGTATGGAAAGAGACAGCATTGAAATCGGCTGGGAGGAAAGACATACCGCTGCACTTGGGTCGATGTTTTCTGGGTCCAGAATGTTGCAATATGTTGATGGGGATTTGCAAAAGAGGTATTGCTTCCATTCTGCCCATCATAGTTTGAATTGCTGAATAGCAAAAGAGGGTACTGTCCAATTGTTCAGGTCAACGGTGCTAGAATCTGACACTAAGTTGCGCAGCCGATTGTAGTCAAGACTTTTGGTCAGTTCATCTCTGAATTTTGGTTGACCGGCAAAGTAAACCCAAATCGGTAGTTGACCGAAGCCCAGTTGCCTTGCTGCAGCCGATGGATTATAGAACTCATATGTGGGAGAGTCCTTTCCAGAGAAGAAGTTGGCTGGCAAAATCCCTGGCTTAATCAGGATATCCATAAGTTCCCTATCAAAAGTATGAGTGGAGAAGTCATAGCTGATGGGAAGTTCGAAAATTGGCTCTACTGCCCGATATGGATGCCAATTGACAGTCTCTTCACTGAGGCCATTGTAGAAGCATCTGAAATATTCAGCCGTACGGGCAGCAGTGAATTGACAGCCAAGGAAGGCCGATGCCGCCTCTCCAAAGGATCTGCAGCGTCGTCGGACGGTTGGGTTTTCCTCTGACTCAATGTTGGGAAAAGTTTTGGTCTCTATTCGTTGCTGAGAGACCTTGCTCATATATAGGTTGAGCCAGAGAGTAATGAACCACCAAGGACCGCCAGGGTTCCCAATCGGCTCTCCTTTTGACAGCTTAGTGCCGATTTGGTGCATCATGTGGTAGGCCGATCCCAACAGATGTTTTCCAAGGGGAACGGCCGATCCTGGTGACAGAGCTTCTGCCAGGGCTTGGGTGTTACAAGAAGGGCCAACTGCTCTGCCACAGAAAAAATCTTTTTCCAGCCACATCATCAAGAACGCAGTATGCTCTCTCTCTGAAACTGTCCCAGTCTTCATGTTTCTGTTTATATACCCCTTCCATCCGCCGATTCCTTTGGTTTCTAGCCGATGTGATGGCTTAATCAGATAGTCAAAAGGGGTATCGGAGGAGGAGATGTCAAGGCCGGTCAACAACAGGACATCGACCAAAGTTGGAGTCATGGGTCCATGTCCAAAAAGGAATGCATTGAGTGCGTCGGACCAAAAGTAAGAAGCTGCTATGACTAAGGGCTCATTTTTCTCCATCTGGGACAGAGAGAGGTCTATGCAGTGGCCGATTTTTAGTTCACTGAACTCTCCTAGACCTGGCTATTCTTTGGTACCATTCTCTCCAGCCGGGGGTCTCATTCGGCCAGGACCTAAAGGCGCCTGCCCACTGATCTAAATTCATAGGCGATTGCTTGAACGGGACTCTGTGGGTTTCTAGGTTGATCAGATCAGTTGGATCGGGATTCCCCATGGGGCCTAAGCAGATAAGATCGGGGGATTCTGAAAGAGGAATGGTAATCTGGTGCCTAAATGCCTAAAAAGGAGGAAAAAGAGGAAAAAACTGAGAATGGATCCAGAAAATGCTGGATCAGTAGAAAAGCAAAAGGGGAAAATTTCAAGTGATTACCTCCGGGATGAAGATCATCGTTGCCGATGGGGCTGCCAGTGGAGCCGCCGATTGGGCCGCCGCCGCTGAGGGGGTTGCCGATAGAGCCTCCGTGGTTGGAGAGGTTGCTGATGGTGACGCCATTGAGAAGTTGAAGCAGATCGCAAGCGAGATTGCCGGAGGGAGCAGTTGGAGATCGAGAGGCTCGGGAGGAAGATGAACATTGGTTCGCTGGAAGAAAATGCTAGGTTCGCGGGGAAATGTAGGCGGAGAATGCCAGTACTTAAGGATAATCCGGGAGAGCAAGGGTAAAGGCGGTATTTTTGCCGCGCCGTCTACACGAATGCCAGGGGAGCGGTCGTTTCGCGCGCTCGGTCCGAGGGAATTGCAATCATTATGCAGAAGACCGTGAGATGGAAGGAGATTTTTACTGCGCCCGTTTCGGAGAAAAACATTAAAGAAAAGAGTTTCCAAGTAAAAATTATGTTTTACTCCGAAACTGGGGGGCATGTGTTGACGACAGATTTTGACACGTGTTGAATCGGCGTTAGGAGGAGAAGTTGGCCGATACGGCAAATCTAAAGGCTATAGTAAAGAATCGACCGATTAAGGTAACAGTTGGAAATCGGCCGATTGGTGATACAGCTTGCGCCAACAGATTGGGGCCACAACAAAGGATCCCAGTCAAAAGTAGCATAATGTTGGTCAACAGAGCAGTGCTAATTCGATGAAGAAGCAATTGGAAAAGTCATGATTGGATTAGGAGACGGCGGTGGAAGATTCTGCGGGAGTCCGTTTCCTTTTTAAAGATATTATAGATATAGTAGTTTTCCTATTTGAAATAAGATTGTAACAAGTCGTAATCGACCAGGAGTCCTGGTTTTAGGGTATAAATAGGAGTCGCCAGGGCTTTGTATGGGGATGAACACATCAATCAACAAAACACTTCTACTTTTTACTAGTACTTTACTTTCAAGTCGGCGACTTCGCCAATACTTTTTCTTCTTTCACGAGTTCGTACGGATTGGCAGGGCTGCATCAACTTGATCTCCGGCCAATTGGTAGGTTCCGCTTATCGAGTAACATCCGAGCTTTAACTACGGGCGCATCGCTGTGGTTTCGTTTTGATTTATTTACGAGTTATCGATATTTACTAGAATTATAGGTTTTATCTGTTGTTCTAGTATTATCACCAGTTATCCAGCTTGAGATTAGAATTGTCGGCTTTGTTACCGTTCTCCCTCGTTCATCATCATATAGCCGATTAGATCTATTTTTGTGACAACCCTGGTAAAAATTTCATTTCTAAAATCAGTATCATTAGCCTAACCCTATGCTTAAACCAACTAATAAAAGGGTGGAAAGAATTAGAACGAGTTCAGTTGGAATTCAAATTTAAATTGAGCACTTTTGGTTACTTTTGAACTTTTAAATTTAACTTTCAAACCATAAGCCCGAGCCGCTGCAGCTGCTGCTCCACCACTCCACGCCCCGCGCTATCCCCTCGCGCCCACGCCAAATCCCGGCCGCCCAGTCGCCGCGCCCGCTCGCCGCACGCCGCGCCGGCGTTCTGCTGCCGCCCGCCGCGCCCAGTGCCGTGCCGTGCCGTGCCTCCGCCCCGCACGCCGCCCAGGCCCCTCCACACCCCCTCCTGCCCCTATAAAAGCCGCGCCCCGGCCGCCCGCGCGAGCCACGCACCCAGAACGCCCTTGCCGCCGCCATTGCCGCCGCCGAGCGCCGCCCGCCCGTGGACAGCCCTCCACTGCCGCCCACCGCCCAAATTGAGCCTCCAGCCACCACTACATCATCCCCCTGAAGCTCGCCGACCCGCCCAACGCCGCCCAGAACCACCGGAGTGCCGCCGCCCGCGCTGCCGCCGCCGCCGCCGCCCCTGCTCGCCGTGGACAGCGCGACCCCGACCTCCTCCGTCCAAGCCAAGCCCCTGAGCAGCTTCCCCACGCGCCACTGAAGCTAGCTGACCGGACCAGGCCGCCCCAAGCCCGCCGGAGCACCGCCGTCGACGCGTGCCGCGCCGCCGCCGCCTCTGCTCCAACGCCGGCGAGCCCTTCCCGGCCGTCCCCCACCTGAACAACACCCCCACAAGGTAGCCCTCGCACCCCTGAACCTTCCCCGACCCTCACCCCTCGCAGCCGGCGAGCCCCTCGCCGGAATTTTGGCCGGCCGCCGTACCCGAGCCGCCCGAGGACCCAATTGCAAGAATTTAAATCTTTAGAAGGGTCTGCGCGTAAGATTCAAGGACCTAGTTGTAAAAGAAAGTTTCAAATCTAGATTCAAATTCAGTGAACTTGTAAAATTCGTATAAAATCGTAGAAAATTCAGAAAAATGCAAACTCAACTGTTCTGGAATTGTTAGAACAAACTCTACCACTTTTGTTACAAAACGTTTCTCAGAATCTCAACATATTTTGCTCTACATTAAATGGAACCTTTAATGGACTTATTTTGTACCCACTGTTGTAGAACAATGCTGACCCTAAATTTTGGGCAGTGAGTTAGTTGCTTGATGTTTAGGATTGTGTAAAAAGATCAGGCCCAAATTCCATCTCTAGCTTTACTGTTTATTAAACTTAGTTTCATACCATGTTTAAGTAGAATGTTTTATCCCTGCAGTTAGGTGATGAATCACCTAATGAAACTTTTTCTCTGCTAGTGTATTGGTACCTAGAAGCAAGAGAAAAATTAGGAGACTTTTTATCTCACAGTAACCTATTTAATTGATTTATGTGCTAATAAAATACGTTAAATCAAGGAAATAGTATCTTAGCTTCGAAAATTCTCAAATTTTTACTAGGAGATACACTGTGGTAGAGGTTGCTGTGTAAAAAGTTGCAGGGACAAGAACCCTGTGTAGGGTCCTGTAAAAATGAATCCTTGAATAGCCTAGGTGTGGAATGTCATATTTTCTATGCTCTGAATACTGCATGATAAATCCTACAAAAATTACAGTAGCTTCTGCATGCTTAAGTGAAAGCTCTGTAACAATCTTAGACTCAGTTGTTGCACCAATTGTTCTGTACCAAAAGAACAAGGATCTAACAGCAACTATGTAATATATTTTTCATAATTAATCTGTTACATAAAATTGGCTGAAAAATTTACAGTAAGCACATCTTTCCCTGATGTGCCTAAATCCAAAATTTCATGACCAGAAACTATCCATTGTAGTAATTACACTTAAATCGTATCGATTACCATTACCACGACTTAAACTTGTGCATTCACGTAGAATCGACGACTCTCGCCGACGGAACTTACGAGCTGGTGCCCGCGTCCGAGAGTGAGCAGCGTGAAGCTCAAGTGAATCTAACTGAAGCTCTCGAAGACCCAAGCCCAAATTCGGAAGAGCCCCAAGCTAACTTTTCGCAAGAAGGCAAGCCCCGGAGCATAACCCATTCTTTCCAAAATTATGCAACTCATTACTCTTTGCTTGTGCATTAAGTTTATAGGAGTTGAATGAAAACTTAGTTGCATGATATCAGGAACCCTTGCTTGAAAACTAGACGTAAGGTTCGATAGAATGCTGTGCTAATAGGACTCCGGTAAAAGTCGAGTGATTTCCTGTCACTCGCGAGAAAATAGGAGTTGAATGTCTACTACACGCTGCAATCATAAGGACACGGACGGGCTATGGAACGATGGTTACGATTGAGGCCCGTCTGTCTAGTGAAAAATGCTAAGGCCGCAGGGTGTGGTAGTGATGGTTAAGTCTTTGAACGTACTAAACACATGCCGAGATTATGGGAATCGGTAAGCTTAAGTACCTGATTGGCCCGGCAAGGGGACGGCATCCTACCCTTTGAACTTCGGTCCCATGTGCATATGGCGAGTGCAGAGAGTGGTCACGACCCGGCGCCGAACCGTGGCGTGGGGCTCTTGTACTCTCGGAGGGTAGCCCCGATCCACGACCCGGAAAGAAAGGGGAAAAGTTGCACGTGTGACTCTAGGGAGTAACCACGTGACGTGTGTATAGGTTTCCCTTGCAAGGTTAAGAAATTCGATTCGAATCGTCCGTTTCTCACGGCTATTGAGACTGCTTAACCATTTTTACCCACAGAGTAAGAAGAGGAACAATGATGATGAATGAACTGGTTGGATGAAAATTTAATGCTTCACCATGTATGCTTTTGGATAGCTGCTTATCTAGAATGGTTAATGAAACTAGAATCTTGAGCTAAATGTTGAAAGTAAGGACCCACTTGTAGATGCTTTTCGGCAAAACAAACCTCTGAGCCAAAAAGTCTTGCATGTCTAGAGTCGGTGGAGTAGATTCCACTACACGGGTAAGTCTTAATGAGTATTAGTATACTCAGCCTTGCTTGTGGCTCGTTTTCAGGTGAGACCTTCGAAGATATGATTGCTAGCTTGACTTGGCCCTGCACTCTTCCCCCTGGTTGGTCGGTGGAATGGGATGCGCCCCCGTCCAACGAAGATAAGGCCGAGTGATGTCTCGTACGGGCTTCATCGAGACATCCTGTATCGTCGAGTAGCTTTCGTTGTTTTATTTTCCGCTGCAACTTAAACTCTGAAGAAACTATTTAGTGATGATCATTGAAGTACTTGGTTTCAAAACTCAAAACTTGGTCTGTAATATTTACTTATGCTAATGTTGTAATATTTGCTGGAATGTGGTATTCTCTGGGCTCATCGTCGCATGAGCCTTTGTATGTATGGCGCTCGATCCGCTCACCGTGGTTGTATCGGGAGGTTATACCCGACAGACCAGTGGATTACTCCGTTTGAAGTGTAAGGTTAACCGAGAATGCCTTAATGGTGATGGTTAATACACTTGAGCCGGATTAATTCAGGTGGTTCTGCCACAGCTGGTATCAGAGCCGTAGCTGGCGCCACAGCTGGCAACAGCTGGCGCCAGAGCCAAAATACATACGCCAGAGAATGCGACAAGCCTTAAAAACTTATTTTCTTAAAACTTGACTAGAAGGATGTGTTGCGAAATACGTTGGTGCGTTAAGGATGGTGCCTAGTTCGTAAAGCCCTAAGGGATTATGGGAAAGTTACTAGGTGGCTATCTGACTTATGAAATATTATCAACTGACTTCCAGCATATTACTTTCTGTCAAAACTTACTTTCATGCACAACCGACCTTAAATTCTGTAACGACGCACTCATCGCTAAGGTAAGAAGGTAAGGATCCTCAGCCAACTGAGAGAGCTTGGCCTTCCTGTCGGTGATGCGAACCGAACGCTGCCCTCAAGCAGTGGCTTACTTGAGGTGCTGCCAATATGCCAACTGTTAGTTGAACATATTGGGAGTAGAAGGTTTGGCGCAGGGTATGACGATCGCTGTTCATACCCCCGTCTCATGACGGTACCCCCGTGAATACGCTATCTCGATAGCGTATGTTAACGTCGTCTGTACGGCGGAAATTGTACAGATATCGTTTCTATAAGTGAACGGTAATGAATGCGGACGCTTTCATGAGTGCTGGCATGAAAGGTTCAGGAAATATATATGCTTTGTCAATCTTCTGCAGGTACACTAACCATGATTACGATAAGTTAAGGGACGATTAGAAAGACTCGACTAGCTATTATAGCGAGAGCCGTATTGTGTATGCCACCGAGACTATCTTCGTAAGACCAAAAGTATTTGACAGTTATTCTATTTTGTGAGGACGAATAGGACGTGCATGCATTATGACCATATATATCGGAAATTGAAAATACGTTGTATGAGAGTGGTAAGGTCCTTGCGTATCTAAGCATGGTTTGCATAAGGACAATCTAGCGAAACTGTCCAAAATCTGCCGTGACCGAAAAGAGCGATTTATTGACCAAAGAAAATGACCTTTTCTGATAAAGTTCATGTTGAAGAAATTGTTCCAAATTTTGTGTTCTATCTTCTGTTCAAAAATGAAAAATTCTGAACTTATGGATAGTGAGAAATAACAGAAACCTTGGAATGTCAGAATTCTGTCCAGAATAAGCCCTTCTGCCTCTTAAATTTTTAGGCCCCCTTCCTGCGGTTTTCTACAAAAGAGCACAACACGAAACTTGTTCCAAATTTACCCAGGTAGCTTCTGTTAAAATTTGGTAAATTTTGGCTGGGTAGATTTTCCCTGGTGCACGAAACTCTAGCCCTCTGTTCACTGAAAATTCTGGGTAGACAGTAAGGTAAAACCTGAAAAGAAAGACCATCTTAGAGACCTAATTAGCTCTGGGGTTGACTAGAAAGGTTGTTCACAAATACCTTAGGAGTGATCTGGTGAAATTTGAGAATTTTTGGATTAGAAATGTGGAAGTTATGGTTATCTTTGCACACTATACAGAATCTGTCCCTATGCTGTTCACAGTTTTTCACTATCTCACTCCATTTGATCTTTTGTTCAGATGGCCGAGCCTGTTGATATGATGGTGGATGAGGATGGACGCGTGCACTCGCAGTGTCTCCACTGGGAGGGCTTTCCCTCCATTTTGTGGGATGTTCTGCGTACCGCGGGCTATCTAATTCCTCCAGGTTATGCCGGACTGGAGTTTGCAGAAAATGGAGTTACCCAGTGCCGTGTCAACGTGACCGTTTTCCCGCACCCGCTACACCCAGAGTGGCCCGCCTTGGAGATTGAGGCTGTTGGTCGCCGTTTGGCAGATACTTGGGAGCTTGCAGCCATGAGGGCGCTCACCACTTTTTGTGCGCAGCGTCCCGAGGTTGTCACACTCGCTCCCATTGGATTGTTTCCTGCTGCCCAGGACAACGACCCCTTTTGGCTCAACAGGGTGCAGCACGCACAGTACTTGGTAGACTTTCACGCCCAAGAAACTATTCATACCTCCGTGCAGTGCATGAGTGCACTCTACCGGCTTCAGACTCTCCAGAGTCAGGCGCTTGAGCAGCTCACGGATCTTGCTCAGGCCTACCACATGATGGCAGATACCAGGGATGAGCAGATTAAGGAGCTCAGTCAGGATCTTGAGGACAGAGATGCTCAGATTGGCCAACTTGAGGGCCAAATTCAGGAGCAGGA
This sequence comes from Panicum miliaceum, assembly GCA_032594955.1. Taxonomy (NCBI): domain Eukaryota; kingdom Viridiplantae; phylum Streptophyta; class Magnoliopsida; order Poales; family Poaceae; genus Panicum; species Panicum miliaceum. The sequence continues at coordinate 36,505,046 of CM064063.1, read as the reverse complement.
CACTCTCATGGGTGAGAGAGATGCCACGATAGCACAGTTGGAGGAGCAGCTCCATGATCTGAGCCTTGAGTTGGAGGATGCTAATGAGCACATTCAGTGGCACCATGATCAGAATGACCATCCCCATGAGGAGGACATGGAGGAGGATGAGGAGGAGCCACAGGAGATTGATGGTATCTCCGGTATGGATTTTGAGGGTGAGGTACCACAGGCACCTCAGATGGGAGCTCACTCTCCTGCTCACAGCGAGTCGTCCGTCAACGACTTGGATGATTTCTAGATGACGACTTAGGAGGACTTTTGCACATACTCCTCGATAGGGTAGCCTAACTTTTGGCAAGTGTTGTAATAGGCTAACTAGGAGTTGAGTAACTCTTTTGTGTTGGGTACACCTGAACCATGTGGATGCCCTCAACTTGTAAGGAACGGCGATAAACTTGGGTGATTTCGTTGTAAGTTGGTAAACGATGAAATCCACAATCGCTGAGACTTGTTGGAATTTTTATCCATGTCTCCTTGCATTTCTTGGCTGAGTGTTGAATACCAAACTTGTGCTAAATTTTGTGATCGTGGTTCTCACAAAAATTCAGCATCATTGGACCTCGCTAGTTTAAGTTATAGACGAAACATTACCTATGGATCTGCTGAAAAACAGCTAAGACAGTAAGGCAAAGGACGAGCCTTTCGACCACCTTAGCTATAGTTCTAGCGCCGGAATTAAATACCAAAGTGGTGCAATCCTAAATTCTCTGACTACTGCCAAAATATGAGATATTTTGGATGGACCCACAGCAAGCTATGATTTTTCTCGTAGCAAACAGAGATTCTGTCCATACTTCTAGCTTTGATTTCGGAAGTCTATGACTACACCAACCATTTATGAATCAAGGAAGTAATATAGATCGCGTTGCTAATGGTAACCTTTCACGTTTCAGATGGTTGGATCAACCCGTGGCAACCCCGAGGGTTTTGGTGCCGGTGGCAGCCGCTCGCGACAATCGCCACCACCCCCGCCCAGTTTGGTGGAAGTGATGGCCGCTCAAACCGAACTGCTGCGTCAGATCGTGCAAGGACAACACCAGCAGAGGGGTGGGCACAATGCTCACCAACCCCAAGCTGCAGGATACATGGATTTCCTGGGAACCCAGCCGCCCTTGTTCCATAAGACCGAGGAACCCCTGGACGCAGATGCATGGATTCGCACCATCGAATCCAAGTTCACACTGCTTGTGGCCCCATGCTCAGAGGCCAACAAAGCTCGTTTTGCCGCGCAACAGCTTCGCGGTACCGCTCGTCTGTGGTGGGACCACTATTTTGCTATGCTCCCCGCTGATCACATTGTCACCTGGGATGAATTCAAGACCGCATTCCGAGCACATCATATCCCCGAGGGTCTCATGGAGAGGAAGTTGAATGAGTTTCTGGCACTTACCCAGGGCATCCGCACCGTGCTGCAGTACGCCCAAGCATTCAACAACCTATGCCAGTATGCGGGCTATCACGCTGATACGGATGCCAAGAAGCGTGATCGTTTCCGCCGAGGTCTGAATACCAAGCTCAAGGAACGTCTGAACCTAGCCAGGGCTGACACCTACAACGAATTGGTCAATATGGCCATTACCCAGGAAGACTGTATCATGGCACACCGGGCAGAGAAGAAGAGAAAGGCACCCGCAGGACCATCAAGTGCCCAACCACCAAGGTATCGCATCGTGCAAAATGCCGCACCCACAGCTCCACCAAGGGCCCCTCAACCAGGGAGATGGATTGCCAGACCCCCACAGCAGCCAGGCATGGTACGACCCCCGATGCCTCCACAGAACGGTCCGAGGCCCATTCTTCAACAGTCTCTTCGACCTAGCCCCGCGAATCGCTGTTTCAAATGCGGGAGTTCCAACCACTTCGCACGAGAATGCCCTCAGTCTGTACAGCCCAACCAAGGTCAGGGATCCAACCCGAACACCAAGAACAGGGGCAAGAGACAGACCCTGCAAGTCAAGCAAGTACGTATTAACTTCACCACGCTTGCGGAGCTTCCTGAAGGAGCCCCAGTGATGTCGGGTACATTCTCTATCCACAACAAGCCTGCAGTTATATTATTTGATTCTGGTGCATCGCATAGTTTCATAAGTGCAAAATTCGGTGCAAAAGTAGGCTTGGATGTTTGTCACACCAAAGGGTCATATATGATATCAACACCGGGTGGTAAAATTGCTTCAAACCAAATGATCAGACAAGTACCAGTCAGGTTGGGTAGTAAAACCATCGACACAGACCTTGTCCTTTTACCCCTTGACGGCATGGACATTATTTTGGGAATGAACTGGATGACTATGCATGGAGTCACACTGGACCTTTCGTCCCGAGCCGTTGAGATAAATTCACCTAGTCACGGAGCCACTACCCTTTACCTACCATTCCTAGATTGTACGAATTCCTGTGCTTATAAGATGGAAGGACTTAAGCTAGATGATATTCCTGTGGTAAATGAGTATGCCGACGTTTTTCCGGATGACTTACCAGGAATGCCACCGGATAGGGACATTGAGTTCATCATTGAACTTCAACCGGGCACTGCACCTATATCCAAAAGACCATATAGGATGCCCCCTAAAGAATTGGCAGAACTGAAAATTCAACTCCAAGAACTACTGGACAAAGGTTTCATTCGCCCTAGCGCGTCACCTTGGGGATGTCCAGCCCTATTCGTAAAGAAGAAGGATGACAGTTTAAGATTATGTGTGGACTACCGACCTCTCAATGCTGTAACTGTTAAAAATAAATACCCACTTCTCCGTATCGATGTACTCTTCGATCAATTAGCTGGAGCCAGAGTCTTCTCCAAGATTGATCTTCGTTCGGGATACCATCAGATCAAGATTCGCCCATGCGATATTCCAAAGACTGCCTTCTCCACACGATATGGACTATATGAATTCTTAGTCATGTCCTTTGGACTCACCAATGCCCCGGCCTACTTCATGTATCTCATGAATTCGGTATTCATGCCCGAACTTGACAAATTCGTCGTAGTGTTCATCGACGACATCCTTATCTATTCCAAGGATGAGGAAGAGCATGCCAAGCACCTTCATATTGTTCTTCAGCGACTCAGAGACCATCAGCTCTATGCTAAGTTTTCTAAGTGTGAGTTTTGGTTGGATACTGTAAAGTTCTTAGGTCACACGATCTCCAGCGAAGGCATAGCTGTTGAGCCCAGCAAGGTACAAGAGGTGATGGATTGGAAACCCCCTACCTCTGTTCATCAGATTCGCAGTTTTCTCGGCTTAGCCGGTTACTACCGCCGCTTCATCCCGGATTTCTCTCGAATTGCTAAGCCCATGACTGAACTGTTAAAGAAGGAAGTCAAGTTTGTATGGAATGAGAAATGTGAAGAAGCTTTCCACACTCTCAGAGAGCATCTGACTACTGCACCTGTGTTAGCTCAACCCGATAATACCAAGTCATTCGATGTGTATTGTGACGCATCAGGTACTGGTCTAGGATGTGTGCTTATGCAAGAGAATCGAGTGATTGCATATGCCTCACGAGCCCTTCGGCCCCATGAACAGAACTATCCCACTCATGACCTTGAGCTTGCAGCTGTCATTCACGCTCTGAAAATATGGAGGCACTATCTCATGGGTACACAGTGCAATATCTACACGGATCATAAGAGTCTCAAGTACATCTTCACACAAGCCCATCTGAATATGAGACAACGAAGATGGCTAGAATTAATCAAGGATTATGACCTGGAAGTGCACTATCACCCCGGTAAGGCTAATGTAGTCGCGGATGCACTAAGCCGCAAGTCCCATTGCCATTGCTTATCCATGGAGTCCTACCATGAGACATTGTGTGCAGAAATGAGGAAGCTTAACATGGAAATGGTTTCCCAAGGCACACTAGATCACATCTCAGTTGAGCCCACTCTTCACGACCAAATCGTCATGGCACAACTACATGACGAAGGAGTTAAGATCATCAAACAAAAACTCTCTCGAGGTGAGGAGAAGTACAAATGTTTCCGCCAGGACCATAAGGGAGTTCTATGGTTCGAAGGTCGTATAGTCGTTCCGAAGAATCGTGAACTCCGCAAGCAAATTCTCGATGAGGCACACCTTTCCAAATTCTCTATCCACCCCGGCAGTAGCAAAATGTATCAAGACCTAAGGAAAAACTTCTGGTGGACTAGAATGAAAAGAGAAATTGCTACGTATGTCTCGGAATGTGACACGTGCCAGAGAGTAAAAGCTAGCCACTTGAAGGTAGCAGGAACACTACAACCGTTACCTATACCATCCTGGAAATGGGAAGACATAAGTATGGACTTCATCGTTGGACTACCAAACACTTCCCAGAAACATGATTCCATATGGGTTATCGTTGATAGACTCACAAAGACGGCACATTTTCTTCCGGTACACACCACCTATCCTACCAAGAAATATGCCGAGATTTACCTCGATCGTGTTGTTTGCCTACATGGAATACCTAAGACAATTATTTCCGATCGCGGTCCTCAGTTTGTAGCACGCTTCTGGGAACAACTGCAAACGTCTCTTGGTACCAAACTGATTCGCAGCTCAGCATACCATCCTCAGACTGATGGACAAACGGAAAGAGTAACCAAATCCTTGAAGACATGCTGAGAGCTTGCGTCATCCACTATGACAAGAATTGGGACAAATGCCTACCCCTAGCAGAGTTCTCGTACAACAACAGCTATCAAACAAGTTTGAAAATGGAAACATTTGAGGCCCTGTACGGACGAAGGTGTCGAACTCCTTTGAGCTGGTCACAAACCGGAGAACGTAAGATAATTGGACCCGACCTGGTAATCGAGGCAGAGGAGAAAGTAAAAGTAATACAAGCAAATCTTAGAGCCGCACAAGCTCGACAAAAGAGCTATGCTGACAAAAGGAGAAAGCCCCTAAAGTTCGAAGTTGGCGATCATGTCTATCTTCGAGTTTCACCAACCAAGGGAGTGCGAAGATTTGGAATCAAAGGCAAACTAGCTCCCCGTTACGTTGGTCCTTACGAAATCATGGAGAACTGCGGACCCGTAGCCTACAGATTACGACTGCCCCCGCAGCTCACGGCCACCCATGATGTCTTCCACGTATCTCAACTCAAGAAGTGTATTCGAGTCCCTACTGAGATTGTGGAACAACAAGAAATATCGTTAGAGCCCGACCTCTCGTATGTCGAACACCCAGTTAAGATTTTGGATCAAAAAGAAAGAGAGACCAGGAGGAAAGTGATTAGAATGTATAAAGTACAATGGAATCACCACACGGAAGAAGAAGCCACCTGGGAAACCGAGAGCTACCTAAACCAACTTTTCCCTGGGTTTCTTATCTCAACCACTAGTATGTGCACCCACGCCCACACTAAGAATTACCGAATCTCGGGGCGAGATTCTTGTTAAGGGGGGAAGGCTGTGACAACCCTGGTAAAAATTTCATTTCTAAAATCAGTATCATTAGCCTAACCCTATGCTTAAACCAACTAATAAAAGGGTGGAAAGAATTAGAACGAGTTCAGTTGGAATTCAAATTTAAATTGAGCACTTTTGGTTACTTTTGAACTTTTAAATTTAACTTTCAAACCATAAGCCAAATGAGATTTTGCCTGAAACCAAACTTGTAGGACTTTTTATTCTGAACAACTTTCGTGTTCAAAAGTTTTTGAAATTCAAATTAGAAAGAGGAGAAAACGCCCGGTTTTCACCCAGCCCCCGGAAGTTTTTCAAATTCTCGCAATCACGCCCCTCGCCCCCCCCCCCTCTCTCTCCTCCCCGCCCGACCGCCGCGCGCCAGGTCGCCCGCGACGCCTGACCGGCGCGAGGCGCCGGGCCAGTGGCCGCCGCGCCACTCTGCCACGGCCGGCTTTGGCCCCTCCCCACGCCGCGCGGCCCAGTGAGCGCCCGCGCGTGCGCCCGACGCTGCCGCGCCCAGCCCCGCCGCCCGTCGCGCCCAACCGCCGCGACCTGCCGTGCCGCCCCGGCCCCTGCGCCCCGCCCGTCACTGCGCCCGCCCTCCGCCCGAGCCGCTGCAGCTGCTGCTCCACCACTCCACGCCCCGCGCTATCCCCTCGCGCCCACGCCAAATCCCGGCCGCCCAGTCGCCACGCCCGCTCGCCGCACGCCGCGCCGGCGTTCTGCTGCCGCCCGCCGCGCCCAGTGTCGCGCCGTGCCGTGCCTCCGCCCCGCACGCCGCCCAGGCCCCTCCACACCCCCTCCTACCCCTATAAAAGCCGCGCCCCGGCCGCCCGCGCGAGCCACGCACCCAGAACGCCCTCGCCGCCGCCATTGCCGCCGCCGAGCGCCGCCCGCCCGTGGACAGCCCTCCACCACCGCCCACTGTGACAACCCTGGTAAAAATTTTATTTCTAAAATCAGTATCATTAGCCTAACCCTATGCTTAAACCAACTGATAAAAGGGTGGAAAGAATTAGAACGAGTTCAGTTGGAATTCAAATGTAATTTGAGCACATTTGGTTACTTTTGAACTTTTAAATTTAAATTTTCAAACCATAAGCCAAATGAGATTTTGCCTGAAACCAAACTTGTAGGACTTTTTATTCGGAACAACTTTCGTGTTCAAAAGTTTTTGAAATTCAAATTAGAAAGAGGAGAAAACGCCCGGTTTGCACCCAGCCCCCTGAAGTTTTTCAAATTCTCGCAATCAGGCCCCTCGCGCCCCCCCCCCCCTCTCTCTCCTCCCCCGCCCGACCGCCGCGCGCCAGGTGGCCGGCGACGCCTGACCGGTGCGAGGCGCCAGGCCAGTGGCCGCCGCGCCACCCCGCCACGGCCGGCTTTGCCCCCTCCCCACGCCGCGCGGCCCATTGAGTGCCCGTGCGTGCGCACGCCGCTGCCGCGCCCAGCCCCGCCGCCCGTCGCGCCCAACCGCCGCGACCCGCCGTGCCGCCCCGGCTCCCGCGCCCCGCCCGTCACTGCGCCCGCCCTCCGCCCGAGCCGCTGCAGCTGCTGCTCCACCACTCCACGCCTAGCGCTATCCCCTCGCGCCCACGCCATATCACGGCCGCCCAATCGCCGCGCCCGCTCGCCGCACGCCGCGCCGGCGTTCTGCTGCCGCCCGCCGCGCCCAGTGCCGCGCCGTGCCATGCCTCCGCCCCGCGCATCGCCCAGTCCCCTCCGCACCCCCTCCTGCCCCTATAAAAGCTGAGCCCCGACCGCCCGCGCGAGCCACGCACCCAGAACGCCCTCGCCGCCGCCATTGCTGCTGCCGAGCGCCGCTCGCCGTGGACAGCCCTCCACCGCCGCCCACCGCCCAAACTGAAGCTTCAGCCACCACTACATCATCCCCCTGAAGCGCGCCGACCCGCCCAACGCCGCCCAGAACCACCGGAGCGCCGCCGCCCGTGCCGCCGCCCCTGCTCGCCGTGGACAGCTCGAACCCGACCTCCTCCGTCCAAGCCAAGCCCCTGAGCAGCCTCCCCACGCGCCACTGAAGCTTGCTGACCGGACCAGGCCGCCCCAAGCCCGCCGGAGCACCGCTGTCGACGCGTGCCGCGCCGTCGCCGCCTCTGCTCCAACGCCGGCGAGCCCTTCCCGGCCGTCCCCCACCTGAACAACACCCCCACAAGGTAGCCCTCGCACCCCTGAACCTTCCCCGACCCTCACCCCTCGCCGCCGGCGAGCCCCTCGCCGGAATTTCGGCCGGCCGCCGTACCCGAGCCGCCCGAGGACCCAATTGCAAGAATTTAAATCTTTAGAAGGGTCTGCACGTAAGATTCAAGGACCTAGTTGTAAAAGAAAGTTTCAAATCTAGATTCAAATTCAGTGAACTTGTAAAATTCGTATAAAATCGTAGAAAATTCAGAAAAATGCAAACTCAACTGTTCTGGAATCCATAGAACAAACTCTACCACTTTTGTTATAAAAAGTTTCTCAGAATCTCAACATATTTTGCTCTACATTAAATGGGAGCTTTAATGGACTTATTTTGTACCCACTGTTGTAGAACAATGCTGACCCTAAAGTTTGGGCAGTGAGTTAGTTGCTTGATGTTTAGGGTTGTGTAGAAAGATCAGGCTCAAATTCCATCTCTAGCATTACTGTTTATTAAACTTAGTTTCATACCATGTTTAAGTAGAATGTTTTATCCCTGCAGTTAGGTGGTGAATCACCTAATGAAACTTTTTCTCTGCTAGTGTATTGGTACCTAGAAGCCAGAGAAAAATTAGGAGACTTTTTATCTCAAAGTAACCTATTTATTTGATTTATGTGCTAATAAAATACGTTAAATCAAGAAAATCGTATCTTAGCTTGGAAAATTTTTACTAGGAGGTACACTGTGGTAGAGGTTGCTGTGTAAAAAGTTCCATGGACAAAAACCTTGTGTAGGGTCCTGTAAAAATAAATCCTTGAATAACCTAGGTGTGTAATGTCATATTTTCTATGCTCTGGATACTGCATAATAAATCCTACAAAAACTGCAGTAGCTTCTGCATGCTTAAGTGAAAGCTCTGTAAATATCTTAGACTCAGTTGTTGCACCAATTGTTCTGTACAAAAAGAACAAGGATCCAACAGCGACTATGTAATATATTTTTCATAATTAATCTGTTACATAAAATTGGCTGAAAATTTTACAGTAAGCACATCAGTCCCTGATGTGCCTAAATCCAAAAGTTCAGGACCAGAAACTATCCATTGTAGTAATTACTCTTAAATCATATCGAGTACCATTACCACGACTTAAACTTGTGCATTCATGTAGAATCGACGACTCTCGCCGACGGAACTTACGAGCTGGTGCCCGCGCCCGAGAGTGAGCAGCGTGAAGCTCAAGCGAATCTAACTGAAGCTCTTGAAGACCCGAGCCCAAGTTTGGAAGAGCCCCACGCTAACTGTGAAGGCAAGCCCCGGAGCATAACCCATTCTTTCCGAAATTATGCAACTCATTACCCTTTGCTTGTGCATTAAGTGTATAGGAGTCAAATGAAAACATAGTTGCATGATATCAGGGACCCTTGCTTGAAAACTAGACGTAAGGTTCGATAGAATGCTGTGCTAATAGGACTCCGGTAAAAGTCGAGTGATTTCCTGTCACTCGCGAGAAAATAGGAGTTGAATGGCTACTACACGCTGCAATCATAAGGACACGGACGGGCTATGGAACGATGGTTACGATTGAGGCCCGTCTGTCTAGTGAAAAATGCTAAGGCCGCAAGGTGTGGTAGTGATGGTTAAGTCTTTGAACGTACTAAACACATGCCGAGATTATGGGAATCGGTAAGCTTAAGTACCTGATTGGCCCGGCAAGGGGACGGCATCCTACCCTTTGAACTTCGGTCCCATGTTCATATGGTGAGTGCAGAGAGTGGTCACGACCCGGCGCCGTACCGTGGCGTGGGGCTCTTGTACTCTCGGAGGGTAGCCCCGATCCACGACCCGGAAAGAAAGGGGAAAGGTTGCACGTGTGACTCTAGGGAGTAACCACGTGACGTGTGTTTGGGTTTCCCTTGCAAGGTTAAGAAATTCGATTCGAATCGTCCGTTTCTCACGGCTATTGAGACTGCTTAACCATTTTTACCCACAGAGTAAGAAGAGTAACAATGATGATGAATGAACTGGTTGGATGAAAATTAAATGCTTCACCATGTATGCTTTTGGATAGCTGCTTATCTAGAATGGTTAATGAAACTAGAATCCTTAGCTAAAAGTTGAAAGTAAGGACCCACTTGTAGATGCTTTTCGGCAAAACAAACCCCCGAGCCAAAAAGCCTTGCATGTATAGATTCGGTGGAGTAGATTCCACTACACGGGTAAGTCTTGCTGAGTATTAGTATACTCAGCTTTGCTTGTGGCTCGTTTTCAGGTGAGACCTTCGAAGATATGATTGCTAGCTTGACTTGGCCCTGCACTCTTCCCCCTGGTTGGTCGGTGGAATGGGATACGCCCCCGTCCAACGGAGATGATGTCGAGTGATGTCTCGTACGGGCTTCATCGAGATATCCTGTAGCGTCGAGTAGCTTCCGTTGTTTATTTCCGCTGCAAGTTAAACTCTGAAGAACTTATTTATGATAATTGAAGTACTTGGTTTCTAATTTAAAACTTGGTCTGTAATATTTACTTATGATCATGTTGTAAAATTTGCTGCAATGTGGTATTCTCTGGGCTCATCTTCGTGTGAGCATTTGTATGTATGGCGCTCGATCCGATTACCGTGGTTGTATCGGGAGGTTATACCCGACAGACCAGTCGATTACTCTGTTTGAAGTGTAAGGTTAACCGAAATTGCCCTAATGGTGATGGTTAATACACTTGAGCCGGATTAATTCAGGTGGTTCTGCCACACCCACCGCCCAAATTGAGCCTACAGCCACCACTACATCATACCCCTGAAGCTCGCCGACCCGCCCAACGCCGCCCAGAACCACCGGAGTGCCGCCGCCCGCGCTGCCGCCGCCGCCGCCGCCCCTGCTCGCCGTGGACAGCGCGACCCCGACCTCCTCCGTCCAAGCCAAGCCCCTGAGCAGCTTCCCCACGCGCCACTGAAGCTAGCTGACCGGACCAGGCCGCCCCAAGCCCGCCGGAGCACCGCCGTCGACGCGTGCCGCGCCGCCGCCGCCTCTGCTCCAACGCCGGCGAGCCCTTCCCGGCCGTCCCCCACCTGAACAACACCCCCACAAGGTAGCCCTCGCACCCCTGAACCTTCCCCGACCCTCACCCCTCGCCGGAATTTTGGCCGGCCGCCGTACCCGAGCCGCCCGAGGACCCAATTGCAAGAATTTAAATCTTTAGAAGGGTCTGCGCGTAAGATTCAAGGACCTAGTTGTAAAAGAAAGTTTCAAATCTAGATTCAAATTCAGTGAAATTGTAAAATTCGTATAAAATCGTAGAAAATTCAGAAAAATGCAACCTCAACTGTTCTGGAATCCTTAGAACAAACTCTACCACTTTTGTTAAAAAAAGTTTCTCAGAATCTCAACATATTTTGCTCTACATTAAATGGAAGCTTTAATGGACTTATTTTGTACCCACTGTTGTAGAACAATGCTGACCCTAAATTTTGGGCAGTGAGTTTGTTGCTTGATGTTTAGGATTGTGTAAAAAGATCAGACCCAAATTCCATCTCTAGCTTTACTGTTTATTAAACTTAGTTTCATACCATGTTTAAGTAGAATGTTTTATCCCTGCAGTTAGGTGATGAATCACCTAATGAACCTTTTTCTCTACTAGTGTATTGGTACCTAGAAGCCAAAGAAAAATTAGGAGACTTTTTATCTCACAGTAACCTATTTAATTGATTTATGTGCTAATAACATACGTTAAATCGAGGAAATAGTATCTTAGTTTGGAAAATTCTAAAATTTTTACTAGGAGATACACTGTAGTAGAGGTTGCTGTGTAAAAAGTTCCGGGGACAAAAACCCTGTGTAGGGTCCTGTAAAAATGAATCCTTGAATAGCCTAGGTGTGGAATGTCATATTTTCTATGCTCTGAATACTGCATGATAAATCCTACAAAAATTACAGTAGCTTCTGCATGCTTAAGTGAAAGCTCTGTAAAAATCTTAGACTCAGTTGTTGCACCAATTGTTCTGTACAAAAAGAACAAGGATCTAACAGCAACTATGTAATATATTTTTCATAATTAATCTGTTACATAAAATTGGCTGAAAAATTTACAGTAAGCACATCTTTCCCTGATGTGCCTAAATCCAAAATTTCATGACCAGAAACTATCCATTGTAGTAATTACACTTAAATCGTATCGATTACCATTACCACGACTTAAACTTGTGCATTCATGTAGAATCGACGACTCTCGCCGACGGAACTTACGAGCTGGTGCCCGCGTCCGAGAGTGAGCAGCGTGAAGCTCAAGTGAATCTAACTGAAGCTCTCGAAGACCCGAGCCCAAATTCGGAAGAGCCCCAAGCTAACTTTTCGCAAGAAGGCAAGCCCCGGAGCATAACCCATTCTTTCCGAAATTATGCAACTCATTACTCTTTGCTTGTGCATTAAGTTTATAGGAGTTGAATGAAAACTTAGTTGCATGATATCAGGAACCCTTGCTTGAAAACTAGACGTAAGGTTCGATAGAATGCTGTGCTAATAGGACTCCGGTAAAAGTCGAGTGATTTCCAGTCACTCGCGAGAAAATAGGAATTGAATGTCTACTACACGCTGCAATCATAAGGACACGAACGGGCTATGGAACGATGGTTACAATTGAGGCCCGTCTGTCTAGTGAAAAATGCTAAGGCCGCAGGGTGTGGTAGTGATGGTTAAGTCTTGAACGTACTAAACACATGCCGAGATTATGGGAATGGGTAAGCTTAAGTACCTGATTGGCCCGGCAAGGGGACGGCATCCTACCCTTTGAACTTCGGTCCCATGTGCATATGGCGAGTGCAGAGAGTGGTCACGACCCGGCGCCGAACCGTGGCGTGGGGCTCTTGTACTCTCGGAGGGTAGCCCCGATCCACGACCCGGAAAGAAAGGGGAAAAGTTGCACGTGTGACTCTAGGGAGTAACCACGTGACGTGTGTTTGGGTTTCCCTTGCAAGGTTAAGAAATTCAATTCGAATCGTCCATTTCTCACGGCTATTGAGACTGCTTAACCATTTTTACCCACAGAGTAAGAAGAGTAACAATGATGATGAATGAACTGGTTGGATAAAAATTTAATGCTTCACCATGTATGCTTTTAGATAGCTGCTTATCTAGAATGGTTAACGAAACTAGAACCTTGAGCTAAAAGTTGAAAGTAAGGACCCACTTGTAGATGCTTTTCGGCAAAGCAAACCCCTGAGCCAAAAAGCCTTGCATATCTAAAGTCGGTGGAGTAGATTCCACTACTCGGGTAAGTCTTGCTGAGTATTAGTATACTCAGCCTTGCTTGTGGCTCGTTTTCAGGTGAGACCTTCGAAGATATGATTGCTAGCTTGACTTGGCCCTGCACTCTTCCCCCTGGTTGGTCGGTGGAATGGGATGCGCCCCCGTCCAACGAAGATAAGGCCGAGTGATGTCTCGTATGGGCTTCATCGAGACATCCTGTATCGTCGAGTAGCTTTCGTTGTTTTATTTTCCGCTGCAACTTAAACTCTGAAGAAACTATTTAGTGATGATCATTGAAGTACTTGGTTTCAAAACTCAAAACTTGGTCTGTAATATTTACTTATGCTAATGTTGTAATATTTGCTGGAATGTGGTATTCTCTGGGCTCATCGTCGCATGAGCGTTTGTATGTATGGCGCTAGATCCGCTCACCGTGGTTGTATCGGGAGGTTATACCCGACAGACCAGTGGATTACTCCGTTTGAAGTGTAAGGTTAACCGAGAATGCCTTAATGGTGATGGTTAATACACTTGAGCCGGATTAATTCAGGTGGTTCTGCCACAATTTTCAAGTGTTGCATCTGTAATAATTGTTTAGATCGCTCGAGCAGTTTTCTTTGCAATTATTACGTGGTCATCGGCTGATCCATAGCCGATTATCTTCACAGCAAATCGGTCGATTCGCCGACGCGCTCTTCGGGACAGATCAGAACTCCATCCGATCGGGGACGCCCGGAATTTAATACTTTTATTTCCTTGTCAATCAACAGGTCAGATTGACTGGCACGCCGCGCGAACCGCACCAGGGCAATAACCCGAACAGGAGCTAAGCAGATTCTCCCGGGTCGTGTGTCCGACGCTGAAGACCATCGGCCAATTCCTGTCTGGCCGATTTTAGCGCCAACAACAATATTACACTCCGTATAAAAGAGACATAAATGTCTTTAAACGATAAACCGTTATACCCTATACGAAGTCTCCAACAACTCCATCGTCCACAGGCGATGACTTGTGAACGCAGGGCCTAGAACTCCTCAAAGTCGTCAAAGATCTCCTCTTCAAAGTTCTCTTCTGAACAGCAGGGGGCAAGGGTGAGTACTCTTATGGTTGGTACTCAGCAAGTGGGGTGAAAATGCAAGGCCATCAAGGATAGGCTAAGGTTTGCAGCAGCGGTCATTTTTAGTTGGTCAAGTATTTATTAACAAGCACCTATTAACTAGGTTTAAGTTTATACCAACCCACTTTAGCAAAACCATAAAGGTACCATCAACAAAAACATTAACCACGAACCACAATTTAATTAATCTTCAAGTTTCATTATCATGTGAGGGTCCAAGCCACTCTTAACCATGAGTACGGCTGTTATAACAGTTTTACACTCTGCAGAGGTTGTACACTTTACCCACAAATCGTGTTTCCCTGAGTCGCCCGGGTTTGCAAGGCCCTTAAACACTTCCGAGGTGAGTGGCGAGGGTACACTACGAAGCCTTTACAAAGACATGTCGAAAGCTAGACAGCCCGCTAGAGTTTCAGTAGCAGTGTGGTCCATAAACCTCCCTAATGGTCAGCTCCTTAGCAAAGGCAGCTACCCCAAGAGGACCGGGCTATGACCCCTATCACCGACCCCCTCCTTGCCCTTTCGGTAAGGCCACCAGCAAACTACACATCTAATTAATTGGCTAAGGTCAGAGCCATATGACTTTGTGGTTGCACTGTTCACTTGGGTGGTTCTCCATGTTCCCATTAAACAAAGTTGATCTTGAAATTACGCGGTATAACAACAATATGAAACGTGATCAACATTGACATAAGAGTAAACCAAAACCAATCCCAAAGTTTGCAACTAAGCGTAACTACCCAACATGAATAGTAAACCCAGGTGTTTCAAGGGTTGGGGTAAAAGACTAGGTATGTCCTTAGCATAGGTAACCCATCAAGTTTATGCAAGCAACAATAAAGTAAAGTGAATTATCATGCTGTTGTTGGGATCAAATAGAATATGCAGGGGGGAAATCCACTTGCCTTCCTCAAACAGCTGCTGATTCTCTTCCTCGTAAGCTTGCTCTTGAGTTTGCTCGAACATCACGTTGTCTACGCGATCACACAAACAAGCATACACAAACAAATAAGAAACAGTACAACAAACAGTATAAACAGAAAGTAAAAAGACGAGGTTCGGGGTAAATCAGGGGCTAAAACATAATTAAACCTTAAACAGAGGGTCGGGGTGCAAAACTAGAGGTTCTGGACGGCGGGTACAAAATCTAGAAAAGTCAGGGGTTGGATAAAAAAAAGAAAGGGCTCAACTCTAATTATTTCTCTACTGATCTGGACTGCGGGTTGATTTATGGAATACCTAGGGGTCTTTCTGCAAAAGTTCTAGGAACAGCTAGGGTCGGGTGAATCTGGTCCGTTGGATCAGAATCGAGCGGCGGGTTAAGGGTCGGGCGAATCGGCAGAGTAAGGGTCGATTCTGGCCGTTAGATCTAGATCGAGCGGTAGAGGAAGGGTCGGCTCGACGGGGTAAAGAGGGTCGGGCGAAGCGGAGCTGCGCTGGGTGCCGGCGGCGAGCGAGTGCGGCGGCGGACAGCCGGAGCTTCACCGAATCTGATGTTCCAGGGTTTAGTTCAAGTTGGATTTATGCCGGGGAGAGAGTGGGCGGCACGGCGAAGGCGAGGGTGGTCACGGGATGGCTGTGCGGCGGCTGTAGACTAGCGGCCATGGCGGCGGGTGGAAACGGATCTCCGACGAGGAATTGGGGTTGCGACAGAGCAAGAGAGAGAGGGGAAACGGGTGCGGCTTGATGCTCACCAACTCGCGAAACTCCGGCGAGAGTTGAAGGCGGCGGAGAAGCAGCGGGTTGGCGAATCGACGGAGAGGCGGCGACACGGAGTGGTGGCGTTCCTCCGGTGTGCGAATTCCAGCGGCGTGCGATGGTGTTGAGTAGAGGAAAGAGTTTGAGGATGGCTCTGGGTGCAAAGCAAGGCTCCGGCGGGGTTTTATAGGGGCGGAGTGGCCGGGGAAAAAGGAAGGCGGCGGCTCACGCGGCGACCTGCGAAGGAAAGGGGCGGAACTGCGGCTAGTAAGGCAAACCTGCATCGCGGGGAAGGAAAGCGAGACGCGGGCGACGGCGCGGAGTCGATCCGGACTCGTGGTGAGAAAGGAAAAAGGAAGGAGAAGGAGCGCAGCGGGGCGTCTGACATCGCGGCGGAGAAAGGAAACAGAGGAGCGGGAGCGGTGCAGAGGAAGAAGAAAGGAAAGAAGAGAGAAGGCGCCGACAGGTGGGGTCCAGCTGTCGGTGGGAGAGGGTAAAAGAGAGTGAGCGATTTGGGCTGCTGAGTTGGGCCGGCTGAGTTGGGCTTGCTGAGTTGGGCCGCGGGATTGGAACAAGAAAAGAAGAAGAAGAGAAGGAATGGGCCAACTGGGCTGGGCCGCGAGAAGAGGAGAAAAGAAAGAAGTTTGGGCTGGGCTGAAAGAAAAGAGTGGGAGAAGAAAAAGAAATAAAGATGCATGCACAATTTTATCTTGTGGCTTTTATAAAAATATATTTTTAAAGTTTTAATTCCTATATTTTTGGGTGTTACAGCTTGCCCAACACACGTCCGGGTATCGGCCGATTCAAGGGGCCATGATTCTGGAACTTGCGGCCGACGATTGGCGAAAGGAGATTGCCGATTACTTGAAAGATCCGTCCAAGAAAGTGGATCGTCGAGTGCGTTTTCAGGCCACAAAATATGTGTTGCTCAAAGACGATTTGTTTTACCGGACGATTGATGGAGTTCTTCTCAAATGCCTGGGAACGGAAGAAGCAAAGGTCCTGATGGGAGAAATCCACGAGGGCGTATGCGGAGCTCATCAATCGGCTCACAAGATGAAATGGATGATCAGAAACAACGGGTATTATTGGCCGACGATTCTCGAAGATTGTTTTAAATATTATAAAGGTTGTCAAGACTGTCAGAAGTTTGGCAATGTGCAGCGCGCACCAGCCTCGGCTATGAATCCGATAAACAAACCATGGCCGCTTAGAGGTTGGGGGATAGACCTCATCGGACAGATTTACCCTCCATCAAGCAAAGGGCACAAGTTTATATTAGTAGCCACTGATTATTTTACCAAATGGGTGGAGGCAGTTCCGTTAAAGACCGTGATATCGGCCGCTATGATCGATTTCATGAAGAACCACATTGTTTATCGGTTCGGCATCCCTCAAATCATCACAACTGATCAAGGAACGATGTTCACCTCAGGGGAGTTCGAAGAATTCACCGCCGATATGGGGATTAAATTGTTGAATTCTTCTTCGTATTATGCTCAAGACAACGGCTAGGCCGAATCATCCAATAAGGGGATAATGAAGTTGATCAAGAGGAAGATAGAGGAACGACCCAAGAAGTTGCACATGTCTTTAACCGAATCTCTATGGGCTTACAAGATGGCTTGCCACGGGGCCACTAAGATATCTCCTTATCAGTTGGTATATGGTCACGAGGCAGTATTGCCTTGGGAATTAAGGACGGGGTCAAGGCGCATATCGCTTCAAGATCAGTTGACGGCCGATGACTATTCCCTCCTCATGAAGGGAGAGCTCGATGATTTGGCGGGTCAGCGATTAAGGGCCCTGATTAGCATCGAAGAAAACAAGAAAAGGGTGGCCAGGTGGTACGACAAGAAGGTCAAAGTTAAACAATTCTCCCAAGGAGATTTGGTATGGAAGTTGGTGCTGCCAATAGGGTCTAAGGATCCCAAATTCGGTAAATGGTCGCCCACTTGGGAAGGGCCGTACAAAATCGGCCGATGGGCTCCGGGAAATGCATATATACTAGAAACTATCGAAGGGGAAGAGTTCACAAGAGCCTTAAACGGGAGATATCTGAAGAGGTAGTATCCCAGTATATGGGTGGGTGCATAACTTACGATAGGGTGCATCAAGACAATGTGGCCAACTCCTATTGTCTCCTGTCTATATAGCCGATGTAAGGATAACATCGCCTTAAGGATAAAACATTCGATTTAGTCTGACCGATTCATTATTCGGTAAGAACAGCGGGGTACGTGGCCAACACGGTACAAGTCGCCCTTAGAACAAAAGTACCAACATATTTATTGACCATACAGTTCACCCGAGGAGGGCATTAATAGCCGCAATTGCTCGTTGCCTAACTTGATCAGCTGAGTCTAAGGTTCTTTGGTCGTCATCAGCCGATCTGGGGACTTCTGGCATATGACGATGGATTTTTATTGCTTCATGGGCCAGGTTCTGCCTTTCCTGCTTCAGCTCGGCGATGACAGATGGGAGGTCTTGGAGTCTTTTTTCTTCAGCAGCTATGGCCTCGGTCACCTGCTCCATCTCCTTGGCTAGCTCTGCCTTTCGCCGTTTAAGGCGGTCTATGGCACCGACGATATCTGGACGCGAGTTCTCAAGGAAGCTGATTCGCCAATGCACCTCTTGAGCTCGATGTTTGTAGGAGTCTTCCTCCTCGCGGGCTTTCGCTAGTTTGGCGCGATCGGCCATATGGCGCAAGGCCTTGAACACTGGAGTCTGCATTGACTCTATGTATGCCGCAGGTTCTAGAGCCTCTGTCGCTTCCTCTGGAATCCGGCCTCTGATTTCACTAAGAAGTTGCCGAATCGGTAAGGCGTCTCCCACTAATCGGCCGATGTCGTCTTGGAGGAGGGTCC
The DNA here is from genome assembly GCA_032594955.1 of Panicum miliaceum. Taxonomy (NCBI): domain Eukaryota; kingdom Viridiplantae; phylum Streptophyta; class Magnoliopsida; order Poales; family Poaceae; genus Panicum; species Panicum miliaceum. The sequence continues at coordinate 36,486,546 of CM064063.1, read as the reverse complement.
GTATACTCTCGAGCTTGGCACGGACTTCATTAGGGATTGAGCTCAGTGTGACTTGGCGTGAAGCAACCTCTTCATCGTCAGAAAGGGAAACCGCGAAAGAAAAAAGACTGTTGTTGGGAGTGTCTTGCTCCTACGAAAGAATAAAAGAAATAAAAATACGGATTAGCCGACGGTAAGGGGAAATTGGCTGATTTGGATGACAAGTTCCTTACCTCTTTGAAGCGGATTTCTTCTGCTTGCACTGGCGGGAGTGCTACCCTCATTTCGGGAACTGGCACGATTGGTTCATCGGAAGAAGATTCAACGACTATCGGTACCCTGCTCGGGCCAGCCTCCTGGAAAGGTATGAGAAGCGGATTTTATAAGTATAATGCAAATGATTAAGTCTGATGATATATAAATACTGCCGTACTTGGGTGAGTCGTCCGGCTGATGGTTGTTGGAAAGGTACAATCGATGCACCCAGGGTAGCCTGCGTCAAAAATCGGTTAGTTTTTGGTTAAGTATCAAAAAAGAGTTAAGAGACTCTCTACCTCGGTGGGAAGAATTGCTGGCGTTCCAATTTCCGCCTGGGATGTAGCTGATTGCTGCGGAGACTGCACTGGGGCGATTTGCACAGCCTGGTAGAAATAAGAAGTTAATATCAATAGAATACTTAGAAGTACATGAGGTATGCGAAATTACCTGAACAGCTTCTACTAGCAATGATGCAGCAGCCGCTCCAACTTCTGTAGCAGCCTGGAGATCGACTTCCTCAATAATCGGCAGAGTTGATGCAGCTAAAGGTTTAGCAGATGCCGTCGCCGATTGATCAGCTGGTTCTATACGGGCACGGACTCGGCGTCTCGTCTTCTTTAAAGAAGGTTTCTTCGGTGTTTGTTTCAATCGGCCGGTGGTGATGTCTTTGATGGTTGGGGCATGGTAGCCGATGAGTGGGAATGGTGTGTATGGGCGGCTATTCTCTATCGGCCTACCACTTCGGCTCCGCGTCGGGGGAAGTCGACTTTCAGACTGAAAAGGGAAATAAGAGTTAGCAGCTGTTGGCGCTAAAAATTGGCTAGGAATTGGCCGATGACCTTCAGCGTCGGACACACGACCCGGGAGAATCTGCTTAGCTCCTGTTCGGGTTATTGCCCTAGTGCGGTTCGCGCGGCGTGCTAGTCAATCTGACCTGTTGATTGACAAGGAAATAAGAGTATTAAATTTCAGGCGTCCTGATCGGCTGAGGTTCTGATCTGTCTCAAAGAGCATATCGGCGAATCGGCCGATTTGCTATGAAGATGACTGGCTATGGATCAGCCGATAATCACGTAATAATTGCAAAGAAAACTGCTGGAGCAACTTAGACAATTATTACAAATGCAACACTTGAAATAGATCTAATCGGTTGTATAACAATGAATGCGGAAGAGCAATGATAAAGCCGATAGTTTCAATCTCAAGCTGGATAACTGGTGATACTACTAGAACAACAGGTAAAACCTATAATTCTAGTAAGTATCGATAACTGGTGAATAAATCCAAACGAAACCACGGCGATGCGCCCGAAGTTAAAGCTCAGATGTTATTTGATAAGCAGAACCTACCAATTGGCCGGAGATCAAGTCAATGTAGCCCTGCCAATCCGTACGAACTCGTGAAAGAAGAAAAAGTATTGGCGAAGTCGCCAACTTGAAAGTAAAGTGCGATGAAAAAGTAGATTGTATTGTTGATTGATTGATTCATCCTTTCACAAAGCCCTGACGACTCCTATTTATACCCTAGGACCAGGACTCCTGATCGATTACGACTTGTTACAAACCTGATTTATACAGAAAACTACTATATCTATAATATTTTTATAAAGGAAACGGACTCCCGCAGAATCTTCTGCCGCCATCTCCTAATCCAATCAGGATTCTTTCAATTGCTTCTCGACCGAGTCGGCATCATTCCGTTGACCAACATCAGGCCACTTTTGACCGGGATCCTCTGTTGTGGTTCCAATAGTTTCACCCTCCCTATCTGTTGGCGCAAGTTGCATCGCCAATCGGCCGATTCCCAACTGTAGCCTCAATCGGCCGATTCCTCACTGTAGCCTTTAGATCTGCTGCATCGGCCAATCTCTTCCTCTCCTGACGCTGATTCAACACGTGTCAAAATCTGGCGTCAACACATGCCCCCCAGTTTTGGAGTAAAACATAATTTTTACTTCGAAACTCTTTTCTTTAATCTTTCCTCTGAAACGGGCGCAGTAAAAATCTCCTTCCGTTTCGCGGTCTTCTACATGATGATTGCAATCTTCTCGAACCGAGCGCTTGAGACAACTGTTCCCCTGGAATTCATGTAGACGGCGCGGCAAAAAATCCCGCCTTTACCCTTTCTCTCTCGGATTGTCCTTAAGTACCGGCGTTCTCCGCCACTCTTTCTCCACGAGCCTGGTAATCTCCTCCAGCGAATCACTGTTCATCTTCTTCCTGCACCCTCTCGATCTCCAACCGCACCCTCTGGCGATTTTCTCTTGCCTGCACTCTGCTCCATCTTCCAATGGCGGCGCCATCGGCAACTTCACCAACCACGGAGGTTCCGCCGGCAACTCCCTCAGCGACGGCGGTCCCATCGGCGGCTCCACTGGTGGCTCCATCGGCGACGATGAACTTCATCCCGGAGGTAATCATCCGAAACTTTCCTCTTTTATTTTTTACTGCTCAAGTATTTTCTAGACCCATTCTCAGTTTTTCTCCTTTTTCCCTCTTTCTTAGGTATTTAGGCACCAGATTACTATTCCCCTTTCCGAAACCTCCGGTCTCATCTGCTTAGGTCCCATGGGGAATCCAGATCCAACCGATTTGATCAACCTAGAAACCCACAGAATTCCTTTCAAGCAATCACCCATGGATTTGGGTCAGTGGGCAGGTGCCTTTAGATCTTGGCCGAATGAAACCCCTGGCTGGAAAGAATGGTACCATAGATTAGCCAAGTCTAAGAGAGTTCAGTGGGATGAGTTGAAAATCGGCCAGTGCATCGATCTCTCTCTGTCCCAAATGGAGAAAAATGAACCCTTAGTGGCCTCTTATTTCTGGTCCGACGCGCTCAAAGCGTTCCTCTTTGGCAACGGACCTATGACTCCAACCTTGGCCGATGTTCTGATGTTGACCAGCCTTGATATCTCCTCCCCTGATACACCCTTTGATTATCTGATCAAACCAACCCATCGGCTAGAGACAAAAGGAATCGGCGGGTGGAAGGAGTATATCAGCAAGAATATGAGGACCGGGACAATTTCAGAGAGAGAACATACGGCATTTTTGATGATGTGGCTAGAGAAACACTTCTTCTGTGGCAGAGCAGTTGGTCGTTCATCCAATACACAAGCCCTAGCAGAAGCTCTGTCACTAGGATCGGCCATCCCCCTTGGGAAGCATCTATTAGGATCGGCCTACCATATGATGCACCAAATTGGCGTCAAAATATCAAAAGGGGAGCCGATTAGCAATCCAGGTGGTCCTTGGTGGTTCATCACCCTCTGGCTTAACTTATACATGAGCAAGGTCTCCCAGCAGCAAATAGAGAGCAAGACCTTTCCCAATATCGAGTCAGAGGAAAACCCCACCATACGACGACGTTGTACCTCTTTTGGAGAAGTAGCATCGGCCTTCCCTGGCTGTCAATTCACTGCCACCCGAACGGCTGAATACTTCAGATGTTTCTACAATGGCTTCAGTGAAGAGACTATCAGTTGGTATCCATATCAGACAACAGGGCCGAATTTCGAGCTTCCCATCTGCTACGATTCATCATCCAACACTTTTGACGGTGATCTCATGGATATCCTGATCAAGCCAGGGATTTTACCGGCCAACTTCTTTTCTGGCAAAGATTCCCCCACCTATGAATTTTATAATCCATCGGTCGCAGCACGACAACTTGGCTTTTGTGACGACCCTGGTTTTTGCAATTCCAAAAATAATCAATGACATTAGCCTAACTCCATGTTTTAAACCAACTAATGAGAGGGTGGAAAGAATTAAAACGGGTTCAGTTGGAATTCAAATTTAATTTGGGCACATTTGGACACATTTGAAACTTTTAAAATAACTTTAAAACCATAAGCCAAATGAAATTTTGCCTGAAACCAAAGTTGTAGAACTTTTTATTTTGAGCAACTTTCGTGTTCAAAAGTTTTTGAAATTCAAATCAGAAAGAGGAGAAAACGCCCTGTTTGCACCCAGCCCCCTGAACTTTTTTGAATTTTTGCACTTCGGTCCCTCGTTTCTCCCCCTCTGCTCTGCCGCGCCGCGCGCGCTCGCCCGTCCGCCGCGCGCCAGGTGGCCGGCGTCGCCTGACCGGCGCGAAGCGCCAGGCCAGTGGCCGCCGCACCACCCCGCCACGGCCGGCTTTGCCCCGCCCCGACGCCGCGCGGCCAGTCCCCGCCCGCGCGTGCTGCCGCGCCCAGGCCGCCGCCCGCTCGCCCAGTGGCCGCGCTCCGCCGTGCAGCCCCGGCCCCCGCGCCCCGCCAGCTGCCGCGCCTGCCCTCCGCCCGAGCCGCTGCAGCAGCTGCTCCCCAATCCGCACGCCGCGCTATCTCCTCGCGCCCACGCCACAATCGCGGCCGCCCAGTCGCCCGCGCCCGCTCGCCGCACGCCGCGCCGGCGTTCTGCCGCCGCCCGCCGCAGCCAGTGCACGCCGTGCCGTGCCTCCGCCCCGCACGCTAACCAGGCCCTCCTGTCCCTATAAAAGCGCCACCCCGGCCACGCGCGCGAGTCCCCGGCCACCAGAACGCCTCGCCGCCGCCATCGCCGCCGCCGAGCGCCGCCCGTCCGTGGACAGCCCACTGCCGCCGCCCACTGCCCAAACTGAGCACCCAGCCACCACTACATCACCTCACCGCAGCTCGCCGACCCACCCAACGCCACCCAGAGCCACCGGAGCGCCGCCGCCCGCGCTGCCGTCGCCGCCGCCGCCCCTGCTCGCCGTGGACAGCACGACCCCGACCCCCTCCGTCCAAGCCGAGCCCTTGAGTAGCTTCCCCACGCGTCACTGAAGCTCACCGATCGGACCACGCCGCCCCAAGCCCGCCGGAGCACCGCCGTCGACGCGAGCCGCGCCGCCGCCGCCTCTGCTCCAACGCCGGCGAGCCCTTCCCGGCCGTTCCCCACCTGAACAACACCCCCACAAGGTAGCCCTCGCACCCCTGAACCTTCCCCGACCCCCGCCCCTCGCCGCCGGCGAGCCCCCCCTCGCCGGAATTTCGGCCGGCCGCCGTACCCGAGCCGCCGAGGACCCAATTGCAAGAATTTAAATCTTTAGAAGGGTCTGAGCGCAAGATTCAAGGACCTAGTTGTAAAAGAAAATTTCAAACCTAGATTCAAATTCAGTGAACTTGTAAAATTCGTATAAAATCGTAGAAAATTCAGAAAAATGCAAACTCAACTGTTCTGGAATCCTCAGAACGAACTCTACCACTTTTGTTACAAAAATTTTCTCAGAATCTCAAAATATTTTGCTCTACATTAAATAGAAGCTTTAATGGACATATTTTATACCCACTGTTCTAGAGCAATGCTGACCCTGAATTTTGGGCAGTGAATTATTTGCTGGATGATTAGGACTGTGTAAAAAGATCAGGCCCAAATTCCATCTCTAGGTTTACTGTTTGTTAAACTTAGTTTTATATCATGTGTAAGAAGAATGTTTTATCCCTGCAGTTAGGTGGTGAGTCAACCATTGAAATTTTTCCTATGCTAATGTATTGGTAACTAGAAGCCAGAGAAAAATTAGGAGACTTTTTATCTCACAGTAACCTATTTATTTGATTTATGTGCTAATAACATACATTAAATCAAGAAAATAGTGTCTTAGCTTGGAAAATCCCCAAATTATTACTGGGAGTTACACTGTGGTAGGGGTTGCTGTGCAAAAAGTTTCATGGACAAAAACCCTGTGTAGGGTCCTGTAAAAATGAATCTTTAAAAAGCCTAGGTGTAGAATGTCATATTTTCTATGCTCTAAATACTGCATGATAAATCCTACAAAAATTACAGTAGCTTCTGCATGCTCAAGTGAGAGCTCTGTAAAAATATTAGCGACAATTGTTGCACCAATTGATCTGTACAAAAAGAACAAGTATCTAACAGCAACAATGAAATATATTTTTCAGAATTAATCTGTTGCATAAAATTGGCTGAAAATTTTACAGTAAGCACACCTTTCCTTGATGTGCCTAAATCCAAAATTTCATGACCAGAAACTATCCCTTGTAGTAATGACTCTCAAATCGTAATCAAGTGCTATTTCCACGACTTAAACTTGTGCACTCATGTAGAATCGACGACTCTCGCCGACGGAACCTACGAGCTGGTGCCTGCGTCCGAGAGTGGGCAGCGTGAAGCTCAAGCAAATCTAACTGAAGCTTTTGAAGACCCGAGCCCAAGTTCGGAAGATCCCCAAGCGAACTACGAAGGCAAGCCCCGGAGCATAACCCATTCTTTCCGAAATTATGCAACGCATTACTCTTTGCTTGTGCATTAAGTTTATAGGAGTTGGATGAAAACTTAGTTGCATGATGTCAGGAACCCTTGCTTGGAAACTAGATGAAAGGTTCGATAGAATGCTGTGCTAATAAGGACTCCGGTAAAAGTCGAGTGATTTCCTGTCACTCGCGAGAAAATAGGAGTTGAATGACTACTACACGCTGCAATCATAAGGACACGGACGGGTTATGTAACGATGGTTACGATTGAGGCCCGTCTGTCTAGTGAAAAATGCTAAGGCCGCAGGGTGTGGTAGTGATGGTTAAGTCTTTGAACGTACTAAACACATGCCGAGATTATGGGAATCGGTAAGCTTAAGTACCTGATTGGCCCGGCAAGGGGACGGCATCCTACCCTTTGAACTTCGGTCCCATGTGCATATGGCGAGTGCAGAGAGTGGTCTCGACCCGGCGCCGAACCGTGGCGTGGAGCTCTTGTACTCTCGGAGGGTAGCCCCGATCCACGACCCGGAAAGAAAGGGGAAAAGTTGCACGTGTGACTCTAGGGAGTAACCACGTGACGTGTGTTTGGGTTTCCCTTGCAAGGTTAAGAAATTCGATTCGAATCGTCCGTTTCTCACGGCTATTGAGACTGCTTAACCATTTTTACCCACAGAGTAAGAAGAGGAACAATGATGATGAAGGAACTGGTTGGATGAAAAATTTAATGCTTCACCATGTATGCTTTAGATAGCTGCTTACCTAGACTGGCTAACGAAACTGGAATCTTGAGCTAAAAATTGAAAGTAAGGACCCACTTGTAGATGCTGTTTCGGCAAAACAAACCCCTGAGCCAAAAAGCCTGGCATGTCTAGAGTCGGTGGAGTAGTTTCCACTACTCGGGTAAGTCTTGCTGAGTATTAGTATACTCAGCCTTGCTTGTGGCTCATTTCAGGTGAGACCTTCGAAGATATGATTGCTAGCTTGACTTGGCCCTGCACTCTTCCCCCTGGTTGGTCGGTGGAATGGGATGCGCCCCCGTCCAACGGAGATAAGGCCGAGTGATGTCTCGTACGGGCTTCATCGAGACATCCTGTATCGTCGAGTAGTTTCCGTTGTTTATTTCCGCTGCAATTTAACTCTGAAGAACTTATTTATGTTAATTGAAGTACTTGTTTTCTAAACTCAGAACTAGGTCTGTAATATTGACTTATGCAAATGATGTAATACTTGCTGGAATGTGGTATTCTCTGGGCTCATCGTCGCATGAGCATTTGTATGTACGGCGCTCGATCCGTTCACCGTGGTTGTATCGGGAGGTCATACCCGACAGACCAGTGGATTACTCCGTTTGAAGTGTCAGGTTAACCGAGGATGCCTTAATGGTGATGGTTAATACACTTGAGCCGGATTAATTCAGGTGGTTCTGCCACAGCTGGTATCAGAGCCGTAGCTGGTGCCACGCTGACAACAGCGGACACCAGAGCCGAAAAACATACGCCAGAGAATGCGACAAGCCTTAAAAATTCCTTTTACTAAAACTTGACTAGAAGGATGTGTTGCGAAATACGTTGGTACGTTAAGGATGGTGCCTAGTTCGTAAAGCCCTAAGGGATTATGGGAAAGTTACTAGGTGGCTATCTAACTTCTATATAGAGTATCGACTGACGTCCAGCACATTACTTTCTGTTAAAACTTACTTTCATGCACAACCGACCCTAAAATTCTGTAACGACGCACTCGTCGCTAAGGTAAGCAGGTAAGGATCCTCAGCCAACTGAGAGAGCTTGGCCTTCCTGTCGGTGATGCGAACCGAACGCTGCCCTCAAGCAGTGGCTTACTTGAGGTGCTGCCAATATGCCAACTGTTAGTTGAACATATTGGGAGTAGAAGGTTCGGCGCAGGGTATGGCGATCGCTGTTCATACCCCCGTCTCATGACGGTACCCCCGTGAATACGCTATCTCGATAGCGTATGTTAACGTCGTCTGTACGGCGGAAATTGTACAGATATCGTTTCTATAAGTAAACGGTAATGAATGCGGACGCTTTCATGAGTGCTGGCATGAAAGGTTCATGAAACATATATATACTTTGTCAATCTTCTGCAGGTACACTAACCGCGATCACGATAAGTTAAGGAACGATTAGAAAGACTCGACTAGCTATTATAGCGAGAGCCGTATTGTGTATGCCACCGAAACTATCATCGTAAGACCAAAGCTATTTGGCAATTGTTTTATTTGTGAGGACGAATAGGACGTGCATACATCATAAACATGGGTATCTGAAATCAAAAATGCGTTGTGTGAGAGTGGAAAGGTTCTTGCGTATCTAAGCGTGGTTTGCATAAGGACTATCTAGCGAAACTGTCCGAAATCTGCCGTCACCAAAAGGAACGATTTATTGACCCAAGAAAATGACCTTTTCTGGAGAAGTTCATGTTGAAAGAATTGTTCCAAATTTTGTGTTCTATCTCCTGTTCAAAAATGAAAAATTCTGAACTTATGGATAATAAGAAATAACAGAAACCTTGAAATGTCAGAATTCTGTCCGGAATAAGCACTTCTGCCCCTTAAATTTTTAGGCCCCCTTCCTGCGGTTTTCTGCAAAAGAGCACAACACGAAACTTGTTCCAAATTTACCCAGGAAGCTGCTGTTAAAATTTGGCAAATTTTGGCTGGGTAGATTTTCCCTGGTGTACGAAACTCTAGCCCTCTGTTCACTGAAAATTCTGGGTAGACAGTAAGGTAAAACCCGAAGAGAAAGACCATCTTAGAGACCTAATTAGCTCTGGAGTTGACTAGCAAAGTTGTTCACAAATACCTTAGGAGTGATCTGGTGAAATTTGAGGATTTTTGGATGAGAACTGTGGGAGTTATGATTATTTTTGCACACTATACAGAATCTGTCCTTGTGCTGCTCACAGTTTTTCGCCATCTCACTCCATTTGATCTTTTGTTCAGATGGCTGAGCCTGTTGAGATGATGGCAGATACCAGGGATGAGCAGATTAAGGAGCTCAGTCAGGATCTTGAGGACAGAGATGCTCAGATTGGCCAACTTGAGGGCCAAATCCAGGAGCAGGACACTCTCATGGGTGAGAGAGATACCACGATAGCACAGTTGGAGGAGGAGCTCCATGATCTGAGCCTTGAGTTGGAGGATGCTAATGAGCACATTCAGTGGCATCATGATCAGAATGACCATCCCCATGAGGACGATATGGAGGAGGATGAGGAGGAGCCACAGGAGATTGATGGTATCTCAGGTATGGATTTCGAGGGTGAGGTACCACAGGCACCTCGGATGGGAGCTCACTCTCCTGCTCACAGCGAGTCGTCCGTCAACGACTTGGATGATTTCTAGATGACGACCTAGGAGGACTTTTGCACATACTCCTCAATAGGGTAGCCTAACTTTTGGCAAGTGTTGTAATAGGCTAACTAGGAGTTGAGTAACTCTTTTGTGTTGGCTACATCTGAACCATGTGGATACCCTCAGCATGTAAGGAACGGCGATAAACTTGGGTGATTTCGTTGTAAGTTGGTAAACGATGAAATCCACAATCGCTGAGACTTGTCGGAATTTTTACCCATGTCTCCTTGCATTTCTTGGCTGAGTGTTGAATACCAAACTTGTGCTAAATTTTGTGATCTAGGTTTCCACAAAAATTCAGCATCATTGGACCTTGCTAGTTTGAGATATAGGCGAAACCGTACCGATCAATCTGCTGAAAAACAGCTAAGACGGTAAGGCAGAGGACGAGCTTTTCGACCAGCTTAGCTATAGTTCTAGCACCGAAGTTAAATACCAAAGTGGTGCATTCCTAAATCCTCTGACTACTGCAAAAGTTTGAGATGTTTTGGATGGACCCACAGCAAGCTATGATTTTTCTCATAGCAAACAGAGATTTTGTCCATACTTCTAGCTGTGACTTCGGAAGTCTATGACTACACCAATTATTTATGAATCAAGGAAGTAATATGGATCGCGTGGCTAATGGTAACCTTTCACGTTTCAGATGGTTGGATCAACACGTGGCAACCCCGAGGGTTTTGGTGCCGGTGGCAGCCGCTCGCGACAATCGCCACCACCCCCGCCCAGTTTGGTGGAAGTGATGGCCGCTCAAACCGAGCTGCTACGTCAGATTGTGCAAGGGCAACACCAGCAGAGGGGTGGGCACAATGCTCACCAACCACAAGCTGCAGGATACACGGATTTCCTGGGGACCCAGCCTCCCTTGTTCCATAAGGCCGAGGAACCCCTGGACGCAGATGCATGGATTCGCACCATAGAATCCAAGTTCACACTACTTGTGGCCCCATGCTCAGAAGCCAACAAAGCTCGTTTTGCCGCGCAACAGCTTCGCGGTACCGCTCGTCTGTGGTGGGACCACTATTTTGCGATGCTCCCGGCTGATCATGTGGTCGACTGGGATGAGTTCAAGACCGCGTTCCGGGCACATCATATCCCCGAGGGTCTCATGGAGAGGAAGTTGAACGAGTTCCTGGCACTCACCCAAGGCACCCGCACCGTGTTGCAGTACGCCCAAGCGTTCAACAACTTATGTCAGTATGCGGGCTATCACGCTGATACGGATGCCAAGAAGCGTGATCGTTTCCGCCGAGGTCTGAATACCAAGCTCAAGGAACGTCTGAACCTAGCCAGGGCTGACACCTACAACGAGTTGGTCAATATGGCCATTACCCAGGAAGACTGTATCATGGCACACCGGGCAGAGAAGAAGAGAAAGGCACCCGCAGGACCATCAAGTGTCCAACCACCAAGGTATCGCATCGTGCAAAATACCGCACCTACAGCTCCACCAAAGGCCCCGCAGCCAGGAAGATGGATTGCCAGACCCCCACAGCAGCCAGGCATGGTACGACCCCCGATGCCTCCACAGAATGGTCCGAGGCCCATTCTCCAGCAGTCTCTTCGACCTAGCCCCGCAAATCGCTGTTTCAAATGCGGGAGTTCCAGCCACTTCGCACGTGAATGCCCTCAGCTTGGACAGCCCAACCAATGTCAAGGATCCAACCCGAACGCCAAGAACAGGGGCAAGAGACAGACCCTGCAAGTCAAGCAAGGACGGATTAACTTCACCACGCTTGCAGAGCTTCCAGAAGGAGCCCCAGTGATGTCGGGTACATTCTCTATCCATAACAAGCCTGCCGTTATATTATTTGATTCTGGTGCATCGCATAGTTTCATAAGTGCAAAATTCAGTGCAAAAGTAGGCTTGGATGTTCGTCACACAAAAGGGTCATATATGATATCAACACCGGGTGGTAAAATTGCTTCAAACCAAATGGTCAGACAAGTACCAGTCAAATTGGGTAGTAAAACCATTGACACGGACCTTGTCCTTTTACCCCTTGACGGCATGGACGTTATTTTGGGAATGAACTGGATGGCTATGCATGGAGTCACACTGGATCTTTCTTCCCGAGCCGTGGAGATAAATTCACCTAGTCACGGAGCCACTACCCTTTACCTACCATTCATAGATTGCACGAATTCCTGTGCTTATAAGATGGAAGGACTTAAGCTAGATGAGATTCTGGTGGTGAACGAGTATGCCGATGTTTTCCCGGATGACTTACCAGGAATGCCACCGGATAGGGATATTGAGTTCGTTATTGAACTACAACCAGGCACTGCACCTATATCCAAAAGACCGTATAGGATGCCCCCTAAAGAATTAGCAGAGTTGAAAATTCAACTCCAAGAACTACTGGACAAAGGTTTTATTCGCCCTAGCGCGTCACCTTGGGGATGTCCAGCCCTATTCGTAAAGAAAAAGGATGACAGTTTAAGATTATGTGTGGACTACCGACCTCTCAATGCGGTAACTGTTAAAAACAAATACCCCCTTCCCCGTATCGATGTACTCTTCGATCAATTAGCTGGAGCCAGAGTCTTCTCAAAGATTGATCTTCGTTCGGGATATCATCAGATCAAGATTCGCCCGTGCGATATTCCTAAGACTGCCTTCTCCACACGATATGGACTATATGAATTCTTGGTCATGTCCTTTGGACTCACCAATGCCCCTGCCTACTTCATGTATCTCATGAATTCGGTATTCATGCCCGAACTGGACAAATTCGTCGTAGTGTTCATCGACGACATTCTTATCTATTCCAAGGATGAGGAAGAGCATGCCAAGCACCTTCGCATTGTTCTTCAGCGACTTAGAGACCATCAGCTCTATGCTAAGTTTTCCAAGTGTGAATTCTGGTTGGATACTGTAAAGTTCTTAGGTCACACGATCTCCAGCGAAGGCATAGCTGTTGACCCCAGCAAGGTACAAGAGGTGATGGATTGGAAACCCCCTACCTATGTTCATCAGATTCGCAGTTTTCTCGGCTTAGCCGGCTACTACCGTCGCTTCATACCGGATTTCTCTCGAATTGCTAAGCCCATGACGGAACTATTGAAGAAGGAAGTAAAGTTTGTATGGAATGAGAAGTGTGAGGAAGCCTTCCACACTCTCAGAGAGCATCTGACTATTGCACCTGTGTTAGCTCAACCCGATACTACCAAGTCATTCGATGTGTATTGTGACGCATCAGGTACTGGTCTAGGATGTGTGCTTATGCAAGAGAATCGAGTGATCGCATATGCCTCACGAGCCCTTCGGCCCCACGAACAGAATTATCCCACGCATGACCTTGAGCTCGCAGCCGTCATTCACGCTCTGAAGATATGGAGGCACTATCTCATGGGTACACAGTGCAATATCTACACGGATCATAAGAGTCTCAAGTACATCTTCACACAAGCCGATCTGAATATGAGGCAACGAAGATGGCTAGAATTAATCAAAGATCATGACCTTGAAGTGCACTATCATCCCGATAAGGCTAATGTAGTCGCGGATGCACTAAGCCGCAAGTCCCATTGCCATTGCTTATCCATGGAGTCCTACCATGAGACATTATGTGCAGACATGAGGAAGCTTAACTTGGAAATGGTTTCCCAAGGCACACTAGATCACATCTCAGTTGAGCCCACTCTTCACGACCAAATCGTCATGGCACAACTACATGATGAAGGAATCAAGATCATCAAACAAAAACTCTCTCTAGGTGAGGAGAAGTATAAGTGTTTCCGCCAGGACCATAAGGGAGTTCTATGGTTCGAAAGTCGTATAGTCATTCCGAAGAATCGTGAACTCCGCAAACAAATTCTTGATGAGGCACACCTCTCCAAATTCTCTATCCACCCCGGCAGTAGCAAAATGTATCAGGACCTAAGGCAAAACTTCTGGTGGACTAGAATGAAAAGGGAAATTGCTACGTATGTCTCGGAATGTGACACGTGCCAGAGAGTAAAAGCTAGCCACTTAAAGGTAGCCGGTACACTTCAACCGTTACCTATACCATCATGGAAATGGGAAGACATAAGTATGGACTTCATCGTTGGACTACCAAACACGTCCCAGAGACATGATTCCATATGGGTTATCGTGGATAGACTCACAAAGACGGCACATTTTCTTCCAGTACACACCACCTATTCTACCAAGAAATATGCCGAGATTTACCTCGATCGTATTGTTTGCCTACATGGAATACCTAAGACAATCATTTCCGATCGTGGTCCTCAGTTTGTAGCACGCTTTTGGGAACAACTGCAGACGTCTCTTGGCACAAAGCTGATTCGCAGCTCAGCATACCATCCTCAGACCGATGGACAAACGGAAAGAGTAAACCAAATTCTTGAAGACATGCTGCGAGCTTGTGTCATTCACTATGACAAGAATTGGGACAAATGCCTACCCCTAGCAGAGTTCTCGTACAACAATAGCTATCAAACGAGTTTGAAAATGGCACCATTTGAGGCCCTGTACGGACGAAGGTGTCGAACTCCTTTGAGCTGGTCACAAACCGGAGAACGTAAAATAATTGGACCCGACCTGGTAATCGAGGCAGAGGAGAAAGTAAAAGTAATACAAGCAAATCTTAAAGCCGCACAAGCCCGACAAAAGAGCTATTCTGACAAAAGGAGAAAGCCTCTAAAGTTCGAAGTTGGCGATCATGTCTATCTTCGAGTTTCACCAACCAAAGGAGTGCGAAGATTTGGGATCAAAGGCAAACTAGCTCCCCGTTATATTGGTCCTTACGAAATCATGGAGAGCTGCGGACCCGTAGCCTACAAATTACGACTACCCCCTCAGCTCACGGCCACCCATGATGTCTTCCACGTATCTCAACTCAAGAAGTGTATTCGAGTCCCTACCGAGATGGTGGAACAACAAGAAATATCGTTGGAACCCGACCTCTCGTATGTCGAACACCCAGTTAAGATTTTGGATCAAAAAGAAAGAGAGACCAGGAGGAAAGTGATTAGAATGTATAAAATACAATGGAATCGCCACACGGAAGAAGAAGCCACCTGGGAAACTGAGAGCTACCTGAACCAACATTTCCCTGGGTTTCTTGCCTCAACCACTGGTATGTGCACCCACGCCCACACTAAGAATTACCGAATCTCGGGGCGAGATTCTTGTTAAGGGGGGGAGGCTGTGACGACCCTGGTTTTTGCAATTCCAAAAATAATCAATGACATTAGCCTAACTCCATGTTTTAAACCAACTAATGAGAGGGTGGAAAGAATTAAAACGGGTTCAGTTGGAATTCAAATTTAATTTGGGCACATTTGGACACATTTGAAACTTTTAAAATAACTTTAAAACCATAAGCCAAATGAAATTTTGCCTGAAACCAAAGTTGTAGAACTTTTTATTTTGAGCAACTTTCGTGTTCAAAAGTTTTTGAAATTCAAATCAGAAAGAGGAGAAAACGCCCTGTTTGCACCCAGCCCCCTGAACTTTTTCGAATTTTTGCACTTCGGTCCCTCGTTTCTCCCCCTCTGCTCTGCCGCGCCGCGCGCGCTCGCCCGCCCGCCGCGCGCCAGGTGGCCAGCGTCGCCTGACCGGCGCGAAGCGCCAGGCCAGTGGCCGCCGCACCACCCCGCCACGGCCGGCTTTGCCCCGCCCCGACGCCACGCGGCCAGTCCCCGCCCGCGCGTGCTGCCGCGCCCAGGCCGCCGCCCGCTCGCCCAGTGGCCGCGCTCCGCCGTGCAGCCCCGGCCCCCGCGCCCCGCCAGCTGCCGCGCCTGCCCTCCGCCCGAGCCGCTGCAGCAGCTGCTCCCCAATCCGCACGCCGCGCTATCTCCTCGCGCCCACGCCACAATCGCGGCCGCCCAGTCGCCCGCGCCCGCTCGCCGCACGCCGCGCCGGCGTTCTGCCGCCGCCCGCCGCAGCCAGTGCACGCCGTGCCGTGCCTCCGCCCCGCACGCTAACCAGGCCCTCCTGTCCCTATAAAAGCGCCACCCCGGCCATGCGCGCGAGTCCCCGGCCACCAGAACGCCTCGCTGCCGCCATCGCCGCCGCCGAGCGCCGCCCGTCCGTGGACAGCCCACTGCCGCCGCCCACTGCCCAAACTGAGCACCCAGCCACCACTACATCACCTCACCGCAGCTCGCCGACCCACCCAACGCCACCCAGAGCCACCGGAGCGCCGCCGCCCGCGCTGCCGTCGCCGCCGCCGCCCCTGCTCGCCGTGGACAGCACGACCCCGACCCCCTCCGTCCAAGCCGAGCCCTTGAGTAGCTTCCCCACGCGTCACTGAAGCTCACCGACCGGACCACGCCGCCCCAAGCCCGCCGGAGCACCGCCGTCGACGCGAGCCGCGCCGCCGCCGCCTCTGCTCCAACGCCGGCGAGCCCTTCCCGGCCGTTCCCCACCTGAACAACACCCCCACAAGGTAGCCCTCGCACCCCTGAGCCTTCCCCGACCCCCGCCCCTCGCCGCCGGCGAGCCCCCCCTCGCCGGAATTTCGGCCGGCCGCCGTACCCGAGCCGCCGAGGACCCAATTGCAAGAATTTAAATCTTTAGAAGGGTCTGAGCGCAAGATTCAAGGACCTAGTTGTAAAAGAAAATTTCAAACCTAGATTCAAATTCAGTGAACTTGTAAAATTCGTATAAAATCGTAGAAAGTTCAGAAAAATGCAAACTCAACTGTTCTGGAATCCTCAGAACAAACTCTACCACTTTTGTTACAAAAATTTTCTCAGAATCTCAAAATATTTTGCTCTACATTAAATAGAAGCTTTAATGGACATATTTTATACCCACTGTTCTAGAGCAATGCTGACCCTGAATTTTGGGCAGTGAATTAGTGGCTGGATGATTAGGACTGTGTAAAAAGATCAGGCCCAAATTCCATATCTAGATTTACTTTTTGTTAAACTTAGTTTTATATCATGTGTAAGAAGAATGTTTTATCCCTGCAGTTAGGTGGTGAGTCAACCATTGAAATTTTTCCTATGCTAATGTATTGGTAACTAGAAGCCAGAGAAAAATTAGGAGACTTTTTATCTCACAGTAACCTATTTATTTGATTTATGTGCTAATAACATACATTAAATCAAGAAAAAAGTGTCTTAGCTTGGAAAATCCCCAAATTATTACTGGGAGTTACACTGTGGTAGAGGTTGCTGTGCAAAACGTTTCATGGACAAAAACCCTGTGTAGGGTCCTGTAAAAATGAATCTTTAAAAAGCCTAGGTGTAGAATGTCATATTTTCTATGCTCTAAATACTGCATGATAAATCCTACAAAAATTACAGTAGCTTCTGCATGCTCAAGTGAGAGCTCTGTAAAAATATTAGCGACAATTGTTGCACCAATTGATCTGTACAAAAAGAACAAGTATCTAACAGCAACAATGAAATATATTTTTCAGAATTAATCTGTTGCATAAAATTGGCTGAAAATTTTACAGTAAGCACACCTTTCCTTGATGTGCCTAAATCCAAAATTTCATGACCAGAAACTATCCCTTGTAGTAATGACTCTCAAATCGTAATCAAGTGCTATTTCCACGACTTAAACTTGTGCACTCATGTAGAATCGACGACTCTCGCCGACGGAACCTACGAGCTGGTGCCCGCGTCCGAGAGTGGGCAGCGTGAAGCTCAAGCAAATCTAACTGAAGCTTTTGAAGACCCGAGCCCAAGTTCGGAAGATCCCCAAGCGAACTACGAAGGCAAGCCCCGGAGCATAACCCATTCTTTCCGAAATTATGCAACGCATTACTCTTTGCTTGTGCATTAAGTTTATAGGAGTTGGATGAAAACTTAGTTGCATGATGTCAGGAACCCTTGCTTGGAAACTAGATGAAAGGTTCGATAGAGTGCTGTGCTAATAAGGACTCCGGTAAAAGTCGAGTGATTTCCTGTCACTCGCGAGAAAATAGGAGTTGAATGACTACTACACGCTGCAATCATAAGGACACGGACGGGTTATGTAACGATGGTTACGATTGAGGCCCGTCTGTCTAGTGAAAAATGCTAAGGCCGCAGGGTGTGGTAGTGATGGTTA
The DNA here is from genome assembly GCA_032594955.1 of Panicum miliaceum. NCBI lineage: Eukaryota > Viridiplantae > Streptophyta > Magnoliopsida > Poales > Poaceae > Panicum > Panicum miliaceum. Next base: position 36,468,699 of record CM064063.1, on the reverse strand, counting down.
AGTCTTTGAACGTACTAAACACATGCCGAGATTATGGGAATCGGTAAGCTTAAGTACCTGATTGGCCCGGCAAGGGGACGGCATCCTACCCTTTGAACTTCGGTCCCATGTGCATATGGCGAGTGCAGAGAGTGGTCTCGACCCGGCGCCGAACCGTGGCGTGGAGCTCTTGTACTCTCGGAGGGTAGCCCCGATCCACGACCCGGAAAGAAAGGGGAAAAGTTGCACGTGTGACTCTAGGGAGTAACCACGTGACGTGTGTTTGGGTTTCCCTTGCAAGGTTAAGAAATTCGATTCGAATCGTCCGTTTCTCACGGCTATTGAGACTGCTTAACCATTTTTACCCACAGAGTAAGAAGAGGAACAATGATGATGAAGGAACTGGTTGGATGAAAAATTTAATGCTTCACCATGTATGCTTTAGATAGCTGCTTACCTAGACTGGCTAACGAAACTGGAATCTTGAGCTAAAAATTGAAAGTAAGGACCCACTTGTAGATGCTGTTTCGGCAAAACAAACCCCTGAGCCAAAAAGCCTGGCATGTCTAGAGTCGGTGGAGTAGTTTCCACTACTCGGGTAAGTCTTGCTGAGTATTAGTATACTCAGCCTTGCTTGTGGCTCATTTCAGGTGAGACCTTCGAAGATATGATTGCTAGCTTGACTTGGCCCTGCACTCTTCCCCCTGGTTGGTCGGTGGAATGGGATGCGCCCCCGTCCAACGGAGATAAGGCCGAGTGATGTCTCGTACGGGCTTCATCGAGACATCCTGTATCGTCGAGTAGTTTCCGTTGTTTATTTCCGCTGCAATTTAACTCTGAAGAACTTATTTATGTTAATTGAAGTACTTGTTTTCTAAACTCAGAACTAGGTCTGTAATATTGACTTATGCAAATGATGTAATACTTGCTGGAATGTGGTATTCTCTGGGCTCATCGTCGCATGAGCATTTGTATGTACGGCGCTCGATCCGTTCACCGTGGTTGTATCGGGAGGTCATACCCGACAGACCAGTGGATTACTCCGTTTGAAGTGTAAGGTTAACCGAGGATGCCTTAATGGTGATGGTTAATACACTTGAGCCGGATTAATTCAGGTGGTTCTGCCACAGCTTTGGTCAACTGCCGATTCAAGTCTACTTTGCCGGCCGAGCAAAATTTTGAGATGAACTGACCAAGAGCCTCGACTACAATCGGCTGTGCAACTTAGTGCCAGACTCCAGTACCATCGACCTAAACAACTGCATGGTGGCCCCTTTTGCCGTCCAACAATTCAAACTGTGGTGGGCCGAATGGAAGCAGTACCTCTTCTGTTCGTCTCCATCAACATATTGCAACAGTTTGGACCCAGACAACATTGATTAAAGTGCAGCGGTATTACCTTTCTCCCAGCCGATTTCAATATCGTCCCTTTCCATTCTACAATCTTATCGCTAACTTGTATTTCTCTTTTCAGTCTGAAAGCCAGATTCCTCCGATGCGGAGCCGAAGTGGTAGGCCGATAGAGAGCAATCGCCCATACACGCCATTTCCACTTATCGGCTATCACGCTCCGACCATCAAGGACATCACTAGCGGCCGATGGAAGCAGACGCCGAAAAGGCCTACCTTAAAGAAGACAAGCCGCCGAGTATGTGCCCGCATAGGACCAACTGATCAATCGGCGGCAGTATCGGCTGAAACCCCAATTACTCCAGCTTTGCCGATTACCGAGGAGGTCGATCCCCAGACCGCCACAGAAGTTAGAGCGGTCGCTGCATCACTGCTGGTAGAAGCTGTTCAGGTAACCTCGCATACTTCACATATCTTTAAGTATTCTATCAATATTAACCTCTTCCTTCTGCCAGGCTGCACAGATCGCTCCAGCGCAATCCCCGCAGCAATCGGCCACGTCCCGAGCGGAAGCCGAAATGCCAGCGATCCTATTCACCGAGGTAGAGAATCTCTTAACTCAATTTCTCGATATTCAGAAAACTAACCGATTCTGATGCAGACCGATCTAGGTGCGTCGATTGTACTCCCTCAACAAACATCGGCCAGAAGACTCACAGAGGTATGGCAGGTATCTCATATCATTAGATTCAATTATTCGCAGTATACTCATAAAATCTATTTCCCATACCTTTTTAGGAAGCTGGCCCAAGCAGGGCATTGATATCAAAATCTGGCGTCAACAGCAGCAAATTTGTAGCATAAAGAGGAATAACATCGAAATCGGCCGAGAAAAGGGCAGTACCGCTGCGTTCGGTCGATCTTGGCAGGATCCAGATCATTGCAATATGTTGAAGGAGATGCACAAAAGAGATGTTGCTTCCATTCTGCCCACCATAGTTTGAATTGTTGGACAGCAAAAGGAGCCACTATCCAATTGCTTAGATCAATGGTACTGGAGTCCGGCACCAAATTACATAGCCGATTGTAGTCAAGGCCCTTGGTGAGCTCATCTCAGAATTTTGTGCGGCCGGCAAAATAAACTTGAATCGGCAGTTGACCAAGGCTGAATTGCCATGCTGCAACTGATGGGTTGTAAAATTCATAAGTTGGAGAGTCTTTCCCAGAGAAGAAGTTTGCCGGTAAAATCCCTGGTTTGATCAAGATGTCCATGAGATCATCATCAAAGGAGTTGGACGACGAATCATAGCAGAAGGGAAGCTCAAAAAGTGGCTCTATCCTCTGGTACGGGTACCAACTAGTAGTTTCTTTACTAAAGCCATTGTAAAAACATCTAAAATACTCGGCTGTTTGGGTGGCGGTGAACTGGCAACAAGGAAAAACTGATGCCGCTTCGCCGAAAGAGGTGCACCATCATCGTATGGTGGGGTTCTCCTCTGACTCGATGTTGGGGAATGTCTTGGTCTCTATCTGCTGCTGGGAGATTTTGCTCATATACAAGTTGAGCTAGAGGGTGATGAACCACCAGGGACCACTAGGGTTACCAATCGGCTCTCCCTTTGATAGTTTGACGCTGATCTGGTGCATCTTGTGGTAGGCCGATCCTAGCAGATGCTTCCCGAGGGGGATGATGGATCCTCTTGGAAGAAGGACCAACCGCTCTGCCGCAGAAGAGGTGTTTCTCTAGCCACATCATCAAGAATGTTGTATGTTCTCTCTCCAAAATCATCCCGGTTCTCATGTTTCTCTTGATATACTCTTTCCACCCGCCGATTCCTTTCGTCTCTAGCTGATGGGTTGGTTTGATTAGATAATCAAAGGGGTATCGGGGGAGGAAATGTCAAGGCCGGTCAGCATCAGGACATCGGCCAGAGTTGGGGTCATGGGTCCGTGCCTAAAGAAAAACGCGTTGAGCGCGTCAGACCAGAAATAGGAGGCTGCTGTTACCAGGGGTTCAATCTTCTCCATCCGGGACAAAGAGAGATTGATGCACTGGCCAATTTTTAATTCATCCCATTGAACTCTATTAGAGTTAGCCATTCTTTGGTACCACTCTTTCCAGCCGGGGGTTTCATTTGGCCAAGATCTAAAAGTGTCTAACCACTGACCCAAATCCATAGGTGATTGCTTGAAAGGGATTCTATGGGTTTCTAAGTTAATCAGATCAGTTGGATCTGGATTTCCCATAGGGCCTAAACAGATAAGACCAGAAGCTTCGGAAAGGGGAATAGTGATTTGGTGTCTAACTGCCTAAAAAAGGTGAAAAGGGAGGAACTAAGAATAGATATAAAAGGTGCATGGGCGATAAAAAGTAAAAGGGGAAAGTTTCGGATGTTTACCTCCGGGATGAAGCTCATCGGCGCCAATGGAATCGCTGATGGAACCGCCGTCACCGATGGAGTTGCTGGCGGAGCCTCCGTGGTTGGTGGAGTTGCTGATGGTGCCGCCATTGAAGGAATGAGGCGGAATGTAGACGAAAGAAGAATCGCCGTAGAATGCGGTTGGAAACCAAGAGGGTGCTGGGAGAAGATAGAAAGTGATTCGCTGGGGAGGAAATTACTAAGCTCCTGGAGAAGAAGCGGCGGAAAACGCTAGTACTTAAAGACAATCCGAGAGAGAAGGGGTAAAGGCGGGATTTTTGCCGCGCCGTCTACAAGAATTCCAAGGGACCAGTTGTCTCAAGCGCCCAGTTCGAAAAGATTGCAATCATCATGTAGAAGACCGCGAAACGGAAGGATTTTTTTGCTGTGTTTGTTTTGGAAGAGAGATTAAAAAGGAATTTCGAAGTAAAAGTCATGTTTTACTCCGAAACTGGGGGGCATGTGTTGACGCCAGATTTTGACACGTGTTGAATCGGTGTCCGGAAAGGAAGAGATTGGCCGATGCGGCAGATTTAAAGGCTACAGTTGGGAATCGGCCGATTGACGCTACAGTTAGGAATCGGCCGATTGGCGCTGCAGTGTTTCATGCGATTGGCGAATGGAGTTGGTGGGGGTCGGCCGATTGAAAGGCTAGAGCGTTTGGGCCAATGTGGGCTTGCGCCAGCAGATAGGGGATGAAGCCAATGGAATCCCAACAGAGGATCCCAGTCAAAAATGACCTGACGTTGGTCAAAGAATGACGCCGACTCGGTCGAGGAGCAGTGGAAGGAGTCCGGATTGGACTAGGAGATGGCGGCAGAAGATTCTGCGGGAGCCCGTTTCCTTTAGGAAAGTCTTATAGATATAGTAGTTTTTATTTAAATCAAGTTTGTCAGGGCCTTAATAGATCAGGAGTCTTAGTCCTAGGGTATAAATAGGAGCATTCAGGGTTTTGCACCGGAGATCAATCAATCAATACAAACAATCTACTTTTTCATCGTACTTTACTTTCAAGTCGGCGACTTCGCCAATACATCTTTTTCTTTCACGAGTTCGTACGGGTTGGCAGGGCTGCATCGACACGATCTCCGGCCAATTGGTAGGTTCCGTTTATCGAATAATATCTAAGCTTTAACTTCGGGCGCATCACCGTTGTTTCGTTTAGATTTATTCACCAGTTATCGATATTTACTAGAATTATAGGTTTTACCTATTGTTCTAGTTTTATCACCAGTTATCCAGCTTGAGATCGAACTGTCGGCTTTATCATTATTTTTTCTTATTTATCATCATACAGCCGATTAGATCTATTTCGAGTGTTGCATCTGTGGCGATTGTTTAAGTTGCTCCAGTAGTTTCTTTGCAATCGCTACGTGATTGTCGGCTCATCTATAGCCGGTCATCTTCATAGCAAATCGGCCAATCCGCTGATACGCTTTTTGGGATAGATCGGAACTCTAGCCGATCGAAACCACGGGATTTAATACGTTTCTTTCCTTGTCAATCAACAGGTCAGATTGACTGGCACGCCGCGCGAATCGCACCAGGGCAATCACCCGAACAGGAGTTAAGCAGATTCTCCCAGGTCGTGTGTCCGACGCTGAAGGTCATCGGCCGATTCCCGGCTGATTTTTAGCACCAACAAAAGTAGATCGGGACCTCGCTGTATCTCAGAGGCTTTTGTATGGCAGGCTTGACAAAGAGAATTTCGCGTAGGGTCAGCTTTTGCATGCACTTGGAGGGGAAGCCACCGTCTCCACCGAAGATGACGATGACGACATTCTTTGGGTCTTGGAAATCTTGGGCCCCCGACTTGTCACCCTCATTGTCATCCTCCTGATCCTTTCGCTTTCTGTCTTGAGGGAGGAGTGGAGCGTTGAGTGACATGCGGAGGCTGACACACTCAAAGAGCGTATGCTGAGACTTCGGGTGCATCGGGCATCGTTTGTCAGGACTTTTTCAAACTTAGCTTGTGTTGATGCCAGATTTTGACACGTGTTGAATCGGCGTCAGGAGAGGAAGAGATTGGCCGATGCGGCAGATCTAAAGGCTATAGTAAGGAATCGGCCGATTGAGGCTACAGTTGGGAATCGGTCGATTGGCGATGCAACTTGCGCCAACAGATAGGGATGGTGACACCATTTGAACCACAACAGAGGATCCCAGTCAAAAGTGGCCTGATGTTGGTCAACGGATCGATGCCGACTCGGTCGAGAAGCAATGGAAAGAATCCTGATTGGATTAGGAGATGGCGGCAAAAGATTCTGCGGGAGTCCGTTTCCTTTATAAAAATATTATAGATATAGTAGTTTTCTGTTTAAATCAAGTTTGTAACAAATCGTAATTGATCAGGAGTCCTGGTCCCAGGGTATAAATAGGAGTCGCCAGGGCTTTGTAGAAAATATACAATCAATCAATCAACAATACAATCTACTTTTTCATCGCAGTTTACTTTCAAGTCGGCGACTTCGCCAATACTTTTTCTTCTTTCACGAGTTCGTACGGATTGGCAGGGCTGCATCGACTCAATCTCCGGCCAATTGGTAGGTTCCACTTATCGAATAACATCTGAGCTTTAACTTCGGGCGCATCGCCGTGGTTTTTTTTGGATTTATTCACCAGTTATCGATATTTACTAGAATTATAGGTTTTACCTGTTGTTCTAGTATTATCACTAGTTATCCAGCTGGAGATTGATACTATCGGCTTTATCATCGCTCTTCCTCGTTCATTGTCATACAGCCGATTAGATCTATTTCAAGTGTTGCATCTCTAATAATTGTTTAAGTTGCTCCAGCAACTTTCTTTGCAATTATTACGTGACTATCGGTTGATCCATAGCCAGTCATCTTCATAGAAAATTGGCCGATTCGCCGATACGCTCTTCGGGACAGATCGGAACCTCAGCCGATCGGAACGCCCGGAATTTAATACTCTTACTTCCTTGTCAATCAACAGGTCAGATTGACAGGGGAATAACCCGAACAGGAGCTAAGCAGATTCTCCCGGGTCGTGTGTCCGACGCTGAAGGTCATCGGCCGATTCCTGGCCGATTTTTAGCACCAACACACTTTTGGCACGCCCGGTGGGACCACCTCAAAATCCAATATGTCAAAGAACGCGGAAGTTTCTAAGAACAACATCATTGAGGTTACAGAAGCAGATCTCAAGGACGAACAGAAAGAGGAACTGGCAAAACATCTAGAGGACTACAAAAGGATGTGTCTGCAATCTTTCAGTCGTACCAAAAGCGGGGAGGCAATCAAGAAAGCTCCTCTTCCTGTTCCCCGCCACATCACCATCGCTGAGGATTCGGGCAAGATGTCCGATATGATTCAACAGTCCGTCAATCAGGCTTTCATCGACCAATTCTCGGTGATGACCAACACAGTGCATAACGCCGTCATCAGTTCTCTGGTCAGCGGAGCAGCTCAAGGATATCAGGGGCCAGCATACGCCCCACCTATTGTACCTCCAGCCAGAAGCTCACCAGGCACGTCTGTCACACCCGATTCTAGAAAGAACCAGATGCATCTCATATGTGCGCCAGGATCATGTTCACACACATATGGTAGACGAAAAGTGTAATATATCAAAGACAATGCCCAAAATGTAACTAAATAAAGTATTTAACAATATTACACTTCGTATAGAAGAGACACAAATGTCTTTAAACGATAAACCGTTATACCCTATACGAAGTCTCCAACAACTCCATCTTCCACAGGCGATGACTGGTGAACGCAGGGCCTAGAACTCCTCGTAGTCGTCGAAGATCTCCTCTTCAAAATTCTCTTCTGAACAGCAGGGGGCAAGGGTGAGTACTCTTATGGTTGGTACTCAGCAAGTGGGGTAAAAATGCAAGGCCATCAAGGATAGGCTAAGGTTTGCAGCAGCGGTTGCTTTTAGTCGGTCATATGTTTATTATCAAGCACCTATTAACTAGGTTTAAGTATATACCAACCCACTTTAGTAAAATCATAACGGTACCATCAACAATATCATAATCCATGAACCACAAATTAATTAATCTTCAAGTTTCATTATCATGTGAGGGTCCAAGCCACTCTTAACCGTGAGTACGGCTGTTATAACAGTTTTACACTCTGCAGAGGTTGTACACTTTACCCACAAATCGTGTTTCCCTGAGTCGCCCGGGTTTGCAAGGCCCTTAAACACTTCCGAGGTGAGTGGCGAGGGTACACTACGAAGCCTTTACAAAGACATGTCGAGAGCTAGGCAGCCCGCTAGAGTTTCAGTAGCGGTGTGGTCCATAAACCTCCCTAATGGTCAGCTCCTTAGCAAAGGCAGCTACCCCAAGAGGACCGGGCTATGACCCCTATCACCGACCCCCTCCTTGCCCTTTCGGTAAGGCCACCAGCAAACTACACATCTAATTAATTGGCTAAGGTCAGAGCCATATGACTTTGTGGTTGCACTGTTCACTTGGGTGGTTCTCCATGTTCCCATTAAACAAAGTTGATCTTGAGATTACGCAATAACAATAATATGAAACGTGATCAACATTGCCAAAAGGGTAAACCAATACCAATCCCAAAGTTTGCAACTAAGCGTAACTACCCAACATGAATAGTAAACCCAGGTGTTTCAAGGTTTGGGGTAAAAGACTAGGTATGTCCTTAGCATAGGTAACCCATCAAGTTTATGCAAGCAACAATAAAGTAAAGTGTATTATCATGCTGTTGTTGGGATCAAATAGAATATGCAGGGGAGGAAATCCACTTGCCTTCTTCAAATAGCTGTTGGTTCTCTTCCTCGTAAGCTTGCTCTTGATTTGGCTCGAACGTCACGTTGTCTACGCGATCACACAAACAAGCATACATAAACAAATAAGAAAAAATACAACAAATGATACAAACAGAAAGTAAAAAGATACTAAAGTTGTAGTTCATGATGCAAGGATCATGTGGGCTCAAGAATCGCTGAAATCAGAGTTGAAACGATGATGATATAGCTAAAACAGTGATTCAGGGACCTAACTGCGAGAGTTTTGAACTTCCAGGGGCTAAATCTGAAGAAATTAGTGCTAAAACATAATTAAACCTTAAAGAGAGGGTCGGGGTGCAAAACTAGAGGTTCTGGATGGCGGGTACTAATTCTAGAAAAGTCAGGGGTCGGGATAGAAAAAGAAAGGGCTCAACTCTAATTATTTTTCTACTGTTCTGGACTACGGGTTGATTCCTGGAAAACCTAGGGGTCTTTCTGCAAAAGTTCTGGGAGCAGCTAGGGTCGGATGATCTGGTCCGTTGGATCAGAATCGTGCGGCAGGTCGGGCTAATTGGCGGGGTAAGGATTGGGCGAATCGACGGTATGAAGAGAGGGTCGGGTAAATCGGCAGTGTAGAGTGAGGGTCGGGCAAATCGGCGGAGTAAGTAAAAGGTCGGGCGAATCGGAGCTTTGCTGGGTGTCGGCGACGAGCGAGTGCGGCGGCGGACGGAAACAGATCTCCGGCAAGGAATCGGGTTTGCGGCGGAGCAAGAGAGAGAGGGGATTCTGGTGCGGCTTGATGCTCACCAACTCACTGAACTCCGGCGAGAGTTGAAGATGGCGGAGAAGCTGCGGAACGGCGAGTCGACGGAGAGGCGGCGACAGGGGGTGGTGGCGTTCCTCCGGTGTGCAACTTCCAGCGACGTGCGACGATGTTGTGCAGAGGAAAGGGTTTGAGGATGGCTCTGGTTGCAAAGCGGGGCTCCGGCCGGGTTTTATAGGGGCGGAGTGGCCAGAAATAAGGAAGGCAGCGGCTCTTGAAAAGGAAAGGGCGGAACTGCAGCCAATAAGGTAAACCTGCATCGCGAGAAAGGAAAGAGAAACGCGGGTGACGGCGCGGAGTCGATCCGGACTCGGGGTAAGGAAGGAAGAAGGAAGGAGAAGGAGCGCAAACGACGGCGCGGCTGCTGTCGCGGCGGAGAAAGGAAACAGAGGAGCGAGAGCGATGCGGAGCAGAGGAAGAAGAAAGGAAAGAAAGAAGAAGGCACCGACAGGTGGGTCCCAGCTGTCGGTGGAAGAAAGGGTTGGGTGAGCGGATTGGGCCGCTGAGTTGGGCCGCGAGAAAAGAAGGAAGGGGAAAAGAAGGAATGGGCTGGGCTGAAAGAAAGAATAGGAGAAGAAAAGAAATAAAGATGCATGCACAATTTTATCTAATGACTTTTATAAAAATACTTTTAAAAAATTTTAACTCCTATATTTTTGGGTGTTACAACGTCCCACTCAGCTCCTCAGCCAATGTCGATGCAACGCGAAGGATACAACACTTCGTTGCCTCCAGTGTCTCCAAGGTGTAACGGTGCACCATGTTTCCCATCGCAAGCGCCGCTTCAGCCCGTCCAGATTGCTTCTGTGCAATTGCTGCCCTCAAACTCAGTGCCTTGGGGGGCATCGGCAACGGTAGCTTTTCCCGATCAATCAACCGGACATGGGAGCTATCCGATCAGGGCGCCGTTCCATTCGGCCGTTCGGCCGACGGTCCCTCAGTATCAACCAACCCCGTCAGAAATCGGCAGGGGGCAGGCGCTGTAGAAGCACTCAGAAGCACGGCGCCGATGACGATGTACGATGGGGCGGCGGATTCGATTCGCCATCAACTGTCAACTGCTCAAACGGCCGTGACGCAACAGAATCCGCCGCACGCTTCGATCCATCACCCGGCCGTACCGCCGCCAATCCTCCAACATATGCCGGCACCCCGAACAGCTGTTCATCAGCAGCAAGTGGATTGGACGGCGAGAATAGCGGAGGTAATTCAGGACCAATTCGGGTTGAAGCCGAAAGTGCAGACTTATACGTACAAGAAGCCATACCCATCGGCCTACGACCTGCTGCCGTTTCCCCACCGGTACAAGGTTCCTGACTTTACCAAGTTTTCGGGGCTGGACGACACCTCTACCGTGGAGCACGTTAACAGATTTATCATCTAGTGCGGGCAAGTCGCCACACAAGATGCTCTGAGGGTGCGTCTGTTCTCGTCGTCTCTGTCTGGATCGGCCTTCCAGTGGTTCACTACTTTACCACCCAATTCCATTATTACTTGGGCCAATCTAGAAAAGCAATTCCATAAGTACTTCTACGCAGGAGTACACGAGATGAAGCTGTCGGATTTGACCAGCCTCAGGCAGAGGAGCGATGAACCAGTAACTGGATACATACAAAGGTTCAGAGAAATCAGAAACAAATGCTATACTCTGGCTCTGACCGATGCCCAGTTGGCCGATATCGCTTTCCAAGGACTCTTGCCACATATCAAGGAAAGGTATGCCTCACAAGAATTTGAAAGCTTAAGCCAGATCGTTCACCGATTGGCCGGTCAGGAAGTGTGTCCGTTTGAGCAGCGGAGGAATTTCCAGAAAAAGCTGGCATATCTGGAAGGGTCTAAATCGGAGGAAGAGGAAGAAATTGGCCTAGCAAAATGGGTCAAAGGGAAGAAGCCAATATTGTGCCCTTTTGGAAAGAAGGAACCAGAAGCGTTCGGCTTTGACACATCAAAGGCCGATAAGATTTTCGACTTACTACTCCAGGAAGGGCAGATCAAGCTATCACACACCATTCCTTCGGTCGATCAGCTCAAAAAGATGAAGTACTGCAAATGGCACAACGCTACATCTCATGACACAAATGAGTGCAAGATCTTCCGTCAGCAGATACAGTCGGCCATTGAGCAGGGAAGACTCAAGTTCGAAACCCCGGCAAAGCCGGCAATGCCGATGAAGATTGACCAACATCCTTTCCCGGCCAACATGGTTGACACGGGAAGAAACTCACTTCAAACCAAGGTGCTGACGTTGGAATCAGCTAGAAGGAGCGGCGCCGTAGATCCCAGGAAGGAAGTCACGGTGGATGAGGTCAAAGGGAAAAGACGGGCTGAAGACGAGGGCGAAGGATCAGCACGATCGCGTAGACCCGTCACTTCCCAATTCTTACTCAGCAAATATCGGCGGCAGCAAGAACGGTCAAGATACCACGATGAGATGATACGCCGACACGAGGATCATTGGCGATGTCCGTTCTTCATCCATTGCTGGGAAAATGACCTCAGATTGCCATCAGCCGATGACTGTCCTGAGTGTAGCGGATCAAATCGCAAGGGTCACCCGTTCAAAAGATCGCGCTCCGGAGACAGGGGATCAGAGCCGATCAGCAGAAATTGGCGCGAACAAGAAGGACGGCGCCTTTCAGTGCATGATCGGCTGGGGGGCAGAGTTGACCGGTATCACCGGTCGAAAGGCAAGATCAACCAGCAGGAGCGACTGGGGGGCAGAACCAGCGTACAAGATCGGCTGGAAGAAATGGCCGATGCCAGGGTGTCGGATGAAACCCCCCTAGGAAGGGAACCAGACTGGGAGCATGCCAAACCGTCAGCCAGACCAGTAAACCCCAGGTGGTGCCCTGAGGGATTGTCTAAATCTCAGAAGCGTAGAATCCAACGCCTGCGCCAGTGGGAGCAACAAGAAGAAGAGCAGAGGCAGGCGCTGGATAAGAAAAATGTCAAGTCTCGGGTCTGGCGCCCCAAGAAAAACAACAGCAAGGAGGTTGACAATCAAGAATCGGCAGCTGATGTCAACATGGTGTTCATATTGTCGATGGAGTTCATGGCGCCTGCCGATCGAGACAAGGCGACAAGGATGGAGGAGCAGATGGCGCAGTTGGTTTTGGAGCCGATGACAGCCACCTTTGAGAAACCAGAAGACAAAAAATGGCAACATCTCAAGGCACTATTTCTCAAAGGGCACGTCAACGGACGATCCGTTACCAGGCTACTATTGGATGGAGGCACCGCAGTCAACATCATGCCATATGCCATGTTCCGGAAGATAGGCAAAAGTGATGAAGACCTGACCAAAACGGACATGATGCTCAAAGACTTCGAAGGCAACGTGTCTCCCGCCCGCGAAGCGCTCTGCGTCGACCTCACCATCGGCAGTACGACCCTTCCCACTACCTTCTTTATTATTAATGGTAAGGGGTCCTACAACATGTTGCTCGGTCATGATTGGATACACGCGAATTGCTGTGTCCCATCTACAATGCACCAATGCCTTGTGCAGTGGGTCGGCGATAGTACAGAGATAGTCACCGCCGATTCCACCTACAGTGTTGCGGCGGCCAACACGCAACAATGGAGCCGTGAACACGTCAAGTGTATATCCGGCAGGACTAGGGACACTGATTTCCTGAAAGTGTCCGATTTTGGTCTACAGCCGTTCCAAGCAGTTGGCTCTAAAGATTCAGAATAGATGGATCAGTTCGTCCGAGAAGACGGAAAGCTTGGGCATGGATTTACGTCGGCCGATTCATTGGAGATGGTGGATTTAGGAGATGGTAGCAAGCCAAGGCTGACGTATATTAGTGTTAGCTTGGATCCCGGATATAAGTGTAAATTGACAAGTTTATTAAAAGAATTCAAGGATTGCTTTGCTTGGGAATACCATGAGATGCCTGGTCGAGACCGGTCCATTGTTGAACATCGGTTGCCTATAAAATCAGGGTATCGGCCATATCAGCAACCTGCGCGACGGTGCAATCCTAAAATTCTACCTGATATAAAGGCCGAGATCACAAGATTGATTGAAGCAGGATTTATTCGGCAGTGCCGTTACGCCGAATGGATTTCTAATATTGTGCCCGTATATAAGAAGAACGGAAAGTTGCGCGTATGCATCGACTTTAGGAACCTAAATCAGGCTACACCAATGGACGGATATCCGATGCCGACGGCCGATGTCTTGATAGATGCTGCCGCAGGACACAAAGTCATCAGTTTCATGGATGGTAATGCTGGGTACAACCAAATATTAATGGCTGAAGAAGATATTTCGAAGACAGCTTTCAGGTGTCCGGGCCACCTCGGTTTATTCGAGTGGGTTGTAATGACCTTTGGGTTAAAGAACGCCGGTGCTACATATCAGCGAGCCATGAACTATATCTTTCACAAACTCATTGGTGCATCAGTGGAAATTTACATCGACGATGTTGTGGTCAAGTCGAAAGGTCATCAGGAACATCTGGCCGATTTACAAGAACTACTGGAGTGCACAAGGAAGCATGGGTTGAAAATGAACCCGAACAAGTGTGCATTCGGTGTATCGGCCGGGCAATTCTTAGGATTCATGACCGGAAGACCATAGACGCCATCAACAAAGTTGTAGCCCCACAGAATAAAACTGAGCTGCAATCCCTCATCAACAAGGTCAATTTTATTAGAAGATTCATATCCAACTTGTCCGGACGTATTCAAGCTTTCACTCCTTTGTTGAAGTTGAAGCCCGATCAGGAATTCGTGTGGGGAGAAGAACAACGCAGAGCGTTAGAAGATATCAAGCAATATCTGATTTCACCTCCGGTGTTAGTCCCGCCACAGCCTGGTAAGCCGTTCAAATTATACTTATCGGTTGATGAACAAGCTATTGGATCGGCGTTGGTACAGGAGTTCGAAGGGAAAGAACGGGTGGTATATTATGTCAGCAGAAGACTCCTGGACGCTGAAACAAGATATTCCCCGGTGGAACGGCTGTGCCTGTGTTTATACTTCTCGTGTACCAAGCTCAGGCACTATTTATTATCGGCAGAGTGCATAGTTGTATGCAAAGATGATGTGGTGAAATATATGCTATCACTGCCGATTTTGAAAGGAAGGATTGGAAAATGGATACTGGCTCTATCAGAGTTCGACTTAAGGTACGAATCGGCTAAGGCTGTCAAGGGTTAGGTCATGGCCGATTTCGTGGCTCAACATTGTGGACCGAAAATTGCTGTCCTCGAACCGGTGCCATGGACTTTGTATTTCGATGGTTCTTCGTGTGGAGCCTGATCGGGAATCGGTATCGTTCTTGTATCACCTCGGGGGGCAAGTTATGATTTCTCTCTGCCGATAGAAGCATCTGCAACCAATAACCAGGCGGAATACCGAGCTGTCCTAAAAGGTATCCAATTATTAAGGGAAGTCAAAGCTGATGCAGTCGAGATTTTCGGGGATTCCATGCTCATCGTAGATCAGTTAACGGGGAAATCTGAATGCAAAGATGATATCTTAAGGATTTACTATGAAGATTGCCTCCAGCTGTTAAAGGAATTCAAGTCTGCAATAATCGAGCACATCCCCAGAAATTACAATGAGGAGGTCAATAGGCTGGCCAACACACGTCCGGATATCGGCCGATTCAAGGAGCTATGATTTTGGAGCTTGCGGCCGATGATTGGCGAAAGGAGATTGCCGATTACTTAGAGGATCCGTCCTAGAAGGTGGATCGGCGAGTGCGTTTCTAGGCCAAAAAATATGTGTTACTTGAAGACGATTTGTTTTACCGGACGATTGATGGGGTTCCTCTCAAATGCCTGGGAACGGAAGAAGCAAAGGTCCTGATGGGGGAAATCCATGAAGGCGTATGTGGAGCCCATCAATCGGCTCACAAGATGAAATGGATGATCAGAAACAATGGGTATTACTGGCCAACGATCCTTGAAGATTGTTTCAAATATTATAAAGGTTGCCAAGACTGTCAGAAGTTTGGCAATGTGCAGCGCGCACCAGCTTCAGCTATGAATCCGGTAATCAAGCCGTGGCCGTTCAGAGGTTGGGGAATAGATCTCATCGGGCAGATTCACCCTCCATCAAGCAGAGGGCATATGTTTATATTGGTAGCCACTGATTATTTTACTAAATGGGTGGAGGCAGTTTCGTTAAGGACAGTGACATCGGCCGATATGATCGAGTTCGTTAAGAGCCACATCGTTTATCGATTCGGTATTCCTTAGACTATCACAACTGATCAAGGAACGATGTTCACCTTAGGAGAATTTGGAGAATTCGCCGCCGATATGGGGATTAAATTGTTGAATTCTTCTCCGTACTATGCTCAAGCCAATGGCCAGGCCAAATCGTCCAATAAGGGGATAATCAAGTTGATCAAGAGGAAGATAGAGGAACAACCCAAGAAGTGGCACACGTCTTTGGCTGAATCTCTATGGGCTTATTGGATGGCTTGCCACGGGGCCACTAAGATATCTCCTTATCAGTTGGTATATGGTCACAGGCAGTCTTGCCTTGGGAGTTAAGGACGGGGTCAAGGCGTATATCGCTTCAAGATCAGTTGACGGCCGATGACTATTCCTTCCTCATGAAGGATGAGCTCGATGACTCAGCGGGTCAGCTGTTGAGGGCCCTGATGCATCGAAGAAAACAAGAAAAGGGTGGCCAGGTGGTATGACAAAAAGGTCAAGGTTAAACAATTCTCCCAAGGAGATCTGGTATGGAAGTTGGTGCTGCCGATAGGGTCTAAGGATCCCAAATTCGGTAAATGGTTGCCCACTTGGGAAGGGCCGTATAGAATCGGCCGATGTGCTCCGAGAAATGCATATATACTAGAAACTATCGAAGGGGAAGAATTCCCAAGAGCCTTAAACGGAAGATGTCTGAAGAGGTACTATCCAAGCATTTGGGTAGGTGCGTAACTTGCAGTAAGATGCATCAAGACAACGTGGCCGACTCCTATCGGCTTTTGTCTACATAGCCAATGTAAAAATGACATCGCCTTAAGGAGGAAACATTTTGGTTTGGTTTGATCGATTCATTATTCGGTGAAAACAGCAGAGTACATGGCCGACATGGTACAAGGCGCCCTTAGAATAAAAAGTACCAATATATCTACTGATCACGCTTTTTCTTGAACTCTCTCTCGATCCGGCCTAGTTTTATCAGAAGGCGGATGGTCTTCTCCTCCAGATCCTCCATGGCAGCTTCAGCCTCGACTTGATGAGGGAGTGGATGGCTTCTGTCGAGAGGTGGTTGGGATGTTCCTGCCGCAGCATCTTCAAGGGCAACTGAGCGAGGGAGTGGATGACTCTTTTCAGTTGGCGGTCGTTTGGAGCAGTGAGCGTCTATATGGTCCCAGATTTTCTTGACATCGGCAAGAACATGACCTTTGAGTTCTTCAGATTGAGCTCTTATCAGATCTATGTCCGCCTGCCACAATGGTTCGTCTGAATTCATAACTTCAATCGCTCGTTCCATACTGGGGCTAAGGCGTTTTGGCTAAGAAGGGATAAACAGCTACCCAGTATCAGAGCGATTGAGACTTCAAGGGAAGAAATAGAAGAGGGTTCGTACCTGGTTGACAGAAGAGGAGGAAGATGAAGAAGACATCTTGATGTCCAGC
Source organism: Panicum miliaceum (assembly GCA_032594955.1). Lineage (NCBI taxonomy): Eukaryota > Viridiplantae > Streptophyta > Magnoliopsida > Poales > Poaceae > Panicum > Panicum miliaceum. Next base: position 36,451,784 of record CM064063.1, on the reverse strand, counting down.
CTGGGAGGATAGAGATCGAGTTATTGGAGGGGAAAAAGATGGGTAATACAGATGCCTCTGGAAACGATGTGGGATCTCGTACTTATAGAAGGAAAGAGGTAAGGGGATAGTAGGATGCGTCCCATCAGAGTAAAAGCGTTCATAAATGCAAAGCTGCCAAAGGAAACGGTCCAAGTTTGAATCGGCGCGTCAACATTAAGGGAGCATTAAATGTTTACAAGATTTTTTACAACTCATCCAAGGAGGGAATCTATGGTCGCAATAGCTCGTTGCCTAATCTGATCGGCCGAGTCTAATACTCTTTGGTCGTCATCGGCCGATCCGGGAATTTCTGGCATATGACGATGAAGTTTTATCGCTTCACGAGCCAGGTTTTGTCTTTCTTGCTTCAGCCCGGCGATGACAGACGGAAGCTCTTGAAGTCTCTTTTCTTCAGCAGATATGTCCTTGGTTACCTGCTCCATCTCTTTGGCTAGCTCTGCCCTCCTCCGTTTGAGGCGATCTATGGCGCCGACGATATCTGGACGGGAGTTCTCAAGGAAGTTGATCCGTTGATGCACTTCTTGGGCTCGGTGTTTGTAAGAATCGGCTTCCTCCCGGGTCTTCGCAAGCTTGGCACGATCCGCCACATGGCGCAGGGCTCTGAACACTGGAATCTGTATCGACTCTATGAATGCAGCAGGTTGTAGAGTCTCTGTCGCTCGGCCTCTGATGTCATTGAGAAGCCGCCGAATCGATGAGGCAACTCCCACTAATTGGCTGATATCATCTTGGAGGAGGGTCCGCATACTCTCGAGCTTGGCACGGACGTCATCAGGAATTGAGCTCGATGGAACTTGGCGTGAAGCGACTTCTTCATCGTCAGACAGAGAAACCGTGAAAGAGAAAAGGCTGTTATTAGGAGTATCTTGTTCCTGCGAAAGAATAAAGACAAGGATTAGCAGACAGTAAAGGGGAATCGGCCGATTTTGGTGATAAGTTTCTTACCTCCTCGAAGTGGATTTCTCTTGCTTGTGCTGGCAGGAGTGCAACCCTCGTCTCAGGAACCGGTGCAATCGGCTCATCAGAAGAGGAAGACTTGACGACTATCAATGCCCTGCTCGGGCCAGCTTCCTGAAAAGGTATGGGAAACAGGTTTTATGAGTATACTGCGAATAATTGAATCTGAAGATATGAGATACCTACCATACCTTTGTGAGTCTTCCGGCCGATGTTTGTTGGGGGGGGGGGGGGGGGTACAATCGACGCACCCAGATCGGTCTGCATCAGAATCGATTAGTTTTTTTTGAATATCGAGAAATTGAGTTAAGAGATTCTCTACCTCGGTGAGGAGGGTCGCTGGCATTTCGGCTTCCGCTCGGGACGTGGCCGATTGTTGCGGGGATTGCGCTGGAGCGATTTGTGCAGCCTAGCAGAAGGAAGAGGTTAATATTGATAGAATACTTAAAGGCATGTGAAGTATGCGAGGTTACCTGAACGGCTTCTACCAGCAGTGACGCAACGGCCGCTCCAACTTCTGTGGCAGTTTGGGGATCGACCTCCTCGGTACTCGGCAAAGTTGGAGGAGTTGGGGTTTCAGCCGATACTACCGCCGATTGATCAGTCGGTCCTATGCGGGCACGTACTCGGCGGCTTGTTTTCTTTACGGTAGGCCTTTTCAGCGTTTGCTTCCATCGACCGCTAGTGATGTCCTTGATGGTCGGAGCGTGATAGCCGATAAGTGGAAATGGTGTGTATGGGCGATTGCTCTCTATCGGCCTACCACTTCGGCTCCGCATCGGAGGAATTTGACTTTCAGACTAAAAAGAGAAATACAAGTTAGCAGTAAGATTGTAGCATGGAAAGGGACGATATTGAAATCGGCTGGGAGAAAGGTAATACCGCTGCACTTGAATCAATGTTGTCTGGGTCCAAACTGTTACAATATGTTGATGGAGACGAACAGAAGAGGTACTGCTTCCATTCTGCCCACCACAGTTTGAATTATTGGATGGCAAAAGGGGCCACCATCCAGTTGTTTAGGTCGATGGTACTGGAGTCTGGCACTAAGTTGCACAGCCGATTGTAGTCGAGGCTCTTGGTCAGTTCATCTCAAAATTTTGCTCAGCCGGCAAAGTAGACTTGAATCAGCAGTTGACCAAACCCCAGTTGCCGTGCTGCGACCGATGGATTATAAAATTCATAGGTGGGGGAATCTTTGCCAGAAAAGAAGTTGGCCGGTAAAATCCCTGGCTTGATTAGGATATCCATGAGATCACCGTCAAAAGTGTTGGATGATGAATCATAGCAGACGGGAAGCTCGAAAATCAGCCCTGTTGTCTGATATGGATACCAACTGTAGTCTCTTCACTGAAGTGTTTCTCTAGCCACATCATCAAAAATGCCGTATGTTCTCTCTCTGAAATTGTCCCGGTCCTCATATTCTTGCTGATATACTCCTTCCACCCGCCGATTCCTTTTGTCTCTAGCCGATGGGTTGGTTTGATCAGATAATCAAAGGGTGTATCAGGGGAGGAGATATCAAGGCTGGTCAACATCAGAACATCGGCCAGGGTTGGAGTCATAGGTCCGTTGCCAAAGAGGAACGCTTTGAGCGCGTCGGACCAGAAATAAGAGGCCACTATTACTAAGGGTTCATTTTTCTCCATTTGGGATAGAGAGAGATTGATGCACTGGCCGATTTTCAACTCATCCCACTGAACTCTCTTAGACTTGGCTAATCTATGGTACCATTCTTTCCAGCTAGGGGTTTCATTTGTCCAAGATCTAAAGGCACCTGCCCACTGACCCAAATCCATGGGTGATTGCTTGAAAGGAATTCTGTGGGTTTCTAGGTTGATCAAATGGTTGGATCTGGATTCCCCATGGGACCTAAGCAGATGAGACCGGAGGTTTCTGAAAGGGGAATAGTAATCTGGTGCCTAAATGCCTAAAAAAGAGGGAAAAAGGAGAAAAACTGAGAATGGGTCTAGAAAATATTTGAGCAGTAAAAAATAAAAGAGGAAAGTTTTGGATGATTACCTCCAGGATGAAGTTCATCGTCGCCGATGGAGCCACTAGTGAAGCCGCCGATGGGACCGCCGTCGCTGAGGGAGTTGCCGGCGGAACCTCCGTGGTTGGTGAAGTTGCCGATGGCGCCACCATTGGAAGGATGGAGCAGAGTGCAGGCAAGAGAAAATCGCCGGAGGGTGCGGTTGGAGATCGAGAGGGCGCAGGAAGAAGATGAACAGTGATTCGCTGGAGGAGATTACTAGGCTTGTGAAGAAAGAGTGGCGGAGAACGCCGGTACTTAAGGACAATCCGAGAGAGAAAGGATAAAGGCGGGATTTTTTGCCACGCCGTCTACATGAATTCCAGGGGAACAGTTGTCTCAAGCGCCCGGTTCGAGAAGATTGCAATCATCATGTAGAAGACCGCGAAACGGAAGGAGATTTTTACTGCGCCCGTTTCAGAGGAAAGATTAAAGAAAAGAGTTTCGAAGTAAAAATTATGTTTTACTCCAAAACTGGGGGGCATGTGTTGACGCCAGATTTTGACACGTGTTGAATCGGGGTCAGGAGAGGAAGAGATTGGCCGATGCAGCAGATCTAAAGGCTACAGTGAGGAATCGGCCGATTGAGGCTACAGTGAGGAATCGGCAACTTGCGCCAACAGATAGGGAGGGTGAAACCATTGGAACCACAACAGAGGATCCCGGTCAAAAGTGGCCTGATGTTGGTCAACGGAACGATGCCGACTCGGTCGAGAAGCAATTGAAAGAATCCTGATTTGATTAGGAGATGGCGGCAGAAGATTCTGTGGGAGTCCGTTTCCTTTATAAAAATATTATAGATATAGTAGTTTTCTGTATAAATCAGGTTTGTAACAAGTCATAATCGATCAGGAGTCCTGGTCCTAGGGTATAAATAGGAGTCGTCAGGGCTTTGTGAAAGGATGAATCAATCAATCAACAATACAATCTACTTTTTCATCGCACTTCTCTGGCCAATTGGTAGGTTCCACTTATCGAATAACATCTGAGCTTTAACTTCGGGCGCATCGCCGTGGTTTCGTTTGGATTTATTCACCAGTTATCGATATTTACTAGAATTATAGGTTTTACCTGTTGTTCTAGTATTATCACTAGTTACCCAGCTTGAGATTGAAACTATCGGCTTTATCATCGCTCTTCCTCGTTCATTGTCATACAGCCGATTAGATCTATTTCAAGTGTTGCATCTGTAATAATTGTTTAAGTTGCTCCAGCTGTTTTTTTTGCAATTATTACGTGATTATCGGTTGATCCATAGCCGGTCATCTTCATAGCAAATCGGCCGATTCGCCGATACGCTCTTCGGGACAGATCGGAACCTCAGCCGATCGGAATGCCCGGAATTTAATACTCTTACTTCCTTGTCAATCAACAGGTCAGATTGACTGGCACGCCGCGCGAACCGCACCAGGGCAATAACCCGAATAGGAGCTAAGCAGATTCTCCTGGGTCGTGTGTCCGACGCTGAAGGTCATCGGTCGATTCCTGGCCAATTTTTAGCGCCAACAGCTTGATTGCTCCCCGGCTTCTTGCCCCGCTGATTGCGCTCAATAGCCGCAACTTTTTGGTTTAGCTTGCATTCGGGGATTCCCCGAGTTGTTTTGTTGGCCCTTGTCAAAGTGGTTGTTGTCGTTACCCTGCTTGTCATTTTTGCGCTTAGGGAAGCGATCGTTCCCTTCGTCCTCCTGATCAGCCCACCGTGCCATCATGTCGCGCAGTTCGACGACTGTAGTCGAGCGGTTGCCGAAGTTGTGGTACGTGTGCTTCGAGAAGAAGTTGTTCTGGAAGCAGCGGACAACGTCCTCATTGGTGATGTTGGCGATGGTGACTCGCATCTCGAAGAAACACCGGGTGTAGGATCTTAGGGTCTCGTTCATCTCCTGCTTGACGTGGTACAGATCGTGGCGAGTACCTGCTCGGATCATGGATCCCTGGAAGATGTCGATGAAGATCCGTTTGAGGTCCTCGCAGGAGTCGATGGAGTTTAGTTTAAGGCTTTCAGGCCAAGTGAGGGGCGCTGATTCCAAGGCTACCGGGAAGTAGAGTGCCTTGGTGGAGTTGGATCCCCCTGAGACCTCGATGGCGACGGAGTAGCAGCGAATCCACTGGCGCGGGTCTTGCTTGCCATCGTACTTGGGGATGCCGTCTGGTTTCAAATCCTTGGGGTAGGATTTCTCGGTGATGTTGGAGGTGAAGGTGGGGAAGCGGTCGTTATCGTCGTCATCGTGGTATCTATCGGGACGGTCCCTTCTCCTTGCCTTGATGATGTGCCACGCGTCATGGCCATCATTGATCTTCTGCCTAAGATCAATCGTGGGAGCGCCCTGGAGGCTGGCCTCGGGTGGAGCTTCGCGTTGAGGCCTTGCCTCGGCCGGTTGCGAGGTGGGCGAGTGGATTGTTGCACCTCTTGTTCGACGTTGCCACGCGCGGACTGCTAGCCCTGGGGATTGACATGGCCAATTGGGTTGTCCTAGTTGCGCTGGCGATTGTCGTTCCTCCGATATCCGGGGCCTCCTCCAGGGGAGTGACTAGTCTCAAGAGCATGTTGCGAGTTGAGGACACTGGGTGTTGCCCATCGAGTTGCACGAGCACATGCTGGGTTAGATAGTGCAACCTTTGTATCTAGGGGTTGGGTGGTAGCTGTTGAGTTAGGAGCGCTGCTTCTGCTATGGCGCCAATCGATGTGCGATACTCCCGATCAGCAGCTGCTGCGAAAGCGTTGTTGAGGTTCCTTTGGTGCATTGGATTGCATACGCGGTTTTCCGTGTTTCGCCTGCGCTGGACGCACTTGGTGTTCTTCAACCGCCGGATCCTTCTGTGCTCCTCATTCTTTTTCTAGGGAGCGTCCACCGTATGCTCGTGAGCAGACACGTCCGCGAGTAGTTCAGCGTCGTACTCGGGACCCGACTCGTCGTCATTCGCATTGCGAAAGGAAGCCATGTGGACTTGATGATCCGGTGAGTTCTCAGGCGTATGGCTGTACTCGACTAGCTCTGTGCTGCCCCCACCGTCTTCCAAGATGGGAGAGAGGGGTTTGCCCTCCTGGAAGGGCAGTTCCTGCATGAAGGCCACAAGGCGGGAGTCATACTCGAGTAGTTCAGAGGGCTCTAAGCTCTTGCAGTACACGAAATGGCCTTGCGGCGTAGACGTTATGGTCAAACCCATGTGACTACCCGAAAAGGATTCGGGGTGGTCATCAGGTTGCGAATGGTTGTCGAGGATAGGGGCCTCCCGACAAGCGGTTGCTCCTACATCCTCGAGTCCTCCTCGTCTCTGACTTGAAGGTATAATACTAGGTAACGAGTACTCTTCGTTTGAGTCCGAGTAGTTGTCGAAAGTGGGGGCCCCCCGACAGGCGGTGGCTCCCGCGTCCTCAAGTTTGAGCAGACAATCTATGTCCGCCTCCAAGTCTAAGAGGGACTTGGACTGTGTAGTCTCCTCAGATTGGTTTGAGTCCGGTCCAACTAGTTCTGGTGCAGCACAAGTTGAAGTTGTGTCAGAAACGGACATCCTCTCAATCTGCCCGACTATATCGGGGAGCAGCAACTCATCGAGGTTGTCGATGAACTCATCGAGGTCACTGTGTCGAGTTGGTGTAGAGGCCTCCAGCTTCCTAGAGTCGGCTAGGTGGCTGTTGAAGCCACCCAGGCCGTTGGCGATGCAGATCCAGGAGCCGAAGATGAAAGTTGTGCCCTCGTCGAGCATGGTGCTAGCGAGCTGAAAGATGCCATCGAGTTCTCCGGTGGATGCTCGATGAACACCCCTACCTGGCGCACCAGCTGTTGGTGTTTTACCGCCACGCCCACCGAGGGATACTGTAACACCTCAGGTGTTTTAATTGTTAAACAAGTCTTCTTAGCATAATAAAATGCATCACTAACTAAGAAAATAAAAGGAATGGATTAAGTCTGGTTTTGCTTTTACCTTTAAAAGTTTGTATGTGCATAAATGCATGTACTTTAATGAAACAAATTGGACAACTTTCACATCAGAGCAAATATGGCTAGGAAATTAAATGAGCACACCAGTATTAGCATGACCAATAAAAGTTTAGTTGAAGCCTAGGGAAGAAAATGAAATTTTGAAATAAAATGACGCGCCCTCCGAATAGAGTTTTCTTTAAGTTTTTAATAACTTTAGAACTAAAGCTCAAATGAACTTTGGCCTGAAACCAAAGTTGTAGAACTTTTTATTTTGAACAACTTTCGTGTTCAAAAGTTTTTGAAATTCAAATCAGAAAAAGGAGAAAACGCCCTGTTTGCACCCAGCCCCCTGAAGTTTTTCAAATTTTTGCACTTAGGTCCCTCCCTCACCCCTCCCTCCTCTGTTGCACCGCACGCTCGCCCGACCGCCGCCGGCCACCTGGCCCTCGACGCCTGCGCGGCCCCAGGCACCGAGCCAACCCCGGCGCCCTGCCTGCTGCCCGCCCCCGCTCGGCCAACCGCGGCCGCGCTTGCTTCTCCCTCCCGCACGCCTCGCCTCTGCCCAACCCGCTGCTCCCTGCGGCACCGCCCTGTGCTGCCCAGTCGCTGGCCGCCGCCCCCTCCACCAGTGCTCCGTCGTGCCGCCCGAGCTCCCCAACCGCCCGCCAGCGTCGCCTACACGCGACGTCGCGCCCCAGGCGCGCCCAGCGCACGCACGCCACGCGCACGCCGCGCCTCTGGCCGCTGGTCACCGCCGGCCGCACCAATGGCGCCCAGCCTCGCCGCCCCCTCCACCTCGCGCCCCGGCCGTGCCAAGCCCGCCCCCACGAGCTCCACCGTCTATAAAGCCCGGCGCAGCGCCCCTCCCTCCCCTCCTTTCTTCTTCCCCGCAGAACAGAGAGCTCCATTGCCGCCGGCGCCCCCACCTCGCTGTGGAACCCCCTGCTCCGGCCCACCTCCGCCCGAGACAAGCGCTGAAACGGGTCCCCCTCAGTGCGCTGAAGCTCCCCAGCCCGAGCCCCGCCGCCCTCATCGCCGGAGCGCCGCCGTCCGCGCCGCCCCACCGCCGCCGCCCCTGCTCGCCGCGGGCAGCCCTGCTCAGACCACCTCCGCCCCAACCGTGACCACCCAAAGGTAGCCCCCAACCTCCTCTTGCTCCTCCCCCACCTTGCCCTCGCCGCCGGCGACCGAGCTCGCCGGAATTTGGCCGGACAGGATGACCCCGCCGTGAAATTGCGACCAGGGACCACATTGCAAACGCCCAAATCTTTCTAGGGGGTTTTCTGCTAGTTTTCAGGGACCCCTCTGTAAAGAAAGTTTTAACCAAATCAGTGAACTTGTAAAATTCGTATAAAATCGTAGAAAATTCAGAAAAATGCAAACTCAACTGTTCTGGAATCCTTAGAAGAAACTCTACAACTTTTGTTACATAAAGTTTCTCAGAGTCTCAATATATTGTGCTCTAGATTAAATTGAAGGTTTAATGGACTTCTTTTGAACCCACTGTTGTAGATCATTGCTGACCCCAAATTTTGGGCAGTGAGTTACTTGCTTGATGATTAGGACTATGTAAAAAGATCAGGACCAAAAGCCATCTCTAGATACACTTTTTGTCCAACATTGTTTTATGCCATAAAGTGATAGAACTAATTATTCCTGCTGTTCTGTGATGTTTAATGTCATGAAACTTTTTCTGTGTTGTTGTAGTGATACCTAGAGGCCAAAGAAAAATTTAGAAACATTTTTACTATATGTAACCTGTTCATATGAATTTGTGGTAGGAAAACTTCACTAATTCAAAATAATTAGTAAAGCCCTTATAAAATGTTCATCTTTTTACTATGAAACAAAATAGAGTAGCTCAACCTGTATAAAAAGTTTCAAACATAGAAACCCTGTATAACATCCTGTAGAAAATAATCTTTAATAACATGAGCGTAGCTTGTCCCATTTATTATGCTCTAAATCATGTACAATAAAACCTGAAAAATTTACAGTAGCACAAATATGGTTATAGCAACACCCTGTAAAATTTGTAGTATCAATACTTGCATGGTTTGTTCTGTATAAAAATAACTAGATTCTAGCAGTGGCTGTGTATTACATTTTTCATATTTAACATGCTACACAAAAATGTCTGAAATTTTTACAGTGATCTTATCTCTGCATAATGTACCTTGAATAAAAATTTTATTACCAGAAGCTAACTAGATTAGTATTGTGTTCAACTCATGTTGGTGTTTAAATATAACACAACCCCTTCTTCTTTAATAAAGTTAAATAGATTAAGATAAACTCTATTAACGATTGCCCACGATTGATGAAGTAACTCACTCCACAACAAACTCATGTTTTACAAACTACAACTTTATCGTGAAGGAAATCATGTCGTTTAACATCACCACTACTTAAACTTGTGCATTCATGTAGAAACGACGACTCTCGCCGACGGAACGTACGAGTTGGTGCCCGCGTCCGAGAGTGAGCAGCGTGAAGCTCAAGTGAATCTAACTAAAGTTGCCGAAGACCCGAGCCCAAGTTCGGAAGAGCCCCGGACTAACTTTTCGCAAGAAGGCAAGCCCCGGAGCATGAACCCTATTTTCTAAACTTATGCAACTTATTACTCTACTTTACTTGTGCATTAAGTTTATAGGAGTTGGATGAAAATTTAGTTGCATGATCCTAGGTACCCATGCTCTGAACACTAGATGCAAGGTTCGATAGAATGCTATGCTAATAGGCCTCGGTAAAAGTCGAGTGATTTCCTGTCACTCGCGAGAAATTAGGAGTTGATTGTTTACTACACGCTGCAATCATAAGGACGACGGACGGGCTATGGTACGATGTTATGTTGATGATTGAGGCCCGTCTGTCTAGTGAAAAATGCTAAGGCCGCAGTGTGTGGTAAGTGATGGTTAAGTCTTTGAACGTACTAACCACATGCCGAGAATATGGTAATCGGTAAGCTTAAGTACCGGATTGAACCGAGGCCGGAACATACTCCCCACTGTCTTGAATTCATTCACATCTAGCTAATGGCGGGTGCATCGGCCGCCACAGCCCGACGTACCGTGGTCTGTGGGGAGGTGTAGTCGAGGGCGGTGGGCCTGTTCCGTGAAGCGGGAATTGAAGGGAAAGGTTGCACGTGTGACTCTGGGAGTAACCACGTGACGTGTGTTTAGGTTTCCCTTGCAAGGTTAAGAAATTCGATTCGAATCGTCCGTTTCTCACGGCTATTGAGACTGCTTAACCACTTTTACCCACAGAGTAAGAAGAGGAATAATGATGATGAATAAACTTGTTGGATGAAAATTTAATGCTTCACCATGTATGATATTGGATAGTTGCTTACCTAGAATGGTTAAAGAAAGCTAGAACTTGGAGCTAAAATCTGAAAGTAAGGACCTACTATATATGCTTTTTGGCAAAACAAACCCCTCAAGCCAAAAGCCTCGCATGTCTAGGAGTCGGCTAAGTATACCCCATTAGTCGGGTAAGCCTTGCTGAGTATTAGTATACTCAGCCTTGCTTGTGGCTTGTTTTCAGGTGAGTCCTTCAAAGATATGATTGCTAGCTTGACTTGGCCCTGCATTCTTCCCCCTGGTTGGTCGGTGGAATGGGGTACGCCCCCGTCCAACGGTGATGATGCCGAGTGATGTCTCGTACGGGCTTCACCGAGACATCCTGTATCGTCGAGTAGCTTTCGTTGTTTTATTTTCCGCTGCAACTTAAACTCTGAAGAACTTATTAGTTATGATCACTAAAGTATTTGGTTTCTAAACTCAAACTTGGTCTGTATTATTCACCTATGATAATTTTGTAATATTTGCTGGAATGTGGTATTCTCTAGGCTCATCGTCGCGTGAGCATTTGTATGTACGGCGCTCGATCCGATTACCGTGGTTGTATCGGGAGGTTATACCCGACAGACCAGTGGATTATTCCGTTTGAAGTGTGAGGTTAACCGAGATTGCCTTAATGGTGATGGTTAATACACTTGAAGCCGGATTAATTCAGGTGGTTCTGCCACAGATACCCCCAAGATAGTGAGTTTGTAGGTAGGGTGTCGCCGAGATTAGGAACTCAAAGGTGCAAGGAACACAAAGTTTAGACAGGTTCGGGCCGTCGAGAGCCTAATACCCTACGTCCTGTGTGCGGTTTGTATTGCCTTAGGTGTTGATGTTGTGCCTCTTATTTGGAGGAGGTCCCTACCTGCCCTTATATAGTTTGGAGGGAAAGGGTTACATGGAAATCCTAGTCGGATTGGAGCCTAGGAGTCTTACCTGAGTAGTATTCAGATAGTTTTCTTCTGTTCCGACTAGTTTCACTATTGTATGAGTAGTTCTACGACGCTACAAGTAGTTACAACTGGTATAGGGCGTGGGCCATGTCCCACCCCTTATCCTGTAAGATGTAGGCCATGTGCGCAGTCCCGTGGGCCCGGATCTGGCAACTCGAGCATCAACCACCTCCCGACGTCCGGTGGTGAGCTGCTCGGCTAGCTCTTCGCGCTGTCGTGCCTCTTCGGCACAACGGTCCCTGCCATGATTCATGGGGGACTACGAAGAAGGAACAAGTCACGAATGCCCGAGAAGGAGGCGAGAATCGGGGACGCTGATACGTCGTACCTGACACGTCGGGGCAGCGATGTCGCACAGCACGCCCAGTGTAACGGACAAGGCATCGAAGACGTTCCTCCACTCCGTATCCTCCATCTCATCGCCAAAGGCGAGGATCGCTATGATGGGATCCTGCGAGTCCGCTTCACGGAGGAGGCCACCCCGCGCGGGCAGATCGCCAACCGCCTGAGCCAAGGATGGTAAAGACCTCCCACCGCGGTCTACATCAGCCGCTCCCACCAATACCAAGGTACTGGGCATTGGCAGCTAAGGCCTCCCCCTGGACGATCGCTTCGGCCTCGCGCGGTGGAGTTTCCTCCCGCCCCGGCTCTTCATCCAGGGCCGCCGCATTCGACGTCAGCAGCAGTTCCTCCCATGACATTTCCTCGCCCGTCTGCCTCGCTGCGGACGCGTTGACCGCTAGGGCAGCAGCACCGTTTGCGCCTCGACCTTTGGGAGCGAATTGGGCATGCCTTTTTCCGATCCCTCCTCGACGAGCGTCGCCGTTGGCAACGTCTCCTCCGCAGGCGCGTCCCCTTGCGCCGGCTCCATGACCGTCGTCCGTGATGCTGGCCCTGTTTGCGCCGTGGCCTCCTCGGCGCCCCCCACGCTCTCCCTCATCGTGACATCGGCCGCCCCCGAAGGCGCCCGCCGGACCACAAGGACCTTCCACGGCACCACCGCCAAGGGACCCGCTCAGCTTCCAACGCTACAACAACGGCCCAAAGAAAGTTGGCGCATAATTAGTAGAGAATCACCAAGCATGAAAGGACAAAGAGATCCTCGACTCACCGAGATGCCACCCTACGAGGGCGCTTCGGGGTCGGGTCCCCTGGACCTAGCTCCGCCTCTCCATCACGCTGCCGTTTGGGACCCCCAACCTACACGGGAGCTCCCAACGGGGTGTCACGATCCGCATCCTCCCCATGCTGCGCCGGGACGGGCGTAGGGCCGAGGGGAACCTGTGTTGACAGCAACGGTTACGAGGATGACCCCTCGTCATCGCGTGCCAGCTCGTTACAAGGGATCTCATCCTCCTCCTTCTCGTCGATGTCATCGTTGTCGTCATCATCGTCCTCCTCCACTTCCTCATACGATCCCTACCGGCGCTTCCCATGCTGCAGCTTTGCACGCTCCCGCGCTTCCTTCTTCACCTTCTCCGCATTTTTCTTCTTCTTGCGTGCCTCATCGGTAGCACGGTTCGTCGCGGAAGGGGCTAAACTATCCGTATAGACACTGATCCACGAAGCCAAAAGTAAGATCCAGAAAGGAGCGGGACATGGATAGGAGGTTGGGAAGTACTCACTAGATCGACAAAGCCAGTGCCAGGCCGCATCGCTGGATGCCCCGCGACCGGGAACACTGCATTGGGCTCGTCCAGCGCCTCCCGGATGCGATGCTAGATCTCCGAATGCCCTGAGCAAGAGTCATGCCCTCAAGCCGCACGCCCGGTGCCATCCCATACAGCAGAACGTCGCACACCATCAATGGCCCTTCAGGTACGCTATGGCACCCAGGAGCGGGGTGAGCCTCTTCTTCTTGTTGTCCATGGGCCCCCACGCCCACACCGGCGGAGTCGCCATGATCGTGCGGCCGGTGAAGAGTGGAAGGGGGGCAGTGTCATGATTCTTGATGTAGAATCACCGCGGATGCCACCCTTTGTTGGATTTCGTGGTGGTGATGGCCATGTACTTGTGGGCTTGGGGTCCATGAAGGTGGATTCTGGTGCAGCCTATCGAAGCCGATTACCCATCCTTCTTCTTGACCAAGGAGACGGCAAAGAAATACCTTCGGAGCTCGATGTGGGGTTCAATCCCCAGGTATCCCTCGCACAGCACGATGAAAGCCGTGGTATGTTGGATTTTTCTCGGGTTGAGGTGTTGCAGCTCGATCTGGTAGTGGTAAAGGAGGCCCCAGAAGAAGGGATGAGGGGGCATCACAACCTCACGCTCGTGGAAGTGCGCGAAGGAGACGACGTAGCCGTCGCGCGATGCCGGCACCTCCTCACGGCCAGATAAGAGCCACTCCCCTGCTGCAGACTGTTGGGTATTTTTACGATCACCAATAAATCTGCAAGCGCACAGATACCGTTGTAGCTTTCACCTATGAGTACTCCAGAGTATCGTATCCACTGAGGAATGTGTGTATATTCTCTTAGGTTTAGGTTCGTCCAAGGACACCACACAAGCTAGAGGCAAGGGGCAGAGAGGATTCCTAGGCTAAGAATCAAAGGTAAGATAGAACTGTCCTAGTTGTTCGCGTCGGGCTACTGGCTTCCCATAGGACAAAACCTGATGAGCTCCGATAATACCCCACTGGGATATACCCGAATGGGGAGGATTACGCTAGATAGACAAGGCTGTCACCACCTGCTACCTACCTCATCTAACCATGGGATATACCACAACCAACAGGTGAAGTTTAGTGTAGACACCACGTCTACACTATCTTTTACTAACTCTAGCCTTAGCTTTAGACTAGAGCTGACACGTTGAAGGAGTAAGGCGGTGGAGCTGGTCCTGGTTCAGCCGAACCTGGTTGAGCCCCGACCGGCCTCAACTTTGGACATGTGGCTGACAAGTGGGCCCCCTAGTCCCTGGTAGGTGAATAATTGTTGTCCTAAGTCGGTTCCCTGCGCTGGTGGCCCCTTTGATCCATGTGACGCCAAATGGTGTGTTCTGATTGTTCGATGCTTGGACACCTTGGATCCTGCTTGCTCTTTTCATGCATTTTTAGCTCAAATTCACCTACACACATATTTTGACCAGCACTTGTGGAATTCATTAGATAAACACCCTATACTAGTGTTGGCCTTTGCTAAATTGGTGATTTTATGCAGGATTTGATGGTCGAAAAATGGTCCGTAGAGAGCATTAACAAGATCCCCCATACTTATTCCTTTGATCGTCCTCGAGGGAAGGTAAGGAACTAAGGTGGAACGGCTGCTTTGACAAGGTCCCTGCATAAAAGTTATTCTATACCTTTACCTCCATTTGCGAACCTTGAAGTGTCTACCATGATGTTGCAAGTGGTTGAAGGATGGAACGGTATTGACCCAAATGTCCTTCCTTTCTCAACTGCAGAATTGGGATTTTTGAAAAGATTTCGGAAAGAAATTATTCCATGGTCTTACCCTTTTTGCAAATCTCTTGGTCGCTCGTGTGTATACATTCTTCCAAAGCTAGGTCCTCCTTTCCCCCTCTTATCTATGTGGCTTAAGTGGACCTCAGTAAGGGTGATGTGGACACGTGCTTGAAGTACAGCTGTCACAAAATCAAAGATTGGACCCATAGAGATAATACACCATTCAAGTTTGATCAAGAATGTGCATGTGTGATGAGTGGTGGACTTGGGCTCCTCTAGCATGATCTCTTTCTCTCTCTTTCTTTTCCCCTTTTTTTGGGCATGGCTACCCATTGTATCTTCTTTCTCTCTCTTTTTTTTTCAATCATGCTTTTCACTGGTATAGCCATGTCTTTTAGGGGTCCTTGGAGAGCAATCATATGCCTTACAGAGTATTTATTTGGTGAATGGTGGCAGCTAACCTCAAGCCCGTGTACGTGATCTTGATCAAGCAAGTGATAAAGCATATCTCACTAGGGTCTTAACATTTGATGAAGCTCAATGTAACAACAAGACGCATATGTATAGGATATTATGTCAATGAGTAGCGGCATATGGCTTTGGTAGGAAAAAAGGAATGTAGACCATGGAACATGTTTTTCTTTTTAAATAGAATTCCCAAGTATGGGACCTTTCATCAAAACCATATCTCATAGATCAACAACTCGAGCATCATGGGTTCCCTAATTTTTGGTTTTGGTAAAAGAATAAAACTTATGCATGAACCATTAAGTCAAGCACATTGGATTTTATTTGAGTTTAATCAATTAATTTAGGCATTGAAATCATGTTTAAAACTCATAGGGTAGGAAGGAAATGAGTGAGAGCGTGCAAACCAAGGATCAGGAGCGAGATGAGACTGAGTGGGCCCAGCAATGGGTCGGCCGAATCAGTGGTTCCGCCGAACCAGGTAGGTGCTTGCTCGGTCTGGCCTTTAGCGTATGGGTCGGTCCTATGGTGCCCATGACGTGTGGTTATGCTCGCAGCGTGTATACATCCAAATGTCGTGAGAGTCTCCCCCACACTTGTTTTCGAACCTGTCTTATTCAATCAAAGCAAAAACAAAAGAGTAAAATGCAAACGGGCTATGCCGGCATTAACACCGGGGAGCCAAAGTTTATTCAAATCAAATTTTGGGGGCGTTTACAATGATGAAGATAAATGAAATGAAACCAAGCAAATGAATGGAAATAAATCTAACCTAGCGCCCGACTAAACTAATCTAAGGAAGGTCCTCGGATGAGCTATCATCCGAGTCGCTTCTCTCCCTATGGCCTCTACCAACCAATCCATGCTATCATTCAGGCCACTATGGAAGGACAGAAGATCCTTGTATAAATCTGTGACCGCTGAACTCTACTCCTTCAGAGCTCGGCTCAATTTCCTGCTCTCTGGCTATAAGCTTTTCATTATGAATATGAGCTCTTTCTTGGACCAAACCTGCAAGGAGTCAGCTGGTCCCTTTTCCTTGTCCTCCTTCTTGGCTGGCAGACGTATCCCCCGAAATCTTGAGGCATGGCTGTGGTGGTGGATCACCTAGGGATATCTTCTCCCTCCTATAATTATGACTGATGACATCCCCATACTTATTTATCAATGATCCCACATACTTCTCATCCGGCTTCAACTTTGGTCCCGGGGCATTCTCATATTGGATGAGTTTGACCGTGATAGTCTCGAGAACTGCCTTGGAATGTTGCCTGTGCGGCTTCTGGCCCCGATCCTCTTCCTTCTGTTCTCCTCTTGGCGAAGGCTCACGTCCAATGAAGTGGGAGGCTGAGCGGCCCCGCCTTTGGTTCGGCCGAACCATAGGTTCGGTCGACCTAGGGGTGGTGCCCCTCGGCCTCCCCCTCCTGTAAGTTGTTGGTTTAATCATGAGGGGTGCTGCGGTGACTGAAAGGGCCTCTTCCATGGAGGCCTGAGAAGAGTTGGGGCTATTTGCCGGTGTGGGCGCTTCGACTGGATGCTTGGTGGGATCGGAGTCGGTGAACGGCACGATCTCCTTTCTAGCCATGGGTTGCAAGTGGTGCAGATGGGTTTGGTGGTTTGGAGAAGCAAGGGTAGATGGAACAGTGATGAGGGGGAAGAAGGGTTTTAGGATGGTTAAGAGAGATGGCCAAAACCCTACTTCGTGCAGTCAAAACAACTCATGGCAGACAAGATTAGGGGTAAAAGGTGATAAGGGCATGGCCTACCGAAAATGGGCCACAGGGGCGCCTGCCGTGGTTTGGCCGAACCAAATGGTTCGGCCGAACTGGGCTGAGTCCAGCTCGCTCTCACTCTTTTCTGGGTAGCACAAGGGGAGTTCTAGAGGGTACATACAAGTGGCTTGCTGCGGATAATGGCCTATAGAGCCTTTAATCAAGTATATAATCATGATGAACGAGTTCAATCACGTCTATATCCTCATTAATGGCTATATCATGATTTAAGAACAATTTGAAGCGATGGCCATTTACCTTGTGAATAGTACCTTCATCATCTTGAATCGTTACGGCTCCATGGACTTATGTGTCCATGACAAGGTATGGTCCCATCCATTTGCTGTGTAGTTTCCCGTGACCAAATAGTTTCACCCTAGAATTGAAAAGCAATACCTTGTCTCCTGGGTTGAAAACCTTTGGCTTTAGCCTTCGTGCCATCTTTTGGTTCTCTCTTTGTATAATGAGGCACTGTGATTGGCTTTATCTCTCCACTCCTCTAGTTCTGATATCTGTATTCTCCTGTGTTCTCCGGATTGGTCAAGATCCATATTCCATCTCTAGATAGCTAGTGCGCTCCATGTTCCAGCTCGACGGGTAGATTGCATGTTTTCCCGTAGACAAGCTTATAGGGTGACATGCCGATGGGAGTGTTGTATGCCGTATGATATGCCCATAGAGCATCCGCTAGCTTTGGCTTCCATGCCTTGCCCATCTCATTAACGGTCTTTTGCAGAATATTCTTGATTTGCTTATTCAATATTTCTGCCTGACCACTTGTCTGAGGGTGATACAGGGTTGCTATGTTGTGCATGGTGCCTAGTTCCTTGAGGAAGTTCTGGAAAGCCGTATCAATGAAATGCGACCCTCCGTCACTTATCACCATTCGTGGTGTTCCAAACCTTGGAAAGATCACCTCTTGGAACATCTTCCGGGCATGCTTGGCATCAGCGGCCCTGCATGGCATAGCTTCCACCCATTTGGACACATAGTCCACAGCGACCAAGATATACTCGCAATTATGAGATTTTGGAAAGGGTCCCATGTAGTCAATGCCCCATACATCAAAAATTTCCACTTGAAGGTTGCATGTTAGAGGCATGGCATCGCGAGCTGAGATTCCTCCGTGTTTCTAGCAGCTATGACACCATCGAATGAAATCCTTGATGTCTTCATACAAATTAGGCCAATAGAAACCAATTTGCCAGATATTTGCTTGTGGTGAAATACACGATAATGTCCTCCATATGGTGTTGCATGGCATTTCTCAATGATCTTGATCCCTTCTGTTGTGGGGACACAGCTTCAGATTAGTCCATCTGCACATACTCTGTATAGATATGGCTCATCCCATAGATGACGTCTGCTCTCGTATGCCAGCTTCTTATTGTTTTCTCCTGGTGGTACATACCCTAAAACCATAAAGTTCACAATATTTGCATACCAGGGGTTCGAAGCCGTCACCTTGAGTAGCATGTCGTCTCGGAGGAAATCATTTATCGGGAGTTCCTGCGTGTTAGTGATATTCATGCGCGATAAATGATCTGCAACCGAGTTTTCTACTCCCTTTTATCTTTTATTTCAAGGTTGAATTCTTGGAGTAGAAGGATCCATCTTATAAGCCTAGGTTTAGCATCTTTCTTAGTGAGGAGGTATTTCAAAGCAGCATGGTCGGTGAAAACAATAACCTTTGCCCCCACTAAGTAAGATCTAAACTTATGTATCGCAAAGACTACTAAAACAATAACCTTTGCCCCCACTAAGTAAGATCTAAACTTATGTATCGCAAAGACTACTGCCAGGAGCTCTTTTTCTGTAGTGGCATAGTTAAGTTGAGCGTGTGTCAGTGTCTTGCTAGCATAAGCGATCGTGTTATGATTTTATCCTTGATTTTCCCTAGTACGGCCCCTACCGCACAGTCGCTAGCATCACACATGATCTCAAAAGGAAGCTTCCAATCTAGGGGTTGGATGATTGGAGCTGAGATGAGTGCCTCTTTGAGAGTGTTAAAGGCTTTTAGGCACTCATCATTAAAGTGGAAGGGGACATCCTTAGCTAGTAAGCTTGTAAGGGGTCTAGCAATACTGGAGAAGTTACCTGTAAAGCGCCGGTAGAACCCTGTGTGGCCTAGGAAGCTTCGGATCCCTTTTACATTGGTGGGCAGCGGTAGCTGTTCGATGACCTCAATCTTCACCTTGTCCACCTCTATTCCTCTCTTAGAGACTAAGTGTCTGAGAACGATGCCTTCTTGGACCATGAAATGGCACTTTTCCCAATTTAGCACCAGGTCCTTCTCTTGGCATCTCTGCAAGACCCTGTCCAAATTTCTAAGACAATGGTCAAAGGTCTTACCATAAACTGAGAAGTCGTCCATGAAGACCTCCATAATTTCTTCGATCATGTCCGAGAAGATGGACATCATGCACCTTTGGAACAAAGCGGGTGCATTACACAAACCGAATGACATTCTTCAGTAAGCATAGGTTCCATAAGGGCATGTGAACGTGGTCTTGCTTTGGTCGTCAGGATGAATTGGAATCTGATGATAACCAGAATAGCCATCAAGGAAACAAAAGTAGGAGTGTTTCACTAAACTTTCTAGCATCTCGTTGATGAAGGGCTATGGAAAATGGTCCTTCTTCGTGGCCTTGTTCAGCTTCCTGTAGTCGATGTACATTCTCCATCCCGTGATGGTTCGTTGTGGAATCAACTCATTCTTGCTATTTTCCACGACCGTCATACCTCCTTTCTTGGGCACTACCTGGACCGGACTTACCCACTCGCTGTATGGTACGGGATAAATAATCCCAGCATGTAGGAGCTTCAGGACCTCCTTCTTCACTACCTCTCGCATTGCGTTGTTTAAACTTCTTTAGGGTTCCTGTGGCAGAACCACCTGAATTAATCCGGCTCAAGTGTATTAACCATCACCATTAGGGCAATCTCGGTTAACCTTACACTTCAAACGGAGTAATCCATTGGTCTGTCGGGTAACCTCCCGATACAACCACGGTAAAGCGGATCGAAGCCATACATACAAATGCTCATGCGAAGATGAGCCCAGAGAATACCACATTCCAGCAGATATTACAAAATTATCATAAGTGAATATTACAAACCATGTTTGAGTTTAGTAATCAAGTACTTCAGTGATCATAACCAATAAGTTCTTCAGAGTTTAAGTTGCAGCGGAAATAAAATAACGAAAACTACTCGACGATACAGGATGTCTCGGTGAAGCCCGTACGAGACATCACTCGGCATTATCTCCATTGGCCGGGGGCGTATCCCATTCCACCGACCAACCAGGGGGAAGAGTACACGGCCAGGTCAAGCTAGCAATCATATCTTCGAAGGTCTCACCTGAAAACGAGCCACAAGCAAAGCTGAGTATACTAATACTCAGCAAGACTTACCCGTGTAGTGGAATCTACTCCACCGACTCTAGACATGCAAGGCTTTTTGGCTCAGGGGTTTGTTTTGCCGAAAAGCATCTACGAGTGGGTCCTTACTTTCAACTTTTAGCTCAAGATTCTAGTTTCATTAACCATTCTAGATAAGCAGCTATCCAATATCATTCTTGGTGAAGCATTAAATTTCATCCAACAAGTTTATTCATCATCATTGTTCCTCTTCTTACTCTGTGTGGTAAAAGGGATTAAGCAGTCTCAATAGCCGTGAGAAACGGACGATTCGAATCGAATTTCTTAACCTTGCAAGGGGAAACCTAAACACACGTCACGTGGTTACTCCCAGAGTCACACGTGCAACTTTTCCCCTTTCTTTCCGGGTTGTGGATCGGAGCTACCCTCCGAGAGTACAAGAGCCCCACGCCACGGTTCGGCACCGGGTCGTGACCACTCGTGCACTCGCCATCTGCACATGGATCGGAGCTACCCTCCGAGAGTACAAGAGCCCCACGCCACGGTTCGGCACCGGGTCGTGACCACTCGTGCACTCACCATATGCACATGGGACCGAAGTTCAAAGGGTAGGTTGTCGCCCACTTGCCGGGCCAATCAGGTACTTAAGCTTACCGATTACCATATTCTCGGCATGTGGTTAGTACGTTCAAAGACTTAACCACCACTACCACACACTGCGGCCTTAGCATTTTTCACAAAACAGACGGGCCTCAATCGTAAACATCGTACCATAGCCCGTCCGTTGACCTTATGATTGCAGCGTGTAGTAAACATTCAACTCCTATTTTCTCGCGAGTGACAGAAATCACTCGGCTTTTACCGGAGTCCTATTAGCACAGCATTCTATCGAACCTTACATCTAGTTTTCAAGCATGGGTTCCTAACATCATGCAACTAAGTTTTCATTCAACTCCTATAAACTTAATGCACAAGCAAAAGAGTAGTGAGTTGCGTAATTTAGAAAAGAAATGGGTTATGCTCCGGGGCTTGCCTTCTTGTGCAAAGTTAGTCCGGGGATCGTCTGAACGTTGACCCGGGTCTTCAACTGCTTCAGTTAAATTTGCCTGGGCTTCTCGCTGCTCACTCTCGGACTCGGGCACCAGCTCGTAAGTCCCGTCGGCGAGAGTAGTCGTTTCTACATGAATGCTCAAGTTTAAGTAGTGGTGATGGTAAACGACATGATTTCCTTCCCGATAAAGTTGCAGTCTGTAAAACATGAGTTTTGTTGTGAAGTGAGTTACTTTATCATTCGTGGGCAATCTTTATTAGAGTAGAATAGTACAATAAGTAACTTCGTTAAGCAAGGTGGGGTGGGTGTTCATGGGAACTTATGTTCCTCATGGAAACATGATTTAAGTTTAACTTCTACAGTGAGTAGTTTCTAGTCATGAAACCTTGGATCTAGGCACACCAGGGAAAGATAAGCTTACTGTAAAATTTTCAGATATTTTCATGCAGCAGATTAATTATGAAAAATATAATACATGGTTGCTGCTAGATTCTTGTTCTTTTTGTACAGAACAAATGGTGCAAAAATTGAGACTAAGCTTTTTACAGGGCTTTCACTTAATCATGAAGGAGCTACTGTAATTTTTATAGGATTTATTATGCAGTTTTCAGAGCATAGTAAATATGACATTACACACCTAGGTTAATTAAGGATTTATTTTTACAGGATCCTGCACAGGGTTTTTGTCCATGAAACTTTTTACACAGCATCCTCGACCACTGAGTATCTTCTATTAACAATATGAGAATTTTCCAAGCTAAGATACTGTTTTCTTGATTAAATGTATGTTATTAGCCCATAAATCAAATATATAGGTTCCTCTGAGATAAAAAGTCTCTAAATTTTTCTATGGCATCTAGGTACCATTAAACCAGTATAGAAATAGTTTCATTAGGTGATTCATAACCTAACTGCAGGGAAAATTAATTCTATCCAAACATGGTATGAAACTAATTTTAATAAACAGTGTAGATAGAGATGGAATTTGGGCCTAATCTTTTTACATTGGCTTATATAACAAGTAAATCTCATACTGTAAAATTTTCAGGACTAGTACTTGTCTACAACAATGGTTGTGAATAAAGGTCATTAAACAGCCTATTTAATTTAGAGCATAAATTAGCTAGAATCTGAGGAGATGCATGTAACAAAAGTTGTGGAGTTTATCCTAACATCTCCAGAGCAGTTGAGTTTGCATTTTTTTCAATTTTCTATGATTTTATACGAATTTTACAATTCACTGATTTGAATCTAAGTTTGAATCTTCCTCTTACATCTGGGTCCTTGGAATCTTACGTGCAGACCCTTCTAAAGATTTCAATTACTGCAATTGGGTCCTTGGGCGGCTCGGGTACGGAGGCCGGCCAAAATTCCGGCGAGGGGCTCGCTGGCGGCGAGGGGTGAGGGCCGGGGAAGGATCAGGGGTGCGAGGGCTACCTCGTGGGGGTCTTGGTCGGGTGGGGGACGGCCGGGAGTAGCTCGTCGGCGTTGGAGCAGGGGCAGCGGCGGTGGCGGTACGCGTCGACGGCGGTGCTCCGGCGGGCTTGGGGCGGTCTGGTCTGGACTTGAAGCTTCAGTGGCGCGTGGGGAAGCTGCTCCGGTACTTGGCTTGGGCGGAGGGGGTCAGGGTCGAGCTGTCCGCGGTGACCAGGGGCGGCGGCGGCGGCGACAGCGCGGACGGCGTTGAGCGGGTCGGTGAGCTCCGGTAGGTTGATGTGGTGGTGGCTGGAACTTCAATTTGGGCAGTGGATGGCTGTAGAGGGCTGTCCACAAGCGAGTGGAGCTCGGCGGCGACAATGGTGGCGGCGACGTTCTCTGGTTGCTGGTAGCTCGCACGGGCGGCCTGGGGCGCCTTTTATAGGGGCAGGAGGGAGGTAGGGGTGCCGGGCGACGCGCGGGGGTGGAGGCACGGCAATGGCGCGGGGTTGGCCGCGGTGGGCGGCTCGGTTCACCGGCGCGGCGTGCGGAGGGCGGAGGCGCGTGACTGGCGGTCGAAAATCTTGCGTGACGGAGTGAAAGATAGCGCGGCACGGGGGTTGGGGGACAGCTGCAGCAGCGGCTCGGGCGGGCGGCAAGCTCAGCGACGGGCGGGTCGCGGCGAGCAGTGCGGCACGGCGCGGCGCGGCCGTTGGGCGCGGCGGGCGGCGAGCAGAGGCGCGGCTGGCGTGGCGCGCGTGGCGAGCCGGGGCTGGGCAGCGCGGCGGTGGGGGGGGGGGGGGCAAAGCCGGGCTTGGGGGCGAGGGCCGGCGGCCACTGGCCTGGCGGCTTGCGCCGGTCAGGCATCGCCGGCCACCTGGCCGGTGTGTCGGGCGGGGAGGGGAGAGAGAGGAGGGAAGAAGGGCCTATTTGCGAGAATTTGAAAAGTTCCAAGGGGCTTGTTGCAAACAGGATGTTTTCTCCACTTTCTAATTTGAATTTCAAAAACTTTTGAACATGAAAGTTGTTCAGAATAAAAAGTTCTACAAGTTTGGTTTCAGGCAACACCTCATTTGGCTTGTGGTTTGAAAGTTAATTTAAAAATTCAAAAGTATTCATATGTGCCCAATTTCAATTTGAATTTCAACTTAACTTGTTCTAATTCTTTTCACCCTTTTATTAGTTGGTTAAGCATAGGGTTGGGCTAATGACATTGCTTTAGAAATGTAATTTATCACGGTTGTTACAGTTCCCTAGAAGGTGTCATGGTAGGATCGATGAGAATGCAATGAGTGCAAAGGGTAGGGCTGATGCCTTTGAGATCCTGGAGGGCGTAACCGAGAATAGCTCAATGCTTTTCTAGAACAACGATGAGTTTTGATGTGTCCTCTTCTGAGAGTTTATCACTGATGATCACGGGAGACTCTACATCGTTGTTCAAAAAGGCATATCGGAGCCTAGAAGGTAAAGGCTTAAGCTGGATCGGAAGTTGTGTTGGAGTTCCAAATTCTGGGAGTTCCAGGACTTCATCGGAATCTTCCTCTTCCAGGATAAATTCTTCAGCTTCTTTCTCGAGAGCTGATTCTGATGAGTCTAGAGGGTTCATGTCCAACACTTCCTCTATTGCCTCTATGATGGGAGAAATCTCTGCTACTAAATTTATTGATCGAGTAATTGGAACAAAGAGAATTTTTTCCCTAGTCTAACGATAAGGTTCCCCGAGTCTGGTACATCTGTGAGAAGTTTCTCGATGCGATGACCTATCAGAATGTTGAAGTTGGGAACTTCGAACACATGGAAATCTAGACTCGCCTTCACATCCTTGTGTCGTATAGACACATTCTAGATTACCCCATAACTTCCTACGAGAGAACCTGAAGGCCCTCTGAGGGTTCTGCCTGTTGGAGCTAGAGCTTCGTTGCCAAAGTAGGCTAGCGCAAAGTTATCTGACATAATATTGGCTCCAACGGCATGGTTATAGAGAGCTTCCGCATCTTGGTCCCTTATGCAGCATTGGATGAGGGAAGAAGGATTGTTGATTTGAATAGGTGCTGAGGATGACTCCCCTTCTCTTAGCCATTCGTTGCTCATTAAGGTCGTCAACTCCTTGATTGTTTCTTGAAGGAATTCCTTCTCATATGGCTCTAAAGGAGTGACAGGGACTGGTGGTCTCTTCTGACATAGATAGTTCGAGGTGTTTCCGAAATCTTCAAAGAGATCTTCCTCGAATCCATGCTAAAAATTCCAAAGGCAGAGGTTCCTCTTCCTTTGGCATTTCGAGTTCAGGTTCAGGAGAGGATTTAGGAGTCGAATCTAAAAGTTGGGCTTCTAAGGATTCAGATTCGGCTGCTAAGGCTTCCTCTTGTTGTACCTCTGGTTCTACCTGAGGCGGCTCTCGTAAATAGACAAAGGAAGTCTTTTCCATGATTTTGGTGATTTCCCTTCCTTCGGCTGGAGTCTTGTGTGAGAGCGAACCTCCGGTGGTGACATCGAGGTAATGTGTGAACTAACAGATGATCGGGTACAGTCAAGTCAGGACCAGATTGAGCTAGAAGGGACAACCTGGGCCAAGCTGCCCCGATGGATTCCTTCTCTTTACGACGGAAGTCAGAATTTCTGCCCGCAAGGTGCAGATATGAGAGAGCGGAAAGAATGCAAGACAGAACCGATCTCGCAAGTCATTCTAGTCCCCATTCGCACTTCTTACATTAGTTGTGTACCATTGCCTCGCCGACTCTATAAGAGAGAAGGGAAACAACTTCCACTTAAGAGTTTCATGTGTCATGTCTGAAATTTTCAGGCACGAGCACACTTGCTCAAATTCACGCAGATGATGGTATGGATTTTCATTGTCCCATCCTGAGAAGGAATGCTCATGAACCTTGTTTATGAATTCAAGGCTGATTTGTTAACCAAATGAAAGAATTGGATCAGAAGATGATGCTAGCTCACAAAATTCACCCTTAAGTGTGTGGAGAGCTGTTGAATGGATGGCTGCTCCATGGATAGCGGGGGTAGAGATACAATGAAAAAATGAAAAAGGTACGAGGGCGAACTAGGTCCGCCGAGAATATAGCAACAGTTCCCCGGCAACGGCGCTAGAAAGCTTGTTGGGTATTTTTACGATCACAAATAAATCTGCAAGCGCACAGATACCGTTGTAGCTTTCACCCAGAAGTACTCCGGGGTATCGTATCCACTAAGGAACGTGTGTATATTCTGTAAGGTTTAGATTCATCCAAGGACACCACAAAGGCTAGAGGCAAGGGGTAGAGAGGATTCCTAGGCTAAGAATCAAAGGTAAGATACAACTGTCTTAGTTGTTCACGTCGGGCTACTGGCTTCCCATAGGACAAAACCTGGAGAGATCCGATAATACGGCACTGGGATATACCCAAAAGGGGAGGATTACGGTGGATAGATAGGGCTGTCACCACCTGCTACCTACCTCATCTAACCATAGGATATACCACAACCAACAGGTGATGCCTAGTCTAGACACCACGTCTACACTATCTTTTACTAACTCCAGCCTTAGCTTTAGACTAGAGCAGCCACTAAACTAGTGAACTATTGATTCGGCAAACAACTAAGGAACAAGAACTATTACTTAACTAAGAAACTAAGCACAGAAGAAGTCACGGACACTTACCTTGATTGATAAGCATCCATCGAGGTACAAGCTGGAGGAGAGTGCCGACAGCCCCGGCACTTCCCCGACTTCACCTCACTCTCTCCCTATCTCCTAACACCTCTAGAAATGAGCCTAGAGCTCAAGTATGAAAGTGTGTGTGTTGTGTGATAGTGTGTTCATTTAGGAGCCCCCTTCAGATATATATATATATGTGTGTGTGTGTGTGTGTGCGTGTGTGTGTGTGCGTGTGTGGGCCAGGGGTGTTCTGGCCATGCAAATAGCAGGAGCTCCTTTGAACCAACATTGGGGACCAATGGAGAGCTGCCACGTTGAAGGAGTAAGGCGGTGGAGCTGGTCCAGGTTCGGCCGAACCACCTGGAACTAGGTTGAGCCTTGACCGGCCTCAACTTTGGACAGGTGGCTGACAAGTGGCCCCCCTGGTCCCTGGTAGGTGAATTGGTGCTGCCCTATGTTGGTTCCCTGTGCTGGTGGCCCCTTTGATCCATGTGACGCCGAATGGTGTGTTCTGATTGGTTGATGCTTTTACACCTTGGATGTTGCTTGCTCGTTTCATGCATTTTTAGCTCTAATTCACCTGCACACATATTTTGACCAGCACTCGTGGAATTCTTTAGATAAACATCCTATACTAGTGTTGGCCTTTGCTAAATTGGTGCTTTTATGCAGGATTTGACGGTCGAAAAATGGTCCCTAGCGAGCGTCAACACAAACCGCGGGCAGAGAAGCCCGCACTTGACAAGTTCCCCCAGACGCGCTTGACTCATGTACGATCGGTACCACGACGCCATTGCCTGGCGGCGGTAAGGGCTCAAGAGCTCTCACGGGGACAAAGGCGCAGATGGGGAATGGCTCGGGGTCCGGCGCTGTGGAGGTGGAGAAGGTAGAAAGATGGGATTCACACGACGATTGGGGAGGGGCCGAGAGCCCCAGTTATAGACTCCCACGACTGCCGTAATGACTGCGTTCGCCACGTCGCGTCGCCCCGTCCTATTGGGAGGTGCGCGCATGCCACGCCCGGGCCCGACCACTCGGGTGATGCGCCCGGCGGAAAAGGGGCTAAAAACCCCCGTAGCTAAAAAGGGATATGGGCTGAAATGCCCCGACTGCCCATTAAGGTTCAAGGGTTCCAAGGTTGGCCCACCGATGGGTTCACAACCGCCCTAGGGCACCACCAGAGTGAGGTGTGGAGATGGATGGGCCCACTAGTGGCCAGCACCCGGGTGCGCACGAGCCATGGGCATCCCGACTCACCTCCGAGTCTTGGCTAGAGCATCATCCATGGTTTTTCTTCGAAGAAAGGCAATGAGCTGTCGGGACCGGTCGAACGGACCTGATAACTATACGGATCGGCCGTCGAGAATCTAGAGTCGGTCACCAGCTGACCCATGCCAGATCCCCACGAACGGGAACTGGGGCCCCACTCGGATCAACCCGTTATCAGCTCACCGAGTGCCACATTTCGAACAATGAGGTAAAATGTGGCACGACTCAGCCCTTCCGCCTCATTGAAAGAGACGCTTGAAGGGAAGCGACTGCAAGACGAGACGGCCTCCCGACTAGACTCCCGCAAACGCACAGTTGCTCGGGGGTCGGACTCGCAAGGAGACCAAATACGTGGTCACATACGAAGCGGAGGCGAGAGCTGAAAGAGAGAGAGTCCTCTTCGCCTTTCAGGTCCCACCCGTACAGAGGGACCCCTAGGACAGCGCCCGACCCTTCTATGGGCTCGAGGGCTCCTATGGGGCGTTGGGATCAAGCACCTTAAATACTATCCATTTATGCCCAATTACCAAGGGGATACGATTACATGGCGCGCTCTAGGCGCATAACAAAAGACATAACCAAGATTTGAAAAAATGGCCTACATTTTGGACGGAAGGAGTGGCTGGCCATAGGCCATGTACAAATACAAACAACATAAGCACTACCACGTAGGGTAGCCCGAGGTCTCCTTTAGCAGGGGCTGGGGATGGAACGGACGACTGCGTCGCAGTCCATCCCCTAAAAGCGAGGCTGTCTCAGAAGCAAGAGCGGTACGCGGCCATTGTCACGTACGTCTCGTGCCACCTCGAGGTACGCCTCTGCCCCCGCGAGGCGACCCCGGCAACGACAGCGGGGAGGATGAGAAAGGGGGAAGCCAGGTGAGGCTGTACGGCACCAAGCGGAACTGGCGTTCTCGCGCAAAATCAGGGCAGGTGCGGCAAGGCTTGCCTCTGCCTCCCAACAGGAAGGAAGAGATACCACCTACCCAACAATTTCACGAAGAGCAACGAATCCGGCTCCGCCCTCACGAGGAACCAGCAGCTGAACCAAGGCAACCTCCTCACGATGGCCAAGCCGAGAATCTGGACACTTAGAGTTCTCCTTCCTCACGCTCTTCCGCTCACAATCAATCCACGAACAGCAACCGATGAAGGACTAGGATCCAGCTCGAGCGAGCCGAACCCGAGCTCTAGGTGGCCTAGCTCTACCACGCATTGTTGGTGGTTCTACCGGCTGGACTTGGTGAAATAACCAGGAGCCCAACGCCGCTATTTATAGAAATAGCCCAGCAGCGCTGGACGGGCCAAAACCAAGCGACCAGCATTAAAATAGCCTACCTGCCCCGATTTCCATCAACGACTGCAGGCCCGATGGGACAGCACGGGATAAGATGAGGCGGGCAGGTGCTGTCTGAGATAGGAGTTGGCGGCGGGCATCGCACGAGCACCAAAGCAAGCAAGGACGGGTACCACTGGAGAACCCGTGCTGTGACAACCCTGGTAAAAATTTTATTTCTAAAATCAGTATCATTAGCCTAACCCTATGCTTAAACCAACTAATAAAAGGGTGAAAAGAATTAGAACGAGTTAAGTTGAAATTCAAATCGAATTTGGGCACATTTGGACACATTTGAAACTTTTAAATTAACTTTCAAACCATAAGCCAAATGAGATGTTGCCTGAAACCAAACTTGTAGAACTTTTTATTCTGAACAACTTTCATGTTCAAAAGTTTTTGAAATTCAAATTAGAAAGAGGAGAAAACACCCTGTTTGCACCCAGCCCCCTGAAGTTTTTAAAATTTTTGCACTTAGGTCCCTCCCTCACCTCTCCCTCCTCTGCTGCACCGCCCAGCTCGCCCGACCGCCGCCGGCCACCTAGCCCTCGACGCCTGCGCGGCACCAGGCGCTGAGCCAACCCACGGCGCCCTGCTGCACCGCCCCCGCTCGCCCAACCGCGGCCGCGCCTTCTTCTCCTCCCCCCCCCCCCACGCCGTGTCTCTGCCCAATCCCCGGTGCGCCACCGTGCTGCCCAGTCGCTGGCCGCCGCCCCCTCCACCAGTGCCCCGTCGTGCCGCCCCAGCTCGCCAGTAGCACGCCCACGCCGCTATCTCGCTCGCCCAGTCGCCTGCCCAATAGCGCCGCTGGTCACCGCCGGCCGCACCCAATGGCGCCCAGCCTCGCCACCCCCCTCCACCCCGCGCCCCGGCCGTGCCGAGCCCGCCCCCATGAGCTCCACCAGCTATAAAGCCGGCACAGCGCCCCTCCCTCCCCTCCTTTCTTCTTCCCCGCAGAACAGAGCACAGCAGAGCTGAGCGCCGCCCCACGCCGCCGCCGTGGAACTCCCTCCTCCGCCCCTCCTCGACCCGAGACAAGCGCTGAAACGGATCCTCCTCAGTGCGCTGAAGCTTCCCAGCCCTAGCCCCGCCGCCCTCATCGCCGGAGCGCCGCTGTCCGCGCCGCCCCACCGCCGCCGCCCCTGCTCTCCGCGGCCAGCCCGCCACCGGCCACCCCGAGCCACTCCAAGACCACCAATAGGTGCGCCCGGTTCCCTCTCCGTGCTCCCCCACCTTGCCCTCGCCGCCGGCGACCCAGCTCGCCGGAATTTGGCCGGACAGGATGACCCCGCCGTGATTTTGCGACCAGGGACTACATTGCAAACGCCCAAATCTTTCTAGGGGGTTTTCTGCTAGTTTTCAGGGACCCCTCTGTAAAGAAAGTTTTAACCAAATCAGTGAACTTGTAAAATTCGTATAAAATCGTAGAAAATTCAGAAAACTGCAAACTCAACTGTTCTGGAATCCTTAGAAGAAACTCTACAACTTTTGTTACATAAAGTTTCTCAGATTCTCAATATATTTTGCTCTATATTAAATGGAAGGTTTAATGGACTTCTTTTGTACCCACTGTTGTATATCATTGCTGACCCTAAATTTTGGGCAGTAAGTTACTTGCTTGATGTTTAGGACTGTGTAAAAAGATCAGGACCAAAAGCCATCTCTAGATACACCTTTTGTCCAACCTTGTTTTATGCCATAAAGTGTTAGAACTAATTTTTCCTGCGGTTCTGTGATGTTTAATGTCATGAAAAATTTTCTGTGTTGTTGTAGTGATACCTAGAGGCCATAGAAAAATTTAGAAACATTTTTACTATATGTAACCTGTTCATATGAAATTGTGGTAGGAAAACTTCACTAATTCAAAATAATTAGTAAAGTGCTTAGGAAATGTTCATCTTTTTACTATGAAACACATTAGAGTAGCTCAATCTGTACAAAACTTTTCATACATAGAAACCCTGTATAACATCCTGTAGAAAATAATCTTTAATAACATGAGTGCAGCTTGTCCCATTTATTATGCTCTATATCATGTGCAATAAAATCTGAAAAATTTACAGTAGCACAAATATGGTTATAGAAACACCCTGTAAAATTTTTAGCATCAATACTTGCATGGGTTGTTCTGTATAAAAATAACTAGATTCTAGCAGTGGCTATGTATCACATTTTTCATATTTAACATGCTACACAAAAATGTCTGAAATTTTTACAGTGAGCTTATCTCTGCATAATGTACTTTGAATAAAAATTTTATTACCAGAAGCTAACTAGATTAGTAATTGTGTTCAACTCATGTTTGTGTTTAAAAGAAACTAAGTTTTCAATATAACACAACCCCTTCTTCTTTAATGAAGTTAAATAGATTAAGATAAACTCTATTAACGATTGCCCAGGAAATGTTAAAGTAAATAACTTCACAGCAAAACTTATGTCTTATGAACTGCAACTTTATCGTGAAGGAAATAATGTCGTTTACCATCACCACTACTTAAACTTGTGCATTCATGTAGAAACGACAACTCTCGCCGACGGAACGTACGAGTTGGTGCCCGCGTCCGAGAGTGAGCAGCGTGAAGCTCAAGTGAATCTAACTGAAGTTGCCGAAGACCCGAGCCCAAGTTCGGAAGAGCCCCGGACTAACTTTTCGCAAGAAGGCAAGCCCCGGAGCATGAACCCTATTTTCTAAACTTATGCAACTTATTACTCTACTTTACTTGTGCATTAAGTTTATAGGAGTTGGATGAAAACTTAGTTGCATGATCCTAGGTACCCATGCTCTGAACACTAGATGCAAGGTTCGATAGAATGCTATGATAATAGGACTCGGTAAAAGTCGAGTGATTTCCTGTCACTCGCGAGAAATTAGGAGTTGATTGTTTACTACACGCTGCAATCATAAGGACGACGGACGGGCTATGGTACGATGTTTATGTTGATGATTGAGGCCCGTCTGTTTAGTGAAAAATGCTAAGGCCGCAGTGTGTGGTATGTGATGGTTAAGTCTTTGAACGTACTAACCACATGCCGAGAATATGGTAATCGGTAAGCTTAGTACTGGATTGAACCGAGGCCGGAATATACTCCCCACTGTCTTGAATTCGTTCACATCTAGCTAATGGCGGGTGCATCGGCCGCCATGGCCCGGCTGCGTCCGTGGTCCATGGGGAGGTGTAGTCGAGGGCGGTGGGCCTGTTCCGTGAAGCGGGAATTGAAGGGAAAAGTTGCACGTGTGACTCTAGGGAGTAACCACGTGACGTGTGTTTAGGTTTCCCTTGCAAGGTTAAGAAATTCGATTCGAATCGTCCGTTTCTCACGGCTATTGAGACTGCTTAACCACTTTTACCCACAGAGTAAGAAGAGGAACAATGATGATGAATAAACTTGTTGGATGAAAATTTAATGCTTCACCATGTATGATATTGGATAGTTGCTTACCTAGAATGGTTAAAGAAAGCTAGAACTTGGAGCTAAAATCTGAAAGTAAGGACCTACTATATATGCTTTTTGGCAAAACAAACCCCTCAAGCCAAAGGCCTCGCATGTCTAGGAGTCGGCTAAGTATACCCCATTAGACGGGTAAGCCTTGCTGAGTATTAGTATACTCAGCCTTGCTTGTGGCTCGTTTTCAGGTGAGACTTTCGAAGATATGATTGCTAGCTTGACTTGGCCCTGCACTCTTCCTCCTGGTTGGTCGGTGGAATGGGATACGCCCCCGTCCAACGGAGATAATGCCGAGTGATGTCTCGTACGGGCTTCATCAAGACATCCTTTATCGTCGAGTAGCTTTCGTTATTTTATTTCCGCTGCAACTTAAACTCTGAAGAACTTATTAGTTATGATCACTGAAGTACTTGGTTTCTAAACTCAAACTTGGTTTGTAATATTCAATTATGTTAATGTTGTAATATTTGCTGGAATGTGGTATTCTCTGGGCTCATCGTCGCGTGAGCGTTTGTATGTATGGCGCTCGATCCGCTTACCGTGGTTGTATCGGGAGGTTATACCCGACAGACCAGTGGATTACTCCGTTTGAAGTGTAAGGTTAACCGAGATTGCCTTAATGGTGATGGTTAATACACTTGAGCCGGATTAATTCAGGTGGTTCTGCCACACGTGCCGGACGATCCGACGCCTGCAAAGGCTGCTGTCGGCCGCAGTCAGCAGAAATGAGACCCGACGAAGGGGCACTTGGACCAAGGCGTCACCACAGAGTGCCCTCTGAACATGCTAGCTAACCCTCTGCACGAATCTCTAATTCGCCCAGAGGCTCGGGGGCTACACCCACTAGGTGCGCTCGCGCGCACCCATGTGAGTCAAGCGGAGGGGGATCTCTCATCAGTTGCGTCAATCGAGACGTGGGGCGAGCACGCCAACGGAACCCTTTGCGCGAATCTTTGATTCACCTAGAGGCTCGGGGGCTACACCCAGTGGACCTGGTAGGAACAGAACACATCCAAACTACGTTGGCCCAGATGCGAGGCTGGGAACGCATTTGGCCCGATGCGGGAGACGATGCCTAGGTAAAACAAAGCCCCCGCACGGATCTCAAAAGTTGCATAGGCTCGGGGGCTACTGACAGGGGCGAACATCATGGATCCCCCAAAGTGTGCTCTTTAGGGAGCTAATCACAGATTAGTCCTGCAGAACTGTGCAGCTCGGCTTGACCAGGCAGGCACGCGGCCGCGGACTGCCCACCGGCTGAAGGAACATCGACGGCCCAGCATCAGGCCCAGATGGGGGGCGAGAGCCGCCTCGCCTAACCTCGAAGGCGCAGGCTCCACCTCGCCCGATCCTAAGGGCGCGGGCTTGGCCTCATCCGACCCCTATGGGAAGGGATCCGCCTCGCCTGACCCCGAGGGCACGAGCTCAGCCTCGCCCGACCCTGAGTGTACAGACGCGGCTGCACTCGTCTTAGAGACATGGGACCCTCAGGAACTCGCAGGAGTGAAAGCTCACATCAGAAGTCAAGCCACTGATGCGAGAACAGGCGAGAGAACACCTTGACGTGACCTCTGGAGGTGACAGGCCATCACGGCGAGCCCCGGTCGCCCGCCGTGCCGGGGGTTAACCCGCAAAACGCGCTGGGGGCTCACACCGCCCATCTTGTCGAAGCGCACATCGCCCACCAGACATGCCGGGGGCCCGCGCTGCCCTTTCTGTTGAGGTGCACGTCACACGTCACGCCAGGGAGCGGTGCAGGGACACCCCCGTCGTCATCTACAGGGCCAATGGTGCCCACGTAAAGTGAAGGAGAGCAGCAGGATCCCAGGGACCCTCCTCTTTCTACTTCTTATCTCTCTCTCTCTCTCTCATGTATTTGACCCTTGCCCCTTGGCTTATAAAAGGGAAGGCGAGGACTCCCGTAGGGGGACCGAACTCTTAGACACTCACGCACTAGCATAGCACTTTGCCACCAGAGACATGGGAGCCCGTTCCCTCTCTCGACCGTTTGTAATCCCTACCGCAAACCAGTGCAAGAACATGAGTAGCTCGAAGTGGACGTAGGGACATTCTGTCCGAACCAGTATAAACCCTTGTGTCTCCCTTTCACACCATCCGAGCTAGACGTGCAAGCACAAATTTAATAGTCGGCGGTCTGAAACACCGACAGTTACACTGGACGAACAAGGTTGTCACCACTTGCCGCCTACCTCATCAAACCATGGGATAGGACCGCATCCGGCAACACTAACTAGCCCAGACACCACATCGACGCTAATGAGCGATACTCTAGCATCCTGCACGAAGCCCCCCCCTCTGGATGGACAGACATCACACTAGAGCAAACATACGAATACCAAAACCATTTCTTTGGCACTAGATTTACCCTTCTAATCATGCAAGGCATAAGGTAAGAATACAAACTAAACATAGCATACATATCTGACACCGCAGTATATAAACTATGCAAGTATATAAATCTAGAAGATAACTCTATTAAAGATATCGGAGAATTACAAAGGAGAAGAAGAGATAAACCCATACTGAACACTCCTAGGCAACCTCGGAAACCCGAAGAGAGCTACTTCATCCTAAACTCCACTAACCTATGGAGAAAGCAAGAGAGGAACTTGACAGAGAGCAACTTGAGGTGTGTCTTAATTCTACCCCCCTCCCCTCAAATTTATAGGTGTGTCCAAGGGTGTTCTGGCCGTGCAAATAGATGAAGCCTTGGAGAACCAACATTGAGGACCAATGGGGAGGCGCCACGTTGAAGAACTAAGTCGGTGGAGCTGGTCCTGGTTCGGCTGAATCACCTGGTTCAGCCGACCCAAGCCTAAGTCCAACAGGTCTAATCTTTGGCTGGGTGGCTGACAGATGGGCCCTCCAGCCAATGGTTCACAGCTTGGTGGCGGTTGCATGTCCTGGTGGGCCCTTTGGTCCATGTGAGGCTGAACGGTGCGTTCTGATTGATCAGTAGCTTTTGCCTTAGATTTAAGGGTGTGTTTTCCCTCCATTTCTGCTAAAATCCCTACATAGCACTATTTTCAAAGGGAATGTGGAAATCACATTATTCTAGATAAATATGCGTGCAAGAAATGCTAGTTCTCCTAATTTTCTGATCAAATTGATGGTCGAAATTGAGCCATCACGAGTGTCAACAAGATCCTCCAAGCTGTCCTTTGCTTGGCCCAAGCAAAGTAGGACATTCAAGTTGTTGATCACAAAATTGTTAGTACTCATTACCTGTCGTCGTGCCATGTCTTGCAGCTTAGACGATCTCCGTGAGGCTTAGTAGGTTGGCGTGAGTACCCAGCCCGTGTTACCTTAATCATCTATGGGGCTTCTTAGCTTCTCCTTGTCTTGAGCTATTGAGAGTTAGAACAGTTGATAGAGCAATACTTACCCCTTCTTTGTTCAACAATCCATCTGGAGGTTTTCTTTTGAATTTTGCACATCAAGACTAAGTTCCTCAAACGAATCTCTCTGATCGCTCAATGTGTATAAATCCTTACCAAGGCATTACTTCCTTCCTCACTTCTAGAGCTTTTGTGGAGCTCAAGGTATGGCAAGGCTGTGGCATACCTATACTTCATATGTTGCAAAGACAGAGTGGATCCATGGAGAAACAAGTCATAAACCAAGATCAAAATATGCACGTGTGTGGATGGATGATAGTATGATGACTCCTCTTTTGGGTGACCCCTCTCTCCTTTATTTTATATTTTTTTTGGCCATAGCTATCCCCTTTATTCTTCTCTCTATATTTTTTTGGGTCATGCTTCTTAGCATGCCTTTCTTTTTCTTTGGGGGTAACCATATCTTCTTTTCATTTTTTTAGGGATACTTGGAGAGAGATCACGTAACACATGGAGTATTTATTTGGTGGATGGATGGAGCATGCTAATTCCCGGTGTAGGAATTTCACAATGGATGTGGAGTGTACGTGATCTTGATCAAGAGGATATGAAAAGCATCTCACTAGGGTCACAACAATTTGACAAAGCTCAATGAAGTAGCAAGTAGGTTATGTGTAGGAGTTTTCAATGTAGATAGCATATGGCTCTGGTAGGACTTATAGCATCATCGAGAAACTTATCTTCTGTCAGATATCATGTCTTACTTAGAAAGAGATTGTAAAGCTCTATCTTCCATATCTATCCTCACAACAACCTAGACTTGGATGAAGCATGTGCAACCCACGAGATTTTCATTTACATGGCCAAGGATTAAACAGCCAACAGACTCAAACTCAGGAAACACTATGCTTAGGACTAAGCGAGACAGACGAGCAAAAGCATAATAATTATTCATCCTTTCAACTTAGAAAAGCTAAGCATTCTTACCGCGCATATGGGAAGGGAAATTTAAGCAGAAAATATTATTGTTGGTTTTATGGTTTTTATATATTTTTGAAAGCAGTAAAGATACAATTCACTTGGTGGAGAACCTCCCCCAAATTAGCTCTTGGTTTAAGGTCCGATGAGCAGGACCCTCTCCATACCTATTTAACTCGAGGTCCAGTCGTCCATACCTAGAAAGGAGGTCCAGGATGATGACGTCTTCTTCACCCACCACACCTTCTTCTTCTTCTTCTTCTTCTTCTTCTTCTTCTTCTTCTCCTTCTCCTTCTTCTCCTTCTCCTTCTTCTCCTTCTCCTCCTTCTCCTCCTCCTTCTTCTTCTTCTCCTTCTACTCCTTCTGCTTCTTCTTCTCCTTCTTCTCCTCCTTCTTCTCCTTCTTCTCCTTCTTCTTCTCCTTCTTCTCCTTCTCCTTCTCCTTCTCCTTCTCCTTCTCCTTCTCCTTCTCCTTCTCCTTCTTCTTCTTCTCCTTCTTCTCCTTCTCCTTCTCCTTCTCCTTCTCCTTCTCCTTCTTCTTCTCCTTCTCCTTCTTCTTCTCCTTCTTCTCCTTCTTCTTCTTCTTCTTCTTCTTCTTCTTTGATTTTGGTGGTGCGGGTGTCGGGTCATCGGATTGGAGCCATGGCTCCGCCCACAACCCATTTCCTTCATGGTCTTGATGAATCAGGTATGTTTGTCCCTCCTTGGTTCCGAACTTGAACATCATCTTCTTGCCCATGATTCGTAGATGGATCTTCCCTGCCCCGACATCGATCTTAGCCTTGGTGTCTCTTAGGAATGGTCGCCCAAGAATGAGTGATATTCCTAAGTCACCCTCCATGTCGAGTACAACAAAGTCGGCGAGGATGAAGGAATCCTTAACTCGCACTAGAAGGTTCTTTACTATCCCCTCGGGGTATCGATCCGTTGAGTCATCAAGCTGCACACAGATACATGTTGGGGGAAAGAGCAGGATAGCATAGTGACGGGTCCAGGGACCCGGGGTCCCCAGCGGACCCGCCTCCCGCTGGCATTCCGAATAGACCAAGACAGCACTTGGAACGAACGCCCATCTTCATAGGCCGCGACTTCGTCCAGGCCGCCTAGGCCCATGATCCCGACCGGATGGCTGGTCGGCAAAACGATGGCTTGCGTCCCTGACCAAGAGACGATCGGGGACTGGGCCATGCCATCGCTCCAAATGAGGTCCCCGACCAGGCTCCGCCTTACACATGTCACTATTCCCGACCGACAAGGCTGAGGCCCTGCGTGCTGGCGGGCCTCGGAAGCAGGTGCGGTGGATAAGGATGCATGCCGAAGTCAACTTGCCATACAGGCCAACCACTCCCCCCACGGGGGTTACAGTGCCCCTCGCTGCCATAGCAGGGAAGCACTGTTTCACCTAACTGTCCTTGTGAGCGGATGGAACACAACGACGTCATCACGATGCGGCGGGCACGCCTCCATCATGGCGGAATGATAGGGCATAATGTTGAGGATGGAGCGTGACTTCCATACCGTGCTTATCAGCGCACGCTTGCCCCTCTGACTAGTGAAGCACATCGCACAGTGACAGAACAAGACGGCTACTCCTTGACATAGGACTTGGGCGGTGGCCGCTCGAGGACTTCTACTGACAGAGTTGGCGACTCGATCGACGGGGCAAGGAATTCTCTCTCTCTCTCTACCTCTCTTTCTCTACCCTTAGTTCCCTGTACAAGGGCCCCCCCTTGGACTGTAAAAGGGAGGGTCAGCTGCCTAGGAAAGGGGACTAAAATCCAAGAGATTCATCCTCCACTCGTAAGCTTGTAACTCCCCTAACTCTCATGAGCACTTGGGCTCAAGCAATGCATCTGACGACCCCCGACTGGACGTAGGGTACGATTGCCTGAGCCAGTATAAATCTTGAGTCATTGTGTGATAGGCCATCATCACAACACGCGACATACACTTCAAGTATATTTGTCTGTTGGCCATTTTCGAAACCGACAGTTTGGCACCGTCCGTGGGGAATACGTCGTGCTTCCACCATCCCGATGATCGGATGGCCTTCGTCTCCAACACCTACAGCCTCGCGAGCCTGGGCGATTAGATTCGCTTTGGCTCGTTGGAGTTTCCCATGGCCACACACGCTAGGCTATGGGCCCCTCCCATCTTCACGCCCTTCCAGGCCTTCCGCTTTGGAAGCTTAGACTTTGTTGCCGATCGTCTCGGCAAGCTTCGCCTCTGCAAGGAGACCACTCCTTTGATGTCGCTCGAGATAGACACTCCCTCGACTGAGCCACTGGCTGATCATGACACTGAGGCTCTTGCGCGTCGCATCGAGCTCATGCTCGGTGCCAATTCCTCAACGAGTGACGTGGACTCGCTCCTGTTCTCACTGCACAACGTCTTCCACCAGCTCTCTGGAGAGACCCCGCTGTCCCCACCATGCTCACCGCGTGGTCAGTTCCGTTTAGCCTCACAAACGCCTCGAGCGTATACGCCAAAGAGCTCCGAAAGACCATATAACTGCCCCCGCTCACGACCGAGTTCGTGGGCATGACAGGAAACGGTCCTGCCTCATTCCACGATCTCTTCTTCAATGATGACCTCATGAGCGAAGGATCCAGCGTCAGCGACCTTAGCCCCAGTCCGGACGGCCCGGGCCTGCGGGCCTTTGGTCGTCGCATCTAGAAAAAGCACCATTCCCGCCGCACTTCCGACTGCCCACCAACATCACCAAGTACACTGGGGAGACGAACCCCGGTGTATGGCTGGAAGACTTCCGGCTCGTTTGTCAGGCCGGAGAAGCGTACGATGATTATTTCATCATACAATACCT
Organism: Panicum miliaceum; assembly: GCA_032594955.1. Classification (NCBI taxonomy): domain Eukaryota; kingdom Viridiplantae; phylum Streptophyta; class Magnoliopsida; order Poales; family Poaceae; genus Panicum; species Panicum miliaceum. The sequence goes on along the minus strand of CM064063.1, from coordinate 36,412,177 downwards.
CCCCATCTGTGTCGGGGAGTTCGTTCGAGCGTAGCTCGAATTCTTGCCACGCAACAGCATCCGTAGCTAGGTGTAGCTCAAATAGGTCTTCGTTGGGAATTTCTAGGGGATGTACGTGCACCCCGGAAACTCCTGGTACCTCAAGAGCTGCAAATAGGAGCCTGGAGAGTCCCTGCGGGACTACATCTGCCGGTTCTCCAAGCAATGCAATTCTCTCCTTGACGTCGTCAATGCAGACATCGCCAGCGCGTTCCTCTCTAGGACCACCTGCAACTCCCTCGTCCACAAGCTCGGTTGCCGGAAGTCGCGCACCACCCGCAAGCTCCTAGACATCGCCACGATTCACGCCTCCGTCGAGGAGGCGGTCGGGGCGGTCTTCATCGACGGCCGGGCCAAAGGCAAGGCCAAGCGGGAGGACCAGAATGAGGGCCCCTCTTCAAGGCAGGAGAAAAGGAAGAAGAAGAACCGATGTCGCCCCAACCCCAACACGGTCGCGGTGGCCGACCACACAAGCAAGCGATAGGGCAAGCCCGACCACTTCGAGCAGCTCCTGGAAGACCCGTGCACTAATCACGGGTATCCCATCAAGCACAAGCTCAAGGACTGCGAGCTCCTCAAGCGCATGCTGGGCCAGCGACAAGGAGGCACCCAAAAATCAGGGGGCGCTGGCCACGGACGGGAACAGCTTCCCCGAGTCGGATGGCTGCCTCATGATGTTTGGAGGTCCTGAGGATGACTGCTCCAAGCGTCAACACAAGGTCCGACTTCAGGAGGTCTGCGCCTCTAGGAGCGCCGTCCCCAAGTTCCTCCGTTGGTCGAGCACTCCAATCACTTTCGATCAGGAAGCTACCTGCTCCTTGTCGACCCCATCATCGGCAACAAGCGCCTGACCAAGGTGCTAATGGACAGGGGCAGCAGCCTCAACATTTTGTATGTTGAGACCCTCGACGCCATGGGCATCTCGCGGTCCAAGCTCCGCGCCTCCACTTTCCCCTTCCACGGTATCGTCCCGGGCATGAGGGCGTACCCCCCTGGGGAACATAGACTTGCCGGTCATGTTCGGTGACAACAACAACTTCCGCACCGAGACACTGGTCTTCGAGGTGGTGGATTTTGAGGGATCATACCACGCCATCCTCAGGTGTCCGTGCTATGCCAAGTTCATTGCAGTCCCTAACTACGCCTACCTCAAGCAGAAGATGCCTGGACCGAACGTTGTTATCACGGTGAGTGGCTCCTTCGAACAGGCGTACGCCTATAGCCGCCAACACTTCGAGCTCGCCACCATCACCGCCAACTCCGCTGGGCTCAAGAGGATTCGCTGGACAGCGGTGGAGGACGCTCCCGACCACAACGAGCCAACCTCGTCTAGCGCCTTCCGCCCGATCGAGGATACCAAGGCGATCGAGGTCGACTCCAACGACCCGACTAATACCGTGCGGATCGGGACCCAGCTTCCGACCAAATAGGAAAGTGCGCTCGTCGACTTCCTACGCGCCAATCGAAATGCCTTTGCTTGGAAGCCCTCTGACATGCTGGGCATCCCAAGGGAGGTCGCCGAGCACGAGCTCCTCATCAAGCCGGGTTCTAAGCCCGTGCACCAATGCCAGCGCTGTTTCGATGACGAGAGGAGCAGGGCCATAGATGAGGAGTCGCCAAGCTCCTGGCAGCTGGTTTCATCAAGGAAGTGTTTCAATCCGACTGGCTTGCCAATCCCGTCCTTTTAAAAAAGAAGAATGGGAAATTTAGAATGTGTGTTGACTATACTGGCCTTAATAAGGTGTGTCAAAAGGATCCTTTCCCTTTGTCGTGCATAGATCAGATAGTTGATTCCACGTCAGGAATGTGAAATCCTCTCTTTTCTGGATGCCTACTCGGGCTATCACCGGATCATGATGAAAGAGTCCGACCAGCTCGCTACCTCTTTCATCTTCCCATTCGGCACGTACTGCTACGTCACTATGATGTTCGGTCTGAAAAACGCTGGTGCCACCTACCAGCGTTGCATGCAGAGATGTTCGCCGATCAGATCAATCCACCTCGGCAGCCCGACTAGCTCGAACCGCCAAAACCCACAGTCGCCGTCTACGTGGACGATGTAGTGGTGAAAGCACCTCACGTGGGTTATCTGATCGCCATGTTAGACGCCACATTTGTTAACCTCTGAAGGTTCAGCATCAAATTGAATCCCGAAAAATGCACTTTCAAGTTCCCAAAGGGGAAGCTGCTCGGTTATATAGTGTCCGACCGTGGCGTCGAGGCCAACCCCGAAAAAATCACGCCCATCGCCAAGATGGGATCCATACGCAACGTAAAAGGTGTACAACGGCTCATTGGTTGTTTGGCCACCCTCAGTCGGTTCATATCCTGACTGGGCGAGAGAGGGATGCCCTCTACAAGCTCCTCAAAAAGTCAAATACGTTTGTCTGGATGTAGGAGGCCCAGCAAGCCTTGCCTTAAAGCGTTGCTAACCTCGGCTCCAGTCCTCGTTGCTCCGGAGCGACGTGAACCTCTCCTACTCTACCTCACGGCAACTACCCACGTGGTCAGCGCCGCTCTTGTGGTAGAAAGGGAGGAGTCGGACCATGCGCTGAAGGTTCTACGAATGGTGTTCTTTGTAAGTGAGGTAATCACCGAGACCAAGGCCCGCTACCCGCAGGTGCAAAAGCTCTTATACGCCGTACTAATGGACACCAAGAAGTTGTAGCACTATTTCACCGACCATGAGGTCACTGTCGTCACCTCATTCCCACTCGGGGAGGTCGTCCACAGCCGCGACGCTATAGGAAGGATCTCCAAATGGGCACTCTAGCTCATGGGCTACAACATCAAGTACACCCCTCACACCGCCATCAGTTATGGGACCCGGCGCGAGGGCTGGCGTAGTGCTGATCTCACCCGAGGGGAACAAGCTCCGCTACGCGATCTGCCTCCACATCTCAGCCTTTAACAACGTCGTTGAATACGAGGGCCTTATCAGCGGCCTGCTCATTGCCACTGAGCTCGGAGCAACCCAGCTCTACGCCTATGGTGACTCCAAGCTGGTGGTAGACCAAGTCATGAAGGAGTCCAACTGCAAAAGCTCCCTCATGAACGCATACTGCCAGGAGGTGCGCAAAATGGAGGACAAATTCCGAGGAGTCGAGCTGCATCATGTCCCGCGGAAGGACAACAACGACACCGATGCTCTCGCCAAGATGGCGGCCCAGCGGAATCCCACTCCCAATGGGGTCTTCATCAATGATCTCCACGCACCCTCAATCCGCGTCAAGCCGGACCCACCTCAAAGGTCGTCCGACCTGATCCCAACGGGCCCAAGTCTAGTGCCTCCCGACCAGGCGTCCCCTGACCAAGGGCTCGATGGACCCGACTGCCTCGCGATGGAGGTTACGACTCCCGCGGCCGACACAGCGGCAATCGACTCAGACTGGAGGGCGCCTCTTCTGGCCTACCTCCTCGATGAGATCCTACCAGCTAACAAAACCGAGGCGCGAAGGATTGCTCCACGCGCTAAGATGTTTCTCATCATCGATGGCAAACTTTACAAACACAGCCCGTTGGTGATAGGAATGCTCATGAAATGCATCCCGACCCAACAAGGCAAGGAACTCCTCCTGGAGATCCATGCTAGCATTTGTGGGCACCATGAGGCCCCGCGGTCGCTGGTCGGCAAGGCCTTTCACCAAGGTTTTTACTAGCCAACACCACTGCGTGATGCAGAGGAGGTCGTCTGCACGTGTAAAGGGTGTTAGTTCTACGCTCGGCAGACCCACTTGCCAGCTCAGGCGCTTCAGACCATCCCCGTCACCTGGCCGTTTGCGGTTTGGGGCCTCTGTGACAACCCTGGTAAATTACATTTCCAAAATCAATGTCATTAGCCTAACCCTATGCTTAAACCAACTAATGAAAGGGTGGAAAGAATTAGAACGAGTTCAGTTGGAATTCAAATTTAATTTGAGCACATTTGGTTATTTTTGAACTTTTAAATTTAACTTTCAAACCATAAGCCAAATGAGATGTTGCCTGAAACCAAACTTGTAGAACTTTTTATTCTGAACAACTTTCGTGTTTAAAAGTTTTTGAAATTCAAATCAGAAAGAGGAGAAAACACCCTGTTTGCACCCAGCCCCCTGAAGTTTTCCAATTCTCGCATTCAGGCCCTCGCCCCCCCCTCTCTCTCCTCCCCGCCCGACCGCCTCGCGCCAGGTGGCCGGCGACGCCTGACTGGCGCGAGGCGCCAGGCCAGTGGCCACCGCGCCACCCCGCCACGGCCGGCTTTGCCCCCTCCCCACGCAGCGCGGCCCAGTGAGCGCCCGCGCGTGCGCACGCCGCTGCCGCGCCCAGCCCCGCCGCCCGTCGCGCCCAACCGCCGCGACCCGCCGTGCCGCCCCGGCTCCCGCGCCCCGCCCGTCACTGCGTCCGCCCTCCGCCCGAGCCGCTGCAGCTGCTGCTCCACCACTCCACGCCCAGCGCTATCCCCTCGCGCCCACGCCATATCCTGGCCGCCCGCGCGAGCCACGCACCGGAACGCACTCGCCGTCGCCATTGCCACCGCCGAGCGCCGCCCGCCCGTGGACAGCTCTCCACCGCCGCCCACCGCCCGAACTGACGCTTCAGCCACCACTACATCGTCCCCCTGAAGCTCGACGACCCACCCAACGCCGCCCAGAACCACCGAAGCGCCGCCGCCCGCGCTGCCACCCGCCGTCGCCGCCCCTGCTCGCCGTGGACAGCGTGACCCCGACCTCCTCCGTCCAAGCCAAGCCCATGAGCAGCTTCCCCACGCGCCGCGGAAGCTTGCTGACCGGACCAGGCCGCCCCAAGCCCGCCGGAGCACCGCCGTCGACGCGTGCCGCGCCGCCGCCGCCTCTGCTCCAACGCCGGCGAGCCCTTCCCGGCCGTCCCCCACCTGAACAACACCCCCACGAGGTAGCCCTCGCACCCCTAAACCTTCCCCGACCCTCACCCCTCGCCGCCGGCGAGCCCCTCGCCGGAATTTCGGCCGGCCGCCGTACCCGAGCCGCCCGAGGACCCAATTGCAAGAATTTAAATCTTTAGAAGGGTCTGCGCGTAAGATTCAAGGACCTAGTTGTAACAGAAAGTTTCAAATCTAGATTCAAATTCAGTGAACTTGTAAAATTCGTATAAAATCGTAGAAAATTCGGAAAAATGCAAACTCAACTGTTCTGGAATCCTTAGAACAAACTCTACCACTTCTGTTACAAAAAGTTTCTAAGAATCTCAACATATTGTGCTCTACATTAAATGGAAGCTTTAATGGACTTATTTTGTACCCACGGTTGTAGAACAATGCTGACCCTAAATTTTGGGCAGTGAGTTAGTTACTTGATGTTTTGGATTGTGTAAAAAGATCAGGCCCAAATTCCATCTCTAGCTTTACTGTTTATTAAACTTAGTTTCATACCATGTTTAAGTAAAATATTTTATCCCTGCAGTTAGGTGATGAATCACCTAATGAAACTTCTTCTCTGCTAGTATATTGGTACCTAGAAGCCAGAGAAAAATTAGGAGACCTTTTATCTCACAGTAACCTATTTATTTGATTGATGTGCTGATAAAATACATTAAATCAAAAAAATAGTATCTTAGCTTGGAAAATTCTCAAATTTTTACTAAGAGATACACTGTGGTAGAGGTTGCTGTGTAAAAAGTTCCATGGAAAAAAACCCTGTGTAGGGTCCTGTAAAAATGAATCCTTGAAAAGCCTAAGTGTGGAATGTCATATTTTCTATGCTCTGAATACTGCATGATAAATCCTAAAACAATTACAGTAGCTTCTGCATGCTTAAGTGAAAGCTCTGTAATAATCTAAGACTCAGTCGTTGCACCAATTGTTCTGTACAAAAAGAACAAGGATCTAACAGCAACTATGTAATATATTTTTCATAATTAACCTGTTACATAAAATTGGCTGAAAATTTTACTGTAAGCACATCTTTCCCTGATGTGCCTAAATCCAAAATTTCATGACCAGAAACTATTCACCATAGTAATTACACTTAAATCATGTCGATTACCATTACCATGACTTAAACTTGTGCATTCATGTAGAATCGACGACTCTCGCCGACGGAACTTACGAGCTGGTGCCCGCGTCCGAGAGTGAGCAGCGTGAAGCTCAGGTGAATCTAACTGAAGCTCTTGAAGACCCGAGCCCAAGTTCGGAAGAGCCCCAAGCGAACTGCGAAGGCAAGCCCCGGAGCATAACCCATTCTTTCCGAAATTATGCAACTCATTACTCTTTGCTTGTGCATTAAGTTTATAGAAGTTGGATGAAAACTTAGTTGCATGATATCAGGAACCCTTGCTTGAAAACTAGACGTAAGGTTCGATAGAATGCTGTGCTAATAGGACTCCGGTAAAAGTCGAGTGATTTCCTGTCACTCGCGAGAAAATAGGAGTTGAATGTCTACTACACTCTGCAATCATAAGGACACGGACGGGCTATGGAAAGATGGTTACGATTGAGGCCCGCCCCTCTAGTGAAAGATGCTAAGGCCGCAGGGTGTGGTAGTGATGGTTAAGTCTTTGAACGTACTAAACGCATGCCGAGATTATGGGAATCGGTAAGCTTAAGTACCTGATTGGCCCGGCAAGTGGACAGCAACCTACCCTTTGAACTTCGGTCCCATGTGCATATGGCGAGTGTAGAGAGTGGTCACGACCCGGCGCCGAACCATGGCGTGGGGCTCTTGTACTCTCGGAGGGTAGCCTCGATCCACAACCCGGAAAGAAAGGGGAAAAGTTGCACGTGTGACTCTAGGGAGTAACCACGTGACGTGTGTTTGGGTTTCCCTTGCAAGGTTAAGAAATTCGATTCGAATCGTCCGTTTCTCACGGCTATTGAGACTACTTAACCATTTTTACCCACAGAGTAAGAAGAGAAACAATGATGATGAATAAACTGGTTGGATGAAAACTTAATGCTTCACCATGTATGCTTTTGGATAGCTGCTTATCTAGAATGGTTAATGAAACTAGAATCTTGAGCTAAAAGTTGAAAGCAAGGACCCACTTGTAGATGCTTTTCGGCAAAACAAACCCCTGAGCCAAAAAGCCTTGCATGTCTAGAGTCGGTGGAGTAGAATTCCACTACTCGGGTAAGTCTTGCTGAGTATTAGTATACTCAGCCTTGCTTGTGGCTCGTTTTCAGGTGAGACCTTCGAAGACATGATTGCTAGCTTGACTTGGCCCTGCACTCTTCCCCCTGGTTGGTCGGTGGAATGGGATACGCCCCCGTCCAACGGAGATAACGCCGATTGATGTCTCGTACGGGCTTCATCGAGACATCCTTATCGTCGAAGTAGCTTTCGCTGTTTTATTTTCCGCTGCAACTCAAACGAACTTATTAGTTATGATCTCTGAAGTACTTGGTTTCTAAACTCAAAACCTAGTCTGTAATATTTACTTATGCTAATGATGTAATATTTGCTGGAATGTGGTATTCTCTGGGGCTCATCGTCGCATGAGCATTTGTATGTATGGCGCTCGATCCGATTACCGTGGTTGTATCGGGAGGTTATACCCGACAGACCAGTGGATTTCTCCGTTTGAAGTGTAAGGTTAACCGAAATTGCCCTAATGGTGATGGTTAATACACTTGAGCCGGATTAATTCAGGTGGTTCTGCCACAGCTGGTATCAGAGCCGTAGCTGGTGCCACAGCTGGCAACAGCTGGCTCCAGAGCCGAAATGCATACGCCAGAGAATGCGACAAGCCTTAAAACTTGTTTTACTAAAACTTGACTAGAAGGATGTGTTGCGAAGTACGTTGGTACGTTAAGGATGGTGCCTAGTTCGTAAAGCCCTAAGGGATTATGGGAAAGTTACTAGTTGGCTATCTAACTTCTATATATATTATCAACTGACTTGCAGCACATTACTTTCTATCAAAACTTACTTTCATGCACAACCGACCTTAATTTCTGTAACGACGCACTCATCACTAAGGTAAGAAGGTAAGGATCCTCAGCCAACTGAGAGAGCTTGGCCTTCCTGTCGGTGATGCGAACCGAACGCTGCCCTCAAGCAGTGGCTTACTTGAGGTGCTGCCAATATGCCAACTGCTAGTTGAACATATTGGGAGTAGAAGGTTTGGCGCAAGGTATGGCGATCGCTGTTCGTACCCCCGTCTCATGACGGTACCCCCGTGAATACGCTATCTCGATAGCGTATGTTAACGTCGTCTGTACGGCGGAAATTGTACAGATATCGTTTCTATAAGTAAACGGTAATGAATACGAACGCTTTCATGAGTGCTGGCATGAAAGGTTCATGAAATATATATGCTTTGTCAATCTTCTGCAGGTACACTAACCGCGATTACGATAAGTTAAGGAACGATTAGAAAGACTCGACTAGCTATTATAGGAGAGTCGTATTGTGTATGCCACCGAAACTACCTTCGTAAGACCAAAAGTATTTGGCAGTTATTTTATTTTGTGAGGACGAATAGGATATGCATGCATCATAACCATATATATCGGAAATTGAAAATACGATGTATGAAAGTGGTACGGTTCTTGCGCATCTAAGCATGGTTTGCCTAAGGACCATCTAGCGAAACTGTCCGAAATCTGCCGTGACCGAAAAGAGCGATTTATTGGCCAAAGAAAATGACCTTTTCTGATAAAGTTCATGTTGAAGAAATTGTTCCAAATTTTGTGTTCTATCTTCTGTTCAAAAATGAAAAATTCTGAACTTATGGATAGTGAGAAATAACAGAAACCTTGGAATGTCAGAATTATGTCCAGAATAAGCCTTTCTGCCTCTTAAATTTTTAGGCCCCCTTCCTGCGGTTTTCTGCAAAAGAGAACAACACAAAACTTGTTCCAAATGTACCCAGGCAGCTGCTGTTAAAATTTGGTAAATTTTGGCTGGGTAGATTTTCCCTGGTGCACGAAACTCTGGCCCTCTGTTCACTGAAAATTCTGGGTAGACAGTAAGGTAAAACCTGAAAAGAAAGACCATCTTAGAGACCTATTCAGCTCTGGAGTTGACTAGCAAAGTTGTTCAAAAATACCTTAGGAGCGATCTGGTGAAATTTGAGAATTTTTGGATTAGAACTGTGGAAGTTATGGTTATTTTTGCACACTATACAGAATCTGTTCTTGTGCTGTTCACAGTTTTTCGCTATCTCACTCCATTCGATCTTTTGTTCAGATGGCCGAGCCTGTTGCTATGATGGTGGATGAGGATGGGCGCGTACACTCGCAGTGTCTCCACTGGGAGGGCTTTCCCTCTATTTTGTGGGATGTTCTGCATACCGCGGGCTATCTAGTTCCCCCACGTTACGCCGGACTGGAGTTTGCAGAAAATGGAGTTACCCAGTGCCGTGTCAGCGTGACTATCTTCCCGCACCCGCTACACCCGGAGTGGCCCGCCTTGGAGCTTGAGGCTGTTGGTCGCCGTTTGGCCGATACTTGGGAGCTTGCAGCCATGAGGGCGCTCACCACTTTTTGTGCGCAGCGTCCCGAGGTTGTCACACTCACTCCCATTGGCTTGTTTCCTGCTGCCCAGGACAACGACCCCTTTTGGCTCAACAGGGTGCAGCACGCACAGTAGTTGGTAGACTTTCATGCCCAGGAAACTATTCATACCTCCGTGCGGTGCATGAGTGCACTCTACCAGCTTCAGACTCTCCAGAGTCAGGCGCTTGAGCAGCTCACTGATCTTGCTCAGGCCTACCACATTATGGCTGATACCAGGGATGAGCAGATTAAGGAGCTCAGTCAGGATCTTGAGGACAGAGATGCTCAGATTGGCCAACTTGAGGGCCAAATTCAGGAGCAGGACACTCTCATGGGTGAGAGAGATGCCACGATAGCACAGTTGGAGGAGCAGCTCCATGATCTGAGCCTTGAGTTGGAGGATGCGAATGAGCACATTCAGTGGCACCATGATCAGAATGACCATCCCCATGAGGAGGACATGGAGGAAGATGAGGAGGAGCCACAGGAGATTGATGGTGTCTCCGGTATGGATTTCGAGGGTGAGGTACCACAGGCATCTCAGATGGGAGCTCACTCTCCTGCTCACAGCGAGTCGTCCGTCAACGACTTGGATGATTTCTAGAGGACGACCTAGGAGGACTTTTGCACATACTCCTCGATAGGGTAGCCTAACTTTTGGCAAGTGTTGTAATAGGCTAACTAGGAGTTGAGTAACTCTTTTGTGTTGGGTACACCTGAACCATGTGGATACCCTCAGCTTGTAAGGAACGGCGATAAACTTGGGTGATTCGTTGTAAGTTGGTAAACGATGAAATCTACAATCGCTGAGACTTGTCGGAATTTTTACCCATGTCTCCTTGCATTTCTTTGCTGAGTGTTGAATACCGAACTTGTGCTAAATTTTGTGATCGTGGTTCTCACAAAAATTCAGCATCATTGGACCTCGCTAGTTTAAGATATAGGCGAAAAGGTACCGGTCAACCTGCTGAAAAACAGCTAAGACAGTAAGGCAAAGGACGAGCCTTTCGACCACCTTAGCCATAGTTCTAGCGCCGAAGTTAAATACCAAAGTGGTGCATTCCTAAATTCTCTGACTACTGCCAAAAGTTTGAGATGATTTGGATGGACCCACAGCAAGCTATGATTTTTCTCGTAGCAAACAGAGATTCTGTCCATACTTCTAGCTGTGATTTCGGAAGTCTGTGACTACACCAATCATTTATGAATCGAGGAAGTATTATGGATCGCGTTGCTAATGGTAACCTTTCACGTTTCAGATGGTTGGATCAACCCGTGGCAACCCCGAGGGTTTTGGTGCCGGTGGCTGTGACGACCCTGGTTTTTGCAATTCCAAAAATAATCAATGACATTAGCCTAACTCCATGTTTAAACCAACTAATGAGAGGGTGGAAAAAAAAAATTAAAACGGGTTCAGCTGGAATTCAAATTTAATTTGGGCACATTTGGGCACATTTGAAACTTTTAAATTAACTTTAAAACCATAAGCCAAAGGAAATTTTGCCTGAAACCAAAGTTGTAGAACTTTTTATTTTGAGCAACTTTCGTGTTCAAAAGTTTTTGAAATTCAAATCAGAAAGAGGAGAAAACGCCCTGTTTGCACCCAGCCCCCTAAACTTTTTCGAATTTTTGCATTTCGGTCCCTCGTTTCCCCCCCTCTGCTCTGCCGCGCCGCGCGCGCTCGCCCGCCCGCCGCGCGCCAGGTGGCCGGCGTCGCCTGACCGGCGCGAAGCGCCAGGCCAGTGGCCGCCGCACCACCCCGCCACGGCCGGCTTTGCCCCGCCCCGACGCCGCGCGGCCAGTCCCCGCCCGCGCGTGCTGCCGCGCCCAGGCCGCCGCCCGCTCGCCCAGTGGCCGCGCTCCGCCGTGCCGCCCCGGCCCCCGCGCCCCGCCAGCTGCCGCGCCTGCCCTCCGCCCGAGCCGCTGCAGCAGCTGCTCCCCAATCCGCACGCCGCGCTATCTCCTCGCGCCCACGCCACAATCGCGGCCGCCCAGTCGCCCGCGCCCGCTCGCCGCACGCCGCGCCGGCGTTCTGCCGCCGCCCGCCGCAGCCAGTGCACGCCGTGCCGTGCCTCCGCCCCGCACGCTAACCAGGCCCCTCCTGTCCCTATAAAAGCGCCACCCCGGCAACGCGCGCGAGTCCCCGGCCACCAGAACGCCTCGCCACCGCCATCGCCGCCGCCGAGCGCCGCCCGTCCGTGGACAGCCCACTGCCGCCGCCCACTGCCCAAACTGAGCACCCAGACACCACTACATCACCTCACCGCAGCTCGCCGCCCCACCCAACGCCACCCAGAGCCACCGGAGCACCGCCGCCCGCGCTGCCGTCGCCGCCGCCGCCCCTGCTCGCCGTGGACAGCACGACCCCGACCCCCTCCGTCCAAGCCGAGCCCCGGAGTAGCTTCCCCACGCGCCACTGAAGCTCACTGACCGGACCACGCCGCCCCAAGCCCGCCGGAGCACCGCCGTCGACGCGAGCCGCGCCGCCGCCGCCTCTGCTCCAACGCCGGCGAGCCCTTCCCGGCCGTTCCCCACCTGAACAACACCCCCACAAGGTAGCCCTCGCACCCCTGAACCTTCCCCGACCCCCGCCCCTCGCCGCCGGCGAGCCCCCTCGCCGGAATTTCGGCCGGCCGCCGTACCCGAGCCGCCGAGGACCCAATTGCAAGAATTTAAATCTTTAGAAGGGTCTGAGCGCAAGATTCAAGGACCTAGTTGTAAAAGAAAATTTCAAACCTAGATTCAAATTCAGTGAACTTGTAAAATTCGTATAAAATCGCAGAAAATTCAGAAAAATGCAAACTCAACTGTTCTGGAATCCTCAGAACAAACTCTACCACTTTTGTTACAAAACTTTTCTCAGAATCACAAAATATTTTGCTCTACATTAAATAGAAGCTTTAATGGACATATTTTATACCCACTGTTCTAGAGCAATGCTGACCCTGCATTTTGGGCAGTGAATTAGTTGCTGGATGATTGGGACTGTGTAAAAAGATCAGGCCCGAATTCCATCTCTAGATTTACTGTTTGTTAAACTTAGTTTTATATCATGTGTAAGAAGAATGTTTTATCCCTGCAGTTAGGTGGTGAGTCAACCATTGAAATTTTTCCTATACTAATGTATTGGTACCTAGAAGCCAGAGAAAAATTATGAGAATTTTTATCTCTCAGTAACCCACTTATTTGATTTATGTGCTAATAACATACATTAAATCAAGAAAATAGTATCTTAGCTTCGAAAATCCCCAAATTATTACTGGGAGTTACACTGTGGTAGAGGTTGCTGTGCAAAAAGTTTCATGGACAAAAACCCTGTGTAGTGTCCTGTAAAAAATGAATCTTTAAAAAGCCTAGGTGTAGAATGTCATATTTTCTATGCTCTAAATACTGCATGATAAATCCTACAAAAATTACAGTAGCTTCTGCATGCTCAAGTGAGAGCTCTGTAAAAATCTTAGCCACAATTGTTGCACCAATTGATCTGTACAAAAAGAACAAGTATCTAACAGCAACAATGAAATATATTTTTCAGAATTAATCTGTTACATAAAATTGGCTGAAAATTTTACAGTAAGCACACCTTTCCTTGATGTGCCTAAATCCAAAATTGCATGACCAGAAACTATCCCTTGTAGTAATGACTCTCAAATCGGAATCAAGTGCTATTTCCACGACTTAAACTTGTGCACTCATGTAGAATCGACGACTCTCGCCGACGGAACCTACGAGCTGGTGCCCGCGTCCGAGAGTGAGCAGCGTGAAGCTCAAGCAAATCTAACTGAAGCTTTTGAAGACCCGAGCCCAAGTTCGGAAGATCCCCAAGCGAACTGCGAAGGCAAGCCCCGGAGCATAACCCATTCTTTCCGAAATTATGCAACTCATTACTCTTTGCTTGTGCATTAAGTTTATAGGAGTTGGATGAAAACTTAGTTGCATGATGTCAGGAACCCTTGCTTGGAAAACTAGATGTAAGGTTCGATAGAATGCTGTGCTAATAGGACTCCGGTAAAAGTCGAGTGATTTCCTGTCACTCGCGAGAAAATAGGAGTTGAATGACTACTACACGCTGCAATCATAAGGACACGGACGGGTCATGTAAGATGGTTACGATTGAGGCCCGTCTGTCTAGTGAAAAAAAAATGCTAAGGCCGCAGGGTGTGGTAGTGATGGTTAAGTCTTTGAACGTACTAAACACATGCCGAGATTATGGGAATCGGTAAGCTTAAGTACCTGATTGGCCCGGCAAGGGGACGGCATCCTACCCTTTGAACTTCGGTCCCATGTGCATATGGCGAGTGCAGAGAGTGGTCACGACCCGGCGCCGAACCGTGGCGTGGAGCTCTTGTACTCTCGGAGGGTAGCCCCGATCCACGACCCGGAAAGAAAGGGGAAAAGTTGCACGTGTGACTCTAGGGAGTAACCACGTGACGTGTGTTTGGGTTTCCCTTGCAAGGTTAAGAAATTCGATTCGAATCGTCCGTTTCTCACGGCTATTGAGACTGCTTAACCATTTTTACCCACAGAGTAAGAAGAGGAACAATGATGATGAATGAACTGGTTGGATGGAAAATTTAATGCTTCACCATGTATGCTTTAGATAGCTGCTTATCTAGACTGGCTAACAAAACTAGAATCTTGAGCTAAAAATTGAAAGTAAGGACCCACTTGTAGATGCTGTTTCGGCAAAACAAACCCCTGAGCCAAAAAGCCTGGCATGTCTAGAGTCGGTGGAGTAGTTTCCACTACTCGGGTAAGTCTTGCTGAGTATTAGTATACTCAGCCTTGCTTGTGGCTCATTTCTGGTGAGACCTTCGAAGATATGATTGCTAGCTTGACTTGGCCCTGCACTTTTCCCCCTGGTTGGTCGGTGGAATGGGATGCGCCCCCGTCCAACGGAGATAAGGCCGAGTGATGTCTCGTACGGGCTTCATCGAGACATCCTGTATCGTCGAGTAGTTTCCGTTGTTTATTTCCGCTGCAATTTAACTCTGAAGAACTTATCTATGTTAATTGAAGTACTTGTTTTCTAAACTCAGAACTAGGTCTGTAATATTGACTTATGCAAATGATGTAATACTTGCTGGAATGTGGTATTCTCTGGGCTCATCGTCGCATGAGCATTTGTATGTACGGCGCTCGATCCGTTCACCGTGGTTGTATCGAGAGGTTATACCCGACAGACCAGTGGATTACTCCGTTTGAAGTGTAAGGTTAACCGAGGATGCCTTAATGGTGATGGTTATTACACTTGAGCCGGATTAATTCAGGTGGTTCTGCCACAGCTGGTATCAGAGCCGTAGCTGGTGCCACAGCTGGCAACAGCAGACACCAGAGCCGAAATACATACGCCAGAGAATGCTACAAGCCTTGAAAACTCATTTTTCTAAAACTTGACTAGAAGGTTGTGTTGCGAAATGCGTTGGTACGTTAAGGATGGTGCCTAGTTCGTAAAGCCCTAAGGGTTTATGGGAAAGTTACTAGGTGGCTATCTAACTTCTATATATAGTATCAACTGACTTCCAGCACATTACTTTCTGTCAAAACTTACTTTCATGTACAACCGACCTTAAATTCTGTAACGACGCACTCATCGCTAAGGTAAGAAGGTAAGGATCCTCAGCCAACTGAGAGAGCTTGGCCTTCCTGTCGGTGATGCGAACCGAACGCTGCCCTCAAGCAGTGGCTTACTTGAGGTGCTGCCAATATGCCAACTGTTAGTTGATCATATTGGGAGTAGAAGGTTCGGCGCAGGGTATGGCGATCGCTGTTCATACCCCCGTCTCATGACGGTACCCCCGTGAATACGCTATCTCGATAGCGTATGTTAACGTCGTCTGTACGGCGGAAATTGTACAGATATCGTTTCTATAAGTAAACGGTAATGAATACGGACGCTTTCATGAGTGCTGGCATGAAAGGTTCATGAAATATATATGCTTGTCCATCTTCTGCAGGTACACTAACCGCGATTACGATAAGTTAAGGAACGATTAGAAAGACTCGACTAGCTATTATAGTGAGAGTCGTATTGTGTATGCCACCGAAACTATCTTCGTAAAGACCAAAAGTATTTGGCAATTATTTTTCTTTGTGAGGACGAATAGGACGTGCATGCATCATAACCATATATATCTGAAATTGAAAATGCCTTGTATGAGAGTGGTAAGGTTCTTGCGTATCTAAGCGTGGTTTGCATAAGGACTATCTAGCGAATCTGTCACAAATCTGCCATGACCGAAAAGAAAGATTTATTGACCCAAGAAAATGACCTTTTCTGGTAAAGTTCATGTTGAAAGAATTGTTCAAAAATTTCGTGTTCTATCCCCTGTTCAAAAAATCAAAAATTCTGAACTCATGGATAGTAACAAATAACAGAAACCACGGAATGTCAGATTTCTGTCCAGAATAAGCACTTCTGCCTCTTAAATTTTTAGGCCCCCCTTCCTACAGTTTTCTGCAAAAGAGTACAACACAAACCTTGTTCCAAATTTACCCAAGTAGCTGCTGTTAAAATTTGGTAAATTTTGGCTGGGTAGATTTTCCCTGGTGTACGAGACTCTAGCCCTCTGTTCACTGAAAATTCTGGGTAGACAGTAAGGTAAAACCCGAAGAGAAAGACCATCTTAGAGACCTAATGAGCTCTGGAGTTGACTAGCAAAGTTGTTCACAAATACCTTAGGAGTGATCTGGTGAAATTTGAGAATTTTTGGATGAGAACTGTGGGAGTTATGATTATTTTTGCACACTATACAGAATCTGTCCTTGTGCTGCTCACAGTTTTTCGCCATCTCACTCCATTTGATCTTTTGTTCAGATGGCCGAGCCTGTTGAGATGATGGTGGATGAGGATGGACGCGTACACTCGCAGTGTCTCCACTGGGAGGGCTTTCCCTCTATTTTGTGGGATGTTCTGCGTACCGCGGGCTATCTAATTCCCCCACGTTACGCCGGACTGGAGTTTGCAGAAAATGGAGTTACCCAGTGCCGTGTCAACGTGACTATCTTTCCGCACCCGCTACACCCGGAGTGGCCCGCCTTGGAGCTTGAGGCTGTTGGTCGCCGTTTGGCCGATACTTGGGAGCTTGCAGCCATGAGGGCGCTCACCACATTTTGTGCGCAGCGTCCCGAGGTTGTCACACTCACTCCCATTGGATTGTTTCCTGCTGCCCAGGACAACGACCCTTTTTGGCTCAACAGGGTGCAGCACGCACAGTATTTGGTAGACTTCCATGCCCAGGAGACTATCCATACCTCCGTGCGGTGCATGAGTGCACTCTACCGGCTTCTGACTCTCCAGAGTCAGGCACTCGAGCAGCTCACTGATCTTGCTCAGGCCTACCATATGATGGCAGATACCAGGGATGAGCAGATAAAGGAGCTCAGTCAGGATCTTGAGGACAGAGATGCTCAGATTGGCCAACTTGAGGGCCAAATCCAGGAGCAGGACACTCTCATGGGTGAGAGAGATACCACGATAGCACAGTTGGAGGAGCAGCTCCATGATCTGAGCCTTGAGTTGGAGGATGCTAATGAGCACATTCAGTGGCATCATGATCAGAATGACCATCCCCATGAGGACGACATGGAGGAGGATGAGGAGGAGCCACAGGAGATTGATGGTATCTCAGGTATGGATTTCGAGGGTGAGGAACCACAGGCACCTCGGATGGGAGCTCACTCTCCTGCTCACAGCGAGTCGTCCGTCAACGACTTGGATGATTTCTAGATGACGACCTAGGAGGACTTTTGCACATACTCCTCAATAGGGTAGCCTAACTTTTGGCAAGTGTTGTAATAGGCTAACTAGGAGTTGAGTAACTCTTTTATGTTGGCTACATCTGAACCATGTGGATACCCTCAGCATGTAAGGAATGGCGATAAACTTGGGTGATTTCGTTGTAAGTTGGTAAACGATGAAATCCACAATCGCTGAGACTTGTCGGAATTTTTACCCATGTCTCCTTGCATTTCTTGGCTGAGTGTTGAATACCAAACTTGTGCTAAATTTTGTGATCTAGGTTCCCACAAAAATTCAGCATCATTGGACCTTGCTAGTTTGAGATATAGGCGAAACCGTACCGATCAATCTGCTGAAAAACAGCTAAGACGGTAAGGCAGAGGACGAGCTTTTCGACCAGCTTAGCTATAGTTCTAGCACCGAAGTTAAATACCAAAGTGGTGCATTCCTAAATCCTCTGACTACTGCAAAAGTTTGAGATGTTTTGGATGGACCCACAGCAAGCTATGATTTTTCTCATAGCAAACAGAGATTCTGTCCATACTTCTAGCTGTGACTTCGGAAGTCTATGACTACACCAATTATTTATGAATCAAGGAAGTAATATGGATCGCGTGGCTAATGGTAACCTTTCACGTTTCAGATGGTTGGATCAACACGTGGCAACCCCGAGGGTTTTGGTGCCGGTGGCAGCCGCTCGCGACAATCGCCACCACCCCCGCCCAGTTTGGTGGAAGTGATGGCCGCTCAAACCGAGCTGCTACGTCAGATTGTGCAAGGGCAACACCAGCAGAGGGGTGGGCACAATGCTCACCAACCACAAGCTGCAGGATACACGGATTTCCTGGGGACCCAGCCTCCCTTGTTCCATAAGGCCGAGGAACCCCTGGACGCAGATGCATGGATTCGCACCATAGAATCCAAGTTCACACTACTTGTGGCCCCATGCTCAGAAGCCAACAAAGCTCGTTTTGTCGCGCAACAGCTTCGCGGTACCGCTCGTCTGTGGTGGGACCACTATTTTGCGATGCTCCCGGCTGATCATGTGGTCGACTGGGATGAGTTCAAGACCGCGTTCCGGGCACATCATATCCCCGAGGGTCTCATGGAGAGGAAGTTGAACGAGTTCCTGGCACTCACCCAAGGCACCCGCACCGTGTTGCAGTACGCCCAAGCGTTCAACAACTTATGTCAGTATGCGGGCTATCACGCTGATACGGATGCCAAGAAGCGTGATCGTTTCCGCCGAGGTCTGAATACCAAGCTCAAGGAACGTCTGAACCTAGCCAGGGCTGACACCTACAACGAGTTGGTCAATATGGCCATTACCCAGGAAGACTGTATCATGGCACACCGGGCAGAGAAGAAGAGAAAGGCACCCGCAGGACCATCAAGTGCCCAACCACCAAGGTATCGCATCGTGCAAAATACCGCACCTACAGCTCCACCAAAGGCCCCGCAGCCAGGAAGATGGATTGCCAGACCCCCACAGCAGCCAGGCATGGTACGACCCCCGATGCCTCCACAGAATGGTCCGAGGCCCATTCTCCAGCAGTCTCTTCGACCTAGCCCCGCAAATCGCTGTTTCAAATGCGGGAGTTCCAGCCACTTCGCACGTGAATGCCCTCAGCCTGGACAGCCCAACCAAGGTCAAGGATCCAACCCGAACGCCAAGAACAGGGGCAAGAGACAGACCCTGCAAGTCAAGCAAGGACGGATTAACTTCACCACGCTTGCAGAGCTTCCAGAAGGAGCCCCAGTGATGTCGGGTACATTCTCTATCCATAACAAGCCTGCAGTTATATTATTTGATTCTGGTGCATCGCATAGTTTCATAAGTGCAAAATTCGGTGGAAAAGTAGGCTTGGATGTTTGTCACACAAAAGGGTCATATATGATATCAACACCGGGTGGTAAAATTTCTTCAAACCAAATGGTCAGACAAGTACCAGTCAAATTGGGTAGTAAAACCATCGACACGGACCTTGTCCTTTTACCCCTTGACGGCATGGACATTATTTTGGGAATGAACTGGATGGCTATGCATGGAGTCACACTGGATCTTTCTTCCCGAGCCGTTGAGATAAATTCACCTAGTCACGGAGCCACTACCCTTTACCTACCATTCATAGATTGCACGAATTCCTGTGCTTATAAGATGGAAGGACTTAAGCTAGATGAGATTCTGGTGGTGAACGAGTATGCCGATGTTTTCCCGGATGACTTACCAGGAATGCCACCGGATAGGGATATTGAGTTCGTTATTGAACTACAACCAGGCACTGCACCTATATCCAAAAGACCGTATAGGATGCCCCCTAAAGAATTAGCAGAGTTGAAAATTCAACTCCAAGAACTACTGGACAAAGGTTTCATTCGCCCTAGCGCGTCACCTTGGGGATGTCCAGCCCTATTCGTAAAGAAAAAGGATGACAGTTTAAGATTATGTGTGGACTACCGACCTCTCAATGCGGTAACTGTTAAAAACAAATACCCCCTTCCCCGTATCGATGTACTCTTCGATCAATTAGCTGGAGCCAGAGTCTTCTCAAGGATTGATCTTCGTTCGAGATATCATCAGATCAAGATTCGCCCGTGCGATATTCCTAAGACTGCCTTCTCCACACGATATGGACTATATGAATTCTTGGTCATGTCCTTTGGACTCACCAATGCCCCTGCCTACTTCATGTATCTCATGAATTCGGTATTCATGCCCGAACTGGACAAATTCGTCGTAGTGTTCATCGACGACATTCTTATCTATTCCAAGGATGAGGAAGAGCATGCCAAGCACCTTCGCATTGTTCTTCAGCGACTCAGAGACCATCAGCTCTATGCTAAGTTTTCTAAGTGTGAATTCTGGTTGGATACTGTAAAGTTCTTAGGTCACACGATCTCCAACGAAGGCATAGCTGTTGACCCCAGCAAGGTACAAGAGGTGATGGATTGGAAACCCCCTACCTCTGTTCATCAGATTCGCAGTTTTCTCGGCTTAGCCGGTTACTACCGTCACTTCATCCCGGATTTCTCTCGAATTGCTAAGCCCATGACGGAACTATTGAAGAAGGAAGTAAAGTTTGTATGGAATGAGAAGTGTGAGGAAGCCTTCCACACTCTCAGAGAGCATCTAACTACTGCACCTGTGTTAGCTCAACCCGATACTACCAAGTCATTCGATGTGTATTGTGACGCATCAGGTACTGGTCTAGGATGTGTGCTTATGCAAGAGAATCGAGTGATAGCATATGCCTCACGAGCCCTTCGGCCCCACGAACAGAATTATCCCACGCATGACCTTGAGCTCGCAGCCGTCATTCACGCTCTGAAGATATGGAGGCACTATCTCATGGGTACACAGTGCAATATCTATACGGATCATAAGAGTCTCAAGTACATCTTCACACAAGCCGATCTGAATATGAGACAACGAAGATGGCTAGAATTAATCAAAGATTATGACCTTGAAGTGCACTATCATCCCGGTAAGGCTAATGTAGTCGCGGATGCACTAAGCCGCAAGCCCCATTGCCATTGCTTATCCATGGAGTCCTACCATGAGACATTATGTGCAGACATGAGGAAGCTTAACTTGGAAATGGTTTCCCAAGGCACACTAGATCACATCTCAGTTGAGCCCACTCTTCACGACCAAATCGTCATGGCACAACTACATGATGAAGGAATCAAGATCATCAAACAAAAACTCTCTCTAGGTGAGGAGAAGTATAAGTGTTTCCGCCAGGACCCTAAGGGAGTTCTATGGTTCGAAAGTCGTATAGTCGTTCCGAAGAATCATGAACTCCGCAAGCAAATTCTTGATGAGGCACACCTCTCCAAATTCTCTATCCACCCCGGCAGTAGCAAAATGTATCAGGATCTAAGGCAGAACTTCTGGTGGACTAGAATGAAAAGGGAAATTGCTACGTATGTCTCGGAATGTGACACGTGCCAAAGAGTAAAAGCTAGCCACTTAAAGGTAGCCGGTACACTTCAACCGTTACCTATACCATCATGGAAATGGGAAGACATAAGTATGGACTTCATCGTTGGACTACCAAACACGTCCCAGAGACATGATTCCATATGGGTTATCGTAGATAGACTCACAAAGACGGCACATTTCCTTCCGGTACACACCACCTATACCGCCAAGAAATATGCCGAGATTTACCTCGATCGTATTGTTTGCCTACATGGAATACCTAAGACAATCATTTCCGATCGTGGTCCTCAGTTTGTAGCACGCTTTTGGGAACAACTGCAGACGTCTCTTGGCACAAAGCTGATTCGCAGCTCAGCATACCATCCTCAGACCGATGGACAAACGGAAAGAGTAAACCAAATTCTTGAAGACATGCTGCGAGCTTGTGTCATTCACTATGACAAGAATTGGGACAAATGCTTACCCCTGGCAGAGTTCTCGTACAACAACAGCTACCAAACGAGTTTGAAAATGGCACCATTTGAGGCCCTGTACGGACGAAGGTGTCGAACCCCTTTGAGCTGGTCACAAACCGGAGAACGTAAAATAATTGGACCCGACCTGGTAATCGAGGCAGAGGAGAAAGTAAAAGTAATACAAGCAAATCTTAAAGCCGCACAAGCCTGACAAAAGAGCTATTCTGACAAAAGGAGAAAGCCTCTAAAGTTCGAAGTTGGCGATCATGTCTATCTTCGAGTTTCACCAACCAAAGGAGTGCGAAGATTTGGGATCAAAGGCAAACTAGCTCCCCGTTATATTGGTCCTTACGAAATCATGGAGAGCTGCGGACCCGTAGCCTACAAATTACGACTACCCCCTCAGCTCACGGCCACCCATGATGTCTTCCACGTATCTCAACTCAAGAAGTGTATTCGAGTCCCTACCGAGATGGTGGAACAACAAGAAATATCGTTGGAACCCGACCTCTCGTATGTCGAACACCCAGTTAAGATTTTGGATCAAAAAGAAAGAGAGACCAGGAGGAAAGTGATTAGAATGTATAAAATACAATGGAATCGCCACACGGAAGAAGAAGCCACCTGGGAAACTGAGAGCTACCTGAACCAACATTTCCCTGGGTTTCTTGCCTCAACCACTGGTATGTGCACCCACGCCCACACTAAGAATTACCGAATCTCGGGGCGAGATTCTTGTTAAGGGGGGAAGGCTGTGACGACCCTGGTTTTTGCAATTCCAAAAATAATCAATGACATTAGCCTAACTCCATGTTTAAACCAACTAATGAGAGGGTGGAAAAAAAAATTAAAACGGGTTCAGCTGGAATTCAAATTTAATTTGGGCACATTTGGGCACATTTGAAACTTTTAAATTAACTTTAAAACCATAAGCCAAAGGAAATTTTGCCTGAAACCAAAGTTGTAGAACTTTTTATTTTGAGCAACTTTCGTGTTCAAAAGTTTTAGAAATTCAAATCAGAAAGAGGACAAAACGCCCTGTTTGCACCCAGCCCCCTGAACTTTTTCGAATTTTTGCATTTCGGTCCCTCGTTTCCCCCCCTCTGCTCTGCCGCGCCGCGCGCGCTCGCCCGCCCGCCGCGCGCCAGGTGGCCGGCGTCGCCTGACCGGCGCGAAGCGCCAGGCCAGTGGCCGCCGCACCACCCCGCCACGGCCGGCTTTGCCCCGCCCCGACGCCGCGCGGCCAGTCCCCGCCCGCGCGTGCTGCCGCGCCCAGGCCGCCGCCCGCTCGCCCAGTGGCCGCGCTCCGCCGTGCCGCCCCGGCCCCCGCGCCCCGCCAGCTGCCGCGCCTGCCCTCCGCCCGAGCCGCTGCAGCAGCTGCTCCCCAATCCGCACGCCGCGCTATCTCCTCGCGCCCACGCCACAATCGCGGCCGCCCAGTCGCCCGCGCCCGCTCGCCGCACGCCGCGCCGGCGTTCTGCCGCCGCCCGCCACAGCCAGTGCACGCCGTGCCGTGCCTCCGCCCCGCACGCTAACCAGGCCCCTCCTGTCCCTATAAAAGCGCCACCCCGGCCACGCGCGCGAGTCCCCGGCCACCAGAACGCCTCGCCGCCGCCATCGCCGCCGCCGAGCGCCGCCCGTCCGTGGACAGCCCACTGCCGCCGCCCACTGCCCAAACTGAGCACCCAGACACCACTACATCACCTCACCGCATCTCGCCGCCCCACCCAACGCCACCCAGAGCCACCGGAGCACCGCCGCCCGCGCTGCCGTCGCCGCCGCCGCCCCTGCTCGCCGTGGACAGCACGACCCCGACCCCCTCCGTCCAAGCCGAGCCCCGGAGTAGCTTCCCCACGCGCCACTGAAGCTCACTGACCGGACCACGCCGCCCCAAGCCCGCCGGAGCACCGCCGTCGACGCGAGCCGCGCCGCCGCCGCCTCTGCTCCAACGCCGGCGAGCCCTTCCCGGCCGTTCCCCACCTGAACAACACCCCCACAAGGTAGCCCTCGCACCCCTGAACCTTCCCCGACCCCCGCCCCTCGCCGCCGGTGAGCCCCCTCGCCGGAATTTCGGCCGGCCGCCGTACCCGAGCCGCCGAGGACCCAATTGCAAGAATTTAAATCTTTAGAAGGGTCTGAGCGCAAGATTCAAGGACCTAGTTGTAAAAGAAAATTTCAAACCTAGATTCAAATTCAGTGAACTTGTAAAATTCGTATAAAATCGCAGAAAATTCAGAAAAATGCAAACTCAACTGTTCTGGAATCCTCAGAACAAACTCTACCACTTTTGTTACAAAACTTTTCTCAGAATCACAAAATATTTTGCTCTACATTAAATAGAAGCTTTAATGGACATATTTTATACCCACTGTTCTAGAGCAATGCTGACCCTGCATTTTGGGCAGTGAATTAGTTGCTAGATGATTGGGACTGTGTAAAAAGATCAGGCCCGAATTCCATCTCTAGATTTACTGTTTGTTAAACTTAGTTTTATATCATGTGTAAGAAGAATGTTTTATCCCTGCAGTTAGGTGGTGAGTCAACCATTGAAATGTTTCCTATACTAATGTATTGGTACCTAGAAGCCAGAGAAAATATGTGCTAATAACATACATTAAAGACTTTTTATCTCACAGTAACCTATTTATTTGATTTATGTGCTAATAACATACATTAAATCAAGAAAATAGTGTCTTAGCTTGGAAAATCCCCAAATTATTACTGGGAGTTACACTGTGGTAGGGGTTGCTGTGCAAAAAGTTTCATGGACAAAAACCCTGTGTAGGGTCCTGTAAAAAATGAATCTTTAAAAAGCCTAGGTGTAGAATGTCATATTTTCTATGCTCTAAATACTGCATGATAAATCCTACAAAAATTACAGTAGCTTCTGCATGCTCAAGTGAGAGCTCTGTAAAAATCTTAGCCACAATTGTTGCACCAATTGATCTGTACAAAAAGAACAAGTATCTAACAGCAACAATGAAATATATTTTCGTTGTTTATTTCCGCTGCAATTTAACTCTGAAGAACTTATCTATGTTAATTGAAGTACTTGTTTTCTAAACTCAGAACTAGGTCTGTAATATTGACTTATGCAAATGATGTAATACTTGCTGGAATGTGGTATTCTCTGGGCTCATCGTCGCATGAGCATTTGTATGTACGGCGCTCGATCCGTTCACCGTGGTTGTATCGGGAGGTTATACCCGACAGACCAGTGGATTACTCCGTTTGAAGTGTAAGGTTAACCGAGGATGCCTTAATGGTGATGGTTATTACACTTGAGCCGGATTAATTCAGGTGGTTCTGCCACAGCGGCATTAATCCGGCTCAAGTGTATTAACCATCACCATTAAGGCATTCTCGGTTAACCTTACACTTCAAACGGAGTAATCCACTGGTCTGTCGGGTATAACCTCCCGATACAACCACGGTGAACGGATCGAGCGCCGTACATACAAATGCTCATGCGACGATGAGCCCAGAGAATACCACATTCTAGCAAATATTACGACATTAACATAAGTAAATATTACAGGCCAAGTTCTGAGCTTAGAAACCAAATACTCCAATTAACAAAAATAAGTTCTTCAGAGTTTAAGTTGCAGCGGAAATAAACAACGGAAACTACTCGACAATACAGGATGTCTCGATGAAGCCCGTACGAGACATCACTCGGCCTTATCTCCGTTGGACGGGGGCGCATCCCATTCCACCGACCAACCAGGGGGAAGAGTGCAGGGCCAAGTCAAGCTAGCAATCATGTCTTCGAAGGGCTCACCTGAAAACGAGTCACAAGCAAGACTGAGTATACTAATACTCAGCAAGACTTACCCGTGTAGTGGAAACTACTCCACCGACTCTAGACATGCCAGGCTTTTTGGCTCAGGGGTTTGTTTTGCCGAAAAGCATCTACAAGTGGGTCCTTACTTTCAACTTTTAGCTCAAGATTCTAGTTTCGTTAGCCAGTCTAGGTAAGCAGCTATCTAAAGCACACATGGTGAAGCATTAAATTTTTCATCCAACCAGTTCATTCATCATCATTGTTCCTCTTCTTACTCTGTGGGTAAAAATGGTTAAGCAGTCTCAATAGCCGTGAGAAACGGACGATTCGAATCGAATTTCTTAACCTTGCAAGGGAAACCCAAACACACGTCACGTGGTTACTCCCTAGAGTCACACGTGCAACTTTTCCCCTTTCTTTCCGGGTCGTGGATTGGGGTTACCCTCCGAGAGTACAAGAGCCCCACGCCACGGTTCGGCGCCGGGTCGTGACCACTCTCTGCACTCGCCATATGCACATGGGACCGAAGTTCAAAGGGTAGGATGCCGTCCCCTTGCCGGGCCAATCAGGTACTTAAGCTTACCGATTCCCATAATCTCGGCATGTGTTTAGTACGTTCAAAGACTTAACCATCACTACCACACCCTGCGGCCTTAGCATTTTTCACTAGACAGACGGGCCTCAATCGTAACCATCGTTACATAACCCGTCCGTGTCCTTATGATTGCAGCGTGTAGTAGCCATTCAACTCCTATTTTCTCGCGAGTGACAGGAAATCACTCGACTTTTACCGGAGTCCTATTAGCACAGCATTCTATCGAACCTTACGTCTAATTTTCAAGCAAGGGTTCCTAGTATCATGCAACTAAGTTTTCATCCAACTCCTATAAACTTAATGCACAAACAAGAGTAATGAGTTGCATAATTTCAGAAAGAATGGGTTATGCTCCGGGGCTTGCCTTCGCAGTTCGCTTGGGGATCTTCCGAACTTGGGCTCGGGTCTTCAAAGGCTTCAGTTAGATTTGCTTGAGCTTCACGCTGCTCACTCTCGGACGCGGGCACCAGCTCGTAGGTTCCGTCGGCGAGAGTCGTCGATTCTACATGAGTGCACAAGTTTAAGTCGTGGAAATAGCACTTGATTACGATTTGAGAGTAATTACTACAAGGGATGGTTTCTGGTTATGAAATTTTGGATTTAGGCACATCAAGGAAAGATGTGCTTACTGTAAAATTTTCAGTCAATTTTATGTAACAGATTAATTCTGAAAAATATATTACATAGTTGCTGTTAGATCATTGTTCTTTTTATACAGAACAATTGGTGCAACAAATGAGTCTAAGATATTTACAGAGCTTTCACTTAATCATGCAGAAGCTACTGTAATTTTTGTAGGATTTATTATGCAGTATCCAGAGCATAGAAAATATGACATTCTACACCTAGGCTTTTCAAAGATTCATTTTTACAGGACCCTACACAGGGTTTTTGTCCATGAAACGTTTTACACAGCAACCTCTACCATAGTGTATCTCCCAGTAAAAATTTGAGAATTGTCCAAGCTAAGATACTATTTTCTTGATTTAATGTATGTTATTAGCACATAAATCAAATAAGTAGGTTATTGTGAGATAAAAATTCTCCTAATTTTTCTCTGGCTTCTAGGTACCAATACATTAGCATAGGAAAAATTTCAATGGGTGACTCACCTCCTAACTGCAGGGATAAAACATTCTTCTTACACATGATATAAAACTAAGTTTTAACAAACAGTAAATCTAGAGATGGAATTTGGGCCTGATCTTTTTACACAGTCCTAATCATCAAGCAACTAATTCACTGCCCAAAATTCAGGGTCAGCATTGTTCTAGAACAGTGGGTACAAAATAAGTCCATTAAAGCTTCTATTTAAAGTAGAGAAAAATATTTTGAGATTCTGAGAAAACTTTTGTAACAAAAGTGGTAGAGTTTGTTCTGAGGATTCCAGAACAGTTGAGTTTGCATTTTTCTGATTTTTCTACGATTTTATACGAATTTTACAAGTTCACATATATTGAATCTAGATTTGAAACTTTCTTTTACAACTAGGTCCTTGAATCTTACGCGCAGACCCTTCTAAAGATTTAAATTCTTGCAACTGGGTCCTCAGCGGCTCGGGTACGGCGGCCGGCCGAAATTCCGGCGAGGGGGCTCGCCGGCGGCGAGGGGCGAGGGTCGTGGAAGGTTCAGGGGTGCGAGGGCTACCTTGTGGGGGTGTTTTTCAGGTGGAGGACGGCCGGGAAGGGCTCGCCGGCGTTGGAGCAGAGGCGGCGGCGGTGCGGCTCGCGTCGACGGCGGTGCTCCGGCGGTCTTGGGGCGGCGTGGTCCGGTCGGTGAGCTTCAGTGGCGCGTGGGGAAGCTACTCAGGGGCTCGGCTTGGACGGAGGGGGTCGGGGTCGTGCTGTCCACGGCGAGCAGGGGCGGCGGCGGCGACGGCAGCGCGGGCGGCGGCGCTCCGGTGGCTCTGGGTGGCGTCGGGTGGGTCGGCGAGCTGCGGTGAGGTGATGTAGTGGTGGCTGGGGGCTCAGTTTGGGCAGTGGGTGGCTGTAGAGGGCTGTCCACGGGCGGGCGGTGCTCGGCGGCGGCGATGGCGCGGCGAGGCGTTCTGGTGGCCGGGGGCTCGTGCGGGCGGTCGGGGCGGGGCTTTTAAAGGGGCAGGAGGGGGTGTGGAGGTGCCTGGGCGACGCGCGGGGCGGGACACGGCAGCGGCGTGCACTGGCCGCGGCGGGCGGCGGCAGAACGCCGGCGCGGCGTGCGGCGAGCGGGCGCGGGCGACTGGGCGGCCGAGATTTTGGCGTGGGCGCGAGGAGATAGCGCGGCGTGCGGATTGGGGAGCAGCTGCTGCAGCGGCTCGGGCGGAGGGCAGGCGCGGCAGCTGGCAGGGCGCGGGGGCCGGGGCGGCACGGCGGAGCGCGGCTACTGGGCGGCCGGGCGGCGGGCTGGGCGCGGCAGCACGCGCGGGCGCTGGCTGGCCGCGCGGCGTGGGGGCGCGGCAAAGCCGGCCGTGGCGGGGTGGTGCGGCGGCCACTGGCCTGGCGCTTCGCGCCGGTCAGGCGACGCCGGCCACCTGGCGCGCGGCGGGCGGGCGAGCGCGCGCGGTGCGGCAGGGGAGCGAGGGACCGAAGGGCAAAAATTCGAAAAACTTCAGGGGGCTGGGTGCAAACAGGGCGTTTTCTCCTCTTTCTGATTTGAATTTCAAAAACTTTTGAACACGAAAGTTGTTCAAAATAAAAAGTTCTACAACTTTGGTTTCAGGAAAAATCTCATTTGGCTTATGGTTTGAAAGTTAATTTAAAAGTTTCAAATGTGTCCAAATGTGCCCAAATTAAATTTGAATTCCAACTGAACCCGTTTTAATTCTTTTCACCCTCTCATTAGTTGGTTTAAAACATAGAGTTAGGCTAATGTCATTGATTTTGGAATTGTAATTACCATGGTTGTCACAGCCTTCCCCCCTTAACAAGAATCTCGCCCCGAGATTCGGTAATTCTTAGTGTGGGCGTGGGTGCACATACCAGTGGTTGAGACAAGAAACCCAGGGAAATGTTGGTTCAGGTAGCTCTCCGTTTCCCAGGTGGCTTCTTCTTCCGTGTGGCGATTCCATTGTATTTTATACATTCTAATCACTTTCCTCCTGGTCTCTCTTTCTTTTTGATCCAAAATCTTAACTGGGTGTTCGACATACGAGAGGTCGGGTTCCAACGATATTTCTTGTTGTTCCACAATCTCGGTAGGGACTCGAATACACTTCTTGAGTTGAGATACGTGGAAGACATCATGGGTGGCCGTGAGCTGAGGGGGCAGTCGTAATCTGTAGGCCACGGGTCCGCAGCTCTCAATTATTTCGTAAGGACCAACATAACGGGGAGCTAGTTTGCCTTTGATTCCGAATCTTCGCACTCCCTTGGTTGGTGAAACTCGAAGATAGACATGATCGCCATCTTCGAACTTTAGGGGCTTTCTCCTTTTGTCAGAATAGCTCTTTTGTCGGGCTTGTGCGGCTTTAAGATTTGCTTGTATTACTTTTACCTTCTCCTCTGCCTCGATTACCAGGTCGGGTCCAATTATTTTACGTTCTCCGGTTTGTGACCAGCTCAAAGGAGTTCGACACCTTCGTCCGTACAGGGCCTCAAATGGTGCCATTTTCAAACTCGTTTGGTAGCTGTTGTTGTACGAGAACTCTGCCAGGGGTAGGCATCTGTCCCAATTCTTGTCATAATGAATGACACAGGCTCTCAGCATGTCTTCAAGAATTTGGTTTACTCTTTCCGTTTGTCCATCGGTCTGAGGGTGGTATGCTGAGCTGCGAATCAGCTTGGTGCCAAGAGACGTTTGCAGTTGTTCCCAAAAGCGTGCTACAAACTGAGGACCACGATCGGAAATAATTGTCTTAGGTATTCCATGCAGGCAAACAATACGATCGAGGTATATCTCGGCATATTTCTTGGTAGAATAGGTGGTGTGTACCGGAAGAAAATGTGCCGTCTTCGTGAGTCTATCAACGATAACCCATATGGAATCATGTTTCTGGGAAGTGTTTGGTAGTCCCACGATGAAGTCCATACTTGTGTCTTCCCATTTCCATGATGGTATAGGTAACGGTTGAAGTGCACCGGCTACCTTTAAGTGGCTAGCTTTTACTCTCTGGCACGTGTCACATTCTGAGACATACGTAGCAATTTCCCTTTTCATTCTAGTCCACCAGAAGTTTTGCCTTAGGTCTTGATACATTTTGCTACTACCGGGGTGGATAGAGAATTTGGAAAGGTGTGCCTCATCGAGAATTTGCTTGCGGAGTTCATGGTTCTTCGGAACGACTATACGACCTTCGAACCATAGAACTCCCTTCTGGTCCTGGCGGAAACATTTGTACTTCTCCTCACCTAGAGAGAGTTTCTGTTTGATGATCTTAATTCCTTCATCCTGTAGTTGTGCCATGACGATTTGGTCGTGAAGAGTGGGCTCAACTGAGATGTGATTTAGAGTGCCTTGGGAAACCATTTCCAAGTTAAGCTTCCTCATGTCTGCACATAATGTCTCATGGTAGGACTCCATGGATAAGCAATGGCAATGGGACTTGCGGCTTAGTGCATCCGCGACTACATTAGCCTTACCGGGGTGATAGTGCACTTCAAGGTCATAATCCTTGATTAGTTCTAGCCATCTCCGTTGTCTCATATTCAGATCGGCTTGTGTGAAGATTTACTTGAGACTCTTATGATCCGTGTAGATATTGCACTGTGTACCCATGAGATAGTGCCTCCATATCTTCAGAGCGTGAATGACGGCTGCCAGCTCAAGGTCATGCGTGGGATAATTCTGTTCGTGGGGCCGAAGGGCTCGTGAGGCATATGCAATCACTCGATTCTCTTGCATAAGCACACATCCTAGACCAGTACCTGGTGCGTCACAATACACATCGAATGGCTTGGTATTATCGGGTTGAGCTAACACAGGTGCAGTAGTCAGATGCTCTCTGAGAGTGTGGAAGGCTTCCTCACACTTCTCATTCCATACAAACTTTACTTCCTTCTTCAATAGTTCCGTCATGGGCTTAGCAATTCGAGAGAAATCCGGGATGAAGCGACGGTAGTAACCGGCTAAGCCGAGAAAACTGCGAATCTGATGAACAGAGGTAGGGGGTTTCCAATCCATCACCTCTTGTACCTTGCTGGGGTCAACAGCTATGCCTTCGCTGGAGATCGTGTGACCTAAGAACTTTACAGTATCCAACCAGAATTCACACTTAGAAAACTTAGCATAGAGCTGATGGTCTCTGAGTCGCTGAAGAACAATGCGAAGGTGCTTGGCATGCTCTTCCTCATCCTTGGAATAGATAAGAATGTCGTCGATGAACACTACGACGAATTTGTCAAGTTCGGGCATGAATACCGAATTCATGAGATACATGAAGTAGGCAGGGGCATTGGTGAGTCCAAAGGACATGACCAAAAATTCATATAGTCCATATCGTGTGGAGAAGGCAGTCTTAGGAATATCGCACGGGCGAATCTTGATCTGATGATATCCCGAACGAAGATCAATCTTTGAGAAGACTCTGGCTCCAGCTAATTGATCGAAGAGCACATCGATGCGAGGAAGGGGGTATTTATTTTTAACAGTTACCGCATTGAGAGGTCGGTAGTCCACACATAATCTCAAACTGTCATCCTTCTTCTTTACGAATAGGGCGGGACATCCCCAAGGTGACGCGCTAGGGCGAATGAACCCTTTGTCCAGTAGTTCCTGGAGTTGAATTTTTAGCTCTGCCAATTCTTTAGGGGGCATCCTATATGGTCTCTTGGATATAGGTGCAGTGCCTGGCTGTAGTTCAATAACGAACTCAATGTCCCTATCCGGTGGCATTCCGGGTAAGTCATCCGGGAAAACATCGGCATACTCGTTCACCACAAGAATATCATCTAGCTTAAGTCCTTCCATCTTATAAGCACAGGAATTCGTGCAATCGATGAACGGTAGGTAAAGGGTAGTGGCTCCGTGACTAGGTGAATTTATCTCAACGGCTCGGGAAGAAAGGTCCAGTGTGACTCCATGCATAGCCATCCAGTTCATTCCCAAAATAATGTCCATGCCGTCAAGGGGTAAAAGGACAAGGTCCGTGTCGATGGTTTTACTACCCAATTTGACTGGTACTTGTCTGATCATTTGGTTCGAAGCAATTTTACCACCCGACGTTGAGATCATATATGACCCTTTGGTGTGACAAACATCCAAGCCTACTTTTGCACCGAATTTTGCACTTATGAAACTATGCGATGCACCAGAATCAAATAATATAACTGCAGGCTTGTTATGGATAGAGAATGTACCCGACATCACTGGGGCTCCTTCAGGAAGCTCTGCAAGCGTGGTGAAGTTAATCCGTCCTTGCTTGACTTGCAGGGTCTGTCTCTTGCCCCTGTTCTTGGTGTTCGGGTTGGATCCTTGACCTTGGTTGGGCTGTCCAGGCTGAGGGCATTCTCGTGCGAAGTGGCTGGAACTCCCGCATTTGAAACAGCGATTCGCGGGGCTAGGTCGAAGAGACTGTTGAAGAATGGGCCTCGGACCATTCAGTGAAGGCATCGGGGGTCGTACCATGCCTGGCTGCTGTGGGGGTCTGGCAATCCATCTTCCTGGCTGCGGGGCCCTTGGTGGAGCTGTGGGTGCGGTATTTTGCACGATGCGATACCTTGGTGGTTGGACACTTGATGGTCCTGCGGGTGCCTTTCTCTTCTTCTCTGCCCGGTGTGCCATGATACAGTCCTCCTGGGTAATGGCCATATTGACCAACTCGTTGTAGGTGTCAGCCCTGGCTAGGTTCAGACGTTCCTTGAGCTTGGTATTCAGACCTCGGCGGAAACGATCACGCTTCTTGGCATCCGTATCAGCGTGATAGCCCGCATACTGACATAAGTCGTTGAACGCCTGGGCGTACTGCAGCACGGTGCGGGTGCCCTGGGTAAGTGCCAGGAACTCGTTCAACTTCCTCTCCATGAGACCCTCGGGAATATGATGTGCCTGGAACGCGGTCTTGAATTCATTCCAGTCGACCACATGATCAGCCGGGAGCATCGCAGAATAGTGGTCCCACCACAGACGAGCGGTACCGCGAAGCTGTTGCGCGGCAAAGCGAGCCTTGTTGGCCTCTGAGCATGGGGCCACAAGTAGTGTGAACTTGGATTCTATGGTGCGAATCCATGCATCTGCGTCCAGGGGTTCCTCGGTCTTATGGAACAAGGGAGGCTGGGTCCCTAGGAAATCCGTGTATCCTGCGGCGTGTGGTTGGTGAGCACTGTGCCCACCCCTCTGCTGGTGTTGTCCTTGCACAATCTGACGCAGCAGCTCGGTTTGAGCGGCCATCACTTCCACCAAACTGGGCGGGGGTGGTGGCGATTGTCGCGAGCGGCTGCCACCGGCACCAAAACCCTCGGGGTTGCCACGTGTTGATCCAACCATCTGAAACGTGAAAGGTTACCATTAGCAACGCGATCCATATTACTTCCTTGATTCATAATGATTGGTGTAGTCATAGACTTCCGAATCACAGCTAGAAGTATGGACAGAATCTCTGTTTGCTACGAGAAAATCATAGCCTACTGTGGGTCCATCCAAAACATCTCATCATTGGCAGTAGTCAGAGAATTTAGGAATGCACCACTTTGGTATTTAACTTCAGTGCTAGAACTGTAGCTAAGGGGGTCGAAAAGCTCGTCCTTTGCCTTACTGTCTTAGCTGTTTTTCAGCAGATTGACCGGTACGGTTTCGCCTATATCTTAAACTAGCGAGGTCCAATGATGCTGAATTTTTGTGAGACCCTAGATCACAAGATTTAGCACAAGTCTGGTATTCAACACTTAGCCAAGAAATGCAAGGAGACATGGGTAAAAATTCCGACAAGTCTCAGCGATTGTGGATTTCATCGTTTACAAAAT
The DNA here is from genome assembly GCA_032594955.1 of Panicum miliaceum. Classification (NCBI taxonomy): domain Eukaryota; kingdom Viridiplantae; phylum Streptophyta; class Magnoliopsida; order Poales; family Poaceae; genus Panicum; species Panicum miliaceum. Next base: position 36,378,292 of record CM064063.1, on the reverse strand, counting down.
TACAACGAAATCACCCAAGTTTATCGCCGTTCCTTACATGCTGAGGGTATCCACATGGTTCAGGTGTACCCAACACAAAAGAGTTACTCAACTCCTAGTTAGCCTTATCACAACACTTGCCAAAAGTTAGGCTACCCTATCGAGGAGTATGTGCAAAAGTCCTCCTAGGTCGTCCTCTAGAAATCATCCAAGTCGTTGACGGACGACTCGCTGTGAGCAGGAGTGTGAGCTCCCATCTGAGGTGCCTGGGGTACCTTACCCTCGAAATCCATACCTGAGATACCATCAATCTCCTGTGGCTCCTCCTCATCCTCCTCCATGTCGTCCTCATGGGGATGGTCATTCTGATCATGATGCCACTGAATGTGCTCATTAGCATCCTCCAACTCAAGGCTTAGATCATGGAGCTGCTCCTCCAACTGTGCTATCGTGGTATCTCTCTCACCCATGAGAGTGTCCTGCTCCTGGATTTGGCCCTCAAGTTGGCCAATCTGAGCATCTCTGTCCTCAAGATCCTGACTGAGCTCCTTTATCTGCTCATCCCTGGTATCTGCCATCATGTGGTAGGCCTGAGCAAGATCAGTGAGCTGCTCGAGTGCCTGACTCTGGAGAGTCTGAAGCCGGTAGAGTGCACTCATGCACCGCACGGAGGTATGGATAGTCTCCTGGGCATGAAAGTCTACCAAGTACTGTGCGTGCTGCACCCTGTTGAGCCAAAAGGGGGCGTTGTCCTGGGCAGCAGGAAACAACCCAATGGGAGTGAGTGTGACAACCTCGGGACGCTGCGCACAAAACGTGGTGAGCGCCCTCATGGCTGCAAGCTCCCAAGTATCGGCCAAACAGCGACCAACAGCCTCAAGCTCCAAGGCGGGCCACTCCGGGTGTAGCGGGTGCGGAAAGACAGTCACGTTGACACGGCACTGGGTAACTCCGTTTTCTGCAAACTCCAGTCCGGCGTAACGTGGGGGAATTAGATAGCCCGCGGTACGCAGAACATCCCACAAAATAGAGGGAAAGCCCTCCCAGTGGAGACACTGCGAGTGTACGCGTCCATCCTCATCCACCATCATCTCAACAGGCTCGGCCATCTGAACAAAAGATCAAATGGAGTGAGATAGCGAAAAACTGTGAACAGCACAAGGACAGATTCTGTATAGTGGGCAAAAATAACCATAACTCCCACAGTTCTCATCCAAAAATTCTCAAATATCACCAGATCACTCCTAAGATATTTGTGAACAACTTTGCTAGTCAACTCCAGAGCTAATTTGGTCTCTAAGATGGTCTTTCTTTTCAGGTTTTGCCTTGCGGTCTACCCAGAATTTTCAGTGAACAGAGGGCTAGAGTTTCGTGCACCATGGAAAATCTACCCAGCCAAAATTTACCAAATTTTAACAGAAGCTACCTGGGTAAATTTTGAACAAGTTTTGTGTTGTGCTCTTTTGCAGAAAACCGCAGGAAGGGGGCCTAAAAAAATTTAAGGGGCAGAAGTGCTTATTCCGGACAGAATTCTGACATTTCAAGGTTTCTGTTATTTCTCACTCTCCATAAGTTCAGAATTTTTCGTTTTTGAACAGAAGATAGAACACAAAATTTGGAACAATTTCTTCAACATGAACTTTATCAGAAATGGTCATTTTCTTTGGCCAATAAATCGCTCTTTTTGGTCATGGCAGAAATCGGACAGTTTTGCTAGATGGTCCTTATGCAAACCACGCTTAGATACACAAGAACCTTTCCACTCTCACACAACGCATTTTCAATTTCCGATATATATGTTTATGATGTATGCACGTCCTATTCGTCCTCACAAAATAAATCAATTGCCAAATAGCTTTGGTCTTACGATGATAGTTTCGGTGGCATACACAATACGGCTCTCGCTATAATAGCTAGTCGTGTCTTTCTAATCGTTCCTTAACTTATCGTGATCGCGGTTAGTGTAGCTGCAGAAGATTGACAAAGCATATATATATTTCATGAACCTTTCATGCCAGCACTCATGAAAGCGTCCATATTCATTACCGTTTACATATAGAAACGATATCTGTACAATTTCCGCCGTACAGACGACGTTAACATACGCTATCGAGATAGCGTATTCACGGGGGTACCGTCATGAGACGGGGGTATGAACAGCGATCGCCATACCCTGCGCCAAACCTTCTACTCCCAATATGTTCAACTAACAGTTGGCATATTGGCAGCACCTCAAGTAAGCCACTGCTTGAGGGCAGCGTTCGGTTCGCATCACCGACGGGAAGGCCAAGCTCTCTCAGTTGGCTGAGGATCCTTACCTTCTTACCTTAGCGATGAGTGCATCGTTACAGAATTTAAGGTCGGTTGTGCATGAAAGTAAGTTTTGACAGAAGGTAATATGCTGGAAGTCAGTTGATAATATATATAGAAGTTAGATAGCCACCTAGTAACTTTCCCCATAATCCCTTAGGGCTTTACGAACTAGGCACCATCCTTAACGTACCAACGCATTTCGCAACACAACCTTCTAGTCAAGTTTTATGAAAACAAGTTTTTAAGGCTTGTCGCATTCTCTGGCGTATGTATTTCGGCTCTGGCGTCCGCTGTTGCCAGCTGTGGCACCAGCTGTGGCACCGGCTCTGATACCAGCTGTGGCAGAACCACCTGGATTAATCCGGCTCAAGTGTATTAACCATCACCATTAAGGCATTCTCGGTTAACCTTACACTTCAAACGGAGTAATCCACTGGTCTGTCGGGTATAACCTCCCGATACAACCACGGTGAACGGATCGAGCGCCGTACATACAAATGCTCATGCGACGATGAGCCCAGAGAATACCACATTCCAGCAAATATTACGACATTAACATAAGTAAATATTACAGGCCAAGTTCTGAGCTTAGAAACCAAATACTCCAATTAACATAAATAAGTTCTTCAGAGATTAAGTTGCAGCGGAAATAAACAACGGAAACTACTCGACGATACAGGATGTCTCGATGAAGCCCGTACGAGACATCACTCGGCCTTATCTCCGTTGGACGGGGGCGCATCCCATTCCACCGACCAACCAGGGGGAAGAGTGCAGGGCCAAGTCAAGCTAGCAATCATGTCTTCGAAGGGCTCACCTGAAAACGAGTCACAAGCAAGACTGAGTATACTAATACTCAGCAAGACTTACCCGTGTAGTGGAAACTACTCCACCGACTCTAGACATGCCAGGCTTTTTGGCTCAGGGGTTTGTTTTGCCGAAAAGCATCTACAAGTGGGTCCTTACTTTCAACTTTTAGCTCAAGATTCTAGTTTCGTTAGCCAGTCTAGGTAAGCAGCTATCTAAAGCACACATGGTGAAGCATTAAATTTTTCATCCAACCAGTTCATTCATCATCATTGTTCCTCTTCTTAATCTGTGGGTAAAAATGGTTAAGCAGTCTCAATAGCCGTGAGAAACGGACGATTCGAATCGAATTTCTTAACCTTGCAAGGGAAACCCAAACACACGTCACGTGGTTACTCCCTAGAGTCACACGTGCCACTTTTCCCCTTTCTTTCCGGGTCGTGGATCGGGGCTACCCTCCGAGAGTACAAGAGCCCCACGCCACGGTTCGGCGCCGGGTCGTGACCACTCTCTGCACTCGCCATATGCACATGGGACCGAAGTTCAAAGGGTAGGATGCCGTCCTCTTGCCGGGCCAATCAGGTACTTAAGCTTACCCATTCCCATAATCTCGGCATGTGTTTAGTACGTTCAAAGACTTAACCATCACTACCACACCCTGCGGCCTTAGCATTTTTCACTAGACAGACGGGCCTCAATCGTAACCATCGTTACATAACCCGTCCGTGTCCTTATGATTGCAGCGTGTAGTAGCCATTCAACTCCTATTTTCTCGCGAGTGACAGGAAATCACTCGACTTTTACCGGAGTCCTATTAGCACAGCATTCTATCGAACCTTACGTCTAATTTTCAAGCAAGGGTTCCTAGTATCATGCAACTAAGTTTTCATCCAACTCCTATAAACTTAATGCACAAACAAGAGTAATGAGTTGCATAATTTCGGAAAGAATGGGTTATGCTCCGGGGCTTGCATTCGCAGTTCGCTTGGGGATCTTCCGAACTTGGGCTCGGGTCTTCAAAGGCTTCAGTTAGATTTGCTTGAGCTTCACGCTGCTCACTCTCGGACGCGGGCACCAGCTCGTAGGTTCCGTCGGCGAGAGTCGTCGATTCTACATGAGTGCACAAGTTTAAGTCGTGGAAATAGCACTTGATTACAATTTGAGAGTAATTACTACAAGGGATGGTTTCTAGTTATGAAATTTTGGATTTAGGCACATCAAGGAAAGATGTGCTTACTGTAAAATTTTCAGAAAAATTTTATGTAACAGATTAATTCTGAAAAATATATTACATAGTTGCTGTTAGATCCTTGTTCTTTTTATACAGAACAATTTGTGCAACAAATGAGTCTAAGATTTTTACAGAGCTTTCACTTAAGCATGCAGAAGCTACTGTAATTTTTGTAGGATTTATTATGCAGTATCCAGAGCATAGAAAATATGACATTCTACACCTAGGCTTTTCAAAGATTCATTTTTACAGGACACTACACAGGGTTTTTGTCCATGAAACTTTTTACACAGCAACATCTACCATAGTGTATCTCCCAGTAAAAATTTGAGAATTTTCCAAGCTAAGATACTATTTTCTTGATTTAATGTATGTTATTAGCACATAAATCAAATAAGTAGGTTATTGTGAGATAAAAAGTCTCCTAATTTTTATCTGGCTTCTAGGTACCAATACATTAGTATAGGAAAAATTTCAATGGGTGACTCACGTCCTAACTGCAGGGATAAAACATTCTTCTTACACATGATATAAAACTAAGTTTTAACAAACAGTAAATCTAGAGATAGAATTTGGGCCTGATCTTTTTACACAGTCCTAATCATCAAGCAACTAATTCACTGCCCAAAATTCAGGGTCAGCATTGTTCTAGAATAGTGGGTACAAAATAAGTCCATTAAAGCTTCTATTTAAAGTAGAGCAAACTATTTTGAGATTCTGAGAAAACTTTTGTAACAAAAGTGGTAGAGTTTGTTCTGAGGATTCCAGAACAGTTGAGTTTGCATTTTTCTGATTTTTCTACGATTTTATACGAATTTTACAAGTTCACTGAATTTGAATCTAGATTTGAAACTTTCTTTTACAACTAGGTCCTTGAATCCTACGCGCAGACCCTTCTAAAGATTTAAATTCTTGCAATTGGGTCCTCGGCGGCTTGGGTACGGCGGCCGGCCGAAATTCCGGCGAGGGGGCTCGCCGGCGGCGAGGGGCGAGGGTCGGGGAAGGTTCAGGGGTGCGAGGGCTACCTTGTGGGGGTGTTTTTCAGGTGGAGGACGGCCGGGAAGGGCTCGCCGGCGTTGGAGCAGAGGCGGCGGCGGCGCGGCTCGCGTCGACGGCGGTGCTCCGGCGGTCTTGGGGCAGCGTGGTCCGGTCGGTGAGCTTCAGTGGCGCGTGGGGAAGCTACTCAGGGGCTCGGCTTGGGCGGAGGGGGTCGGGGTCGTGCTGTCCACGGCGAGCAGGGGCGGCGGCGGCGACGGCAGCGCGGGCGGCGGCGCTCCGGTGGCTCTGGGTGGCGTCGGGTGGGTCGGCGAGCTGCGGTGAGGTGATGTAGTGGTGGCTGGGGGCTCAGTTTGGGCAGTGGGCGGCTGTGGAGGGCTGTCCACGGGCGGGCGGTGCTCGGCGGCGGCGATGGCGCGGCGAGGCGTTCTGGTGGCCGGGGGCTCGCGCGGGCGGTCGGGGCGGGGCTTTTAAAGGGGTAGGAGGGGGTGTGGAGGTGCCTGGGCGACGCGCGGGGCGGGACACGGCAGCGGCGTGCACTGGCCGCGGCGGGCGGCGGCAGAACGCCGGCGCGGCGTGCGGCGAGCGGGCGCGGGCGACTGGGCGGCCGAGATTTTGGCGTGGGCGCGAGGAGATAGCGCGGCGTGCGGATTGGGGAGCAGCTGCTGCAGCGGCTCGGGCGGAGGGCAGGCGCGGCAGCTGGCAGGGCGCGGGGGCCGGGGCGGCACGGCGGAGCGCGGCTACTGGGCGGCCGGGCGGCGGGCTGGGCGCGGCAGCACGCGCGGGCGCTGGCTGGCCGCGCGGCGTGGGGGCGCGGCAAAGCCGGCCGTGGCGGGGTGGTGCGGCGGCCACTGGCCTGGCGCTTCGCGCCGGTCAGGCGACGCCGGCCACCTGGCGCGCGGCGGGCGGGCGAGCGCGCGCGGTGCGGCAGGGGAGCGAGGGACCGAAGTGCAAAAATTCGAAAAACTTCAGGGGGCTGGGTGCAAACAGGGCGTTTTCTCCTCTTTCTGATTTGAATTTCAAAAACTTTTGAACACGAAAGTTGTTCAAAATAAAAATTTCTACAACTTTGGTTTCAGGCAAAATCTCATTTGGCTTATGGTTTGAAAGTTAATTTAAAAGTTTCAAATGTGTCCAAATGTGCCCAAATTAAATTTGAATTCCAACTGAACCCGTTTTAATTCTTTTCACCCTCTCATTAGTTGGTTTAAAACATAGAGTTAGGCTAATGTCATTGATTTTGGAATTGTAATTACCAGGGTTGTCACACGGCACGCCCGCAGAGGCCATTCCCCGACCCATTCCTAGGATCGCAGCGAGTAGCGCTGGGTTGGGCCTCCACGGCACTTGCCCAACAGAAGGCTGGTCGACATCACGACGTTGTAGGAAAAAATAGAATAAACAAAAACATCTAAAAACGGAATCAAAGTTGTGAAACAATTCCCTTACCTCGACGCCTGGCCGATTGGAGGAAGCCCGAAGCTCCTAAAGCTCTGGATGCAGGGCGAGGGCCGCGAGCCAAGCCCTAGCACATCAGCCGCGGTGGGACCGGCCCCGCTGATCCCCGACTAGCCGGCGCCCTCGGTCAGGGAGCTCTGTACGGCCTCCTCCTGACCGCTGGGCAGGTCGGCCACGCTCGCCATCTTCAAACGCATCTCCAATCGAGTGCACTCCTCCGACCCATCATCGCGGCACTCCGTGTTTGCCACTTGAAGGGACGCCCCCTCCGGCACCTCCGAGCGTTGTTCCACTCGGGCCCGCTTTGTCTCCTCCTCCCGCGTCGCGTCCTCATCGGTGGCACTTCCTTGCCTCTGGGGCACTGGAGGATGCCCCAGGGCCCTCTGTGGTCACCGTCGCCGTGGCGTCACGGGGTTCTACCACAAATGAGGAGACATCCTCGTACTCCGACTCCTCATCCTCCGAGCCATTGCCACCGCCGAAGTCGATCGAGGACTCCGACTCAAGCTCTTGCTGCATGACATCATGGTCCTCCCCCATCCGGACCCGATGCACAATCTCCTGCTCTTTTTTAAACTTTCGTTCAGCCTTTCTTTCTTTCTTCTCCTTCCTGTCACGGGAAGCTTCCACTTGGGCGCATTGCTTGGCCGCGCCCTCTGCCCCCTTCGGGAGGTGTGAGCGGGATTGGGGGCGACCAAGCCCCTGAAAAGCGAGGCAATGTCAAAACATGATAAGAAGCACGAATGCTGACGGGAAGAAGAAACGGAGAAAAGCTTACCTAATTTGGAGGGTGCGCCTTGTCGAAGGTGGTGGACCGCCGATGACCCACTGGTTCCTCACCTTGAGGACCATCTCGAGCCATGACCACACCTCATCATCGGACACCGCCTCCGGCGACACCCGGTTGGGATCCGTGAGGCTGGAGTATTCCCACATCTTGGTCGTCCTCTTGGCAAGAGGGATGACCTGGCTGGAGAGAATGGTGCCGAAAAGCAGCACCCCATCAAAGCCCTTCGTGACGCGCTCCTTCTGCATCCCCTCAATAAAACCCACACGCTCCTTCTGCGCAGTGAGGACCCCCCATGTCCAGCTATCCTTCTTCACTGGATGCGCTCCCATGAACGTCGGGAACAGCATCTGCTCCGGGTTCCTGATGTAGAACCAATCTCATGCCACCCCTGGTTCGACTCCACGGGGGTGTACGCCGGGTATTCTCCTGACCGGCCTCCTCTGTTCTGGAGGGCAAAGCCCTCGACCGGCATGAGCTCTGCATCCCCCTTCACCGACAGGCCTCGCCTGTAGAAGAAGGCTCGTAACAGATTCGCGTGCGGATCTATCCCGAGGAAGCCCTCACACAGAGTGATGAAGCCCGTGATATGCAGCAACCCTTTCGGATTGAGGTGCTGCAGCTCCAGCCCCCACTCGTTCAGCAACTCAAGCCGGAACGGGTGCGTTGGATGCCCGAGCCCGAGTTCGTAGAACGCTAGGAAGCTCACGATCTCGTCGGCTTCGGGTCGGGGCTCCTCGTGCACCACCGGGGGAGGCCTCGAGTGGGCCACCTCCTTGGACGGCAACAGCCCCTTCTCCACGAAATCCTGCAGCTGCTCCTCAGTCACAGTCGACGGTCTCCAGTTCGACATTGCGACTGCAAAGTGGAAGAGCCGGATAGTCCTCTCTCTCCTTCTCCCTCCTCAGGCACAGCGAGGGCGGAGAAGGAAACTACAGCGGCATGAGGGCAGTGGAAGAAAAGCGGCTCTAGTGACTAGAGCAAGGCGAAGGCGAGGCGGAGGAGATCGAATGCCTCCAGCCATCCCGTTTAAAAGAGCCTCCCTAGGGGAGCCCAACCGGCGGGACGGTGCGCGGGAGACGGGGTCCACCATGACCGCGACGTGGGCACGAAAAATGGGGCAATGCTCCAGCTTCCTGGGTAAACCTCAACGCGCCACATGCCTAGTCAATAATCGCATTTAATTGCTCGATTCACGAAATACATTGAAACTGCCAAATCAAAAGCGGTGCAGTCGATAAAAGTGTGCCAATGGAGCCCAACTCGAGAACCTGACTGATCGAGGTTCGGAGGCCGGGCCGCGAAGGACTCGAGGCCGCCTCGTGTCAAACAGAGCCAGGGGAGAAAACGCAGATGAGGCCTAGCGGCCCCCGCCCAATCTGCTCAAGCAACGAGCAGGTCATCTCGACCTTCTCATTCGATCCGTACCACGAGCCATACCCACAGAATCTCCACTTAGGAGAGGCTAACGGGCCACCTGAGTCGGTCGGACGACTTGGGCATCTGCTGGGAGGCGGGTTGCGGAGCAGTGGAATGCCACATGAGGGCTATGCCGACCCGGTCACGAATAACGGATCCGGATTCCACTCGAACGCCTGAAAATTTTTACCCGGGCACACCCGTTAGGAGCTCACCGAGCCTGTCACTCGAGCCGTCGAGGCAAGTGATGCCGGCTCAACCCCTCTGGTCACGGAGACCGTGGATGGGGCCACCTAAACGCATGTACACGCACACCGTCATCGATCAGACCACCCTCCCTCATGGCAAAGGTGCAGTGGGTCGGGACGCCGCATCTCCGCTCCGAAAAAACAACAGGTCCCAGCCCCCGACCGGACTCACGGTCGGTCACGGCCAACACGGTATGCTTCAGGGCAAAATACGCTTTATTCCTTGCGAATAAATGTTACAAAGTACAGTCGGCTCATGGCTGTTACAAAGTACAAAAACCAGTTACCACCATTAAGGTGGTAACACAGGTAGCCTCGGGGAGGGTTGCTGCAAGTGCGGGAAATCTGGGAGGTGCATCCGCCTCGCTAATCTTCTTCTTGCACCTCCTCCCTCAAGTCACCCTTGGTAGAGGATGGCGGCGAGCAGTCCATCTGCCGCCGACTAAACTCCCACGTAGCCTTGAACAGCAGCAAGGACCTCCTCCCCGTTCCCATCTCCAATCGCCCTAGAGGAACAAGCCTCCTCTCAGGGCAGACTGGAGCAGAAGAACACGGGGAAGCCGAAGCCGCTCGGGACCGAGGCAGCTCTGATGGGTACGCACGACAACACGCAAGGATGAGGAGTTCGTGCCCGTTTCTGGGCCTTGCCAGTAGAAGCACTAACACATCCCCACCTGGAGCCGATGCATCTCCCATAACCTCCCAAGAGGCCTAGGGAAAACTGCATCGACAGCCGGATGGGGATGGTGACCAGACTGTGCACCCGCTCCCCTCGATCATCCGAGCGAAGCGCTTGGGCGTCCGGGCATGGGAGAGGCCTAGACCTCCGTTAGCCTCTGCAGGTCATCCCCTACAGCTTCCAAGAATTCTTCTAGCACCAGACACTGAGGGAATCACCAGCTCTATCGGGTGGATGCCCATGGGCTGAGTGCAACTCCATTGTGTAAGGCCAAACTCACTCTCAACTTAAGCTTGGGGTCAGTTCTAAAAACAAGGCCCCGGATGCCTCTATTTATAGCAAGCTAGGCACACGCGCACCCCGCGAGCCAGCCTCGCCGCATGGCACACGGCTGCGCCTCAAAAGGATAAAAACCCTCACAAGGGAAACAGGGGTGGTGTCCCTCTACAACAAGCCAACGTGTCAGATCGGCCAGGCCTTGAGATTCCGCACCGAAAACAGACAGTTGGTGCCACTGCAGCATCTTCATTTTGTGGGCGGACAAGAGCAACACCAATTGACCCACGGTCATCAAGGGTGGCCTGTCGTACACTTTGTCTCCCTATGATTGAGACCACACGACGTTGCCTCTCCCTCAAGGCAAAAATGCTACGCAGCGAAAGAAGCATCTTCACGATTAAACAAATTGTAAAGCCGCTCAAGGGCCTCTGACGGGTCTAGGGACCCGGGATCCCTAGCCGACCCACCTCCCGCAAGCATTCCGACTAGCCCAAGACAGCACCTCAAACGAACACCCATCTTCGTAAGCCGCAACTTCGTCCAGGCCGCCCAGGCCCATGAACCCGACCAGCCGAAAGGTCGGCAAAAGCATGGCTTGCGTCCCCAACCAAGGAGACGATCGGGGACTAGGGTTGTACCATGGCTCCGACTGAGGTCCCTGACCAAGCTCCGCCTTACACGTGTCACTATCCTCGACTGGAAAGGCCGAGCTTAGCCAGACCCTACTTACTGGCGGGCCTCGGGAGCAGCTGCGGCGGATAAGGATGCACACTGGAGTCAACTTGCTGTATAGGCCAACCACTCCCCCACGGGGGTTATAGTGCCCCTCGCTGCCATAGCAGGGAGGCACCGTTTCAGCTGACCGTCCTTGTGAGCGGACGGAACACAATGACATCACGACGCACCGGGTACGCCTCCATCATGGCGGAATGACAGGGCGTAACGTTGAGGATGGAGCGTGACTGCTATACCGTACTTATCAGTGCACGTTTGCCCCTCCGACTGGAGAAGCACAAAGCACAGGGACAGAACAAGACCGCCACTCTACGACACAAGACTTGGGCGGTGGCCACATGAGGACTCTGACTGATAGAGTTTGCAACCCTGATCGACGGGGCAAGGAACTCTCTCTCTCTCTACCTCTCTTTCTCTACCCTTAGTTCCCCTATAAAATAGGCCCCCCTTGGACTATAAAAGGGAGTATCAGCCGCCTAGGAAAGGGGACCGAAATCCAAGAGATTCTTTCTCCACTCGTAAGCTTATAACTCCCCAAACTCTCACGAGCACTCGTAAGCAATACATCTGACCGACCCCCAATTGGACGCAATGCATGATTGCCTGAACCAGTATAAATCCTAAGTCATTGTGTGCTAGGCCATCTCCGATCACAATGCATGACATACACTTCGAGTAGAATTAGTTGTCGGCCATTTCTCAAACCGACACATAGGTTCTCAAATGTCACCTTGGGCATGTTGTTGACACTTGCTCCAAGGTCACAAAGGCCCAGCTTGAAGTGATAGTTGTACATTGAACAGCTGATCACGGGATATCTCGGATCTTCTGTTCTTGGTGCTGCCAATCTTCAGTGCCGATCTCTTCTTGGACGTGCGAGCTTCTCTGCATAGGTAGTAAAAGATGTATCATATGATAGCTGTCACACCCGCTTCTAGAAAGAACCAGATGCATCTCATATGTGCGCCAGGATCATGTTCACACACATATGGTTGACGGAAAGTGTAATATATCAAAGACGATGCTCAAAAGTAACTAAATAAAGTATGTAACAATATTACACTCCGTATAAAAGAGACACAAATGTCTTTAAACGATAAACCGTTATACCCTATACGAAGTCTCCAAAAACTCCGTCTTCCATAGGCGATGACTGGTGAACGCAGGGCCTAGAACTCCTCGAAGTTGTCGAAGATCTCCTCTTCAAAGTTCTCTTCTGAACAGCAGGGGCAAGGGTGAGTACTCTTATGGTTGGTACTCAGCAAGTAGGGTGAAAATGCAAGGCCAACATGGATAGGCTAAGGTTTGCAGCAGCGGTCGCTTTTAGTTGATCAAGTATTTATTAACAAGCACCTATTGACTAGGTTTAAGTTTATATCATCCCACTTTAATAAACATAAAGATACCATCCACATAAATATTAACCACGAACCACAGTTTAATTAATCTTCAAGTTCCATTATCATGTGAAGGTCCAAGCCACTCTTAACCATGAGTACGGCTGTTATAACAGTTTTACACTCTGCAGAGGTTGTACACTTTACCCACAAATCATGTTTCCCTGAGTCGCCCGGGTTTGCAAGGCCCTTAAACACTTCCGAGGTGAGTGGCGAGGGTACACTACGAAGCCTTTACAAAGACATGTCGAGAGCTAGGCAGCCCGCTAGAGTTTCAGTAGCAGTGTGGTCCATAAACCTCCCTAATGGTCAGCTCCTTAGCAAAGGTAGCTACCCCAAGAGGACCGGGCTATGACCCCTATCACCGAACCCCTCCTTGCCCTTTCGGTAAGGCCACCAGCTAACTTCACATCTAATTAATTGGCTAAGGTCAGAGCCATATGATTTTGTGGTTGCACTGTTTTCTTGGGTGGTTCTCCATGTTCCCATTAAACAAAGTTGTTCTTGAGATTAACGCGGTACAACAACAATATGAAACGTGAACAACATTGCCATAAGAGTAAACCAATACCAATCCCAAAGTTTGCAACTAAGCGTAACTACCCAACATGAATAGTAAACCCAGGTGTTTCAAGGTTTGGGGTAAAAGACTAGGTATGTCCTTAGCATAGGTAACCCATCAAGTTTATGCAAGCAACATTAAAGTAAAGTGAATTATCATGCTGTTGTTGGGATCAAATAGAATATGCAGGGGAGGAAATCCACTTGCATTCTTCAAACAGCTGCTGGGTTTATGCCGAGAAGGGCGTGGGTGGCACGGCGAAGGTGAGGGTGGTCACGGGATGGCTGTGCGGCAGCTGTAGACCGGCGGTCACGGCGGCGGGCGGAAATAGATCTCCGGCGAGGAATCGGGTTTGCGGTGGAGCAAGAGAGAGAGGGGAATCTGGTGCGGCGTGATGCTCACCAACTCGCGGAACTCCGACGAGAGTTGAAGACGGCGGAGAAGCTGCGGAATGGCGAGTCGACGGAGAGGTGGCGACACGGGGCGGCAGCGATCCTCTGGTCTAGTGGAATCTACTCCACCGACTCTAGACATGCAAGGCTTTTTGGCTCAGGGGTTTGTTTTGCCGAAAAGCGTATACGAGTGGGTCCTTACTTTCAACTTTTAGCTCAAGATTCTAGTTTCATTAATCATTCTAGATAAGCAGCTATCCAATATCATTCATGGTGAAGCATTAAATTTCATCCAACAAGTTTATTCCTCATCATTGTTCCTCTTCTTACTCTGTGTGGTAAAAGGGATTAAGCAGTCTCAATAGCCGTGAGAAACGGATGATTCGAATCGAATTTCTTAACCTTGCAAGGGGAAACCTAAACACACGTCACGTGGTTACTCCCAGAGTCACACGTGCAACTTTTTCCCTTTCTTTCCGGGTTGTGGATTGGAGCTACCCTCCGAGAGTACAGGAGCCCCACCCCACGGTTCGGCGCCGGGTCGTGACCACTCGTGCACTCGCCATCTGCACATGGATCGGAGCTACCCTCCGAGAGTACAAGAGCCCCACGCCACGGTTCGGCGCCGGGTCATGACCACTCGTGCACTCGCCATATGCACATGGGACCGAAGTTCAAAGGGTAGGTTGTCGCCCACTTGCCGAGCCAATCAGGTACTTAAGCTTACCGATTACCATATTCTCGGCATGTGGTTAGTACGTTCAAAGACTTAACCACCACTACCACACACTGCGGCATAATTTAGAAAAGAAATGGGTTATGCTCCGAGGCTTGCCTTCTTGTGCAAAGTTAGTCCGGGGATCGTTTGAACGTTGACCCGGGTCTTCAACTGCTTCAGTTAAATTTGCCTGGGCTTCTCGCTGCTCACTCTCGGACTCGGGCACCAGCTCGTAAGTCCCGTCGGCGAGAGTAGTCATTTCTACATGAATGCACAAGTTTAAGTAGTGGTGATGGTAAACGACATGATTTCCTTCACGATAAAGTTGCAGTCTGTAAAACATGAGTTTTGTTGTGAAGTGAGTTACTTTATCATTCGTGGGCAATCTTTATTAGAGTAGAATAGTACAATAAGTAACTTCGTTAAGCAAGGTGGGGTGGGTGTTCATGGGAACTTATGTTCCTCATGGAAACATGATTTAAGTGTAACTTTTACAGTGAGTAGTTTCTGGTCATGAAACCTTGGATCTAGGCACATCAGGGAAAGATAAGCTTACTGTAAAATTTTCAGATATTTTCATGCAGCAGATTAATTATGAAAAATATAATACATGGTTGCTGCTAGATTCTTGTTCTTTTTGTACAGAAAAAATGGTGCAAAATGTGACAACCCTGGTAATTACTCTTCCAAAATCAATGTCATTAGCCTAACTCTATGATTAAACCAACTAATGAAAGGGTGGAAAGGATTAAAACGAGTTCAGTTGGAATTCAAATTTAATTTGAGCACATTGGTTACTTTTGAACATTTAAATTTAACTTTCAAACCATAAGCCAAATGAGATTTTGCCTGAAACCAAAGTTGTAGAACTTTTTATTTTGAACAACTTTCGTGTTCAAAAGTTTTTGAAATTCAAATCAGAAAGAGGAGAAAACGCCCTGTTTGCACCCAGCCCCCTGAAGTTTTTCAAATTTTTGCACTTAGGTCCCTCCCTCACCCCTCCCTCCTCTGCTGCACCGCACGCTCGCCCGACCGCCGCCGGCCACCTGGCCCTCGACGCCTGCGCGGCCCCAGGCGCCGAGCCAACCCCGGCGCCCTGCCTGCTGCCCGCCCCCGCTCGGCCAACCGCGGCCGCGCTTTCTTCTCCCTCCCGCACGGCATGCCCCTGCCCAACCGCTGCCCCCTGCACCACCGCACTGCCGCCCAGTCACTGGTCGCCGCCCCCTCCACCCAGTGCCCCCGTCGTGCCGCCCGAGCTCCCCAACCGCCCGCCCGCGTCGCCTACACGCGACGTCGCGCCCCAGGCGCGCCCAGCGCACACACGCCACGCGCACGACGCGCCTCTGGCCGCTGGTCACCGCCGGCCGCACCAATGGCGCCCAGCCTCGCCGCCCCCTCCACCCCGCGTTCTGGCCGTGCCACAAAGTGGCTGTGTATTACATTTTTCATATTTAACGTGCTACACAAAAATGTCTGAAATTTTTACAGTGACCTTATCTCTGCATAATGTACTTTGAATAAAAATTTTATTATCAGAAGCTAACTAGATTAGTAATTGTGTTCAACTCATGTTTGTGTTTAAAAAGAAACTAAGTTTTCAATATAACACAACCCCTTCTTCTTTAATGAAGTTAAATAGATTAAGATAAACTCTATTAACGATTGCCCAGGAAATGTTAAAGTAAATAACTTCACAGCAAAACTTATGTCTTATGAACCGCAACTTTATCGTGAAGGAAATCATGTCGTTTACCATCACCACTGCTCAAACTTGTGCATTCATGTAGAAACGACTACTCTCGCCGACGGGACGTACGAGTTGGTGCCCGAGTCCGAGAGTGAGCAGCAAGAAGCCCAGGAAAATCTAACTGAAGCAGTTGAGACCCGGGTCAACGTTCAGACGATCCCCGAACTAACTATTCACAAGAAGGCAAGCCCCGGAGCATAACCCATTTCTTTTCCTAAATTGTGCAACTCACTACTCTTTTACTTGTGCATTAACTTTATAGGAGTTGAATGAAAACTTAGTTGCATGATGTTAGGAACCCATGCTTGAAAACTAGACGTAAGGATCAATAGAATGCTATGCTAATAGGACTCCGGTAAAAGTCGAGTGATTTCCTGTCACTCGCGAGAAAATAGGAGTTGAATGTTTACTACACGCTGCAATCATAAGGACACGGACGGGCTATGGAACGATGGTTACGATTGAGGCCCGTCTGTCTAGTGAAAAATGCTAAGGCCGCAGGGTGTGGTAGTGATGGTTAAGTCTTTGAACGTACTAAACACATGCCGAGATTATGGGAATCGGTAAGCTTAAGTACCTGATTGGCCCGGCAAGGGGACGGCATCCTACCCTTTGAACTTCGGTCCCACTATATGGCGAGTGCACGAGTGGTCACGACCCGGCGCCGAACCGTGGCGTGGGGCTCGTGTACTCTCGGAGGGTAGCCCCGATCCCCGGCCCGGAAAGAAAGGGGAAAAGTTGCACGTGTGACTCTGTGAGTAACCACGTGACGTGTGTTTAGGTTTCCCTTGCAAGGTTAAGAAATTCGATTCGAATCGTCCGTTTCTCACGGCTATTGAGACTGCTTAACCATTTTTACCCACAGAGTAAGAAGAGAAACAATGATGATGAATGAACTTGTGGGATGAAATTTAATGCTTCACCATGTATGATATTGGATAGTTGCTTACCTAGAATGGATAATGAAACTAGAATCTTAAGCTAAAAGTTGAAAGTAAGGATCCACTCGTAGACGCTTTTTGGCAAAACAAACCCCTCAAGCCAAAAGCCTCGCATGTCTAGGAGTCGGCTAAGTATACCTCAATAGTCGGGTAAGCCTTGCTGAGTATTAGTATACTCAGCCTTGCTTGTGGCTTGTTTTCAGGTGAGACCTTCGAAGACATGATTGCTAGTTGACTTGGCCTTCTACCCTCCCTCCTGGTTGGTCGGTGGAATGGGATGCGCCCCCGGCCAACGGTGATGGTGCCGAATGATGTCTCGTACGGGCTTCATCGAGACATCCTGTATCGTCGAGTAGCTATCGTTGTTTTATTTTCCGCTGCAACTTAAACTCTAAAAAACTTCTTAGTTATGATCACTGAAGTACTTGGTTTCCAAACTCAAACTTGGTCTGTAATATTCACTTATGATAATTTTGTAATATTTGCTGGAATGTGGTATTCTCTGGGCTCATCATCGCATGAGCATTTGTATGTATGGCATTCGATCCGCTCTACCGTGGTTGTATCGGGAGGTTATACCCGACAGACCAGTGGATTACTCCGTTTGAAGTGTAAGGTTAACCGAGATCGCCCTAATAATGATGGTTAATACACTTGAGCCGGATTAATTCAGGTGGTTCTGCCACACAAAAACTGAGACTAAGATTTTTACAGGGCTTTGAATTAATCATGCAGGAGCTATTGTAATGTTTATAGGATTTATTATGCAGTTTTCAGAGCATAGTAAATATGACATTACACACCTAGGTTAATTGAGGATTTATTTTTACAGGATCTTGCATAGGGTTTTTGTCCATGAAACTTTTTACACAGCATCCTCTACCACTGAGTATCTTCTAGTAAAAATATGAGAATTTTCCAAGCTAAGATACTATTTTCTTGATTTAATGTATTTTATTAGAACATAAATCAAATAAATAGGTTCCTGTGAGATAAAAAGTTTCTAAATTTCTCTATGGCATCTTGGTACCATTACACCAGTATAGGAAATGTTTCATTAGGTGATTCATAACCTAACTGCAGGGACAATTAATTCTATCCAAACATGGTATGAAACTAAGTTTAATAAACAGTGTAGATAGAGATGTAATTTGGGCCTGATCTTTTTACATTGGCTCATATAACAAGTAAATCTCCTACTGTAAAATTTTCAGGACCAGTACTTGTCTACAACAATGGTTGTGAATAAAGGTCATTAAACAGCCTATTTAATTTAGAGCATAAATTAGCTAGAATCTGAGGAGATGCATGTAATAAAAGTTGTGGAGTTTATCATAAAGGTTCCAGAACAGTTGAGTTTGCATTTTTCTATATTTTCTACAATTTTATACGAATTTTACAAGTTCACTGATTTTGAATCTAGGTTTGAATCTTTCTCTTACATCTGGGTCCTTGGAATCTTACGTGTAGACCCTTCTAAAGATTTCAATTACTGCAATTGGGTCCTTGGGCGGCTCGGGTACGGTGGCCGGCCAAAATTCCGGCGAGGGGCTCACCGGCGGCGAGGGGTGAGGGCCGGGGAAGGACCAGGGGTGCGAGGGCTACCTCGTGGGGGTCTTGGTCGGGTGGGGGACGGTCGGGAGTAGCTCGTCGGCGTTGGAGCAGGGGCGGCGGCGGCGGTACGCGTCGACGGCGGTGCTCCGACGGGCTTGGGGTGGTCTCGTCTGGACGGGGAGCTTCAGTGGCGCGTGGGGAAGCTGCTCCGGTGCCTTGCTTGGGCGGAGGGGGTCGGGGTCGAGCTGTCCGCGGTGACCAGGGGCGGCGGCGGCGGCGACAGCGCGGGCGGCGGTGCTCCGGCGGTCCTGGGCGGTGTTGAGCGGGTCGGTGAGCTCCAGTGGGATGATGTGGTGGTGGCTGGAGGTTCAATTCGAGCGGTGGATGGCTGTAGAGGGCTGTCCACGAGCGGGTGGAGCTCGGTGGCGACAATGGCGGCGGCGACGTTCTCTGGTTGCTGGTAGCTCGCGCGGGCGGCCTGGGGCGCCTTTTATAGGGGCAGGAGGGAGGTAGGGGTGCCGGGCGACGCGCGGGGGTGGAGGCACGGCAATGGCGCGGGGTTGGCCGCGGTGGGCGGCTCGGTTCACCGGCGCGGCGTGCGGAGGGCGGAGGCGCGTGACTGGGCACCAGGGATTTGCGTGGGGGAGCGAGGAGATAGCGCGGCACGGGGGTTGGGGGACAGCTGCAGCAGCGGCTCGGGCGGGCGGCAAGCTCAGCGACGGGCGGGTCGCGGCGGGCGGTGCGACACGGCGCGGCACGGCCGTTGGGCGCGGTGGGCGGCGAGCAGAGGCGCGGCTGGCGTGCGCGCGTGGCGAGCTGGGGCTGGGCAGCGCGGCGGTGGGGGGGGGGCAAAGCCAGGCTTGGGGGCGAGGGCCGGCGGCTTGCGCCGGTCAGGCATCGCCGGCCACCTGGCCGGTGTGTCGGGCGGGGAGGGGAGAGAGAGGAGGAAAGAAGGGCCTATTTGCGAGAATTTGAAAAGTTCCAAGGGGCTGGTTGCAAACAGGATGTTTTCTCCACTTCCTAATTTGAATTTCAAAAACTTTTGAACATGAAAGTTGTTCAGAATAAAAAGTTCTACAAGTTTGGTTTCAGGCAACACGTCATTTGGCTTGTGGTTTGAAAGTTAATTTAAAAATTCAAAGGTATTCATATGTGCCCAAATTTCAATTTTAATTTCAACTTAACTTGTTCTAATTCTTTTCACCCTTTCATTAGTTGGTTTAATCATAGAGTTAGGCTAATGACATTGATTTTGGAAATGTAATTACCAGGGTTGTCACAGCCTTCCCCCCTTAACAAGAATCTCGCCCCGAGATTCGGTAATTCTTAGTGTGGGCGTGGGTGCACATACCAGTGGTTGAGACAAGAAACCCAGGGAAATGTTGGTTCAGGTAGCTCTCCGTTTCCCAGGTGGCTTCTTCTTCCGTGTGGCGATTCCATTGTATTTTATACATTCTAATCACTTTCCTCCTGGTCTCTCTTTCTTTTTGATCCAAAATCTTAACTGGGTGTTCGACATACGAGAGGTCGGGTTCCAACGATATTTCTTGTTGTTCCACAATCTCGGTAGGGACTCGAATACACTTCTTGAGTTGAGATACGTGGAAGACATCATGGGTGGCCGTGAGCTGAGGGGGCAGTCGTAATCTGTAGGCCACGGGTCCGCAGCTCTCAATTATTTCGTAAGGACCAACATAACGGGGAGCTAGTTTGCCTTTGATTCCGAATCTTCGCACTCCCTTGGTTGGTGAAACTCGAAGATAGACATGATCGCCATCTTCGAACTTTAGGGGCTTTCTCCTTTTGTCAGAATAGCTCTTTTGTCGGGCTTGTGCGGCTTTAAGATTTGCTTGTATTACTTTTACCTTCTCCTCTGCCTCGATTACCAGGTCGGGTCCAATTATTTTACGTTCTCCGGTTTGTGACCAGCTCAAAGGAGTTCGACACCTTCGTCCGTACAGGGCCTCAAATGGTGCCATTTTCAAACTCGTTTGGTAGCTGTTGTTGTACGAGAACTCTGCCAGGGGTAGGCATCTGTCCCAATTCTTGTCATAATGAATGACACAGGCTCTCAGCATGTCTTCAAGAATTTGGTTTACTCTTTCCGTTTGTCCATCGGTCTGAGGGTGGTATGCTGAGCTGCGAATCAGCTTGGTGCCAAGAGACGTTTGCAGTTGTTCCCAAAAGCGTGCTACAAACTGAGGACCACGATCGGAAATAATTGTCTTAGGTATTCCATGCAGGCAAACAATACGATCGAGTTATATCTCGGCATATTTCTTGGTAGAATAGGTGGTGTGTACCGGAAGAAAATGTGCCGTCTTCGTGAGTCTATCAACGATAACCCATATGGAATCATGTCTCTGGGACGTGTTTGGTAGTCCAACGATGAAGTCCATACTTATGTCTTCCCATTTCCATGATGGTATAGGTAACGGTTGAAGTGTACCGGCTACCTTTAAGTGGCTAGCTTTTACTCTCTGGCACGTGTCACATTCCGAGACATACGTAGCAATTTCCCTTTTCATTCTAGTCCACCAGAAGTTTTGCCTTAGGTCCTGATACATTTTGCTACTGCCGGGGTGGATAGAGAATTTGGAGAGGTGTGCCTCATCAAGAATTTGCTTGCGGAGTTCACGATTCTTCGGAACGACTATACGACTTTCGAACCATAGAACTCCCTTATGGTCCTGGCGGAAACATTTATACTTCTCCTCACCTAGAGAGAGTTTTTGTTTGATGATCTTGATTCCTTCATCATGTAGTTGTGCCATGACGATTTGGTCGTGAAGAGTGGGCTCAACTGAGATGTGATCTAGAGTGCCTTGGGAAACCATTTCCATGTTAAGCTTCCTCATTTCTGCACACAATGTCTCATGGTAGGACTCCATGGATAAGCAATGGCATTGGGACTTGCGGCTTAGTGCATCCGCGACTACATTAGCCTTACCGGGGTGATAGTGCAGTTCAAGGTCATAATCCTTGATTAATTCTAGCCATCTTCGTTGTCTCATATTCAGATCGGCTTGTGTGAAGATATACTTGAGACTCTTATGATCAGTGTAGATATTGCACTGTGTACCCATGAGATAGTGCCTCCATATTTTCAGAGCGTGAATGACAGCTGCAAGCTCAAGATCATGAGTGGGATAATTCTGCTCGTGGGGCCGAAGGGCTCATGAGGCATATGCAATCACTCGATTCTCTTGCATAAGCACACATCCTAGACCAGTACCCGATGTGTCACAATACACATCGAACGACTTGGTATTATCGGTTTGAGCTAACACAGGTGCAGTAGTCAGATGCTCTCTGAGAGTGTGGAAAGCTTCTTCACATTTCTCATTCCATATAAACTTTACTTCCTTCTTTAACAGTTCAGTCATGGGCTTAGCAATTCGAGAGAAATCCGGGATGAAGCGACGGTAGTAACCGGCTAAGCCGAGAAAACTGCGAATCTGATGAACAGAGGTAGGGGGTTTCCAATCCATCACCTCTTGTACCTTGCTGGGGTCAACAGCTATGCCTTCGCTGGAGATCGTGTGTCCTAAGAACTTTACAGTATCCAACCAGAATTCACACTTAGAAAACATAGCATAGAGCTGATGGTCTCTGAGTCGCTGAAGAACAATGCGAAGGTGCTTGGCATGCTCTTCCTCATCCTTGGAATAGATAAGAATGTCGTCGATGAACACTACGACGAATTTGTCAAGTTCGGGCATGAATACCGAATTCATGAGATACATGAAGTAGGCAGGGGCATTGGTGAGTCCAAAGGACATGACCAAGAATTCATATAGTCCATATCGTGTGGAGAAGGCAGTCTTAGGAATATCGCACGGGCGAATCTTGATCTGGTGATATCCCGAACGAAGATCAATCTTTGAGAAGACTCTGGCTCCAGCTAATTGATCGAAGAGTACATCGATGCGAGGAAGGGGGTATTTATTTTTAACTGTTACCGCATTGAGAGGTCGGTAGTCCACACATAATCTCAAACTGTCATCCTTCTTCTTTACGAATAGGGCTGGACATCCCCAAGGTGACGCGCTAGGGCGGATGAAACCTTTGTCCAGTAGTTCTTGGAGTTGAATTTTCAGCTCGGCCAATTCTTTAGGGGGCATCCTATATGGTCTTTTGGATATAGATGCAGTGCCTGGTTGTAGTTCAATAACGAACTCAATGTCCCTATCCGGTGGCATTCCTGGTAAGTCATCCGGGAAAACATCGGCATACTCGTTTACCACTGGAATATTATCTGGCTTAAGTCCTTCCATCTTATAAGCACAGGAATTCGTACAGTCTAGGAACAGTAGGTAGAGGGTAGTGGCTCCGTGACTAGGTGAATTTATCTCAACGGCTCGGGAAGAAAGGTCCAGTGTGACTCCATGCATAGCCATCCAGTTCATTCCCAAAATAATGTCCATGCCGTCAAGGAGTAAAAGGACAAGGTCCGTGTCGATGGTTTTACTACCCAATTTGACTAGTACTTGTCTGATCATTTGGTTTGAAGCGATTTTACCACCCGGTGTTGATATCATATATGACCCTTTGGTGTGACAAACATCCAAGCCTACTTTTGCACCGAATTTTGCACTTATGAAACTATGCGATGCACCAGAATCAAATAATATAACTGCAGGCTTGTTATGGATAGAGAATGTACCCGACATCACTGGGGCTCCTTCAGGAAGCTCTGCAAGCGTGGTGAAGTTAATCCGTCCTTGCTTGACTTGCAGGGTCTGTCTCTTGCCCCTGTTCTTGGTGTTCGGGTTGGATCCTTGACCTGGGTTGGGCTGTCCAGGCTGAGGGCATTCTCGTGCGAAGTGGCTGGAACTCCCGCATTTGAAACAGCGATTCACGGGGCTAGGTCGAAGAGACTGTTGAGGAATGGGCCTCGGACCATTCTGTGGAGGCATCGGGGGTCGTACCATGCCTGGCTGCTGTGGGGGTCTGGCAATCCATCTTCCTGGCTGCGGGGCCCTTGGTGGAGCTGTGGGTGCAGTATTTTGCACGATGCGATACCTTGGTGGTTGGACACTTGATGGTCCTGCGGGTGCCTTTCTCTTCTTCTCTGCCCGGTGCGCCATGATACAGTCTTCCTGGGTAATGGCCATATTGACCAACTCGTTGTAGGTGTCAGCCCTGGCTAGGTTCAGACGTTCCTTGAGCTTGGTATTCAGACCTCGGCGGAAACGATCACGCTTCTTGGCATCCGTATCAGCGTGATAGCCCGCATAATGGCATAGGTTGTTGAATGCTTGGGCGTACTGCAGCACGGTGCGGGTGCCCTAGGTAAGTGCCAGAAACTCATTCAACTTCCTCTCCATGAGACCCTCGGGAATATGATGTGCCCGGAACGCGGTCTTGAATTCATTCCAGTCGACCACATGGTCAGCCGGGAGCATCGCAAAGTAGTGGTCCCACCACAGTCGAGCGGTACCGCGAAGCTGTTGCGCGGCAAAACGAGCTTTGTTGGCTTCTGAGCATGGGGCCACAAGTAGTGTGAACTTGGATTCTATGGTGCGAATCCATGCATCTGCGTCCAGGGGTTCCTCGGTCTTATGGAACAAGGGAGGCTGGGTCCCCAGGAAATCCGTGTATCCTGCAGCTTGTGGTTGGTGAGCATTGTGCCCACCCCTCTGCTGGGGTTGTCCTTGCACAATCTGACGCAGCAGCTCGGTTTGAGCGGCCATCACTTCCACCAAACTGGGCGGGGGTGGTGGCGATTGTCGCGAGCGGCTGCCACCGGCACCAAAACCCTCGGGGTTGCCACGTGTTGATCCAACCATCTGAAACGTGAAAGGTTACCATTAGCAACGCGATCCATATTACTTCCTTGATTCATAAATAATTGGTGTAGTCATAGACTTCCGAAGTCACAGCTAGACGTATGGACAGAATCTCTGTTTGCTACGAGAAAAATCATAGCCTGCTGTGGGTCCATCCAAAACATCTCAACATTTGCAGTAGTCAGAGAATTTAGGAATGCACCACTTTGGTATTTAACTTCGGTGCTAGAACTGTAGCTAAGGGGGTCGAGAAGCTCGTCCTTTGCCTTACTGTCTTAGCTGTTTTTCAGCAGATTGATCGGTACGGTTTCGCCCATATCTTAAACTAGCGAGGTCCAATGATGCTGAATTTTTGTGAGACCCTAGATCACAAAATTTAGCACAAGTCTGGTATTCAACACTCAGCCAAGAAATGCAAGGAGACATGGGTAAAAATTCCGACAAGTCTCAGCGATTGTGGATTTCATCGTTTACCAAATTACAACGAAATCACCCAAGTTTATCGCCGTTCCTTACATGCTGAGGGTATCCACATGGTTCAGGTGTACCCAACACAAAAGAGTTATTCAACTCCTAGTTAGCCTATTACAACACTTGCCAAAAGTTAGGCTACCCTATCGAGGAGTATGTGCAAAAGTCCTCCTAGGTCGTCCTCTAGAAATCATCCAAGTCGTTGACGGACGACTCGCTGTGGGCAGGAGAGTGAGCTCCCATCTGAGGTGCCTGTGGTACCTCACCCTCAAAATCCATACCTGAGATACCATCAATCTCCTGTGGCTCCTCCTCATCCTCCTCCATGTCGTCCTCCTGGGGATGGTCATTCTGATCATGATGCCACTGAATGTGCTCATTAGCATCTTCCAACTCAAGGCTCAGATCATGGAGCTGCTCCTCCAACTGTGCTATCGTGGCATCTCTCTCACCCATGAGAGTGTCCTGCTCCTGGATTTGGCCCTCAAGTTGGCCAATCTGAGCATCTCTGTCCTCAAGATCCTGACTGAGCTCCTTTATCTGCTCATCCCTGGTATCTGCCATCATATGGTAGGCCTGAGCAAGATCAGTGAGCTGCTCGAGTGCCTGACTCTGGAGAGTCTGAAGCCGGTAGAGTGCACTCATGCACCGCACGGAGGTGTGGATAGTCTCCTGGGCATGAAAGTCTACCAAGTACTGTGCGTGTTGTACCCTGTTGAGCCAAAAGGGGTCGTTGTCCTGGGCAGCAGGAAACAATCCAATGGGAGTGAGTGTGACAACCTCGGGACGCTGCGCACAAAAAGTGGTGAGCGCCCTCATGGCTGCAAGCTCCCAAGTATCGGCCAAACGGCGACCAACAGCCTCAAGCTCCAAGGCGGGCCACTCCGGGTGTAGCGGGTGCGGAAAGATAGTCACGTTGACACGGCACTGGGTAACTCCATTTTCTGCAAACTCCAGTCCGGCGTAACGTGGGGGAATTAGATAGCCCGCGGTACGCAGAACATCCCACAAAATAGAGGGAAAGCCCTCCCAGTGGAGACACTGCGAGTGTACGCGTCCATCCTCATCCACCATCATATCAACAGGCTCGGCCATCTGAACAAAAGATCAAATGGAGTGAGATAGCGAAAAACTGTGAACAGCACAAGGACAGATTCTGTATAGTGTGCAAAAATAACCATAACTCCTACAGTTCTCATCCAAAAATTCTCAAATTTCACCAGATCACTCCTAAGGTATTTGTGAACAACTTTGCTAGTCAACTCCAGAGCTAACTGGGTCTCTAAGATGGTCTTTCTGTTCAGGTTTTACCTTACTGTCTACCCCAGAATTTTCAGTGAACAGAGGGCTAGAGTTTCGTACACTAGGGAAAATCTACCCAGCCAAAATTTACCAAATTTTAACAGCAGCTTCCTGGGTAAATTTGGAACAAGTTTTGTGTTGTGCTCTTTTGCAGAAAACCGCAGGAAGGGGGCCTAAAAATTTAAGGGGCAGAAGTGCTTATTCTGGACAGAATTCTGACATTTCAAGGTTTCTGTTATTTCTCACTATCCATAAGTTCAGAATTTTTCATTTTTGAACAGAAGATAGAAAACAAAATTTGGAACAATTTCTTCAACATGAACTTTATCAGAAATGGTCATTTTCTTTGGCCAATAAATCGCTCTTTTTGGTCACGGCAGAATTCGGACAGTTTCGCTAGATGGTCCTTATGCAAACCATGCTTTAGACACGCAAGAACCTTACCACTCTTATACAACGCATTTTTAATTTCAGATACATATGTTCATGATGTATGCACGTCCTATTCATCCTCACAAAATAAAATAATTGCCAAATAGCTTTGGTCTTACGAAGATAGTTTCGGTGGCATACACAATACAGCTCCCCTATAATAGCTAGTCGAGTCTTTCTACTCGTCCCTTAACTTATGGTAATCGTGGTTAGTGTACCTGCAGAAGACTGACAAAGCATATATATTTCATGAACCTTTCATGCCAGCACTCATGAAAGCGTCCGTATTCATTACCGTTTACTTATAGAAACGATATCTGTACAATTTCCGCCGTACAGACGACGTTAACATACGCTATCGAGATAGCGTATTCACGGGGGTACCGTCATGAGACGGGGGTATCAACAGCGATCGCCATACCCTGCGCCAAACCTTCTACTCCCAATATGTCCAACTAACAGTTGGCATATTGGCAGCACCTCAAGTAAGCCACTGCTTGAGGGCAGCGTTCGGTTCGCATCACCGACAGGAAGGCCAAGCTCCCTTAGTTGGCTGAGGATCCTTACCTTCTTACCTTAGCGACGAGTGCGTCGTTACAGAATTTAAGGTCGGTTGTGCATGAAAGGAAGTTTTGACAGAAGGTAATGTGCTGGAAGTCAGTTGATAATATACATAGAAGTTAGATAGCCACCTAGTAACTTTCCCATAATCCCTTAGGGCTTTACGAACTAGGCACCATCCTTAACGTACCAACGCATTTCGCAACACATCCTTCTAGTCAAGTTTTAGTAAAATGAGTTTTTAGGGCTTGTCGCATTCTCTGGCGTATGTATTTCGGCTCTGGTGTCCGCTGTTGCTAGCTGTGGCACCAGCTACGGCTCTGATACCAGCTGTGGCAGAACCACCTGAATTAATCCGGCTCAAGTGTATTAACCATCACCATTAAGGCATTCTCGGTTAACCTTACACTTCAAACGGAGTAATCCACTGGTCTATCGGGTATAACCTCCCGATACAACCACGGTGCACGGATCGAGCGACGTACATACAAATGCTCATGCGACGATGAGCCCAGAGAATACCACATTCCAGCAATTATTACGACATTAACATAAGTAAATATTACAGGCCAAGTTCTGAGCTTAATACGAGACATCACTCGGCCTTATCTCCGTTGGACGGGGGCGCATCCCATTCCACCGACCAACCAGGGGGAAGAGTGCAGGGCCAAGTCAAGCTAGCAATCATGTCTTCGAAGGTCTCACCTGAAAACGAGTCACAAGCAAGACTGAGTATACTAATACTCAGCAAGACTTACCCGTGTAGTGGAAACTACTCCACCGACTCTAGACATGCAAGGCTTTTTGGCTCAGGGGTTTGTTTTGCCGAAAAGCATCTACAAGTGGGTCCTTACTTTCAACTTTTAGCTCCAGGTTCTAGTTTCATTAACCAGTCTAGACAAGCAGCTATCTAAAAGCATACATGGTGAAGCATTAAATTCTTCATCCAACCAGTTCATTCATCATCATTGTTCCTCTTCTTACTCTGTGGGTAAAAATGGTTAAGCAGTCTCAATAGCCGTGAGAAACGGACGATTCGAATCGAATTTCTTAACCTTGCAAGGGAAACCCAAACACACGTCACGTGGTTACTCCCTAGAGTCACACGTGCAACTTTTCCCCTTTCTTTCCGGGTCGTGGATCGGGGCTACCCTCCGAGAGTACAAGAGCTCCACGCCACGGTTCGGCGCCGGGTCGTGACCACTCTCTGCACTCGCCATATGCACATGGGACCGAAGTTCAAAGGGTAGGATGCCGTCCCCTTGCCGGGCCAATCAGGTACTTAAGCTTACCGATTCCCATAATCTCAGTATGTGTTTAGTACGTTCAAAGACTTAACCATCACTACCACACCCTGCGGCCTTAGCATTTTTCACTAGACAGACGGGCCTCAATCGTAACCATCGTTACATGACCCGTCCGTGTCCTTATGATTGCAGCGTGTAGTAGCCATTCAACTCCTATTTTCTCGCGAGTGACAGGAAATCACTCGACTTTTACCGGAGTCCTATTAGCACAGCATTCTATCGAACCTTACAGCTAGTTTTCAAGCAAGGGTTCCTGACATCATGCAACTAAGTTTTCATCCAACTCCTATAAACTTAATGCACAAGCAAAGAGTAATGAGTTGCACAATTTCGGAAAGAATGGGTTATACTCCGGGGCTTGCCTTCGCAGTTCGCTTGGGGATCTTCCGAACTTGGGCTGGGGTCTTCAAAAGCTTCAGTTAGATTCGCTTGAGCTTCACGCTGCTCACTCTCGGACGCGGGCACCAGCTCGTAAGTTCCATCGGCGAGAGTCGTCGATTCTACATGAGTGCACAAGTTTAAGTCGTGGAAATGGCACTTGATTACGATTTGAGAGTAATTACTACAAGGGATAGTTTCTGGTCATGAAATTTTGGATTTAGGCACATCAAGGAAAGATGTGCTTACTGTAAAATTTTCAGCCAATTTTATGTAACAGATTAATTATGAAAAATACATTACATAGTTGCTGTTAGATCCTTGTTCTTTTTGTACAGAACAATTGGTGCAACAAATGAGTCTAAGATTTTTACAGAGCTCTCACTTAAGCATGCAGAAGCTACTGTAATTTTTGTAGGATTTATCATGCAGTATCCAGAGCATAAAAAATATGACATTCTACACCTAGGCTATTCAAAGATTCATTTTTACAGGACCCTACACAGGGTGTTTGTCCATGGAACTTTTTATACAGTATCCTCCACCACAGTGTAACTCCTAGTAAACATTTGAGAATTTTCCAAGCTAAGATACTATTTTCTTGATTTAATGTATGTTATTAGCACATAAATCAAATAAGTAGGTTACTGTGAGATAAAAAGTCTCCTAATTTTTCTCTGGCTTCTAGGTACCAATACATTAGCATAGGAAAAGTTTCAATGGGTGACTCACCACCTAACTGCAGGGATAAAACATTCTACTTACACATGAAATAAAACTAAGTTTAACAAACAGTAAAGCTAGATATGGAATTGGGGTCTGATCTTTTTACACAGTCCTAATCATCAAGCAACTAATTCACTGCCCAAAATTTGGGGTCAGAATTGTTCTAGAACAGCGGGTACAAAATAAGTCCATTAAAGCTTCTATTTAATGTAGAGCAAAATATTTTGAGATTCTGAGAAAACTATTGTAACAAAAGTGGTAGAGTTTGTTCTGAGGATTCCAGAACAGTTGAGTTTGCATTTTTCTGAATTTTCTACTATTTTATACGAATTTTACAAGTTCACTGAATTTGAATCTAGGTTTGAAACTTTCTTTTACAACCAGGTCCTTGAATCTTACGCTCAGACCCTTCTAAAGATTTAAATTCTTACAATTGGGTCCTCGGGCGGCTCGGGTACGGCGGCCAGCCGAAATTCCGGCGAGGGGGCTCGCCGGCGGCGAGGGTCGGGGAAGGTTCAGGGGTGCGAGGGCTACCTTGTGGGGGTGTTGTTCAGGTGGGGGACGGCCGGGAAGGGCTCGCCGGCGTTGGAGCAGAGGCGGCGGCGGCGCGGCTCGCGTCGACGGAGGTGCTCCGGCGAGCTTGGGGCGGTGTGGTCCGGTCGGCGAGCTTCAGTGGCGCGTGGGGAAGCTGCTCAGGGGCTCGGCTTGGACGGAGGGGGTCGGGGTCGTGCTGTCCACGGTGAGCAGGGGCGGCGGCAGCGGCGGCAGCGCGGGCGGCGGCGCTCCGGTGGCTCTGGGCGGCGTTGGGCGGGTCGGCGAGCTTCAGGGGGATGATGTAGTGGTGGCTGGCGCTTCAATTTGGGCAGGGGGCGGCTGTGGAGGGCTGTCCACGGGCGGGCGGTGCTCGGCGGCGGCGATGGCGACGGCGAGGCGTTCTGGTGGCTGGGGCTCGCGCGGGCGGCCGGTGCGGGGCTTTTATAGGGGCAGGAGGGGGTGTGGAGGTGCATGGGCGACGCGCGGGGCGGGGCACGGCAACGGCGTGCACTGGCCGCGGCGGGCGACGGCAGAACGCCGGCGCGACGTGCGGCAGCGCGGGCGCGGTGACTGGGCGGCCGCGATATGGCGTGAGCGCGGTGGGATAGTGCCGAGCGCGGAGTGGTGAAGCAGCAGCGGCAGCGGCTCGGGCGGAGGGCGGGCGCGGCGACTGGTGGGGCGCGGGGGCCGGGGGCGGCACGGCGGAGCGCGGCGACTGGGCGCGACGGGCGGCGGGCTGGGCGCGGCAGCACGCGCAGGCGCTCACGGGCCGCGCGGCGTGGGGGCGGGGCAAAGCCGGCCGTGGCGGGGTGGTGCGGCGGCCACTGGCCTGGCGCCTCGTGCCGGTCAGGCGACGCCGGCCACCTGGCGCGCGGTGGTCGGGCGAAGCGCGCGGTGCAGCAGAGGAGGGAGGGTGAGGGAGGGACCTAAGTGCAAAAATTTGAAAAACCTCAGGGGGCTGGGTGCAAACAGGGCGTTTTCTCCTCTTTCTGATTTGAATTTCAAAAACTTTTGAACACGAAAGTTGTTCAAAATAAAAAGTTCTACAACTTTGGTTTCAGGCAAAATCTCATTTGGCTTATGGTTTGAAAGTTAAATTTAAAAGTTCAAAAGTAACCAAATGTGCTCAAATTAAATTTGAATTCCAACTGAACTCGTTTTAATTCTTTCCACCCTTTCATTAGTTGGTTTAATCATAGTGTTAGGCTAATGACATTGATTTTGGAAATGTAATTACCAGGGTTGTCACATCTTCCCACTTCCAGGATGGTATAGGTAACGGTTGAAGTGTACCGGCTACCTTCAAGTGGCTAGCTTTTACTCTCTGGCACGTGTCACATTCTGAGACATACGTAGCAATTTCTCTTTTCATTCTAGTCCACCAGAAGTTTTGCCTTAGGTCTTGATACATTTTGCTACTGCCGGCGTGGATAGAGAATTTGGAAAGGTGTGCCTCATCGAGAATTTGCTTGCGGAGTTCATGATTCTTCGGAACGACTATCCGACTTTCGAACCATAAAACTCCCTTATGGTCCTGGCGGAAACATTTATACTTCTCCTCACCTAGAGAGAGTTTTTGTTTGATGATCTTAATTCCTTCATCATGTAGTTGTGCCATGACGATTTGGTCGTGAAGAGTGGGCTCAACTGAGATGTGATCTAGAGTGCCTTGGGAAACCATTTCCATGTTAAGCTTCCTCATTTCTGCACACAATGTCTCATTGTAGGATTCCATGGATAAGCAATGGCAATGGGACTTGCGGCTTAGTGCATCCGCGACTACATTAGCCTTGCCGGGGTGATAGTGCACTTCAAGGTCATAATCCTTGATTAATTCTAGCCATCTTCGTTGTCTCATATTCAGATCGGCTTGTGTGAAGATATACTTGAGACTCTTATGATCAGTGTAGATATTGCACTGTGTACCCATGAGATAGTGCCTCCATATTTTCAGAGCGTGAATGACAGCTGCAAGCTCAAGATCATGAGTGGGATAATTCTGCTCGTGGGGCCGAAGGGCTCATGAGGCATATGCAATCACTCGATTCTCTTGCATAAGCACACATCCTAGACCAGTACCCGATGTGTCACAATACACATCGAACGACTTGGTATTATCGGGTTGAGCTAACACAGGTGCAGTAGTCAGATGCTCTCTGAGAGTGTGGAAAGCTTCTTCACATTTCTCATTCCATATAAACTTTACTTCCTTCTTTAACAGTTCAGTCATGGGCTTAGCAATTCGAGAGAAATCCGGGATGAAGCGACGGTAGTAACCGGCTAAGCCGAGAAAACTGCGAATCTGATGAACAGAGGTAGGGGGTTTCCAATCCATCACCTCTTGTACCTTGCTGGGGTCAACAGCTATGCCTTCGCTGGAGATCGTGTGACCCATGAACTTTACAGTATCCAACCAGAATTCACACTTAGAAAACTTAGCATAGAGGTGATGGTCTCTGAGTCGCTGAAGAACAATGCGAAGGTGCTCGGCATGCTCTTCCTCATCCATGGAATAGATAAGGATGTCGTCGATGAACACTACGACGAATTTGTCAAGTTCGAGCATGAATACCGAATTTATGAGATACATGAAGTAGGCAGGGGCATTTGTGAGTCCAAAGGACATGACCAAGAATTCATATTGTCCATATCGTGTGGAGAAGGCAGTCTTAGGAATATCGCACGAGCGAATCTTGATCTAATGATATCCCGAACGAAGAT
The DNA here is from genome assembly GCA_032594955.1 of Panicum miliaceum. Lineage (NCBI taxonomy): Eukaryota > Viridiplantae > Streptophyta > Magnoliopsida > Poales > Poaceae > Panicum > Panicum miliaceum. Next base: position 36,345,826 of record CM064063.1, on the reverse strand, counting down.
CAATTTTTGAGAAGACTCTGGCTCCAGCTAATTGATCGAAGAGTACATCGATACGAGGAAGTGGGTATTTAGTCTTAATGGTCACTGTGTTGAGAGGCCGGTAGTCAACGCATAACCTCAAACTGTCATCCTTCTTCTTAACGAATAGGGCTGGACATCCCCAAGGTGACGCGCTAGGGCGAATGAAACCTTTGTCCAGTAGTTCTTGGAGTTTAATTTTCAGCTCTGCCAATTCTTTAGGGGGCATCCTATATGGTCTTTTGGATATAGGTGCAGCGCCCGGTTGCAGTTCGATGATGAACTCAATATCCCTATCCGGTGGCATTCCTGGTAAGTCATCCGGAAAAACGTCGGCATACTCGTTTACCACAGGAATATCCTCTAGCTTAAGTCTTTCCATCATGTAAGCATAGGAATTCGTGCAATCCATGAATGGTAGGTAAAGGGTGGTGGCTCCGTGACTAGGTGAATTTATTTCCACAGCTCGGGACGAGGGGTCCAGTGTGACTTTGTGCAAAATCATCCAATTCATACCCAAAATAAGATCTATGCCGTCAAGGGGTAAAAGAACCAAGTTTGTGTTGATGGTTTTACTACCCAACTTGACTGGTACTTGTCTGATCATTTGATTCGAAGCAATTTTACCACCCGGTGCTGATATCATATATGACCCTTTTGTGTGACAAACATCCAAGCCTACTTTTGCACCGAATTTTGCACTTATGAAACTATGCGATGCACCAGAATCAAACAATATAACTGCAGGCTTGTTATGGATAGAGAATGTACCCGACATCACTGGGGCTCCTTCAGGAAGCTCTGCAAGCGTGGTGAAGTTAATCCGTCCTTGCTTGACCTGCAGGGTCTGTCTCTTGCCCCTGTTCTTGTTGTTCGGGTTGGATCCCTGACCTTGGTTCGTCGGCCCAGACTGAGGGCATTCTCGTGCAAAGTGGTTGGAACTCCCGCATTTGAAACAACAATTCGCGGGGCTGGGTCAAAAAGACTGTTGAAGAGTGGGCCTCGGACCATTCTGTGGAGGCATCGGGGGTCGTACCATGCCTGGCTGCTGTGGGGGTCTGGCAATCCATCTCCCTGGCTGAGGGGCCCTTGGTGGAGCTGTGGGTGCGGCATTTTGCACGATGCGATACCTTGGTGGCTGAGCACTTGAAGGTCCAGCGAGTGCCTTTCTCTTCTTCTCTGCCCGGTGTGCCATGATACAGTCTTCCTGGGTAATGGCCATATTGACCAATTCGTTGTAGGTGTCAGCCCTGACTAGGTTCAGACGCTCCTTGAGCTTGGTGCTTAGTCCTCTGCGGAAATGGTCACGCTTCTTAGTATCCGTATCAGCGTGATAGCCCGCATACTAGCATAGATTGTTGAACGCCTGGGCGTATTGCGGCACGGTGCGGGTGCCCTGGGTGAGTGCCAGGAACTCGTTCAACTTCCTCTCCATGAGACCCTCGGGGATATTATGTGCCCGGAATGCGGCCTTGAATTCGTCCCAGTCGACCACATGATTAGCCGGGAGCATCGCAAAATAGTGGTCCCACCACAGACGAGCGATACCGCGAAGCTGTTGCGCGGCAAAACGAGCCTTGTTGGCCTCTGAGCATGTTGCCACAAGTAGGGTGAACTCGGATTCGATTGTGCGAATCCATGCGTCTGCGTCCAAGGGTTCCTCTATCTTATGGAACAAGGGCGGCTGGGTCCCCAGAAAATCCGTATATCCTGCAGCTTGGGGGTGGTGGACATTTTGCCCACCCCGCTGGTGGTGTTGCTGTCCTTGCACCAGCTGACGCAGCAGCTCGGTTTGAGCGGCCATCACTTCCACCAAACTGGGCGGGGGTGGTGGCGATTGTCGCGGTCTGCTGCCACCGGCACCAAAACCCTCGGGGTTGCCACGTGTTGATCCAACCATCTGAAACGTGAAAGGTTACCATTGGCAACGCGATCCATATTACTTCCACAGTTCATATCCAAAAATTCTAAAATTTCACCAGAACACTCCTAAGGTATTTGTGCACCACTTTTCTATTCAACACTTTGGCTGGTTTAGGCTCTAAGATGGCTGTTCCCTTAAGGTCTCACTTCTCTGTCTACCCAGAAATTTCAGTGAACAGTGGGCCAATATTTCGTGCACCAGGGAAAATATACCCAGCCAAAAGTTACCAAATTTTAACAGCAGCTACCTGGGTAAATTTGGAACAAGTGTTGTGTTGTACTCTTTTGCAGAAAACTGTAGGAAGGGGGCCTAAAAATTTAAGGGGCAGAAGTGCTTATTCTGGACAGAAATCTGACATTCCATGGTTTCCGTTATTTCTTACTATCCATAAGTTCAGAATTTTTCATTTTTTAACAGGAGGTAGAACACAAAATTTGGAACAATTCTTTCAACTTGAACTTTACCAGAAAAGGTCATTTTCTCTGATCAATAAATCTCTCTTTTTGGTTATGGCAGATTTGTGACAGATTCGCTAGATAGTCCTTATGCAAAATCACGCTTAGATACGCAAGAACCTTACCACTCTCACTCAACGCATTTTCAATTTCAGATATATATGGTTATGATGCATGCACGTCCTATTCGTCCTCACAAAATAAAATAATTGCCAAATCACTTTTGGTCTTACGAAGATAGTTTCGGTGGCATACATGATACGCCTCTCACTATAATAGCTAGTCGAGATTTTCTAACCGTTCTTTAACTTATCGTAATCACGGTTAGTGTACCTGCAGAAGATTGATAGAGCACATATATTTCATGAACCTTTCATGCCAGCACTCATAAAAGCGTCTGTATTCATTACCGTTTACTTATAGAAACGATATCTGTACAATTTCCGCCGTACAGACGACGTTAACATACGCTATCGAGATAGCGTATTCACGGGGGTACCGTCATGAGACGGGGGTATGAACAGCGATCGCCATACCCTGCGCCAAACCTTCTACTCCCAATATATTCAACTAACAGTTGGCATATTGGCAGCACCTCAAGTAAGCCATTGCTTGAGGGCAGCGTTCGGTTCGCATCACCGACAGGAAGGCCAAGCTCTCTCAGTTGGCTGAGGATTCTTACCTTCTTACCTTAGCGATGAGTGCGTCGTTACAGAATTTAAGGTCGGTTGTGCATGAAAGTAAGTTTTGACAGAAAGTAATGTGCTGGAAGTCAGTTGATAATATATAGAAGTTAGATAGCCACCTAGTAACTTTCCCATAATCCCTTAGGGCTTTACGAACTAGGTACCATCCTTAGCGCACCAACGTATTTCGCAACACATCCTTCTAGTCAAGTTTTATGAAAATAAGTTTTTTTAAGGCTTGTCGCATTCTCTGGCGTATGCATTTCGGCTCTGGTGCCAGCTGTTACCAGTTGTGGCACCAGCTACGGCTCTGATGCCAGCTGTGGCAGAACCACCTGAATTAATCCGGCTCAAGTGTATTAACCATCACCATTAGGGCAATCTCGGTTAACCTTACACTTCAAACGGAGTAATCCATTGGTCTGTCGGGTAACCTCCCAATACAACCACGGTAAAGCGGATTGAAGCCATACATACAAATGCTCATGCGAAGATGAGCCCAGAGAATACCACATTCCAGCAGATATTACAAAATTATCATAAGTGAATATTACAAACCATGTTTGAGTTTAGTAACCAAGTACTTCAGTGATCATATCCAATAAGTTCTTCAGAGTTTAAGTTGCAGCGGAAATAAAATAACGAAAGCTACTCGACGATACAGGATGTCTCGGTGAAGCCCGTACGAGACATCACTCGGCATTATCTCCATTGGCCGGGGGCGTATCCCATTCCACCGACCAACCAGGGGGAAGAGTGCAGGGCCAAGTCAAGCTAGCAATCATATCTTCGAAGGTTTCACCTGAAAACGAGCCACAAGCAAGGCTGAGTATACTAATACTCAGCAAGACTTACTCGTGTAGTGGAATCTACTCCACCGACTCTAGACATGCAAGGCTTTTTGGCTCAGGGGTTTGTTTTGCCGAAAAGCGTATACGAGTGGGTCCTTACTTTCAACTTTTAGCTCAAAATTCTAGTTTCATTAATCATTCTAGATAAGCAGCTATCCAATATCATTCATGGTGAAGCATTAAATTTCATCCAACAAGTTTATTCCTCATCATTGTTCCTCTTCTTACTCTGTGTGGTAAAAGGGATTAAGCAGTCTCAATAGCCGTGAGAAACGGACGATTCGAATCGAATTTCTTAACCTTGCAAGGGGAAACCTAAACACACGTCACGTGGTTACTAACAGAGTCACACGTGCAACTTTTCCCCTTTCTTTCCGGGTTGTGGATCGGAGCTACCCTCCGAGAGTACAGGAGCCCCACGCCACGGTTCGGCGCCGGGTCGTGACCACTCGTGCACTCGCCATCTGCACATGGATCGGAGCTACTATAACAACTCTGATAAATTACATTTCCAAAGCAATGTCATTAGCCTAACCCTATGCTTAACCAACTAATAAAAGGGTGAAAAGAATTAGAACAAGTTAAGTTGAAATTCAAATTGAATTTGTGCACATTTGAATACTTTTGAATTTTTAAATTAACTTTCAAACCAAAATCCAAATGAGATGCTGCCTGAAACCAAACTTATAGAACTTTTTATTCTGAACAACTTTCATGTTCAAAAGTTTTTGAAATTCAAATTAGAAAGAGGAGAAAACATCCTGTTTGCACCCAGCCCCCTGGAACTTTTCAAATTCTCGCAAAAAGGTCCTTTGCTCCTCTCTCTCTCTCCCCTCCCCGCCCGACAGCACGGCCAGGTGGCCGGCGACGCCTGACCAGCGCAAGCCGCCAGGCCAGTGGCCGCCGTGCCTCGCCCCCAACACCGGCTTTGCCCCTCCCCACCGCCGCGCTGCCCAGTCCGCGCTTGCGCGTGCGCCACGCCGTGCCGTGCCTCTGCTCGCCGCCCGCCGCTGCCCAACCGCCGCGCCGCGCCGTGCCGTCCCACCCGCCGCGACTCGCCCATCGCTGCGCTTGCCTTCCGCCCGAGCCGCTGCTGCAGCTGCCCCCCCCCCCAATCCCCGTGCTGCGCTATCTCTCGCTCCCCCACGCAAATCCCCGGCTGCCAGTCGCGTGCCCCCGCCCGCCGCACGCCGCACCGGCGTCCTGACGCCGCCCACCGTGGCCAGTGGCACGCCCTCACCGTGCCTCACCCACGCGCGTCGCCCGGCACCCCTACCTCCCTCCTGCCCCTATAAAGACCGCCCCAAGCCGCCTGCGCGAGCCACCAGCAACCAGAGCACCTCGCCGCCGCCATTGTCACCGCCGAGCTCCGTCCGCTCGTGGACAGCCCTCCACAGCCGCCCCCTGCCAAAATTGAAGCGCCAGCCACCACTACATCATCCCACCGAAGCTCGCCGACCCGCCCAACACCGCCCAGGACCACCGGAGCGCCGCCGCCCGCGCTGTCACCGCCGCCGCCGCCCCTACTCACCGCGGACAGCTCGACTCCGACCTCCTCCGCCCAAGCCAAGCACCCGAGCAGCTTCCCCACGCGCCACTGAAGCTCCCCGTCCAGACCAGACCGCCCCAAGCCCGACAGAGCACCGCCATCGACGCGAGCCGCGCCGCCGCCGCCCCTGCTCCAACGCCGGCGAGCTACTTCCGGCCGTCCCCACCCGAACAAGACCCCCACGAGGTAGCCCTCGCACCCCTGATCCTTCCCCGACCCTCACCCCTCACCGCTGGCGAGCCCCTCGCCGGAATTTTGGCCGGCCACCGTACCCGAGCCGCCCGAGGACCCAATTGCAGTAATTAAAATCTTTAGAAGGGTCTGCACGTAAGATTCAAGGACCCAGTTGTAAAAGAAAGTTTCAAATCTAGATTCAAATTCAGCGAGTTTGTAAAATTCGTATAAAATCATAGAAAATTCAGAAAAATGCAAACTCAACTGTTCTGGAATCCTTAGAAGAAACTCTACAACTTTTGGTACTTAAAGTTTCTCAGATTCTCAATATATTTTGCTCTATATTAACTGGAAATTTTAATGGACTTCTTTTGTACCCACTGTTGTAGATCAATGCTGACCCTAAATTTTCGGCAGTGAGTTAGTTGATTGATGTTTAGGACTGTGTAAAAAGATCAGGCCCAAATTCCATCTCTATCTACACTGTTTATTAAACTTATTTTCATCCGATAAGTGGCTAAATATTTTTATCCCTGCAGTTAGGTTATGAATCACCTAATGAAACTTTATCTATACTGGACAAAAAGTATGTGTAGGATCCTGTAAAAATAAATCCTTGATTAACCTAGGCGTGTAATGTCACATTTACTATGCTCTGAAAACTGCATAATAAATCCTATAAAAATTACAGTAGCTCCTGCCTGCTTAAATAAAAGCCCTGTAAAAATCTTAGTCTCAGTTTTTGCACCAATTGTTTTGTACGAAAAGAACAAGAGTCTAGCAGCCACCATGTGTTATATTTTTCATAATTAATCTGCTGCATGAAATGGTCTAAAAATTTTTCAGTAAGCATATCTTTCCCTGATGTGCCTAGATCTAAGGTTTCATGACCAGAAACTACCCACTGTAGTAGTTACACTTAAATCATGTTTCCATGAGGAACATAAGTTCCCATGAACACCCACCCCACCTTGCTTAACGAAGTTACTCATTGTACTTTTCTACTCTATTAACGATTGCCCACGAATGATAAAGTAATTCACTTCACGACAAACTCATGTTTTACAAACTGCAACTTTATCGTGAAGGAAATCATGTCGTTTACCACTACCACTACTTAAACTTGTGCATTCATGTAGAAACGACTACTCTCGTCGACGGAACTTACGAGCTGGTGCCCGAGTCCGAGAGTGAGCAGCGAGAAGCCCAGGCGAATTTAACTGAAGCAGTTGAAGACCCGGGTCAACGTTCAGACGACCCCCGGACTAACTTTGCACAAGAAGGCAAGCCCCGGAGCATAACCCATTTCTTTTCCTAAATTATGCAACTCACTACTCTTTTGCTTGTGCATTAAGTTTATAGGAGTTGAATGAAAACTTAGTTGCATGATGTTAGGAACCCGTGCTTGTAAAATAGATGTAAGGTTCGATAGAATGCTATGCTAATAGGACTCCGGTAAAAGCCGAGTGATTTCCTGTCACTCGCGAGAAAATAGGAGTTGAATGTTTACTACACGCTGCAATCATAAGGACAACGGACGGGCTATGGTACGATGTTTACGATTGAGGCCCATCTGTTTAGTGAAAAATGCTAAGGCCGCAGTGTGTGGTAGTGGTGGTTAAGTCTTTGAACGTACTAAACACATGCCGAGAATATGGTAATCGGTAAGCTTAAGTACCTGATTGGCCCGGCAAGTGGACGACAACCTACCCTTTGAACTTCGGTCCCACTATATGGCGAGTGCACGAGTGGTCACGACCCGGCGGCGAACCGTGGCGTGGGACTCGTGTACTCTCGGAGGGTAGCTCCGATCCACGACCCGGAAAGAAAGGGGAAAACTTGCACGTGTGACTCTGGGAGTAACCACGTGACGTGTGTTTAGGTTTCCCTTGCAAGGTTAAGAAATTCGATTCGAATCGTCCGTTTCTCACGGCTATTGAGACAGCTTAACCCCCTTTACCCACAGAGTAAGAAGAGGAACAATGACGATGAATAAACTTGTTGGATGAAAATTAATGCTTCACCATGAATGCTATTGGATAGCTGCTTATCTAGAATGGTTAATGAAACTAGAATCTTGAGCTAAAAGTTGAAAGTAAGGACCCACTTGTAGATGCTTTTCGGCAAAACAAACCCCTGAGCCAAAAAGCCTTGCATGTCTAGAGTCGGTGGAGTAGATTCCACTACACGGGTAAGTCTTGCTGAGTATTAGTATACTCAGCCTTGCTTGTGGCTCGTTTTCAGGTGAGACCTTCGAAGATATGATTGCTAGCTTGACTTGGCCCTGCACTCTTCCCCCTGGTTGGTCGGTGGAATGGGATACGCCCCCGTCCAATGGAAATAATGCCGAGTGATGTCTCGCACGGGCTTCACCGAGACATCCTGTATCGTCGAGTAGCTTTCGTTGTTTTGTTTTCCGCTGCAACTTAAACTCTGAAGAACTTATTAGTTATGATCACTGAAGTACTTGGTTTCTAAACTCAAACTTGGTCTGTAATATTCACTTATGATAATTTCGTAATATTGCTGGAATGTGGTATTCTCTGGGCTCATCGTCGCATGAGCATTTGTATGTATGGCATTCGATCCGCTTTACCGTGGTTGTATCGGGAGGTTACCCGACAGACCCATGGATTACTCCGTTTGAAGTGTAAGGTTAACCGAGATTTCCCTAATGGTGACGGTTAATACACTTGAGCCGGATTAATTCAGGTGGTTCTACCACAGCTGGTATCAGAGCCATAGCTGGTGCCACAGCCGGCAACCGCTGGCACCAGAGCCGAAATGCATACGCCAGAGAATGCGACAAGCCTTAAAAACTCGTTTTACTAAAACTTGACTAGAAGGATGTGTTGCGAAATACGTTGGTGCGTTAAGGATGGTGCCTAGTTCGTAAAGTCCTAAGGGATTATGGGAAAGTTACTAGGTGGCTATCTAACTTATGAAATATTATCAACTCACTTCCAGCACATTACTTCTGTCAAAACTTACTTTCATGCACAACCAACCTTAAATTCTGTAACGACGCACTCATCGCTAAGGTAAGAAGGTAAGAATCCTCAGCCAACTGAGAGAGCTTGGCCTTCCTGTCGGTGATGCGAACCGAACGCTGCCCTCAAGCAGTGGCTTACTTGAGGTGCTGCCAATATGCCAACTGTTAGTTGAACATATTGGGAGTAGAAGGTTTGGCGCAGGGTATGGCGATCGCTGTTCATACCCCCGTCTCATGACGGTACCCCCGTGAATACGCTATCTCGATAGCGTATGTTAACGTCGTCTGTACGGCGGAAATTGTACAGATGTCATTTCTATAAGTAAACGGTAATGAATACGGACGCTTTCATGAGTGCTGGCATGAAAGGTTCATAAAATATATATGCTCTATCAATCTTCTGCAGGTACACTAACCGCGATTACGATAAGTTAAAGAACGGTTAAAAAATCTCGACTAGCTATTATAGTGAGAGGCGTATCATGTATGCCACCGAAACTATCTTCGTAAGACCAAAAGTTATTTGGCAATTATTTTATTTTGTGAGGACGAATAGGACGTGCATGCATCATGACCATATATATCTGAAATTGAAAATGCGTTGTATGAGAGTGGTAAGGTTCTTGCGTATCTAAGCGTGATTTTGCATAAGGACTATCTAGCGAATCTGTCACAAATCTGCCATGACCGAAAAGAGAGATTTATTGATCAAAGAAAATGACCTTTTCTGGTAAAGTTCATGTTGAAATAATTGTTCCAAATTTTGTAATCTATCTCATGTTCAAAAAAGGAAAAATTCTGAACTTATGGATAGTAAGAAATAACAGAAACCATGGAATGTCAGAATTCTGTCCAGAATAAGCACTTCTGCCCCTTTAATTTTTAGGCCCCCTTCCTACAGTTTTATGCAAAAGAGTACAACACAAAACTTGTTCCAAATTTACCCAGGTAGCTGCTGTTAAAATTTGGTAAATTTTGGCTGGGTACATTTTCCCTGGTGCACGAAATATTGGCCCACTGTTTACTGAAATTTCTGGGTAGACAGTAAGGTAAAACCTGAAAAGAAAGACCATCTTAGAGACCTATCTAGCTCTGGAGTTGACTAGAAAAGTTGTTCACAAATACCTTAGGAGTGATCTGGTGAAATTTGAGAATTTTTGGATGAGAACTGTGGAAGTTATGGTTATTTTTGCACACTATACAGAATCTGTCCCTGTGCTGTTCACAGTTTTTCACTATCTCACTCCATTTGATCTTTTGTTCAGATGGCCGAGCCTGTTGCTATGATGGTGGATGAGGATGGACGCGTTCACTCGCAGTGTCTCCACTGGGAGGGCTTTCCCTCTATTTTGTGGGATATTCTGCGCACCGTGGGCTATCCAATTCCCCCACGTTACGCCGGACTGGAGTTTGCAGAGAATGGAGTTACCCAGTGCCGTGTCAACGTGACCATTTTTCCGCACCCACTACACCCGGAGTGGCCCGCCTTGGAGATTGAGGCTGTTGGTCGCCGTTTGGCCGATACTTGGGAGCTTGCAGCCATGAGGGCGCTCACCACTTTTTGTGCGCAGCGTCCCGAGGTTGTCACACTCGCTCCCATTGGTTTGTTTCCTGCTGCCCAGGACAACGACCCCTTTTGGCTCAACAGGGTGCAGCACGCACAGTACTTGGTAGACTTTCACGCCCAGGAAACTATCCATACCTCCGTGCGGTGCATGAATGCACTCTACCGACTTCAGATTCTCCAGAGTCAGGTGCTTGAGCAGCTCACTGATCTTGCTCAGGCCTACCACATGATGGCAAATACCAGGGATGAGCAGATTAAGGAACTCAGTAAGGATCTTGAGGACAGTGATGCTCAGATTGGCCAACTTGAGGGCCAAATTCAGGAGCAGGACACTCTCATGGGTGAGAGAGATGCCACGATAGCACACTTGGAGGAGCAGCTCCATGATCTGAGCCTTGAGTTGGAGGATGCTAATGAGCACATTCAGTGGCACCATGATCAGAATGACCATCCCCATGAGGAGGACATGGAGGAGGATGAGGAGGAGCCACAGGAGATTGATGGTATTTCAGGAATGGATTTCGAGGGTGAGGTACCACAGGCACCTCAGATGGGAGCTCACTCTCCTACTCACAGCGAGTCGTCCGTCAACGACCTGGATGACTTCTAGACGATGACCTAGAAGGACTTTTCCACATACTCCTCGATAGGATAGCCTAACTTTTGGCAAGTGTTGTAATAGGCTAACTAGGAGTTGAGTAACTCTTTTGTGATGGGTACACCTGAACCATGTGGATACCCTCAGCATGTAAGGAATGGCGATAAACTTTGATGATTTCGTTGTAAGTTGGTAAACAATGAAATCCACAATCGCTGAAACTTGTCGGAAATTTTATCCATGTCTCCTTACATTTCTGAGCTGTGAGTTAAATACCAAAGTGGTGCATCCCTAAGTTCTCTAACTACTGCCAAAGTATGAGATGTTTTGGATGGACCCACAGCAAGCTATGGCTTTTCTCGTAGCAAACAGAAATTCTATCCATACTTCTATCTGTGATTTCGGAAGTCTATGACTACACTAATCCTTTATGAATCGAGGAAGTAATATGGATCGCGTTGCTAAAGGTAACCTTTCACGTTTCAGATGGTTGGATCAACACGTGGCAACCCCGAGGGTTTTGGTGCCGGTAGCAGCAGACCGCGACAATCGCCACCACCCCCGCCCAGTTTGGTGGAAGTGATGGCCGCTCAAACCGAGCTGCTGCGTCAGCTGGTGCAAGGACAGCAACACCACCAGCGGGGTGGGCAAAACGTCCACCACCCCCAAGCTGCAGGATATACGGATTTTCTGGGGACCCAGCCACCCTTGTTCCATAAGACCGAGGAACCCCTGGACGCAGACGCATGGATTCGCACCATCGAATCCAAGTTCACACTACTTGTGGCCCCATGCTCAGAGGCCAACAAAGCTCGTTTTGCCGCGCAACAGCTTCGCGGTACCGCTCGTCTGTGGTGGGACCACTATTTTGCGATGCTCCCGGCTGATCATGTGGTCGACTGGGACGAATTCAAGACCGCGTTCCGGGCACGTCATATCCCCGAGGGTCTCATGGAGAGGAAGTTGAACGAGTTCCTGGCACTCACCCAGGGCACCCGCACCATGCTGCAGTACGCCCAGGCGTTCAACAATCTATGGCAGTATGCGGGCTATCACGCTGATACGGATACTAAAAAGCGTGACCGTTTCCGCAGAGGACTAAGCACCAAGCTCAAGGAGCGTCTGAACCTAGTCAGGGCTGACACCTACAACGAATTGGTCAATATGGCCATTACCCAGGAAGACTGTATCATGGCACACCGGGCAGAGAAGAAGAGAAAGGCACCCGCTGGACCTTCAAGTGCTCAGCCACCAAGGTATCGCATCGTGCAAAATGCCGCACCCACAGCTCCCCCAAGGGCCCCTCAGCCAGGGAGATGGATTGCCAGACCCCCACAGCAGCCAGGCATGGTACGACCCCCGATGCCTCCACAGAATGGTCCGAGGCCCACCCTTCAACAGTCTCTTCAACCTAGCCCCGCGAATCGTTGTTTCAAATGCGGGAGTTCCAACCACTTTGCACGAGCATGCCCTCAGTCTGGGCCGCCCAACCAAGGTCAGGGATCCTACCCGAACAACAAGAACAGGGGCAAGAGACAGACCCTGCAGGTCAAGAAAGGACGGATTAACTTCACCACGCTTGCAGAGCTTCCTGAAGGAGCCCTAGTGATGTCGGGTACATTCTCTATCCATAACAAGCCTGCAGTTATATTGTTTGATTCTGGTGCATCGCATAGTTTCATAAGTGCAAAATTCGGTGCAAAAGTAGGCTTGGATGTTTGTCACACAAAAGGGTCATATATGATATCAACACCGGGTGGTAAAATTGCTTCGAATCAAATGATCAGACAAGTACCAGTCAAGTTGGGTAGTAAAACCATCAACACAAACTTGATTCTTTTACCCCTTGACGGCATGGATTTTATTTTGCGCATGAATTGGATGGTTTTGCACAAAGTCACACTAGACTCCTCGTCCCGAGTTGTGGAAATAAATTCACCTAGTCACGGAGCCACCACCCTTTACCTACCATTCCTGGATTGCACGAATTCCTGTGCTTACAAGATGGAAGGACTTAAGCTAGAGGATATTCCTGTCGTAAACGAGTATGCCGACGTTTTTCCGGATGACTTACCAGGAATGCCACCGGATAGGGATATTGAGTTCATCATCGAACTGCAACCGGGCGCTGCACCTATATCCAAAAGACCATATAGGATGCCCCCTAAAGAATTGGCAGAGCTGAAAATTCAACTCCAAGAACTACTGGACAAAGGTTTCATTCGCCCTAGCGCGTCACCTTGGGGATGTCCAGCCCTATTCGTAAAGAAGAAGGATGACAGTTTGAGGTTATGCGTTGACTACCGGCCTCTCAACACAGTGACCATTAAGACTAAATACCCACTTCCTCGTATCGATGTACTCTTCGATCAATTAGCTGGAGCCAGAGTCTTCTCAAAAATTGATCTTCGTTCGGGATATCATTAGATCAAGATTCGCTCGTGCGATATTCCTAAGACTGCCTTCTCCACACGATATGGACAATATGAATTCTTGGTCATGTCCTTTGGACTCACAAATGCCCCTGCCTACTTCATGTATCTCATAAATTCGGTATTCATGCTCGAACTTGACAAATTCGTCGTAGTGTTCATCGACGACATCCTTATCTATTCCATGGATGAGGAAGAGCATGCCGAGCACCTTCGCATTGTTCTTCAGCGACTCAGAGACCATCACCTCTATGCTAAGTTTTCTAAGTGTGAATTCTGGTTGGATACTGTAAAGTTCTTGGGTCACACGATCTCCAGCGAAGGCATAGCTGTTGACCCCAGCAAGGTACAAGAGGTGATGGATTGGAAACCCCCTACCTCTGTTCATCAGATTCGCAGTTTTCTCGGCTTAGCCGGTTACTACCGTCGCTTCATCCCGGATTTCTCTCGAATTGCTAAGCCCATGACTGAACTGTTAAAGAAGGAAGTAAAGTTTATATGGAATGAGAAATGTGAAGAAGCTTTCCACACTCTCAGAGAGCATCTGACTACTGCACCTGTGTTAGCTCAACCCGATAATACCAAGTCGTTCGATGTGTATTGTGACACATCGGGTACTGGTCTAGGATGTGTGCTTATGCAAGAGAATCGAGTGATTGCATATGCCTCATGAGCCCTTCGGCCCCACGAGCAGAATTATCCCACTCATGATCTTGAGCTTGCAGCTGTCATTCACGCTCTGAAAATATGGAGGCACTATCTCATGGGTACACAGTGCAATATCTACACTGATCATAAGAGTCTCAAGTATATCTTCACACAAGCCGATCTGAATATGAGACAACGAAGATGGCTAGAATTAATCAAGGATTATGACCTTGAAGTGCACTATCACCCCGGCAAGGCTAATGTAGTCGCGGATGCACTAAGCCGCAAGTCCCATTGCCATTGCTTATCCATGGAATCCTACAATGAGACATTGTGTGCAGAAATGAGGAAGCTTAACATGGAAATGGTTTCCCAAGGCACTCTAGATCACATCTCAGTTGAGCCCACTCTTCACGACCAAATCGTCATGGCACAACTACATGATGAAGGAATTAAGATCATCAAACAAAAACTCTCTCTAGGTGAGGAGAAGTATAAATGTTTCCGCCAGGACCATAAGGGAGTTTTATGGTTCGAAAGTCGGATAGTCGTTCCGAAGAATCATGAACTCCGCAAGCAAATTCTCGATGAGGCACACCTTTCCAAATTCTCTATCCACCCCGGCAGTAGCAAAATGTATCAAGACCTAAGGCAAAACTTCTGGTGGACTAGAATGAAAAGAGAAATTGCTACGTATGTCTCAGAATGTGACACGTGCCAGAGAGTAAAAGCTAGCCACTTGAAGGTAGCCGGTACACTTCAACCGTTACCTATACCATCCTGGAAGTGGGAAGACATAAGTATGGACTTCATCGTTGGACTACCAAACACTTCCCAGAAACATGACTCCATATGGGTTATCGTTGATAGACTCACAAAGACGGCACATTTCCTTCCTGTACACACCACCTATTCTGCCAAGAAATATGCCGAGATTTACCTCGATCGTATTGTTTGCCTACATGGAATACCTGAGACAATTATTTCTGATCGTGGTACTCAGTTTGTAGCACGCTTTTGGGAACAACTGCAAACGTCTCTTGGTACTAAACTGATTCGCAGCTCAGCATACCATCCTCAGACTAACGGACAGACGGAAAGAGTATATCAAATTCTTGAAGACATGCTGAGAGCTTGCGTCATTCACTATGACAAGAGTTGGGACAAATGCCTACCCCTAGCAGAGTTCTCGTACAACAATAGCTATCAAAAGAGTTTGAAAATGGCACCATTTGAGGCCCTGTACGGACGAAGGTGTCGAACTCCTTTGAGCTGGTCACAAACCGGAGAACGTAAAATAATTGGACCCGACCTGGTAATCGAGGCAGAGGAGAAAGTAAAAGTAATACAAGCAAATCTTAAAGCCGCACAAGCCCGACAAAAGAGCTATTCTGACAAAAGGAGAAAGCCCCTAAAATTCGAAGTTGGCGATCATGTCTATCTTCGAGTTTCACCAACCAAGGGAGTGCAAAGATTCGGAGTCAAAAGCAAACTAGCTCCCTGTTATGTTGGTCCTTACGAAATCATTGAGAACTGCGGACCCGTAGCCTACAAATTACGACTGCCCCCTCAGCTCACGGCCACCCATGTTGTCTTCCACGTATCTCAACTCAAGAAGTGTATTCGAGTCCCTACCGAGATTGTGGAACAACAAGAAATATTGTTAGAACCCGACCTCTCGTATGTCGAACACCCGGTTAAAATTTTGGACCGAAAAGAAAGAGGGACCAGGAGGAAAGTGATTAAAATGTATAAAGTTCAATGGAATCATCACACTGAAGAAGAAGCCACCTGGGAAACCGAGAGCTACCTAAACCAAAATTTCCCTGGTTTTCTTATCTCAACCACTGGTATGTGCACCCCTGTCCACACTAAGATTTCGAATCTCGGGCCGAGATTCTTGTTAAGGGGGGAAGGCTGTAACAACCCTGATAAATTACATTTCCAAAGCAATGTCATTAGCCTAACCCTATGCTTAACCAACTAATAAAAGGGTGAAAAGAATTAGAACAAGTTAAGTTGAAATTCAAATTGAATTTGGGCACATTTGAATACTTTTGAATTTTTAAATTAACTTTCAAACCAAAAGCCAAATGAGATGTTGCCTGAAACCAAACTTGTAGAACTTTTTATTCTGAACAACTTTCATGTTCAAAAGTTTTTGAAATTCAAATTAGAAAGAGGAGAAAACATCCTGTTTGCACCCAGCCCCCTGGAACTTTTCAAATTCTCGCAAAAAGGACCTTCGCTCCTCTCTCTCTCCCCTCCCCGCCCGACAGCACGGCCAGGTGGCCGGCGACGCCTGACCGACACGAGCCGCCAGGCCAGTGGCCGCCGTGCCTCGCCCCCAACACCGGCTTTGCCCCTCCCCACCGCCGCGCTGCCCAGTCCGCGCTTGCGCGTGCGCCACGCCGTGCCATGCCTCTCCTCGCCGCCCGTCGCTGCCCAACCGCCGCGCCGCGCCGTGCCGTCCCGCCCGCCGCGACCCGCCCGTCGCTGCGATTGCCTTCCGCCCGAGCCGCTGCTGCAGCTGCCCCCCCTCCAATCCCCGTGCTGCGCTATCTCTCGCTCCCCCACGCGAATCCCCGGCCGCCAGTCGCGTGCTCCCGCCCGCCGCACGCCGCGCCGGCGTCCTGACGCCGCCCACCGTGGCCTGTGGCACGCCCTCGCCGTGCCTCACCCACGCGCGTCGCCCGGCACCCCTACCTCCCTCCTGCCCCTATAAAAACCGCCCCAGGCCGCCCGCGCAAGCCACCAGCAACCAGAGCACCTCGCCGCAGCCATTGTCGCCGCCGAGCTCCGTTCGCTCGTGGATAGCCCTCCACAGCCGCCCCCTGCCCAAATTGAAGCGCCAGCCACCACTACATCATCCCACCGAAGCTCGCCGACCCGCCCAACACCGCCCAGGACCACCGGAGCGCCGCCGCCCGCGCTGTCACTGCCGCCGCCACCCCTGCTCACCGCGAACAGCTCGACTCCAACCTCCTCCGCCCAAGCCCGCCGGAGCACCGCCGTCGACGCGAGCCGCGCCGCCGCCGCCCCTGCTCCAACGCCGGCGAGCTACTCCCGGCCATCCCCACCCGAACAAGACCCCCACGAGGTAGCCCTCGCACCCCTGATCCTTCCCCGACCCTCACCCCTCGCCGCCGGCGAGCCCCTCGCCGGAATTTTGGCCGGCTGCCGTACCCGAGCCGCCCGAGGACCCAATTGCAGTAATTAAAATCTTTAGAAGGGTCTGCACGTAAGATTCAAGGACCCAGTTGTAAAAGAAAGTTTCAAATCTAGATTCAAATTCAGCGAACTTGTAAAATTCATGTAAAATCGTAGAAAATTCAGAAAAATGCAAACTCAACTGTTCTGGAATCCTTAGAAGAAACTCTACAACTTTTGTTACTTAAAGTTTCTCAGATTCTCAATATATTTTGCTCTACATTAAATGGAACTTTTAATGGACTTCTTTTGTACCCACTGTTGTAGATCAATGCTGACCCTAAATTTTGGGCAGTGAGTTAGTTGATTGATGTTTATGACTGTGTAAAAAGATCAGGCCCAAATTCCTTCTCTATCTACACTGTTTATTAAACTTAGTTTCATACAATAAGTGGCTAAATATTTTTATCCCTGCAGTTAGGTTATGAATCACCTGATGAAACTTTATCTATACTGGTGTAATGATACCTAGATGCCAGAGAAAAATTGGGAGACTTTTTATCTCACAGGAACCTATTTATTTGATTTATGTGCTAATAACATACATTAAATTAAGAAAATAGTATCTTAGCTTGGAAAATTCTCATATGTTTACTAGAAGATACTCCGTGGTAGAGGTTGCTGTGTAAAAAGTTTCATGGACAAAAACCCTGTGTAGAATCCTGTAAAAATAAATCCTTGATTAACCTAGGCGTGTAATGTCACATTTACTATGCTCTGAAAACTGCATAATAAATCCTATAAAAATTACAGTAGCTCCTGCCTGCTTAAATAAAAGCCCTGTAGTAGGTTCGGTGCCGGGTCGTGACCACTCGTGCACTCGCCATATGCACATGGGACCGAAGTTCAAAGGGTAGGTTGTCGCCCACTTGCCGGGCCAATCAGGTACTTAAGCTTACCGATTACCATATTCTCGGCATGTTGTTAGTACGTTCAAAGACTTAACCACCACTACCACACACTACGGCCTTAGCATTTTTCACTAAACAGACGGGCCTCAATCGTAAACATCGTACCATAGCCCGTCCGTTGTCCTTATGATTGCAGCGTGTAGTAAACATTCAACTCCTATTTTCTCGCGAGTGACAGGAAATCACTCGGCTTTTACCGGAGTCCTATTAGCACAGCATTCTAATGAACCTTACATCTAGTTTTCAAGCATGGGTTCCTAACATCATGCAACTAAGTTTTCATTGAACTCCTATAAACTTAATGCACAAGCAAAAGAGTAGTGAGTTGCATAATTTAGGAAAGGAAATGAGTTATGCTCCGGGGCTTGCCTTCTTGTGCAAAGTTAGTCCGGGGATCGTCTGAACGTTGACCCGGGTCTTCAACTGCTTTAGTTAAATTTGCCTGGGCTTCTCGCTGCTCACTCTCGGACTCGGGCACCAGCTCGTAAGTCCCGTCGGCGAGAGTAGTCGTTTCTACATGAATGCACAAGTTTAAGTAGTGGTGATGGTAAACGACATGATTTCCTTCACGATAAAGTTGCAGTCTGTAAAACATGAGTTTTGTTGTGAAGTGAGTTACTTTATCATTCGTGGGCAATCTTTATTAGAGTAGAATAGTACAATAAGTAACTTCGTTAAGCAAGGTGGGGTGGGTGTTCATGGGAACTTATGTTTCTCATGGAAACATGATTTAAGTGTAACTTCTACAGTGAGTAGTTTCTGGTCATGAAACCTTGGATCTAGGCACATCAGGGAAAGATAAGCTTACTGTAAAATTTTCAGATATTTTCATGCAGCAGATTAATTATGAAAAATATAATACATGGTTGCTGCTAGATTTTTGTTCTTTTTGTACAGAACAAATGGTGCAAAAACTGAGACTAAGATTTTTACAGGGCTTTCAATTAATCATTCAGGAGCTACTGTAATTTTTATAGGATTTATTATGCAGTTTTCAGAGCATAGTAAATATGACATTACACACCTAGGTTAATTAAGGATTTATTTGTACAGGAATCTGCACAGGGTTTTTGTCCATGAAACTTTTTACACAGCATCCTCTACCAATGAGTATCTTCTAGTAAAAGTATGAGAATTTTCCAAGCTAAGATACTATTTTCTTGATTTAATGTATGTTATTAGCACATAAATCAAATAAATAGGTTCCTTTGAGATAAAAAGTCTCTAAATTTCTCTATTGCATCTAGGTACCATTACACCATTATAGAAAAAGTTTCATTAGGTGATTCATAACGTAACTGCAGGGACAATTAATTCTATCCAAACATGGTATGAAACTAAGTTTAATAAACAGTGTAGATAGAGATGGAATTTGGGCCTGATCTTTTTACATTGGCTCATATAACAAGTAAATATCCTACTGTAAAATTTTCAGGACCAGTACTTGCCTACAACAATGGTTGTGAATAAAGGTCATTAAATAGCCTATTTAATTTAGGGCATAAATTAGGTAGAATCTGAGGAGATGCATGTAACAAAAGTTGTGAAGTTTATCCTAAAGGTTCCAGAACAGTTGAGTTTTCATTTTTCTAAATTTTCTACGATTTTATACGAATTTTACAAGTTCACTGATTTTGAATCTAGGTTTGAATCTTTCTCTTACATCTGGGTCCTTGGAATCTTACGTGCAGACCCTTCTAAAGATTTCAATTACTGCAATTGGGTCCTTGGGCGGCTCGGGTACGGTGGCCGGCCAAAATTCCGGCGAGGGGCTCGCCGGCGGCGAGGGGTGAGGGCCGGGGAAGGACCAGGGGTGCGAGGGCTACCTCGTGGGGGTCTTGGTCGGGTGGGGGACGGTCGGGAGTAGCTCGTCGGCGTTGGAGCAGGGGCGGCGGCGGCGGTACGCGTCGACGGTGGTGCTCCGGCGGGCTTGGGGCAGTCTGGTCTGGACGGGGAGCTTCAGTGGCGCGTGGGGAAGCTGCTCCGGTGCTTGGCTTGGGCGGAGGGGGTCGGGGTCGAGCTGTCCGCGGTGACCAGGGGCGGCGGCGGCGGCGACAGCGTGGGCGGCGGTGCTCCGGCGGTCCTGGGCGGTGTTGAGCGGGTCGGTGAGCTCCGGTGGGATGATGTGGTGGTGGCTGGAGGTTCAATTCGAGCAGTGGATGGCTGTAGAGGGCTGTCCACGAGTGGGTGGAGCTCGGCGGTGACAATGGCGGCGGCGACGTTCTCTGGTTGCTGGTAGCTCGCGAGGGCGGCCTGGGGCACCTTTTATAGGGGCAGGAGGGAGGTAGGGGTGCCGGGCGACGCGCGGGGGTGGAGGCACGGCAATGGCGAGGGGTTGGCCGCGGTGGGCGGCTCGGTTCACCGGCGCGGCGTGCGGAGGGCGGAGGCGCGTGACTGGGCA
Organism: Panicum miliaceum; assembly: GCA_032594955.1. Taxonomy (NCBI): domain Eukaryota; kingdom Viridiplantae; phylum Streptophyta; class Magnoliopsida; order Poales; family Poaceae; genus Panicum; species Panicum miliaceum. The sequence goes on along the minus strand of CM064063.1, from coordinate 36,325,410 downwards.
CCGGGGATTTGCGTGGGGGAGCGAGGAGATAGCACGGCACGGGGGTTGGGGGACAGCTGCAGCAGCGGCTCGGGCGGGCGGCAAGCTCAGCGATGGGCGGGTCGCGGCGGGCGGTGCGGCGCGGCGCGGCGTGGCCGTTGGGCGCGGCGGGCGGCGAGCAGAGGCGCGGCTGACGTGCGCGCGTAGCGAGCTGGGGCTAGGCAGCGCGGCGGTGGGGGGGGGGGGGGCAAAGCCGGGCTTGGGGGCGAGTGCCGGCGGCCACTGGCCTGGCGGCTTGCGCCGGTCAGGCATCGCCGGCCACCTGGCCGGTGTGTCGGGCGGGGAGGGGAGAGAGAGGAGGGAAGAAGGGCCTATTTGCGAGAATTTGAAAAGTTCCAAGGGGCTGGTTGCAAACAGGATGTTTTCTCCACTTTCTAATTTGAATTTCAGAAACTTTTGAACATGAAAGTTGTTCAGAATAAAAAGTTCTACAAGTTTGGTTTCAGGCAACACCTCATTTGGCTTGTGGTTTGAAAGTTAATTTAAAAATTCAAAGGTATTCATATGTGCCCAAATTTCAATTTGAATTTCAACTTAACTTGTTCTAATTCTTTTCACCCTTTTATTAGTTGGTTAAGCATAGTGTTGGGCTAATGACATTGCTTTAGAAACGTAATTTATCAGGGTTGTTACAGAGTTGGGCCACGGGAAAAGAAAAGAAGGAGAAGAAAAGGAATGGGCTGGACGGAAAGAAAGAATAGGAGAAGAAAAGAAATAAAGATGCATGCTAAATTTTATCCTGTGACTTTTATAAAAATACTTTCGAAATTTTTGATTCCTATATTTTGGGTGTTACAAAACCTACCCCCCCTTAAAGAGAATCTCGTCCTCGATATTAGGAAGGATTAGGAAACAGCTGAGGGAATTCTGCAATCAATTCATCTTCTCTTTCCCAAGTAGCCTCATCCTCTGAGTGGTGACTCCACTGTACTTTGCACATTTTGATCATCTTGTTCCGAGTAACCCTCTGAGATGTTTCCAAGATTCTAATTGGATGTTCTGCATAAGTCAAATCTTCTTGTACATTAAATTCCTCCAACATTAACTGCTCCTCAGGCACTCTCAAACATTTCTTTAACTGTGATACGTGAAACACATCATGGACATCTGACAATCGTGCCGGTAACTCCAATTGATATGCCACTTCACCTTTCCTTTCCAGGATCTGAAAAGGACCAATATAACATGGTGACAACTTTCCTTTCACTTTGAATCTACGTAAACCTCTGATGGGTGATACCTTCAAATACACAAAATCTCCAACTTCAAATGTCAATTCCCTTCTTCGTGTATCAGCATAACTTTTATGTCGTGACTGGGCAGTCTTGAGATTATCCCAGATTATCTGGACTTGTCTATCCGCTTCTTGAAGAATCTCTGGTCCAAAAACTTGGCTTTCTCCTGTTTGATTCCAATACAATGGTGTCCTGCATTTTCTCCCATATAATGCTTCAAATGGGGCCATCATGAGACTTGCTTGATAACTGTTATTGTAGGAGAATTCTGCATATGGCAAACTTTTATCCCAACTACCTCCATGCTTGAGGGCACATGCTCTCAACATGTCTTCTAATACTTGATTCGTTCGCTCAGTCTGACCATCTGTTTGCGGATGATATGCGGAACTGAAATTGAGCTTTGTATCCATGGATTCATGTAATTTCTGCCAGAAATGCGACGCGATCAGACACTATCTTCTTTGGAACACCATGCAGACACACAATTCGTGACATGTAGAGTTCTGCTAACTTGGCTCCAGTGTATGTTGTTTTGACCGGGATGAAATGCGCCACTTTTGTCAATCTGTCCACAATAACCCATATCGAGTCGTAACCATCACGAGTACGGGGTAACCCTACAATGAAATCCATACCAATCTCTTCCCATTTCCATTCAGGTACTTTCAATGGCTGGAGTAAACCTGTTGGTCTCTGGTGTTCTGCCTTCACTCTCTGGCACACATCACACAAAGCTACATGAGTTGCTACGTCTCTTTTCAAACCATACCACCAGTACCTTTCTTTCAAGTCTTGATACATTTTGGTGCTTCCAGGATGAATGGAATAAGCGGAATCATGTGCCTCCTTCAAAATGAGTTCACGAAGGTGATCAATTTTAGGTACACAGATCCTCTTTCTGAACCAAACAGTTCCTTATTCATCTTCGGTGAAATTCGTAGTCTTGCCTAAACCAATTTGAATCTTGATCTCTTTGATCTTAGCATCTGTCAACTATCCTTTTCTGATCTCTTATTCTAATGTCCGTTCCATCTCTATAATCATGGCTTCCGCTTGAGTGACAATTCCCAAGTTCAAACGTGCCATCTCCCAACATAATTCCTGAGGCATCAATCGAGCAACCATCATATTAGCTTGTCTTTTCCGGCTTAGGGCGTCTGCCACAACATTAGCCTTGCCAGGATGATACTGAATATCCAAATCATAGTCTTTGATTAATTCTAGCCATCTGCGCTGTCTTAGGTTAAGATCCTGTTGCGTGAAGATGTACTTCAGACTCTTATGGTCCGTGAAGATCCGATACTTTTTTCCGATCATGTAGTGCCTCCAAATCTTCAATGCGTGCACGACGGCAGCCAATTCCAAGTCATGGGTAGGATAGTTGTGCTCATGCTTTCTCAACTATCTTGAAGCATAAGCCACAACTTTGCCTTCTTGCATTAACACACATCCGAGGCCCATCCGTGAAGCGTTGCAATACACGTCAAACCCTTTGTGGATATCCGGCATTATCAGCACGGGAGCAGTGGTCAATCTTGTTTTCAGCTCCTCAAAACACTTCTGGCATGCAGCATCCCACTTAAATTCTTTCCCTTTTTCCATCAAAGAAGTCATGGGTTTCACTATCTTTGAGAATCCCTCAATAAATCTGTGGTAATAACCTGCAAGTCTGAGGAAACTTCTGATTTCAGGCACAGACTTCGGTGGATTCCAATTCAGAACATCCTGAACTTTACTCGGGTCTACTGCAATTCCTCCATCTGTGATAACATGTCCAAGGAAAGAAACTTCTCTCAACCAAAAATCACATTTGCTCAGCTTGGCATATAACTGATTCTCTCGGAGTTTCTGTAACACTATCCTCAAGTGCTCTTCATGTTCTTCCTCGTTCTGTGAATACACCAAGATGTCATCAATGAACACAACCACAAACTTGTCATGATATTCCATGAAAACCTTGTTCATCAGGTACATGAAGTACGCTGGAGCGTTGGTCAATCCAAACGACATCACAGTGAACTCGTACAGACCATATCTGGTAGTGAAGCCTGTCTTGGGTATATCCTCTGGTCGGATCCTTAACTGATGATATCCTGATCTCAGATCAATCTTGGAGAAAACCTTGGCACCTCTCATCTGATCAAACAAATCTTCAATCCTGGGCAGTGGATACTTATTCTTGATCGTCACATCATTTAGCGACTTGTAGAATACACACATCCTTCTGCTGCCTCTTTCTTATCGACAAAGATCACGGGTGCTCCCCACGGGGATGAGCTAGGACGGATAAATCCCTTAGCTAACATTTCTTCTATTTGTTTCTTTAGTTCACTTAGATCCTTAACATCCATTCTATAGGGTCTTTTAGAGATAGGTGCAGTACTAGGTGAAAGATCAATACTGAACTCAATGTCATGAACAGGTGGCATACCTGGTAAATCTTCCGAGAAGACGTCGGGGTACTCACTGATAACTCTGATATCTTCTAGAGGCATTCCCTTCATTTGGTTCACTGTCCCAACTCCACTGGGTGAAGCTGATGCCACAAACTCTATTTTATCTCCTTGAGGGCTGGTTAAGAGCACTGACCTCTTACGACACTGGATGACACCATCACATCCTGATAACCAATCCATTCTGAGGATCACATCAATGCCGCTAGTCCCTAGGACTATTAGATTGACTAGGAATTCTACTCCCATAATAATCATGCTGACCCTCGGGCATAAGTGTCTAGCTTCCAATTCTTTGCCCGGGGAGCTTACTAGAAGTATTTGTTTCATAGGGCTCGTTGGTAAATTATGTTTTGCAGCGAATTGCTCAGTAATGAATGAATGTGATGCTCTAGAATCAAATAAAACTGATGCAGGTTCAGAATTAACAAGAAACGTACCGAGCACAACATCGGGAGCCTCTTCAGCTGTTTCTGCAGCCACATGATTCACCTTTCCGCGCATGCAGTTCTGTTGTCCTTTGTTGCCCAGTGGTGTCTAGTTGCTGTTGCGCGGCTGCTGCTGCTGAGGAGTCTGCCTTTGTCCACTGTTCCTCTGATTCTGAGGAGTTTGCACGTTACGCTTCGGGCAGTTGTTAGCGTAATGACCCAGTTCTCCACATTTGAAACAGCCGTTGGGTTGGACCGGGGTGACTGGATTGTTGGTCCGCACTGGTGCACCTGTGGCATATCGTGGATGGTACGATTGCGGGTTGGAGTTGCGCTGAGTCTGTTGGTTGTAGCGTTGAGGCTGTTGTGGAGTTCGTTGATTCTGTTGATTCTGCGGATATCCTCCACCTTGTCCTCCAAAGCGCGACTGAAATCCCTGGGGTGTTGCTGCTGGATTGTCCCTGGGACTGAAGTTTTCGCTTGTGTTCCCCAAGCTCCTTGCGCTTGCTCTCCAGACCAATGGCTTTGTCCAGCAGAGTCTGGAAGTTTGGGAAAGTGTGACTGTGCAGCTGATAGTTGAGCGGCCCTATCAGACCTTCCAAGAAGCGCTCCTGCCTCTTCACGTCACTATCCACCTCATGGGGCGCGTAACGAGACAACTGAGTGAATTTGTCCCGGTACTCGCTGACAGTCATGCTGCCTTGCTTTAGGTTCAGGAACTCCTTCTACTTGAGCTTCATTAGTCCTGCTGGAATATGGTGGCTGCGGAAGTTGGTTCTGAACTCCTCCCAGGTGATAGTGTTGGCGTTGGCGTGGGCAGCAGTGAAAGCATCCCACAAATCAGCGGCTGCACCTTCCAGACGTCCTGCAGCATACAGGACCCTTTCACGGTCACTGCATTGCGTGATGTCCAGCTTCTTAGTGATGACCTTCAACCAATCATCAGCATCCAAGGGGTCCATAGAGTGAGAAAAGGTAGGAGGGTGGTGGCTCATGAATTCTTTGTGTTTGTCTCTTGGTGGCGGGTTTTGCTGCGGTGCTTGCTGATTCTGCTGAGCTTGTATGTTCTGGATGGTGGCAGTGAGGTTCTGCAACACCTGCATCTATGCTGCCAAGAATTGCTCCATTGTTGGATTGGGCGGTGGTGGCAACTGACTCTGTCGGTTGACTGTGCGAGCACGCCTAGAGATAGGGATATTCTGTCCTCCACCTGTCCTGGTGTTCACTATCTGACCGTTAGGGAATAAACCCAGGATAAGACAGGTGTACTAAATATAGGTAGACAGAAGATAAAGTCTTAACAAAATATGGACTTATAAAGACTCCAACTTATATTAATGGATAGATTATATCAAGCAATTCTTATAGCACTCAAAGTAGACATTTGTTCTCAACAATCATTATTACATCGCCGTCCTCTCAAGCAAAAATGATTCTAACGAGAACTTTTAAGAGATACTAGCCTAAGAGCCTAGATGCCTATTCCTCAGGGCGAGTTATCGAGTCGGGTTCGCCACGACGAAGCTTCTTGCGGGGTGGTGACAAAGCGGGGAAGCGGGGTTCATCCATCTGCGGGGGTGGCGGCGCTCTTCCCTCAAGTCAAGCTTCAAGTATGCGGATCTTTTCATCGGCCTCCAGTAGCTTGTCCTGAGTATCGTCCAGCTCAGTGATGACGCTTTCCAGCTCAGTGTTGAGAGCGGCGGGGACTCGAGCAAGAGTGTTGAGGCGGTCTTCGTTATCTTCACCCAGAGTAATCACAGTCTCTTCAGTTCCACTGAGGCGGCGAGGAAGCTTGCGATACTCCGTATTCTGAAGTTCCTGGCGGTAGGTGTGGCAGATAGACCACAGAGCTCTCCTGGCGGCGCTGCTAACGGCGGCGTCATAAGTAGCGTGGGGTGTGGCGGAGTCGTGTGCAGTGAGAGTCCTCAGGCCTCTGGCACTCTCCGTATCCATCCTGATGTGGACGCGAGTGAGGAAGTAGTCGCCGAGCGCAGGGTCGATGTAGTGGTGCGTGTGGTAGTGAGGTGTCACGCGGTTGCCTAACTCTTGAATAACAGTAAACCCAGGTGTTTCAAGGTTTGGGGTAAAATACTAGGTATGTCCTTAGCATAGGTAACCCATCAAGTTTATGCAAGCAACATTAAAGTAAAGTGAATTATCATGCTGTTGTTGGGATCAAATAGAATATGCAGGGGAGGAAATCCACTTGCCTTCTTCAAACAGCTGCTGGTTCTCTTCCTCGTAAGCTTGCTCTTGATTTTGCTCGAACGTCACGTTGTCTATGCGATCACACAAACAAGCATACACAAACAAATAAGAAACAATACAACAAACAGTACAAACAGAAAGTAGAAAGATACTAAAGTTGTAGTTCATGATGCAAGGATCATGTGAGCGCAAGAATCACTGAATTCGGAGTTGAAACGATGAAGATATGGCTAAAACAGTGATCTAGGGGCCTAACTGCGAGAGTTTTGAACTTCCAGGGGCTAAATCTAAAGAAATTAGTGGCTAAAACATAATTAAGCCTTAAGCAGAGGGTCGGAGTGCAAAACTAGAGGCTCTGGACAGCGGGTACTAATTCTAGAATAATCAGGGGTCGGAACAGAAAAAGACAGGGCTCAACTCTAATTATTTTTCTACTGATCTGAACTGCGGGTTGATTTTTGTAAAACCTAAGGATCTTTCTGTAAAAGTTTCGGGGACGGCTAGGGTTGGATGAATTTGGTCCGTTGGAACAGAATCGGGCGGCAGTTTAAGGGTCGGGCGAATCGGCGGAGTCAAGAGAGGGTCGGGCGAATCGGAGCTTTGCTGGGCGTCGGTGGTAAGCGAGTGCGGCGGCGGATGGCTGGAGCTTCACCGAATCCGGTGTTCCGGGGCACGGTTCGGGCTGGGTTTATGCCGGGAAGGGCGTGGGTGGCACGGCCAAGGTGATGGTGGTCACGGGATGGCTGTGCGGTAGCTGTAGACCGGCGGTCACGGCGGCGGGCGGAAACAGATTTCCGGCGAGGAATCGGGTTTGCGGCGGAGCAAGAGAGAGAGGGGAATCTGGTGTGGCTTGATGCTCACCAACTCGCGGAACTCCGACGAGAGTAGAAGACGGCGGAGAAGCTGCGGAACGGCGAGTCGACGGAGAGGCGGCGACACGGGGCGGCGGCGATCCTCCGGTGTGCGACTTCCAGTGGCGTGCGTCAGTGTTGAGTAGAGGAAAGGGTTTGAGGATGGCTCTGGTTGAAAAGTGGGGCTCCGGCGGGATTTTATAGTGGCGGATTGGCCGGGAATAAGGAAGGCGGCGGCTCTTGCGAAGGAAAGGGCGGAACCGCGGCCGGTAAGGCATGCCTACATCGCGAGGAAGGAAAGAGAGACGCGGGTGACGGCGCGGAGTCGATCCGGACTCGGGGTGAGGAAGGAAGAAGAAAGGAGAAGGAGCACGGATGACGGCGCGGCGCGCCTGCTGTCATGGTGGAGAAAGGAAACAGAGGAGCGGGAGCGGTGCGGAGCAGAGGGAGAAGAAAGGAAAGAAGGAAGAAGACGCCGACAGATGGGTCCCAGCTGTCGGTGAAAGAAAGGGTTGGGTGAGCGGATTGGGCCGCTGAGTTGGGCCACGGGAAAAGAAAAGAAGGAGAAGAGAAGGAATGGGCTGGACGGAAAGAAAGAATAGGAGAAGAAAAGAAATAAAGATGCATGCTAAATTTTATCTTGTGACTTTTATAAAAATACTTTCAAAATTTTTGATTCCTATATTTTGGGTGTTACAATAGCTTGCCCCATTTGGTGGTTACTGCGTTGACACTCTCCAGGGAAGCTTCAAGTTGTCCTGGAATTCCTCTAGCTTCAGCAGAGGGTACAGCAGCAGCCAGCTGAGCTAGTTGAGTTTCAAGCATCTTGTTGAAGCTCAGCTGGTTCTTGATAGTGGAGGAGATGCCATCCATCTTTGCCTGAATGGTCTCCATAGATTTGTCGTTGGCGGCTAGCTTCTTTTGTAGTGATTCATTCACTTTTGCTTGGCCTAGGGCAAGACCCCTCATGGAAGGATGGTTAGGACTAAACGAATTTTAATTACCATTATCTCCTTGGTAGTAGGAGCGTGACTGATTCCACCCCTGACCTCCTTGTGGTTGAAACCCGTTGTTGTTGTTGTTCATGTACATGACATCTTCATGGGTTTCGGGGCTGTCGTTCCCCGAATGTTCAGTGTTCCCACAGACATCGCACATCATGCGAGCATTGAAGGCTTGAAGTTCTTGCATAGGAGCCTTGTCCTGGGGTCATTCCTCGATCTTCTTGAGGAGGAGGTCGAGCTTGGCGGCGAGCATGTCCATCTCCTTTGACTGTGTGTATGCCCCACTGGCGTGGTTGGAGAAATTCTTCGTTCCAACCTTGGTTGGACACCATCTTCTTGATCAAAGTCTTGGCTCTGTTAAAGGTTACCAAGAAGAAAGAACCACCTGCGGCAGCGTTGATGTGGTCGCGAGCTGTTGGAGTCAGCTTGTTGTAGAAGTTCTGAAGGATGAGCCAATCGTCCATCCCATGGTGAGGACATGCTAGGATGTACTCATGAAGCCTCTCCCATGCTTCAGATATAGACTCATTTGACGCCTGCTGGAAACTGGAGATTCTTCCTCGAAGAGCATTGGTTTTGCCCATCGGGAAGAACTTAGTGAGGAATACCTTGGTGCAATTATCTCAAGTGTCCACTGCACTTCCGTTGGCATAGAACCACTGCTTTGCCTTCCACAGAAGAGAAAACGGAAACAGTCAAAGTTGGATTGCATCCTGAGTGACTACCTTAATGACAAAAGTATTGCAGAGCTCCATGTAACACCTCAGGTGTTTTAATTGTTAAACAAGTCTTCCGGGCATAATAAAATGCATCACTAACTAAGAAAATACAAGGAATGGATTAAGTTTGGTTTTGCTTTTACCTTTAAAAGTTTGTATGTGCATAAATGCATGTACTTTAATGAAACAAATTGGATAACTTTCACATCAAAGCAAATATGGCTATGAAATTAAATGAGCACACCAGTATTAGCATGACCAATAAAAGTTTAGTTGAAGCCGAGGGAAGAAAATGAAATTTTGAAATAAAATGACGCGCCCTCCGAATAGAGTTTTCTTTAAGTTTTTAAAATAACTTTGGAACTAAAGCTCAAATGAACATTGGCCTGAAATGAAAATTGTAGAACTTTTTATTCTGAACAACTTTCATGTTCAAAAGATTTTGAAATTCAAATTAGAAAGTGGAGAAAACATCCTGTTTGCAACCAGCCCCTGGAAATTTTCGAATTCTCGCATTTAGTCCCTTGCCCCTCCTCTGCTGCACCGCCCAGCTCGCCCGACCGCCGCCGGCCACCTGGCCCTCGACGCCTGCGCGGCACCAGGCGCCGAGCCAAGCCCCGGCGCCCTGCTGCATCGCCCCCGCTCGCCCAACCGCGGCCGCGCCTTCTTCTCCCTCCCTCCACGCAATGCCTCTGCCCAACCCGGCGCCCTGCAGCACCGCACCGCCGCCCAGTCGCTGGCCGCCGCCCCGCCACCCAACGGCGTGCCCACGTCGTGCCGCCCCAGCTCGCCAGTAGCACGCCCGCGTTGCCCGCACGCGACGTCGCGCCCCGGTGCGCGCCCAGCGCACGCACACCACGTGCCGCCTCTGGTCACCGCCGCCCCGCACCCAATGGCGCCCAGCCTCGCCGCCCCCCTCCACCCCGCGTTCTGGCCATGCCAAGCCCGCCCCCATGAGCTCCACTGGCTATAAAGCCCGGCGCAGCGCCCCTCCCTCCTCTCCTTTCTTCTTCCCCGCCAGAACAGAACAGAGCAGAGCTCCATTGCCGCCGGCGCCCCCACCTCGCCGCGGGGCCCCTTGCTCCGGCCCACCTCCGCCCGAGACAAGCGCTGAAACGGATTCCCCTCGACGCACTGAAGCCTCCCAGCCCGAGCCCCGCCGCCCAGCTCGCCGGAGTTCGCCGGAATCCCGGCCGCACCTCGACGGAGCCGCTGCTCCACGTCGCGGCACCCCTTCCCGGCCGCCCCAACTCGCACAAAACCCACCCAAAGGTAGCCCCCAACCTCCTCTTGCTCCTCCCCCACCTTGCCCTCGCCGCCGGCGACCGAGCTCGCCGGATTTTGGCCGGATTTGCTGTTCCCCGCCGTGAATCGCGACCATGGACTACATTGCAATCGCCCAAATCTTTCCAGGGGGTTTTCTGCTAGTTTTCAGGGACCCCTCTGTAAAGAAAGTTTTAACCAAATCAGTGAACTTGTAAAATTCGTATAAAATCGTAGAAAATTCAGAAAAATGCAAACTCAACTGTTCTGGAATCCTTAGAAGAAAATCTACAACTTTTGTTATATATAGATTAAATGGAAGTTTTAATGGACTTCTTTTGTACCCACTGTTGTAGATCAATGCTGACCCTAAATTTTGGGAGTGAGTTAGTTGCTTGATGTTTAGGACTGTGTAAAAAGATCAGGACCAAAAGCCATCTCTAGATACACCTTTTGTCCAACCTTGTTTTATGCCATAAAGTGATAGAACTAATTTTTCCTGCTGTTCTGTGATGTTTAATGTCATGAAACGTTTTCTGTGTTGTTGTAGTAATACCTAGAGGCCATAGAAAAATTTAGAAACATTTTTTACTATATGTAACCTGTTCATATGAATTTGTGGTAGAAAAACTTCACTAATTCAAAACAATTAGTAAAGCGCTTAGAAAATGTTCATCTTTTTACTATGAAACACATTAGAGTAGCTCAAGTTGTACAAAAAGTTTCATACACAGAAACCCTGTATAACATCCTGTAGAAACTAATCTTTAATAACATGAGTGTAGCTTGTCCCATTTATTATGCTCTAAATCATGTACAATAAAATCTGAAAAATTTACAGTAGCACAAATATGGTTATAGCAACACCCTGTAAAATTTTTAGCATCAATACTTGCATGGTTTGTTCTGTATAAAAATAACTAGATTCTAGCAGTGGCTGTGTTTTACATTTTTCATTTTTAACATGCTACACAAAAATGTCTGAAATTTTTTTACAGTGATCTTATCTCTGCATAATGTACTTTGAATAAAAGTTTTATTACCAGAAGCTAACCAGATTAGTAATTGTGTTCAACTCATGTTTGTGTTTAAAAAGAAACTAAGTTTTCAATATAACACAACCCCTTCTTCTTTAATGAAGTTAAATAGATTATGATAAACTCTATTAATGATTGCCCAGGAAATGTTAAAGTAAATAACTTCACAGCAAAACTTATGTCTTATGAACTGCAACTTTATCGTGAAGGAAATAATGTCAGTTAACTATCACCACAACTTACGCTCATGCATTCATATAGGATCGACGACTCTCTCCGACGGGACGTACGAGCTGGTACCCGCGTCCGAGAGTGAGCAGCGTGAACCTCAAGTAAATCTAACTGAAGCTCTTGAACACCCGAGCCCAAGTTCGGAAGAGCCCCAAGCTAACTGTTCACAAGAAGGCAAGCCCCGGAGCATGAACCCTATTTTCTAAACTTATGCAACTTATTACTCTACTTTACTTGTGCATTAAGTTTATAGGAGTTGGATGAAAACTTAGTTGCATGATCCTAGGTACCCATGCTCTGAACACTAGATGCCAGGTTCGATAGAATGCTATGCTAATAGGACTCGGTAAAAGTCGAGTGATTTCCTGTCACTCGCGAGAAATTAGGAGTTGATTGTTTACTACACGCTGCAATCATAAGGACAACGGACGGGCTATGGTACGATGTTTACGATTGAGGCCCGTCTGTATAGTGAAAAATGCTAAGGCCGCAGTGTGTGGTAGTGGTGGTTAAGTCTTTAAACGTACTAACCACATGCCGAGAATATGGTAATCGGTAAGCTTAAGTACCGGATTGAACCGAGGCCGGAACATACTCCCCACTGTCTTGAATTCGTTCACATCTAGCTAATGGCGGGTGCATCGGCCGCCACAGCCCGACGTACCGAGGTCTGTAGGGAGGTGTAGTCGAGGGCGGTGGGCCTGTTCCGTGAAGCGGGAATTGAAGGGAAAAGTTGCACGTGTGACTCTGGGAGTAACCACGTGACGTGTGTTTAGGTTTCCCTTGCAAGGTTAAGAAATTCGATTCGAATCGTCCGTTTCTCACGGCTATTGAGACTGCTTAACCACTTTTACCCACAGAGTAAGAAGAGGAACAATGATGATGAATAAACTTGTTGGATGAAAATTTAATGCTTCACCATGGATGATATTGGATAGTTGCTTACCTAGAATGGTTAAAGAAAGCTAGAACTTGGAGCTAAAATCTGAAAGTAAGGACCTACTATATATGCTTTTTGGCAAAACAAACACCTCAAGCCAAAAGCCTCGCATGTCTAGGAGTCGGCTAAGTATACCCCATTAGTCAGGTAAGCCTTGCTGAGTATTAGTATACTCAGCCTTGCTTGTGGCTCGTTTTCAGGTGAGACTTTCGAAGACATGATTGCTAGGTTGACTTGGCCTTGTACTCTTCCCCCTGGTTGGTCGGTGGAATGGGATACGCCCCCGTCCAACGGAAATAATGCCGAGTGATGTCTCGTACGGGCTTCATCGAGACATCCTTATCGTCGAAGTAGCTTTCATTATTTTATTTTCCGCTGCAACTTAAACTCTGAAGAACTTCTTAGTTATGATCACTGAAGTACTTGGTTTCTAAACTCAAACTTGGTTTGTAATATTCACTTGTGATAATGTTGTAATATTTGCTGGAATGTGGTATTCTCTGGGCTCATCGTCGCGTGAGCATTTGTATGTATGGCACTCGATCCGCTTTACCGTGGTTGTATCGGGAGGTTATACCTGACAGACTAGTGGATTACTCCGTTTGAAGTGTAAGGTTAACCGATATTGCCCTAATGGTGATGGTTAATACACTTGAGCCGGATTAATTCAGGTGGTTCTGCCACAGCCCAGGAAATGTTGGAGATGTGCGCTGGCATCCTCATTGGCCTTGCCACAGAATGGGCTGGCCTGCACCATTGTAATGAGACCCGTCTTGGTCTCAAATTTTTCAACTCCTGTAGTAACAGATGGCCCGACCAAGACATTGTCACCTGAGGGAGCAGATAAATCCCGAAGTGTCTTCTGGGCCATGGTCCATGAAGTTGATGGAGCAATATTGACTGATTCGGTTGTTCAAGAGTGAAATATGAGGAGGTACAACACGGGGTCAAACTCTTCTCAAAAGAGACTCCGGATCCTGAGTGAAATTATGCAGCAGATCAAAACCAGTCATACATTTCCCTATTTTCACATCAAAAGAGAAAACAAAGCGAAGTTAGCATGTTTAAACAATGAATACCAACTAAGATATTAATCAAGAACTTAATTATTCTTTTAACCAGTGCCTACCCCGGCAACGGCACCAAAAATGCTTGTTGGCGTTTGTTAGCATCATCACTAGGATCATTGATCCCTAGCAATGGTGCTTGAAACGCCGTGCGGTATTTCTTACGTCACAGATAAATCCACAAGCGCACGGAACATTGTTGTAGCATTTTACCCGTGAGTAATCTTGGGTGTCGTATTTATATTTCCGCAGGGAAGGCGACGGTTATAGAATAAGTAAGTTCATGATAAAATCTTGGTTGAGTATTCGATTGTATAAACAGAGGTAAGATATATATTGATAATGAGGTAGTGTGACACACAAGTTACTCAAGCTCAAACTCAAGGAAACACATAGGCAGGGAGAAAGGAAGAAGAAAGCTACTCAGGACTTATGTACTTCTATCTAGATATACAGCCTGTACTATACACTCATACGCATACACATGATTATCCTCAGTTCTAGGCTCCCAGGCACTACCGGGAGAACCGCACATGACTAACAGAGGAGCCACCAGACAACTCGGCTACTTTATGGATGTGACAGCCTAGGTGTCTAAAAGACTAAACAAAGATCCAAACCATGAAATCAGTCACAAATGAGCAAGAGAAGTATGAAACAACCTATCAAATATACCTTGCAGGCAAATGAATATGTGTATATATGTGTTTACGCATAAACAATTGAACCCGTGCAAGCAAACCCTTGTAACTTAAAAAATTGATAACAAATGACTCTGAAAATTTAATGGCATGTCTATCATAACAAGAGCAACAAAAGTCTAGTTGAACTCAAAGGCTAACAGTGCAAAAATTCACATGAAATGGCGTGTCATTTAAATACTTGTTTTCGGAATTTCAAAATAACGTTTTATACATTGCTCAAATAAACATGGTCTTAAAAGAGAAAATGTATATCTTGTAAAGTTGAACAAAATTGGTATTCAAATGTTTTTGATTTGACCCTGGGAAGAATGAGTTTTAGCTCCTTTTTCACCCACGACCCCTGTTGTTTTGTTTTTCACACTTAAGTCCCATCATCTTCTCCCTCCTCTATCCTCCCCTGCCCTGTCCCATCGCCGGTGGGCCAGCTGCCCGGCGCAAACCGGCGTAACCGAGCCCGCCGGTCATGTGGTCCTGCCAGCAACTGGAAGATCTCCAGCTGGCCCACAAAATCTTGCGCTACCCCCTCAGGAAGCCTCCACGCGGCGTTTTTCCTCTGCCGCTGGTGCTGCTGGCGCCACGGTGAGCCTCCGACGGCACTAGCTAGGCCATTGCACCGCTGGGTTTGCCCCTGCTCTCACCTCCCCCTGCGGTTCTAGCCAAGGCCACCATCCCTCCCCTCGCGCCTATAAAAGCCCCACCAGAGGCCCGTGAGCTCGATGCCCCAGCCCCCAACTCCGGCGAGCAGTTCCCCATGCATGGACGCACCACTCTGCCCCCCACATTGCCCAAAACAACCCTTCCACCACCTTCTCCACCTCACCCCGATGCTGCACAGCCGTTCCCCGCGCCATCTTCCTCACTGGACCGTCGCCCCCACCATCCGCAACCGCCACCGGCTCTGTGCCACCGTCGGCAAGCAGCCTCGGTCCACCCCTTCCCCACCCAAGACCTCAAACAAGTGAGGTTTGTTCCTCTCTTGCCTCTCCCACCTTCGCCCCTCACCACTGGCCACCCTAGTCGACGGATTTTGGCCGGCAGTAGTCGTTTCCCTGTGAAAAGGACCCAATTGCTTCGATTTTAATCTTTCTGAGAAGCTTTCTGTAACTCTCAAGGACTCATCTGTAAACCAGGAACATGAACTTTGAAAAGCAATCTGTTAACTTGGAAGATACAAAAAACCTCACAGAAAAATCATAAGAATGTAGGCTAAGATGTTCTGGAACCTTCAAGTTAGGATCTACAACTTTGTAAAAGATCTGGGAACTATTTCCACATGATTTTAGATGTGGATTTAAATCAAGTTTAAATGGCTTTTATTTTGTTCCAAGCGTTTCAGGAAAGAACTGCTCTTGAATTTTGGATGGTAGCTTCAGTGCTAGGAGTAAAGTCTCTCATAAAAATTTCATGCTCTGAATCCAAGCACAACCAGTGGTTTCGAGTACTTTTTTTATAGGCTAGATCCTTTTGTTATAGGTAGGTTCCGTCAGCCTACCTAGTGATACCCCAAGGTAGGTGATTGTTTGGTGAGGGATCGCCGGATCTGGAACTTAAAGGTAAACGTGAAGACACAAGACACATATTTAGGCAGGTTCGGGCCGCTAGAGTAGCGTAATACCCTACGTTCTGTGTAGTGTTGTATATTGCGCCCTGCGCTTGAGTGTTGAGTTGTCTATTGGCCGCTCTATTGGTCTGTCGATCTAGGAGCTCCCGCCCTCCTTTATATACTCCAGGGGGTGGGGTTCCTAGTTGGTTACAAGGTAGGAGTCCTAGTAGGATTACAAGGTATGAGTCCTAGTAGGATTATAGAGGAATCCTAGTAGGAGTCCGACTTCTTCCTTCCTTGCGGGTACCTGGGGATCTATCCCTGACACTCTGTCCCATGGGCCCAATGGTGAGTGCAAGAGGGGTCATGGCCCCGCGTGGTCCGTGGTTCATGGACCTCTTGTACTCGAGGTCGGTGGCCCTGATCCATAAAACGGGAATAAAGGGGAAAAGTTGCACGTGTGACTCTTGGAGTAACCACGTGACGTGTGTTTAGGTTTGCAAGGTTAAGAAATTCGATTTAAATCGTTCGTTTCTTGCGGTAATTGAGACTGCTTAAAACTTCTGACACATAGAGTAACAAGAGGAACTATGGATATGATGAAACCTATTGGATGATGAAGTTTTTCCACCATGTTTGGTTAGAGATAGGTGCTCATCTAGACTGGTTAAATGAACTAGAATATTGAAAGCTAAAATATGAAATTAAGGACCTACTCTTTGTTGCTTTTCAGCAAAAAGAAAACCCTAGAACCTTAGCGCCGTGCATGCTTAGTAGTCGGTATTTGCATATCACTAGTCGGGTAAGCCTTACGGAGTATTAGTATACTCAGCCTTGCTTGTGGTAATGTTTTCAGGTGTCTGTTGAAGATATGGTAGCCGGTTTACCTTGGCCGAGTGCTTTGCCGACTGGTCGGATAGTGGAGTGGGATCCGTCCCCGGCTAGCAATGACTCTGTCGACGCTAGTTGATCGTGTGTTTCTTTCCGCTGCAGTTAAAACCCTGAATAAAGTTTTATTCAGGGTTAAGAATGGTTTACCTTGCAAGGTTAAGAAATTCGATTCGAATCGTCCGTTTCTCGCGGTAATTGAGAATACTTAATACTTCTGCCACATAGAGTAACAAGAGGAACTATGGATATGATGAAACTTGTTGGATGATGAAGTGTTTCCACCATGTTTAGTTAGAGATAGGTGCTCATCTAGACTGGTTAAATGAACTAGAATATTGAAAGATAAAATATGAAATTAAGGACCTACTCTTTGTTGCTTTTCAGCAAAAAGAAAACCCTAGAGCCTTAGCGCCGTGCATGCTTAGTAGTCGGTATTTGCATATCATTAGTCGGGTAAGCCTTGCTGAGTATTAGTATTCTCAGCCTTGCTTGTGGTAATGTTTTCAAGTGTGTCTGTTGAAGATATGGTAGCCGGTTTACCTTGGCCGAGTGCTTTGCCGACTAGTTAGACAGTGGAGTGGGATCTATCCCTGGCTAGCAATGACTCTGCCGACGCTAGTTGATCGTGTGTTTCTTTCCGCTGCAGTTAAAACCCTGAATAAATTTTTATGTGAAACTTTAAAAGTACTCAACTGATGATTTTGACTTGTAATAAATGATGTCCGACTTGTGGATATAAAATCTATGGAATGTTGTAATCTTTGGACTAGCCTTCATGCGAGTTATGTGTATGCTTTGTTTCGATCGAAATATTAAGTGGTTGCATCGGGATCTACCCGACAGACTGTCGGATTAATCCGTATGAAGTGCATGGTAGCCCGTTCATCTTTGAGAATGATGGTTAGAGCACTTGAGCCGGGTTAATTCAGACGGTTCAGCCACAGCTGGTATCAGAGCGAAAAGCATACACCAGAGTCTGCAACAAACCTTAAAAATAAGTTTTCTAAAACTTGACCACAAAACTCCTATTCAAAAAATGCGTTGGACTCGTTAAGGATTATATCTAGTTCGTAAAGCTCTATGGGAATATGTATAGGTGGCAATATGTATTAGGATACCTATGAGAGTTCATGTAGATACACTAACCGCGAGTACAATAGATTAAGAACGAAGAGAGCTCGACTAATTTTTATAGGGAGAGACGTACTAATTAAGCCACCGAATTAACTCTGTAAGGTCAAGTTAATGGCCACTGTGAAGTTGTGTGGACGGAAAGGTCATGCATGCTGCATATCTTAAATTCAAATAAAAAAAATTGAGTTATGGATGAACTGTACAAAAATCCACCCCAAAATAGCTAAATCATTGACTAAAGTTCAACCAAGTTTTTGTTGTTTTGTGTCCAATCTACGGATATAGTTATCTTAGAGTATGATCTAGTTTTGGGTTTGACCAGTAAAGTGGTGCACGAGTACTTTAGTAATCTTTTGATGACTTTTGCGACTGGTTGCTTATCACCTGCAGAAGTTATGATTTATGCACTGTCCAGAATTTTTTATTGTTTGAGCATCAGTTTTCATTATCTCACCTTTTAAGCTTGTGAATCAGATGGCCGATCCAGTTCTTATGGTGGTTGATGAGGAAGGACATGCACACTCAGTGTGCCTGCATTGGGAGGGCTTCCCCTCCATCCTGTGGGGTGTGTTGAGCACCGCTGGTTACCCGAATCCGCCTCTTTATGTGGGGCAGGAATTTATGGAGATGGGTGTCCGTCGGTGCCGTGTGCGCATGACTATTCCCCAGCACCCACTCAACCCTGTGTGGCTCGCTATTGAAATAGAAGTAGTCGGACACCGCCTCATTGACTCGTGGGAGGCAGCAGCAATGAAGGCGCTCACCACATTTTGTGAGCAGCACCCCTAGGAGGTGATATTGGCTTTAACTGGGCTGTTTCCAGCAGTCAGCGAGAGCGACCCTCTATGGCTGGACAGATTTGCACATCTAGGTCACTTGGCAGATCAGATTCCAGTCGAGACTATAATCTTTTCAGCCCGGTGCATGAATGCACTCTACCGACTACTGGCACTTCAGAGTAAAGGGATGGCACAAGTGATAGACCTTGCTCACTCCTTCCAGTGAGCAGTTAAACTAAGGGACGAGCAGATGCAAGACTTAGTTGAGGAGATTGGAGATCGAGATACTAGAATTGGCTAGCTTGAAGGCCAAGTGCAGACACTAGAGACCACCATAGGTCAGCACGAGGAAATAATCGAGTTCTTGGAAGAGCAGATCCATGACCTCAATATTGATTTGGAGGATGCCAATGGACATATCGACATGCATCACGCACAGCAGGCAACCCTTCACGTTCCACCGGATGTGATGGACATCGATAGTGAGGATGAGCCTGAGGAGATACAGGGTGTCTCTGACCTTGACTACGATGTAGTAGTCCCACAGCCCACACAGATGGGAGCTCACTCCCCCGTGCGCAGCGAGTCGTCTGCCAACAATCTTGACGACTACTAGGCGACAACTTGGAGTACTTTTGTATATACTCCTCTTAGTGTAGCCAAACTTTTGTGTAGGTAGTAATAGGCTAGCTTAGAGTTGAGTACCACCAGATACAAGGAGTGTAGCCGAGAAGCTAAGAGCACTCGAATTAGTTAGGCTTTAGTGAAAGACTGGATGTATATATTGACAAGCAGTTGGAAATCAGAGATGAAGTAGTCGAAGTGGTCGAATCTGCAAACATAGTAGTCGGAAGTGTCACTCAAGCAGCCGGAAAAGTAGACGATGTATTGAAAAAGTAGTCGTACTAGTCGGAGAGACAGTAAAAGCAGGCCATGGTGTGGTCGTAGTAATTGGAAGTATAACTTAAGTAGTCGAGCAGTCATCGATTCAGTGTAGTCGAAGTTATAGTCGTACTAGATAGAGGTGTGACTGAAGCAGTCGGAGGTATAGTTGTAGTAGCCGGAGACAAGGCGGAAGCAGTTAGATGTGCAGTTGAGGCAGTCGACGATGTAGATGAAGGAGTAGTAGATGTTGTCGAAGCAGTCGGCAATGTAGTCAAAGAAGCCATATGGTAGTCGATGTAGTCGATGAGGGAGCCATAGCAGTCGGGTTAGTAGTCCTGGTAGCCGGAAATGCAGTCAGAGATGGAGTAGTCGGAGGTGTTTGAATGCCACAGTTTTAGGCCACTACATTTCCTAATCACTACCAACCTTTGAAAGGTTTCAGATAAGCGGAACATGAGCTAGGAAATTGCTCTTAACCAGCCGCAGATTGCACACCCGTTTGTACCAAGCCTATCAAGTTCTATATTTTTTCCCGTACTATCTTTTTGGAATCATGGGAGATTTATGAAGCCTTTGCTTGTTTCAGATGGTTGGGGCAACACATGGCAATCTTGATGGATTCGGAGCGAACGGCAGCAGGTCGCAGCAGATGCCGCCCCCGCCACCGCCACCTAGTCCGGTGGAGGTGATGGCCGCTCAAACCGAATTGCTACGACAACTGGTTCAGGGGCAGCAACACCGCCATCAGCAGTGGGGTGTGCACCATGCACCCCAACCTCAAGTTGCTGGTTAGCCGGATTTCTTTGGATTCCTACCATTGAATCCAAGTTTGCCTTATTGACACTGCCATGTTCTGAAGCCAGCAAAGCTCGATTTGCCGCGCAGCAACTTCGCGGTACTACGCGTATATGGTGGGACAACTATATTGCCATGCTTCTAGCAGATCATGTTGTCACTTGGGATGAATTCAAGGATGCGTTCCGAGCCCACCATACCCCTGAAGGTATCATGGAAAGGAAGTTGAATGAGTTCCTGGCTCTTACGCAGGGTACCCGCACTATACTTTAGTACGCTCAGGCGTTCAACAACCTGTCTCAGTACGCGGGTGTTGACACCAGATTTTGACACGTATTGAATCGGCGTCAGGAAGGGAAGATTGGCCGATGAAGCAGATCTGAAAGCTACAGTAAGGAATCGGCCGATCGAGGTAACAGTTGAAAATCGGCCGATTGGTGGCGCAGCCTATGCCAACAGGATGGGATTATTCCAGAAGATCCTGGTCAAAAGATGGTCAACAAGGCATGCTGAGTCGGTCGGAAAGCAATTGAAGAGGTCCTGATTGGATTAGGAAACGGCGGCGGAAGATTCTGCGGGAGTCTGTTTCCTTTTTAAAGTTATTATAGATATAGTAGTTTTCCTGTTTTAAATAAGGTTGTAACAAGTCGTAATCGACCAGGAGTCCTAGTTTCAGGGTATAAATAGGAGTCGCTAGGGCTTTGCAAAAAACAATCAAATCAATCAACAAAACACCTCTACTTTTTACCAGTACTTTACTTTTCAAGTCGGCGACTTCGCCAATATTTTCTTCTTCCACGAGTTCGTACGGATTGGCAGGGCTGCATCAACTTGATCTCCGGCCAATTGGTAGGTTCCGCTTATCGAGTAATATCCGAGCTTTAACTACGGGCGCATCGCTGTGGTTTCGTTTGGATTTATTCACAAGTTATCGATATTTACTAGAATTGCAAGTTTTACCTGTTGTTCTAGTATTATCACCAGTTATCCAGCTTGAGATCAGGGTAATCGGCTTCGTTATCGTTCTCCTTCAATTCATCGCCATACAGCCGATTAGATCTGTTTCAAGTGTTGCTTCTATAGTAATTGTTCGGATCGCTCTTAGCAGTTCTCTTTACAATTACTATACGATCATCGGCTGACCCATAGCCGATCATGTCTACAGCAAATCGGCCGATTTGCCGCCGACGCGCTCCTCAGGACAGATCGGAAATCCAGCCGATCGACGCGCCTGGGATTTAATAATCTATTTCCTTGTCAATCAACAGGTCAGATTGACTGGCACGCCGCGCGAACCGCACCAGGGCGATAAACCGAACAGGAGCTAAGCAGATTCTCCCTGGTCGTGTGTCCGACGCTGAAGACCCATCGGCCGATTCCTACCCGGCCGATTTTAGCGCCAACACACTTTTGGCACGCTCGGTGGGACCATCCAAGACCTGATATGTCGAACAACACAGAAATCTCTGACAGCAACATCATTGGGGTCACAGAAGCTGATCTCAAGGATGACCAGAGGGAGGAATTGGCCAAACATCTAGAAGATTACAAGAAGATATACCTCCAGTCGTTCAGTCGTACCAGAAGCGGGGAAGCAGTTAGGAAGGCTCCTATCCCAGCACCTCGCCACATCACCATTGCTGAAGACTCGGGCAAGATGTCAGAGATGATTCAACAGTCCGTGTATCAAGCGTTCATTGACCAATCCTCGGTGATGAGCAACACAGTGTACAACGCCGTTGTCAACTCTCTGGCCAGCGGAGCCGTCCAAGGTTATCAGGGACCGGCATATGCCCCCCCAACTACCCTGCCGGCCAGAAGCATACCGTACACATCCCAATCGGCTTCTCAGCCGATATTGACGCAGCGCGAGGGATACAGCTCTCCACCACTTCCGGCGTCTCCAAGATACAGCGGTGCACCATGTCTCCCATCGCGAGCGCCGCTTCAACCCGTTCAAATGGCTTCTGTGCAAGCACTACCTACGAGCTCAGTGCCTTGGGGGGCATCAGCCACGACGTATTTCCCCGAGCCAGCGAACCGGCATGGCACTTATCCGTTTCAGGTGCCGTACCAATCGGCCGCCCGGCCGACGGTGTCCCAGTACCAGCCGATTTTACCAGAAATCGGCAGGGGGGCATCAGCCATGACGCATTTTCCTGAGCCAGCGAACGGGCATGGCACTTATCCGTTCCAGGTGCCGTACCAATCGGCCGCCCGGCCAACGGTCTCCCAGTACCAGCCGATTTTACCAGAAATCGGCAGGGGGGCAAGCACTGTGGAGGCATTCAGAGGCACGGTGCCAGCAACGACGTACGAAGGGGGTGCGGACGCGTTTCGCCAGCAGTTATCGGCCGCTCAGCAAACTTCGCCGATTCATCACCTGGCCGAACCAGCCCTTCAACACGTGCCCGCGCCGCGAACAACTGTTCATCAGCAGCAGGTAGACTGGACGGCAAGAATAGCAGAAGTAATCCAAGATCAGTTTGGACTGAAGCTGAAAGTTCAAACTTATACTTACAAGACGCCGTATCCATTAGCCTATGACTCGTTGCCGTTCCCACACCGCTACAAGGTTCCTGATTTCACCAAGTTCTCAGGGACGGATGACACATCCACTGTGGAACACATCAATAGATTCATCATCCAGTGCGGTGAAGCTGCCACACAAGACGCTCTGAGGGTACGGTTATTTTCATCATCTCTATCCGGATCGGCCTTCCAGTGGTTCACCACTTTACCGCCAAATTCTATCGTCACGTGGGCCGATCTGGAGAAACAATTCCACAAGTACTTCTATGCAGGAGTACAAGAGATGAAGATTTTGGATCTAACCAGCCTCAGGCAGAGGAACGATGAGCCGGTGACAGGGTATATACAGAGGTTCAGAGAGATCAAAAACAAGTGCTACAGCCTGGCTCTGACCGATGCACAGTTGGCCGATATCACTTTCCAGGGCCTCTTACCGCAAATTAGAGAGAGATATGCCGCCCAAGAGTTTGAGAGCGTGAGTCAAATCGTCCACCGATTGTCAGGGCAGGAGGTCCGACCGTTTGAACAGCGGAGGAGCTTCCAGAAGAAGGTGGCGTACTTGGAGGGATCTGAATCTAACGCGGAGGAAGAAATCGGCCTGGCGGAATGGGTAAAAGGGAAAAAACCAATATCCTGCCCCTTTGGCAAGAAGGAGCCAGAGACATTCGGCTTTGACACGTCAAAAGCCGATAAAATTTTTGATCTACTGCTTCAAGAGGGGCAGATTAAGCTGTCACAACATCACACCATCCCTACGGCCGATCAGCTTAAGAAGATGAAATACTGCAAGTGGCACAATGCTACTTCTCATGACACCAATGAATGTAAAGTCTTCCGCCAGCAGATACAATCGGCCATTGAACAGGGGCGGCTCAGATTTGAAACTCCAACCAAATCGGCAATGCCGATGAAGATAGACTAGCATCCCTTCCCGGCCAAAACGGTCAACGCTGGAGAAGAACCAGGTCAAACCAAGGTGCTGACGTCAGAATCGGCGAGAAGAGGCGGCGTTGTCGATCCCAGGAGGCAGATCACGACGGAAGAAATCAGAAGGAACAGGCGAGGACCAGAACGACCACACAGGCCTGTCACCTCCCGATTTCTACTCAGTAAATATCGGCGGCAGCAAGAACAAGCACAACACCAGGAAGAGATGATACGCCGGCGTGAAGATCACTGGCAGTGTCCCTTCTTCATCCACTGCTGGGAGAACGATATCAGATTGCCATCTGCCGATAACTGTCCGGAATGCAACGGATCAAACCGCAACGATCGACCGAAGCCGCACTCTAGGGACAGAGGATTAGAGCCGATCAACAGAAATCGGCGCGAAGAACGGCGCGTTTCGGTGCATGATCGGCTGGGGGGCAGAGTTGACCAGTACGGCAGGTCAAAAAGCAAGATCGGCCAGCAAGATGGACTGGGGGGCAGGATCAGCGCGCACGATCAGCTGGAAGAGATGGCTGATGATAGGGTGTTAGACGAAGGTCCCCTAGGAAGGGAACCAGATTGGGAACACGCTAAACCATCGGCCAAACTAGTGAATCCCAGGTGGTGTCCTGACGGCCTATCCAGATCCCAAAAGCGGAGAATCCAACGCCTACGCCAGTTAGAGCATCAAGAAGAAGAGCAAAGACACGCGCCAGAAAGAAGGAATGTTAAATCTCGGGTTTGGCGCCCAAAGAAAAATGATCAAGAAACGGATAACCAAGAATCGGCAGCCGAGATCGATATGGTTTTCATACTGCCGATGGAGTTCATGGCGCCAAGCGATCGGGACAAAGTGACAAATACAGAGGAAGAGCAAATGGCACAACTGGTAATAGAGCCGATGACGGTTACGTTTGAGAAACCAGAAGAGGAAAAACGACAGCATCTTAAGGCGTTGTTTCTCAAAGGGTATGTCAACGGAAGACCCGTCACCAAATTACTGGTAGATGGAGGCGCGGCAGTCAACATCATGCCGTATGCCATGTTCCGCAAGCTGGGCAAGGGCGACCACGACCTCACCAAGACGGACATGATGCTAAAAGATTTCGAAGGCAACGTGTCACCCGCCCGCGGAGCATTCTGCGTCGACCTCACCATCGGCAGTAAGACCCTCCCCACTACTTTCTTCGTCATTAATGGCAAAGGGTCCTATAATATGCTGCTTGGTCGCGGCTGGATACATGCAAACTGCTGTGTCCCATCTACTATGCATCAATGCCTTGTGCAATGGGTCGGCGACAGTACAGAGATAGTCGCAGCCAATTCTGTCTACAGCGTTGCAGCGGCCGACACACAACAGTGGAGTTGCGAGCACGTCAGGTGTATATCTGGCAGGACTTGGGACACTGACTTCCTGAGAGTGTCCGATTTCGGTCTACAGCCGATCCAAGCAGTCGGCTCCGAAGATTCAGAATAAATGGATCAGCTCATCCGAGAAGATGGGAAGCTGGGGCACGGGTTCACGTCGGCCGATTTGTTAGAGATGGTAGATTTGGGAGATAGCAGCAAATCGAGGCCGACGTACGTTAGTGCCAATTTGGATTCTGAGTACAAATGCAAATTGATAAAATTATTGAAAGAGTTTAGGGATTGCTTTGCTTGGGAATATCACGAGATGCCAGGACTAGACCGGTCTACTGTTGAACACCGGTTACCTATAAAATCAGGATATCGGCCGTATCAGCAACCTGCACGGCGGTGTAATCCCAAGATTCTACCTGATATAAAGGCTGAGATCACAAAGTTGATTGAGGCAGGATTTATTCGGCAGTGCCGCTACACCGAATGGATTTCTAACATTGTGCCTGTATACAAGAAGAATGGGAAATTGCGTGTGTGCATCGATTTCAGGAACTTAAATCAGGCTACGCCAATGGATGGTTGTCCAATGCCAACGGCCGATATCTTGGTGGATGCCGCCGCAGGTCACAAAGTCATAAGTTTCATGGATGGGAATGCCGGATACAATCAGATATTAATGGCCGAAGAAGATATTTCGAAAACGGCTTTTAGGTGCCCAGGCCATCTTGGTTTATTTGAATGGGTGGTCATGACTTTTGGCTTGAAAAACGCCGGCGCTACATATCAACGGGCCATGAACTACATCTTCCACAAACTCATCGGTTCATCAGTGGAAATTTATATAGATGACGTCGTGGTCAAATCAAAAGGTCACCAGGATCATCTGGCCGATTTACAGGAAGTGCTGGAATGCACAAGGAAGCATGGGCTGAAGATGAACCCAAACAAGTGTGCGTTTGGTGTATCGGCCGGACAATTCTTGGGATTTATGGTCCATGAGCGTGGGATAGAAGTCAGCTGCAAGACTATAGACGCCATCAGTAAAGTAGTGGCCCCACAAAATAAAACTGAACTGCAGTCCCTCATCGGCAAGGTCAATTTCATCAGAAGATTCATATCCAATCTATCGGGACGTATTCAGGCTTTTACTCCTCTGTTAAAATTAAAGCCCGACCAAGAGTTCACATGGGGAGAAGAACAACGCAAGGCACTGGAAAATATCAAGCAGTATCTGGTTTCACCTCCGATGTTAGCCCCGCCACAGCCTGGTAAGCCGTTCAAGTTATATTTATCGGCTGACGAGCAGGCTATTGGATCGGCGTTGGTACAGGAGTTTGAAGGGAAAGAACGAGTGGTGTACTACGTCAGCAGAAGACTTTTAGACGCCGAAACAAGATATTCTTCGGTGGAGCGATTATGCTTGTGCTTGTACTTTTCATGTACTAAGCTCAGGCACTATTTGCTATCGGCAGAATGCATAGTCGTGTGCAAGGATGATGTGGTGAAGTATATGCTATCATTGCCGATTTTGAAGGGGCGGATTGGGAAATGGATCCTGGCTTTGTCAGAATTCGATCTAAGGTACGAATCGGCCAAAGCCGCCAAAGGTCAAGTGATGGCCGATTTCGTAGTTCAGCATTGTGGACCAGAAATTGCCACCGTTGAACCAGTTCCTTGGACTCTATATTTTGATGGTTCTTCGTGTGGGGTCGGATCAGGAATCGGCATCGTTCTTGTGTCGCCTCGGGGGGCAACTTATGATTTCTCTCTGCCGATAGAAGCTTCTGCAACCAACAACCAACAACCAAGCGGAGTATCGAGCTGTTCTGAAAGGCATCCAATTGTTAAGGGAAGTCAGGGCGGATGCAGTCGACATCTTTGGGGACTCCATGCTCATTGTGGATCAGTTAACAGGACGATCCGAATGCAAGGACGACATCTTGAGGATTTATTATGAAGATTGTCTTCAACTTTTGAAAAGCTTCAAATCTGCAACAATTGAGCACATCCCCAGAGATTATAATGAAGAAGCCAAAAGACTGGCTCAACATGCTTCTGGGTATCGGCCGATTCAGGGAGCGATGACGCTAGAACTCGCGGCCGATGACTGGCGGAAGGAGATCGCCGATTACTTGAAAAATCCATCCCAAAAGGTGGATCGGCGAACACGTTTTCAGGCTACAAAGTATGTGTTGCTTGAGGATGACTTATTTTTTCGGACGATTGATGGAGTTCTTCTCAAATGCCTGGGAACAGAAGAGGCAAAGGTTCTAATGGGAGAGATCCATGAAGGCGTGTGTGGAGCTCATCAATCGGCTCATAAAATGAAGTGGATGATCAGGAACAATGGATATTATTGGCCGACCATCCTTGAAGATTGTTTCAAGTATTACAGAGGATGCCAAGACTGTCAGAGGTTTGGCAATGTGCAGCGCGCACCAGCATCGGCTATGAATCCAATAATTAAGCCGTGGCCGTTCAGAGGTTGGGGAATAGATCTCATCGGGCAGATTCATCCTCCATCTAGCAAAGGGCATAAGTTCATATTGGTGGCTACAGATTATTTTACCAAATGGGTGGAGGCAGTTCCTTTGAGGAACATGACATCAGCCGATATGATTGAGTTTGTTAAAAGCCATATTATATATCGATTTGGTATTCCTCAAACCATCACAACTGATCAAGGGACAATGTTCACTTCTCGAGAATTCGGAGAGTTCACCGCCGATATGGGAATTAAATTATTAAATTCTTCTCCATACTATGCTCAAGCCAATGGCCAAGCAGAATCATCTAACAAGGGGATAATCAAGCTAATCAAGAGGAAGGTAGAACAACAGCCCAAGAAATGGCATATGTCTTTGGCTGAATCTTTATGGGCGTACAGGATGGCTTGTCATGGGGCCACTAAAATATCCCCTTATCGTTTGGTTTATGGCCATGAAGCGGTCTTACCATGGGAGATAAGAACAGGGTCAAGACGCATATCGCTACAGGATCAGTTAACGGCCGATGATTATTCCTTTCTCATGAAAGATGAACTTGATGATTTGGCAAATTTGCGGTTAAGAGCTCTGATCAGCATAGAGGAGAACAAGAAAAGGGTGGCCAGATGGTATGACAAGAAGGTTAAAGTCAAACAGTTCTCTCAGGGAGATCTGGTATGGAAGCTGGTGCTGCCGATAGGATCTAAGGATCCCAAATTCGGTAAGTGGTCACCCACTTGGGAAGGGCCGTATAGAATCGGCCGATGTGCTCCCGAAAATGCATACATTCTGGAGACGATAGAAGGGGAGGAATTCCCAAGAGCTCTGAATGGACGATATTTGAAAAGGTACTATCCAAGCATTTGGGTAGATGCATAACTTACAGCAAGATATATCAAGATTACATGGGCGACATGGTGTAAGTCGCCCTTAGAATAAAAACACTACTGGTTACACCTGCGTTGGATTTCTCTTTCGACGCGACCTAATCTTATCATGAGGGAGAGCCTTTCATCTTTCAAGTCCTTTGCAGTGGCTCCAACTTCAGCTTGGTTGCAGAGTTCTTTCAGCAGGCAGGTCTTCTCCTTTTCCAAATCTTTCATGGCGACTTCAGTCTTAGCTTCAGCAAGTCGATGTGAAGATGAAGAACTCTCGTCAGAGGTTGGCATTTGTTCAAAGGAGACAAGCTCCATATAATCCAAGATTGGTCGGACATTGGTAGGAACATGATCTTTGAGTTCTTCAGAATGAGCTTTTATCAGATCTATATCAGCTTGCGACAATGGCCTTCCTGAATGCATGATTTCGATCGCTCTTTCCAAACCGGGGCTGAGACGGTTCGGCTGAAAGAAGGAATAGACAAATATGTTGGAACAAAGTAAGATATCTCAGGAAGGGATGGAGAGAAAATTGATACCTGGTTAACGGAAGAGGAGGATCGAGAAGACATTTTAATGCTTGGCCAAAGACGGCGAGGGGCGGGTTTCAGAAGGAAAAGAAGACGAGCCAGATGAGCATTTTTGGAAATAATACGAAGAGTCATATTTATAGAAAGGAAGAGACAAAGGGTTGGCAAGACGTGTACCGTCGGAGTAAAGGCATCAGTAAATGTAAAGCTGCCAAGGGAGATGGTCAAAGTCTGAATCTACACGTCAACAAAATATTTATCCTTTTACCGGATTCCATGTCATAGAGCTGATTCTAGAGAAGGGATCAGATGCAGAGGAAAAAGTAACGCAACTGATTCCGAGGTTTACTCCTGTCACAATGGGGAAGCTTAGAGAGAAGGATTAAAGAAAGAGTTTCGGAGAAGAAGATTAAAGAGGAAGTTTCGAAGAAAAAGTTATATTTTACTCCGAAACTGGGGGGCATGTGTTGACGCCAGATTTTGACACGTATTGAATCGGCGTCAGGAAGGGAAGATTGGCCGATGAAGTAGATCTAAAATCTACAGTAAGGAATCGGCCGATCGAGGTAACAGTTGAAAATCGGCCGATTGGTGGCGCAGCCTATGCAAACAGGATGGGATTATTCCAGAAGATCCTGGTCAAAAGATGGTCAACAAGGCATGCTGAGTCGGTCGGAAAGCAATTGAAGAGGTCCTGATTGGATTAGGAAACGGCGGCGGAAGATTCTGCGGGAGTCCGTTTGCCTTTTAAAGTTATTATAGATATAGTAGTTTTCCTGTTTTAAATAAGGTTGTAACAAGTCGTAATCGACCAGGAGTCCTAGTTTCAGGGTATAAATAGGAGTCGATAGGGCTTTGCAAAAAACAATCAAATCAATCAACAAAACACCTCTACTTTTTACCAGTACTTTACTTTTCAAGTCGGCGACTTCGCCAATATTTTCTTCTTCCACGAGTTCGTACGGATTGGCAGGGCTGCATCAACTTGATCTCCGACCAATTGGTAGGTTCCGCTTATCGAGTAATATCCGAGCTTTAACTACGGGCGCATCGCTGTGGTTTCGTTTGGATTTATTCACAAGTTATCGATATTTACTAGAATTGCAAGTTTTACCTGTTGTTCTAGTATTATCACCAGTTATCCAGCTTGAGATCAGGGTAATCGGCTTCGTTATCGTTCTCCTTCAATTCATCGCCATACAGCCGATTAGATCTGTTTCAAGTGTTGCTTCTATAGTAATTGTTCGGATCACTCTTAGCAGTTCTCTTTACAATTACTATACGATCATCGGCTGACCCATAGCCGATCATCTCTACAGCAAATCGGCCGATTTGCCGCCGACTCGCTCCTCAGGACAGATCGGAAATCCAGCCGATCGACGCGCCTGGGATTTAATAATCTATTTCCTTGTCAATCAATAGGTCAGATTGACTGGCACGCGCGCGAACCGCACCAGGGCGATAACCCGAACAGGAGCTAAGCAGATTCTCCCGGGTCGTGTGTCCGACGCTGAAGACCCATCGGCCGATTCCTACCCGGCCGATTTTAGCGCCAACAACGGGTTATCATGCTGACTCGGATACCAAGAAACGTGATCATTTCCGCAGAGGACTTAATACCAAGCTCAAGGAACGACTAAATCCCATCAGAACGGACACATGCAATGAGCTGGTTAATCTGGCAATCACCCGAGAGGATTGCATTTTGGCCCATCGTGCAGAAAAGAAGAGGAAGGCTCCAGCCGGACCCTCGAGTGCTCAGCCACCGAGGTGTCGTTTAGTGCAAAATGCAGCACCTAAAGCTCTTCAGAATGCCCCTCAGCTAGGGCGTTGGATTATCAAGCCCCCTCAGCAACACGGTGTGCCAAAACTCCCTGCTCCACAGTCAAATGGTCCAAGGCCGAATACACAGTAGCCACCCCGCCAGAGCAACACCAACAGATGTTTCAATTGTGGGAGTTCTACTCACTTTGTTCGAGATTGCCCTCAGTCCAAACAGCAAGCTCAAGGCCAAGGCTCCAGTACCAACAACAGAAACCAAGGCAAGAAGCAGATTATTCAGGTCAAGCGTGGGCGGATTAATTTCACCACCCTGGCAGAGCTTCCTGATGGCACACCAGTAATGACGGGTACATTTTCTATCCACCGCAAGCCCATTGTTATATTATTTGACTTTGGTGCATCATATAGTTTCATTAGTGCAAAATACGATGCAAAAGTGGGTTTGGATTTCTGTCACATGAGAAAGTCGTTTATGATAGCTACACCAGGTGGCAAAATTGCTTCAAATCAACTCATAAGAAACGTGCCAATTAAATTGGGTAGCAAAGTCATGGACACCGACTTGATCCTCTTGGCACTTGAAGACATCGATATCATTTTGGGAGTAGATTGGATGACTCGGCATGGAGTAACCTTAGATCTTTCCTCCTGAGCCGTTGAAATCAATTCCCCGACCCAAGGAACTACCACTATATATTTGCCTTTCCGAGAATGCAAAAATTCATGTGCTCTCGTTAAGGTCCACTCCGAATTAGAAGAAATCCCGGTGGTACGCGAGTATGCCGATGTTTTCCCGAATGACTTACCCGGCATGCCACCTGATCGAGATATAGAGTTTGTTATTGAACTACAGCCAGGCACTGCACCCAATTCTAAATGACCCTATCAAATGCCACCCAAAGAGTTAGCAGAATTAAAATTATAGTTGCAAGAACTTCTAGACAGGTTATATTCGTCCAAGTGCCTCACCTTGGGGTTGTCCAGCCCTATTTGTGAAGAAGAAAGATAATAGTTTGAGGTTATGTGTAGACTACCGGCCTCTCAATGTGGTGACTATCAAGAACAAATATCCACTTCCTCGCATTGATGTTCTTTTCGATCAGTTATCTGGAGCAAAAATCTTTTCCAAGATTGATCTTCGTTCTGGATATCATCAAATCAAGATTCGACCATATGATATTCCAAAGACCGCTTTTTCCACTCGATATGGACTATATGAGTACTTAGTCATGTCCTTCGGTCTCACAAATGCTCCTGCCTATTTCATGTATCTCATGAATTCGGTTTTTATGCCGGAGCTTGACAAGTTTGTCGTGGTTTTCATCGACGACATTCTTATTTATTCCAAGCACGAGGAGGACCATGCTAAACATTTGCACATTGTTCTCCAACATCTCACAGACCATCAGTTATATGCTAAGTTCTCCAAATGTGAATTCTGGTTGGATAGTGTGAAATTTTTGGGCCATACTATCTCCAGTAATGGTATCTCAGTTGACCCCGGTAAAGTTCAAGAGGTGATGGATTGGTAAACTCCCACTTCTGTTCATCAGATTCGTAGTTTTCTTGGTTTAGCTGGTTATTATCGCCGCTTCATTCCGGATTTCTCCAGAATTGCTAAACCTATGACCGAACTATTTTTCATGTCTCTCAACTAAAGAAATGTGTCATAGTTCCTACCAAAATTGTTGAACAACAAGAAATCACGGTGGAACCAGATCTCTCTTATGTTGAGCAACCCATCAAAATACTTGACCAGAAGGAGAGAAGTACCCGAAGAGCAGTGATTAAAATGTATAAAATTCAGTGGAATCATAACACTGAAGAAAAAGCCACATGGGAAACTGAAAGTTATCTCAATCAAAAGTTTCCTGGTTTTCTTAGTTCCATCCAAGGTACACACTTTCCGCACTTAGTTTTTATACGAATCTCGGGGCGAGATTCTTTTTAAGGGGGGTTCGGTGTGACACCCTAGGTGTCTAAAAGACTAAACAAAGATCCAAACCATGAAATCAGTCACAATAGAGCAAGAGAAGTATGAAACAACCTATCAAATATACCTTGCAGGCAAATGAATATGTGTATATATGTGTTTATGCATAAACAATTGAACCCGTGCAAGCAAACCCTTGTAACTTTAAAAATTGATAACAAATGACTCTAAAAATTTAATGGCACGTCTGTCATAACAAGAGCAACAAATACTACTACAAAAAGCATTTTTAGGGGCAGGTAGCACACTCGTTGCTAGTTTTCGCAGCTAAAAATAGCAGTTTGCAGGGGCTTACCTGCCCCTGCAAATCCATTTCCAGGGGCGGTTCACCCCCACACCTGCCCCTACAAATGCATTTCCAGGGGCGGGTGAGGGGGTGAACCACTCCTGAAAATGTGTTTCCCGCTATTTTTTGCGATTTGCATTCCCACCAATTTTGATTTCTCAATCTAGTTCGCGATCGTGATTGTGATTTGCATTCCCGCTAATTTTGATCTCTCAACCTAGTTCGCGATCGTGACGCGGAATACGTTCGCTAACTAAAAATACTTATGCATATAAAATTAAATTATATGGAAATAAAACATCATTGGAGTATATCATTAAAGTGCACATTGAATACATGTTTTTCTCTATTCCTCCCTAGGAACGCTACTAGAGGCAGCACGGTGCTGTTGATTGTCCCACTCATGAAGTCCAATGTATTTATCATCCGTTACCAAATCTTGTGCTTCGTGAAAAAATTTTCCCCTCACGTTGACCACTTCATGCAAAATGAAACGGCACAAATCGTCGACTACATGTAGAAGTTGTTTCTCGCCGAGCGGGTCACGGTTTAGCTCCGGGTGAATATACAATTATTGAATTCATGGTAAAATTAATTAACCAAGTGCTAGTTACAGTAAAACAAAGTACACATATGCATCTTTCCCTAATAAAGAGTAGCGCCCTTAGATGCTCGCACATGTAGTACCCACAATACACGGAACCTGCGGGTTGCTTGTGACACGGGAACCTTGTGCGTATAGTCATTTTCTCTGGTTTGCCGGCGGGATGAATTGATCCTTTATGAACGTAGAACTGGTAAGCCCTATTTTAAAATGAAAGAAATGGAAAGTTAATTTATATATGTATACTTCTATAGAGAAATAAGCATGATGTGCATAGGGAAGATAAGAAATTCACTCACAATTGTAGAATTTCTATGAATTCTTGGTATCTCTGGGTTGACCAATCCAAGGAGTCCAATACGAGAAATTTTCCAAGCTTTGGGTGTAATTGGAAAGCAATCCAGTGATTTCTGAAAAAAAATATTATGTACGATTTGTAAGCAATCCAGTGGTTTATTATATCAAATGGTTGATATTAGACTTACTGGATGTGGTACGGTGCAAATAAGACATTCATGTCTTCCCATTGTGTCATCATATGCGATATGTAGGCCGCAACCCTCTTCACAGTCTCTGGGTGAAATTTATGTTGTTCCTTTTGTTTTTCCTTCTTTGTTACAAATGGCTTTAGGTAGTAATCGTCATCCTTCATCCATTTTGGCCGGGCGTGCCTGGCCTCGCAAATCTCTACGAGGTCAAGGTACCAGACATTTTTCTTTAAAATAATGGCATCCATTGTTTGCATCCTGTAGAATATAATGTATGACAATTAAATATTTGTGCATATAACGTACTTTAGGTCGTAATATAAATCAAATTAGTATCGATGAGGCACTTACTGCACCAGAGTCGAACCATTTCAATATCATGTTGTTGGAGGCGGAACATGTGTTGGATGTCTTCAAAATCCAATATGATATCAAAGATTTGTTGCCCCTTAAGTCCAAATACATCCGGATGGTGTGGAGCATATATAGTTTTTAGCCCAAGTATACATGCCCTCTTGTACAAATTATGAAACCTCCGCATAAAACTAGAACAATCCCTTAGTGCCCAGTCTGGTAGCAAGTCTTTTATGTACTGAAACTTTAAAGGAGCATCATCTATGTCTGGAAGGTCATCAACCCCAATGTCCTTTTTGTGCTCCGTGTCAGTGCGGGGCGTAGCAAAGCCCGACCGTCTGCTGGCACTACAATCTGCTAGATTATCCTTTGACTTAGCCTTCTTAGCCTTTTCATCAGACTTCTTGTTTGCGGTGTGCCATCTATTCACAATTTCTGACCCTTCCTTGTCGTTTTGGTAAGACCACAACACTTGAGGCAACAGTGATCGGGCTGGTGGCGGAGCCAGTGGTGATACCGAGGCCTGTGGGGATGGCTCTCATGGTGGTGGTGATACCTGGGCCTGTGGGGATGGCTCTCATGGTGGTGGTGATGTTCGAGCTAGCGGTGATCGCGAGGCCGTTGGTGATGGCTCTCGTGATACTGGAGCTGCTGGTGATGGCGGAGCCTAAGGTGATGGCTCTCGTGATACTCGAGCCACTGGTGATGCATCTCGTGGTTGTGGTGACGGTAGGGCCGGTACTGAATGCTCTGGTGCTACCCCCTGCACTTGTTGTTGTGGAGCTGGCGAGATATGGTCTGGAGCAGCCAATGGTACCTGACCAACCAGTAAGATATCTCGTTTATGCCATAGAATGGTGCTGCCGACACATTCTCCAAGGCAACTCTTCCCATCTGCGGTGGGGATGTCTATCTCGTTATCCTCATAGCTTGATTTCAAGAGTTGTTCCACT
Source organism: Panicum miliaceum (assembly GCA_032594955.1). Lineage (NCBI taxonomy): Eukaryota > Viridiplantae > Streptophyta > Magnoliopsida > Poales > Poaceae > Panicum > Panicum miliaceum. The sequence goes on along the minus strand of CM064063.1, from coordinate 36,290,023 downwards.
TATAGGCATGCATATAGGGCTAGGTTCGGTTTTCCCTCAAATAAACCCCTAGCTGGATGCACCTGGGCCTAGGCAACTTCCTTTGTCTTTCCAGCTCTGCCGACCGGATAGAGCAACAAGCAGGGAGTAATACTCGTTATGGTATCCACCGGGTATTGTTGAGCTGTGGTCGAGGCAGCACTGCTCTGTGCACATGCTGAACTCGCTTGGCCAAGTACCAGAGGTTGCATGCCCACCATCTGTTGCTGCCCCACCTCTTGCGACAGGTTTAACATAAGTAGCCCCGACTGTTGCTTCTCCGCAAGTGTTGCCATGAACAAATCCTTGAACTTTGCTTGCATTGCATTCTCTGCTGCTGCCATGATTTCTTCCTTATAGCGGTCATGGCTCCTGTACCTAGCCCGGTCCTTCTCGAACCCATCCTTAATGCTCAACTTAGAGGACAGGCCTCTGACACGACCTCCATGCTCTTTGGACCCAATGGCTATACTGAGAACATCCTTCTCCCTATGGGGTTTGAACTGACCTTTTTTCTGAAGCTCGGCAAGTTGTAACATTTTCTGCCACCGCTTCGGTCTCGGGTCGATCAAATTTTGGTTTCCCTTCAACTATCTTTGGCTTCCTTGCTTCAGGCCACAGCCATCCACGTTCATCCAAGCCTTCATAAGGGTCGAGCTGCCCGGTAGCTATTGCCGCCTCCCTTTCATGCCGCCACTTCTCCACCTTCCTTTGGTACCCACCTGGCCCAAGGTGGACTCTATGTGTTGATGCCAGATTTTGACACGTGTTGAATCGGCGTCAGGAAAGGAAGAGACTGGCCGATGCGGCAGATTTAAAGGCTACAGTTGGGAATCGGCCGATTGAGGCTACAGTTAGTGATCGGCCGATTAGCGATGCAGCTTGCGCCAACAGATAGGGAGATGAAGCCATTGGAATCCCAACAAAAGATCTTAGTCAAACATGACCTGACGTTGGTCAAAAGAACGATGCCGACTCGGTCGTGAAGCAATGGAAAGAATCCGGACTGGACTAGGAGATGGCAGTAGAAGATTCTGCGGGAGCCTGTTTCGTTTAGGAAAATATTATAGATATAGTAGTTTTCTATTTAAATCAAGTTTGTAACAGATCGTAATCGATCAGGAGTCTTAGTCCTAAGGTATACATAAGAGCTGTCAGGGTTTTGTAGAATATACATCAATCAATCAACAAAACAATCTTATTTTTTATCGTACTTTACTTTCAAGTCGGCGACTTCGCCATTACTTCTTTTTCTTTCACGAGTTCGTACGGATTGGCAGGGCTGCATCGACACGATCTCCGGCCAATTGGTAGGTTCCGCTTATCGAATAATATCTAAGCTTTAACTTCGGGCGCATCGCCATTGTTTCGTTTAGATTTATTCACCACTTATCGATATTTACTGGAATTATAGGTTTTACCTATTGTTCTAGTTTTATCACTAGTTATCCAGCTTGAGATCGGAACTATTGGCTTTATCATTGCTTTCCCTCATTCATTATCATACAGCCGATCAGATCTATTTCAAGTGTTGTATCTGTAATAATTGTTTAAGTTGCTCCAGTAGTTTTCTTTGCAATTATTACGTGATTATCGGCTGATTCATAGCCGGTCATCTTCATAGCAAATCAGCCGATTCGCTGATACGCTTTTCAGGACAGATCAGAACCTCAGCCGATCGGAGCACCCGGATTTTAATACGTTTATTTCCTTGTCAATCAACAGGTCAGATTGACTGGCACGCCGCGCGAACTGCACCAGGGCAATTACCCGAACAGGAGTTAAGCAGATTCTCCCGGGTCGTGTGTCCGACGCTGAAGATCATCGGCCGATTCCTGGCTGATTTTTAGCGCCAACACACTTTTGGCAGGTCCGGTGGGACAATCTCAAGATCCAATATGTCGAAGACCACCGAAGTCTCTGAGAACAACATCATTGAGGTCACGGAAGTAGATCTCAAGGACGACCAGAAAGAGGAACTGGCAAAACATCTAGAGGACTACAAAAGGATGTATCTACAATCTTTCAGTTGTACCAGAAGCGGGGAGGCAATCAAGAAAGCTCCTCTTCTAGTTCCCCACCACATCACCATCGCTGAGGATTCGGGCAAGATGTCCGATATGATTCAACAGTCCGTCTATCAGGCTTTCATCGACCAATCCTCAGTAATGACCAACAGGGTGTATAACGTCGTCATCAGTTCTCTGGTCAGCGGAGCAGCTCAAGGATATCAGGGGCCAGCATACGCCCCACCTATTGTACCTCCAGCCAGAAGCTTACCAGGCACGTCCCACTCAGCTCCTCAGCCGATGTCGACGCAACATGAAGGATACAACACTTTGTTGCCTTCGATGCCTCCAGGGTATAACGGTGCACCATGTTTTCGATCGCAAGCGCCACTTCAGCCCGTCCAGATTGCTTCCGTCCAATCGCAGCCCTCAAACTCAATACCTTGGGGGGCACCAACAACGGCGGCTTTTCCTGATCAATCAACCGGACATGGGAGCTATCCAATCCAGGTGCCGTTCCATTCGGCCGTTCGGCCAACGGTCCCTCAGTATCAACCGGCCACGTCAGAAATCGGCAGGTGGGCAGATGCCGCAGAAGCACTCAGAAGCACTGCGCCGATGACGATGTACGATGGGGCGGCAGATTCGCTTCGCCATCAGCTGTCCAGCTGCTCAGACGGCCACGATGCAACAGAATGTGCCACACGCTTCAATCCATCACCCGGTTGTACCGCCGCTGATCCACCAACATATGCCGGCGCCCCGACCAGCTGTTCATCAACAGCAAGTGGATTGGACAGCGAGAATAGCGGAGGTAATTCAGGACCAATTCGGGTTGAAGCCGAAAGTACAAACTTATACGTACAAGACGCCATACCCATCGGCCTACGATCTACTGCCGTTTCCCCATCGGTACAAGGTTCCTGATTTCACCAAATTTTCGGGGCTGGACGACACCTCAACCGTGGAGCACATAAATAGATTCATCATCCAGTGCGAGAAAAGCCGCCACACAAGATGCTCTGCGGGTACGTCTGTTCTCGTCATCTCTGTCTGGATCGGCCTTCCAGTGGTTCACTACCTTACCACCCAATTCCATCGTTACTTGGGCCGATCTAGAAAAGCAATTCCATAAGTACTTCTACGCGGGAGTCCACGAGATGAAGCTTTCAGATTTGACCTGCCTCAGACAAAAGAGCGACGCACCCGTAACTGACTACATACAGAGGTTCAGAGAGGTCAGAAACAAATGCTATACTCTAGCCTTGACCGATGCTCAGTTGGCCGACATCGCCTTCCAAGGCCTCCTGCCACATATCGCCTCGCAAGAATTTGAAAGCTTAAGTCAGATCGTTCACTGATTGGCCGGTTAGGAAATACGTCCGTTTGAGCAGCGGAGGAAATTTCCAGAAAAAGGTGGCATATTTGGAAGGGTCTGAATCTGAGGAAGAAGAAGAAATCGGCCTAGCAGAATGGGTTAAAGGGAAGAAGCCGATATCGTGCCCTTTCGGCAAGAAAGAACCAGAGGCGTTCGGTTTTGACACGTCAAAGGCCGATAAAATCTTCGACTTACTTCTCCAGGAGGGGCAGATCAAGCTCTCACCTTACCATACCATTCCCTCGGCCGATCAGCTCAAAAAGATGAAGTATTGCAAATGGCACAATGCTACATCTCATGACACAAATGAGTGCAAGATTTTTTGACAGCAAATACAGTCGGCCATTGAGCAAGGCAGACTCAAGTTCGAAGTCCCGGCAAAGCCGGTAAAGCCGATGAAGATTGATTAGCATCCTTTCCCTACTAACATGGTTGACACGGGAAAAATCTCACTCCAAACCAAGGTGCTGACGTCGGAATCGGTTAGAAGAAGCGGCGCCATGGACCCTAGAAAGCAGGTTACGATAAATGATGTCAAAGGGAAAAGACGGGCAGAAGATGAAGGCGAAGGATCGGAACGATCACGTAGACCCGTCACTTCCCAATTCTTACTCAGCAAATATCAGCGGCAGTAGGAACAGTCGAGGAACCATGATGAGATGATACGCCGACACGAAGATCATTGGCGATGTCCGTTCTTCATCCATTGTTGGGAAAATGACCTCAGATTGCCATCAGCCGATAATTGCCCTGAATGCAGCGGATCAAATCGCAATGATCGCCTGTTCAAAAGATCGCGCTCCAGATATAGAGGATCAAAGCCGATCAGCAGAAACTGGTGCAAACAAGAAGGTCGGCGCCTTTCAGTACATGATCGGCTGGGGGGCAGAGTTGACCGGTATGACCAGTCGAAGGGCAGGATCAACTAGCAAAAGTGACTGGGGGGCAGAACCAGCGTACACGATCGGCTGGAAGAAATGGCTGATGCTAGGGTGTCAGATGAAAACCCTCTAGGAAGGGAACCAGACTGGGAGCACGCCAAACCGTCGGCCAGACAAGTAAACCCTAGGTTGTGCCCTGATGGACTGTCTAAATCTCAAAAACGAAGAATCCAACGCCTGCGCCAATGGGAACAACAAGAGGAAGAATAGAGGTAGGTGCTGGATAAGAAGAACGACAGGTCTTGGGTCTGGCGCCCCAAGAGAAACAACAACAAGGAAGGCGACAATCAAGAATCGGCAGCTGATGTCAACATGGTGTTCATATTGCCGATGGAGTTCATGGCCCCTGCCCATCGAGATAAAGCGACAAGGATGGAGGAGCAGATGACGCAGTTGGTTTTGGAGTCGATGACAGCCACCTTTGAGAAATCGGAAGACGAAAAACGGCAACATCTCAAGGCACTATTTCTCAAAGGGCACGTTAACGGACGACCCGTTACCAGGCTGCTAGTGGACGGAGGCGCTGCGGTCAATATCATGCCATATGCCATGTTCCGGAAGTTAGGCAAAAGTGATGAAGACCTGACCAAGACGGACATGATGCTTAAGGACTTCGAAGGCAATGTGTCTCCCGCTGGCGGAGCGCTCTGCGTCGACCTCACCATCGGCAGTAAGACCCTTCCCACTACCTTCTTTATTATTAATGGTAAGGGGTCCTACAACATGTTGCTCGGTCGCGATTGGATACACGCGAATTGCTGCGTCCCGTCTACAATGCACCAATGCCTTGTACAGTGGGTCAGCGACAGTACAGAGATAGTCACCGCCGATTCCACCTACAGTGTTGCGGCAGCCGACACGCAACAATGGAGCTGTGAACACGTCAAGTGTATATCTGGTAGAACTCGGGACACAGATTTCCTGAAATTTTCCGATTTTGGTCTACAGCCGATCCAAGCAGTCGGCTCTGAAGATTTAGATTAGATGGATCAGTTCATCCGAGAAGACGGGAAGCTTGGGCATGGATTTACGTCGGTCGATTCATTGGAGATGGTGGATTTAGGAGATGGTAGCAAGCCAAGGCCGACGTATATTAGTGCTAGCTTGGATCCTGGATACAAGTGTAAATTGACAAGTTTATTAAAAGAATTTAAATATTTCTTTGCTTGGGAATACCATGAGATGCCTGGTCTAGACCGGTCCATTGTTGAACACCGGTTGCCTATAAAACCAGGATATCGGCCATATCAGCAGCCTGCACGACGGTGGAACCCTAAAATTTTACCTGATATAAAGGCCGAGATCACAAAATTGATTGAAGCAAAATTTATTCGGAAGTGCCGTTACGCCGAATGGATTTCTAATATTGTACCCGTATATAAGAAAAACGGAAAGTTGCGCGTATGCATCGACTTCAGGAACCTAAATCAGGCTACACCGATGGACGGGTATCCGGTGCCGACAGCCGATGTTTTGATAGATGCTGCCGCAGGACATAAAGTCATCAGTTTCATGGATGGTAATGCTGGGTACAATCAAATATTAATGGCCGAGGAAGATATTTCGAAGACAGCTTTCAGGTGTCCGGGCCACCTCTGTTTATTCGAGTGGGTTGTAATGACCTTTGGGTTAAAGAACGCCGACGCTACATACCAGCGGGCTATGAATTATATCTTTCACAAGCTCATTGGTGTATCGGTGGAAATCTACATCGATGATGTGGTGGTCAAGTCGAAAGGCCATCAGGAACATCTGGCCGATTTACAAGAGGTATTGGAGTGCACAAGGAAGCATGGGTTGAAAATGAACCCGAACAAGTGTGCATTCGGTGTATCGGCTGGGCAATTCTTAGGATTCATGGTCCATGAGCATGGGATAGAGGTTAACCAGAAGACCATAGCTGCCATCAATAAGGTTGTAGCCCCGCAGAATAAAACTGAGCTTGAGTCCCTCATCGGCAAGGTCAATTTTATTAGAAGATTCATATCCAACCTGTCCGGGCGTATTCAAGCTTTCACTCCTTTGTTGAAATTGAAGCCCGATCAGGAATTTGTGTGGGGTGAGGAACAACGCAAAGCGTTAGAAGATATCAAGCAATATCTAATTTCACCACCGGTGTTAGTCCCGCCATAGCCCGGTAAGCCGTTCAAATTATATTTATCGGCTGATGAACAAGCTATCGGATCGGCGCTGGTACAGGAGTTCGAAGGAAAAGAACGGGTGGTATATTATGTCAGCAGAAGACTCTTGGACGCCGAAACAATATATTCCCTGGTGGAACGGTTGTGCCTGTGTGTATACTTCTCGTGTACCAAGCTTAGGCACTATTGTTTATCGGCAGAGTGCATAGTCGTATGCAAGGATGATGTGGTAAAATATATGCTATCACTGCCAATTTTGAAAGGACGGATTGGAAAGTGGATCCTGGCTCTGTCAGAGTTTGACTTAAGGTACGAATCGGCCAAGGCTGTCAAGGTTCAAGTCATGGCCGATTTCGTGGCTCAACATTGTGGACCGGAAATTGCTGTCGTCGAACCGGTTCCATGGACTCTATACTTCAATGGTTCTTCGTGTGGAGCAGGATCGGGAATCGGCATCGTTCTTGTATCGCCTTGGGGGGCAAGCTATGATTTCTCTCTGCCGATAGAGGCATCCGCAACCAACAACCAGGCGGAATACCGAGCCGTCCTAAAAGGTATCCAATTGTTAAGGGAAGTCAAAGCTGATGCAGTCGAGATTTTTGGAGATTCCATGCTCATCATAGATCAGTTAACGGGGAAATCTGGATGCAAAGATGATATCTTAAGGATTTACTATGAAGATTGCCTCCAGCTGTTAAAGGAATTCAAGTCTAAGGTGATTGAGCACATTCCCAGAAATTACAATGAAGAGGCCAATAGGCTTGCCCAACACGCGTTCGGATATCGGCCGATTCAAGGGGCTATGATTCTGGAACTCACGGCCAACGATTGGCGAAAGGAGATTGCCGATTACTTGAAGGTTCCGTCCCAGAAGGTGGATCGGCGAGTGCGTTTTCAGGCCACGAAATATGTGTTACTCGAAGACAATTTGTTTTACCGGACGATTGATGGGGTTCTTCTCAAATGCCTGGGAACGGAAGAAGCAAAGGTCCTGATGGGGGAAATCCATGAAGGTGTATGCGGAGCCCATCAATCGGCTCACAAGATGAAATGGATGATCAGAAACAATGGGTATTATTGGCCGACGATTCTCGAAGATTGTTTCAAATATTATAAAGGTTGCCAAGACTGTCAGAAGTTTGGCAATGTGCAGCGCGCGCCAGCTTCGGCTTTGAATCCGGTAATCAAGCCGTGGCCGTTCAGAGGTTGGGGAATAGATCTCATCGGGCAGATTCAACCTCCATCAAGCAAAGGGCACAAGTTTATATTAGTAGCCACTGATTATTTTACCAAATGGGTGGAGGCAGTTCCGTTAAAGACCGTGACATCGGCCGATATGATCGGTTTCGTTAAGAACCACATTGTTTATCGGTTCGGTATTCCTCAGACTATTACAACTGATCAAGGAACGATGTTCACCTCAGGGGAGTTCAGAGAATTCACCGCCGATATGGGGATTAAATTGTTGAATTCTTCTCTGTACTATGCTCAAGCCAATGGCCAGGCCAAATCATCCAATAAGGGGATAATCAAGTTGATCAATAGGAAGATAGAGGAACAACCCAAGAAGTGGCACATGTCTTTGGCTGAATCTCTATGGGCTTATAGGATGGCTTGCCATGGGGCCACTAAGATATCTCCTTATCAGTTGGTATATGGTCACGAGGTAGTATTGCCTTGGGAATTAAGGACGGGGTCAAGGCGTATATCGCTTCAAGATCAGTTGACGGTCGATGACTATTCCTTCCTCATGAAGGAAGAGCTCGATGATTCGGCGAATCAGCGACTGAGGGCGCTGATTAGCATCAAAGAAAACAAGAAAAGGGTGGCCAGATGGTATGACAAGAAGGTCAAGGTTAAACAATTCTCCCAAGGAGATTTGGTATGCAAGTTGGTGCTGCCGATAGCGTCTAAGGATCCCAAATTTGGTACATGGTCGCCCACTTGGGAGGGGCCGTATAGAATCGGCCGATGTGCTCCGGGAAATGCATATATACTAGAAACTATCGAAGGGGAAGAATTCACAAGGGCCTTAAACGGGAGATATCTGAAGAGATACTATCCAAGTATATGGGTGGGTGCATAACTTGCGGTAAGGTGCATCAAGACAACGTGGCCAACTCCCATTGGCTCTTGTCCATATAGCCGATGTAAAAATGACATCACCTTGATGAGGAGACATTTTGATTTGGTCCGACCGACTCATTATTCGGCGAAAACAGCAGAGTACATGGCCGACATGGTACAAGTCGCCCTTAGAATAAAAAGTACCGATATATCTATTGATCACGCTTTTTCTTGATCTCTCTTTCAATCCGGCCTAATTTTATCAAAAGGTGGATGCTCTTCTCCTCCAGATCCTCCATGGTGGCTTCAGCCTCGACTTGATGTGGGAGTGGATGGCTCCTATCAAGGGGTGGTTGGGATGTTCCCGCTGCAGCATCTTCAAGGGCAACTGAGCGAGGGAGTGGATGACTCATTTCAGTTGGCGGTCTCTTGGAGCAGTTAACGTCTATATGATCCCAGATTTTCTGGATGTCAGCAGGAACATGACCTTTGAGTTCTTCATAATGAGCTTTTATCAGATCTATGTGTGCCTGCGACAATGGTTCGTCTGAATGCATAACTTCAATCACTCGTTCCAGACCGGGACTAAGGCGTTTCGGCTAAAGAAGGAGCAAACAACTACCCAGTGTCAGAGCGATTGAGATGTCAAGGGAGGAAATAGAAGAGGGTTCGTACCTGGTTGACAGAGAAGGAGGAAGATGAAGAAGACATCTTGATGTCTAGCCAAGGAGGATAAAGATCGAATTATTGGAGGGGAAGAAGGTGGGTAATACAGACGCCTTTGGAAACGATATGAGATCTCATACTTATAGAAGGAAGGGGGTAAAGAGATGGCAGGATGCGTCCCATCGGAGTAAAAGAGTTAATAAATGAAAAGCTGCCAAAGAAGACGGTCCAAGTTTAAATCTGTGCGTCAACATTAAGAGGGCATTAAATGTTTACAGGATTTTTTACAATTCACCCAAGGAGGGCATCAATGGTCGCAATCGCTCGTTGCCTAATTTGATCGGCCGAGTCTAATACTCTTTGGTCGTCATCAGCCAATCTGGGGACTTCTGGCATATGACGATGAATTTTTATTGCTTCGCGGGCCAGGTAATGCCTTTCTTGCTTCAGCTCGGCGATGACAGATGGAAGGTCTTGGAGTCTCTTTTTTCAGCAGCTATGGCTTTGGTCACCTGCTCCATCTCTTTGGCTAGCTCTGCCCTTCGCTGTTTGAGGCGATCTATGGCGCCGACGATATCTGGATGGGAGTTCTTAAGGAAGTTGATTCGCTGATGCACCTCATGGGCTCGGTGTTTGTAAGAGTCTTCTTCCTCGCGGGCTTTCGCTAGCTTGGCACGATCGGCCATATGGCGCAAGGCCCTGAACACTGAAGTTTGCATTGACTCTATATATGCAGCAGGATCCAGAGCCTCTGTCGCTTCCTCTGGAATTCGGCCTCTGATTTCATTAAGAAGTCGCCAAATTGATGAGGCATCTCCCACTAATTGGCCGATATCATCTTGAAGGAGGGTTCGCATACTCTCGAGCTTGGCACAGATGTCACTGGGAATTGAGCTCAACGTGACTTGGTGTGAAGCGACCTCTTCATTGTCAGAAAGGGGAACCGCGAAAGAGAAAAGACTGTTATTGGGAGTGTCTTGTTCCTGCGAAAGAATATAAAAAAGTTAAAATACGGATTAGCCGATAGCAGGGGTGAATCGGCCGATTTGGGTGATAAGTTCCTTACCTCTTTGAAGCGGATTTTTCTTGCTTGCACTGACGGGAGTGCCACCCTCGTCTCGGAAACCGGCGCGATCGGCTCATCAGAAGAGGAAGACTCGACGACTATCAGTGCCCTGCTCGGGCCAGCCTCCTGAAAAGGTATGGGAAGCAGATTTTATGAGTATACTGCGAATAATTAAGTCTGATGATATAAGATGTCTGCCATACCTCCGTGAGTCTTCTGGCCGATGTTTGTTGGGGAGGTACAATCGGCCCACCCAGATTGGCCTGCATCAAAATCGGTTAGTTTTTGTTGAATATCAAGAAATTGAGTTAAGAAACTCTCTACCTCGGTGAGGGGAATCGCTGGCGTTTCGGCTTCCGCTTGGGACATAGCCGATTGCTGCGGAGACTGCGCTGGGGCAATTTGTGCAGCCTGGCAGAAGGAAGAGGTTAATATTGGTAGAATACTTAAAAGTATGTGAAGTAAGCGGAATTACCTGAACAACTTCTACCAGCAATGATGCAGCGGCCGCTCCAACTTCTGTAGCAGTCTGAAAATTGACCTCCTCGGCAATCGGCAAAGTTGGCGCAGTTGGAGTTTCAGCCGATGCCGCCGCCGATTGGTCAGCCGGTCCTATGCGGGCACGTACTCGGCGGCTTGTCTTCTTTAAAGTAGGCCTTTTCAGCGTTTGCTTCCATCGGCCGCTGGTGATATCTTTGATGGTCGGGGCGTGATGGCCGATAAGTGTGTATGGGCGATTGCTCTCTGTCAGCCTACCACTTCGGCTCCGCGTCGGGGGAAGTTGACTTTCGGACTGAAAAAGGAAATACAAGTTAGCGACGAGATTGTAATATGAAAAGGGATAGTGTTGAAATCGGCTGGGAGAAAGGTAATACCGCTGCATTTGAGTCAATGTTGTTTGGGTCCAAATTTTTACAATATGTTGAGGGAGATGAACAGGAGAGATGCTGCTTCCATTCTGCCCACCATAATTTGAATTGTTGGACGGCAAAGGGAGCCACTATCCAGTTGTTTAAATCAATGGTACTGGAGTCTGGCATCAGATTGCACAACCGACTGTAATCGAGGCTCTTGGTGAGTTCATCTCGGAATTTTGCACGGCCGGCAAAATAGACTTGAATCGGCAGCTGACCAAAGCCAAATTGTCGTGCTGCGACTGATGGATTGTAAAATTCATAGGTTGGGAAGTCTTTTCCAGAAAAGAAGTTTGCTGGTAAAATCCCTGGCTTGATCAGAATATCCATCAGATCACCATCAAAAGAGTTGGATGGTGAATCATAACAGATGGGAAGCTCAAAAATCGGCTCTGTCATCTAATACGGATACCAGCTGGTGGTCTATTCACTGAAGCCGTTGTAAAAACATCTGAAGTATTCGGCCGTTCGAGTAGCAGTGAACTGACAACCAGGGAAGACTGATGCTGCTTCACCAAAAGAGGTGCATCGTCGTTGTATGGTGGGATTCTCTTCTGACTCGACATTGGGAAATGTTTTGGTCTCTATCTGCTGCTAGGAGACCTTCCTCATGTACAGGTTTAGCCAGAGGGTAATGAACCACCAAGGACCACCAGGATTACCAATCGGCTCCCCTTTTGATAATTAGACGCCGATTTGGTACATCATATGGTAGGCCAATCCTAACAGATGCTTCCCAAGGGGGATGGCCGATCCTATGGACAGGGCTTCTGCTAGAGCTTGTGTATTGGAGGAAGGGCCAACTGCTCTACCACAGAAGAAATGCTTCTCTAGCCACATCATTAAGAACGCCGTATTTTCTCTCTCTGAAATCGTCCCGGTCCTTATGTTTTTGCTGATATACCCCTTCCACCCGCCGATTCCTTTTGTCTCTAGCCGATGGGTTGGTTTGGTCAGATAATCGAAGGGTGTATCAGGGGAAGAAATGTCAAGGCCGGTCAGCATCCGGACATCGGCCAGGGTTGGAGTCATAGGTCCGTGCCCAAAGAGAAATGCGTTGAGCGCGTCGGACCAGAAATAGGAGGCCGCTATCACCAAGGGTTCATTTTTCTCCATTTGGGACAAAGAAAGATCGATGCACTGGCCTATTTTTAACTCATCCCACTGAACTCTCTTGGACTTGGCTAATCTTTGGTACCATTCTTTCCAGCCAGGGGTTTCATTCGGCCAAGATCTAAAAGCACCTGCCCACTGACCCAAATCCATAGGTGATTGCTTGAAAGGAATCCTATGGGTTTCTAAGTTGATCAAATCAGTTGGGTCTGGATTCCCCATAGGACCTAAGCAGATGAGACCAGGGGTTTTGGAAAGGGGAATAGTGATCTTGTGCCTAAATGCCTAAAAAGAGGGAAAAGGGAAAAACTGAGAATGGATCTAAAAAGTGCTTGAGCAGTAAAAGGTAAAAGAGGAAAAGTTTCGGATGATTACCTCCAGAATGAAATTTATCATTGCCGATGGAGTCGCCGATGGGACCGCCGTCGCCGAGGGAGTTGCCGGCGGAACCTCCGCGGTTGGTGGAGTTCCTGATGGCGCCGCCATTGGAGGGATGAAGCAGATGGCAGGCGTCAGAGAAATCGCTGGAGGATGCGGCTGGAGACCAAGAGGGCGCTGGGAGAAGATGAACAGTGATTCGCTGGGGAGGAGATTACTAGGCTCGTGGGAAAGGAGCGGCGGAGAACGCCGGTACTTAAAAACAGTTTGAGAGAGAAAGCGTAAAGGCGGGATTTTTGCCGCGCCGTCTACACGAATTCCAGGGGAACAGTTGTCTCAAGCGCCCGGTTCGAGAAGATTGCAATCATCATGAAGAAGACTGCGAAACGGAGGGAGATTTTTGCTGCGTTTGTTTCGGAGGAAAGATTAAAAAAAAAGAATTTAGTAAAATTCATGTTTTACTCCGAAATTGGGGGGCATGTGTTGACGCCAGATTTTAACACATGTTGAATCGGCGTCAGGAAAGGAAGAGACTGGCCGATGCGTCAGATTTAAAGGCTACAGTTGGGAATCGGCCGATTGAGGCTACAGTTAGGGATCGGCCGATTAGCGATGCAGCTTGCGCCAATAGATAGGGGGATGAAGCCATTGGAATCCCAATAGAAGATCTAGGTCAAACATGACCTGACGTTGGTCAAAAGAATGATGCCGACTCGGTCGTGAAGCAATGGAAAGAATCCACACTGGACTAGGAGATGGCGACAGAAGATTCTGCGGGAGCCCGTTTCCTTTAGGAAAATATTATAGATATAGTAGTTTTCTATTTAGATCAAGTTTGTAACGGATCGTAATCGATCAGGAGTCTTTGTGACAACCCTGGTAATTACATTTCCAAAATCAATGTCATTAGCCTAACTCTATGTTTAAACCAACTAATGAAAGGATGGAAAGAATTAAAACGAGTTCAGTTGGAATTCAAATTTAATTTGAGCACATTGGTTACTTTTGAACTTTTAAATTTAACTTTCAAACCATAAGCCAAATGAGATTTTGCCTGAAACCAAAGTTGTAGAACCTTTTATTCTGAACAACTTTCGTGTTCAAAAGTTTTTGAAATTCAAATCAGAAAGAGGAGAAAATGCCCTGTTTGCACCCAGCCCCCTAAAACTTTTTGAATTCTTGCATCCAGGCCCCTCGCCCCCCCCCCCTCTCTCTCCTCCGCGCCCGACCGCCGCGCGCCAGGTGGCCGGCGTCGCCTGACCGGCGCGAGGCGCCAGGCCAGTGGCCGCCGCACCACCCCGCCACGGCCGGCTTTGCCCCGCCCCCATGCCGCGCGGCCCAGTGAACGCCCGCGCGTGCACGCGAAGCAGCCGCGTCCAGCCCCGCCGCCCGGCCGCCCAGTCGCCTCGCTCCGCCGTGCCGCCCCGGCCCCGCGCCCCGCTAGTCGCCGCGCCCGCCCTCCGCCCGAGCCGCTGCCACTGCTGCTCCACCACTCCGCGCCCCGCGCTATCCCACCGCGCCCACGCCATATCTCCGGCCGCCCAGTCACCGCGCCCGCGCTGCCGCACGTCGCGCCGGCGTTCTGCCGCCGCCCGCCGCGCCCAGTGCGCGTTGTGCCGTGCCCCGCCCCGCGCGCTGCCCAGGCCTCTCCGCACCCCCTCCGGCCCCTATAAAAGCCCCGCCCGGCCACGCGCGCGAGCCCCAGTACCCGGAACGCCCTCGCCGTCGCCATTGCCGCCGCCGAGCGCCGCCCACCCGTGGACAGCCCTCCGCCGCCGTCCACTGCCCAAACTAAGCCCCAGCCACCACTACATCACCCCACTGAAGCTCGCCGACCCGCCCAACGCCACCCAGAGCCACCGGAGCGCCGCCGCCCGCGCTGCCGCCGCCGCCGCCGCCCCTGCTCGCCGTGGACAGCACGACCCCGACCCCCTCTGTCCAAGCCGAGCCCCTGAGCAGCTTCCCCACGCGCCACTGAAGCTCGCCGACCGGACCACACCGCCCCAAGCCCGCCGGAGCACCGCCGTCGACGCGTGCCGCGCCGCCGCCGCCTCTGCTCCAACGCCGGCGAGCCTTTCCCGGCCGTCCCCCACCTGAACAACACCCCCACAAGGTAGCCCTTGCACCCCCGAACCTTCCCCGACCCTCACCCCTCGCCGCCGGCGAGCCCCCTCGCCGGAATTTCGGCCGGCCGCCGTACCCGAGCCGCTCGAGGACCCAATTGCAAGAATTTAAATCTTTAGAAGGGTCTGCGCGTAAGATTCAAGGACCTAGTTGTAAAAGAAAGTTTCAAATCTAGATTCAAATTCAGTGAACTTGTAAAATTCGAATAAAATCGTAGAAAATTCATAAAAATGCAATCCCAACTGTTCTGGAATCCTTAGAACAAACTCTACCACTTTTGTTACAGAAAGTTTCTCAGAATCCCTACATATTTTGCTCTACATTAAATGGAAGCTTTAATGGACTTATTTTGTACCCACTGTTGTAGAACAATGCTGACCCTAAATTTTGGGCAGTAAGTTAGTTGCTTGATGTTTAGGACTGTGTAAAAAGATCAGGCACAAATTCCAAATCTAGCTTTACTGTTTATTAAACTTAGTTTCATACCATGTTTAAGTAGATTGTTTTATCCCTGCAGTTAGGTGGTGAATCACCCAATGAAACTTTTTCTATGCTAATGTATTGGTACCTAGAAGCCAGAGAAAAATTAGGAGACTTTTTATCTCACAGTAACCTACTTATTTGATTTATGTGCTAATAACATACATTAAATCAAGAAAATAGTATCTTAGCTTGGAAAATTCTCTAATTTTTACTAGGAGATACACTGTGGTAGCGGTAATTCTTAGTGTGGGCGTGGGTGCACATACCAGTGGTTGAGACAAGAAACCCAGGGAAATGTTGGTTCAGGTAGCTCTCCGTTTCCCAGGTGGCTTCTTCTTCCGTGTGGCGATTCCATTGTATTTTATACATTCTAATCACTTTCCTCCGGGTCTCTCTTTCTTTTTGATCCAAAATCTTAACTGGGTGTTCGACATACGAGAGGTCGGGTTCCAACGATATTTCTTGTTGTTCCACAATCTCGGTAGGGACTCGAATACACTTCTTGTTGTTCCACCAGAAGTTTTGCCTTAGGTCTTGATACATTTTGCTACTACCGGGGTGGATAGAGAATTTGGAAAGGTGTGCCTCGTCGAGAATTTGCTTGCGGAGTTCATGGTTCTTCGGAACGACTATACGACCTTCGAACCATAGAACTCCCTTCTGGTCCTGGCGGAAACATTTGTACTTCTCCTCACCTAGAGAGAGTTTCTGTTTGATGATCTTAATTCCTTCATCCTGTAGTTGTGCCATGACGATTTGGTCGTGAAGAGTGGGCTCAACTGAGATGTGATTTAGAGTGCCTTGGGAAACCATTTCCAAGTTAAGCTTCCTCATGTCTGCACATAATGTCTCATGGTAGGACTCCATGGATAAGCAATGGCAATGGGACTTGCGGCTTAGTGCATCCGCGACTACATTAGCCTTACCGGGGTGATAGTGCACTTCAAGGTCATAATCCTTGATTAGTTCTAGCCATCTCCGTTGTCTCATATTCAGATCGGCTTGTGTGAAGATTTACTTGAGACTCTTATGATCCGTGTAGATATTGCACTGTGTACCCATGAGATAGTGCCTCCATATCTTCAGAGCGTGAATGACGGCTGCGAGCTCAAGGTCATGCGTGGGATAATTCTGTTCGTGGGGCCGAAGGGCTCGTGAGGCATATGCAATCACTCGATTCTCTTGCATAAGCACACATCCTAGACCAGTACCTGATGCGTCACAATATACATCAAACGGCTTGGTATTATCGGGTTGAGCTAACACAGGTGCAGTGGTCAGATGCTCTCTGAGAGTGTGGAAAGCTTCTTCACAGTTCTTATTCCATACAAACTTTACTTCCTTCTTTAACAGTTCAGTCATGGGCTTAGCAATTCGAGAGAAATCCGGGATGAAGCGACGGTAGTAACCGGCTAAGCCGAGGAAACTGCGAATCTGATGAACGGAGGTAGGGGGTTTCCAATCCATCACCTCTTGTACCTTGCTGGGGTCAACAGCTATGCCTTCGCTGGAGATCGTGTGACCCAAGAACATTACAGTATCCAACCAGAATTCACACTTAGAAAACTTAGCATAGAGCTGATGGTCTCTGAGTCGCTGAAGAACAATATGAAGGTGCTTGGCATGCTCTTCCTCATCCCTGGAATAGATAAGGATGTCATCGATGAACACTACGACGAATTTGTCCAGTTCGGGCATGAATACCGAATTCATGAGATACATGAAGTAGGCAGGGGCATTGGTGAGTCCAAAGGACATGACCAAGAATTCATATAGTCCATATCGTGTGGAGAAGGCAGTCTTAGGGACATCGCACGGGCGAATCTTGATCTGATGATATCCCGAACGAAGATCAATCTTTGAGAAGACTCTGGCTCCAGCTAATTGATCGAAGAGTACATCGATGCGAGGAAGGGGGTATTTGTTTTTAACAGTTACCGCATTGAGAGGTCGGTAGTCCACACATAATCTTAAACTGTCATCCTTCTTCTTTACGAATAGGGCTGGACATCCCCAAGGTGACGCGCTAGGGCGAATGAAACCTTTGTCCAGTAGTTCTTGGAGTTGAATTTTCAGCTCGGCCAATTCTTTAGGGGGCATCCTATATGGTCTTTTGGATATAGGTGCAGTGCCTGGTTGTAGTTCAATAACGAACTCAATGTCCCTATCCGGTGGCATTCCGGGTAAGTCATCCGGGAAAACATCGGCATACTCGTTTACCACAAGAATATCATCTAGCTTAAGTCCTTCCATCTTATAAGCACAGGAATTCGTGCAATCTAGGAACGGTAGGTAAAGGGTGGTGGCTCCGTGACTAGGTGAATTTATCTCAACGGCTCGGGAAGAAAGGTCCAGTGTGACTCCGTGCATAGCCATCCAGTTCATTCCCAAAATAACGTCCATGCCGTCAAGGGGTAAAAGGACAAGGTCTGTGTCGATGGTTTTACTACCCAATTTGACTGGTACTTGTCTGATCATTTGGTTTGAAGCAATTTTACCACCCGGCGTTGAGATCATATATGACCCTTTGGTGTGACAAACATCCAAGCCTACTTTTGCACCGAATTTTGCACTTATGAAACTATGCGATGCACCAGAATCAAATAATATAACTGCAGGCTTGTTATGGATAGAGAATGTACCCGACATCACTGGGGCTCCTTCAGGAAGCTCTGCAAGCGTGGTGAAGTTAATCCGTCCTTGCTTGACTTGCAGGGTCTGTCTCTTGCCCCTGTTCTTGGTGTTCGGGTTGGGTCCTTGACCTTGGTTGGGCTGTCCAGGCTGAGGGTATTCTCGTGCGAAGTGGCTGGAACTCCCGCATTTGAAACAGCGATTCGCGGGGCTAGGTCGAAGAGACTGTTGAAGAATGGGCCTCGGACCATTCGGTGAAGGCATCGGGGGTCGTACCATGCCTGGCTGCTGTGGGGGTCTGGCAATCCATCTTCCTGGCTGCGGGGCCCTTGGTGGAGCTGTGGGTGCGGTATTTTGCACGATGCGATACCTTGGTGGTTGGACACTTGATGGTCCTGCGGGTGCCTTTCTCTTCTTCTCTGCCCGGTGTGCCATGATACAGTCCTCCTGGGTAATGGCCATATTGACCAACTCGTTGTAGGTGTCAGCCCTGGCTAGGTTCAGACGTTCCTTGAGCTTGGTATTCAGACCTCGGCGGAAACGATCACGCTTCTTGGCATCCGTATCAGCGTGATAGCCCGCATACTGACATAAGTCGTTGAACGCCTGGGCGTACTGCAGCACGGTGCGGGTGCCCTGGGTAAGTGCCAGGAACTCGTTCAACTTCCTCTCCATGAGACCCTCGGGAATATGATGTGCCCGGAACGCGGTCTTGAATTCATTCCAGTCGACCACATGTTCAGCCGGGAGCATCGCAGAATAGTGGTCCCACCACAGACGAGCGGTACCGCGAAGCTGTTGCGCGGTAAAACGGGCCTTGTTGGCCTCTGAGCATGGGGCCACAAGTAGTGTGAACTTGGATTCTATGGTGCGAATCCATGCATCTGCGTCCAGGGGTTCCTCGGTCTTATGGAACAAGGGAGGCTGGGTCCCTAGGAAATCCGTGTATCCTGCGGCTTGTGGTTGGGGAGCATTGTGCCCACCTCTCTGCTGGTGTTGTCCTTGCACAATCTGACGCAGCAGCTCGGTTTGAGCGGCCATCACTTCCACCAAACTGGGTGGGGGTGGTGGCGATTGTCGCGAGCGGCTGCCACCGGCACCAAAACCCTCGGGGTTGCCACGTGTTGATCCAACCATCTGAAACGTGAAAGGTTACCATTAGCAACGCGATCCATATTACTTCCTTGATTCATAACTAATTGGTGTAGTCATAGACTTCCGAAGTCACATCTAGACGTATGGACAGAATCTCTGTTTGCTACGAGAAAAATCCTAGCCTGCTGTGGGTCCATCCAAAACATTTCAAACTTTTGCAGTAGTCAGAGAATTTAGGAATGCACCACTTTGGTATTTAACTCCGGTGCTAGAACTATGGCTAAGGTGGTCGAAAAGCTCGTCCTTTGCCTTGCTGTCTTAGCTGTTTTTCAGCAGATTGATCGGTACTGTTTCGCCTATATCTTAAACTAGCGAGGTCCAATGATGCTGAATTTTTGTGAGAACCTAAATCACAAAATTTAGCACAAGTCTGGTATTCAACACTCAGCCAAGAAATGCAAGGAGACATGGGTAAAAATTCCGACAAGTCTCAGCGATCGTGGATTTCATCGTTTACCAAATTACAACGAAATCACCCGAGTTTATCGCCGTTCCTTACATGCTGAGGGTATCCACATGGTTCAGGTGTACCCAACACAAAAGAGTTACTCAAATCCTAGTTAGCCTATTACATCACTTGCCAAAAGTTAGGCTACCCTATCGAGGAGTATGTGCAAAAGTCCTCCTAGGTCGTCCTCTAGAAATCATCCAAGTCGTTGACGGACGACTCGCTGTGAGCAGGAGAGTGAGCTCCCATCTGAGGTGCCTGGGGTACCTCACCCTCGAAATCCATACCTGAGATACCATCAATCTCCTGTGGCTCCTCCTCATCCTCCTCCATGTCGTCCTCATGGGGATGGTCATTCTGATCATGATGCCACTGAATGTGCTCATTAGCATCCTCCAACTCAAGGCTCAGATCATGGAGCTGCTCCTCCAACTGTGCTATCGTGGTATCTCTCTCACCCATGAGAGTGTCCTGCTCCTGGATTTGGCCCTAAAGTTGGCCAATCTGAGCATCTCTGTCCTCAAGATCCTGACTGAGCTCCTTTATCTGCTCATCCCTGGTATCTGCCATCATGTGGTAGGCCTGAGCAAGATCAGTGAGCTGCTCGAGTGCCTGACTCTGGAGAGTCTGAAGCCGGTAGAGTGCACTCATGCACCACACGGAGGTATGGATAGTCTCCTGGGCATGAAAGTCTACCAAGTACTGTGCGTGCTGCACCCTGTTGAGCCAACAGGGGGCGTTGTCCTGGGCAGCAGGAAACAACCCAATGGGAGTGAGTGTGACCACCTCGGGACGCTGCGCACAAAACGTGGTGAGCGCCCTCATGGCTGCAAGCTCCCAAGTATCGGCCAAACGGCGACCAACAGCCTCAAGCTCCAAGGCGGGCCACTCCGGGTGTAGCGGGTGCGGAAAGACAGTCACGTTGATACGGCACTGGGTAACTCCGTTTTCTACAAACTCCAGTCCAGCGTAACGTGGGGGAATTAGATAGCCCGCGGTACGCAGAACATCCCACAAAATAGAGGGAAAGCCCTCCCAGTGGAGACACTGCGAGTGTACGCGTCCATCCTCATCCACCATCATCTCAACAGGCTCGGCCATCTGAACAAAAGATCAAATGGAGTGAGATAGCGAAAAACTGTGAACAGCACAAGGACAGATTCTGTATAGTGTGCAAAAATAACCATAACTCCCACAGTTCTCATCCAAAAATTCTCAAATTTCACCAGATCACCCCTAAGGTATTTGTGAACAACTTTGCTAGTCAACTCCAGAGCTAATTAGGTCTCTAAGATGGTCTTTCTTTTCAGGTTTTGCCTTGCTGTCTACCCAGAATTTTCAGTGAACAGAGGGCTAGAGTTTCGTGCACCATGGAAAATCTACCCAGCCACAATTTACCAAATTTTAACAGAAGCTACCTGGGTAAATTTGGAACAAGTTTTGTGTTGTGCTCTTTTGCAGAAAACCGCAGGAAGGGGGCCTAAAAATTTAAGAGGCAGAAGGGCTTATTCTGGACAGAATTCTGACATTCCAAGGTTTCTGTTATTTCTTACTATCCCTAAGTTCAGAATTTTTCGTTTTCGAACAGAAGATAGAACACAAAATTTGGGACAATTTCTTCAACATGAACTTTATCAGAAATGGTCATTTTCTTTGGCCAATAGATCGCTCTTTTTTTTTTTGGTCACGGCAGAATTTGGACAGTTTTACTAGATGGTCCTTATGCAAACCACGCTTAGATATGCAAGAACCTTACCACTCTCATACAACACATTTTTGATTTCAGATACATATGTTTATGATGTATGCACGTCCTATTCGTCCTCACAAAATAAAACAATTGCCAAATAGCTTTGGTCTTACGAAGATAGTTTCGGTGGCTTACACAATACGGCTCTCCTATAATAGCTAGTCGAGTCTTTCTACTCGTCCCTTAACTTATCGTAATCGCGGTTAGCGTACCTGCAGAAGATTGACAAAGCATATATATTCCATGAAGCTTTCATGCCAGCACTCATGAAAGCGTCCGTATGCATTACCGTTTACTTATAGAAACGATATCTGTACAATTTCCGCCGTACAGACGACGTTAACATACGCTATCGAGATAGCGTATTCACGGGGGTACCGTCATGAGACGGGGGTATGAACAGCGATCGCCATACCCTGCGCCAAACCTTCTACTCCCAATATGTTCAACTAACAGTTGGCATATTGGCAGCACCTCAAGTAAGCCACTGCTTGAGGGCAGCGTTCGGTTCGCATCACCGACAGGAAGGCCAAGCTCTCTCAGTTGGTTGAGGATCCTTACCTTCTTACCTAAGCGATGAGTGCGTCGTTACAGAATTTAAGGTCGGTTGTGCATGAAAGTAAGTTTTGACAGAAGGTAATGTGCTGGAAGTCAGTTGATACTATATATAGAAGTTAGATAGCCACCTAGTAACTTTCCCATAATCCCTTAGGGCTTTACGAACTAGGCACCATCCTTAACGTACCAACGCATTTCGTAACACAACCTTCTAGTCAAGTTTTATGAAAACAAGTTTTTAAGGCTTGTCGCATTCTCTGGCGTATGTATTTCGGCTCTGGCGTCCGCTGTTGCCAGCTGTGGCACCAGCTACGGCTCTGATACCAGCTGTGGCAGAACCACCTGAATTAATCCGGCTCAAGTGCATTAACCATCACCATTAAGGCCTCCTCGGTTAACCTTACACTTCAAACGGAGTAATCCACTGGTCTGTCGGGTATAACCTCCCGATACAACCACGGTGAACGGATCGAGCGCCGTACATACAAATGCTCATGCGACGATGAGCCCAGAGAATACCACATTCCAGCAAATATTACGACATTAACATAAGTAAATATAGGATGCCCCCTAAAGAATTAGCAGAGTTGAAAATTCAACTCCAAGAACTACTGGACAAAGGTTTCATTCGCCCTAGCGCGTCACCTTGGGGATGTCCAGCCCTATTCGTAAAGAAAAAGGATGACAGTTTAAGATTATGTGTGGACTACCGACCTCTCAATGCGGTAACTATTAAAAATAAATACCCCCTTCCTCGCATCGATGTACTCTTAAATACCCCCGGCACGGCGGAGCGCGGGGACTGGGCGGCCGGGCGGCGGGCTGGGCGCGGCAGCACGCGCGGGCGCTTACTGGCCGCGCGGCGTGGGGGCGGGGCAAAGCCGGCCGTGGCGGGGTGGTGCGGCGGCCACTGGCCTGGCGCCTCGCGCCGGTCAGGCGACGCCGGCCACCTGGCGCGCGGCGGTCGGGCGCGGAGGAGAGAGAGGGGGGGGGGCGAGGGGCCTGGATGCAAGAATTCGAAAAGTTTTAGGGGGCTGGGTGCAAACAGGGCGTTTTCTCCTCTTTCTGATTTGAATTTCAAAAACTTTTGAACACGAAAGTTGTTCAAAATAAAAAGTTCTACAACTTTGGTTTCAGGCAAAATCTCATTTGGCTTATGGTTTGAAAGTTAAATTTAAAAGTTCAAAAGTAACCCAATGTGCTCAAATTAAATTTGAATTCCAACTGAACTCGTTTTAATTCTTTCCACCCTTTCATTAGTTGGTTTAATCATAGAGTTAGGCTAATGAAATTGATTTTGGAAATGTAATTACCAGGGTTGTCACAGCCGCCGCCACCGCCGCCCCTGCTCGTCGTGGACAGCACGACCCCGACCCCCTCCGTCCAAGCCGAGCCCCTGAGCAGCTTCCCCACGCGCCACTGAAGCTCGCCGACCGGACCACACCGCCCCAAGCCCGCCGGAGCACCGCCGTCGACGCGTGCCGCGCCGCCGCCGCCTCTGCTCCAACGCCGGCGAGCCATTCCCGGCCGTCCCCCACCTGAACAACACCCCCACAAGGTAGCCCTTGCACCCCTGAACCTTCCCCGACCCTCACCCCTCGTCGCCGGCGAGCCCCCTCGCCGGAATTTCGGCCGGCCGCCGTACCCGAGCCGCCCAAGGACCCAATTGCAAGAATTTAAATCTTTAGAAGGGTCTGCGCGTAAGATTCAAGGACCTAGTTGTAAAAGAAAGTTTCAAATCTAGATTCAAATTCAGTGAACTTGTAAAATTCGAATAAAATCGTAGAAAATTCAGAAAAATGCAAACCCAACTGTTCTGGAATCCTTAGAACAAACTCTACCACTTTTGTTACAGAAAGTTTCTCATAATCTCTACATATTTTGCTCTACATTAAATGGAAGCTTTAATGGACTTATTTTTTACCCACTGTTGTAGAACAATGCTGACCCTAAATTTTGGGCAGTAAGTTAGTTGCTTGATGTTTAGGACTGTGTGAAAAGATCAGGCCCAAATTCCAACTCTAGCTTTACTGTTTATTAAACTTAGTTTCATACCATGTTTAAGTAGAATGTTTTATCCCTGCAGTTAGGTGGTGAATCACCCAATGAAACTTTTTCTATGCTAATGTATTGGTACCTAGAAGACAGAGAAAAATTAGGAGACTTTTTATCTCAAAGTAACCTACTTATTTGATTTATGTGCTAATAACATACATTAAATCAAGAAAATAGTATCTTAGCTTGGAAAATTCTCAAATTTTTACTAGGAGATACACTGTGGTAGGGGTTGCTGTATAAAAAGTTCCAGGGACAAAAACCCTGTGTAGGGTCCTATAAAAATGAATCCTTGAATAGCCTAGCTGTAGAATGTCATATTTTATATGCTCTGAATACTGCATGATAAATCCTACAAAAATTACAGTAGCTTTTGTATGGTTAAGTGAAAGCTCTGTAAAAATCTTAGACTCATTTGTTGCACCAATTGTTCTGTACAAAAAGAACAAGGATCTAACAGCAACTATGTAATGTATTTTTCATAATTAATCTGTGATATAAAATTGACTGAAAATTTTACAGTGAGCGCATCTTTCCTTGATGTGCCTAAATCCAAAATTTAATGACCAGAAACTATCCATTGTAGTAATTACTCTCAAATCGTAATCACGCACCATTACCACGAATTAAACTTGTGCATTCATGTAGAATCGACGACTCTCGCCGACGGAACTTACGAGCTGGTGCCCGCGTCCGAGAGTGAGCAGCGTGAAGCTCAAGCGAATCTAACTGAAGCTCTTGAAGACCCGAGCCCAAGTTCGGAAGATCCCCAAGCGAACTGCGAAGGCAAGGCCCGGAGCATAACCCATTCTTTCCGAAATTATGCAACTCATTACTCTTTGCTTGTGCATTAAGTTTATAGGAGTTGGATGAAAACTTAGTTGCATGATATCAGGAACCCTTGCTTGAAAACTAGACGTAAGGTTCGATAGAATGCTGTGCTAATAGGACTCCGGTAAAAGTCGAGTGATTTCCTGTCACTCGCGAGAAAATAGGAGTTGAATGACTACTACACGCTGCAATCATAAGGACACGGACGGGCTATGGAACGATGGTTACGATTGAGGCCCGTCTATCTAGTGGAAAATGCTAAGGTCGCAGGGTGTGGTAGTGATGGTTAAGTCTTTGAACGTACTAAACACATGCCAAGATTATGGGAATCGGTAAGCTTAAGTACCTGATTGGCCCGGCAAGGGGACGGCATCCTACCCTTTGAACTTCGGTCCCATGTGCATATGGCGAGTGCAGAGAGTGGTCACGACCCGGCGCCGAACCGTGGCGTGGGGCTCTTGTACTCTCGGAGGGTAGCCCCGATCCACGACCCGGAAAGAAAGGGGAAAAGTTGCACGTGTGACTCTAGGGAGTAACCACGTGACGTGTGTTTGGGTTTCCCTTGCAAGGTTAAGAAATTCGATTCGAATCGTCCGTTTCTCACGGCTATTGAGACTGCTTAACCATTTTTACCCACAGAGTAAGAAGAGGAACAATGATGATGAATGAACTGGTTGGATGAAAAATTTAATGCTTCACCATGTATGCTTTAGATAAGGCCGAGTGATGTCTCGTACGGGCTTCATCGAGACATTCTGTATCGTCAAGTAGTTTCCGTCGTTTATTTCCGCTGCAACTTAAACTCTGAAGAACTTATTTATGATAATTGAAATACTTGGTTCCTAAACTCAAAACTTGGTCTGTAATATCCACTTATGCTAATGCTGTAATATTTGCTGGAATGTGGTATTCTCTGGGCTCATCATCGCATGAGCATTTGTATGTATGGCGCTCGATCCGTTCACCGTGGTTGTATCGGGAGGTTATACCCGACAGACCAGTGGATTACTCCGTTTGAAGTGTAAGGTTAACCGAGAATGCCTTAATGGTGATGGTTAATACACTTGAGCCGGATTAATTCAGGTGGTTCTGCCACAGTCTTAGTCCTATGGTATAAATAAGAGCCGTTAGGGTTTTGTAGAATATACATCAATCAATCAACAAAACAATCTAGTTCTTCATCATACTTTACTTTCAAGTCGGCGACTTCGCCATTACTTCTTTTTCTTTCACGAGTTCGTACGGATTGGCAGGGCTGCATCGACACGATCTCCGGCCAATTGGTAGGTTCCGCTTATCGAATAATATCTAAGCTTTAACTTCGGGTGCATCGCCATTGTTTCATTTAGATTTATTCACGAGTTATTGATATTTACTGGAATTATAGGTTTTACCTATTGTTCTAGTTTTATCACCAGTTATCCAGCTTGAGATCGGAACTATCGGCTTTATCATTGCTTTCCCTCGTTCATTATCATACAGCCGATTAGATCTATTTCAAGTGTTGCATCTGTAATAATTGTTTAAGTTGCTCCAGCAGTTTTCTTTGCAATTATTACGTGATTATCGGCTGATCCATAGCCGGTCATCTTCATAGCAAATTGGCCGATTCGCTGATATGCTTTTCGGGACAGATTGGAACCTCAACCGATCGGAGCACCCGGAATTTAATACGTTTATTTCGTTGTCAATCAACAGGTCAGATTGACGGGCACGCCTCGCGAACCGCACCAGGGCAATCACCCGAACAGGAGTTAAGCAGATTCTCCCGGATCGTGTGTCCGACGCTGAAGATCATCGGCCGATTCCTGGCCGATTTTTAGCGCCAACACTATGTATGTTGCTCTTTACTAGTTCACTTTGCTTCTGGCTTAGAGCTAGAGCTTCTTCAGTGCTCTTGTGTCGAACAAACTCTTCTCATTGTGCTGGTGTAATGACTCCATAATCTGCAAATTGCGTTCGACCCTTCTGGACATACCGGGTATTCAGTTTGCTCTTCCACCGGCGGAAAGTTTCACCCAGCATCTTCAGAGCATAATGCTTTACTTGTTCTCCACTTCCTCTAGGCAGAATAAAAGTTCTGCTCAACAATTGCCACATTGCTTCTTTCCTCCCCTAAGGAACCAGGGGCCAATTGGAGATCGTTGGATCCAAAACCATCTTTGTTCTGATTATAGCACCGATAGCATTCCGAAACTTTGCTACAAGATGCGGAGGATCTATGGGCTCTCCTGCCGTGCTAATTGCATTGACAGTCCATTGCCCTTCAGGGTATTGGTTTCTTCCTCACTGACCGTGTTTCCTTTTGTTTTGGCTGCTAGAGGTTGTACTTGCAGGATCGGGACCCGAGCTTTCATTGTCTTCCTATGTGGGGCTAGGGGGTCCGCGTTGGCGCTTACTCCTTCCTGTCGGGGCCGCCTACACAGATAATACACGTCATACAGGTCATTACTCGTATAGTCTGCTTCGTTGTAATTAATCGTGTATTCATTACCTGACGTGCGGATCGAACGGCTCCCCTGACCGTCTTTCTCTTGCTGGAACAGGGTGTGGATCAATCGGATCATGCCACTTGTTTCCTACCCAAGCGCCTTGTCCAATCCTAGGGCCCTGCTCGTCCCCAGATTCGACATCGACGTCGTCGCACTCCTTGTCCCTAGATTGGTCACCGACGTCGTGCTCATTGTCCCACTCCATTTGGGATGCAATTTGTTCAAGCTCATCTTGTGGTGTGGCATCATCCCTTCGTGGGGAAGATGACGATGGAGGATCCATCTACGAGTTCTACGCTACGTAGCCATCAAAGATATATTTTAATAAATATTTCAATTCACAACGAAATGAGAGAGAGAAATTTCTTACAAATAAGAAATTCATGAAAAATTCACATTTAATATCATGAAGATTTCACATTTAAATTACAATTACTTTGAATAGAAATGCTGCAAATATATACATCATCTGAGGTCAACATTTGCTCAGCACTGATTAGAGGTCAACATTTGCTCCGCAATGTCAACATTATCACTCTCTCTGTCTCCACCATTTTATGATTTTATAATTTGGATGGTTGGTTTAACTGTACATTTGCCAATCCTCAGTAAGCAGACATGAGCGGGCGGCGGCGGCGGCCGGGAGCGGGTGGCGGCGGTGGCCGGGAGTGGGCGGCGGCGGAGAAGATGCGCGCGCGGGTGGCAGTAAGCTGTAAGCTGCAGTAAGGCTGAACGTATCCAAAGTTAGTTCAAGTTAATTGAGTAACATATTATTTTGACACTCAATCACTTCAATAATACAAACTATAAAATCAACAAAAACATAATGGCCAAATTTATGTGGCTATCAAATTAAATGACAATATTTAAACTAACTGAAAATTTTGATCCCACTTGCCAGCAGATGTTAATTCACGTTGGCAAGTTGGCCCCTCATTAGCTTCTAGTGTAGAGCCACATCATCTGTAAATGGAATCTAGATTTAAGAAAGCTTGTTATTTGGTTCATGATGGAACTTTGTGATGTAATTGGATAAGTGGACCACAAAATATCTTGGTTAAGTGACGTGTGCCAAAGAACTATAATTTTACATTTGAACAGAAAACCTGGGTTTTTGTGAAACACTCTTCTATAGATGTTACACAGATGTTATATCTGGTTGTAGCCACTTTACTGATAAAAAAATATAACCTTTTTCCTTTGGTAGTGTATGTTCTGTAAATGTCAGCATTATAAGCACAGATGGGCTGATATAAATATTTTTTCCAAGGTGCAGGAACATGGTGGCGAAACCATACTTCCTTTCAGCTGTGCTTTTGAACAGAAACTAGTGGATGTGCCAGAAGATGAAGCTGCCAAATATTGTGCTGAAAACCAGTTAACAAGGCAAGTTAACTCGCTGCGATATTTGAGTTGGTTAGCTTGGTCATGCTAAATGCTTGTAGTGATGCGATATTGGACCTATCTCATGAGGTTGCAGTTTCTACTAGGACAAACTAACATCTTAACACACAGATTTTATTTCTTATGGAATTCAAACAATTTACATTTAAATTCTAAAACTTTAGAAGCTAGAATATTCACCCCTAAGGCAAATATTAAGTTGACAGATCAGACGTCAAACTGCTGGCCGCCTCCAGCTGCTGGTGCAATTCACACCGATTTCGAGGCCGCCTCCCACAGGCCGCCTCCAGCCGCCACCGCCGGCCGGCCGGCAGCAGCCCGCAGCTGGGCCGAAGCCGACCCAGCTCGCCTCCTTCCCTCCCTCTTCTTTCACCTTCCCCCAACCTGCAAACCTAGGTCGCCGGTGCCATTTTTCGTCACCGCCAGTCACCGGCCACCGCCGCGGGTGGCCAGATCCAGAAGAGGAGAGAGAAGGGAAGGGCATACCTGGTGGATGCCTGTCGCCGGCGAAGGGCTGGGCAAAGGCGTGACGAATGGCGCCGCTGCTCGCGGGGCGGAGGGGAGCTCGAGGCCGCGCGCGGCGGGGTGGCCGGGAGCGGGCGGCGGCGGAGAAAACGCGTGCGCGGGTGGCGGCGGCAGCGGCGGAAATTTTTGGCAGCCAAACGGCGTTTGCTCGCACTTGCCCGAGCTGAAAATTTTTTCTAAGTCCGGGGTGGACTATATAGGAAAAGGATTTATAGGGGCGGGTGGCGCCTCGGCCCGCCCCTAAAAATCTATTTGTAGGGGCGGGTGAGGCCCCGGCCCGTCCCTACAAATCCTTTTCAAATTTTCATTGAATATTCATTTAATTTAAAAGTCATAGCAAAACACATCGAAAAAATATAAAATTTTTACCATAAGCATTATGTGACATGTAGAACTAAAAATATCAAATAACTATTTTATTGTATATAATGGTTTAAAGTGTCGAGACCACAATGTGCACCTCCACAACATACTATCTCATAGCACTCAAGACTCTCTTTGTGTTTTGAGCACTCTTAATCATTATATGTACTGAAACATGTTTGTCGTAATTTTTACTAGCTCTATACTACATGCAAATTTGAGTTTTTTCATATGTTTTGCTATGTCTTTTGAATTAAATAAATATTTAGTGGAAATTGGAAAAGGTTTTGTAGGGGCGGGTGGCGTCCCGGCCCGCCCCTAAAGGGGTGAGGCCGCGGCCTGCCCCTACAAATCTTTTTCCAATTTCCACTAAATATTCATTTAATTTAAAAGTCATAGCAAAATACATTGAAAAAACTTAAAATTTTTACCATAAGCATTATGTGACATGTAGAACTTAATAAAAATATCAAATAATTATTTTATTGTATATAATGGTTTAAAGTGTCGAGTCCATAATGTGCACCTCCACAACGTACTATCTCATAGCACTTACAAAATGTTTTCCAATTTATGCCGAATATCTATTTATTTCAAAAAAAATAGTAACATACCTCTAAAAAATGTGAAATTTTTACCATAAGCATATTTTGATATGTGGAATATAAGAAAAATATCAAAATCCAATTGCAGTGTATATAATAAATAAATGCATTGACACACCAATGTTCAAGTGGTAAAAATTCTCGATTCGCCATCTTTACATGCCCATGGCTTGTGGTCTTTTCTTATGCTTGCTTCTAGAATCCTCATCTTTTGTGGTACGTCTGTGAAGAGGTTCATCTCATCATACTTATTATATGCTTCCACATCGCCGATACCATCAACTCCTATGATATCTTGTTTTCCAGGGACAACGACGTGTTTTGTCTTCTTTGTAGGATCAGCTACATAGAGTACCTGTGCGACCTGTGAGGCAAGTACCCATGGGTCATCTTTATAACCAACATTGTTGAGGTCGACAATCGTGAGCCCATAGCCGTCCAAATCAACACCTTTTGGGTGTTTGACCCAACGACACCAAAAGACTGGGATTTGTATATTGGAACCATAGTACACTTCCCATTCTATGACACCGAAATATGTTGTACTTTTCCCTGTTCTCTCATCTAAGGCCTCAATACGAACACCACTGTTCTGAGACACCGTCTTCTTGTCCTTGGCGGCAGTATAGAATATATATCTATTAATATCATACACTTGCCATGATGTGACTTGGCTAGATGGACCAGCTGCCAATCTTTTGATCGTTTGCTCCTCCACGGTCTCCCCATGTGGTAGATTCAGATCCTTCAACCATGCAGTCAGCCGATGTTTGTTCTCTCTCATGATCCAATTATCCGAGCGGCCATTACTTTCTGCACGAATGATGCTCAAGTGTTCATTGACTAAAGGAGTCATTATCGTGAGGTGCTGCAAGATGCTATGATGGGCTTGTTGCACACCTTTGAAATCTTTGTCGATGAAGATTTTCCTCCCAACTGTGCCCACACCTTCCAACCTCGCTAAAAATCGTGGAATAGGCAAACAAAGGGACACGTTATCCTTTAAGTAACCTAGGCAAGACTCGATGACTTCCTCAGTACTGTATCCCTCTATCATGCACCCTCATTATGAGCACGATTCAGTACATACCGATTGAGGATGGACATAAAACGCTCATATGTCCACATTTCATGTAGGTAAAGTGGACCAAGTGCCCGTATCTGATCGACCATGTGAATCATCAGGTGTTCAGTTATATCAAAACACCCCGAAGGGAAGCACATCTCGAGTTGCGCCATAGTCTCCCCAATGAATTCTTGGAGATCCTGCAACTCAAATCCTATTGAAGAAGTAACACAACTGAGTGATTACCATCTTTACATATACTGGCTTGATCGCTCTGATTGCAATCGGGAGGAGCACCGTCAGCAACGCATGAGAATCATGACAGTTATAGCCGCATAGTGACAGATCTTTCATCAAGACTAGTTTTCTTATGTTGGACGTGAAACGACTCGGGACTCTGATCCCTCTTAAGCTCTCTCACATTGCCTTCTTCTCATCACGTGTCAAGTTATAGCTAGGTGGGGGAAGTTCATATCGACCATTCCCTTTATCCGCAGGGTGAACATCTTGTCTTATCTTCATGGCTACCAATTCCTGATGCGACTTCAAGGTATCCTTTGTTTTGGCTGATGTCTCCAGGAGGAGCCCAATTGTGTTACCAAACACATTCTTCTTTAGGTGCATACCATCGATTGCATGGTGGACCTCAAGATCCGCCCAATACGGCAAGTACTTGTAGAATATGGACTTCTTCTTGAATGGTACGCCATCGATGGGTGCCTTGTCTCTCTTTCTCTTCTTCCCATCTTCCTTTTTCTTCCCATAAATGACCTGGATGGACCGAACCATATTGAAAACATAGTGCCCGTCTCGTTGTACTGGAGCAGAATGTAATTCAGGCCTGCCATCAAAAAGATTATAGAACTTCTTACTTCAGTACCTATGTCCTTCCACCAAGAAGCGTCTGTACCCAAGGTAAACTACCTTTCGAGAACCTTCAAGGAAAGACGATACGGTGCCATCCACACACACCGTGCATCCCGTCCTACCTTTGATCTATCCTGACAGGACAAACAATGCCTGGTAATCATGGATGGTGATGAATATAATGGCTCTAAGATTAAAGGGCTGTCGTGCACAACCATCAAAGATATTGATACCCTCCCTCCATAAAGTTCCCATATCTTGTATCAGAGGCTCAATAAAAACATCTATATCGATGCCAGGATGCTTGGGGCCCTGTATAAGGATGGATAGCAAAAGATACTTCCTCTTCTGGCACAACCATGTAGGCAGGTTGTACATCATCAGTATCACTAGCCATGTGCTGTGGGTGCTACTTCTTTCACCAAACGGATTCATTCCATCCGTACTGAACGCGAACTGAACATTTCTCGGGTCATTCCCAAATTCCAGATAGTACTTCTCATAGAATTCCTTCCACTGTCGAGCATCAGCTGGATGTTGGAGCTTTCCGTCACCCTTCTTATGCTTATATGAATCCCACCATCGCATCAGTTCAGCATCCTTTGGGTTCGAGAAGAAACGCCTCAGGCGATTGGAAACTAGGAGGTACCACATAACCATGGCGGGAATTCTGCTTTGCTTCTCAGGAATGCCTAAAGTAGCGTCATCTGGCTCAACAGAGGCAACACTATTCTTCACCACGTTCCTTTTATTCACATCGGTTGGACCATGGTTGTCGTCACCACAGTAACCAGCATTGTTTTTGTATTGTGACAACCCTGGTAAAAATTTCATTTCTAAAATCAGTGTCATTAGCCTAACCCTATGCTTAAACCAACTAATAAAAGGGTGGAAAGAATTAGAACGAGTTCAGTTGGAATTCAAATTTAATTTGAGCACATTTGGTTACTTTTGAACTTTTAAATTTAACTTTCAAACCATAAGCCAAATGAGATTTTGCCTGAAACCAAACTTGTAGGACTTTTTATTGTGAACAACTTTCGTGTTCATAAGCTTTTGAAATTCAAATTAGAAATAGGAGAAAACGCCCGGTTTTCACCCAGCCCCCTGAAGTTTTTCAAATTCTCGCAATCAGGCCCCTCGCGCCGCCCCTCTCTCTCCTCCCCGCCCGACCGCCGCGCGCCAGGTGGCCGGCGGCGCTTGACCGGCGCGAGGCGCCAGGCCAGTGGCCGCCGCGCCACTCCGCCACGGCCGGCTTTGCCCCCTCCCCACGCCGCGCGGCCTAGTAACCGCCCGCGTGTGCGCATGCCGCTGCCGCGCCCAGCCTCGCCGCCCGTCGCGCCCAGTCACCGCGCCCCGCCGTGCCGCCCCGGCTCCCGCGCCCCGCCCGTCACTGCGCCCGCCCTCCGCCCGAGCCGCTGCAGCTGCTGCTCCACCACTCCACGCCCAGCGCTATCCCCTCGCGCCCACGCCATATCCCGGCCGCCCAGTCGCCGCGCCCGCTCGCCGCACGCCGCGCCGGCGTTCTGCTGCCGCCCGCCGCGCCCAGTACCGCGCCGTGCCGTGCCTCCGCCCCACACGCCGCCCAGGCCCCTCCGCACCCCCTCCTGCCCCTATAAAAGCCGAGCCCCGGCCGCCCGCGCGAGCCCCGCACCCAGAACGTCCTCGCCGCCGCCATTGCCGCCGCCGAGCGCCGCCCACCGTGGACAGCCCTCCACCGCCGCCCACCGCCCAAACGGAAGCTTCAGCCACCACTACATCATCCCCCTGAAGCTCGCCGACCCACCCAACGCTGCCCAGGGCCACCGGAGCGCCGCCGCCCGCACGGTCACCACCGCCGCCGCCCCTGCTCGTCGTGGACAGCGCGACCCCGACCTCCTCCGTCCAAGCCAAGCCCCTGAGCAGCTTCCCCACGCGCCACTGAAGCTCGTTGACCGGACCAGGCCGCCCCAAGCCTGCCGGAGCACCGCCGTCGATGCGTGCCGCGCCGCCGCCGCCTCTGCTCCAACGCCGGCGAGCCCTTCCCGGCCGTCCACCACCTGAACAACACCCCCACGAGGTAGCCCTCGCACCCCTGAACCTTCCCCGACCCTCACCCCTCGCCGCCGGCGAGCCCCTCGCCGGAATTTCGGCCGGCCGCCGTACCCGAGCCGTCCGAGGACCCAATTGCAAGAATTTAAATCTTTAGAAGGGTCTGTGCGTAAGATTCAAGGACCTAGTTGTAAAAGAAAGTTTCAAATCTAGATTCAAATTCAGTGAAATTGTAAAATTCGTATAAAATCGTAGAAAATTCAGAAAAATGCAAACTCAACTGTTCTGGAATCCCTAGAACAAACTCTACCACTTTTGTTACAAAAAGTTTCTCAGAATCCCAACATATTTTGCTCTACATTAAATGGAAGCTTTAATGGACTTATTTTGTACCCACTGTTGTAGAACAATACTGACTCTAAATTTTGGGCAGTGAGTTAGTTGCTTGATGTTTAGGATTGTGTAAAACGATCAGGCCCAAATTCCAACTTTAGCTTTACTGTTTATTAAACTTTGTTTCATACCATGTTTAAGTAGAATGTTTTATCCCTGCAGTTAGGCGATGAATCACCCAATGAAACTTTTTCTGTGCTACTGTATTGGTACCTAGAAGCCAGAGAAAAATTAGGAGACTTTTTTATCTCAGAGTAACCTATTTATTTGATTTATGTGCTAATAAAATACGTTAAATTAAGAAAATAGTATATTAGCTTGGAAAATTCTCAAATTTTTAATAGGAGATACACTGTGGTAGAGGTTGCTGTGTAAAAAGTTTCAGGGACAAAAACCCTGTGTAGGGTCCTGTAAAAATGAATCCTTGAATAGCCTAGGTGTGGAATGTCATATTTTCTATGCTCTGAATACTGCATGATAAATCCTACAAAAATTACAGTAGCTTCTGCATGCTTAACTGAAAGATCTGTAAAAATCTTAGACTCAGTTGTTGCACCAATTGTTCTGTACAAAAAGAACAAGGATCTAACAGCAACTATGTAATATATTTTTCATAATTAATCTGTTACATAAAATTGGCTGAAAAATTTACAGTAAGCACATCTTTCCCTGATGTGCCTAAATTCAATCTTTCATGACCAGAAACTATCCATTGTAGTAATTACACTTAAATCGTATCGATTACCATTACCACGACTTAAACTTGTGCATTCATGTAAAATCGACGGCTCTCGCCGACGGAACTTATGAGCTGGTGCCCGCGTCCGAGAGTGAGCAGCGTGAAGCTCAAGTGAATCTAACTGAAGCTCTCGAAGACCCGAGCCCAAATTCGGAAGAGCCCCAAGCTAACTTTTCGCAAGAAGGCAAGCCCCGGAGCATAACCCATTCTTTCCAAAATTATGCAACTCATTACTCTTTGCTTGTGCATTAAGTTTATAGGAGTTGAATGAAAACTTAGTTGCATGATATCAGGAACCCTTGCTTGAAAACTAGACGTAAGGTTCGATAGAATGCTGTGCTAATAGGACTCCGGTAAAAGTCGAGTGATTTCCTGTCACTCGCGAGAAAATAGGAGTTGAATGTCTACTACACGCTGCAATCATAAGGACACGGACAGGCTATGGAACGATGGTTACGATTGAGGCCCGTCTGTCTAGTGAAAAATGCTAAGGCCACAGGGTGTGGTAGTGATGGTTAAGTCTTTGAACGTACTAAACACATGCCGACATTATGGGAATCGGTAAGCTTAAGTACCTGATTGGCCCGGCAAGGGGACGGCATCCTACCCTTTGAACTTCGGTCCCATGTGCATATGGCGAGTGCAGAGAGTGGTCACGACCCGGCGCCGAACCGTGGCGTGGGGCTCTTGTACTCTCGGAGGGTAGCCCCGATCCACGACCCGGAAAGAAAGGGGAAAAGTTGCACGTGTGACTCTAGGGAGTAACCACGTGACGTGTGTATAGGTTTCCCTTGCAAGGTTAAGAAATTCGATTCGAATCGTCCGTTTCTCACGGCTATTGAGACTGCTTAACCATTTTTACCCACAGAGTAAGAAGAGGAACAATGATGATGAATGAACTGGTTGGATGAAAATTTAATGCTTCACCATGTATGCTTTTGGATAGCTGCTTATCTAGAATGGTTAATGAAACTAGAATCTTGAGCTGCTTATCTAGAATGGTTAATGAAACTAGAATGCTTTTTACCCACTTGTAGATGCTTTTCGGCAAAACAAACCTCTGAGCCAAAAAGTCTTGCATGTCTAGAGTCGGTGGAGTAGATTCCACTACACGGGTAAGTCTTGCTGAGTATTAGTATACTCAGCCTTGCTTGTGGCTCGTTTTCAGGTGAGACCTTCGAAGATATGATTGCTAGCTTGACTTGGCCTTGCACTCTTCCCCCTCGTTGGTCGGTGGAATGGGATACGCCCCCGCCCAACGGAGATAACACCGAGTGATGTCTCGTACGGGCTTCATCGAGACATCCTTATCGTCGAGTAGCTTTCGCTGCTTTATTTTCCGCTGCAACTTAAACTCTGAAGAAACTATTTAGTAATGATCATTGAAGTACTTGCTTTCGAAACTCAAAACTTGGTCTGTAATATTTACTTATGCTAATGTTGTAATATTTGCTGGAATGTGGTATTCTCTGGGCTCATCGTCGCATGAGCGTTTGTATGTATGGCGCTCGATCCGCTCACTGTGGTTGTATCGGGAGGTTATACCCGACAGACCAGTGGATTACTCCGTTTGAAGTGTAAGGTTAACCGAGAATGCCTTAATGGTGATGGTTAATACACTTGAGCCGGATTAATTCCGGTGGTTCTGCCACAGCTGGTATCAGAGCCGTAGCTGGTACCACAGCTGGCAACAGCTGGCGCCAGAGCCAAAATACATACGCCAGAGAATGCGACAAGCCTTAAAAACTCGTTTTACTAAAACTTGACTAGAAGGATGTGTTGCGAAATACGTTGGTGCGTTAAGGATGGTGCCTAGTTCGTAAAGCCCTAAGGGATTATGGGAAAGTTACTAGGTGGCTATCTAACTTATGAAATATTATCAACTGACTTCCAGCACATTACTTTCTGTCAAAACTTACTTTCATGCACAACCGACCTTAATTTCTGTAACGACGCACTCATCGTTAAGGTAAGAAGGTAAGGAACCTCAGCCAACTGAGGGAGCTTGGCCTTCCTGTCGGTGATGCGAACCGAACGCTGCCCTCAAACAGTGGCTTACTTGAGGTGCTGCCAATATGCCAACTGTTCGTTGAACATATTGGGAGTAGAAGGTTTGGCGCAGGGTATGGCGATCGCTGTTCATACCCCCGTCTCATGACGGTACCCCCGTGAATACGCTATCTCGATAGCGTATGTTAACGTCGTCTGTACGACGGAAATTGTACAGATATCGTTTTATAAGTAAACGGTAATGAATACGGACGCTTTCATGAGTGCTGGCATGAAAGGTTCATGAAATATATATGCTTTGTCAATCTTCTGCAGGTACGCTAACCGCGATTACGATAAGTTAAGGAACGATTAGAAAGACTCGACTAGCTATTATAGCGAGAGCCGTATTGTGTATGCCACCGAAACTATCTTCGTAAGACCAAAAGTATTTGGCAGTTATTTCAGTTTGTGAGGACGAATAGGACGTGCATGCATCATAACCATATTTATCAGAAATTGAAAATACGTTGAATGAGAGTGGTAAGGTTCTTGCGTGTCTAATCGTGGTTTGCATAAGGACCATCTAGCGAAACTGTCCGAAATCTGCCGTGACCGAAAAGAGCGATTTATTGGCCAAAGAAAATGACCTTTTCTGATAAAGTTCATGTTGAAGAAATTATTCCAAATTTTGTGTTCTATCTTCTGTGCAAAGACGAAAAATTCTGAACTTAAGGATGGTGAGAAATAACAGAAACCTTGGAATGTCAGAATTCTGTCCAGAATAAGCCCTTCTGCCTCTTAAATTTTTAGGCCCCCTTCCTGCGGGTTTCTGCGAAAGAGCACAACACGAAACTTGTTCCAAATTTACCCAGGTAGCTGCTGTTAAAATTTGGTAAATTTTGGCTGGGTAGATTTTCCCTGGTGCACGAAACTCTAGCCCTCTGTTCACTGAAAATTCTGGGTAGACAGAGAGGTAAAACCTGAAAAGAAAGACCATCTTAGAGACCTATCTAGCTCTGGAGTTGACTAGCAAAGTTGTTCACAAATACCTTAGGAGTGATCTGGTGAAATTTGAGAATTTTTGGATTAGAACTGTGGAAGTTATGGTTATTTTTGCACACTATGCAGAATCTGTCCTTGTGCTGTTCACAGTTTTTCGCTATCTCACTCCATTTGATCTTTTGTTCAGATGGCCGAGACTGTTGCTATGATGGTGGATGAGGATGGACGCGCACACTCGTAGTGTCTCCACTGGGAGGGCTTTCCCTCTATTTTGTGGGATGTTCTGCGTACCGCGGGCTATCTAATTCCCCCACGTTACGCCGGACTGGAGTTTGCAGAAAATGGAGTTACCCAGTGCCGTGTCAACGTGACTGTTTTTCCGCACCCGCTACACCTGGAGTGGCCTGCCTTGGAGCTTGAGGCTGTAGGTCGCCGTTTGGCCGATACTTGGGAGCTTGCAGCCATGAGGGCGCTCACCATTGGCTTGTTTCCTGCTGCCCAGGACAATGACCCCTTTTGGCTCAACAGGGTGCAGCACGCACAGTACTTGGTAGACTTTCATGCCCAGGAAACTATTCATACCTCCGTGCGGTGCATGAGTGCACTCTACCGGCTTCAGACTCTCCAGAGTCAGGCGCTTGAGCAGCTCACTGATCTTGCTCAGGCCTACCACATGATGGCAGATACCAGGGATGAGCAGATTAAGGAGCTCAGTCAGGATCTTGAGGACAGAGATGCTCAGATTGGCCAACTTGAGGGCCAAATTCAGGAGCAGGACACTCTCATGGGTGAGAGAGATGCCACGATAGCACAATTGGAGGAGCAGCTCCATGATCTGAGCCTTGAGTTGGAGGACGCTAATGAGCACATTCAGTGGCACCATAATCAGAATGACCATCCCCATGAGGAGGACATGGAGGAAGATGAGGAGGAGCCACAGGAGATTGATGGTGTCTCTGGTATGGATTTCGAGGGTGAGGTACCACAGGCACCTCAGATGGGAGCTCACTCTCCTGCTCACAGCGAGTCGTCCGTCAACGACTTGGATGATTTCTAGATGACGACCTAGGAGGACTTTTGCACATACTCCTCGATAGGGTAGCCTAACTTTTGGCAAGTGTTGTAATAGGCTAACTAGGAGTTGAGTAACTCTTTTGCGATGGGTACACCTGAACCATGTGGATACCCTCAACTTGTAAGGAACGGCGATAAACTTGGGAGATTTCGTTGTAATTTGGTAAACGATGAAATCCACAATCGCTGAGACTTGTCGGAATTTTTATCCATGTCTCCTTGCATTTCTTGGCTGAGTGTTGAATACCAAACTTGTGCTAAATTTTGTGATCTAGGTTCTCACAAAAATTCAGCATCATTGGACCTCGCTAGTTTAAGATATAGGCGAAACAGTACCGATCAATCTGCTGAAAAACAGCTAAGACAAAGGACGAGCCTTTCGACCACCTTAGCTATAGTTCTAGCGCCGAACTTAAATACCAAAGTGGTGCATTCCTAAATTCTCTGACTACTACCAAAGTATGAGATGTTTTAGAGGGACCCACAGCAAGCTACGATTTTTCTCGTAGCAAACAGAGATTCTGTCCATACTTCTAGCTGTGATTTCGGAAGTCTATGACCACACCAATTATTTATGAATCGAGGAAGTAATATGGATCGCGTTGCTAATGGTAACCTTTCACGTTTCAGATGGTTGGATCAACCCGTGGCAACCCCGAGGGTTTTGGTGCCGGTGGCAGCCGCTCGCGACAATCGCCACCACCCCCGCCCAGTTTGGTGGAAGTGATGGCCGCTCAAACCGAGCTGCTGCGCCAGCTCGTGCAAGGACAACACCGGCAGAGGGGTGGGCACAATGCTCACCAACCCCAAGCTGCAGGATACACGGATTTCCTAGGGACCCAGCCGCCCTTGTTCCATAAGACCGAGGAACCCCTGGACGCAGATGCATGGATTCGCACCATCGAATCCAAGTTCACATTACTTGTGGCCCCATGCTCAGAAGCCAACAAAGCTCATTTTGCCGCGCAACAGCTTCACGGTACCGCTCGTATGTGGTGGGACCACTACTTTGCTATGCTCCCCGCTAATCACATTGTCACCTGGGACGAATTCAAGACCGCGTTCCGGGCACATCATATTCCCGAGGGTCTCATGGAGAGGAAGTTGAACGAGTTCATGGCACTCACCCAGGGCACCCGCACCGTGCTGCAGTACGCCCAGGCGTTCAACAACCTATGCCAGTATGTGGGCTATCACGCTGATACGGATGCCAAGAAGCGTGATCGTTTCCGCCGAGGTCTGAACACCAAGCTTAAGGAACGTCTGAACCTAGCCAGGGCTGACACCTACAACGAATTGGTCAATATGGCCATTACCCAGGAAGACTGTATCATGGCACACCGGGCAGAGAAGAAGAGAAAGGCACCCGTAGGACCATCAAGTGTCCAACCACCAAGGTATCGCATCGTGCAAAATGCCGCACCCACAGCTCCACCAAGGGCCCCTCAACCTGGGAGATGGATTGCCAGACCCCCACAGCAGCCAGGCATGGTACGACCCCCGATGCCTCCACAGAATGGTCCGAGGCCCATTCTTCAGCAGTCTCTTCGACCTAGCCCCGCGAATCGCTGTTTCAAATGCGGGAGTTCCAACCACTTCGCACGAGAATGCCCTCAGTCTGGGCAGCCCAACCAAGGTCAAGGATCCAACCCGAACACCAAGAACAGGGGCAAGAGACAGACCCTGCAAGTCAAGCAAGGATGGATTAACTTCACCACGCTTGCAGAGCTTCCTGAAGGAGCCCTAGTGATGTCGGGTACATTCTCTATCCATAACAAGCCTGCAGTTATATTATTTGATTCTGGTGCATCGCATAGTTTCATAAGTGCAAAATTCGGTGCAAAAGTAGGCTTGGATGTTTGTCACACAAAAGGGTCATATATGATATCAACACCGGGTGGTAAAATCGCTTCTAACCAAATGATCAGACAAGTACCAGTCAGGTTGGGTAGTAAAACCATCGACACAGTCCTTGTCCTTTTACCCCTTGACGGCATGGATAATATTTTGGGAATGAACTGGATGACTATGCATGGAGTCACACTGGACCTTTCGTCCCGAGCCGTTGAGATAAATTCACCTAGTCACGGAGCCACTACCCTTTACCTACCATTCCTAGATTGCACGAATTCCTATGCTTACAAGATGGAAGGACTTAAGCTAGATGATATTCCTGTGGTAAACGAGTATGCCGACGTTTTTTCGGATGACTTACAAGGAATGCCACCAGATAGGGATATTGAGTTCATCATTGAACTACAGCCAGGCACTGCACCTATATCCAAAAGACCATATAGGATGCCCCC
This sequence comes from Panicum miliaceum, assembly GCA_032594955.1. NCBI lineage: Eukaryota > Viridiplantae > Streptophyta > Magnoliopsida > Poales > Poaceae > Panicum > Panicum miliaceum. The sequence goes on along the minus strand of CM064063.1, from coordinate 36,248,438 downwards.
TAAAGTGTTGGCAGAGCTAAAAATTCAACTCCAAGAACTACTGGACAAAGGTTTCATTCGCCCTAGCGCGTCACCTTGGGGATGTCCAGCCCTATTCGTAAAGAAGAAGGATGACAGTTTAAGATTATGTGTGGACTACCGACCTCTCAATGAGGTAACGGTTAAAAATAAATACCCACTTCCCCGTATCGATGTACTCTTTGATCAATTAGCTGGAGCCAGATTCTTCTCAAAGATTGATCTTCGTTCGGGATATCACCAGATCAAGATTCGCCCGTGCGATATTCCTAAGACTGCCTTCTCCACACGCTATGGACTATATGAATTCTTGGTTATGTCCTTTGGACTCACCAATGCCCCTGCCTATTTCATGTATCTCATGAATTCGGTATTCATGCCCGAACTGGACAAATTCGTCATAGTGTTCATCGACGACATCCTTATCTATTCCAAGGATGAGGAAGAGCATGCTAAGCACCTGCACATTGTTCTTCAGCGTCTAAGAGACCATCAGCTCTACGCTAAGTTTTCTAAGTGTGAATTCTGGTTGGAGACTGTAAAGTTCTTAGGTCACACGATCTCCAGTGAAGGCATAGCTGTTGACCCCAGCAAGGTACAAGAGGTGATGGATTGGAAACCCCCTACCTCTGTTCATCAGATTCGCAGTTTTCTCGGCTTAGCCGGTTACTACCGCCGCTTCATCCCGGATTTCTCTCGAATTGCTAAGCCCATGACCGAACTGTTAAAGAAGGAAGTAAAGTTTGTATGGGATGAGAAATGTGAAGAAGCTTTCCACACTCTCAGAGAGCATCTGACTACTGCACCTGTGTTAGCTCAACCCGATAATACCAAATCATTCGATGTGTATTGTGACGCATCGGGTACTGGTCTAGGATGTGTGCTTATGCAAGAGAATCGAGTGATTGCATATGCCTCACGAGCCCTTCGGCCCCACGAACAGAATTATCCCACTCATGATCTTGAGCTTGCAGCTGTCATTCATGCTCTGAAAATATGGAGGCACTATCTCATGGTTACACAATGCAATATCTACACGGATCATAAGAGTCTCAAGTATATCTTCACACAAGCCGATCTGAATATGAGACAACGGAGATGGCTAGAATTAATCAAGGATTATGACCTTGAAGTGCACTATCACCCCGGCAAGGCTAATGTAGTCGCGGATGCACTAAGCCGCAAGTCCCATTGCCATTGCTTATCCTTGGAATCCTACCATGAGACATTGTGTGCAGAAATGAGGAAGCTTAACCTGGAAATGGTTTCCCAAGGCACTCTAAATCACATCTCAGTTGAGCCCACTCTTCACGACCAAATCGTCATGGCACAACTACATGATGAAGGAATTAAGATCATCAAACAAAAACTCTCTCTAGGTGAGGAGAAGTATAAATGTTTCCGCCAGGACCATAAGGGAATTCTATGGTTCGAAAGTCGTATAGTCGTTCCGAACAATCGTGAACTCCGCAAGCAAATTCTCGATGAGGCACACCTTTCCAAATTCTCTATCCACCCCGGCAGTAGCAAAATGTATCAAGACCTAAGGAAAAACTTCTGGTGGACTAGAATGAAAAGAGAAATTGCTGCGTATGTCTCGGAATGTGACACGTGCCAGAGAGTAAAAGCTAGCCACTTGAAGCTAGCCGGTACACTACAACCGTTACCTATACCATCCTGGAAATGGGAAGACATAAGTATGGACTTCATCGTGGGACTACCAAACACTTCCCAGAAACATGATTCCATATGGGTTATCGTTGATAGACTCACAAATACGGCACATTTTCTTCCGGTACACACCACCTATCCTACCAAGAAATATGCTGAGATTTACCTCGATCGTATTGTTTGCCTGCATGGAATACCTAAGACAATTATTTCCGATCGTGGTCCTCAGTTTGTAGCACGCTTTTGGGAACAACTGCAAACGTCTCTTGGCACTAAACTGATTCGCAGCTCAGCATACCATCCTCAGACTGACGGACAAACGGAAAGAGTAAACCAAATTCTTGAAGACATGCTGAGAGCTTGCGTCATTCACTATGACAAGAATTGGGACAATTGCCTACCCCTAGCAGAGTTCTCGTACAACAACAGCTATCAAACGAGTTTGAAAATGGCACCATTTGAGGCCCTGTACGGACGAAGGTGTCGAACTCCTTTGAGCTGGTCACAAACCGGAGAACGTCAAATAATTGGACCCGACCTAGTAGTCAAGGCAGAGGAGAAAGTAAAAGTAATACAAGCAAATCTTAGAGCCGCACAAGCTCGACAAAAGAGCTATTCTGACAAAAGGAGAAAGCCCCTAAAGTTCGAAGTTGGCGATCATGTCTATCTTCGAGTTTCACCAACCAAGGGAGTGCGAAGATTTGGAATCAAAGGCAAACTAGCTCCCCGTTACGTTGGTCCTTACGAAATCATTGAGAGTTGCGGACCCGTAGCCTACAGATTACGACTGCCCCCTCAGCTCACGGCCACCCATGAGGTCTTCCACGTATCTCAACTCAAGAAGTGTATTCGAGTCCCTACCAAGATTGTGGAACAACAAGAAATATCGTTGGAACCCGACCTCTCATATGTCGAACACCCAGTTAAGATTTTGGATCAAAAAGAAAGAGAGACCAGGAGGAAAGTGATTAGAATGTATAAAGTACAATGGAATCACCACACGGAAGAAGAAGCCACCTGGGAAACCGAGAGCTACCTAAACCAACATTTCCCTGGGTTTCTTATCTCAACCACTGGTATGTGCACCCACGCCACACTAAGAATTACCGAATCTCGGGGCGAGATTCTTGTTAAGGGGGGAAGGCTGTGACAACCCTGGTAAAAATTTCATTTCTAAAATCAGTGTCATTAGCCTAACCCTATGCTTAAACCAACTAATAAAAGGGTGGAAAGAATTAGAACGAGTTCAGTTGGAATTCAAATTTAATTTGAGCACATTTGGTTACTTTTGAACTTTTAAATTTAACTTTCAAACCATAAGCCAAATGAGATTTTGCCTGAAACCAAACTTGTAGGACTTTTTATTCTGAACAACTTTCGTGTTCAAAAGTTTTTGAAATTCAAATTAGAAAGAGGAGAAAACGCCCGGTTTTCACCCAGCCCCCTGAAAATTTTGAAATTCTCGCAATCAGGCCCCTCGCGCCCCCCCTCTCTCTCCTCCCCGCCCGACCACCGCGCGCTAGGTGGCCGGCGACGCCTGACCGGCGCGAGGCGCCAGGCCAGTGGCCGCCGCGCCACTCCGCCACGGCCGGCTTTGCCCCCTCCCCACGCCGCGCGGCCCAGTAACCGCCCGCGCGTGCGCATGCCGCTGCCGCGCCCAGCCTCGCCGCCCGTCGCGCCCAGTCACCGCGCCCCGCCGTGCCGCCCCGGCTCCCGCGCCCCGCCCGTCACTGCGCCCGCCCTCCGCCCGAGCCGCTGCAGCTGCTGCTCCACCACTCCACGCCCAGCGCTATCCCCTCGCGCCCACGCCATATCCCGGCCGCCCAGTCGCCGCGCCCCGCTCGCCGCACGCCGCGCCGGCGTTCTGCTGCCGCCCGCCGCGCCCAGTACCGCGCCCAGTACACGCCGCCAAGGCCCCTCCGCACCCCCTCCTGCCCCTATAAAAGTCGAGCCCCCGGCCGCCCGCGCGAGCCCCGCACCCAGAACGTCCTCGCCGCCGCCATTGCCGCCGCCGAGCGCCGCCCGCCGTGGACAGCCCTCCACCGCCGCCCACCGCCCAAACGGAAGCTTCAGCCACCACTACATCATCCCCCTGAAGCTCGCCGACCCACCCAACGCCGCCCAGGACCACCGGAGCGCCGCCGGCCGCACGGTCACCGCCGCCGCCGCCCCTGCTCGCCGTGGACAGCGCGACCCCAACCTCCTCCGTCCAAGCCAAGCCCCTGAGCAGCTTCCCCACGCGCCACTGAAGCTCGCTGACCGGACCAGGCCGCCCCAAGCCCGCCGGAGCACCGCCGTCGACGCGTGCCGCGCCGCCGCAGCCTCTGCTCCAACGCCGGCGAGCCCTTCCCGGCCGTCCCCACCTGAACAACACCCCCACGAGGTAGCCCTCGCACCTCTGAACCTTCCCCGACCCTCACCCCTCGCCGCCGGCGAGCCCCTCGCCGGAATTTCGGCCGGCCGCCGTACCCGACCCGCCCGAGGACCCAATTGCAAGAATTTAAATCTTTAGAAGGGTCTGCGCGTAAGATTCAAGGACCTAGTTGTAATAGAAAGTTTCAAATCTAGATTCAAATTCAGTGAACTTGTAAAATTCGTATAAAATCGTAGAAAATTCAGAAAAATGCAAACTCAACTGTTCTGGAATCCTTAGAACAAACTCTACCACTTTTGTTACAAAAAGTTGCTCAGAATCTCAACATATTTTGCTCTACATTAAATGGAACCTTTAATGGACTTATTTTGTACCCACTGTTGTAGAACAATGCTGACCCTAAATTTTGGGCAGTGAGTTAGTTGCTTGATGTTTAGGATTGTGTAAAAGGATCAGACCCAAATTCCATCTCTAGCTTTACTGTTTATTAAACTTAGTTTCATACCATGTTTAAGTAGAATGTTTTATCCCTGCAGTTAGGTGATGAATCATCTAATGAAACTTTTTCTCTGCTAGTGTATTGGTACCTAGAAGCCAGAGAAAAATTAGGAGACTTTTTATCTCACAGTAACCTATTTAATTGATTTATGTGCTAATAACATACGTTAAATCAAGGAAATAGTATCTTATCTTGGAAAATTCTCAAATTTTTACTAGGAGATACATTGTGGTAGTGGTCGCTGTGTACAAAGTTTCAGGGACAAAAACCCTGTGTAGTGTCCTGTAAAAATGAATCCTTGAATAGTCTAGGTGTGGAATTTCATATTTTCTATGCTCTGAATATTGCATAATAAATCCTACAAAAATTAAAGTAGCTTCTGCATACATAAGTGAAAGCTTTGTAAAAATCATAGACTCAGTTGTTGCACCAATTGTTCTGTACAAAAAGAACAAGGATCTAACAGCGACTATGTAATATATTTTTCATAATTAATCTGTTACACAAAATTGGCTGAAACTTTTTCAGTAAGCGCATCTTTCCCTGATGTGCCTAAATCCAAAATTTTATGACCAGAAACTATCCACTATATTAATTACACTTAAATCATATCGATTGCCATTACCACGGCTTAAAACTTGTGCATTCATGTAGAATCGACGACTCTCGCCGACGGAACTTACGAGCTGGTGCCCGCGTCCGAGAGTGAGCAGCGCGATAACTGAAGCTCTCGAAGACCCGAGCCTAAATTCGGAAGAGCCCCAAGCTAACTGTGAAGGCAAGCCCCGGAGCATAACCTATTTCTTTCCTAATTATGCAAATCATTACTCTTTGCTTGTGCATTAAGTTTATAGGAGTTGAATGAAAACTTAGTTGCATGATGTTAGGAACCCTTGCTTGAAAACTAGACGTAAGGTTCGATAGAATGCTGTGCTAATAGGACTCCGGTAAAAGTCGAGTGATTTCCTGTCACTCGCGAGAAAATAGGAGTTGAATGTCTACTACACGCTGCAATCATAAGGACACGGACGGGCTATGGAACGATGGTTACGATTGAGGCCCGTCTGTCTAGTGAAAAATGCTAAGGCCGCAGGGTGTGGTAGTGATGGTTAAGTCTTTGAACGTACTAAACACATGCCGAGATTATGGGAATCGGTAAGCTTAAGTACCTGATTGGCCCGGCAAGGGGACGACATCCTACCCTTTGAACTTCGGTCCCATGTGCATATGGCGAGTGCAGAGAGTGGTCACGACCCGGCGCCGAACCGTGGCGTGGGGCTTTTGTACTCTCGGAGGGTAGCCCCGATCCACGACCCGGAAAGAAAGGGGAAAAGTTGCACGTGTGACTCTAGGGAGTAACCACGTGACGTGTGTTTAGGTTTCCCTTGCAAGGTTAAGAAATTCGATTCGAATCGTCCGTTTCTCACGGCTATTGAGACTGCTTAACCATTTTTACCCACAGAGTAAGAAGAGGAACAATGATGATGAATGAACTGGTTGGATGAAAATTTAATGCTTCACCATGTATGCTTTTGGATAGCTGCTTATCTAGAATGGTTAATCAAACTAGAATCTTGAGCTAAAAGTTGAAAGTAAGGACCCACTTGTAGATGCTTTTCGGCAAAACAAACCTCTGAGCCAAAAAGTCTTGCATGTCTAGAGTCGGTGGAGTAGATTCCACTACACGGGTAAGTCTTGCTGAGTATTAGTATACTCAGCCTTGCTTGTGGCTCGTTTTCAGGTGAGACCTTCGAAGATATGATTGCTAGCTTGACTTGGCCCTGCACTCTTCCCCCTGGTTGGTCGGTGGAATGGGATACGCCCCCGCCCAACGGAGATAACGCCGAGTGATGTCTCGTACGGGCTTCATCGAGACATCCTTATCGTCGAGTAGCTTTCGCTGCTTTATTTTCCGCTGCAACTTAAACTCTGAAGAAACTATTTAGTAATGATCATTGAAGTACTTGCTTTCGAAACTCAAAACTTGGTCTGTAATATTTACTTATGCTAATGTTGTAATATTTGCTGGAATGTGGTATTCTCTGGGCTCATCGTCGCATGAGCGTTTGTATGTATGGCGCTCGATCCGCTCACCGTGGTTGTATCGGGAGGTTATACCCGACAGACCAGTGGATTACTCCGTTTGAAGTGTAAGGTTAACCGAGAATGCCTTAATGGTGATGGTTAATACACTTGAGCCGGATTAATTCAGGTGGTTCTGCCACATGTATCGACTTGCAGAACATACAGGGCATTTTCTCAAGTCTTTGAAAGTATCCCCACGATACAAAATACAATGATTTGGACATGCATGAATTATTTCCACACCCATCGTGAATGGGCTCACAAAATTCTTTGCTCTGTATGTGTTGGCTGGCACTTTATTTGGCTTTGGAAGCAACCAAGCCAAGATACGTAGCAGATCATTGAAACTACCATCTAACCAACCATACTTAGCCTTCAGAGTCAAGAGTATTAAATGAAGCACGATCAGTTGTTTCGGGCATCCCTTCGATCGCTCATATATATTTTCCTCTGCTGATTTTCTCACCGTCTCGAAGTTTGCTAACCCCCTAGCACTAGCAACCAATACCTCCGTTTGGTGTGGCACAGCAACTGGCTGAGAAAATCACCATCATCAAGTTCATCGCCACTACTATCACCATCTATGGGACCGTCGATATCACATCTTGGAATCCACCAACCCCATGATCATCATCAGCAACCCCATCATCATCATCATCATCACCATGATCATCCCCACCACCATCAAAATAAGAATGAAACATTCTATCAAACTCCTCGTCTTGTATGATTTCATCCTGTGGATTATTCGTCAGAGGGGGAGTATCCGTCTCGCCATGATACCACTCACCATCACATGCGACCTGATTGTAGTTGGGTCGCTGAATACTCTCAAATTCTTGCGGGCATTGCATGGGCAATGCATCAGTCGTGTCTTCTTATTTCATGCGTGGTTCTCCGCAACTTGAATGAATTTATTAAGCTCTCGACGGAAATAGGCGTCCGTCCTTTTTGCATTGTACATCCATATCCTATCCATATCTGAAAAGATAGAAAAAAATTAAATCAAATTATTTTCTCGCAAGAAATAGAATCCTAAATTCACATAAATATATACTTCTATATATGTATAGGTGTTGGAAAAAGTCAATTTAACTAATACTAAATAAAAAAATCGATTAGAACCTATTATTGTACAACTAAATATTAGGAAAAAAATGTAACATGCATCTATGTAAATATAGAAAAAAATCAAATCTTTTTCTCAAAATAAATGGAGCCCTAAATTGATATAAATATATACTTCTATATATGCATAGGTGTGGGAAAAAATCAATTTAACTTGTACTAAATAAAAACAATAAAAACTCAACATATTATTTTACCACTAAATGTTGGGAAAAATCTAACATGCATGTTTGAAAAATAGGAAAAAAACAAATCTTCTTCTCTCTCGTCCATAGATCTAGGGGAATATTTAATTAAGAATGATGCTAAAAACTATAGGTCGAGTCAAAATAATTACATAATCTTGTTCTCCTACTAAAATAGCACAACTTCATCCAAAAGTTCGAGGCAAATGGTGTCTCAAATGGCTAATCCACACCATATAGATTTAGAGCTAGTTAGAGGCAAAGAGAGTTACATTTGAGCCATAAATCTAACAAAAGAGCTTAGAAATGACAAGGAATTAGCTTCAACTTACCTCCTAGAGCCCCCAACTCGAAGAAAATCAAGTTGAAAAGCTCCCCCCCTTTCTTTTTTTTGGATCTTGGGGGAGCTCCTCTCGCGAGAAAACAAATGGGGGGTCGGTAGGAGGACGAAGGTGCCCAAATTTTTATAGATATTTTTAGTGGCGGGTTGAAGGGTGAGCCGCCCCTGTAAATGCATTTGTAGGGGCGGCTCACCTCCCCAGCCGCCCCTGAAAATGGCGCAGGCGCTGCTGGTACCACGGCGAGCCTCCGCCTGCGCCAGCTAGGCCATTGCACCCCCGGTTTTGCCCTTGGTCTCACCTCCCCCTGCGGCTCAAGCCCAGGCCACCATCCCTCCCCTCGCGCCTATAAAAGCCCCAACAGAGGCCCCTAACCTCGACGCCCCAATCCCCAACCGGCGAGTAGTTTCCCATGCGTGGACGCACCACTCCGCCCCCACATTGCCCAAAACAACCCTTCCACCACCTTCACCACCTCACCCCAAAGCTGCATAGCCGTTCCCCGCGCCATCTTCCTCACCGGATCGTTGTCCCCACCATCAGCAACTGACGCCGGCTCTGTGCCACCGTCGGCAAGCAGCCTTGGTCCACTCCTTCCCCACCCAAGACCTCAAACAGGTGCGGTTTGTTCCTCTCTTGCCTCTCCCACCTTCGCCCCTCACCACCGGCCACCCTAGTGCAAAGGACCCAATTGCGTTGATTTTATTCTTTCTGAGAAGCTTTCTATAAATCCCAAAGACTCATCTGTAAACCAGGAACAAGAACTTTGAAAACCAATTTGTTAACTTGGAAGATACAAAATAACTCAAAAAAATCCTAAGAATTTAGGCTAAGATGTTATGGAACCTTCAAGTTAAGATCTACAACTTTGTAAAAGATCTGGGAACTAGTTCCACATGATTTTAGATGTGGATTTAAATCAAGTTTAAATGACTTTTATTTTGTTTCAAGCGTTTCGGGAAAGAACTGCTCTTGAATTTTGGATGGTAGCTTCAGTGCTAGGAGTAAAGTCTCTCATAAAAATTTCATGCTCTGAATCCAAGCACAACCAGTGGTTTCGAGTACTTTTGTTATAGGCTAGATCCTTTTTAAACTAAAATGTTAGCCCCTGGTTCTTGCTTAGGAAAAATCTACAAATTGTGCAGTAAACTACTCATGCGAGTAGGTTTGTATAGTAAAAAGTTGAACACCAGTTCATACATGGGTTGTTCTATGCAAATAGATCTAGAATCTAGCAGTAGTCGTGTAATGAACATTTCATGTTTAACCCGCTGAATAAAAATGGCTGAAACTTTTACAGCAAGTTTGTACTTAAGTGACAAGCTTTGCATAAAAATCTCAACCTAGAAACTACCTTTATGAGTAGTTCTGCATCCCAGAAACTACCTCTACGAGTAGTTCTTCAACCCAGAAACTACCTCTGCGAGTAGTGTTGGTTAACAAATACTTCTTGTTAGAAATGACCATTTACAACATGGAAAACCAGTCACTCACTTAATGAAATTAGTTAATCCAGATAAGTACTCGATAAATGACTGCCCAGGGAAAAGAAAAGAAAGTGCTCAACTACTTAACTTAAGTTTTGACTACTTTATAATGCAATCTTGTACCAGTAAAACCACTCATACATGTGCATTCATATAGACTCGACTACTCTCGCTGACAGGATCTACAATCTGGTGCCCGAGTCTGAGAGTGAGCAGCACAAAGCTCAGGTGAATCTAACAGCAGTCGCCGAAGACCCGGACCAACGTTCGGAGGAACCGCCGACTAGTTTTACACAAGCAGGCAAGCCCCGGTAGCCAAAGGTCCAATCATGTCCAGGCCCCAGCAAGCAAAAGGCCAGGATGGTGGTATAAATGAACTAGGGTGAAATCGCATCGTGCGATATCCTAGATTTTTGTAGGTGTAGAAGCCTCTTCGACGGTATCGTAGTGACTTGAGCCATTAGTTCTGGCGAACTTTGTAGGCTAGTACACGAGGTAGTCACGTTGTTCGCAAATACTTATTGCGCTGTCGCCCGTGGGGCCGTTGTGGAGTACGCGTGCCAAAAAGTACTTGTGTCATAGCCCCCAAGCATATCTGAAGAGTTAGCATAATTAGCGTATTGATAGTACTCGTGGCCATAGCCCCCGAGTTCTTGCAATGTAGCTAAAGGAAAAGTAGTCGTTTGGAGACTAGATCAACTCTTTATTGATAATAGATGTTGTGCTGCAGCTGACAACTTTGGATACAAGTTATATCTAGGGATAGAAACGTCGTAAGAGCTTGATAGCCCAGGAGTTTGGGACCTCCCGGCCATCAGGGTATAGTAGTCGATACGACCCTGGTCTTGTAACTTTGGCGATGATGAAGGGTCCTTCCTATCACGAGTTGAGCTTGTGAAAGCATATCTCGTCTTAGATGCGATGGAGGACTAAATCACTGATGCTGAATGACCTCTCCTGTACATTGCGGTCATGGTAGCGTCGGATGCCTTGTAGATAGCGAGCTGACTGTAGCAGGGCATTGCATCTGACTTCTTCTGTGGAGTCAAGCTCTAGATATCTTGACTGATCAGCTTCGCCTTCTTCATACATATCCAGCCTTGGAGATTTCCACATGATGTCCGCAGGGAGGATAGCTTCTGACCCATAGACGAGAAAAAATGGTGATTGACCTGTAGCTTTGCTTGGTTGAGTGCGAAGCTCAAGTTAATCTAAGTGAAGTTGCTGAAGACCCGAACCAAAGTTCGGAAGAGCCCACGGCTAGCTTTGCTCAGGAAGGCAAGCCCCGGAGCATAATCCCTACTTTTAAACTTATGCAACTTTTATTTATATATGGTATTGTGCATTAAGTTTGTAGGAGTTGATTGAAACCCTAGTTGCATGATCTTAGTACCTATGATATGAACACTAGTCTGTGTCGATCGCTAGATTGCCATGCTAATAGGACTCCGGTAAAAGTCGAGTGATTTCCTGTCACTCGCGAGATATAGGAGTTGCTTGTTTTACCTATGTTGGAATCATAAGGTCGACGGACGGGGCTATCTTACGATATTCCAGTTGTTGATTGAGGCCCCATCTATTTAGCGAAAATGCTAAGGTCACGGTCTGTGGTTGTGGTGGTTAAGTTTTTGAACGTACTAACCACATGCCAAGAATATGGTAATCGGTAAGCTTAAGTACCTGATCGGACCGGCGAGTGGACAATATCCTCACCCTCTTGACTTCATTCCCATGGGCACATGGTGAGTGCAAGAGCAGCCATGGCCCAGCTTCGTTCTGTGGTTTGTGGACCTCTGTACTCGAGGGGGGTAGCCCTGATCCACAACCCGGGAAGAAAGGGGAAAAGTTGCACGTGTGACTCTGTGAGTAACCACGTGACGTGTGTTTAGGTTTCCCCTTGCAAGGTTAAGAAATTTTATTCAAATCGTCCGTTTCTCGCAGCCATTGAGACTGCTTAACCCTTTTACCACATAGAGTAAGAAGAGGAACAATGATGATGATTAATCTGGTTGTATGCTCAGTTAATCATTTTCCACCACGTGTGATTTGGATAGTTGCTTATCTAGAATGGTTAATCAACTAGAACTTGATGCTAAAACTTGACAGCAAGGACTCGCTCTTAGATGCTTTTTGGCAAAGACTACCCTCAGCCAAAAGCCTTGCATGTCTAGGAGTCGGCTAAGTATATACCACTACCCGGGTAAGCCTTGCTGAGTATTAGTATACTCAGCCTTGCTTGTGGCTTTGTTTTCAGGTGAGACCTTTGAGGACATGGTTGTTAGTTTGACTTGGCCGTGTACTCTTCCTTCTGGTTGGTCAGTGTATAGGTTACCCCCGACTAGAACATACCCTTTGCTGCGTCGTAGGATGCGAGTAGCTTCAGCGCTTTTTGGGTCGATGCCGGGGGGTAGTTTGTGCTCCTGGATGTAGTGGATGAAGGCCACCCTCCGGTTGACCTCGATCATCAAGACCTCTCGTTCGGGTTGCTTGGGACCCTAAGCGATGGAACTTGAGTCTGGTGCCCTGATGGAAGGGTGATGCAACTCGTGAACGAAAACTCCCGGTGGGACGTTAGCTCGATCAGAACCTAGTTTGGAGAGCACATCCGCACCCACATTGTTGTCGTGAATCACATGGTGAATTTCCAACCCTGAGAACTTGTTCTCGAGCTTGCATATTTCCGTAACGCAGGCGTCCATGGTGTCCTTGGTGATGTCTCACTCCTTATTGACTTCTTGAACCACCAGTAAGGAATCACCGTAGACGAGTAGTCGCTTGATGCCTAAGGAGACAGCAAGGCGTAGCCCGTGCAACAATGCCTCGTACTCGGCATCGTTGTTAGAGACCTCGAATAGTATTTGAAACACATACTTGAGCTATTCTCCTCTCGGGCTGATGAAAAGTACTCCCGCACCACCGCCACCGAGCTTGAGTGAGCCGTCGAAATACATGACCCAATGCTCTAGCTGGTTGGTTGGGGCTTCCACTTGGTTTTCTCGCCACTCCGCCATGAAATTGACTAGTGCCTGCGACTTGATGGCTGTTCGAGGCTTGAAGTCGAGTGTGAGGTCTCCCAACTCCACGGCCCACTTGGAGATGCGCCCGGTGGCGTCCCGATTGTGGAGGATATCCGCCAATGGGAAGTGGGAGACAACCAGGATATTGTATGCGTCAAAATAGTGGTGAAGCTTCCTGGAAGTGATGAGTATACCGTAAAGTATTTTATGAATCGTTGGATAACAAACCTTAGATTCAGAGAGGACTTCGCTGATGAAGTAGACTGGTCGCTGCACCCTGAAGGCGTGGCCTTCCTACTGGCGTTCCACCATGATTGTCGTGCTGACGACGTGAGTAGTCGCGGCGATGTAGAGTAGCAGATTCTCACCTGGTTGGGGAGCCGTCAGGATGGGTGGCGACTGCAAATGGTGCTTGAGGTCTTGCAGCGCCTGGTTTGCCTCCTTGGTCCACTTGAACTTGTCATGGAGCTTGAGCAATTTGAAGAAGGGAAGTCCCCTTTCTCCAAGTCAGGAGATGAATCGATTCAAAGCTGCCATGCAGCCTGGGAGCTTCTGGACGTCCTTTATCGTCCTTAGAGCATCCATGGCTGTGATGGCGTTGATCTTCTCCAGGTTTGCTTCAATTCTTCAATGACTAACAATGAACCTGAGTAGTTTTCCTTGTGGCATGCCAAAGATGCACTTCATCGGGTTAAGCTTCCATTGAAACCGTCGTAGGCTATTAAATGTCTCCTCAAGATCAGTGATGAACTCATCGTGGGATCTGATCTTGATGACCACGTCATCCACGTAAGCTTCAACATTGCGGTGTAGCTGGTCCGCATGGCACAATTGGATGGCCTGTTGGTAGGTGGCTCCTGCGTTCTTCAACCCAAATGACATTGTAGTGTAAGCGTATGCTCCAAAGGGGGTGATGAATGCCGTTTTGATCTCATCTTCCTCCTTGAGAGCTATCTGATGGTAACCGAGTAGCAGTCGAGGAAGGAGAGCAAGACGCAGCTAGCCGTAGAGTCGTTGACTTGGTCAATGCGTGGGAGCGCGAAGGGGTCCTTCGGGCAGTGTTTATTAAGATTAGTATAATCCACACACATCCTCCATTCATTATTATTCTTATTCAAGACTAGTACATGGTTAGCTAACCACTCGGGGTGGTACACTTCTTTAATAAAACCAGCCGCGAGTAGTTTTGCTAGTTCTTTCTTGATGGCCTCCCTCTTGTCTGGGGTGAAGCGTCGTAGTCATTTCTTCTTTGGAGTGGCTTTTGGGTCGACTTTTAGGCAGTGCTCAATCAACTCCTTGGGCACTCCTGGAATATCTGCTGGTTTCCACGCGAATATGTTCCGGTTAGCCCTAAGGAAGCTGATGAGCGCGCTTTCCTAGTTGTCGCCTAAGCCGTCCTCGATTAAAGCAGTCTTGGATGAGTCGCCTTCTTGCAGCTGGATGGCCTTGATGCTGACGTCACTGGGGTTGGATTTAACCCTTGACTGGCTAGGCCGCTGGTTGGAGATTTCCATCTCTGAGTTGGTCAGCTTCAGCGCGGCCGCGAGTACTTCTCCAAACGGCTCTAGCACGCGTGATGTCGTGGCGTACTCGATTGCTTCCTGATCGCGGTCATAGGACTTCTTCAGGTCGCCACGGAGTGTGAGTACGCCTATCTTGCCTGGCATCTTAAGTAGCAGGTAGACGTAGTGGGGCACGATCATGAATTTGGCTAGTGCCGGTTTGCCAAGGATGGCATGGTATGACGAGTCAAAATCCACCACCTCGAACTTGATGTACTCGGTGCGGTAGTTGTCTTTCGTCCAAAAGGAGACTGACAGGACCATTGACCCGAGTGGTGTAGCCGCGTTACCTGGGACGATGCCGTAGAAAGGAGCTTTGCTGGGGGTGAGCATCTTAGAGATGTCCAGTCCCATCTTCTTTTGAGTACTCGCGAAAAGGAGTTTGAGGCCGCTCCCGCCATCGATGAGTACTCGGGTTAACTTTGAGCCCGCCACTACAAGGTGTAGGACGAGCGGGAATTTTCCCTCGAAAAGGAGATCGGGACCTTGCTGTATCTCAGAGGCCTTGTCGTGGCCGGCTCCACAGAGAGTATTTTGCGCAGGGTTAACTTCTGCGTGTGCTTGGAGGGGAACCCACCATCTCCACCGAAGATGATGTTGATGATGTTCTTCAGATCCTGGAAGTCTTGAACCCCCGTCTTGTCACCTCCTCGTTATCCTCCTGGTCCTTTAGCTTTCCTCCCTGAGGGAGGGGTGCTGCATTGAGTGTCTTGCGGATGGTGACGCACTCGAAGAGCGTGTGTCACGACTTCAGGTGTATCGTGCACTATTTGTGCATGACTTGCTCGTATTGTGTTTGGTTGTTCCCCGACTTCTTGCCACGCGGATTGCGCTCGACGGCCGTGACTTCATGGTCTGGCTTGCACTTTCAGGTGTTCTCCGAGTGGTTCCGCTGGCTCTTGTCGAAGTGGCCGTTGCCGTTGCCTTGCTTGTCGTGGTTGCGCTTGGTGAAGCGCTCGTTCTCCTCGTCCTCTTGGTCAGCCCACCATGCCATCATGTCGAGCAGCTCTGCAGCAGTAGTCGGGCGGTTGCACCCAAAGTCGTGGTACATGTGCTTCAAGAAGATCCCGTTCTGGAAGCAACGGATGACGTCCTCATCGGTGATGTTTGCGATGGTGGCGCGTGTCTCAAAAAAATGCCGGGTGTAGGACCTCAGGGTCTCGTTCAGCTCTTGCTTCACCTGGGATAGATCATGGCGCGTCGCGGCCTTCATTGATCTTCTACCTAAAGTGGATCTTGGCCATGATGCCTTGCACCACGCTGGTTGCGAGTGGATTGTTGCACCTCTTGTTCATTTTTGCCATGCGCGGATGGGTGGCCCTCGTTGCGCTGGCGGTTGTCGTTTCTCTGGCTTTCAAGGCCTCCTCCGGGAGTGTGACTGACCGGCACAGTTTCACCATGGCGCTCAGAAATTGAGGGCGGAATACGAGTGGAAGACACTGGATGTTGCCCATCGAGTTGCATGAGCGCGCGCTGGGTCAGATACTGCACCCTTTGAATCTGGGGATTGGGTGGGAGTTGTTGAGCTAGGAGTGCTGCTTCTGCGATGGCGCCAACCGGCGTACGATACTCACGATCCGCGAAAGGCGTTGTTTAGATCCCTTGGTTCGCGGCCGCGATTCTGCGTGTTGCGCCTGCGTTGGGTGCGCTTGGCGTTCTTAACCCGTCGGATCCTTCGGTGCTCCTTGTCTTCATCCTGGGGAGCAACAGCTGTAGGCTCGTCGGCGGAGACATCCTCGAGTTGCTCGATGTCGTACTAGGGGTCCAGCTCGTCGTCCTCCGCATTGTGAAGGGAGGCCATGCAGACTTGACAATCCGGCGAGTGGTTAGCTTTAAGGCTGTACTCGAGTAGCTCTGTGCTAGTTTCTCCTTCTTCCGCGATGGGAGAGAGAGGTCTACCCTCCTGGAATGGCAGTTCCTGCACGAAGGCCACAAGGGGGAACTCGTAATCGAGTAGTTCGGAGGGCTCAAAGCCCTTCCAGTACACGAAACATCCTTGCGGCGTAGATGTTATGGTTAAACCCAGATGGCTGCCCGAAAACGATTCGGTGTGGCCGTTAGGTTGCGAGTGGTTTTCAAGGGCGGGGCCACCCGACGAGTGGTGGATCCCTCATCTCTGAGTCCTTCTTGGGACTGGCTTGAAGGTGTAGTACTGCGTGGGGAGTACTCTTCGATGGAGTCCGAGTAGATGTCAGAAACAGGGGCCGCCCAGCAAGCGGTGGCTTCCACGTCCTTGATCTTGAGCAGCAGATCCAAATGCTCCTCCAAGTTGGAGGGGGATTTACATCGTGTGGTTTTTTCAGATCGGTTTGAATCCGACCCGACTAGACCTGCTGGGCCAGATCAGGAAGCAACAGATCGTCAAGGTTGTCGATGAACTCGTCAAGATTGCTGCTTGGAGTTGATGAAGAGGCCTCCGGCTCCTTGGAGTTGTCTAGGTGGCTGTTGAAGCCGCCCAAACTGTTGGCGACGCATATCCCGGAGCTGAAGATGAAGGTTGTGCCCTCATCGAGCACAGCGCTGGTGGAGTTGAAAGATGCCACCGAGGGATACCCCCGAGGTGGTGAGTTTGTAGGTAGGGTGTCGCCGAGATCAAGAACTCGAAGGTGCAAAGAAACACAAGATTTAGACAGGTTCGGGCCGCGGAGAGCGTAGTACCCTACGTCCTGTGTTTTTTGTATTGCCTTTGATGATCATTGTGTCTGAGGGGGTCCCTGTCCGCCCTTATATTGTCTGGGGGGACAGGTTTACTTGGAAGTCCTAGTCGGGTACAAGCCCAGGAGTGCTACCCCGAGTACTTCTCCGGTAGTTTCCTACCGTGTTCGACTAGTTTCACTACTGTACGTGTGATCCTTCTGCATTACGAGTAGTTCAAACAGATGTAGTGCGTGGGCCATGTCCCACCCCGTATCCTAAGAGAAGTACGCCACGTGGCCAGTCCCGTGTGCCCGGGTCTGACAGTTGGTGAAATGGGATACGTCCCCGGCCAACGATTATAATGCTGAATGATGTCATGTACGGGCTTCATCATGTATCTTGTATCGTCATTAGAACTATCGTTTATTTTCCGCTGCACCATTAAACTCCGAAAATACTTGTTTATGCATGAATTCGAACTTGGTTTGTAATAGTAATTCATGTTGAACTCTATAATGTAAAATTTGTGTATTGTTGTAATCTCTGGGGTCACCTTCGAGTGGGTTGTATGTATGCATTGTTTCTATCGAAATTCCAGTGGTTGCATCGGGATGTTACCCGATAGACTGTCGTTTTACTCCGTTTTAAGTGCGTGTTAGCCCGGATTGCCTCTATGGTGATGGTTAGCGCACTTAAGCCGGATTAATTCGGGTGGTTCTACCATAACAGCCAGGCGTAGTTGTGCTCTACAGCCGCGACTTTATGGTCTAGCTTGCACTTTCGGGAGGGTTCCAAGTAGTTCCACTAGCTTTTGTCGGAGCGATTGCCGTTGTTGCCCTTGTCGTTGTTGCACTTGCGGAAGCGCTTGTTCTCCTTGTCCTCCTGGTCGGCCCATCGCTCCATCATGTCACAGAGCTCCACGATAGTCTTGGGGAGGTTGCGGCCAAAGTCACAGTAGATGTTCTTTGAACCGAGGCCGTTTTAGAAGCAGTGGATGACGTCCTCATCAGTGGTATTGGTGATGGTGGCGCGCATCTCGAAGAAGCTCCTAGTGTAGGACCTTAGGGTCTCGTTCTCCTCCTACTTGACCTGTGACAAGTCATGGCGAGTACCTGCGCGGAGCATGGAGCCCTGAAAGTTGTCAATGAAGGTTTTCTTGAGGTCTTCCTAGGAGTTGATGGAGTCCGGTTTGAGACTTTCGAGCCAGGTGAGCGGTGCGGATTCCAGTGCCATCGGGAAGTAGATAACCTTGGTGGTGTTGGAGCCGCCCAACACATCAATGGCAGTGGAGTAGCAACGAATCCACTGTCGTGGGTCTTGTTTGCCATCGTACTTAGTGATGCTGATTGGCTTGAACTCCCTTGGGCAGTTGCGGGAGGTGATGCTGCGAGTAAAAGCTGGGAAGCGATCACTATCGTCGACATCGCGTGGATCATCGCCGCGCTCGCGGCGCCTCGAGTCGATGATGTCTCGAGCGTCATGGCCTTCATCGATCTTCTGCCTTAGGTCAACTATAGAAAGTCACGAATGTTTCCATCGTGGTCGTGGCCTCCCACAGAGTGACTGCCGGCTTGGGGCCTTACGACCTAATGGTTGCCCGACTGTCGTGGAAGCTGTTGGACTTCTTGGTCGGCGTGGTCGAGTGCCGATTGCTATGCGTGCTGGTGTCCATGGCCACTCCGATTATCTTGGTTGTCGTGGCGGTTGTCGTTCCCTCGAGAGTTGGGTCCTCCTCCAAGGGTACGACTAACCTGGGGGATGGAGCTCTCGTGACGCTCCGATCTTGAGCGAGTGCGCTGCAGCGACGACATAGGGTCCCGCTGGTCCAGTTGAACGATGGCGTGCTGCATTAGTTTCAGTAGCCTCTCGGTCTTCGGGTTTTGGGGTAGTGCTTGAATTAACAAAGCTGCTTCAGCGGTATTTTTGATTGGCGTGTTGTACTGGCGATCATCGACCGCCGCGAAGGCACCGTTGAGGTTTCTGCGGTGAGGTGGGTTCCGTGCGCGGGCTTCTGTGTTCTGCCTACGCTTGGCACGTTTGGCATTCTTGATCCTCCGGATCCTTCTGTGCTCCTCGGCTTCATCTTAAGGAGCGTCCGTCGTGCGCTCGTTGGTGGAGACGTCCACGAGTAGTTTGTCATCGTACTCTCTTCCTAGTTTGTCATCATCGTCATGCTCGCGGAGAGAGGCCATGTAGCCGTGACATTGCGAGGAAAACTCTCCGCTGGAGCTATAGTCGACGAGTATTGTCCCGCCCTCTTCCTCCTCGAGGAGAGAGGGGCTTGCCTTCCTCCTCGAGTAGCACAGAGGGCTCCAAGCACTTCCATTACACGAACCGGCCCTGCGGTGTTGAGGTTGTGGTCAGACCCAGATGACAACCTAGAAATGTTTCGGAGTCGTCATCCGAGTCCGAGTACTTGTCAAAAACGGGGGCCTCCCGACAGGAAGTGGCTCCCTCGTCTCCGATCTTGAGTAGGTTATCCAGGTCCTCTTCCAATGCGGAGAGGAACTCGGATTGAGTGAGCTCCTAGTAGACAGAAGCCGTGTTGCGTAGTCCGAATAAGAGTCGGGTACGCTCTTCCCTAGATCGGATTGACTCCGACCCGAGCAGACTTGGTGCAGAACGAGTCCAAGTCACGTCGACAGCGGACTCCTCCTCGATCTCCTTGGCTAGGTCAGGGAGTAGCATCTCGTCGAGGTTGTCGATGAACTCATCAAGATCGCTGCATTGAGCTACTGCAGATGCCTCCGGCTTCATGTCGTCAACGAGGTGCCGATGAAAGCTGCCTGCGCCGTTAGCGACGCTGACCCACGAGCCGAAGATGAAAGTTTTGCCCTCAACGAGCATGGCGCTGGTGAAGTTGAACGATGCCATCAAGCTCGCCAGAGGATCTTTGATAAACACCCCTACCTGGCGCGCCAGCTATTGGTGTTTAACCTCCAAGCCCACCGAGGGATACTCTCGAGGTGGTAGATTGTAGTTGGAGTGTCGCCGAGATCAGAAACTCGAAGGTGCAAGGAACACGAAACTTTAGACAGGTTTGGGCCATCAAGAGCGTAATACCCTACATCCTGCGTGGTGGTTTGTATTGCCTTAGATGATGTAGTCTTTGGAGGTTGTCCATGCCCGCGCTAATATAGTCTGGGGGAAAGGGTTACATGGAAGTTCTAGCCAAATACGAGCTTAGGAGTCCTACCCGAGTACTACTCAGGTAGTTTCCTTCTGTTCCGACAAGTTCTACTCCTCTATGAGTAGTTACAACTGGTGTAGGGTGTGGACCATGTCCAATCCCTTATCCTAGAAAATGTACGCCATGTGTGCAGTCCGTGGCCCCGGGTCTGACACTCCCAGATGATGTATGTGTTTTCGCTCTCTAACCCGGAGAAGTAAGATTCCTAAACCAATGCGATATGGTCGGGATGGAGTTCATAGACGTATGTAAGAATTGGGTGTTCGGATGGTGGTGGCTCGAAGATCTCCCTGCTAGGAGCAGAGAAGCTTTGGATAGAAGGTTGTTCCATCATAGTGGGGGTAAAGGTAGCAGAAAGAAAACTAAAAGATACGAGGACAACTAGGTTAGAAAAAAGATACAACAACCGTTCTCTGGCAATGGCGGGAGAAAACTTGTTGGGTATTTTAGTGATACGCGAATAAATCTGCAAGTGCACGGATACCGTTGTAACTTTCACCTTAGAGTATTCCAAGGGTATTGAATCCAAGGGAACATGTATGCATTAACTGCTATTCTAGTCGGTCCAAGGACACACCAGGATAGGTGGCGAGGGTAGAGAGGATTCCTAAGGTAGCACTATAGATGAGTTAAAGGTCGATCTCTCAAGCAAAATACTCGCTTTGGGCACCGGCTTAACCCTGAAATGATCAGGAAACTCCGGCCAATGGCTCTACGCTATATCCGGATGTGGAGGATTACAAAGGACCAATAGGGTTATCACCACCTATGGCCAACCTCTAACAACCCATGGGATATAAGGCAAACAAAGGATAACCCTTAGCATAGACACCACGTCTATGCTATTGATTACTACCGCAGTCTAACCACGTCTCATATCCTGTAGCAAACTATGACACTCTGTATGAATGCATAGCGATGAACCCGCGAGTAAAAGATATGATCTCATTCAAATATAAGCTATGCAAGATAGGAATCATGAATACTCACTCACTTTACCCCGAAAGAAAGCCAACATCCATAGAGGTACAGGCTTGGAGAAGAACCTAGGTAGGTAGCGCTTTGCCTTTGCAATGAGGCACTAACTCTACTCTTGGGTTGTGTGTGTTGAGAGGGACTCTTCTCCAACTTTTATACTCCTCCAAAGGCGGTTCCTGGCCGAGGTATACATGGAAATCAACAACCGACGTTGTGATGGCGGTGCAGACCTTACCGCAAAAGCTCGGGGTGCCGGGAACCCATCTAGGTTCGGCCGACCCCTGGTGGCCCCCACTCTGCACCGCCTTCAGCTAAGTGGCTGACAAGTGGGTCCTCAAGCCTTTGGATGATGCGCCACACTGAGTTGAGGCGGTTTTGCCTTGGTTGTGGGCCCATGGATCCTCGTGCTTGCGCCTGATTCGCCGGAGAGGTGTTGCCTTGGGTTGAGAGTGTGTTTCCTTGCTCTTGAGGTGTGTTTTCTCCCTTAATGGACCTGGGTGTCGACCTAGAGCTACGGCAACACACTCAACTTGTTTGTAGCCCGCAAGTGCCCACTGAACAACCTCATCAGCAATAAGAGAGAGGAGTTGCTGGGCAGATCGAGATTGCTTGTCAAAGACTGTCTTGTTGCATTCAATCCAGAGTATCCACAAGATGAAAATGACTATGGAGTCGAAACACCTACGATTTGCCTTGGATATCCGTTTCTGGCCTGATGACCACCAGTCAGCGAGGCTGAGGGAGTGCCTGCACAGAACCAAAACCTGCCAACGCAAGGACAACAACATGACATACCAGATTTCCCTAGCGAAGGAGCAACCAACTAGCAAGTGTGTGATGGTTTTAGAGTCTTGGCAGCAGAAGGCACAATTATCATCTTCATGTAGGTTGTGTCACCTCATCCTAGCAGCCGTCCAACATCGATCATGAAGAATCAGCCAACCAAAGAATTTGCATTTACCTGGAGCTCACATTTTCAAGAGAGTATTAGCTCCAGGGATGGTGGACTGCCCAATAAAGAAATCCCAAATCAGTAGATAATCTCGTAGAACCTGAACGGTGAGTGCACCGGAGATATCTCGTATCCATCGATCATCATAAAGACCTTCTGCCACCATTCTTGTTTTTTGGATACACGGACCAACCACATTGCAAAGGTAGGGAGCCAGGTCTCTAATGGATTGAGCTTGTAGCCATCGATCGGTTAGTCCAGAAGTATGAGCGGGAACCATCACTCAAATCGATGGAAATGGAAGCCTGAAACATGGCCTGCACTACACTTTCATGTTTGTTAGGGAGCTAAGACCATGGTCTTCTTTCATCTAACATTTTCATTCGGAGCCACCTCATGCGCAGGGTGTAGCCAAACAGCTAAAGGTTTAGGAAGCCAAGCCTGTCAAGTTATGGCGGTCTGCACACCTTTGGCCAAGTGAGCATACAGTGGCCTCTTTTAACATCATCGCTGCCCTTCCATAAGAAAGCCCTCCTCCTCTTATCAATGCACTTGATCGCCCAGGGGGTAATGTCAACCACCATGGTGATGTGTGTAGGGATGGCCAACAACACAGCCTTGATGAGCACAGCTTTGCCAGCTTTGTTCAAAACCTCGGATTTCCAAGAGGGAAGGCGATCATTCACTTTATCAATCAACGGCTGTAGCGATCTTTTGGAGTTTTTTCAGAGACAAAGGGATGCCCAAGTATCTCGTTAGGAAAGGATCAAGCTTGCCCGGGCAGTAACGCAGCAGCGACACAGTGTCCTCCAAGTTGCATTGAATGGGCAAGATGTGGCATTTTTCAATGTTTGTTTTCAGTTTTGAGGCGCAGACAAAGATTTCCAAAATTCCTTTAGTTAGAATTAGGTCTTGATGACGAGGACGGAGGAAAAGCAACACATCATCAGCATAAAGGAAGACTCTTTCCTTCACTCAATCATCCAGAGGGAGTAGGAGGCCCAGCGCATCTACTATGTTAAAGAGGGAATTAAGAACCTCCATGCCGACACAAACAATAGTGGGGAGAGTGGGTCGCCTTGACAGAGCCCTCTGGCATGGCATATGCGACGACCAAGAGATCCATTAAGGATTATCTTAGTGCTTGCCAAGGAGAGAATCATTGAAATCCAATTTTGCCCTCTTCTAGAGAAGCCCATGTGATCGAGTAGGCCGATTAAGAACCTTCAGTTGATAGTATCAAATGCCTTGGATATGTCTCTCATCAGGAGAGCAGCAAGCCTCTTTTTCTGATGCAGCAACTTAGTTGTGAGTTGAACAACTTTGAAATTTTCATGGATTAACCAAACTCAAATAAAAATGCTATGGTTTGGTTGCACCAAACTATCCATATGTGGCGCCAGTCTGCAGGCTAACACTTTGGTGAAGAGCTTGGCGAAGCTTTTAATAAGACTCATGGGCCTAAAATCACCCATCGAGTTTGCATCTTTATTTTTCTTTAGGAGGACAATAAACGCTTTGTATACCAGATATAGGCTTCTGCCGTCCAACGACCAGAGGGTGTGGAACGCTCGCATGATGTCGATTTTGATGATCGATCAGGCCGTCCGATAGAAAAGGCCTGTGAACCCATCTAGGTCGGGTGCCTTATCGACCGGGATTTCTAGGATAGCCCTCCATACCTCCTCTTCACTAAAGCAGTGATCAAGCATGGCCGAATGAACCAAGGGGAGATGGAGGGAATCAAAGTTAATTTTTGAAAGAATGTAACCCGGGGCACCAAGAATATTGTCTAAATGGTTGAAGAAAGCATTTGTCTTCTTCTCATCTTTCTTGTACTCAAGATCATGTACACGCAGAGCGTTGATGTAGCTTTTTCCACTTCGGTGGCATGCCTGTAGATAAGAATTTCATGTTTGCGTCTCCCTCACATATTTATTAGACAATAGTTGCCGCTGCTCAACAACAATCCCGAGAAGTTGCTGCATCGGCCCAGATCGTCCTATCCTCCGAAGAGGAACAAAGTGAAATTCAAGAAGTCGATGCCGACACCGCTCCCAGTACTGATCCAACACCTCTTGTTGATCCGACAGAGCAACGTCCTTCTCCAATTCAGAGACAACGGTGCCTACTCAATTTGACGAAGTTAATCTAAAACAAGTAAATACTTTGCAATCCCCATGTATTCATCATTAGAGCATTATTATTAACTTAATCCATTTACGCAGGCCCAGGACACTCCAGATAACAGCATCTTCTCGTATCAAATTGGGAACCTCCTAGAGGAGGAGGAAGTCACATCCGGAGCTGTAGCACAGGGAGAAGCATCCGATAAAGTCACGGTGCAGTTTCAAGATATCCTTCAACTGCTGAATCAAGATATTGGCCAGCTAGTTCAAGATGCAAAAGGCGTGAGAGAAGCCTTTCGCCATTTAAAGGGTCAACTCCCATCCGATGTTGAACCTGCTTTGCTCCCATCTGCTTTTATAGAAGGACATCAGTTCAATGTTCTTAAAGCTAAGCAACGTTTGTCTGATCATGCCTCCCAAGCAGAATTGGCTATTCAAAAGGAAGATAGCCTATCTCGTGCCAATGATATGAAAGCAAGAGTTGAAGTCCTCAAAAACTCTCGACCCGTCATTGTCGGTGAAATTGATCGGTGTTGACGCTCGTTACGGACCAAATTCGACTGTCAATTTGACAAGAAAATTGGGAGAACTAACATTTATTGCAGGCATATTTATCCAAAATAATGTCAATTCCACTTGTCCTCTGGAAAATATAGCTATGTAGGAATTTGAGCTAAAATGGAGGGAAAACATACCTTCGAATCCAAGGCACAAAACATCGACCAATCACGAGAAAGCACGAGGATTGAAGGACTGAAAGTACCTCACGATGCCTAGAGGGGGGTGAATAGGCTAATCTGCAACTTTAAAACACTTTTCAAATAGTCAGTAACCCAAATATCCGGATACTCCGAATATACGTCCGGATACTCCGGACTTGAGGTCCGGAGTTTCTGGATATTATATCCGGAATATCCGAATATGGAATTTCAAAGACCAACAATAAAGTACAGGTGCAGGAAATTTAGATCGAGTAAATTTGCACATACTAGGGGGTTCCTTCTAAGTGTTTCTCACAAGCTGGTTCAAGCTAGAAGCTTGTAAATAAGTAGATCAAGCTCAAACCCTAGAAAGTTAGTCTCACAAGCAAATAGACAAAAGCTTAAGTAAAGAGTACATGGAGAGACAGAGATTTGTCTCCGTTGAGGAAGAGTTCAAGAGATAGTGCTCAAGAATTCCTATGCTCCTCACCCAAGGGCGAGACCAACGCTCAAGCCCAAGGTCACTTACTATGAGTTCCTCCAAGAGGAAAGATGATTACAAACTTCCCGTGATGCTCACAACTTTATCTGAGCATTCACGAGCACGCCTATCCGTCTAGGAGCTCAAAGCTCCAAGAGTAACAAACTTGAATCCACCGGCTTGACGAGGACTAAGTGCTCAAGAGAATGGAATGGCAGCTCACTAGCACGGATTTCTTCTCTTGCAACACTCTCACTTGAATCCCTCTAAGGAATCTCTCAAGAAATGAAGAGAGGGAGTGAGAGAGCTCTTGAAAAGCTTATGAGGATGTTCAGCTCGAAAAAATGGGCAAGAGAGTGCTAGCTGAAGGGGTATTGGGGTATTTATACCCTCACTCACAAAAACTAGCCGTTGGTGAAAGGGTACCCGGATACTCCGGGTATATGTCTGGATACTCCGGACATTGTCCCCAGACATTCCAGACAGAGACTCGGAGATCTGCTATTGGTGAAAGGGTCCCCGGATACTCCAGGTATATGTCCGGATACTCCGGACATTGTTCCCGAACATTCCGGACATAGACTCGGAGACTCCGGTTTTGGCAGAGACACTCTCAAAATATCATTTTGAAGTAGTTTTTGTGGCTCACAAGTATTTGTATGTGTTCTCTTGAGCACTAGTTCTATGTCAAAACCTGCAGATCAAAGTCCCTCTTGATAGTATAGGGTTCCTATACTCATAAATAAAACAAAAGTATACTCTTCGAGTAAATTTCAACCACCGCTTTTTCATTTCCTTTTGAGGAGTCGTACTTCATCATATATTTTTCTTGTTCAACTTTAGCACTTGCACGCATGCTAGATAACGAGATTAAACATATATGTGTTTTGTCATCCAAACACCAAAACCCACTTAGGGGCCTAGATATCTTTCAAGGACCCACATGACTGCCTCAAGAGCAAGGAAATACCCTCTCAATCCAAGGCAACACCTCTTCGACCAATCAGAATATGCCGTTCAGCTTCCCATGGATCAAAGGACCAACCAGAGCATGCAACCGACTTAGGACAGTGCCAACTCATTGACCATGGACAAGAGGGCCCACTTACTAGTGTCCCTGCCAAAGGTGGTGGCCAAAGGCGGTTATCCTGATTCGGCCGAACTGTTATGGCGCCACCACCTTACCTCCTGCACGTGGCGCCTCCCCATTGGATCTCAAGGTCGGTTCCAAGTGAGCCCCCCTCGTTTGCCGGCCGAAGCACCCCTTGGACGCATCTATAAATATGAGGGGAGGGGCTCCTACACCTTCACACAACACACACAACCCTTCACTTTCATACTTGAGCTCTAGGCTCATTTCTAGAGGTGTTAGGAGATAGGGAGAGAGTGAGGTGAAGTCGGGGAAGTGCCAGTCTTGTCCGCACTCTCCCCCAGCTTGTACCTTGATGGATACTTATCAATCAATGTAAGTGTTCGTGACTTCTTCTATGCTTAGTTTCTTGGTTAAGTAATATTTCTAGTTCCTTAGTTGTTTGCCGGATCATCAGTTCGCTAGTTAGTGGGTGCTCTAGTCTAAGGCCAAAGGCTAGAGTAGTAACGATAGTGTAGACGTGGTGTCTAGACTAGACTTACCTTTTGATTGTGGTATATCCCATGGTTACATGAGGTAGGTAGCAGGTGGTGACAGCTCTTTGTATTCAGCGTAATCCTCCCCGTTCGGGTATATCCCAGTGTCGTATTACCGGAGCTCACCAGGTTTTGTCCTGTGGGAAGCCAATAGCCCGACGCGAACAACTAGGACAGTTCTATCTTACCTTTGATTCTTAGCCTAGGAATCCTCTCTGCCCCTTGCCTCTAGCCTGTGCGGTGTCCTTGGACGAACCTGAACATTAGAGAATTTTCACACGTTCCTCGGTGGATAGGATACCCCGGAATACTCCTAGGTGAAAGGTACAACGGTATCTGTGCGCTTGCAGATTTATTTGTGATCGTAAAAATACCCAGTCCGGGGAACGGTTGCTATATTGTCTTCGGACCCAGTTCGGCCTCGTATCTTTTCTTTTCCTTTGATTCTATCTCTGCCCCCACTATCCATGGAGCAGCCATCCATTCAACAGCTATCCGCACCTAAGGGCGAGTTTTGTGAGCCACCCTCTCCTGCTAATTCAATTCTTTCATCTGGCTACACAATCAGCCCTGGCTACATAGCCAAGGTTCAAGAACATTCCTTTTCAGGATGGGATAAATAAAATCCTTACCATCATCTGCGCGAATTCGAGCAAGTGTGTTCGTGTCTGAAAATTTCAGGCATGACACATGAAACTCTAGAGTGAAAGTTTTTTCCCTTCTCCCTTATAGAGTCGGCGAGGCAATGGTACACATCCAACGTAAGAAGTGCGAATGGGGATTGGAATGATCTTCGAGATCGATTTTGTCTTGCATTCTTTCCACCTCCCGTATCTGCGCCTTGCGAGTAGAAATTCTGACCTTCCGTTAGAATGAGAAGGAATCTATTGGTGCAGCTTGGGCCAGCTTGTCCTTTTTAGTTCAATCCGGTCCTGACTTTCCTTTACCCAATCACTTGTTACTCCAACATCTTTACACGGGTCTTAGCAAGGAAAATGCACACTACCTCGATGTCACCGTGGGAGGTTCGTTCTCACACAAGAACCCAGTTGAAGGAAAGGAAATCCTCGACAAAATCATGGAAAATACCTCCTGCAAGCGTGAGCCTCCTCGGGTAGAACTAGAGGTACATCATGAGGAAGCCTTAGTAGCCGAATCTGAATCTTTAGACACCCAATCCTTAGATTCGACTCCTAAATCCTCTCCTGAACCTGAACCTGAGACACCAAACGAAGAGGAACCTCAACCTTCGGAATTCCTACATAGTTTCAAGGAAGTTATCTTTGAAGATTACGGAAACACCTCAAACAACTTCTGCGTGAAGAGACCACCAGTTCCAATCACTCCTTCTATTCCTCTTGAAGACATATTCCTCACGGAAACCATCAAGGAGTCGACAATTATGAAGGGCAATGGACGGTCAAGGGAAGCGGAGCTATCCCCTGAAGCAATTCGAATTAGTTCCCTATCCTCGATAGTTCAATGGCAAATACAAGGAACCATGGTGAATGCTTTGTTCAATCCCACAGTCGGTGCTAATATAATGCCCAATTTTGTTGCGTTGACCTTCCTAGGCAACGGGACCCTAGCACCGACTAGCAAAATCTTTAAGAGTTCCTCTGGATCTCTCGTAGAAGGCTATGGGATTCTACAGAATGTGTCTATACGACACAAGGATGTCGAGGCCTCCCTAGACTTTTATGTCTTCGAAGTCCCTGATTTCAAGCTTTTGATTGGCCATCCCATAGAAATGCTCTTCCAAGATGTGCCAAGATTAGGCAACCTCGATATCAAACTAGGGATTCTTCTGTCCCAATCTTTAGAACGACCAATCCTTTGACAGAACCCACCCCTAAGTGTGCACCAATCGAGCAAGTGATGGCTGTTTATCCTTTTGATCCTCCTGAACCCATTCTGAAGAAAGAAGTTGAACACTTCAAGGAGGATGATTCAGGACAAGATCCTCATTCTCTCACCGAACGACCATCATCCACCTCAATACGTTGTTCTCGACCACAATCAAGATCCCACCATTATCTCTCATGATTAATCTCATGAGATGGAGAACCCATGGGCCATGGAATTATGTGAGGCACTGACTCTGGAGTCCGAAGAAATTGATTCCGCAAATAAGCATAGGAGCTTCATCCTCAAAACGTCAAAAGAACCATGCTTGCTTAATGCTTCTCCAGAGTCAGCCATGCGTTGTGCCCTGAGCACGTACAAGGACTACAACCACCTTAAGGTCCTCTCTTGCAAAATCTTTAGGAGGTTGGTTGTAGATGCAATTGTTTATCATAAACATTGACAATTTTGTGGATGCACTGTGGCACTAACCTTGCAGCTAAAGTTTCAATAATACATCAACAATTGGTGGTGAGAGGGGAACACATCACTAATGATAGCTGCAAGAGGACACCCCCATGGTCGAGCTTCTGACCATAAACATAGCACTGCAGGGAGATAGCCCAGATGATCATTTGTTTTCCCTTTTCAAATAAGAGTAAGATCATGTATTTAGGATAAACTCTCCTTCGGGCATTTTTGGTCACTAACCATTTCAGGTGGAGATTAAAAAGAGCGAAAGCCAAGCGATGCCTAAGAACATGAAAGCTACACCGACTACAACACCATGGAAATTCTTGGTGAGGGAACGATTACAAAGGGAAGCTTGAACTCCACACACTTGAGTTGTGTTGCTCAACAATGCAAACTCCAAGTGTGGGGGAGGTATGTGAGGATCCCAAGTAAGTTCCTTTCATACCAATTCTTATTTTGGTTTGGAGATGGGGTTGGTTCTTGCATCTTGCTCCATAAAAAAAGAAAAAAAAGAAAGGAGTTACCACGGCGGCAATTCTAAGTTCTTCATGGACAAAACACCATGGTAAGCACCTTCAGGTATGTCCTGTTTTTGACTTTAAACAAAGCCCTTCCGGGAGGTAGCCCGAGGTTCACCACTCTTATACTCATGCTTACCTATGTTTGAACATATCTTGATCATGCTTTAATGCTTCCTTTATGTGTGCTCGTCTGCTCTGGTTTGATTTTATGCTGCAGCATACATTCATAGGCTTTCTAAATTAAGCGTGGTGCTTTGGTTAAAAAGTCTTCTTTAATCAAACTAGACATGGTGTCAAGTTTGATAAACAAACCTTAGAGTCAATGCTTGTATAGATCTTGGTTGTATATGTGAAGTAACCCATGTAGTAAAATCTTCAAATCCAAATGGGTGAGTTGTTGAGCTGAATTCAAATGGAAAGGTAAGCCAAGGCATTTCATTCATGTTGCGATATGAAGGAGGTACATATCACCATTCAAGGGTCCATCGTAAGTATATCCTTTTTCGCTTATGTTGATGCAATTTCAATTCAGCCTTGTGTGAGTAAGTCTCATGGTGAAAATAAAATAAAATTAAAAAAACCCAAAAATGATGTTCGAATAATGTAAGGCTCCCTGGTTCTCGAATCAGTAGAGTCCCTTTTGTTTCCACCTTTTTGTTTTTAAATAAAGCACCACGTACAAGAACAAGTGTGGGGGAGATATCTCGGAGTTCTGACGCACATACGCTCGAGATCACCCAACGACATGTGCACAAGACTGAAGGGACCAGAACGCAAAAGGCCTAGACCCCATTATGGCGGTTTGTGCACTTTACCCCTCAAGTCTCCCTGATCCATGAGTTTAAATGAAAGTCATTGTTGATCACTAAAATTAAACTCAATGGTGCTCTCTAATCACATACTTCAAGTTTGATTGGCTTGCATATATTTTATTTCTTGCTAAAACTTGAGCTTGTGAATCATATCATAGGGAGCCCATAATTGTTAAGTTATTGAAAAGTGAGATACGGTTTTATGTCTGGGAAATTTTATCAAAAAGAGAACCCTCCATAGCTTTACAAACTCCCCGTGTTTGTCCTACCATAGCCATATGTCGATCATCATGGACGAAACCATATACATATGTGCCTTGTTGTTACTTTGAGCTTCATCAAATGTTGTGACCCTGTTGGGATACTATTCATACTTGCTTGATCAAGATCACGTACACTCCATAGGCTAAACTTCTACATTGGAAGTTAGCCATTCCATTTCATCCATCCACAAAATAAAACTCCATGTGTAATGAACTCTCTCTCCAGTATTCTTGCAAAAGAGGCATAGGCTATCTAAAAAAATATGTACTGATAAAAAAATGCCAAATTGGCATAAAAAAAGGGAAAAAAGATAGCCATGTCCCATGTCCTCCAAATAAAGGACAGAGAGATTCATAAAAGGAGTCTTTATTTTCATCATCCACTTTCCATACACTTGCACAATCTTTATCAGCTCGTATGATGTGTCATCCCCATGGATCCAATCTTTGATTTTGCAATATATGGTAAACAAGTGCATGCTTCAAAATATCCTACCATGAGCTCCACATAAGCTATCTTTAGAAGTAGGATGAAAAGAGGCAATGCTTTGGTGAGGATACATACACACTGAGTGACATGAGAGATCCTAAGCAGGAGTAAAGTTATGGTTGGTGTTTCAAAAATCTATCAACTACCCAGTCATTCAGCAGATAAGTGGAGGATACTGAAGTCAACACCGTTCCACTCTTCAACTTCCCAAACCATTATGGTAGACACATCAAGATTCATAGGTAAAAAGTGAAGCATGGAAAAATCTATATGCAGATATCATATCTAAAGGAAGTGGTGTTCCACCTTAGTCCTAACCTTTACTTTAGGACGAGCAAAGACAAAGAGTGGGGGTTCTTGTTGACGCTCATTATGGACCAATTTTGACCGTCAATTTGACTAGAAAACTAGGAGAACTAACATTTCTTGCAGGCATATTTATCCAAAATAATGTCAATTCCACATGTTCCCTGGAAAATATAGCTATGCAGGAATTTGAGTAAAAATGGAGGGAAAACACACCTTCGAATCCAAGGCACAAAAACCGACCAATCACGAGAAAGCACGAGGATTGAAGAACCCATATGACAGCTTCAAGAGCAAGAAAACCCACTCTCAATCCAAGGCAACACCTCTCCGGCCAATCAGAACACGCCGTTCAGCCTCCCATAGATCAAAGGGCCCACCAGAGCATGCAACCGACTTAGGACAGCGCCAACTCATCGACCACGGACTAGAGGGCCCACTTACCAGTGTCCCTGCCAAAGGGGGTAGCCAAAGGCGGTTATCCTGGTTCAGCCAAACTAGTGGTTCGGTCAAACCAGTTTTGGTGCCACCACCTTACCTCTTGGACGTGGTGCCTCCCCATTGGATCTCAAGGTCGGTTCCAAGTGAGCCCCCCTCGTTTGCCAGCCGAAGCACCCCTTGGACACATCAATAAATATGAGGGGAGGTGCTCCTACACCATCACACAACACACACAACCCTTCACTTTCATACTTGAGCTCTAGACTCATTTCTAGAGATGTTAGGAGATAGGGAGAGAGTGAGGTGAAGTCGGGGAAGTGCCGGGCTTGGCGGCACTCTCCTCCAGCTTGTACCTCGACGGATGCTTATCAATCAAAGTAAGTGTTCGTGACTTCTTCTGTGCTTAGTTTCTTGGTTAAGTAATAGTTCTAGTTCCTTAGTTGTTTGCCCGATCATTAGTTCGCTAGTTAGTGGGTGCTCTAGTCTAAGGCCAAAGGCTAGAGTAGTAACGATAGTTTAGATGTGGTGTCTAGACTAGACTTACCTTTTGGTTGTGGTATATCCTATGGTTAGATGAGGTAGGTAGCAGGTGGTGACAGCCCTGTCTATCTAGCGTAATCCTCCCCGTTCGGGTATATCCCAGTACCGTATTACCGGAGCTCACCAGGTTTTGTCATGTGGGAAGCCAATAGCCCACACGAACAGCAAGGACAGTTCTATCTTACCTTTCATTCTTAGCCTAGGAATCCTCTCTGCCCCTTGCCTCCAGCCTGCGTGGTGTCCTTGGACGAACCTGAACCTTATAGAATTTGCACACGTTCTTCAGTGGATACGATACCCCAGAATACTTCTAGGTGAAAGCTACAATGGTATCTGTGCGCTTGCAGCTTTATTTGTGATCGTAAAAATATCCAACAATCGGCTAAAAGCTAGGAGAGTAGCACTCATGAAAGAACTAGAAGCAGTCTCCATTGCGTTGAAAGAAGAAGAAAAGAAGTTGGAGCAACTCTCCAACATCATCAGCAAGATGAAAGAAGATATGAAGGCACCGGTCCGTGAAGCGATCCGTCTTCATAAACTGATTAAGCCGATCCCAAGATCTGCTGAAGACGACCAGAGGGAGATCAACCAAGTTGACCAGGTTCGCCTGCGTGCAATTGACGCAATCCGGGGCTTCCTCGGATTGTTGTAATGAACTTGTTCTCAATCACAATTTAAAGTCGTTAGGATGACGCAAACAATCTTTTGTTGTAAATATTTTTGCACTAAGGGCGACACATGACGTGTCGGCCATAGCCAATCGTAGTTAGGTACCATCGGCTTGAATCGAGCACACTTGCTCCGTGCGCCACTTCATTTTTACCCTTTATGTATTTTTATGCTAAAGGCGATATCCTTGTATCGGCTATAATCCTTAACCAATCTTCTCGATTAGCTTTTACGTATCCATCCATATACTAGGATAGTATTTCTTCAAATATTTTCTGTTCAAAGCTCGAGGAAATTTTTCTCCTTCAAGTGTCACCAAAATATAAGCATTACCAGGAACAAATAGATTTATCCAATAGGGACCCTCCCAAGTAGGAGACCATTTACCAAACTTTTGATCCCTAGTCCCTATCGATAGAATCAGTTTCCAGACCAGTTCCCCTTGGGAAATCTCCTTCACCTTAACCTTCTTATCATACCATCTGACCACTCTTGCTTTATTTGCCTCAATTCACCTAGTGATCTCGGCCTTAATATCAGGAAACAACTCTGGTTTACATAGCCTGGCACCCAGCTGATACGGCTGATACCCTGGTGTCAGACCTGAAGCCACGGGACTGTGTACATGGCGTACATCTTACAGGATAAGGGATGGGACATGGCCCACGCGCTACACCAGTTATAAATACTCGTAGCGTAGTAGAACTACTCATACAATACTAGAACTAGTCGGAACAGAAGGAAACTACCCGAAAAGTACTCGGGTAGGACTCCTGGGCTCGTATCTTACTAGGATTTCCATGTAACCCTGTCCCCCCCAGACTATATAAGGGCGGGCAGGGACCCTCCTCGAACAGGAGCTTGAGGGACAACTCATGCCTCAGACAGGAGATCACCCCAATTAACACCTAAGGCAATACAAACCACACAGGACGTAGGGTATTACGCTCTCAGCGGCCCGAACCTGTCTAAACTTTGTGTTCCTTGCACCTTCGAGTTCCTGATCTCGGCGACACCCTACCTACAAACTCACCACCTCGGGGGTATCCCTCGGTGGGTGTGGCGATAAAACACCGACAGCTAGCACACAAGGTAGGGGCGATCAACGAAGATCGACCGGCAAGTTTGAAGGATCTCGTCATCAAAATTAATTTACTCAGCGCAATGTCATTATCAAAGTCGAACGGCATCCCAATGCGGTCCTCTGTCGAGTCCAAGGAAATTTGGATATTTGCACAACGCGATGCGCTCGAGTCACAATCCGGAGCAGAGAACTACTCATCTGCTATTGGCCCAAGATCCGGCAGGTCCTGGGGAATTCCGTGTTGTTTATGCGCAAGGTCGATTGCCCGTGTTTGAGTCCAAAAGGGAAATTGTGAAGCGGCGGCAACGATCAGGAGTCAAGCCTATTTCTCGATCTTCACAAAAGAAGCGAAGCTACGACTACTTTGACAAATCGGCAACGCCAACCGGCCAACGACAACTCCAACTACTTGTCTCGACAAGAAAACTAGTCGGGAGTGGGTTTCACACCGTCAACAACTAGTCGGAATCGACTCCGACTAGTCAGTTTCATCAACAAACCGTTGCAGCTCCATCGACTACCGCTGCAGCTTCGTTGACAATCATCCACGAATCAAGCTAAGTCACTTATACCTTTTTGCGCAACGCGTATTTTCTTCACCAGGCCATGTCATGCCTGTTCCCGATTGCCTGCACGGTCCACCCTGCAACACAGGCGGTTGGGTTACACCCTATAAGTGCGCTGCACGAGCCTTCTCTTTTTTCGCGCAGCGCCGACTTCTCTAGTTTTCTCTTAATGGTTGCTACAATACCCGGGTAGCACACGCTTTAATCCGTGAAACCTCGACTCTTTTGTACGCCTATGCTCCTATGCGTGCATGCGGCCACACTCCCTGCGCTATGGTCTATGGCTATCAGGGATCAGGTGCCTAAATGTAATAGGCTACCTACCCAGGGAAATTATGTGACCCGGCAAGAGCAAAACGCGAAAAATTTTACATGCATTTTACAATGCTGGGATTTGCTCCCAACACGATATCATGTATATCAGTTACAACATACTTTTATGTTTACCTTGCACGGGACCTGACCTGGACCATGCTGCTGGGTGAGTCAGATTCAACTCCGACTAGTTGGCTTCATCAACAATCGCCAACGACTACTTCGACTTCGCGTGAACGCTCGGCTACACGTCGCCGACTACAACGACTACTTTGCAAAACTTCAGCTTGCGTCACCTACTACGTCGACTACTTAGAGCGACTCCAGCTCGTTTTGTCGGTACACTAATCGCTTGACTACAATTAGTCGGATTTGATTCTGACTAGTTGGGTTCATCAACAACCATCGGCGACTACTCGACTCCGTGAAGAATACTCAGCGACACACTGGCGACTACTTCGACTACTCGTCTCGTCTACAAAACTAGTTGGAAATGACTACGCTTGCCGACACACTGGCGACTACTTCAACTACTCGTCTTGCCTACAAAACTAGTCGGAATCGACTCCGACTAGTCGGCTTCATCGACCGTTCAAGATCCAGCGGCAACTTGGCCAATGCCTAGACTCGGGGGCTGGCGCCACCGACTACTAGGTGTATCTCATGCGACTCATCTAGCTCCCAGGCTCGGAGGCTGGAGATGACACGACACTTAGGGAACAAGGTTTGATTTGAGCGGTAATTTAGGGCGCTTTTTGGAGAAATTATTTGTTTAACCATTTTTTCTGGGAATTCATTCTGAAAAAAGCGGTTTTCGAATTTCTGAACCAATTTGCCCATCTTAACCATCAAATCTTTACCATCATATATAGCATGCCACGATTCTTTGGATCATTTGTTCAAAACCTTAAGGATTTGGATTGAAAACCTATTTTTCAAATCTTTTGGAAGATAAGGACAGAAGACCCAAGACTAAATTGACCCTCAGCCTGATTCTAGGAGTCAACCTAAGGCTCGGGGGCTACTCCATATAAAAGAAGACTTGAAAACTACTCGGGGCATGAGAACCTCACAGCCTCGATGCAGCCAAGGAAGTACTCGGAAGAGACCTTCAAGATGGAGTTTGGAAGAACTCGAAGATGCCCTTAGGAGTACTCGGAAGCCTGCAGTACTCGACTACGAAGAGCTCGGGGGCTAGTTAGACCAGGGCCCACGGGACTGTGCACATGGCGTACATCTTACAGGATAAGGGGTAGGACATGGCCCACACCCTACACCAGTTGTAACTACTCGTAGCGTAGTAGAACTACTCATACAGTAGTAAATCTTGTCGGAACAGAACGAAACTACCCGAAAAGTACTCGGGTAGGACTCCTGGGCTCGTATCCGACTAGGATTTCCATGTAACCTTGTCCCCCCAGATTATATAAGGGCGGGAAGGGACCCTCCTCAAACAGGAGCATGAGGGACAACTCGTGCCTCATACAGGAGATCACCCCGATTAACACCTAAGGCAATATAAACCATACAGCATGTAGGGTATTATGCTCTCGGCGGCCTGAACCTGTCTAAACTTTATGTTCCTTGCACCTTCGAGTTCCTGATCTCGGTGACACTCTACCTACAAACTCACCACCTCGGACGTGGCGGTGAAACATCGAGACCTGGCTTAATCGGTAACCAATGTTCAACAATCGATCGGTCTAATCCAGTCATTTCATAATATCCCCAAGCAAACAATCCCTAAATTCTTTTAATAGATCTAACAATAATTGTTTACACTCAGGATCTAACTTAGCACTGATAAATGCCGGCCTAGGTCTATCTCCATCTCCAATATCAACTTGTTCCAGCTCATCGACCGATGTAAATCCGTGCCCCAGCTTGCCTAAATCATCTAGCAGGAAATCTCCCATTAAGATGATTCTTGAGAGCCGACTGCTTGGATCGGCTTCAACCTGAAATCGGACATCTTGAGGAAATCACCTTCCCAAACCTTGCCCGATATACACTCCACACCATCATACCCTCATACCTAAGGATCGGCTGTCGCAACACTGAGCGATGAATCGGCATAGACGATGTCAACAGTATCCTCCAACCATTGGATAAGACATTGATGCATGGTGGATGGAATGTAGCAATTGGCATGGATCCAATCCCGACCCAAGAGAAAATTATATGAACCCTTGTCATTAATGATGAAGAAAGTAGTTGGGAGAGTCTTACTTCCGATCGTCAATTCAACATTGATTGCCCCCAAGCTGGCGAGGCTTTTCCTTCGAAGTCCTTGAGCGTCATGTCGGTCTTGATCAGATCCCCTTTACCTTTTCCCAGCTTCCGATATGTGGTATATGGCATCACATTGACGGCGGCCCCACCATCGACTAGCATCTTGGTCATCGGCTGGCCATCCACGTGTCCCTTGACGTACAAGGGACTCAGGTGTCGACCCTCCTTTTCCTCCGGCTTGTCGAATGTAGCCGGCATCAGATCTAGAGTTAGCTGGGCCATTGCCTGCTCCTTTGCTTCTTCATCATCAGTTGGAACCTTGAATTCCATTGGCAAGATGAAGACCATATTAACCGATGCTGATGGAGCAGTTTCATCGGCCTTTCGCTTGACGCGCCACACTTGGGACCTTACTTTCTTCTTTTCTTGAGTACGTTCTTCCTCTTGCTCCCTGTGGCGCAATCTTTGAACTCTCCTTTTCTGAGACTTAGTCAATCCTCTGAGGCACCATTGGGGATATATCTTAGGATCGTAATGATAGGTGCGCTGATGCTAAATTCGAGATTCAAAGGTTCTTCATCCGGTACCCGATCGTTAGCCATATCTTCCAGCCGATCATGTATGCTAACCCTACATCCCAACCGATCATGAACAGGAACACGTCTCTCCTCGCGCCTGCCTCTACCGATCGGCTGTTGGCCATGATCATCAAGACATTGTCTCTTGGATGAGCGGTATTCCTCACGTGGTACATTGCACTCGGGACAGTTATCGGCGGATGGCAACCTCAGCCCCTCATTCCAACAGAAAATGAAAAAAGAGCACCGCCAGTGATCCTCATCGCGTTGGATTCTTTCTTTCTAGGAGCGCCTCTCTCTGTGTTACTGATGGTGATACTTGTCTAGCAACATTTGGGAAGTGACAGCTTTTCGAGGTCCCCTGGAGCTTTGCCCTTGGTCGTATCGGCTCTGATCTCTCAACTCATCAACCAATATTTGTAACTTGGGGTCTACCGCTCCTGAGTGCTTAGCTCGCTCAGAAGTCAACACCTTAGCTTTCGCTTTGTTGTCTGGATCACAGATTTCCACCATATTTGCTAAAGGGAAAGGATGCCCATCTATCTTCATCGGCTTTGCAGGATTTTCAAATTTAATCCTCCCCTGCTCAATAGCCGATTGAATTTGCTGACGAGACGTTTTGCATTCATTAGTGTTATGAGACACAGCATTGTGCCACTTGCAATATTTGTGATTTTTTAATTCATCAGCCGAGGGATCATGTGGTTAGAAGACAACTTAATTTTCCCTTCTTGTAACAGCAGGTAAAAGATCTTATTAGCTTTGGTAACATTGAAACAAAACTTCTCAGTGTCCTTCTTAGCTTATGGCCATGAAACTGGCTTTTTATTTCAGGTCCACTCTGCCAAGCTGATCTCAGCCTCATCTTCAGAATCGGAGGAATCTTCAACGAAAGCAACATTCTTCTAAAAGGGGTTGCTACTGGGATCCTGGACACGGACATCAACATTTGACAACTTCTGAATAAGGTGACTTAAGCTCTCAAACTCTTGTGAAGAATATCTTTCCTTGATGTGAGGCAAAAGTCCTTGAAAAGCCAATTCAGCTAACTGGTTTATCATTCCTTTGTCTCAAAGCCGTCAGATCCGTAAGCTTCATCTCGTAAACACCAGCGAAGAAGTACTTGTGGAACTGCTTTTCAAGATCGGCCCATGTGATAATGGAGTTGGCTGGAAGAGAAGAAAACCATGCAAATGCCGATCTAGAAAGAGACAACGGGAAAAAACAAATTTTCAAGGCATGGCTCCCGGAAGCTTCCCCGCATTGGACTAAGAACCGACTGATATGTTCAATTGTTGTTACATTGTGTTGTCCCGAAAACTTGTTAAAATCCGGCACCCTGTACTGTTGAGGTATGGCAACCTAGTCGTAGGCCTCAGGATAGGGCCTGCGATACATGTAAGTTGGCTCCTTAGGCTTTAAGCCGAAC
Organism: Panicum miliaceum; assembly: GCA_032594955.1. NCBI lineage: Eukaryota > Viridiplantae > Streptophyta > Magnoliopsida > Poales > Poaceae > Panicum > Panicum miliaceum. The sequence goes on along the minus strand of CM064063.1, from coordinate 36,208,815 downwards.
TGACCCTTCATCACATCGACTATCCGGCTGGCCCAATCAATGTTTTGGAAGACATTGCCTTGTTGTTCGCTGTCGGGTGTGGTTGTTGCAGCGGAGGCTGAGGCTAATAAGCGACAGGCTGATGAGCCACCGCCTGTGGCTGATAACCCATGTGTTGTATTAGATGATTAGCCGTCGGCTGAGGAGCCGATGCGCCTCGTTGATAACTATCAGCCTGCTGCTGATACGGGACCATCAGCTGAGGAGCCGATGCATGAGTCTGGGGGCCACCTGGCTGCTGTTGAAGAGTCGATGGTTGGGTGCATGGCATTAGCGGCTGCAATCCCTGAGGCGTGAATGGCATGCCCTGAGCTGATCCCCCTGCACTTGTCGCGCTTTGAGTCTTGGTGGGTGCCTCTGTACTAGTAGAGATCATGTATTTAGGAGGCATCCCCAGAGATGTATTGGGGACGTAACCAACCGGGGTGTTCAAGAGGCCTCCATGCGCCGATCATACCTTCAACGGCGAGCTAGGAGTGAACACCGGGGCTGTCGAGATGGGAGTTACCCTCGGCTGATACGCCTATGTCTGGAGCAGATAAGGCGGCATCAGATATCCTCCAGCGCCAGTCTGTGCTGTGTTGGGTTGTGGCTGAGTGCCGGCGCCTAATACAGCAGGGTTTCGAGCTCTAGCTCCTGCTATAGCCTGTGACTCTGGTTGAGAGTAGCATGGCCCTTTATAGCCCATCTGCATACCGCCAGCGATTGTCTATTTGACAACATTCTGAACTGAGTTCATCAAGACGCTTGACTGATTGATCATTGCGTGGTGCATGGCCTGGTCAAACATCTCTTGAAACTTAGCCAAGTCTTCGGTGACTGTGATCTCTCTCGGCTTTGGGAAGGCGGTCTTCTGTATAGCCTCTCCTTTCCTGGTGGAGTTGAAAGTCTTGAGGCTGCTTGCTGGTACTCATCCATGGCCTTCTACAATAGCTGCTCCTGGGTATTGTTAAGGTCTTCCATGGTGACGTTGATGACGTTGTCCAGGTCCACTTCACTAGGCTTCGGCATGGTCATGTTGAAGTTGTTGTCGTGTCCCACCTGGCGTGCCAAAAGTGTGTTGATGCAAAAAACCGGCAATCAGCTTCGTGCGTGACCCCACATGATGTGACGACCCTGGTTTTTGCAATTCCAAAAATAATCAATGACATTAGCCTAACTCCATGTTTTAAACCAACTAATGAGAGGGTGGAAAGAATTAAAACGGGTTCAGTTGGAATTCAAATTTAATTTGGGCACATTTGGACACATTTGAAACTTTTAAAATAACTTTAAAACCATAAGCCAAATGAAATTTTGCCTGAAACCAAAGTTGTAGAACTTTTTATTTTGAGCAACTTTCGTGTTCAAAAGTTTTTGAAATTCAAATCAGAAAGAGGAGAAAACGCCCTGTTTGCACCCAGCCCCCTGAACTTTTTCGAATTTTTGCATTTCGGTCCCTCGCGTCTCCCCCTCTGCTCTGCCGCGCCGCGCGCGCTCGCCCGCCCGCCGCGCGCCAGGTGGCCGGCGTCGCCTGACCGGCGCGAAGCGCCAGGCCAGTGGCCGCCGCACCACCCCGCCACGGCCGGCTTTGCCCCGCCCCGACGCCGCGCCGCCCAGTCCCCGCCCGCGCGTGCTGCCGCGCCCAGGCCGCCGCCCGCTCGCCCAGTGGCCGCGCTCCGCCGTGCCGCCCCGGCCCCTGCGCCCCGCCAGCTGCCGCGCCTGCCCTCCGCCCGAGCCGCTGCAGCAGCTGCTCCCCAATCCGCACGCCGCGCTATCTCCTCGCGCCCACGCCACAATCGCGGCCGCCCAGTCGCCGCGCCCGCTCGCCGCACGCCGCGCCGGCGTTCTGCCGCCGCCCGCCGCGCCCAGTGCCCGCCGCTGCCGTGCCCCGCCCCGCGCGTCGCCCAGGCATCTCCACGCCCCCTCCTGTCCCTATAAAAGCGCCACCCCGGCCACACGCGCGAGTCCCCGGCCACCAGAACGCCTCGCCGCGCCATCGCCGCCGCCGAGCACCACCCGCCCGTGGACAGCCCACTGCCGCCGCCCACTGCCCAAACTGAGCACCCAGCCACCACTACATCACCCCACCGCAGCTCGTCGACCCACCCAACGCCACCCAGAGCCACCGGAGCGCCGCCGCCCGCGCTGCCGTCGCCGCCGCCGCCCCTGCTCGCCGTGGACAGCCCGACCCCGACCCCCTCCGTCCAAGCCGAGCCCATGAGTAGCTTCCCCACGCACCAGTGAAGCTCACCGACCGGACCACGCCGCCCCAAGCCCGCCGGAGCACCGCCGTCGACGCGAGCCGCGCCGCCGCCGCCTCTGCTCCAACGCCGGCGAGCCCTTCCCGGCCGTCCTCCACCTGAACAACACCCCCACAAGGTAGCCCTCGCACCCCTGAACCTTCCCCGACCCCCGCCCCTCGCCGCCGGCGAGCCCCCTCGCCGGAATTTCGGCCGGCCGCCGCACCCGAGCCGCCGAGGACCCAATTGCAAGGATTTAAATCTTTAGAAGGGTCTGAGTGTAAGATTCAAGGACCTAGTTGTAAAAGAAAATTTCAAACCTAGATTCAAATTCAGTGAACTTGTAAAATTCGTATAAAATCGTAGAAAACTCAGAAAAATGCAAACTCAACTGTTCTGGAATCCTCAGAACAAACTCTACCACTTTTGTTACAAAAATTTTCTCAGAATCGCAAAATATTTTGCTCTACATTAAATAGAAGCTTTAATGGACATATTTTATACCCACTGTTCTAGAGCAATGCTGACCCTGAATTTTGGGCAGTGAACTAGTTGCTGGATGATTAGGACTGTGTAAAAAGATCAGGCCCAAATTCCATCTCTAGATTTACTGTTTGTTAAACTTAGTTTTATATCATGTGTAAGAAGAATGTTTTATCCCTGCAGTTAGGTGGTGAGTCACCCATTGAAATTTTTCCTATGCTAATGTATTGGTACCTAGAAGCCAGAGAAAAATTAGGAGACTTTTTATCTCACAGTAACCTATTTATTTCATTTATGTGCTAATAACATACATTAAATCAAGAAAATAGTGTCTTAGCTTGGAAAATCCTCAAATTATTACTGGGAGTTACACTGTAGTAGGGGTTGCTGTGTAAAAAGTTTAATGGACAAAAACGCTGTGTAGTGTCCTGTAAAAATGAATCTTTAAAAAGCCTAGGTGTAGAATGTCATATTTTCTATGCCCTAAATACTGCATGAAAAATCCTACAAAAATTACAGTAGCTTCTGAATGCTTAAGTGAGAGCTCTGTAAAAATCTCAGCCACAATTGTTGCACCAATTGATCTGTACAAAAAGAACAAGTATCTAACAGCAACAATGAAATCTATTTTTCAGAATTAATCTGTTACATAAAATTGGCTGAAAATTTTACAGTAAGCACACCTTTCCTTGATGTGCCTATATCCAAAATTTCATGACCAGAAACTATCCCTTGTAGTAATTACTCTCAAGTCGTAATCAAGTGCTATTTCCACGACTCAAACTTGTGCACTCATGTAGAATCGACGACTCTCGCCGACGGAACCTACGAGCTGGTGCCCGCGTCCGAGAGTGAGCAGCGTGAAGCTCAAGCAAATCTAACTGAAGCTTTTGAAGACCCGAGCCCAAGTTCGGAAGATCCCCAAGCGAACTGCGAAGGCAAGCCCCGGAGCATAACCCATTCTTTCCGAAATTATGCAACTCTTTACTCCTTGCTTGTGCATTAAGTTTATAGGAGTTGGATGAAAACTTAGTTGCATGATGTCAGGAACCCTTGCGTGAAAACTAGATGTAAGGTTCGATAGAATGCTGTGCTAATAGGACTCCGGTAAAAGTCGAGTGATTTCCTGTCACTCGCGAGAAAATAGGAGTTGAATGACTACTACACACTGCAATCATAAGGACACGGACGGGTTATGTAACGATGGTTACGATTGAGGCCCGTCTGTCTAGTGAAAAATGCTAAGGCCGCAGGGTGTGGTAGTGATGGTTAAGTCTTTGAACGTACTAAACACATGCCGAGATTATGGGAATCGGTAAGCTTAAGTACCTGATTGGCCCGGCAAGGGGACGGCATCCTACCCTTTGAACTTCGGTCCCATGTGCATATGGCGAGTGCAGAGAGTGGTCACGACCCGGCGCCGAACCGTGGCGTGGAGCTCTTGTACTCTCGGAGGGTAGCCCCGATCCACGACCCGGAAAGAAAGGGGAAAAGTTGCACGTGTGACTCTAGGGAGTAACCACGCGACGTGTGTTTGGGTTTCCCTTGCAAGGTTAAGAAATTCGATTCGAATCGTCCGTTTCTCACGGCTATTGAGACTGCTTAACCATTTTTACCCACAGAGTAAGAAGAGGAACAATGATGATGAATGAACTGGTTGGATGGAAAATTTAATGCTTCACCATGTATGCTTTAGATAGCTGCTTACCTAGACTGGCTAACGAAACTAGAATCTTGAGCTAAAAATTGAAAGTAAGGACCCACTTGTAGATGCTGTTTCGGCAAAACAAACCCCTGAGCCAAAAAGCCTGGCATGTCTAGAGTCGGTGGAGTAGTTTCCACTACTCGGGTAAGTCTTGCTGAGTATTAGTATACTCAGCCTTGCTTGTGGCTCATTTCAGGTGAGACCTTCGAAGATATGACTGCTAGCTTGACTTGGCCCTGCACTCTTCCCCCTGGTTGGTCGGTGGAATGGGATGCGCCCCCGTCCAACGGAGATAAGGCCGAGTGATGTCTCGTACGGGCTTCATCGAGACAACCTGTATCGTCGAGTAGTTTCCGTTGTTTATTTTCCGCTGCAATTTAACTCTGAAGAACTTATTTATGTTAATTGAAGTACTTGTTTTCTAAACTCAGAACTAGGTCTGTAATATTGACTTATGCAAATGATGTAATACTTGCTGGAATGTGGTATTCTCTGGGCTCATCGTCGCATGAGCATTTGTATGAACGGCGCTCGATCCGTTCACCGTGGTTGTATCGGGAGGTTATACCCGACAGACCAGTGGATTACTCCGTTTGAAGTGTAAGGTTAACCGAGGATGCCTTAATGGTGATGGTTAATACACTTGAGCCGGATTAATTCAGGTGGTTCTGCCACAGCTGGTATCAGAGCCGTAGCTGGTGCCACAGCTGGCAGCAGCGGACACCAGAGCCGAAATACATACGCCAGAGAATGCTACAAGCCTTAAAAACTCATTTTACTAAAACTTGACTAGAAGGTTGTGTTGCGAAATGCGTTGGTACGTTAAGGATGGTGCCTAGCTCGTAAAGCCCTAAGGGATTAAGGGAAAGTTACTAGGTGGCTATCTAACTTCTATATATAGTATCAACTGACTTCCAGCACATTATTTTCTGTCAAAAACTTACTTTCACGCACAACCGACCTTAAATTCTGTAACGACGCACTCGTCACTATGGTAAGAAGGTAAGGATCCTCAGCCAACTGAGAGAGCTTGGCCTTCCTGTCGGTGATGCGAACCGAACGCTGCCCTCAAGCAGTGGCTTACTTGAGGTGCTGCCAATATGCCAACTGTTAGTTGAACATATTGGGAGTAGAAGGTTTGGCGCAGGGTATGGCGATCGCTGTTCATACCCCCGTCTCATGACGGTACCCCCGTGAATACGCTATCTCGATAGCGTATGTTAACGTCGTCTGTACGGCGGAAATTGTACAGATATCGTTTCTATAAGTAAACGGTAATGATTACGGACGCTTTCATAAGTGCTGGCATGAAAGGTTCATGATATATATATGCTTGTCGATCTTCTGCAGGTACACTAACCGCGATTACGATAAGTTAAAGGACGAGTAGAAAGACTCGACTAGCTATTATAGGAGAGCCGTATTGTGTAAGCCACCGAAACTATCATCGTAAGACCAAAGCTATTTGGCAATTGTTTTATTTGTGAGGACGAATAGGACGTGCATACATCATAAACATGGGTATCTGAAATCAAAAATGCGTTGTGAGAGTGGAAAGGTTCTTGCGTATCTAAGCGTGGTTTGCATAAGGACTATCTAGCGAAACTGTCCGAAATCTGCCGTCACCAAAAGGAACGATTTATTGACCCAAGAAAATGACCTTTTCTGGAGAAGTTCATGTTTAAAGAATTGTTCCAAATTTTATGTTCTATCTCCTGTTCAAAAATGAAAAATTCTGAACTTATGGATAATAAGAAACAACAGAAACCTTGAAATGTCAGGATTCTGTCCGGAATAAGCACTTCTGCCCCTTAAATTTTTAGGCCCCCTTCCTGCGGTTTTCTGCAAAAGAGCACAACACGAAACTTGTTCCAAATTTACCCAGGAAGCTGCTGTTAAAATTTGGTAAATTTTGGCTGGGTATATTTTCCCTGGTGTACGAAACTCTAGCCCTCTGTTCACTGAAAATTCTGGGTAGACAGTAAGGTAAAACCCGAAGAGAAAGACCATCTTAGAGACCTAATTAGCTCTGGAGTTGACTAGCAAAGTTGTTCACAAATACCTTAGGAGTGATCTGGTGAAATTTGAGAATTTTCGGATGAGAACTGTGGGAGTTATGATTATTTTTGCACACTATACAGAATCTGTCCTTGTGCTGCTCACAGTTTTTCGCCATCTCACTCCATTTGATCTTTTGTTCAGATGGCCGAGCCTGTTGAGATGATGGTGGATGAGGATGGACGCGTACACTCGCAGTGTCTCCACTGGGAGGGCTTTCCCTCTATTTTGTGGGATGTTCTGCGTACCGCGGGCTATCTAATTCCCCCACGTTACGCCGGACTGGAGTTTGCAGAAAATGGAGTTACCCAGTGCCGTGTCAACGTGACTATCTTTCCGCACCCGCTACACCCGGAGTGGCCCGCCTTGGAGCTTGAGGCTGTTGGTCGCCGTTTGGCCGATACTTGGGAGCTTGCAGCCATGAGGGCGCTCACCACGTTTTGTGCGCAGCGTCCCGAGGTTGTCACACTCACTCCCATTGGATTGTTTCCTGCTGCCCAGGACAACGACCCCTTTTGGCTCAACAGGGTGCAGCACGCACAGTATTTGGTAGACTTCCATGCCCAGGAGACTATCCATACCTCCGTGCGGTGCATGAGTGCACTCTACCGGCTTCTGACTCTCCAGAGTCAGGCACTCGAGCAGCTCACTGATCTTGCTCAGGCCTACCATATGATGGCAGATACCAGGGATGAGCAGATAAAGGAGCTCAGTCAGGATCTTGAGGACAGAGATGCTCAGATTGGCCAACTTGAGGGCCAAATCCAGGAGCAGGACACTCTCATGGGTGAGAGAGATACCACGATAGCACAGTTGGAGGAGCAGCTCCATGATCTGAACCTTGAGTTGGAGGATGCTAATGAGCACATTCAGTGGCATCATGATCAGAATGACCATCCCCACGAGGATGACATGGAGGAGGATGAGGAGGAGCCACAGGAGATTGATGGTATCTCAGGTATGGATTTCGAGGGTGAGGTACCACAGGCACCTCAGATGGGAGCTCACTCTCCTGCTCACAGCGAGTCGTCCGTCAACGACTTGGATGATTTCTAGATGACGACCTAGGAGGACTTTTGCACATACTCCTCGATAGGGTAGCCTAACTTTTGGCAAGTATTGTAATAGGCTAACTAGGAGTTGAGTAACTCTTTTGTGTTGGCTACATCTGAACCATGTGGATACTCTCAGCATGTAAGGAACGGCGATAAACTTGGGTGATTTCGTTGTAAGTTGGTAAACGATGAAATCCACAATCGCTGAGACTTGTCGGAATTTTTACCCATGTCTCCTTGCATTTCTTGGCTGAGTGTTGAATACCAAACTTGTGCTAAATTTTGTGATCTAGGTTCCCACAAAAATTCAGCATCATTGGACCTTGCTAGTTTGAGATATAGGCGAAACCGTACCGATCAATCTGCTGAAAAACAGCTAAGACGGTAAGGCAGAGGACGAGCTTTTCGACCAGCTTAGCTATAGTTCTAGCACCGAAGTTAAATACCAAAGTGGTGCATTCCTAAATCCTCTGACTACTGCAAAAGTTTGAGATGTTTTGGATGGATCCACAGCAAGCTATGATTTTTCTCATAGCAAACAGAGATTCTGTCCATACTTCTAGCTGTGACTTCGGAAGTCTATGACTACACCAATTATGTATGAATCAAGGAAGTAATATGGATCGCGTGGCTAATGGTAACCTTTCACGTTTCAGATGGTTGGATCAACACGTGGCAACCCCGAGGGTTTTGGTGCCGGTGGCAGCCGCTCGCGACAATCGCCACCACCCCCGCCCAGTTTGGTGGAAGTGATGGCCGCTCAAACCGAGCTGCTACGTCAGATTGTGCAAGGGCAACACCAGCAGAGGGGTGGGCACAATGCTCACCAACCACAAGCTGCAGGATACACGGATTTCCTGGGGACCCAGCCGCCCTTGTTCCATAAGACCGAGGAACCCCTGGACGCAGATGCATGGATTCGCACCATAGAATCCAAGTTCACACTACTTGTGGCCCCATGCTCAGAAGCCAACAAAGCTCGTTTTGCCGCGCAACAGCTTCGCGGTACCGCTCGTCTGTGGTGGGACCACTATTTTGCAATGCTCCCGGCTGATCATGTGGTCGACTGGGATGAATTCAAGACCGCGTTCCGGGCACATCATATCCCCGAGGGTCTCATGGAAAGGAAGTTGAATGAGTTCCTGGCACTCACCCAAGGCACCCGCACCGTGTTGCAGTACGCCCAGGCGTTCAACAACCTATGCCAGTAT